>CATOUR010000043.1:2400000-4800000 GCA_951848785.1 Callosobruchus maculatus | reverse complement strand
AGAGTTGAGCTGCTTCAGCAAAAACTCTTTTCGATGCTACCGACGGCGACGCACTTGGCACGCATAAATATTTACTGACAAGTTCATTCAGGTCATACTAAGTGAAATTTAACTCGAGTGATTATAGAAATTAGTCTGTTTTCCCCATCACTATTTCGGCCTAGCTAAAGCAACTGTCAAGTTGGCGCTGGGGCACTGGGGCGGTACCTTGACTGCCCTGTTGCCAGATGAATATTTTACTCGTAGGACAGAGCAGCAGTCTGCCGTGGTGAGTTTCTGAAATGCACTAGATGAAAGTAATAAAATGTACAAGATTGTACAGAATTGTACTAAAACCCGTGACCCGTGAATTTAATTATGAGCTGGCAATTGGCACCATATGGACGCTCTATAATTTTGTGAAGAGCAAAAAACAAAAAAAAACTCTCAAACTCTGCATTCTTGCATTATACATCCATTTGAGAAGCTACAACGTATGAAATGAAGATTTTTATTGATTTTTTTGAAAACTGAAATTGTACTAGAATTCAGCCCTCGTGTACCTACTTTTGTACTTTGACGTCGAAAATGAACTAGAAATAGTACAAATGTACTGAAACAGTGCAATACTGCAAAATAAGACGTGTTAACCTGTTCCGCTGGTGAGTTTTCAGCAACTTCACTTGAGAGGCAAACGAATGAAGCAAGCATAAGGAAAAATAAAAATTGGATTCATGGGAGATTTGTTTCAAAAGCAGATTTTAATGCTGTAACCTTAAAGCGTGTTATCTTCTAGGGGTACTATGGGTGTATGGTGTAACAGCCTTTGATCAAGACATCTCTCACAGCCGATATCAAAAAAACAAACAAGTGATTTTGTCATGTTTACTAGGCTCTAAGGAACGCGTAAACGACATAATATTTTTTCTGCAAGTACCCTAGTAATTTAAAATGTTTTCAAAATTTCGAAAAGTTGCAAAATTGGTCGAAAATTTCACTTGTTTTGGAATCATCTCGTTTACCAAGATCATAATTTTCTTAAGGTTTCTGTTTTGAATATCCAACCCTTTCCAAAAAACTCAAATTCCACGTGATTATCTTGAAGTCGGATATCTCAAAAATTTTTTTTTTTGAAAATTTTATAGTTCTTTAGGAAGTCAATTTTTTTTCGAAAATTTCATTATAATTATTTCACAAAGTTTCAAAACTTTACGTTTTTTCAGAAGTTCTCAGTTTTTGTCAAAAAGAAACTATTTTAAAAGTTTGAATTTTTCTTAGAGATTTTCATATGATCTGGGAGCGAAATGGAGGACAAACTCCAGTCTTTACGTGAAAATCAGTAATATGCAGCTTGATTCATGTAACAAATACAACTTTGGTTTGACGAATTTGTTGAGTCACTGTGTATAATTAAAAATGAGACTGCCGATGACTGCTTCTACAAACCCTTGTTAAACTTTTTTCAATACCTTTCTAGTTTACCCAACTCGACCACCTCTAAAAAATTTTATAACCCCACATATTAAGATTATACTGTAAATATAAAATAATGGGTGTTTCAGAACTATGGGATCAAACTTCTAGGGGTTATTCAGTGAAACAGTAGAAAACTTTTTAGTATAGGGACCCATGTCCGGAAAAGTGTCCCTACGGTACTATGGCCCTGAGAAGCGTTAAAATGTATAAAGACGATGAATTGCCTAAACAGCCTTTAATGCATTCAGTTCTTGCCTTTTGTACAACATGATAGCATCACAACAATTGTTCAAAATATCTTCCTCCAACCTGAATACACCGATTTAAACGTCGCACATGACTTCTCCGGGCTTGACTAAAAATTTGATACTTGTTTTGAATGATTTCAAATGCTGCTGTAATTCGTCCGATTAAGTCTTGCTCTGTTTGTACTGGAGATTCGTAGACCCCACAGGAAAAAATCTATCGGCATTAAATCAGGTGATCTAGGAGGCCAAGAAACGGCTCCACCTCTAGCAATCCAACGGTGCCCAAACAGCTGAGCCAAATTTTCACGTACTGGTACAGCAAAGTAAGCCGGCGCTCCATCGTGCTGAAACCACATTTGCTGTCGAACGTTTATTGGAACATTTTCAAGAAGTTCTGGAAGAACTTTCTCCAAGAAACGCCGGTAAATAGGTCCTGTTAACCGTTCCGGTAGAAGGTATGGCCCAATCAAATAATCATCAACAATCCCTGCCCATACATTGACAGACCAACGTTGCTGATGTTTTCTGGGAAAAATAGCATGGGGATTTTCTTCGTCCCAAACATGGCTACTCCTACTATTAAAAATACCGTCTCTTGCGAATGAGGCTTCACAATCTCACAATTTCAAAATTTTGTTTCTGTTAATTATTGAGATACGGCAACACCGCTTTTTCAGTAAACAGTAACGGAACGCTAAAATATTTCCAAAACTGCCACAGCTGAAACGGTGAAATTCAATACTTGGGGGTTTTTTAACATACAGAATTCAAAAACGCTAACATAAGTGTTGTCAGATTTACCACTTTTACGTTAGACTTCATAAATAGGGCATTTCATTCAAAATTATGACGTAAAATTGGTAAATCTGACAACACTGATGTTAGCGTTTTTTAATTCTGTATGTTCAAAAACCTCCAAGTATTGAATTTCACCTCTCCAGCTGTGGCAGTTTTGGAAATATTTGAGTGTTCTGGTACCGTTTACTGAAAAAGCGGTGTTGCCGCATCTCAGTAATTGATAGAAAAAAAATATTCTAAATGTGAGATCTTACTAAATTTGACGTGCGCAATTCATTGCAATAAAAATATGTAGAGGATTCTATTTAAAATAAATTAAAATCGGGAATATCTTTTTAAAAATTTGGAAAAATTATTTATAACTTGGCAACGCCTCAAACGCGAAAAAAAATTCAAGGCGAGATAGGGTATTAATAGATATTTCGATTTAAAAAAAACTTACAGGGCGTTACATTTAAAAAAACAAAGTAAAATGACCTTCAATTGGCCGTAATTTAAAATTCTGCCAAAATCACTCTGTAGATACAAATTGCTGATAACACCCAAAATAATATCCACTTAATATTCAAGTAACTCTCTGTATAATATTATTGAGAAAAGTTAAAGGAATATATCAATTTGGACATATTACTTGCGACCTTGCAAATCCGGAAATTAATAGAAAATAAATTATAACTTGGCAACGTCGCAAACGATCCCAAAAATATTTCAAGGTTGAATAGAGATCAATGATGGAAGCTAGAAAAATTTAGGAAAGAGTTATAGTTCCATATAAAAAAATCAAGTTGTCACTATCCTACTTTCCCGCAACACCCTGTATATTTCAAGATATTTTAGAATATGCGTCTTTTAAGTAATCAAATAACTTTTGTATTTGAATTGTCAATATCAGGAAATACTTTACTTACTATGCGTGAAGAAAATTAAATATAATTTCTAATTTAGTAGACAAAATTTACGGTAGTAGAAAAAATGTATGCAATTCGTATGTTAAGGCTTTTTTCCTTCGTATGCCTCCGGCTCATGCGGAATATTCACACTCGGCATTTTACACACTTATTGCATGTCATTATCATGTTCTGCCATGGAAAGCTCTTATTAGATGAATTTTGATAGATAAATATAATCTTATAGCCAGCCCAGTTTCCTAGACACAGGGTGTGTTCAAGGTTAGAGATCAAAATTAACATTTGACATATTGAATCTTTGGAAAATTTATATTTTGCCTCCGCAACGTTTTGAAAGATTTAACCAGTTGGCACATTTCAGGGTTATTAGCACATTTTGTGTCAAAGTTAGCTGCTTTAAATTGCTTGTTAATAATCAAATTTGAAAAGAATATTTACCTATGTCAAATATTCTATTTTAATTTTTAACCTTGATCATTCTTGTATCTCGTTAAGTGTTTTATGTCCCTATATCAAAATTTTGTTTGGTAAGACGTTGACGATCAATAAATTGTAGTAGAAACCTGTATATTGATAGAATTTATGCATTTTTACAGCATGTAACGTTTTTCAGAGCCATCCAGTGAGAGTATTCCAAACACTTCCTCGCAGTCTAGCGCAAGTGAATATCTTGGTGATTCTTTTGAAGGTAAAATGAATTTTTTTGAGTTATTCTGCACCTAGTAAGAAATTCAATTTTAGGATACAGCTCACTCTCTTCCGCGGATACATCAAAAACCGAAAACTGTGAAAAGGATTATGACAGTCTTTCTCCTGCGGCAATAACTTCACCTCAAGACGCCAGCCCTCCATATGAAAGCAACAAATCAGACGCAGTACCAATCTACACACAGCTTCCATTAGCAAAAGTTGTTGATTGTGCCATCCCCTCAACAAGTGGTCCAGTTAAGGAAATTAACATCATTTCTGACATAAAACTGAAAGGTAAGTAAAAAATTGATATAATCATAAATTGTTGTCACAGTTATTTATTCATTTTGAACTTTACAAACGGTTCGAGTCTCACATCAGAGGGCAAGTGTTATTAATATGTAGGTATGTTTGGGTAATACTAGCTAATGATGAATGTAATGGAATACCTGGCACAAAGAGACCGGATGAAATCAATGCATGCCGATTACGTTTTTCTGTTCCCTTGGTATGTGTCACATAGAAAGTAACCAGAAAGCTTTCAACTTGAACATACAGGGCAGCTCATTTTTAGTGTTCCAGACTTTTTTCACCTAAGGGGCATCCTATTTGTATAGACAAACATTAGTTGAAAAAATGCATTATTGCAAATTCTATGATTGAAAAAATTATTGAAATTTCTCCAATCTGTCAAATTGGATTAGTCTATTCGAAAAAAATCAAATGAAAACTGGTACCGCAGTAATGTATGATGAGGCATTTTACTGTGAACATTTATTATTCATGGTATCATGGTAAACTTTTTGATCTTCCAATTTTCAAGATTTCATGCTCGTCATTCGATTTTTGAAGATGTCACTATAGTAGGATGTTTATAATTTTTTATCGCAAGATTTATCACATGTTTGTAGACTTTTTAGAAGCATGCACGGAATTTTGATGGTACAATTTTTTTTACAAAATTTTGTAGAATCTGTTCAGAAGCTACACTGGAAACTTATTACGTAGTTGATAAGTTTATTCTCTACTTCCATACAAAGTCTCATTTCATTCACCCGCATAGTTCTCACACTAAAATAATTTATGTGAAAGGAGTAGAAAAATTTCAGATATTATAATTTTTTTGAATTGTGTTTCCTCCAGGTAAACAAAATTGGACCACTAAAAATGGTCCACGCTGTATAAAGAAACCCTTGCATAATTTTTGAGTTTCGGCCTCAAATGAATCCGAACCGAATTACATGACATATCAATAATCATTTCCAACAATAAATAAATGTATAAACTTCTTTGACGAGCACAATAGCTATGACAGATGCTCTTGTTCTTATTTTGCAGAAGGAAATCCTCCAATGCAGAATGTACAGGAATGTAATAACAAAAAGAGAATTCCGAAACGAAGAAGATATAATTGCCCTTATTGCGACATGTTTGTTGACAACTTTGCTAGACATCTAGAAAGGCAACACAACGACGAAATAGACGTACAAGGGTTTTTATCATTGGAGAAAAAAGATTTGCACCGGAAGGAAATCATTGATAAGATTCGAAAGGAGGGAGATTTCGTTTCTGGAAAATATGTTCCTGTGCAGCAACATTCGACCAAAGAACTCAGTGAAACATGTGAACTTCTTCCATGTGTTCATTGTAAGGGTAAAGACTCTATTATAAATTCGATAGTGAGATACGAATGCTGTAGAATATCAATAATTATAGTTGATGTCTGTTTCAGGATATTACGTGAAATCAACCTTGCGTCGTCATGTCAGTCGATGTTCCTTTAATAAGGATAAGAAGAGTAATGTTAGACCACGACATCAAGCAGAAGGTCAAACATTGTTAGCAGGTTATTTTGGTCCTCAGGACCCTCTAAGAACTTCGGGAATCTTGCGGTCTTTAAAAGCTGATGAGGTTTCCTTGGTCGCAAAACGGGATAAAATCATTTGCGAGGTAGCGAGAAGATACATAAAATCTCACAAGCAAAAACACCTCACCCTAGTAGCTATACGATATATGAGGCGCTTGTCACGGCTTCTTATAGAAGTACGAAAATTGGAAAATGATAAATGTATCACTGTTTTATCTATGTTACATCCATCCAAGTTCAAGACAATAATTACGGCTGTAAGGAATATCACAAAATACGACAATACAAATAGAACGTACCACTCGCCATCATTTGCTCTACAGATGGGAACTCAACTGAAGAAAGCAATAGCAACAGCTTATTCATTGGAAGTACAAAAGAACATCAATTCTGATAAGCTTCATATACTCGAAACCATGAAAAAATTATTGGATGAGGAGTGGAGTACCGAGATCTCAAGTGAAGCGTTGCAGAATTTGAATATAAGAAGATTTAATAAGCCGACAATAATTCCGATAGCTGAGGATATAGCGGTAAGTAAATGTGGTTCTTGTGTTGTTCTAGTATCTTCTTTGGCGTCTTAAAAAATACTAAAGTCAAATTAAACAGAGATTATCTTATTTAATTGAACACAGTTTTTGTAAGCAAAACTGATTTTTATTTTTTAAGGAGCACATTGAGCTTACTTACTATTCTTGTAAAATTACTTCTTGACTGTTCGGTGGTAGAGATTGTCAGAGATACCACAAAATTGAGCACCTTTATGTCGTCTTTGAATCTTACAAACCAAAGCTACATCTTTAGCTTTCAATTAATGTCATAAGCAATACATTTTTGCCATTCGACATATAAAGCCGCGTTTACACCGGAGTTAATAACACAAGTTATTAACAAAAAGTTAATAACATTTCAGAATCGCCCAAAATTTCAAGTAACAAAAGTTATCAACTCGTGTTAGTAACAGAAATTTCCATGTTATGTACAGAATTTATGTTACCCATCTTTAGTCAGTAAATGTGAAAAAGATCAAAGGAAGTTAATAACAATTGTTAATAACAAATGTTACTGGTCTCTTCAGTTCGGTAACTTTTGTTAATAACAAGCCCCCCTACCCCTGCGCCCGGCATCCTGCACGCCAGTCGCTCCACACCGCAGACGACACGTGCCTTGAGTTGAGGTTAGTTTTGTGTATTGCGCCACGCGTGTAAATTTTATCCCTTTGACTTATTACAATTACAAATTGACAAAATTACGATTTTGTTTGTGAGGATGGAAAGTGAATCCAAGACTTTGGACTGGAATCACGGCCAAGTTATACAACTGATCGATTTATACCGTGAAAGACCTGTTTTGTGGGATCCGGGCTGTGCAGATTATAAGGACAGGAACTTGAAGAACTACGCTTGGTCAGAAATTGCGTTGGGCATGAGCATGACCAAAATTGAGGTCCAGGATAAGATGAAGAAAGTTATAGGCCAGTTTCAACGAGAAAACAAAAAACAAAAAAGTGGATCTGGAGCCCATGTGAAAATCAAGTGGTTCGCCTACGAACAACTGTTGTTTTTGAGGGACAAAACCGCACCGAAACCAACGACCGAGGTCGGCCTAGGGACAAATGAGGTAAGTAAAATAGTACATTATGTTATTTTATAGAATGAATGTATTTGATTTGCAAAAACATTTTACACACAACTACAAAAAACTTTAAATCACATCACATCTTGTTTTGCCAAGACACGGAACCCTCAGGGCTATTAAGATACGCACAAAGTTCATTCCTAACTATTTTTGCGATGTCAGAAGATTTCTTAGGTGTTTTTTTCAACCTTAGTAGGGTTCCCGATGGTATACCTTCAACTCGCCACTGACCAGGAATTAGTTGGCCTGTGTTGGGGTCCTCTTGATCAAAAGTCCCTGAAGGGGTGTACGTTCCACGTGACGACTTACTTTGCCTCAAAAAGTTGTGCAAATGAACACAAGCCAACACAACCTTTTGTGCTCGATCTGGTTCAAGTAACATAGGTTTTCTCAGTACTCTGAACACGACTGATACAATTCCGAACACATTTTCCACAACTCTTCTACAACGACAGTGTCGATAGTTGTATACTCGTTTTTCACTGCCTTTTTCATGAAGACCAGGGTAAAGTTTCATGATTGTTGGTTGCAATGGGAAAGCATCATCAGCTACGATGAAGTATGGGACGGGTAAGGTCCTTCCGGGTAAAGGGGTGGCAAGAGGTAGATTGAGTGTATTGTTATTCAAGAAATCTTTCAAGGCACTGTTTGCAAATACTGCACCGTCCGACAATCTTCCTTAGTAGAGTGTAAAAGATAGTTCTGAAACATACCCCCCACTCTCCACGCCTGTAGACCCCCCACCATTAGCCCCCCACCCATACCCCCTCTCCACAAATTCTGAAACAGACCTCCCACTCTCCACGCCTGTAGACCCCCCACCATTATCGCCCCACCCCCCTCTCTTCACAAATATAGCCACCTCTCTGATGTATTAGAATGTAGTATATCCTCCCACCACCGTCTTAGAACATAATTAAACCTCTCTCCAATAAGAATGCCACACCCCAAGACCATTAACTGATAACCGGTTTGGGTGGAGGTGAGTGGGTTTTCAGTATAGGTTCAAGGGAACCAAAATGAAAGAAGCGTAAACCGGTTTGATCGAGTTCAATAAACTGTTGAATGATGGTCATGCACCTGAGAAACCTGTTTGAGCGGATGTGAACCGGTTTGATGGGGTTCAAGAAGATTCAATGAACTTGCTCTCCGAATGCCACACTCCTAGACCATTAATTGATAACCGGTTTGAGTGGAGGTGATTGGGTTCTCAGTATAGGTTCAAGGGAACCAGAATGAAAAAAGAGTAAACCGGTTTGATCGAGTTCAATAAACTGTTGAATGATCGTCATGCACCTGAGAAACCTGTTTGAGCGGATGTGAACCGGTTTGATGGGGTTCAATAAGATACAATGAACTTTCTTTTTGATGTATTAGAATGTAGTATACCCTCACACCACAATCTTAGAAGATAATTAAGCCTCTCTCCAAGATAAACACCACTCCCCTTAATTGCACACATACCAAAAAAACACACGTATGAGATGGGTGGCCACCAAGGAGAATATTTTTGTTGTGAGTGTAATTTACAGTATATGTCGCTGAGCAGTAGAATGTATCTTTTTTTGAAATATATAAAAGTGCTATTTTTTTCTATTATCACCGCAATCAATGTGTGGTAGGCTGTGAGCTGTTTTTACTCCACTGGATAAACTAAGTGAAACTGTGACATGGGAACAATGTAATTAGAGAAAAATACTGTCCAAATCAAGAGGAATTCAAGAATCACTTGGATTGTCTAAAAAACTTAATGCAATGATTATATACAACATATAGTGTAACAGACGGAAATGTGTCATAAGAATTACTATACCCAAAAAAATACTGACGAAGGCTCTACACCTATAGCAGCTGGTCATTGTCCTAACACCAGACAAAAAAATACTGCCGACTACATAAATGCATCGATGCAAGGTCAAAAAAGTAACAAGTTATGATGGCTACAACCATGTAAGGAAAAATGAATGTACCAGACTGCTTGAAGGTACATGGAAGTAAATTGTTAAATTAAGTACCTGAAAAAACAATCAGAACACCAGTGCACTTCAAAACTCGATGCCTGTCTACAAAAAACCAAGGATGTAATGCTTATTTAGCAAGTGCATTGCTCTCTCATAAAATGAAAAATCCCTCGACGTATGGAAGGCGATTTAATTTATTGAGCCATTAAGAAACTGCCTTATGACAGGAGATACATATATGGAAATCCATATATAATAAAATTAATGAGTAGTAATAAATTGAAACCACTAGTGGCAGAATGCAGGTAGCACTAATTTGTTTGCATTGAACAGGACAAAAAACCGTACTGGTATATAAAGGCACTAGAACTGTTCTCGTCCTCGTACAATATATTTGATATTTTGTGAACATGGCAGCGATCAAGATTTTGTCCCACATGAGAAGGCAGGCAGAGGAAGAGAGTTTTGAGGAAGTTGATACAAGCTTCGAAGTTATCTCTGGAAGACTTGAAGACATCCGACCTTTAAATTCGTCAACCCCGGTAATTAAAAATCTATTTAGTCAGTTTAAACCTCTACTCTTTAGTGATGTTTTTTGTAAGAAAGTGTTGTGTACCCAAAAATTATCCAAAAAACTATTTAGTCAGTGTAAACTGCTACTTTTTAGCGATTTTTGTGAGATTATTTAGGAAATATTCATAAATGAATAAGTACAGTTTTAAAGCTCTATTAATTAAATATATGATATAGTAAGAGTTATCAGTATTTGATCTACTTTCAGTGCTTCAAACCTTACCTCAAGACTTGAAAAACAATATTAGGATTTTGTTAGATCAATCTCTTAGGTTTTTACAATATTAGGATTTTGTGAGAATAATCTCTTAGGCTTTTTACAGGAACAGAATTCTTAGGAATAAATTATTTTTATTCGTTATAGATACGCAGTCGTCAGGAGCACACAGAAACTGAGGAAACCGAGGGGGAAGATGAATTTAATACGACCATAAGCGATGAGGCAGAAAACTTCCTGCAGGAAGTGAACAATTTAAAAAGTAGAGGATTACAATTAGCCAGAAAACATAAAAAAAAAACAGATGGATATTCAAAGAAAAATTAATAAACACAGAATGAAAATTTTAAAATTAGAAAGTAAATTAAAAAAAATTGATGATTTTATCAATTTATGTCAAAATTTAAGCACGTAGTTTTTTGCTGATTTTTTTATTTTTGCTGATTTTTTGAGAGATTCATTTCGCTTTTTTATTTTTTTATTTTATAGATCTCAAAATTTCCATCTTTTCTTTATTATGGTTTCTGTATAGTTCTTATTTTTAAGTTGTTATTTTTAAGTTGCTTTTTAAGTTGTTATTTTTTAATTGATAATCTTAATAAATATTTTTAACTGATAACTTCGTTTTTGATTTAACAAAACAGAAAATGCGTTCAGAGTGTTATGAAAAGAGTACTATGAAAAGAAGATTGACAAAGAGATGCAACAACAACAAATATGGCTGAACTTCAAAAATTGATTTTGTTATGTTATTTCAATAAATGAAAAAATCTCTGGTCTACCATACATTAAGACAAGATTGTCTTTCAACTAAATGGGTGAACAATTGTAAAGTCACATTACTCGAAAGAAGACTGGCCTCTATATACCACCACAAAAACACATCATAACTAATTACAATAAGTCCCACATTCTTCACGTTGTATTGGAAAACGACAGCGAATCCACGGCGCGACCCATTGCGATGGGTGAAACACAAAAACTGGTACGGTTAGAGTGAGAGTCAAGACTGGTTATCGACATTCGGCGACCCGGGACCGGCTACCGAAAAACGGGTCCTACCTACCTGCAGCTGTACCAGTTTTGGTAGAGGTGTATAATAACGGTAATTTATCACCCCAAATCCACGACCACAAAATGGAGCTCAGTAGCGTTGTACGAGGGCAAGCTGAGTAATATCTACACTACGAGGGGAAGCTGTGTAAGATCTACACTATGTGGGGAAGCTGAGCAATATCTACACTACGAGGGGTATCCTTTATGTTCCAACCACCCCTCCCTCAGCAACTTCCACCATTACGGTAAACGCGACCTCGTAATACGGTTGACGACAAAGCAGAACAGGTTTAACAGGTATGCTAAAGTGATTTTTTCGTTTGGATTGAAGTATTATAAAATGGGGCTCCAGCGCAGATCTCTCAGTAGTTGTATAGATATAGCTAACAAATGGCGAACTCAACCAATGTTTGTGATGCGATCAAAGCGCAAATAAAAAATGAGTTTGACGAGTGGCAATCTAAAACAAATATTCCAGAGCGATTTACAAAGATGGAACAGCTCAAAGCATTGTACAACGCGGTTAGAGATTTTGAAGCTGGTTGGATATGTCAGTGTGATTTAATCAATAGTATTAAATACAGTGAAAGGGCGGATTTATTTTACCCTCAGATGAGTCGACTGCCACCAAAGTTATACTGTTTTTTAAAAGAACAGTTTGAAGCTGAGGATCAACAAGTTCCCGTAAGTACAGCAACCTCTCTACAAATCACAGTTTTGTCAGATGGAAGGCGACAAGTTTGTGCTTATGAATTGTAAGCCACAGGAAGAGGAGTATGTGAAGACCCCCCCCCCTCCACCATCTTGTAACATGAAACATGTTAGTTTTTGTGACGATAACAGCACAAGATACATAGTTGTGTGGTCCACCGCGGCCAGATTTGCGCGACAAGGAACGTGGCAACAGACTTTAGCAGACCGGTGTAGATTTGAGCAGCGCGTGAGGCAAACTGCACAGGTTTTAGACAGAGTGTTGTGTGGAAACCATAGAGACAAAGTGTATAATGAGCGATTTGAGAATATAAGTGTGTCAAGTATATTGTAGGGTTATACCCAGAATGTTAGATCTAAATTGAAGAAAAAATGGGGCAATAATAATACATTCATACATTCCAAACTCATACAGATCTATAACAATGGAGGGAGGCTTTCAGTTTTGTAATTATTTTTGATATGTATAATTGGGGATATGAGTTATTTTATTATATCCATTGTAGACATGTTATGTATGTACATTTCTTCACGTGTTAAGACAAGTTGTTACATTTAAACCTCACCTCTTGTAATTCATCAAGTAGAAATAAAAAAAGACGTTGAATACAATTATGCTTTTTTATTAAAAATTAGAACTCAATTGTTACAGCATCAAAACATACAATACTTTCACTTATACAAATCTTTCTTGTCGATCCAAGAAGACTTATTTAGCCCAAACCATGAGACTAAAACCTTCGACCCCTACCGTTTCAAAATTTTTTCAACCAAGTACACGTCTGGATACTTCACTTTCTGAATTTCGGGGGTATAAAAACTACCCAAGATATTTTGACCATCTTCGTCCTCCAGCAGGTAAGTTGTAGGGTTTGTATAGCGAACTTTTCTGATTTTAAAGACTTCATTGGACCAGTTTGGTGTGTAGGCCTTATTGAAGGTTGTTCTATGTTTGCTAACCCGCACATGAGTACCTGGTTGATATTTGACGCCCTTGGGGTCAATGGTCTTCAAACGCTTGTACACCGTATTCAAGAGGAGTTGGCGTTCTTTTTGCTAGCATCTTTTGGCCTCATTCGAATTGTGCGATGTATTGTGGCATTGTATGCGTCAGTTATCTTCGGTAGAAGGTCTAACCATCTGTATGATCCTTGGAGACTGAATTGCTTCCACATATGGTTTTTCAACGTACGATTAACTCTTTCAACTACGCTTGCTTTCATTGTAGAGTATGTACTATAGTGATTAATTTTGGATTGTTTCATTAATTTCTGAAAGTCATTATTGTAAAACTCTTTCCCCAAATCCGTCTGCAAATTTTTTGGTATATCTGGAATTTGCGCAAGAATGTTATTCATGGCTGCTGTAACTTCTTTTCCTGTTTTTCTTTTAACCGGTTGCGCCCACACAAATTTACTAAAGACGTTGATAACAATTAAGATGTAACGAAATCCTTTGTTAGTCTTCCAGTATGGAAGCATTTCCACGAGATCTGCCTGTAGAAGATCATTTAGCCCTTTTACAATAACTCGACGACGTCGGTATGTTTTTCTAGCGGGTTTATGTAGTTCTTGAACAATTTGTGTTTTAAAGTTCATCATTGTTTTACTAGTGGGCATCGAAGTACAATGTGAGCGTCGAGGTTGGGTTTAGGGTCTCGACTTGTGTAAAATTGTAATATGTCACCTTTTTGTAATATAGTATTGGCGGTAATCGAGCGTGAATCACGTGTTACCCTAACTTTTTTTGGTAGAGAAAGACTATCCACGATCCCTGCCACCGGGACGATATAATCTTTTTCATTATCACCGAATGTATAGAACATCCCTTCAGATGTAGTAGAATAAATAGGTAATGCACACAAACTATATAAGTTTGCTGTTAGAAAATCCGTGAATAAAGATGAAATAATATTGTTTTTTGAATGAAAAATATGTCTTCCAAATTTATCGACAGGCATTGTTACAGTGTAGCTGTCCAAACCTTAATGAAGAGATTTGAGTCCTCACATTTATTTTATAATTTTTAATTCCCGGAGCTCCTCCAGTATAGAAAGTATCTCATTCTGATGTGAATTGTTTCCCGCTAATTTTGAGGCAATTAAAATTCGAAGGCGAGGGATCAACTCATTGGGGTCGTTATAATAGACATAGTCAATTGGATTATTCGTAAGGCGAAGCATTCCTTTTCCTTTAAAAGAATGTACTCTTCGTAACCGACCTTTCGGTGGAGCAGGTTTCTCAAATGATTCTGGTCTGTAATCCGTCACACCTTTTAGTATGTTGTGTTCTTGTAAATATGGTTTGATTATATTCCTATACTTAGGTATTGTGGTCCCCTGTATTTGAGTATGGGGCTCATTATTTCTCCGGTATGTATTAGTACGGGCTAGCATATCCATATATTGAGTTAAATCATGTTGTGTGAATCCAATGGGGTTCTTTTTGAAAAGTAGTTCATAGAGACCTGGCGTACCTTTATATTTTATCTTTTCAACTACTATATCTGGTCCATCGAAAGTGACTAAGCTTTTACCCAGATTAAACTTATCGGTATCAAGATCATGCGTTAAGCCATAAGTGCGATCGAAATATTTTTCATCTCCGCGCAGAGACGCATCTACATACTGTCGAGGTAAGTGGTCAAAGCTTTCAAGGTATGATTCATATCCAGGTGCATCAATCAGTTGCTCTAATTCTTGTCGAGCATTTGTGACAGCTTGATTGATTGACTGATTTTCTCTATCGAATATTGTTGAATTAGGATCATACTCCTCTAGTGTCGAAACGGTGTTGGGATCTGGGAGATTGGAATATGTGTCCTCCAGAAAGCTTACTCCTACCGGTGGTAGATATCTTGTGTACAAATCTTCTTTCAATTCTTTACGGAGTGAATCCAACTTTTTAGGTGTAGATGTTGTTGATTCTACTTTTGTCGGTTCCTGTTTAATTTTAGGTACTTCAACCTTCTCAAGCAGTTGCTGCAAGGGCTCTGATATAGGTTTGAACCGCTTGTGTAGCTCACTTTCTGTATCAGCTATATCTGATTTCAGAGCCAGATATTTTTGCTTGACAGCTTTTCTTGTTTTGATCAACTCTTTTGCTAATTTAGGATCCATGTTTCTATACGAAATGTTTGTTTTATACTACGAAAATGGTTGAGTAAACAATATTTATATACGATTTCTAAAAACTAATGTTGCTGGTGAAACACTTTCTATACCGTCCTGAGTTCCTGGGGGCATCCTTGTCGATCACTACAAAACTGTGTGGCTCTTGCCAACATAACGAACACAAATTTTTAAATTCGTTAAAAGACATATCCAAACTTATGTGATCATCATAAATATGTTTCAAATTCAAATTGTCTTGTGGGAATAAAATCAACAGGTTGAGATTGTCTCTCAAATTATGCTTGGGTGTTGCAGTATACGTTTGACAAAGATAGAAGCAGTCTGTATTTCGGTGTCGTCCAAAACTGAAATATTGTCTAATGATATTTTGACTGCAGGAGGAAACATCATCGAAAATAATAACAGCGTTTGGTTTGATGAGTTCTGGTGATACAATATTCTCATCCTCACTATATTCAAAGTACCCTATTTGCTTCAGTGGTTTGAATAAGGTGCGTAAATACTGATATTTAGGTTGGTACAGTGACTTGCAGTATAAGTATACGTTTTCGAATCGCAATCCATTTGGGTGTGTCAACAAACTTATCATGACATTTGTTTTCCCTGATCCACTAGGACCGACAATTAAGGCTCGCTTAGAAGCTCCATTGAAAAGATGACCATGTTTTCTAAGCAGATGTTCCTGAGCAATTCCGTCATAATTTTGCACAGGTAATTGTACGACTGATGGTTCCACCTTCATTCTTCGAAGCTATAAATAGTACTGATGCCAAACTTCTCAGCATACTTAACTTTATACCTGATAAAAAGTATAAAAATGACGATTCATCGCAAGTTATTGAACAGTAACAAACGAGCAGTGGCAGCGAAAGGTACCGGTTTATTGGACTCTGTTATAGATAAGCTCCCTTTTGAATTACATCTACCCTCCTACAGATTTTGCGGGCCAGGTACTGCCCTGCAACAACGCCTTGAGCGAGGTGATACTGGAATAAATCCACTCGACAACGCCTGTAAAAAACACGATATTGCTTACGCATCATCCAAAGATAGCAATACTCGTCGTCAAGCGGACACAATCTTACGTGATCAAGCTCTCAAACGAGTAGTGGCATCTGACTCATCAATAGGTGAAAAGGTAGCTGCACTAGGTGTCACAGCTGCTATGAGCATCAAGAAAAAGTTAGGTCTTGGTATGCGTAAAAAAAAGTTTAGCCGTAAGGCGAAAAAGACTGGGCATGGTCTAAGGAAAAAACGACGCAGTGTGAAAAAATCTCGACTGCTTCCGATTCCTAAAACAGGAGGATTCCTACCTATACTTCTCCCACTTCTGGGTGCACTAGGTGCACTTGGAGGGGGGGCAGCATCAATCGCAAAAGCTGTTAATGATGCAAAGGCTAGTCAGTCTCAGCTGGCGGAACAGAAGCGACACAATCTAGCATTAGAACTTGCTAAACAAGGAAAAGGTTTATATTTGGCACCATATAAAAAAAACTGCTAATTAGCCTTCCTAGACATGCTCTAACGAACATAGATTTGATGGAATTTGCAAAAAAATGAAGATTCCAAAGTTTAGGGGGGTTTTCATGAGAGACAGTTTACCTAGGAGAATTCGTGCTAAAGAGTGTGGTATCATTAATTTAGATGTCTCAACGGGTAGTGGTTCTCACTGGACTGCCTATTTGAAAAACAATAATCATGTCATATACTTTGATTCTTACGGTAACTTACGTCCTCCGAAAGAAATTGTTAAATACTTTTACAGCAATAACGATGTCACAGATATAGAGTACAACTATGAGACTATTCAATCATTTAACTCACACAACTGTGGGCAGCTGTGCTTGAGATTCCTATATAAGGTCAGCCCAATGCTCCTCCACTGAATATTGCTACATCATGTCAATGACATTTACTCTTACCGGTAATTCTTCTACTCTCCAAGCTGACTTCAATCCTCCAATCGAGCTAGCTGATGATGCAGAGTATGAAATAGGTTTATGCAACTTTGAATCATTCAACGTAATTCCTAATATCAATGACTCCAACAATACGTTCATCTACTCGACCACTTCACTTGAGACAGATAGGGTTTCGTTTAAAATTCCTGTTGGTACATATGAAATATCAGACATAGTTGCTTTTCTTCAACGCAAACTTCCAGCTGGGTTGCAAATAACACTTACTGCCAACCAGGCGTCATCAACCGTCACTTTAAGAGCAAATTTTGATATCGATTTTACTCCAGCTAATACTATTGGACGCTTGTTAGGTTTTCAGCCCCAAGTATTACAAAGGAACATGTTCTATGATTCCGATTTCCCCGTTGAAATTTTGAAAGTAAATTCACTGTGTATCGATTGTAGCATAGCAACAGGTTCCTTCACGAATGGGCAACCTAGTCATATAGTTCACCACTTTTTCCCTGGCACCGGTGTAGGGTATAAAATCATAGAAGCTCCACAAACTGTGCTTTATTTTCCTGTGACTGTCAAGACTATCACCACGTTAACTTGTAAAGTGCTTGATCAAGACAACGATCTTGTGGACTTCAGAAACGAAACTATTACTATCCGTCTGCACTTACGTAAATCAAATAATGGTAATTAGATACAACGTTCCATACCACACGGAAAAAACCTATAAAAACCTGAATCGAAGATTTTACGACATCAGTGTTGGACCAGTCAACGCTACATCACGTCGTCGCACCTTGACCAAGGCAAACAAACAATATTTAAAGTCATTGGGGCTTCAACTGCTGCTCTAAAAATGAGTATTTTAAATGTTACCGAATCACCACTGATCGATAGATCCATAACAGAGCTGGAGTACCACACCTATCAACCATATATTAATGCCAACTTTGATCATAACGATGAAATTAGAATTGGTATCCAGGAGCTGGACGCCATTACTTTACCTTCTCAAAGTTTTGTATACATTGAAGGAGCCTTAAATAAGGCTGATGGTTCACCATCTACAAATTTGAAATTCATCAACAATGCCTTTAGCTTTTTGTTCCGAGAAGTTCGGTATGAGTTGAATGGAGTGGCAGTGGATTCGGTTCGAAACGTGGGACTCACTTCAACCTTGAAGGGGTATCTGTCTTACAATGAAAATGAGAGTTTGCGGCTACAAAATGCTGGTTGGTTTCCAAAAGAAACACACTTTTCCAGTGCTGGTAAATTTAATGTTTGCATTCCATTAAGCATGTGGATGGGATTTTTTGAAGACTATAGAAAAATAATTCTGAATATGAAACAGGAACTAGTTTTAATTCGTAGTAATGATGACGTTGATGCAGTTGTTACAACTGCAGATGAACAACCCAAAATTACTATAGAGAAAATTCAGTGGCGAGTACCTCACGTTTCGGTTGATATACCAGAACAGTTAGCTCTAACAAAACTGGTAAACAAAAATGTTGATATACCGCTTTACTTCCGTAGCTGGGAGCTTGTAGAGTATCCCTCCCTACCACAAACTACCAGACATACTTGGCCAGTTAAAACTAGTACCAAACTAGAAACCCCTAGGCATGTGATAATTGCTTTTCAATCAGATAAAAAAGGTAAATTGCAATCCAATATGTCAACATTTGACCACTGCAAGCTAACCAATATTCGAGTTTTTTTAAATTCGAATCGATATCCTTATAATGATTTATATTTGGACTTTCCAAATCAAAAATTTGCTGCCTTGTATGACATGTTTTCAAAATTTCGTCATTCGTATTATGAAACTGGAAATGAACCACTTTTCACCCCTAAGGACTTTGCAACTACTGCACCACTGACACATATTGATTGTTCTAAGCAGAAGGAAAGTATTCAAACTGGGTCTGTTGTTATGCGAATTGAATTTGAAACTAGCGAGAATGTGTCACCTAACACCTCAGCGTATTGTCTCCTGCTCCATGACCGGCTTTTTTTTTACAACCCTCTAACAAAGATAGTTAAACAGCGTTAGACTATAAAATCATTAAGCTACCAGACCAACCACTCATTCAAATCATGAAAGCGTACCGAAAAGCTTTAACAAGGCATCTGCAAAAGCTCAGGGCTCTGAGAAAAGCACTAAACTTTTATTGCTTGAAACAGCGTGTTGTGAGACAGTTTGCTGATTTAAAACTATGAATTTAATTGTGGACATACAGGGCTTCAAATTGGAGCACAATAAGTTCATAGTGAAAGAGCTGGCTGCCTTTGATGGAGTTAAAATCTGTCACTACATTTTTAAACCACCGTTTCCTTGGGACCTATTACCACGTGACCTGCAAACGCAAGCTCGATGGCTGATAAATCATCATCACTGCATTCCATGGGCTTCTGGATTCTCACCACTTCATAAGGTATCTACTATCCTCCAGGAGTTAACGTCCACAGCAAACCAAATTTTTGTGAAGGGGAGAGAAAAAGCAAACTATGTAAGGCAGTATTCAGTAAAACCGATAATCGAACTGGATGAACACCCTCGCCTACCGGAAGGTCCAGCGCGCTGCTTTTACCACGTCAAAGATACATGCATATGTTCCTTGTCAAATGTCTATTTTTTATATGATACTTTCATTATGTCATAGGTTATTCAAAAAATAAACTGGCAAACAGAAATGCTGAACTAATATCTAACATTACATTTATTAGTGGCAATTACATTCTTCTTTGAAGGTGTTCTCATAGACGTACAGGAACTCCATCGCCATGGTAGTATTTTCTGTTGGAAAACTCTCTGCTGAATGTAGTAAATTGGCTGCATTTGTGATAAGATCCCCACCTTGAGTTTGAAGCCCGTTCTGTAACACTCTAAAGTAGTTTCCAAATTTTTGTAGTTTGAAGAGTTCAACGGTGTGATTCACAACTGGTAGCAAGTTCCACAGCGATGCCAAAGATTCGTATCCCAGGTATATCACTGAGCCATCTTTTGTCAATTTTAGAACTGGTGTACCGGAAATGTGTGTAAAGTTGATGGAGCAACAGCTCGTCAGAATTGGTGCACTTGCATCCGTTGCATACATGTTATGGGATATAACGTTTTGATAATCCAGGAACTCTTTCCACTCACTTTCAGTAAACACGATGTTATCACCTTTAACCCCCATCAGCTTAATTCCAGGCGAGTAATTGTATGCAGGATAAACTCCAATGGTCACATGTTTGCTTTTTGATTTGTTTAACGGATATCTTCTTTCACCTAGTACCACAACTGCATTATGGCTGGTCTGAGTGCTGCTGTCCACCATGTTGTATGAATAACTCTCTTTCAACACTGGATTTTTTTGCTGGGTAAACATTTCACTAGTCGTTGAGTATAGTTGGCTGATCCACTGTTGACTGTACCACTTCACACTGTCTTCACCACTTTTGAACCAGTGTCTAGTCATCGTTTGATTGTGGGGGGTATATACCGGTGCACTGCTGAGAAGTGGGAGGTATAAAACCAGCAGTACTAGGGTACACAACATCGCTGTAATCACAGGAATCCTCTGAAGTTTTGAATAAACACTAGTGTTCTCCTCCTCCTTCCGCACACACATGCGTTGTAACAGTTTATTGATGTGTTTTGCATAAACACAACCTTTTGTATACTTAACATGATCCTTGATAGGACAATCACCTTTTCTCCAATTATACAGTTTAACTCCACAACAAAATGCTTGACATATGTCACCCCTTCCAGTGTAAAAGAATCCAGCTAGAGCGATAGGTAGGGGGTCGACGTGATTTGGCCACTTACTAAATGTTAATAGACGTTTATCTAAAGAATTGAACTGCTTAAAGTTCACTGAGTGATCTTCACCACACATGACTTACAGTGTTTTCGAGACAACTAAGCAATCATCGATATGTTGCATCAATATAACTCAATATCTTTAGTGGAGGGGGGTTGTGACTGTGCAATTACGTACACGCTCTGTATCTTTTTATTCTCACCGTAATTGGAGAGTGAGTATTGATAGTGCGTGAGTATGACAATAACAACACATAATGTTCTGTATCACAAATAGTTTTATTGTTTTAAAAAAGAAAAAACCATGCCATAATCAAACATTATGCTTCTTCTCAATCCATTACACTTGTTGGAGCAAGTATATCTGTAGACTCTGGTGTTTCTGATAGACCTGATGCCTCTGCTGGACCTTGTGTATCTGTTGTGCCTTGTGTCTCTGCTGGACCTGGTGTCTCGCTGTCTTCAACACCCTCAACTACAGTCTGGATTTGTTGTCGACACTCCAACTCACAGGTGGCTGGTTCCGCTGATTCGTATTTGATTCTGGAAAGTACGTTTTCAGGCGAAGAATGGCTCCTATCCAACACTCTCCGCAGATCTTCTCTGCTTGGTACAGTTCTGTAAGTTCGAGCGCTGTACCTTCCAGTTTTGCTCGTTTCTGGCACTCTTCCATCGACCACCATCGCTCCATACCGTAAATTGCTTCGTGGTCGTACTCCCAACGATTTTTACTGAGTTCATCACAGAGGTAGTCTAACGCGCTGGTGAAATCCGTCACAGATACTGTATGACTGTATGCACGCCACATGTTTGCTGACTATATGTACCATGAATGACCGCAGGCCTGTTAATACATCTACGTCTGTATAACTGGAGGGGGTGAGATGTAGGAGGGGGTGAGATGTAGGAGGGGATGTGGTTAGTGGTGGGAGGTGTTAAAGCAGTTTCAAGTCAAACTCAGCGATATAAAATTCTTCTTCTTCTTCTTCTTCTTCTTTGTCTTCTTGTTTATCATTACTTTTAGGTTGGACAAGTGTATCAAGCATATCCCCAAACTCTATCTGGTTTTCGATTTGTTTGTATCTTTCCATTACTGGGATTGCGTGATGCCCCCAAGCCATAGTATGAATACTGCCAGGAACAAAATACCTTTTGTCATCTACACTCGTCAAAGCTACCTTGTTCTTCAGCTCTGTGTAAATAGTGTGCAAACATGATTTAAAGACAAACATTTTCTTGTACAAGTTTCCTCCTTCCTTAACTATGTGCTTGTAATCAGCTACAGTTAACTCTTTGATAGCACTATTTCTCACACCTTTTGCTTTTTTGATATCACCGTCCTGTAGTTTTATACAATATGTTTTTGCACCTAAGCCATAAAATTTGTGAATTGGAGCTCCCGCATATTCATCTTTCATTTTTCCAACCACAGATGGGGTCTTCGTAATTCCATGTATATTATTTTCTGGAAAATTCGATGTATCAAAATAGTTGATATTACTTCTCATATCATCATAAAAGTTGTCTGTTCTTATATGCATCACTAACGAATCTGTATCTGTGTAGCATAGTACAGCATCATCACCATATTTTGCTTTGATATAGTCATAGTAAAAGCTGTACATTATATTTTTGGCTATCTCTAATACAGTGAAGCCCACAAATAATGGTTTGTCATAAGTAATTTCTATGGGAGACATTTGCAATGCGACTAGATTCTCGGAAAATATGGAAACTGATTTGAAATTCGGCTTACTAATCAAATCTTGTGCTCCAACACTTCCTTGAGTTGACTCCCAGTGTGTACAAAGTCTGATGTCAACACGTTTGTCTGGATTCTCCATCGTTTTGCCAAATACTGCATTATTGAATAATTTGAATAAATCTTTCTCAAATTTGCTACTTGCTTTATTCCTCAAAATGGTATTTAGATCAATGTAACTTTTCAGCCAGGGTGATTGGTCAAATTCAAGAATTCTGTGTATTTTTTTTAATTGTAGCCCATGTTGTAAACACTGTTGTAGATTTCTGTAGTGGATGACGTACTTGGTTTTATTTTTCAATGTGGCCAGAAGCTTCTTGTGTTTTCCTTTGGGTGGCACAGCTGTTTCAGGGCAGAAAGGAAGGTCGTTGTGGAGGTCATGTAAATGCTTTGGATACAGTAAGTCAACTTCTAAAATATACCCCTTTTTACTGTTTTCATCGGCAGTGGACCACTTGCAGCTTTCAATCTCTCCTTCTGTTAACCATTTGAAACCTCCGGTTGGTAAGCACTGTGACATTGCTTTTCCATACAGATTCGTGGCATCGAGGTAAACTACATATGAGGAGGGTTTTGTTTCATCATAATCTGATATGAACTTGTTGTTTGCTTCTGCAGCTCTTTGACTGCATTGGCTCAAACCTCCTCTGATAGCCTTTCGAAAAAAGTGGAGCATATCCACATCTGTTAGCAGGTCCAACTCCACTTTCGTTTTACGCAGCATTGCATCCCATGCCAACGAAGGTGCTGTGAAGTACTGAGCTGGATCCAACTTGTACGTCGTCAAACTCACTATACGAAAACGTTCAAACACATCTGCTAAAAGCAGCACGTCTGATTTAATATACACATCTGAATAATCCCCCAACGTTTCGCACTTGAAAAGCTTCCAAACGTAGCAAGCTCGATTATATTCTTCAGTAGTAATGTTTTCACCCCGCAATATATCAAAAAACTCAGCTCTGCTAGGTAACGAGGTGACACTTAGTTTTTCCCAGGAATCAACGTATGAATATGGAAAAATTCCTTTTTTTCTTATTTCATTGAATTCATCTTGATTTGAAAAAAATTTTTTTATTTCACAGCATTCCTCTGAGGCTAACGTTTCACTTAATTTATCCAGTGCGCTGGGTAGAAACCTGTATGAATCCAGGAATCGCAACTTCATGAATACATTGTCTTCTTTTTCATTTCCTTGCTCTACTAAAATCCTTTTTGAAAACGAAATATACTTTTCTTTGTTTTGTGCAATGACGTCTACTTTTTCTTTGTCTAATGCTAGTTTTTTTATAAATAGGTGACTATCGTAATTACTTAAGTTGTGCAGGAACACAGGCACAAAGCGTGGTAGCTTATAGTTGAGATTGCACACTGAATGAGCGGCAAACCTGTATTTCCCTGTCAGGTGACAATGATCTCTAACTTTGATATCTGCTTCTTGGAACTCTTTTTCACACACATGGCACACTGTGCTTTTCTTGAATTCATCTTCTTCTTGTGGTGTCAGTGGTAACATCTCTTTTGGTTGTTTCAAATATGTATGATATAGTCTAACTACGTGTTCTTCTAGTTTCTCTACAAATTTTTCAGCAGCATCGAGTCCTCTATATTGTACTATTTGTGATACAGAATCATCGAATGAGCATTTTATATAGAAGCAGAATGAAAACGGCACATGCTCGAACGTTTTTACTGAGAACGAATCTTCACTATTCGGCTCAGCATACTGAATAGGTTTCAGCATACTTTCGAAATCGGCATAGACTACAAAGGGGACTTTTAACTGCTTCTCTAGATTAGTGAATTTTAATTTGTTTTTTGGTATATACTCTCCATACTTGTTCAAACTCATATTTGTTGTTGGTAGCTTCGTTGTAACATGATTGCAATCATAAGTTTGATGTCGTTTCAATTTTTCCATTGCATCGTAGCATTGTAGACATCCATCACATATATAAATGCGACCCACATGCCGTGACCTTTGTCTGGAGATTAGTCGAGACATATCTTTGATCAGACAATAGTGATGTTCACCATTTTCTGTGAGTAGTAATAAATTTACATGAGTGGCTCTTCTTCCAGATGTAAAGTATAGGGGGCCAACAACCTTCCATATATTTGTTTTGTACTCATACTCCAATCCAAACACGTTGATGGAGATATTATTCTGTTTTTCAAATCTTGGTATGTCTTTCAGCTGTACAGGGAAATCTATACCATCAAAATTCAATAAACTTGAGAAATGTGGGTAAGATGTAGATCTACATGGATGCCCCATCGGTGGTATAAGAGCTGCTACAATCGAGTGCGCAAAACAACACTGGTCTTTGTTTTGGATATTCAGCACAGCCCTCTTGTATTCTATTTGTTTTGGTAGCTTGATGAAGCTTCCTGCTCTTAAAGGATTATATTGGTTTATATTTACCTCCAAATATAATAAACTCATTAACAACCACCCTGATTCTTTTTCTTCGAATGTTCCACACTTATTTACGATTTCTGTCTTGAATTCTTCATATATTTCATCCAACGCTGTTGATATCACAATAATTTTGTTTTTTGTATTAAAAGATTTTATATCTGTAGTCTGTTTCTCTGGTTTGCTATAAATACCAAAAAGCTCACAGTTTACTTTTAATGCCTGATATTCTGCTCGGTATTGTTTGATAATAGCAATTACTTTTTCTTTGACTCCTTGAAAAAATGCATCACAGTCCAACTTCACTTCTTCATTGGTTGTAAAACGATATGTACAGATCCTAGACTTGAATGCACTTGCTACCTTCTCCACACCTGGTGCTACAGCGGTTCCCGTTGCTTCCAATCGTCTCTTCCGTCGCCTTTGATTGTCTGCTCCCTGATCAGTTACAGATGTTGATGATGCATTGGCTTCACACCGTCTCCCACCCACTCTATCACTTTGGTTGTCTGCATTATGATCGAGCGTTGGTTGACCGTTGCTTCCCGATGTTGATGGTGTTGGATCATTGCTACTTCCAACCCTTCGCCTTTTGCTGCTCGACACTACATCAAATCTAAACGGACAGCTCTCTTTTTTGTGACGGCTAAGTGATGACTTCGATGCAAAAAGTTTGTAACACAATGGACACTTCATTTTACACAACACAGCAAATGTTCGCCTTTGTAGTCTATACCGATTTTTTCATATGCCTAATACTTTCAAGAGTTGCAGCTGTACTAACCTCCTTCCTTTTTAAAGCCATCTATATTCATCGCTGATGGAGATTATCCCCCACCAAGCCTGTTTACTATTTTTTCTTTCTGCTTGATTTTCACTTCAAGTTCATTGAATCTTATTGAACCCCATCAAACCGGTTCACATCCGCTCAAACAGGTTTCTCAGGTGCATGACCATCATTCAACAGTTTATTGAACTCGATCAAACCGGTTTACACTTTTTTCATTCTGGTTCCCTTGAACCTATACTGAGAACCCAATCACCTCCACTCAAACCGGTTATCAATTAATGGTCTATGAGTGTGGCATTCGGAGAGCAAGTTCATTGAATCTTCTTGAACCCCATCAAACCGGTTCACATCCGCTCAAACAGGTTTCTCAGGTGCATGACCATCATTCAACAGTTTATTGAACTCGATCAAACCGGTTTACGCTTCTTTCATTTTGGTTCCCTTGAACCTATACTGAAAACCCACTCACCTCCACCCAAACCGGTTATCAATTAATGGTCTTGGGGTGTGGCATTCTTATTGGAGAGAGGTTTAATTATGTTCTAAGACGGTGGTGGGAGGATATACTACATTCTAATACATCAGAGAGGTGGCTATATTTGTGAAGAGAGGGGGGGGTGGGGCGATAATGGTGGGGGGTCTACAGGCGTGGAGAGTGGGAGGTCTGTTTCAGAATTTGTGGAGAGGGGGTATGGGTGGGGGGCTAATGGTGGGGGGTCTACAGGCGTGGAGAGTGGGGGGTATGTTTCAGAACTATCTTTTACACTCTACTTTCCTTGGCACCCAACTGACACATACGTGAAACAATAGTTAGCATCGACCAAAGCCAGCATGACGATACTAAAGAAGTCTTTGTAGTTAAAGTAGTCACTCCCGGAATGTACTGGAGCTTGGAGCATCACATGCTTTCCGTCCATGGCTCCAATGCAGTGAGGAAAGTTCCATAGTCGAAGATACTCATTTGCATGGTGCAACCATTCCTCAGGCGTGGTCGGTACCTAAAAGGAAAGAAACTGCATTAAGTTATCGTTGTATGCATATTGTACGTTTCAGCTGGGTACGGCCTCTGGATGTCGTTGGATATAACCTATAGCATACAAATAAAGTTAGTTTTGAACTTTCGGGAAAATGCTATAATTTTTTTGTTTACTTTTTTAGGTTGGAGCTAGTGAGCTAGAAGAAGTAGATGAACAGGACACGTCTGGGACTGAAACGACTCAAATGTCACGTGGTTCACAAGCACCTCTTGCATCGGGAAGCCAACAGCAAAAGTCTCCCCTTCCTCCTTCTTCTACTTCAGAGACCAATAAGTCAGAATCGAGTCTAAAACCCCCTCTTCCGCCTCCTGCTAAGAGATCCAAGAAAAAGACACAAGCCCAAATGGTCGAGGAGGCGTATGGAGTAATGACCAAACTAAAACAAGGGTCAGAAGACGATGAGTTTGATGCTTTTGGAAAGCATGTAGCTTTCCAAATTAGGAATCTTGGGGCCAGGTTTTACCAAGCGAGAGCTAAACACAAGATCAATGAGTTGTTGTTTAATTTAGACATGGAAGTAGTGAACGCAACTCGACCTCCATATAGCCCTTGCAGTTCCTCATCGGCTTGCAGTTCGAATTTTAATTCTCCCCTATTCCTAGAAACTAGCAGCAATGACAGCCATCAGCAACTGCAAATTTCTACAGGGACAATCACTACTGACATGCCAAATGATGATCCAACTGATCAGTTCATAAACACTTTATTGAATCGTACCAAGTAAAGTTTTACAAGACACAAATACTTGTACGTATGTAGCCTAAATAATTGCAATGTTTAATTAAAAGTAATAACATATTGTGTGACATCATAGAAATATTTTGAATTATTTGATATTTTTGTAATGTAATAAGGTATTTTTTCTCTGAACACAGGAAATATAGAGTTTTGAATGTTGTTAATACTTGTATTTAATTTACTTACCTTTATATTTTCTTTGAAACAATCAATCAAAGCGTCTAGAACTTGGGGGATGAGCAGTGAGATAGTTGATTTGGATATTTTGAATAAATATCCTAAACTTGCATAGGAGTCCCCTGTCGCTAAATACCGTAAGGTGACGGCCAACCGCTCTCGCACAGTAATAGCTTTTCTGTAGTTTGTGTCTCTTTTCCCAATTTGATGTCCTATCGTTACTATCAGCCACTCGAAATCACTGCTGGTCATGCGCAAAAAATTCTTCACACTCCCGTCGCACCTCAATTCGCCTGAAAGAGGATCGCGATCATCCTCTTGGAGATCATGCAACAAATCACCTCCACTATACACCGTTCTTGCTCTGAGTGACGGTTTCACCCAGAACCTTCTACCTTTCCGTTTGGTGGCTGCCAAAATGACAAACGCAGCTGCAGCGAGAGCCACATCCGTCTCTCGCACCATTGTCTGGTGTACTGGGCAAGACAAGATGGCTGACAAGAGTCAAATGTTATTAACAAATGTTACTGGTTTAAAAGTGAAAACTAATTTGTTAGGAACTTTCTGTTAATAACTTTTGTTATTAAGAAAAGTTATAAACAAAAGTTATTAACAATTGTGTTATTAACTCCGGTGTAAACGAGGCTTAACACTAAGCATTCTTCCTGCACAATACGAATTTCATCTTCCTCCGAGATGCTATAATCAGTAATCACCCAAAGTTATGCATCCCGATAGTGAGCTTATAGAATAGAAAGTAATGTTCCAGTTAAAAACAGCTTTTTTGTGATAGGATGCAATGAATTTGGCATCCTGAAAACATAAAAAAGTTCTATTGTGTATGGCAATGTCAGTGTCGCTACCAAAGACATAATATAATTCTATTTCAACGCTCTAAAAGATACCCGAGTAATTTCCAGTCTCAGCATGTGATAAAATGTTATAAATTTTTTTTGTTTCAGAAAATGAAAGTGTACTTGGACCAACTATTAAATAAAGCTAAACCAGATTTAAGCAAGGATCACGGTGATAAAATGGCTTATAAGGCGCTAATAGAGGGTGTTTACTGTAGTGTGCTCCTATTCAACAAGAGAAGGGTAGGAGAACTGCAAAGAATTCAAGTAAAAACTTACAAAGATCACGTGAACGAGGAAATAACGTCCGGTGACTTTGAACAGTTGTGATCTCCTAGCGAGAAGGTTTTCATAAGGAAACTAAAGCGAATTGTCATTTGTGGAAAAAGAGGACGTGGTATGCCCGTGCTATTTGAGCCCAAAGTCAAAGAATTTCTAGACTTTGCCTTAATGTATAGAGATAACTTTTTGGATGACGAAAATCCTTACTTATTCGGACAGTGCGAGTCCACTGATCCAATAAGCGGATACCACACTTTGAGAAAGCACGTAACTAAGGCACTAGGCGATTCGAATAAAGCTTCATCACTTACATCTACCAAATTGAGAAAACACCTTGCAACGATTGCGCAAATTCTTAAAATGGGCCAAGAAGAATTGGAACAGCTGGCAACTTTTATGGGCCATACAACTAAGACCCACCAGGAATGGTATCGATTACCAGATGACATATACCAAACAGCCAAGGTCGCAAAAGTATTGGTGATGTCTCAGAAAACATCGATAGAGCAGTTTAAAGGAAAAGACCTAAAAGAGCTAAATGTTGAAGAATTTATTGAGTCAGATCAAAGTGAAGAGGAAGAGGAGGAAGTGGAAGTAACAGCAAAAACGAAGATCGAAACAAACGTTCAAAATGAAAATGCGGCAAAGAAGAAGAAACGTTGTAAGAAAGTGGACTATCGAAGAGAAACGGGTTGTAGAAGAATATTCAAGAAACATATAAGAAAACGTCAAGCGCCCAGAAAAGGAGAGGTTTTGGATCTAGTTAATTTATACCCGGACCTCCTCAAACAGAGGAAGTGGGACTCAATAAAAGTTTATGTCTGCAACAAATATCAAAACAAATAAAAACGTTCAAACCTAAAAAACCTGAATTACCTTATTAACTCCCATCCATTCATTAAAATCATTTTCAAGCTTACAAAAAAGGACACAAAGATATTTGACAATTGTATGGTGTCCATCGTTGCTCGTGAAAAACTATATGTATATTATTTTAATCCCTGAATTTCCTTGACACGTGATATTCTCGTAACAAAAAAATGTTCAAATGAAAACTGAAAGGGATGTTTGAAAGTACTACGTGGTACCTCATGCCTTGCTTTCAAAACATTTCTTTTGTACTTCAACCCTAAGAACTCACCCCCAACTTTGTTTTTTCAAATAGCACCTAATAGTTTTTCCTACACAAAATAAGTCCTTATTTTACTTAAAATCTTGCAGTACCTTTGATTTTTTACAAAAAGCTATTCTTTTCGTAAAGTCATAAGCACACAATAAATGAAATGAGGATTTGTTTGAGGCGTAATATTTTCGTAAGAAAAACAGATAGAAAGGAAAACTAAGTGGGAGTTTCAAGAGTACCGAATAACCTATCATACCATGCTTTCGAAACATTTTTTGCTTCGACTCCTATAACTTACCCCCTACTTCTTTTTTCCAAATAGCACCCCACAGCTTTTCATACATGAGGTCGTTATTTTATTTAATATCGTTTAGTGCCTTTGACTTCGTACACAAACCAATTTTTTCATAATTATCATTAACATAAAATAAATGAGCGTATTAATTTCCTAATAAAAAAAGCATAAAAAAGACATTTGTTTTCGAAAGCATCAGTACTCTTAAAAACCCAATTAGTTTTATTTTTATCCATTTATTGCGTCAAGCAAATTCTTATTTTATTTATGTTATACTAATGATTTTACGAAAAAATAGGTTTGTGTATAAAATCAAAGGTACTGCAAGATTTTAAATAAGTAATATAAGGACTTCATTTGTGTAGAAAAAACGATTGGGTGCTATTTGAAAAAACAAATTTGGGGGTGAGTCCTAAGGGTTGAAGTACAAAAAAAGTGTGTTAAAAGCATGGTATGATAGACCCTATGGTACTTTCAAAAATTCCACTCAGTTTTTGTTTGAACTTTTTTTGTTACGAGAATATCACGTGTCAAAGAAATTCAGGGACACCCTGTATATTATTCGGGTCAATTTTGCTTTTGTATTTCTACTCGGTTGAGCTTTACGGATTGGTGAAATTACCCAAAATCGATCTAACAAAAGTTCAACAGTAACTTGAATGGTTTTTCACGATCATCGCTAAGTCGCAGCGAGAATTTTCTGGAGTTACTTAACGTCCCAGCACACATTCTGAAGTTATTACATCCAAGAAGGAATCCAATTGGTAAGGTGAAGATAAACACAGTCAACATTGTTTATTAATTTATTAGCATTCATTGTACTCAGCCTTAATCAGACTAAAAACATTGAAGTTACACCACTTTGGGAGGGCTACGTTCGAATCTAAAAAGAGAAAATAAAAACGTCATATAAACAACTAGTGGATACGTTACAGAGTAACAAATGCGGTCAGCATTGATGATAACCGTTAATTATTAATAATAACTGCAATAAATTGGTTAAACCGACGAATTCTCAGATATTAATACTTTCACTGGTTATTATTTATTCAATAACGTGTTGATTGGAGACGATATTCAGTATGAACAGTTTTCACATTTCAAAAGCTGTATTTCGAACTTACATTGCCTTAAAACATTTTTTGAGTTTCACAACGTTTCGATTGATTAGATAGCAAATTAATCGAAACGTTGTGAAACTCAAAAAAAGTTATGGACAATGGAAGTCCGAAATTGATGTCTTGGAATCTCTACGTTGCCTATAAATTTCAAACAACTTACATTTACTGAATATAGGCGGTTATTAATAATACATCACGTATTATTAATAACCGCCTTCACAAGTTTGTCTCTGCTTGTCACTTCGCACTTGTTTCCTCTTTGCTATCAATACCTACCAGTATGTATTGATGATTGTTAGCTGAAAACACTAAAGTAAATAATTACTCGTTATCATGAATAACAATTTGTGTCCGATGAATGCGAATAATAGGTGTGATTTAGTTGCTAAAGAATTATTGCGTTTACCACGGAATATAAGAATTTTATCGTTTTAACCGTCTGTAGGTTATTTATAAAAACCACCAATAGTTTTGAGAGCTTACAAGAAACTCTATGATATTTCAAGTATTTGATGGAGTTGGTGAGATATGAAGCCAACCAACATCTACTTATCTTGTAATGCTTCCTTGGTGTCCACTACCTTCATAGGCATAATATGAGGAGTCAGCAAAAATATCCCTTACATGTTTTCTCAGATATCAGCTGCAATGTAGCGGGTTTAAACGTTTTTTTTTCAGATAAGTCACAACTACCTGACATTTCTGGTTGCACCATTAATACGAAGCTGGCTTAGCTCGCCATTTATCAAGCTGAACTGAATGTTTGAGCATCAGTGTGTCTCCAATAACTTTAAAGTTACGGGAGATAACATACTCTCTTCTAAGTAATAAAGAAACAAAAATTCTATTGTACTTACCGAAATTCCTTGAGATAACAGCGTCTTTCCCAGCTATCAAATATTCTCTGCTCACGACGGACTTGCAGATTTGTGTTTCTTGCATGGGTACTGTACTTAATGGCATGCTAAGAACTTAGGGGTTGAGCGTTTAGGCTATACCGAAAAGCCTATTAACACATTTCCTCCTAACAAACATAATATGCTAATGCAATTCCTCAGCATATTTCATTTCCGTGTAAACGTAGTGTACCCACAATATAATACACTCAAAGGCAATTTCTGGGCTATAGTGACCTTATTATAAGTTGCAGTACGCGATGATAAGTTCTATACATATTCAGTGCTCAAATCGTCGTAACCATATACAGGGTGTCTCAAAACGACCCGACTATTTGAGGTAGGGAAAAAACCAAAACCGGCTTATTGTAAATACCATTGATTACTGCCAATGGAGAGATAAAGGAAGAAACTTTACTTTTTCAAAATAACATTCCTTAAATGACGCCCATTTTGTTGTATTCTTCAAAGCGTTTATGCACATTATCAAAACGGTCCAACTACTTAGAGTGCGCGAGATGCAAATAAAGCGTGGTGTAGGGAGTAAGCCCGCACCGCTCGCTCGGTAAGAACACTGGTTAGATCTTGCATTTTTAGTTGCCAGGATGCATGTTTAGTTGCCACAATATTGAAGAAAGCATCAGATCGATATCTCAGCAACTCCTTGGAACAGTTTTTGATAAAATGTGCACACACGGTTTGAAAAATGCCTTCAACAAAATGGGCGTCATTTAAAGAATGTTATTTTGAAAAAGTAAAATTTCTTCCTTTATCTCTCCATTGGCACTAATCAATGGTATTTACACTAAGCCGGTTTTGGTTTTTTCCCTAACTCAAACAGTCGGGTCGTTTTGAGACACCCTGTAGTATTGTACCACTATAACTGCGTAGCTGTATCATAGTTCTTGGGTAGTGACTCTTCTCTCAATAGCCAGAATGCTTCTAATCAACACGCTCAAAGTTCAACTCATTTTAACGGCTCAGAACCCTTGCCTCGTGGAACAAACATTATAATAAGCCAATTTAAGGTTGGACGCCTAGTAACATCAACGCTGAACTTACAAAAAGTCTGTATATAAATTCTATTAATAGACAAGCATAAAAAATATGGACGCCCAGTGGAGCTAACGGTGAACTATGACGCCAAGCGACCTGTTTCTGAAATTTACTTATATACAGTTATATACGCCAGACGCTGGGTAAAACGCTTTTGGTCCGGACGCTGGGTGATCCGCTGTAAATAAATATATATCCTTTTTTTTACTATAATACAAAGGTATTATATCTCACAGGTATTTATAATTATTATAGATAGTAACAGGCCTGTTTTATCAGAATGATGGATAAATTAGATTTTCTTTTCATCATCATCTTCATATCAAAGTGCTGATCAAAGTGGGTTGTGATTGGTGAAATAATGTGTTTTGCTTTGTGAAATGCAACAAAAAGGTTATTTTTACCTGTATTTACTATAATACAAAGGTATATTGCAGGTATTTGGGGTATTCATAATAATTGTTATAGTTAGTAACTTTTTTTTATCAAAATAATGCAGTTAATTGAATTACTTCTGTTCATTATCATTTTTCAATACATCAACAATCCAGTGATCAGATGGTGGAATCTGATTGGTCTAGATCAACTAATCGTCAGACCGTTCGTTCAACAAGAAAATGCAAGTTTTCACCCATTTAGGATGAAAAATCAGACTGGAAAAGATACTAGATAGTTCATAATAGTCGATTGTATATAAAGCATGTCATTTTTCACCTTTTTGAGGGAAACTTCAAGAGAAATCAATAATTTTCAGAGAACTTTGACAGATGCCATTTCTTGAATGGGCTGCTCTGATTGGTCAAAGCCCTTGTCAGAATGCAAGTGTTGATAAAATCGGGTCTTAGATGGTTCATAATGGTCGATTGTATATAAAGCATGTGATTTTTCACCTTTTTGAGGTAAACTTCAAGAGAAATTAATAATTTACAGAGTACTTTGACAGATGCGTGTTCTTGAATGGGCTGCTCTGATTGGTCAAAGTTTTTGTTAAAATGCGCCTGTTGATAAAATCGGCCCTAAGACTAATTAATGAGAAGGTTGCAATTAAAAGGTTTGCATGCGGCCTTAGAAACTATAGACTGGGAACAATTATATCTGCCAGAAATTTTGAGTTCTTGAAGGATGCAATATGAGCAGCTCAAGATGAAGAGATTGGTACCCAAAATGACCTAGGACAGATTTTATATTTTTCTGATAGCAGAAATGACTGGAAAGCGTGGAAGCACAGAAATTTTCAAAAAGATTAGTGAGACGTTTAAAGAAATAACGTTGTATTCACACACTTGCGGGGGCCAGAACCGAAACCAAAATGTGGTAGCTTTATGTCTTTTCTTGATGCAAACTACTAGGCTCACAGTTATAGAGCATACATACTCAACCCTTAACTAACCATGTGGCGTCTGATAGACTATGCGAAAAACAAACTCTCCTATATCTTCGAAGCGGTTACGCTCTCCGACAAATCACGTCACCTAATCTTCCTCTTATTGGTAAAGAATAAGGCGTCCGATTTGCATTACGTACGCGTCATTTGAACACGAAAGAGAGCGCTTTTCTTTCCGCTGTAGTCTACCAGACGCCACCTGTGAGTTTATGAAAATGAGAGAAGTGGGAGAAAAATTTTATATTATATCCATTTTTTTTGTAATGTGTTACTAAGTTCATTTCATAATGAATCCGTTTCCATGAAATAATTAAAACATTTTGAGTTACAATTGCTTTTTTCATGCATCTCATGATGGTAGTCGAGCTGTGGCGTGTCTGAATCTTCATAATCAAACAATGACTGTACACAATTATTCATGTAAGAAGATGCCAAAATTCACTCAGTTATGTGTAGGGATATGCCCATTTTTCGTTTACTGACTCATGTGATAAACATTTTCCAGAAAACAAAAACTATTTTGTTCTGTTTACGGTTGAAGTCTGTCAGACGCCACATGGTCGTCGATGTCATAAATTATTACATGGTTGGTTAAGGGTTAAAAAGTGGACAGAGCTACATGGATGTCGACAGTATGCATAGCGCTATAGAGCATCAACAGAAATTCGTACCTGTTTACACAAGGCTGGATCAGTATATTCCACTTGGCCAATCTCAGAGAAAAAAGGACAACAACGTTCGAGAACTGAAATTTTCCGATTTCTTCAGCTTTCGAAGAATAAATCCCGAGATGTACATGGAGAAGTAGTTAACTGGTTGAAAGTTAAAAGCTTTCGTTACTTGAAAAACGAGTCCGGTATCCTTGAGTACCTATACGACCATACGTCAGATTACAAAGATATAAATTTATTGGGAAAAGGCCGCCCAGTTAATATACAAAAAGTGCAACTCAAAAACTTTCGAGAAGATGCGTCCGATAAGTTTGAAAAAGAAATCGGATTTGTTAAAATTATGCCGTGATGAAGCTATTCCTGAACAATTTCACTTATGGTATGAGTCCTTACCAGTTTCCCAAAAGGTCAAAGATTCGGTACCGGCACCTACTGCAGACGACAGTGTTTCGGAACTGTCAGGGGAAACAGAAGAAGACGAATGAACTGCATAATCGTCTATGACCTTACTGTTCCAAAAGCGTAGTTTATGTTCAGCTAAAAACTGCTAAGTCAATTTTTTTGAATATTCTACAACTCGAAACATGTGTTAATTTCGTTTTTAGTATTATAACTATGCATCTAGCTTTGATCTTAACGGCTTTTTGCAGTAAACCGTCGATATTTTCATTATATATACGGGCTTTAGGTAGACTTTTCCGAGCGATTTCAAATATAATATCCTTACTGAGGGCCGGTTTCACCGCTTCCTGATAAGTGTCAGTGATAGTGTCTGATTTTGCATGTTAATGTCTACATTAACATAACTATGTTATTGCAGCGGACATAGCAAAAATGTATCGCTGTGTACTCGTTGCGCAAGAGAATAGGCCACTCCAGAGAATCATCTGGAGATTTGACACAAACAGTCCCTTAGATATTTATCAACTGCATACTGTAACATATGGTACTGCAGCAGCATCTTTCCTAGCCATTCGCTGCCTTTTCCAGTTAGCATTGGAAAACGAAGCTGAGTACCCAGACGTATGTGACATAATCAAAACTGACTTTTATATAGATGACTTGTTGACAGGGGCAGAGACTATTGAAGAGGCTAAGTATATTTCGATGAAAATTTGTGAAATACTGAAGTAGGGAAATTTTAACCTAAGAAAGTTCTGTTCTAACAATGCTGAAATACTTGAATGGTTATCGGATAATGATGAGTTAGCGAAAATAGTCACCCTGAAGAAGATGACTTTACAAAAACTTTGGGTTTAACTTGGTACCCCCATTTTAGATAAGCCCCAATATGATGTTAAGGAATTACCTGACTCAGAGATTGTCAGCAAACGAATGATTTTATCAGATTCTTCAAAATTATTTGACCCAGTGGGTCTAATTAGTCCGTGTCTTATACAAATAAAAATCTTATTACAGAATCTATGGTTGCAAAAGGCTTCTTGGGATGAAGCTTTGCCACCTAATATAGCCACCAAATGGAAAGAGTTTAAAATCGAGATGAAAGCTCTAAAATCCTTAAAAATACATCGACAAGCACTCTGCAAGAATGCGGTTAGCATTGAAATCCACATATTCTGTGACAGTTCTGAAAAGGCGTATGGTTCATGTACTTACATAAAATCGTCAGATGTCGATGGAAATTCAACAGTGCATTTACTAGTAGCTAACCCAATAAACATTTTTGTATATATAACGTTTGTCGTAGCTGTTATATCGCCTATTTTATACAACCGAAGGTGATATATCAATTAACAGAAATGTTTCTATGACCGTTATAAACCTCCTAAAGAGCTTAAATGTGGCGTTTATAAAGGTTCCCTAAACCCACTATATAACTTGCGATGTGACCTTGATCGATCACTTTCAGAAATATAAAATAGTTGCTTTTGTGTTTCGGTTACCATTATATACTCTGCCTATAAAGGTGTTAGAACTGTTACTGTTGCAGAAATTTACTTTTCTGTCATTTGTCACCTGTCAGTCGTCGACACAGCCTGTCTCTTTCGTATACATCTTGTTTAATAGTTATTTGTATCTTTATCCTTATCCAGTGGAAGAATCATATCTGGAGTTGACAGTCTTAACACAATAATAACACAATCCATAGAAACGCGAAATGCAAATGAACGGTTAGTAAATACAAATGACCAACAAGTGTATTGCATGTATAGTATAAATATATGAGATCGGTATAGCCTGTAACTGTGGCAGACAATTTCAGTGCGAATCATTTTTTATCGTGAAAGTAGATAAGATACTTCGAAAAAAATGCAGGGGCTTGTCAAATAACCAGAAATAACAAATTTCAGGTGCAGACTGTATCAATATGTATGATGTACAAATTATTGCAACTAAATGTTGCAATGTACTACTTAATTGTTTTAAGTTATAAATGTTAGTGGCAGACAAGTAACATTCAATTTTGAATAGATTTTGTAGAAATAAATGAAACAAATTGGGTCTTCTGAATATTTCCTTTATTTTCTTCTCGAACTATCATGGCCGATAGAATAAAATCTGTTGCTTGGAATTTCTGAATAGTATAAACATAGCATAAACTTTTGAAATAACCTTTTTCTGTTATCCATCTATTCTACTTAAAGCTTAATTAATTTACTCATTTATCATAAGCCTCAGAATTGAAGGTAATAGATCAATCAAAATTTCGTTACAATCAGAAGTTGCTTAGAAAATGTTAGTTTCAGATATACGCCTTTTAAAACAGATTGAGATCATTTCCAAAATATAGTGATAGTTTGCTGACACTTGTTTTATTTATTGAATAATTACTTATGTATTAATATTTCAGATGCAATCAAAATCTCAGATTTGTGGGACTAGTGGAAAGTTAAATGGGTTAAACTGCTGTTATAGAGTAATTGATTACTTTGTTGAACGAGAATTACTTGTACAATTTTCATGGGACGGTGGCAGTAGGAATGAGGAGGGAAAGATGGCATTTAAAAAATACAATAATGTTATGTCCACTTTCTATAAAATAATCAATCAAGCCGACTCCAGTTTTACTGTAATGGAGTGCCAAAACTTTTTTAAAAGCATTGTAAAAAATGCAAAGAGGCGTTTTGAATTAATAGAAAACACCAACGAGAAAAGGAGAGCCTCTAGTAGCAAAAAAAGGTCGCACAATTTGAATTATAGGTTAGGCCAAGAAGATAAAATCCAAAAAAATCAACCACACAAGGCAGAGGTTAATGTAGAAATTTTGGATGATGTAATGATAAGTCCACCAATAGAGGAAAATTCAGAAGAAAATGTAGGGAACTTTTGATGGATATTAGGGTAAAGAAACAAAATGTTAAACTTTAAGTTACCTTTTTTTGTCAAGTTATTTTTAAGTTATATTTTATTTATTATTTAGTTATATTTTGTTTATGGTCATACCAGTTAGATAATAAACGTTTATTGAGATTAAAAACCTTGTTTCATTTAAATATTTATTTTTTCTTATAAGGTATGTAATAATGGTACAAAGATAAATCTATTTTCTTCTTTTTTAATACAAACTAATTTACATTTGATATTATTTAAAGAATAAAGCTTTGCAATATTCTCCTCGCAGTCAGATACATTTATGTTCAAATATGAGGACTGTGTTGGTGTCTGAAAAAAAGTTATAAATATGTTTTAAAGAAGATGCCCATATAAAATATTCTTCATTTTCAGCAATAACATTTTTTTAAAGACACAATTTCGTTATCGTTTGTTAAAAACCATTTGTTTCTGAAATCTGTATTCAATGTAAGATCTTCTGTTACTTCTATATGATAAAAAAAATTTGTTCTTATATTGACTTCAATATCTATCCCTTCACCATCATTTTGCTTTTTCAAAAAAGGAAACTTTATTTTGAATCCACATGAACATTATTGTCGCTCTCACTCAATCTTTTTGCTGCTTGTATTAATGGATTTCTCGCATTCCTAAGTAGATTTTTTATCCGAAATAACTTGCTTTCAAATGGATAGGACGAGAAAGATGATAAATACCAAATCTTTTTACACCATCTGATAAATGTGACAAATTATGAACATTAGTGGTGATATAATCTTCTCCATATATATCCCTATATTTCTCAATGTAGTGGAGGAGCATTTGATCTGCCAAACTAATACAGTGGGGTCCAAAGAGTGTGCAACAAATGGGATTTTTTTTATTAGCTGCACAATTAAAAATCCAATATTGCCAAAAGTTGGTGCATGTCCGATTACTAATTTAGGTGCACTTAGAATGGTTCCAAGTTCATCTGTATACGGGGTGAATCAAAAAATATAAAAATTGTACAAGAGTAAAGTACCCTTATTTTCAAAAATTCAGCAAAATGTTATTAACAAAAGTTGTTTAGAATCAAGAGTTATGCCTAGATACCAAAACTTGGCCTCCTCTGAGAAAAAAATTTTTTGAAAAAAAGGAATAACTCTCCCAAATATTTTTTTTTTTTTAGTAAAACTGTTTGATACACTAATTGAAATTGAATTAATCTTGTAGAACTTTATTTGAATTCAAGCATTTTTGTGAAATTTACCTGAGGTTAAAATTTTTTTGGGAATCACAAGCTAAATGTTTGTTGCAAGGATATTAAATATGGCTTTATAATTTCGGAAAAAATCTTTTTACTAAGGCAAGAGGTTGCTTATAATTACATGCATATCAGAATAACTCTCAATAAAACCGCAAACCTTTTATTAATTTTTTATTTCTAAACATGTATTTAAATTAATCCACAAACATGAAATCTTGCAAAAAAAATCATGGATACCCATGGAAAAAAAACAAATGTGGGTTTTAAGTAAACATTATGACAGTTTGATGACATAAGTCTCACTTTCTTACAATATTGTAAAATTATTGCTCGGTTATTGTCTTTTTACGTACCTAAAATGCCTCCTCCCAAACAGTTAACGTTACCCGAGAGGGCGGAATTGGTTTTAATATGTGGTGACAACTACAAAACAGTTCGAGAAGCAGCAGATATTTTCAATGAACGGCATCCAGATAAATAGGTTCATTATTCAACAGTAAGCCGAATTTTGGTTAATTTTAAAGAAACTGGGTCTCTAAACTACAATTATAAACATGAACATGTTAAAACCGTATGTACTGAAGAAAATCAATTGGAGGTACTTCAAGCAGTTGTCGAAAATCCACGACGATCTACCCAAGAGATTTCCGCCTATACGGGTGTGAAAAAAACCAGCGTGAAGAGAATACTCAAGAAAAATAAATATCATGCTTACAAGCCTATGTTCATCTGTACTCTCCAAGAACGAGATTATGATTTGCGGTTCGATTTTTGCATGTGGATTCAAGGCGAAATAGAAGGTCGCAAGACTTCCATAGGCACATTCTTTTTGGGGATGAATCCACCTTTACAACAAATGGGGTTGTTTCGTCCCAAAATTGTCGATGGTGGTCGGATGAAAATCCAAATTTCGTTATTGCTAATAAAAACCAGTATTATCAGAAAACAAATGTGTGGTGCGGCATAATGAACAATCAATTAATTGGACCTTTTTTTTCGCGAAAACCTAACTGGTAACACTTATTTACAGTTTTTAGAAAAAGAACTAACTGACTTTTTGGACAATTTAAATTTGCAAGAACGGAATCAGTTGTGGTTTATACATGATGGATGTCCGGCCCATTCAGCCATAATCATTACTGAATGGTTAAATGGGGAATTTGGAAATAAATGGTTAGGACGAAGTACTAATCCTCGGTGGCCTCCTCGTTCACCGGACCTTAACCCATTAAATTTTTTCTTATGGGGCTATCTAAAACAAAAGGTGTATAAGGATAGACCCTTTAACAATCTCGAGGAGCTTGAAAACTCAATACGAGTAGATTGCCGGAATATACCGGGAAATGTTTTACGATCTACTCTTAGCGAATTTTATAACCGTACAATTAAGTGCATTGAACGAGAAGGTGGACATACCGAGACGCGCCGATAATTATTTTATGTTTCTTAATGAGAGCAAAACTTTGATGAGCAAATTGTAAATAGCACAAAAAAGCACTAAAAAATGTTCATATACATCATAAGGCAGATAATCTTTCAGTACTACAATGCCAATGTAATAGAAAAATGTACGGTATTCAAGTCCTTTCCATTGTGAAAGACAATCAAGACCTCTGACTGAACGATGAATTTCCAGTGGCATTTTGCAGCTGAGTAGAGACTCTGATATATTTTTGGTATCTGTAGCAGACCATTTCATTCTGGAACTGCGAAAACTTCCATCCCTCCAGCCCATCAAGCATCGCTTCATGACTCCCAAATCGATCAAATGAAGAGAATCTGCTACAGGAAAATCGTCCACCATGTTTACTTGAATATTTTCTAATGGTGTATAGCATTTATGATGTGAAGGGTATTGTCTTGACCTAAATCCATAATCGGTTCTTTTAGGACATTGGATTCGAGGGAAGATATTGCAATGGGTTATATATGAATATTCTCCCACAGTTGTACATTTTAGACAGCCATGTTGACCATTAAAATTAGTAACACCTGCAAGAGATCCAAATTATTATGATTTTATCATGTTTTATTTATAAGTTTTACCTTTAATAAAAGCTCTTGCTGGGGAGTCTGATATAAAGCACCTGATCTTGACCTGTAGAATATGTCCATTCTCGAGTTCTATTCCATTTTCCAAAATGAGTTTTGCCTTCTCAAAAAAAGGAGTCAAAAAGTCTTCAACATTGTTTGGTTTGCCTTTTCCGCTATAAATTCCAATCATCATGGGTTGTAATTCAGCAACTTCGAAAATATTGAACAATATAGGCCAGAATTCATCCTTAGAGCTTTTATAAATTGGCAAGCCGTCAATGTTTACGTTTAGGGAAATTTTTGATAATGTCTGAAGACTTGTATGACACCTATTTAAACAATGCTTGAGACCTTGATGCCAGTAGTACCCTTCACCCATTTCACGAATCGTAATTGTAGTAGGAGTCCCTAGCAAAGTTCTTGGATCTACTGGTAGTACATTTGGTAAACGATCGTTGAAAATTTTTATGAGCTCTTTCAAAGCTCGGTGCGTGATGTTAAAATTGCACGCCCAGTTTTTAAGGTGATTTCTTAGTTGTTCATTTTTGATGGATTCTAATGACTCCTTGCCATAACTGGAAAAATTGTCAACCTCAAGCTCAGTTAACCATTTATCATTATACTCACTGGCACTGGCATTGTCTTCTTCCAACGCCTCTTTAGTGATAGTACACTGGGGTACTGTTTTATCTTCTTCAACTTCATTATTGCAGGGTGAGTAATCTAATGAAGTTGATTCAGCTGTAACTGTTTTATTTTTTACTTGATGTTGACCTATCGAGTTCGCTCTTCTCGTAATTAAAGTCTCTGGTGGCGTTGAGGTATTTTGTTGAAATTTTGCGTAATCTTGCGGCGAAATGAGGTGCTCCATTTAATTTTTTTCCATTATAGGTATCCATTATATTATTATCATACAATATATAAAGCGATTGTGTTTAGATAAACCTGTCACTTCTGCAATGAGTGTTTTTATTGAGGTAATTTGCGTTACTGTAGGCGGAGAAGTTTTATTGAAGTAACGACCATCGCCAATAGTTTTATAACATAGTACTTCCAGGGTACGACTGGGGCTTTATCACTATTATCTACCCAAAGAGTCTACCCTAGAACTCAGAAGATCGGAGTGAGGACTAACCGATGGGCCCTCGAGAGGCTTGTTATTTATTACGGTCCCCAGGACATGGCCTACAGAAGCACAAGGAGCTGGGGGAAGCTCGCCATATACCATATATCTCATTTTTACGATTATCCGGTCACCGCTGAAGAAGACAACATGACATCCAAGAAGCTCGCTAGAGGATTGGTTGGAATCTTACTCTGCATGGGAGATTCAGAATCAATGATCGTGAACTCTAGATTGCGGGAGGCCTTAAACAAAGCTGGCGTCAACCCCTCTTTTAATCTAATCGACAGGAATGAGATCCGCCTGTTGTCAAGCCACCATTATGACGGCTTTAGAGATGATCTCATCAATGATGACATGTGGGACACAATAATCAATAATAAGGATGCCCCCTTGGTGATGATGTGCGTTATTATTCTATGTATGGTCAAGTCAGTGAATCCGAATAATGCAGAACAATGGATAAAAAATAGGATAAGAACTTTCTCGGGTGCTGCTGGGAATCCAGATCTAAGAGATATCTGGGAAGAGAATCGTCCTTTTACAAAGTACCTTTCAATGCTCCAATCGTTCATGACTGCTCATTTTCACCTACGGAGAGAATGTTTTTTGATCCTAGTGGAAATAGCTCAGCAGACCGACGAAACGTCTGAAGTCATTATGTGCCGGGACATTATACAGCTGATGAAGGGTACGGAACTTCACCATCTAGTCTTAATAGACCTCTACTTATTTAGAAAATATAGGGAATTCATGGGGTTCCATTTTCTAAATGGAGTCGCTGCAGTACACAAGAGAGCAATGGATTTTCTGAAAAAGGAGGAAAGCGTGAATGTATTTGCTAGTTTTTATAAAGGGAATCGCAAACCCCACTACATACCTGAAGATACTTTAGTGATATAAATAAGGTTACGGCAAACACTATATAAATTAATTATATGCCCATTGGTAACGGTTACTAAGAGTTTTATAAGATAGTGATAGAAATATTTATATCACCTCGTTATATGCCTGTAAGTTACAATAACCTTATACACCTGTTATTTTGCCACAATATACCTTTGTTACCCTTATATATCTCTTATATAGTTTCTTGTCACCTCAAGTTGCGGAAAATGTTTATTGGGAAGAGCAAAGTAGCTCCATTAAAAACTGTGACGCTCCCACGATTAGAGCTATTCGGTGCAGTGCTAGGTTAGGTCAAAAGGTCAAACAAGCGTTGAAACTGGAGAATGTAAAGCTGGTTTTCTGGACAGATTCGACTATTGTCCTTGGATGGTTGAACTCAGCTCCTCGAAATTTGAAAACCTTTGTTAGTAATCGTGTGGCAGAAATCCAAGAGTTGACAAGCACTGACACATAGAGACATGTGCCCAGTACTTCTAATCCTGCGGACTTACTATCGCGCAGTATGAAACCCAGTGAGCTGATAAAGGCTAATATATGGTGGAATGGCCCTAGTTGGCTGCATTCAAATGAAAATTGTTGGCCTGAGAATCATTGTGTGAAGCAAGAACTTCCACAATTTAGAAAAAATGTGGAAGTATATTGCATTAAGACAGATTAATTTACGCTCTTTGAGAAATATTCTAGTTTAGGTAAGCTAGTTCGTATCACGGCACTTATTGTCAGATTTATTTCCAATTGTAAGGTTCCTGCTAAATATCGACAGTTTAACCATTTGACAGTAGGAGAACTTGATGTTGCGTTAGATAAATTAGTAAGGATTGCTCAAAATGAATCGTTTCATAATGAAATTCAGCAGATAAAACATGGCGAAATTGATAAGAAAAGCAAACTGAAGTCTACACCCATTTATAGATTCCTGGGGTATCCTGCGGATAGGTGGGAGACTATGTAATGCTACATATGAGTTTGAGAAAAAAAACACCCCCTCATATTGTCAAAGGAGCACCCTCTTTCAATTTTAATCGCTAGGGATTACCATATGAAGTTATGGCATGCTGGTCCCAGACATATGTTATCAGCAATGAGAGAAAAGTACTGGATAATATCAGCTCTTTCGTTAGTTAAAAAGGTAGTTAAAAATTGCATAAAATGTTTAAGATTCAAGCCTAAAACAATCATCCCTAGACTGGGAAATTTACCTCAGGAAAGGCTGGAGCCTACACGAATATTTGACATTGTTGGTGTTCACTATGCCGGGCCCTTCTTGATTAAGGATAGAATAGAATAGAATAGACATTTATTGGCTACTAAAAACATCTTCAGACAATGCAGCAAGTCAAAAAAAAAGATATATATGTATATAAATATCTGACAAGATTAAAAAACATAAATAGTAGTGTAAATCAAGATTTATAACAAACACATAGATGTATATATACAAACAAGGCACATAGATATATCATGACAAATAAGGCCTGCGCAGGCAAGTATAACAGTGTTTATTATTGGTCAACTATTCTGTGCGCTAGAAACTGATCAACAGAGTAGAAACATTCATTAAACAAATACTCCTGCAATGTTTTCTTAAAATCGTAATAGTTTAAATTTTTTAAACCACTTGGTAGGTGATTATACAACTTAATATTGATAGAGTTTTCAGCAGACCTTGCCAGCCTGAATCTACGGTCTCTTAGCTGAGTTCTAGTTCGTGTAGGATAGTTATGGTATGACATAATTCTTTCAAATTCGGATACATTTTTGTGTGTTTCCAGTAGTTGGTAATAAATAAACAACATTGGCAGGGGCATGATTCGCAGAGACACGAAATGCTTACGACAGGAATCACGATATCCAATTCCAGTAATTATGCGTATGGCTTTCTTTTGTATTTTAAAGATCGCGAGTGCGCCGGTGGAATTACCCCATAGTGTAAGACCATAACTTATACGAGATTGAAATAATGCGTGATAAACGGTCAGCAGTACTTCCTGGCCCACCAATTTTGAGAGCCTGCGGAGAGCAAAAATTGCACAAGATAAGGTATTGCTCAAATCTGTGGTATGAGGTTTCCATGATAGACGATCATCAAGTATTATCACTAAAGATTTTACGGTATTACCACTAGTATATTGAGCATCGCTGGAAAACACAATTTTTTGTGTTTTATTCATGTTGAGCTTAAGGTTGCTGTTGCTAAACCATGTTTCAGCTTTTTGTTCCAAGCATTCCATCTTTAGATGTAGCTGAGTTAATGTTGAATCAGTGGAAACCAATGTTGTATCATCCGCATAAGAAAAACAAGTATGTGGCTGGAGGTAATCATATATGTCGTTTATATAGATCAAAAAAAGTAAGGGTCCTAGGACAGAGCCCTGTGGGACGCCGTATTTTAATGTGATAATGTTCGATTTAGTATCATCTACAACCACACACTGCTTCCTTCTTGACAAGTATGACTTAATTAAATTCAAAGGCGCACCCCTTATGCCATATTTTTCTAATTTATTTATTAATAAGTCTACAGAAATACTATCAAAGGCTTTGCTTAAGTCACATAAGCTAAGACCAATATACTCTCTATTTTCAAATGCATCAATAATAAGACGTACAATTTTTGATATTGTAACACTTATTTACAGTTTTTAGAAAACGAACTAACTGACTTTTTGGACAATTTAAATTTGCAAGAACGGAATCAGTTGTGGTTTATACATGATGGATGTCCGGCCCATTCAGCCATAATCATTACTGAATCGTTAAATGGGGAATTTGGAAATAAATGGTTAGGACGAAGTACTAATCCTCGGTGGCCTCCTCGTTCACCGGACCTTACCCCATTAGATTTTTTCTTATGGGGCTATCTAAAACAAAAAGTGTATAAGGATAGACCTTAACAATCTCGAGGAGCTTGAAAACTCAATACGAGTAGATTGCCGGAATATACCGGGAAATGTTTTACGATCTACTCTTAGCGAATTTTATAACCGGACAATTAAGTGCATTGAACGAGAAGGTGGACATACCGAGACGCGCCGATAATTATTTTATGTTTCTTAATGAGAGCAAAACTTTGATGAACAAATTGTAAATAGCACAAAAAAGCACTAAAAAATGTTCATATACATCATAACACAGATAATCTTTCAGTACTACAATGCCAATGTAATAGAAAAATGTACGGTATTCAAGTCCTTTCCATTGTGAAAGACAATCAAGACCTCTGACTGAACGATGAATTTCCAGTGGCATTTTGCAGCTGAGTAGAGAGTCTGATATATTTTTGGTATCTGTAGCAGACCATTTCATTCTGGAACTGCGAAAACTTCCATCCCTCCAGCCCATCAAGCATCGCTTTCATGACTCCCAAATCGATCAAATGAAGAGAATCTGCTACAGGAAAATCGTCCACCATGTTTACTTGAAGATTTTCTAATTGTGTATAGCATTTATGATGTGAAGGGTATTGTCTTGACCTAAATCCATAATCGGTTCTTTTAGGACATTGGATTCGAGGGAAGATATTGCAATGGGTTATATATGAATATTCTCCCACAGTTGTACATTTTAGACAGCCATGTTGACCATTAAAATTAGTAACACCTGCAAGAGATCCAAATTATTATGATTTTATCATGTTTTATTTATAAGTTTTACCTTTAATAAAAGCTCTTGCTGGGGAGTCTGACATAAAGCACCTGATCTTGACCTGTAGAATATGTCCATTCTCGAGTTCTATTCCATTTTCCAAAATGAGTTTTGCCTTCTCAAAAAAAGGAGTCAAAAAGTCTTCAACATTGTTTGGTTTGCCTTTTCCGCTATAAATTCCAATCATCATGGGTTGTAATTCAGCAACTTCGAAAATATTGAACAATATAGGCCAGAATTCATCCTTAGAGCTTTTATAAATTGGTAAGCCGTCAATGTTTACGTTTAGGGAAATTTTTGATAATGTCTGAAGACTTGTATGACACCTATTTAAACAATGCTTGAGACCTTGATGCCAGTAGTACCCTTCACCCATTTCACGAATCGTAATTGTAGTAGGAGTCCCTAGCAAAGTTCTTGGATCTACTGGTAGTACATTTGGTAAACGATCGTTGAAAATTTTTATGAGCTCTTTCAAAGCTCGGTGCGTGATGTTAAAATTGCACGCCCAGTTTTTAAGGTGATTTCTTAGTTGTTCATTTTTGATGGATTCTAATGACTCCTTGCCATAACTGGAAAAATTATCAACCTCAAGCTCAGTTAACCATTTATCATTATACTCACTGGCACTGGCATTGTCTTCTTCCAACGCCTCTTTAGTGATAGTACACTGGGGTACTGTTTTATCTTCTTCAACTTCATTATTGCAGGGTGAGTAATCTAATGAAGTTGATTCAGCTGTAATTGTTTTATTTTTTACTTGATGTTGACCTATCGAGTTCGCTCTTCTCGTAATTAAAGTCTCTGGTGGCGTTGAGGTATTTTGTTGAAATTTTGCGTAATCTTGCGGCGAAATGAGGTGCTCCATTTAATTTTTTTTCCATTATAGGTATCCATTATATTATTATCATACAATATATAAAGCGATTTTGTTTAGATAAACCTGTCACTTCTGCAATGAGTGTTTTTATTGAGGTAATTTGCGTTACTGTAGGCGGAGAAGTTTTATTGAAGTAACGACCATCGCCAATAGTTTTATAACATAGTACTTCCAGGGTACGACTGGGGCTTTATCACTATTATCTACCCAAAGAGTCTACCCTAGAACTCAGAAGATCGGAGTGAGGACTAACCGATGGGCCCTCGAGAGGCTTGTTATTTATTACGGTCCCCAGGACATGGCCTACAGAAGCACAAGGAGTTGGGGGAAGCTCGCCATATACCATATATCTCATTTTTACGATTATCCGGTCACCGCTGAATAAGACAACATGACATCCAAGAAGCTCGCTAGAGGATTGGTTGGAATCTTACTCTGCATGGGAGATTCAGAATCAATGATCGTGAACTCTAGATTGCGGGAGGCCTTAAACAAAGCTGGCATCAACCCCTCTTTTAATCTAATCGACAGGAATGAGATCCGCCTGTTGTCAAGCCACCATTATGACGGCTTTAGAGATGATCTCATCAATGATGATATGTGGGACACAATAATCAATGATAAGGATGCCCCCTTGGTGATGATGTGCGTTATTATTCTATGTATGGTCAAGTCAGTGAATCCGAATAATGCAGAACAATGGATAAAAAATAGGATAAGAACTTTCTCGGGTGCTGCTGGGAATCCAGATCTAAGAGATATCTGGGAAGAGAATCGTCCTTTTACAAAGTACCTTTCAATGCTCCAATCGTTCATGACTGCTCATTTTCACCTACGGAGAGAATGTTTTTTGATCCTAGTGGAAATAGCTCAGCAGACCGACGAAACGTCTGAAGTCATTATGTGCCGGGACATTATACAGCTGATGAAGGGTACGGAACTTCACCATCTAGTCTTAATAGACCTCTACTTATTTAGAAAATATAGGGAATTCATGGGGTTCCATTTTCTAAATGGAGTCGCTGCAGTACACAAGAGAGCAATGGATTTTCTGAAAAAGGAGGAAAGCGTGAATGTATTTGCTAGTTTTTATAAAGGGAATCGCAAACCCCACTACATACCTGAAGATACTTTAGTGATATAAATAAGGTTACGGCAAACACTATATAAATTAATTATATGCCCATTGGTAACGGTTACTAAGAGTTTTATAAAATAGTGATAGAAATATTTATATCACCTCGTTATATGCCTGTAAGTTACAATAACCTTATACACCTGTTATTTTGCCACAATATACCTTTGTTACCCTTATATATCTCTTATATAGTTTCTTGTCACCTCAAGTTGCGGAAAATGTTTATTGGGAAGAGCAAAGTAGCTCCATTAAAAACTGTGACGCTCCCACGATTAGAGCTATGCGGTGCAGTGCTAGGTTAGGTCAAAAGGTCAAACAAGCGCTGAAACTGGAGAATGTAAAGCTGGTTTTCTGGACAGATTCGACTATTGTCCTTGGATGGTTGAACTCAGCTCCTCGAAATTTGAAAACCTTTGTTAGTAATCGTGTGGCAGAAATCCAAGAGTTGACAAGCACTGACACATAGAGACATGTGCCCAGTACTTCTAATCCTGCGGACTTACTATCGCGCAGTATGAAACCCAGTGAGCTGATAAAGGCTAATATATGGTGGAATGGCCCTTGTTGGCTGCATTCAAATGAAAATTGTTGGCCTGAGAATCATTGTGTGAAGCAAGAACTTCCACAATTTAGAAAAAATGTGGAAGTATATTGCATTAAGACAGATGAATTTACGCTCTTTGAGAAATATTCTAGTTTAGGTAGGCTAGTTCGTATCACGGCACTTATTGTCAGATTTATTTCCAATTGTAAGGTTCCTGCTAAATATCGACAGTTTAACCATTTGACAGTAGGAGAACTTGATGTTGCGTTAGATAAATTAGTAAGGATTGCTCAAAATGAATCGTTTCATAATGAAATTCAGCAGATAAGACATGGCGAAATTGATAAGAAAAGCAAACTGAAGTCTACACCCATTTATAGATTCCTGGGGTATCCTGCGGATAGGTGGGAGACTATGTAATGCTACATATGAGTTTGAGAAAAAAACACCCCCTCATATTGTCAAAGGAGCACCCTCTTTCAATTTTAATCGCTAGGGATTACCATATGAAGTTATGGCATGCTGGTCCCAGACATATGTTATCAGCAATGAGAGAAAAGTACTGGATAATATCAGCTCTTTCGTTAGTTAAAAAGGTAGTTAGAAACTGCATAAAATGTTTCAGATTCAAGCCTAAAACAATCATCCCTAGACTGGGAAATTTACCTCAGGAGAGGCTGGAACCTACACGAATATTTGACATTGTTGGTGTTCACTATGCCGGGCCCTTCTTGATTAAGGATAGAATAGAATAGAATAGAATAGAATAGAATAGAATAGAATAGACATTTATTGGCTACTAAAAACATCTTCAGACAATGCAGCAAGTCAAAAAAAAAGATATATATGTATATAAATATCTGACAAGATTAAAAAACATCAACAGTAGTGTAAATCAAGATTTATAACAAACACATAGATGTATATATACAAACAAGGCACATAGATATATCACGACAAATAAGGCCTGCGCAGGCAAGTATAACAGTGTTTATTATTGGTCAACTATTCTGTGCGCTAGAAACTCATCAACAGAGTAGAAACATTCATTAAACAAATACTCCTGCAACGTTTTCTTAAAATCGTAATAGTTTAAGTTTTTTAAACCACTTGATAGGTGATTATACAACTTAAGATTGATAGAGTTTTCAGCAGACCTTGCCAGCCTGAATCTACGGTCTCTTAGCTGAGTTCTAGTTCGTGTAGGATAGTAACTATCGCTTAGGCGCTTAGATGCAAAATCAGATATGTCCAATTTTCAAATTTTGGCGTTAAATGTAGGGATATTTTTAGTTTGGTGATAACGTATAGACTACAAGCATAACCAACATTCAAAAGAAGATATTTTCCATACTAAACCTTGACCAAATACCTCCCTGGAGTTCAAAACAAGTTATATCCAATCATATAAAACATACAAATGCAGATATATCCAGCAACATACAAAATCAGATATTATCCATATGGTTTTCATGGGCAATATTCCGGAATAATCAAAAGCAGTTATATCCGCTTCGCGGACATGTCGTTGCTCGTTAGATTAATATCATTAGTTTTCTTGTAAACAGTGCAGCCAGAGGATCGTTTAGACGTTTATCGTTCAATATTCGAGGTGTTTTCGTGGTTTTTGTTATAATAAAGTTGTAAATATGAGCACCGCAACAGAAAGAACTCCTGATTCAGCCCGAAAGAAAGTTAGAAATGAAAAACTATGGAAAAGAAGGCTTGCATCAGAGAAAAGGTAAATTTGTTTATTTTCCCGCGTACAGTTTTTAGATTACAAAGGTACTTGTTTTTTTTTTAGATACTCAGCGACAAAACCACCGAGTTTTCCCGTGTGCCAACATGATACAAGAAGTTTTAAATGCGTTCACTTATCTAATCTTGACGTAACACATTTTCACACAAAGTTTTATAAATCTCGCAATAAGAAGGATCAGGATGCATACATCATTAAATACAGCACTGTGAGGGTTCCTAAGAGAAGGCGTCCATCGCAATCTAAGCGAGATAGAACTACATCTATTCACTACTTTATTCCAAAGCATATATCAAAGAATTTGATTCCAGTTTGCAAGAATACCTTTCTGAGGGCACTAAATTTGAGTCATAACAGGGTCAATGGCGTGCTTAAACGTTTTCATGAAACTGGGATCATGCCTGTAGAAAATCGCGGTGGTGACAGGGTGAAGAACAAAAATTTACATAAAAAAAATAAAATTATGGACTTCATAAAGACATTTTCTGTGATTGAGAGCCACTATTGCCGAGGTCACAGTTCCAGAGAATATCTTTCTAGCGATTTAAGCATTAATAAAATGTGGAAGATTTTTAATACCAATTCTCCTGACTATGCAGTGAAAGAAAGTTTTTTTAGAGCATTGTTTAATACAAAATTCAATTTAGGATTCAATGCTCCTCAAACCGACGTATGCTCACGATGTTTAGAACTTAAATCTAGAATAAGAAACACAAGAGATCTAAATCAAAAACAGGAATTAATGACGGAAAGTAGAATCCATAAGCTGAAAGCAAAAGCTTTTTTTGACCTGCTGAAAGAAGAAAAGGTTGGAATGCTAACCGTTCCATACGACTGCGAAAAAATCTAGTGTTACCCAAGATTCCTGATCAGCAAACTTATTGGAAACGCCAGCTTTACATGTACACACGCACAATCGTCCTTGGAACCTCTAAGTCGTCGTTAACAAAAGACAATGTTTTCTGTTACACATGGAAAGAAACTGACAAGGTAAAAGGATCGAATGAAATTGCTTCTGCAGTTTTTGATAGACTTCAGAAAGTTAAATTAGATGACGTAACAGATCTAAGACTTTGCTCCGACGGATGTGGGGGGCAAAATAAAAACCTAACCATGATCACAATGGCATGTACGTGGTTACAACGTGCACCAATGCACGTAAAATCCATGGAATTGGTATTTCCAGTTACTGGACACTCATATATTCCACCGGATAGGGTATTCGCTATTATCGAGAAAAAAGTTCGCAAAAAGGACACCATAATAGATCCTCAAGAATACTTGGATCTATTTAGCGAATCTGGAACTGTTCAAGTACTTGGCGTTAATTGGATTGTCTACGACTGGCAAGAACAAGCCAAAGAACATGTACGTGCTACTTCATCTTTACCCTTTAAAATTAATTCGTGCAAACGTGTACTTATAACAAAAAATAAAAAAGGCAATGTCATTGTTCAAGGCGAGCCTTATTACAAGCATCTTGTAGGCAACGCTCAAGGTATCTGCAAAAAAGGAAAAACATTTTATGACGTAAAGCCCCATGAAATGAATATTGGTCATCGCAACATCAAGCCGGAGAAGATGAAAAACGTGGACGAGCTCTTGACAGGCCATTTTGGTTCTACCTGGAAAGAAGAAGCTGAAAAGTTAGGACTTCAATATTATCGAGATGTGTTATGCGATGAACACCGAGGCAATATAGAAGTAGAAGTTCAAGAAGAGCTCTTCTGTGAGCCCCAAGAAGATGATAATAGATTTGTTTGACTTTTCTCATTTGAGTTATAATGAAGTTGTTGTCAATCAATAGAATTCTTAAGTAAAAAAGACTTTCACTTATTATTGCACAGTGCCTATCAAAATAGCTCTATTTAATACTAAGCTAGTACCAAACTATTACTCATGCGAAATTCGAAATCAGATATTTCACATCCTAGCTTTCAAAACCAGATATATTCATTTTATTTTTCCGGTTGGTGTCTCTAAACTTCAATAGAAATCTAAGGTTTTCAAGAAAACATCTATAAAAATCATATTTTAACCCTTTATATAGCAAATCCATAGAAAAATTGAAAATTGCGAAAATGACAGTTTTTTGCGATTTTCTCAGTTTCATTTATGACGGATATATCTGGTTTTGCATCTAGGCGCCTCAGTTATGGTATGACATAATTCTTTCAAATTCGGATACATTTTTGTGCGTTTCCAGTAGTTGGTAATAAATAAACAGCGTTGGCAGGGGCATGATTCGCAGAGACACGAAATGCTTACGACAGGAATCACGATATCCAATTCCAGTAATTATGCGTATGGCTTTCTTTTGTATTTTAAAGATCGCGAGTGCGTCGGTGGAATTACCCCATAGTGTAAGACCATAACTCATACGAGATTGAAATAATGCGTGATAAACGGTCAGCAGTACTTCCTGGCCCACCAATTTTGAGAGCCTGCGGAGAGCAAAAATTGCACAAGATAAGGTATTGCTCAAATCTGTGGTATGAGGTTTCCATGATAGACGATCATCAAGTATTATCCCTAAAGATTTTACGGTATTACCACTAGTATATTGAGCATCGCTGGAAAACACAATTTTTTGTGTTTTATTCATGTTGAGCTTAAGGTTGCTGTTGCTAAACCATGTTTCAGCTTTTTGTTCCAAGCATTCCATCTTTAGATGTAGCTGAGTTAATGTTGAATCAGTGGAAACCAATGTTGTATCATCCGCATAAGAAAAACAAGTATGTGGCTGGAGGTAATCATATATGTCGTTTATATAGATCAAAAAAAGTAAGGGTCCTAGGACAGAGCCCTGTGGGACGCCGTATTTTAATGTGATAATGTTCGATTTAGTATCATCTACAACCACACACTGCTTCCTTCTTGACAAGTATGACTTAATTAAATTCAAAGGCGCACCCCTTATGCCATATTTTTCTAATTTATTTATTAATAAGTCTACAGAAATACTATCAAAGGCTTTGCTTAAGTCACATAAGCTAAGACCAATATACTCTCTATTTTCGAATGCATCAATAATAAGACCTACAATTTTTGATATTAGGTGAACTGTTGAGCGCCCCTTTCTAAATCCAAATTGGTGTTTACTAAAAAGATTATGCTTTTCGAAATACTTATTTAACCTTTGTGTTATTATTATTTCAAATATTTTTCCCAGGTACGGAATGATAGAGACCGGCCGGTAGTTATTCAGTTCTTCGGGGTCACCCTTTTTGAATATTGGAACAGCTCTAGATAGCTTGAATGGTTCTGGGAATTTTCCACTGCTGATACATAGATTGAACAGATGAGTTAAGGGTCTGGCAAGAAGCAATTTAACGTGTTTAAGTATTACACTATTGAAATCGTACACATCAAAAGCATTTGAGAATTTCATACCGCTGATAGCAGTCAAAATATCGTTTTCCGTGACTAGTTCAAGGAAAAATGATACCGGTGACACCGCAATATTTAAGATAATATCGCTTTGAATTATAGGATTTACAGTCAATGAAGCAACTATTTCATTAATAATATTGGAGAAAAACGTGTTGAAGTCGTTAGCTGAAATTTCTTTACAACTGTCCGTATTGTTGTTGAGATTTCTCTCATGATTGACAATTCTCCAAACACTCTTAGCCTTATTGTCAGATCTATTTATCATGTCAGCGTAAGCAGCTTTCTTAGTGTCTACAATCAGTTTCTTGTACTGTGCATGCAAAATGTTATACATACGCTTACTGTCATCATCTTTCCTCACACGAGAAATAGTTTTTGCTGCAGCAACTCTATTCCTGAAATTTTTAACTCGTCATTGAACCAATTAACCGGAGAATTTGATATTTCATGAACCTTCAGAGGAAAACAGGTTCTGATAAGTGTTTGGCAATTACGTTGCAAAAACTTGGCGCTTTCGTCAATATCCTGTAGATTATAGAAATGTTGCCAGTTTAAATCTTCCAGGAGGGAATATAGTTTGTCAAGCCCTTTTTTTGTTATTTTCCTATATTTCGATTTACTAGTTTTTTTGGAAAATTCTAAATTAATTTCGATAAACTGACCAATATGATCTGATTTTATTGCGGGATCTAGTACCACAGTTAAAATTCCGCTTTCTAGTAAATTTGTCAAAATATTGTCAATACAACTATCACCTGTAACTCCGAACCTCGTGTTTTTAGATATAGTAGTACTTAGTCCATATCTGGCAATCATATATTTGTCATTGGGTCGGTTAAAGTGAATGTTAAAATCTCCCAAAATTACGATTTTTTCGTACTTACCGCTAATGGAGTACAACAGCTCTTCAAATTTCTCGAAAAATATTGAAACGTCTGCTAAACATGACCGATAAACTACTATAACGATTATATTCTGCTGGCTCAATTCTAGCGCACAGAACTCTGCGTAGGCCTCCAAACTGAAACTTTCTACATCAATCACTTTACATGTAATATTCTTTTTTACAAACATACATACTCCACCATGTATTCTATTTGGCCTACAGTATGCTGATACTAACCGGTAACCATATATATTCATTTGAGTCAAAACTGTTTTTTGTTTAATCCAGTGTTCACTAAGGCATATTATATCAAACTTATTACAATTTAAAAACATATTTAGAGAATCGATCTTATCTCTGATGCCTTGAATATTTAGGTGAAATAATGTTACACTATTAACAATCAATTGTTCCTTACAAGCGGCATTTTTAATTATGTGACAGCTACTGTCCTCGTATTGATGTGAAAAAATTTGCTGATCCTTGTTCCGGTGGTCCATCTACTTGCATCCAAAAGTTTGTAGGCATTTGTAGTATAGACACCCACTTTGAATGAAGAGTATAGATCAGGATATTTTGCACTAATTTTATCGCATACTACTTCAGGGAAGTCGTCCTTTAGAAATTCGACCATGTCCTCTTGAGTTGTATCAGGGTGGACACGACACACGTGAAAGTAGGGCACATTAGGAACTGCCCTTACCTTGTGTGCAACGTTTGTAGCTGTGCCAATTATTATAGAATTATTTCTATTATTTCTGCGATTTCTGTGTCGAACCGTTTTCCATGAGTCATCTTGTTTTTCACTTGCTTCGCTTGTTATGATTGCCATATTTACTGTTTCGTCAGCTGTTTGGGAATTCCCTTTTTTGTTGGCTTCATTTTGTGAATGGGAATTGCTTCTTTCTGCCTGGTTGCTTCCATTGCTTGTCGGTTTTTTATTGTGATTGTTTTTGTTTCTGGCCTTCTCAGCATAATCTGCTCGATTTTCTTGAGAATTGGTGGTTTCTTCCATTGTTAGAATATTTCTAGGTTCCACATTACATGGATAACTGGTAGATGGCGAGACCTGGCTGTTATTTTTATTTTTGAATAAACTATTATTTTCTTTCAACAACAATATAATATCATCTTGGTCTTTGATTCTCATTTCTAAATGAGAAGAAAGTTGTTCTACTAACTGGTATTGCTTCTGTAGGGCTGCACAGCTTTCGCAGTTCGGTAGACCATCATGGCTGTCGAAGAACAGGTCAGCGTTTGGTTCGCGATTTGTGACTATTTCACTATCCACTTTAATCTTAGACACAAAGTTTATTAGCGCGGCACTAGTAACACTTGATGGTAGCTTTTGTTTCACGATGACATCGAGTAACTCGTCTTTTTTTAACTTATTTAACTCCCGTGTCAGAGTCGTAGCGTCAACACCGCCCGCCATATTTTATTATTTAATAATATAAGGCAGGTCGTGGTGCTAGTGTTGTCAAGGGATATGCCGCGCTATTTGTATGTTTTGTGTCAAAGGCAGTTCACTTAGAACTTGTCACAGGTCTGTCAAAAGACGCATGTATTTTGGCGTTACGTAGATTCATTGCCAGAAGGGGCAACCCTAAACTAATTTTCTCTGATAATGGTACCAATTTTGTAGGGGCCCATTCTGAACTAAAAGAATTAGGCATTTTTATCAACAAAAATCAAAACGATTTAATTGACTATTTTTGCAATCAGCAGATAGATTGGAAATTTATTCCCCCCCAGTCGCCTCACTTTGGTGGCCTCTGGGAGGCTGGTATCAAAATAATGAAACACCACTTGAAAAGAGTTGTTTGCAATGCTAAATTAACGTTTGAAAATTTTTAAACTCTATTGACTGAGGTCGAGTGTCGATTGAACTCCCGTCCGATCTCAACCTTATCATCTAGCCCCCATGACCTTCTTCCGTTAACCCCTGCTCACTTTTTAATTGGCCAACACGCTACATCGTTACCAAGTGTCGATATAACAAAGCAACCAGAAAATAGGCTGAACATATACAAGCATTTGCAGCAGCTAAAGCAGCATATCTGGAGCAGATGGAGCAAAGAGTATGTGTCTGAACTTCAGCAGAGGCATAAGTGGAGTAGTACCCAGGGATGTTTAGCAGTTGGAGATGGTGCTTGTCAAGGATGACAATCTGCCCCCAATGTACTGGAGGCTGGGCAGAGTCGTGAGTGTGGTGTGGCGTCAAACGTGTTGCGAATATTCAGACTCAAACTGGTTTGATAAAGCGATCTTTCGCTAAATTGTGTCCATTGCCGCTAAATGAACAGTAATTCAAGACTGCATTGAGATGCACTTTTATGTTTTTTCTTTTATGGACGTTTCCACGTCGTATTTATGTATAAGTGTCTGTAAAGTGTTGTACACTGATATTAGGTATAATTTTAGATAAGTAGGCATTGTGTAACTGATATGTTTGAAAGTGATCCCTTTCAAAGCCGGGGCCACGTCTGATTTTGCATGTTAATGTCCGATTGTTATTTGTATTAAAACATCGTAAAAGACTTGACAACACTGCGCAGCGGTAACGCTGTTAACGTCAACGTCAGTCGATGTCATTTTTGTGCTCCAACAGCGCCCCCAAGTATGAATGTATCTGTCATTGGCATTAAAATGGTTGATGAAGCTTGTCGTACTTTTTGAGTCTCGTCTTTATTTGTAAAAATCAAAATCAACCAAGTCATGGCCGACTCTACACTAGGCCGACTCTACACTAGGCCGGAGCCTTAGATGTGGCAACGTGGCTTAGCTGTCAAATAGCGGTCCGGTTACCGTAAATTGTTTTATGGTTTCAGAATAATAATTATTACATTTTATATGTATTAAGAGTTCATCTCGGTTGATAAATTAAGAAAAATACTTTTTAGAACTACTACTACTACTAATACCACTTACATCTGATGTCTGGTTCATCGTAGTCAAACACTACAAAATAAAAATAAACGCAACCTGTTTCCTACTGCCACTTCCACTTCCACTTAAATGAACACGCAATTTACTTTGTAAATTTTCAATTGAGCTAGAAAAATTCACTTTTAGGTCACTTTGAAGCTATTCTTGCTGGTCTTGATTCCCTTTCACTATCAAATCTTTTCGTAGGCATGCCCAGATGCATGCCCAGATGAGTTCTATTAACTCTCTTTTTTTGTGATATTTGGGAGGTCCAGAAAACATTGTAGGTACCACGTTGTGCTTTGAAATAGGTCTTATCCTTTGAAATGTTTGTAAATTATTGTCTTTATTCTTACAAATATAACCAGCCCTTACGAGGAATACCGTTCACCCACTTCTGTTTATATCCTATTGGAAGCACAATTGCTAGTGCAACCTGGTACTACACACTTTGCAGGCATGTTTTATCTTTATAGTTTCGTTTGTGCAGGTAAATAATTAGGAACACATTATAAATCACCTTCCAATCTTCTTTTTCACTCTGGAAGGTTATGTTTGGTATGTCCTTTATTGGAAGCACAATTGCTAGTGCAACCTGATAGTACACACGTTGCAGGCATCTTTTTATCTTTATAGTTTCGTTTGTGCAGGTAAATGATTAGAAACACATTAAAAATCACCTTCCAATCTTCTTTTTTGCTCTGGAAGATTACACTAATGACTTAACAACAAACAAAAGCTCGGCCCCCGATTGAGTGTTGCCATATTTCAATGCTCCGGCCTAGTGAGTACAGTCGGCCATGACCAAGTCAATCAGAACCTTTAACAGATAGCCTATCTGTCAGATAACCCCATATAAATTGTATGAGCCTATCTGCCAGATAGGCTATCTGACACTTATTAGGGACCGATGAAACCAGCCCTTAGTCTCTTAATTTTCATGTTAGGGCTCCACGATATGTACCATTGAAGAATCTTGAGGAGTGGAAGGAGTGGTGGCTGGTTTATCAGAACCATTCCCCCCTACCTTGTCACTACGAGGAAGTAGCTGGGAATCTATTCGTTGCCCCCAGATATTATGCATTAGGACATTGCGTATCCTCGGATATGGCAATGTTCAAGGGAATCGCTAGTGTTCAGGTTGGATCTACATATATTTAATTATAGGTCACTATTAGCTAGCAGTACTATTTTCAGGAAAAAGTGTGAAGGAATGGGAGAACTCCTGTCTCAACAAGTCAACGACGGAAACCAGGAGAAGTCGGAATTTTGTAGAGCGAAAACCGAGCAATATTCGACCTGGTTACCAAATTTAAATACTGGAGTAAACCGAACAATCGCACGATCTTTAATCCGCTGCGGTCTGTTCGGCAATATGCTCTACAGAATAATATTTATCACATTGCATTCCCAAAACTTGGCTGCGTCTTGGACCACAGAAACTGGGGTGTAATGGAGAGAATGATAAGATACATACTCGTATTCAAAGATACTGAGATCAACATTCGGATCTATTTAGCTTGAAGCATTTCTTTGACTATATATTTTATCATACAGTGTTTTTGGTTAAACTTCGTTTTTCCCTAAAAAACCGAATGGGGTGCGCTGAACGGTTCAGTTCACGACTGGCAGCCCCGTTTAAACAGGAAGTCTTTCGACTGCTTTGATTTAACTTCTAACGCCGTACCTACCTTAGGAGAGTCGATATTGTAAAAAATTGCATTCGTAGATATAGTTTGTTAATCATTTTACGACCTTTCTTCTAAAACTGCTACTTTCTTTTTCAAATTACAAGGAAAGTTTGTTTTATGGTGCCTAAATCACAAAATACCGCCACTCATTTTCGTCGGTCGGTCTATCTGTCTGACGGTTTATCTGTTGACTTTTTTGTAGCAACGATATCGCGGCAACCATTGAACCAATTTTGATGAAATCTGGGGAGCGATATGCTGCGAGGTCATAGTAAGTAATACATTTTTTTTAAATCGGCGTGTTTGTACTGGAGTAATTACTCCACTACTTCACTACTGCTTTGGGTAATTAGCCAAATAATAACAATTTGCAAATTTCGGTTTTAGTCGTTTAGGGCTTATTGATCATTTTCTAATTTTTTAGAAGGTAGAATTGGAATATTTTAGAAATGGGGGGGGGAGGTAGAAAAATGTGTGACAAGTACTGGATCAATCAACTTGACTATATTTTTTTATGATTCCGCTATCATTTAACGAATTCACCTTTAAATCGCACGAAAATAGATGAAAGCAGATACCACTAATATTTTGGGCGGAAAATCGTTCACGCGAAGTCGCTTGCACTGTAACCCTAGCCTTATTCCCATGTTCCCCCTATTTCTACTAATACGCACAACAAACGAGTATGGCCGCGGCAGTAACTGGCAGTAATGTTGCAAAGGGTGCTGCTGTTGATGCAAGAATCAAATAAAATGGAAGAAATGGCGAAGCGTGCCGCAGTATCCCTATCCCGTTGCCGGCTTCCGAAAGAATGTCAGCTTCATTGCTCAAAAAATTCAGCTTGTGAACAGCTACCCAGTACCCAACTGCCATACTATTTCGCCAAGTGAGCATGCAGGAGGGTTTGTGTAACTAATCGCTTGTCTTTTGGATAATTGGTGGAACATTTCGAAAAATGCCAAAATATCAAACTATAAGGAATGAGGATACACTGGATCACAGAATTTATTCTGCGACTTGTAATGCCAACTTTGCGTATTTTCTGCATTCAGGACTGGGAGCTGGGGTGTCATCCACTTTACAAGAGATTTTAAACCACCGATTATTGTAGCTGATGATATCCTCTCTCAATCCACGTGAACCACATCAGTGTTCAAGACGGAATAAACCGGAAAATAAAATTTATATACCGACTATAATGCTAGCTTTGCGGATTTTCTGCATTCAGGACTGGGAGCTGGGGTGTCATCCCCTTTGTAACAGATTTTAAACCACCGATTATTGTAGCTGATGATATCCTCTCTCAATCCCCGCAAACCCCATCAGTGCTCAAGACGGAATAAACCGGAAAATAAAATTTATATACCGATTGTAATGCTAGCTTTGCGGATTTTCTGCATTCAGGACTGGGAGCTGGGGTGCCATCCCCTTTGTAATAGATTTTAAACCACCGATTATTGTAACTGATGATATCCTCTCTCAATCCCCGCAAACCCCATCAGTGCTCAAGACGAAATAAACCGGAAAATAAAATTTATATACCGACTATAACGCTAGCTTTGCGGATTTTCTGCATTCAGGACTGGGAGCTGGGGTGCCATCCCCTTTGTAACAGATTTTAAACCACCATTATTGTAGCTGATGATATCCTCTCTCATCCCCCGCAAACCCCATCAGTGCTAAAGACGGAATAAACCGGAAAATGAAAATGTATATACCAACTTGTAATGCTAACTTTGCGTATTTTTTGCATTCAAGACTGGGAGCTGGGCTGTAATCGCCTTTGTCACACATTTTAAACCATCGATTATTGTAGCTTAAGATATCCTCTCTCAATCCCTGCAAACCCCGTCAGTGCTCAAGCCGGAATAAACCGGAAAATTTAATTCATATTCTGACTTGTAATGCTAGCTTTACGTATATTTTGCATTCAGGACTGGGAGCTGGGGTGTCATCCCCTGTGTCACAGATTTTGAACCATCGATTTTTGTAGCTTATGATCTACTCTCTCAACCCCATCAGTGCTCAAGCAGGAATAAACCAGAAAATCAAATTTATATTCCGACTTGTAATGCTAAATTTGCGTATTTTCTGCATTCAGGACCGGGAGCTGAGATGCCATCCTATTTGTCTTTGTCTAAGATCCTATTGTAGCGCATACTGTGATGAACACATAACGTGTAAAACTGTTGAAAAAATTAAAAATCAACGTTTGCTCAAGCTGACTTCGCCCATGCTTTCGCCGCCGATAGGCTGTGCGAATCAGATAGTCTCTGTTGCCAGATGTATACGACCACTGTAATTGGCGAATCCAAAAATGAGTGAGACCCCTAGCGGAAAGTATGACAACCTATTAATGGCCAGCAATTTGAGTGTGAGGCCAACGAAATATAACACAAATTGTTGTGTTTATGGCTGTTACTCTAGGAAAGGTGCTGATAAGAGCATTCATTTTCATTCTTTTCCTGACAAAAAAAGTGGAATCAAAGTGAAAATTACAAATTCCTGGGGTTTGGAAGAAGAAGTAGATAAGAGAAAAGCGTGGGAGAAAGTTTTGCTGATGGGAAAACCCGTGACTGAGTACATGCAAGTGTGTTCAAAACACTTCACAGCTGAGGATTATCTTTCAAAGGGTGAGTACAAATACTTGATTAAAGGCCAATAATCTATTGAAATTGAATGTTAGGGTTAATTACTTACAAATAAATACTTTCACCTCATAAACAATTTTTCTAATTTTGTATTTCAACATATTGTACGTGTGATTTCTGGGATTTGTCTGCCCTATTTCTATATCTTAGTGTAATTTTGACTAAATATATGTAAGCAGATTTATTTACTGCAAAATCGTCAATAATCAACATAAAATAAGATTGATATATTGTTTATGGTAAACTGATCTTAAGCAAGTTTTACCTTGATTAAGTATTTTTTTACATTATACTGCTTGTTTCAGGTGTTACCTTGAAGCAGCCGAAACTAAAGAGGAATACTGTTCCTTCACAGAATTTACCACAGAAAAGGCAGTATTCACAAGCGAAACAGCAGTCTTCAAATATTCGAACACAGAGGCTCATTAGTAGGGTAAATATAGCTACCACATCAGATATATGTGGAAGTGCAGAGTACACTGTAGGAGAAGAGAGGGAAGAGTATGTGAGAAGATCGTATGATGAAGTGACTGAGGATGAGAAGGTAGTGATAGCAAATTTGTGCAGTTTGTGATTTGTCTGCTAAACATTATGTTGAGGAAGGTACCCAAATATCAAGTGGTGATATTGTAACAACATTCGCTTCAAATATAAAGCGGAATATTCATCTCAACTCTTTGACGGGCATACATTCTCAAGAACAACTTAACTCATTTTGTACATATGTGAATAATTTTTTTCCTGATAAAAAGACCCACAAATTATCAGTAAGATATAGAATAATACTTGTTTTCATGAGACTAAAAATAGCTTTGAAGTTCAACGTTTTATCCTTTCTATTTCAAATATCTCCTTCAGTGTGCAAATCAGTTTTCGTCGAGTAATAGGATACCTAGCCAGTATAATTGAAACTTATATTTGTTGGCCTTCATATGAAGAATGTCAAAAAAACATTCCTACTTGTTTCCTACAATTTAGAAAAATTAGAATAATAGTAGATTGTATAGAAATTCCTACTGAAAAACCTAAATGTCTATGCTGTAGAATAAGAACGTACTCACATTACAAAGGGAGGCAAACAATAAAAATAATGACTGGTGTTAGTGCAGCAGGACTCATTACATTTGTTTCTAAATCTTATGGAGGAAGAAGTTCTGATAAAGCAATATTCACTCAAAGCAAATTAAGTGATAATCTGCAACCAATGAGGGATCAAATAATGGTTGATAAGGGTTTCCTCATCGATGATATATGTAGTGAAAAATTCGTAAAATTGATTAGGCCTCATTTCTTAAAAGAGAAAAAACAGTTTACTGAGCATGAAGCTAATGAGAATTTAGCAATTTCAAAGGCTAGAGTTCATGTCCAAAGAGTAAACCAAAGCATACGTATATTTGAGATATTAAACCACCCTTTACCAAATACCTTTATACCTTTAATAGAGAACATACTAGCAGTTATTTGTAGCATATGGTAAACCTACAAAGCCCAGTGTTGGCTGACAACAAATTTTAGCATAGCAAACATTTTGTTAAATATTTTATTTTATTTTTGAACATATATATGTATAGATTAGATTTCTTTTTATAACTTTTATCTGAATGCCAAAATATCTGAACTTGCCACCCTGCTTTTGCTCCATATTTTATGTTATAATTTGCATTTGAGTTTCTAGCTTAGGTTAGATCCTCAGTTAAGTGGAAAAACTAGCTTGACTTTACTGGGGTGAAAATAAAGGCCATTTATTATTACTATTATAATGTACATAAGAATGATGTAAATAAAACAATAAAATATACATTTTACTTTTGTTGAGAACAGTAAGTTATCTTCAGAACTAATACAGAATTACAAATTGATGTAATGTAAATTGAAAAACCTTAAAACATATACGTTAATCAATGCTTAAAACGATGACACTGAATGTGAAAAGTAAACAACGATTACTGGTTTTAACAACAAATTTAACATAAACATAACTACATTAACACATAATATCAATATGTACAAATAGGACTCAAATAAACAATACATAACATTTTATTTAATTATGATTTCTCACATATATGATGTATCATACAATTGAAATATTTATCTATTATTCTGCTTATTAACTGTGCAGCAAATTCAGGATCAAAAGGTACAACAACATTTAAAAATGTTTTTGATTTTGCAGAATATAATATTGTCACAAACACTCAGATTAAGTAAAGCCATCCCAAGTTGTACTTGTCCATAGTATTTATGTTTCTTCTTTAATGTGATGCCGGTGGTGGGGTTAAGTTCCAAGAACTTGCAAGTATGGACAAAAATTATTGCCTCATTTTCAATTCCTGAAAAAAAAAGTATGTATTTTTATGTGATAATATAATTAGATGAGAAATAATAAGGTGCATAGAGGATTCCGATATCCCTAAATAGCTCTTGAATGAAAATAAATAAAAGCGTCACACCAATAGAATTTGTGATTTAGTGGTTTAGTTTTTGTCAATCCAATAACAGTACATACCATCATAAGGGCATTTTATCTCGACCAATCGAGATGTTGTGCCACAACAACTCCATCAGGTGAGTATGCTAACCAAGGGTATCTTCTACATATTACTACTCCCAGCTCACATACTCGGTACTGATTAACCTCAGTATACTTCTGGAGGGCTTCTGGCTCATGTTTCATCCCATTTATTTATTTAGCGTATGGCTACATGGATCAATTGGTAATAAGTCTTAAACAATATAATAAAATACAAATATTAAATTTAAAATAAACAAAAATAAATCCCATCATCCCATGCTCAATACACTTAAAAAATTTTTTAGGCCAAAAGTAATGTTCTCCTTTTGCCGCCTACTCCTTCCCTGAGTAGGTGTATATTGAGTAGCATCTGGATCCTACAAATGAAAAAAGTTTGATATTTAATAAGCATCATCTATAAGCCTATATAGAGTATAGTCTAGTGTTTATGTGCATACATTTTTATAAAATTTAATTTCCAAATTTTCGGAAATTTAAACAAAAGAAATAATATAACATAAAAACTAGAATAAAAAAACAGATGTACCTATGGCACCAACGTAAAAATACACCTTTATAGTTATTAGACAATACAAAAGTTGTTGAATATGCTTCATAAAATGTTGGTTACATGAAGCATTTTTAGCAGGTAAAATTAGCTAGTCTTCCATTATTGTATAGAGTTGCAACTTGGCTAAATGAGAAAAAACTTTTAAATGTTTTTGAATTTTGTCCACATTGCATGTCCACTGGAACTTTATTATAAAATTTCACACAGTGTGTCATAAAAGTTGAAAAACGTTATACACAAACATGATACATTCAAATATGAAAAGTAGGTAGCAATGGAATAATAAGCTGATATTAATTTTTGTGTTACATTTTGAACATGTCTGTCCCAATTTAAACAATGGTCTATATAGAGTCCTCAAAATTTAACGTACTGAGGTATTTCAACTTTTGGGGGTGGAGCTCGAGAGTTTCAGGATAGTGATGATGTGACTGTATGATTTAACAATGTAAAATATTATGCCTTTATGGAATCAGTCATCTGGAACAGTTATATGTCAAATTGTCAAGCAGCTGTCAAGTGGGATTTATGATTCGATGGATTTAACGAACATCAAATAACGAAAGTTGGTTTAAGAATAAAAAACAGCTACTGATCTGAATCATCTGATCGCAATCACTTACTGTACAAGAGTGAATTGACCAGATCACTTTCCGAACGTCAGGTTCAGTGATTCTTGTGATCAGGTTAATCCAATTATAGTGTCTGTAAAGGCTTATAATCATCTTTAATGGAAACAATCCATTTTTTATACACTCAGGGTATAATTTGATTGATATAACAAGGAAACTATTACCTGTTATTCTGAACTGTCTTGCTTGAAACCATAGATCAGATCGTTGTGGTGAAGTAAGTATGGTTTCAAAATCTTTCAGATTGAAAGCATTCCCAACAACTTTTTCACAGCATGTTCTCAAATTGAAGGATTCTACCTCGATTCCTAAAGAATACAGAAATTCTGAGCTGGCAGCACGTGTGATTATTGCCTTGATATCATCTGGAAGTAGCGACCTTTGCGGAGCAAGGTTGTCAACTTCTGTAGACCGTCCTTCCCTGAAATTTGATATTTTTATGAGCGGCGCTATAAAAATTACAGATTTATAATCAAGTAGATTTCAGATGTTCTACTTACAAGTGGCGAGCTAAACTGGAATTCTTCCAAACTGTCGTCAATAAACCAAGACATTCTTTTTGTTGCTCTGCTGTTAAAGTCTTCCTAGGTTTGACTTTTGGAGCAAACAAGAGGTCTCCAAACAAGGCTTAGCTTCATATTATTCTTCCTCGACCCTCCTTTTCTTATTTGTCCAATAAAATTTTACGTCAGTCGAAGCCAATTTTTCCAACGAGGATATATGAGATCTGGAAACATTTAGAAGATTGATTATTTAGAAGGAACTACGAAGAGACACTAGCTTTTACTACCTTCAAGTATAAAGAACTTACCTTGTGCATTTCAAAAGGACTGCAGCAATATGTTTGCAACTTCCAGATAGACCAGCTTTGCAACTACATCTGAATGTGTCAACTTTTATATCACTCTCTGTCATAATTAGTTTTCCTTTGACTTCATGAGGACTACTTTTTAATGTACTGCTTTGGAGACAAAGGGCAAATACTTCCTTGGACTCATCCGTCTCACTACTAAGGCCTAGCAGTATAATGTGGCTTGCATTCAAAAGTGCTTCACCTTCTTTAAAACATCGGCCCTCTAGATTGCATCCCAAATAAGAGACCATTGTTGACAATGATAAATATTGTTCATCACCCATTTCGTATGTTGATTTAGCACCAAATATCCACTAAATTGATAATTCCTTGATAATACACACAATCCACAGCACAATAGGCGTTCGTAAATGTAATTCAGCGTACTCACAGCATAAGATCACTGAACCAACTGAATATAATAAACCCGTAACCCTAAAATCTATTACCTGCTTTCCTCCATCTTTGTTTACAAACGACAGCGCCCTCATCGGTAGCTAAAATCACCAATAGGAGCCAGCTTTGGGAGCTAGCTTCACACAGTAGTTATCTCACTCCTACTATCAATTAAAATATCTACTGAAATATCTCACGTAATGATTGCCGACATGACTGGTAGGGGTTGTTCAAAATTCTCCCCATCACTTTCAGGATCTGTGAGCATAATATTCGGTTCTGTATTGAAGCTAGTAATATACCGAACATTTCTACCACTCAAGAAGTATTCCTATCTGGATTCTGTTCGTTACGGTTTCCAGTTTGTTCATTATTACGATTTTCAGAGGAAGAGTGTGGGTGTTGTGGTTCAGAATTTGACCGCCTATTGATTATCAGTACCGTGTTCACGTCATTTTCTTTATTACAAGTGTCATCAATTTTTGATAAATATTTATCTCATCAGTTTTTTGTAGCTCCAAAGTAACAATTACCCTCTGAATTTCCGGTTCAAAGTGTTTGGAAATCATTGAGATTAATTTACTTTTAGGTATTGGCTCGGAAAGGTATGAGGACTAGTTCATTAAATTTAGAAAATATACAGCCCTAGCTCCTTCTCTAAACTTTTCATAGCTCAGCTCTAGGAATAAGTCTCTTTGCTCCCCCCCCTCCCGAACCTATCTAAAAATTCTGACCTAAAATGGCTAAAGCCAGTAAAAAAGTGCTCTTTGACCGATGCCCAATCAGCTGCGCCACCCTTTAAACATGATACGATAAGGCTAGTTCGAGATTTCACAGGTACACCATCAAAAAGCCTTTTGACTTTGTTTACAAATAATCGTGGGTGCAATTTGCCATTTGAAGCGTAACAAATATTGGCGCCACCAAGCTCACCCCAGTAATTAATATAAGTATTATCTAATACATTAGTCTTCGCATCATTACTTAACACAAGTCTCTGTTTCGAACGCTGCTGTTCATCGACTCTATGCGCCTCATTAATGTGACGTCACAGTGAGGTAGGTCACGCCCTCTGCATCTAAACAAACCTCTTTATCATTGACACACAGGTTGTATAGTGGTCGACTGAATTTTAGTTTTGCATGCTTATTGAATATTTTAGAGGAGATAAATCTCCGAAAGTAAGTATTTTAGTTATTATTTGAGTAATGTAAGTCAACATATACGAATAGCTGATAAAAAGTTACCTACGTAATTGTCTTAAGAAAATATTGCAGGTTTGGTTACGATGGAAAATTTGTCAAATTATTGATATTGTATTTGTCTTAATTATTATTTGCATATAGTAAAAATAAGTCTTTAATCGGGTGAAGAATCATGTATTATAGGTATATGTTTATAGGCAAGCCTAAGTCGTTTGACGCCTTTGTTAGGAAACAAAATTAGCTATAGCTGGGAAGCGGCAAAAATATATTAAAGCGAGGTGTACTCTTTGAACTGAATTACAAGCTTTCGGAGAACTATGCCTCCATCATCAGGGCTGAAATATTATTGAGTCGATGCAGGCTATTATAAATAAATAAATGTTCATCTATTTAGTAAGTGTGCTGTGTGTGTGCTATTTACAATAGCCTGCAACGATTCAATAATTTGCATTTTTCTCGAAAACGAATAGCCCTATCGAGATGTATCAAGAGACCATTTTTACGTAGAAATCTCTGAAATACCATGAATGAATGAATAAGGACCAGAGGCTATCCAGCACGGAATGTGGCTGGTGCATAGGCCACACGATGGGCCCTTTTGCGCTAGTTCCTAAGACCTGCCCTTTTGGCAAAGGCAAGTACATTCTTAGGTCCTATCCATTTTATCTCTATTGGTTCCAAGGTTCTTGAGCCCAGCATAGTCTGCCTGTGATAACCCAGGGTTTCACAGCGACACAGGATGTGTGCCGAGGATTCTTCCTCTTCACCACACCACGTGCACGTTGGGTCGTTGACCACCCTCATCACAAACAAGTGACGCCTGAAGGTATTGTGACCCGTTAATAAGCCTACTAACAATCTCAAGTTACTCCTATCCAGAGAGAGACAAAATCATCCTATTCTCTCTGCAGGCCCTGCTAATAGCTCCCGAGCCTGACGGAGATGACCAGAGATGTTGTTCCATCTCAGAGAGTGTTGATTCTGGATCCACTCTCCAGTTGTTTTCCTAACCAAGTTTGCAGACAGTCCTAAGGCTGGTTCCGGGCCCACAAAACTGTTTCCGGATCCCATCCTGGCTAGATGATCCGCCATTTCATTACCCTTTACCCCAGCGTGCCCAGGTACCCACATCAGTGATACCTTGTGTTTAGCTGAGATGTCGTCAAGAGCCCTCCTGCACTCCAGGACCAGTCCCGACGTTATTTTCCAAGCACTCAGTGCTTTGATGGCTGCCTGACTGTCAGAGCAGATAGTAATCCGCCTCCTAGACCCGTCAATTTCCCGAATACGATTTACACAGGCAAGTATCGCATAGACCTCAGCCTGGAATACTGTGGTGCCCCCCAAGAGGAAATGAAAGTCTTGTACGGGGTCCGTAGACTCCCGAGCCCGAGCCCTCTCTAGCGAGTGAACCGTCTGTGTACCAGACCTGTCCTCCTCCTTCGATGAGCTGTCTTTCCCTAGACTCCCACTCTTCCCTTGACGGAAATACCACCGTAAATTTGCGATTGAAGCGATGCGTAGGAGAAACTGTATCGCTCCTCGCCAACAAAATAGGACAATCCTCATGCAACTCTGCTAGAATCGTCGAATGTCCTTTGCCTGGATTCATAAAAGTCCAGTTACCCTGACTCCAGAGACGGAACCCAGTTTTTATAGCTTCCCCTTGGATTACCAGATCCAAAGGAGGAAGATTCAATAGTGTTTCAATGGCACTCAAAGGTGTTGTGCGCACTCCGCTGGTTATACTAAGACATGCCAAACGTTGGACCTTATTAAGTTTCGCTCTTGTTGCCTCCGTCTTTATACAGGTCCACCACACTATGGAGCCATATATTAGTGACGGTCTGACTATTGTAGTGTAGAGCCAGTGCACCACTTTTGGGCTCAGGCCCCAGCTACTACCGACAACTCTTCTGCAGGCCCATAATGAGTTCCGAGCCTTGCTTACCTTATAATCCACGTGCTGCCTCCAAGTCAGCTTGTGATCCAGTATGACTCCTAGATACTTTACTGACTGAGACAATTCAAGTGTCGTTCTGAAAAAGGTAGGCCTCATGAGGCCTTCCATCTTTCTTTTCCTAGTGAACATAACGAGCTCCGTCTTTTCAGCGTTCACTGACAGATCCACCTCATTACACCACGTTTCCACAACACGCAGCGCGCCTTGCATTACCTCGGAGACTGTACTAATGAATCTACCCCTGACCACTATGCTCAAATCATCGGCATAGGCCTGTACGTAGACCCCTGTGTTGCTTAGTCTCACGAGTAGGTCATTCACCACTAAGCACCATAATAGAGGTGAAAGAACACCGCCTTGTGGGCAGCCTCGCGCCACTGCAACGCTATAGTTTATGTCATTAGGCGTTGCAGAAGCCACTCGGCCCTCTAGAGTAGTAAGAATCCACTCCACTAGGACTGGAGCAATTCCATGTCTCTCTAGGGCGCGTCTTATCGAATTGGTAGTGGTGCAGTTGAACGCACCCTCGATATCAAGAAATGCTACCATAGCCACTTCCGGTTGATCTAACGTTTTCTCCAGCCTGCTGACCAAATGATGAAGTGCCAGCTCAGCTGATTTTCCCGCCTGATATGCGAACCGATAGGCATGGATTTCAACCCTTTGTAAGGGCCCATCCCTGATATATCTATCAACCAACCTCTCCAGTGTTTTTAGTAAAAACGACGAAAGGGTAATCGGTCTAAAGTCCTTCGGACGAGTATAGCTACCTCTGCCCGGCTTAGGAATAAAAACGACACTTGAATGCAACCAGCTCTTCGGTGTGAAGCCAGTAGCCACGCAGGCGCGAAATATCCTAACTAGGTATGGTAGTACCAGATCCTGTCCATGTTGTAGCATGGCTGGAATGACTCCATCCTTGCCTGGACTTTTGTATGGAGCAAAAGTATTGTCACGACGGCCTCTTTTTCTTCACCCAGGGAATCAAACTCGACGTAACTTTCACCGTTTTACTTCAGAACTTAATACAATATCTCTTAACCTTATCTCAACTAGATCTCCTATGCTACCCGTAGCACCTTATATATACTTCATCGAACCATCTAGAGCATTCGATGACATTTCTAGAATCCATCTGTCATTCTCGAAAACTCTAGACGATTCGATGACGTTTACACTTCAAAAGATCTAACCTAGCACTTTGACTTTACATTATGTATGACAATCAATGACAACTAATACAAATAAACGAATACCATAATATACAGTATGTTACATTCTTCCCCCCTTAGCGTTCGGTGTCCTCGACGAACAACTTCGATTCTTGTATCACCACAGACATCAGCATAGTCGCCCTTCGGTTTTCCACTTTCCGTACATAACCTGTAGACTACGTCGTTGAGGCGCTTCATCACCACGTAGGGTCCCTCCCCATGGCGTTGTAGCTTCGGACATCTACCCTTCGTTGCGTCGTGTGTTGCAAGACCATACCAGATCACCTCGTAACTGTGATATTCTTTGCCCAACTTGCGATTCTCATTTTCAGCTCCAGCAGAATTCTCTTTTCCTAGCTCTGTTATCATTCTCTTCAGTTGCACCTTTTTGCCTTGACGACTGTCACCTCTCGACACTTCCTTCTTCCCATTACTCAGGCTATTCTCCACTTCCTCTCTGAACCTGCTGAGTTCGTCTTCCTCCTGTGCAATCCTGTTCTTTTGCTTAACATTCTCGCTTCTGAGTTGCGTGGTCTGTTCAAAATCCCATGATGAGTCCTTGAGTGCAGCGCCAAGCGCTGCTCCTATCTTCGGGTTTTCTTTCTTCAGTTGCGCCAATCTCTTTTCTAACTCTGCATCGTAAAATGGCTTCGCTAATACTGCGGACACACCCTTCTTTGTATCTTCAGTGACCTTATTCAGTTCTCTCTTCTTCTTATCGATCTCAACTTCCAGCTGAGTAATCTTCTGATTCCCGTTACTGTTTCTATTCTCCATATGCTTCATACTGGAGCTACCGTACTCTGCTTCAGCCAATGCGTTTTCCAGCTCCTCTTTCAGTCGAGAATTCTCGTTTTTCAAAATCACCAGTCGCTGTTTAGTCTTACTATCAACTTCTCTTGCTTTAGACAAATCTTCCTTTCGCTTTTTCGCATCATCGACCTCGGCGCTCAAATCTGTTCTAAGCTTCTTGTTTTCTGCTTCAAGCTGCGCCAACTTTTCTCTCAACTCATTCTTCTTGATACCGACCCTTTTGGCTTTATCAATCGCGTTGTTCAAGTTCTTTTTACAGAATGCATACTCAGCCTCCATCTGATTTATCTTCTGTTTGAGCATTGCATTTTCATCTTTAACTTGGTCGCATTCCCTCTCTGCTTTCTTCAACTGATTCAAAGCTTTCAATCTCTTGATTTCGCCCTTCAAAGCAGAAACTTCTTTATTAAGCTTCCTCAAGGCTATTTCGTGTTGTTCGTCCTTCTTCAGCAGATTCTTTCTATTCGTTTCAAACTTGCTTTTAATATGCATACTTCTCCTTTCCTGAGAGGCAAGCAACTGCTTCATCCTATCCCTGTCTGCTCTAAGTTCCCTCATGGCTACTCCGTGTTGTTGTTGAAGCTTGGCAATACTTTCTTCATTCTTCTTTACTAAATTCTTTATGTCTCTGTCAAACTGCTCCTTCATTGAGTTTATCGTGTCTTGCACAGATTTCATTTTGTTCGCATATTCATCTGCTTTTTCTACATCCGCTTGTATCTTATCAGCCTGGGTGCGGCAGCCTATCCTAAGATGCCCCTTCTGTCCACATCTCCAGCATGTAAACTTTTCAGCTCCTTCTAGGCTTGTGCGAACCGGGTTTCTTTGGAAGCTTGCACCTCTTCTTCCTGAAATAAACGGTGTGGCCCTGACTTCTGCTTCTGTATCTTGCTCGACAGCGCGCACCCTCCTTGTCATTCGCATGGCTTTTATGTCAGCTTCAATTTGCAAAGCCTTGATCACAGCATCTTGTAAATTTATGGGACTGGATAGTTTTACCATTCGTTGAACTTCCGCGTCTGCAATGCCTTCGACAAACTGACGAGCAGCAACGTATTCCTGTGTTTCGACGGGGCTGTTGACGAATGCCCGTTTCGCTAAGCTTTGGACCTCATATGCAAACGTGGTCAGATCCTCCTTGACTTGCTGTGTCCGGTTGTGCAGTTGACCATGTAGCAGCTCTGTTAAGTGCGCATCTCCAAAGCGTAACCTTAGTGCAGACGTTATCTTATCATAGTCACGTAGATCTGATGAGCAGAGATTTTCCAAGATAGCTGCGGCAGAGTCTCTAAGCATGGATGTCAGCACACAAGCTTTTTCTTCATTTGACCAGTTATTCATACGAGCGATATTTTCAAATTGCATATAGTAAATGTCCCAGGACGTTTTACCGTTGTACGGATAGGGCTTTGCTACTACGCCAGTGTGTCTATCAGGAAAAGCGGGTGCTGCAGCTGTTAAACTACGCTCACCTGCACTAAGTTCTCGCAGCTCCTCTCTGATCATTTCCTTGACCTGATCTTTCACCTGCTGTAGTTGTTCACGCTCACCTCCACTAAGCTCTCGCACTTCGTCTCTCACGATTTCCTTCACTTGATCCTTCACTTGCTGCAGCTGTTCTTCAACGTACCTTTGTGATGTCGCTAGCTGTTCCTCAACATGCTTTTGTGATGTCGCTATTTGAGTCTCTACTGCACTGATACGCTGGTCTTGATTTTCTAATGCCTGACTTACGATACTCTTCAAGTCTGCGACTGCCTCGTCTTGATGGCGCTTCTGGTCCTCCAGCCTAGTCATCACCAGTTCCTGCCCACTCTTCAAACCTGCAATTGCCTCATCCTGGTGGTGCTTTAGCTTTTCTTCTAGGTCTTGCATATTTGTTCTCGATTGAGCTGCACTTTGATCTAATTTGTTTCCCATTTCTTGTAGCATGGCCATCAATGCATTCATTTCGGACGCCATAGCTCTGGTTACTGGCATTAATGGACACTGTACTCACTTCTTCTTTCCTTTTCCTGGCTTGATTCGATGGATGATCCCACTTCTGACACCAATTGTCACGACGGCCTCTTTTTCTTCACCCAGGGAATCAAACTCGACGTAACTTTCACCGTTTTACTTCAGAACTTAATACAATATCTCTTAACCTTATCTCAACTAGATCTCCTATGCTACCCGTAGCACCTTATATATACTTCATCGAACCATCTAGAGCATTCGATGACATTTCTAGAATCCATCCGTCATTCTCGAAAACTCTAGATGATTCGATGACGTTTACACTTCAAAAGATCTAACCTAGCACTTTGACTTTACATCATGTATGACAATCAATGACAACTAATACAAATAAACGAATACCATAATATACAGTATGTTACAGTATTTATCGCCCATCTTGTGCGGTCATAAGTGACGACTTCTCCTGCCATCTGCCATTCCTCTCTATGAGGACGGCGGAGTGGCCTATGTGCACCTGTCTGCTGAGCGGCAACCGATCCCGGAAAGTGCACACTCATCAGCAGTTCAAGCGTTTCCTCCTCGTTATTGGTTCTATGACCATTCGAGTCCGTCAAGGTCCCCAACTTGGACTTGGTGTCCTTGCTAAGGATCCTATGCATCCTTGCCGTCGCAGGAATATCATTGATGGACCTGCAGAAGTTCCTCCAAGATTCCCTGGAGGCCCTCCTGACTTCCCTCTTATATTCCTGTAGCTTTATCCTATACTCCTCCCATTCAGGAGTACCTTTCCTGTACCTAACTCTTGTGAGTAGTTTGTGCAGGGACTTTTTCCTGGTTTCTAATGTCTTAGTCCAGAAGGTGGCATTGCCCGCCACGCCCACTTTGCGTAGGGGACAATTATCCTCGAAGGAGGCTCGGAGGTCCCTACACAGGGAATCAACTGCCGTCTCCAAGCCCTCCCCTTTACTGAGATCCTGCTCTATAGGACGGAGCCTGCTGCCTAGGTCCTCTTTAAAAGAAGCCCAATTTGCTTGCCTAGGATTTCTAACAAAGATTCTCTCTTTTTCCCCGTCAATCCTAAACGTTATATGTCTATGGTCGGACAGTGACGGGTCCAAGGATACTGTCCAGTCCTTGACCTCATTACAAATACCGACTGTGCTCAGTGTTATGTCTAGGACCTCATCCCTCACATTGTTTGAGAAGGTAGGAGTGTCGCCAACATTCAGAACCTCTAGGTTCGACGTCCCTAGAAATTCCATCAGCTCTTCACCACGTCTATTAGTGTTAGAGCTACCCCATAGGGTGTGATGGGCATTGCTATCACACCCCACGATAAGCTCGAGATTATTATCTAGACAGTGAGACACAAGGTCCTCCATCTCTTTTGAGGGAGGAGGATCTCCTGAATCATACGGTAAGTACGCTGAGCATACCACTAAACTACTTTCGATGCCTTGTTCTCTAAGGCGAATCACCACCGCAATCATGTCCCTAGTTGTAAAGTCCATTAGTTGCCATGCATTCATATTATTACATAATATGCACACTCTAGGCTCTGTCTCCGGAGCGCTACTAAAAATGGTATACCCTGGAGCTGCAGCTGCAACACCCGAAGGCGCCCTAGCCTGCACAGAAGCTGCAGCGCCCCCCGAAGCAGATGCCCCCGAAGAGGCATCTCGACTTCCGGAGCCCTGTCCCTCCTGCGCCAGCCTTAGCCTCCGGGCCCGCTTCTTCTGCGCTCCCGTCCTACCCTTTTTCTTCAGATTCAAGGTCCCCACCCTCTTGAGTTCCCTTGAAATATCTCTCACTTGCTCTTCGCCAGTGAGGGTTCTATCGGGGTCCCCTGGTGAGAGACCACCCGGTTGCTGTTCGGGGTCCCCTGATGGGGGGCCCCCGGATTTGGGTTTATTATTATTGTTTTTTTGGCTCATAATAAATCCCACGAGTAAGGGGGAACTTCATGGTCCACACCCGCGGCGCCCCCTGCACGAGTGTAAGGCTTGTTACTCTGGGAGGTCGCCTGGTATCCCAGAGGCTCCGTTAGCGACGGTGCACCCCCACCGCCACGCACCCTTTAGCACGGATCGCATGACACATTGGGTTGGGTTCTTCAGTTATCCTAGAGGACGTTCGGTGCGATCTCCTAGGCATGGGTGCACTCACTTTTATCGTGAGTACACCCTACCCCAGGAGCTGGCACCGATACTGGCAATGCTGTTGCCCATTGCCAGGGAGCCTTTCGGGGCTCCAGCCTAGATCCGCCAGGATTAGCTTCGTCATATCTGACGAAGACAGGGGCCACTACGAGAAAGGTGCATTTCTGCACGGGGCAGGTTCTCCTACCCACTCCTGGACGGTCTTGCGGGCCTTACGACCCCCCTGAGAGTGAAGAGGCTGGAGGACCTATAAACATCTGGTGATCTCGAGCCTCCGCTCTCCCTTAACCCCCTCTGATCAGAAATTCTTTCGAAGAAAGGGTTTCTACCTTTGCGAACGTTGCTCTGGTAACTGATAAAGCTGGACGAGGCCAAACTGATAAATTTGATCTTATCTAGGTATTCTACCCGGACATCCCAGTTGGAATCCTTGTTTACCAACTCTTACGTGGCTGAGGCTGTCTCATTGTCGTCCCTGCACTCCTTCGCTTCGCTCGTTGGGAGGAGCATGTACACTTTTGAAGACTACTTGCGCGACGCGCGATCTTTGTCGTTTGAACCCAAGGTAGGGCCGCCCCCTTCCATCCTCATCCGCACAACAACCACGTACGCCCGATGGTGGGAATGCGTTGATGATTGCCTCGGCACTGTTGCGCGGTGGGCCGTGTGGCAGTTGCGCACACGCGAGCCTGGGCGGAAAGCCCTGCCCAGTGCCGTAGACATCACAGGTGGCTCTTCTGATCTGGAGTTCTGCTTCCAGCTCATAGATTTGAAAGCCATCAAGACGATCATTTTGCCGTATCTCCAGCACGCACATCCGGATGATTACGCCAAAATTTCAGCGGCCATGCAGCTCGTGGAGGGTGTGCTGCCCCCCGGCCAGTGCCCAACAGCTGAGAACTGGAAGTGGGGCGAACTACTGGATTCATTGGTTCATCGATATACAGAGTGGCGTAGAGAGACCCACGCACCTGTCATCCCGACGGAACAAGCGCCTGTGCACGGGGCTGAATTTGCGAAGACTGTTGAAGTGGGGTACTGGAAGAATCCTGATGTTGCCGTCACCCCCATGAACGGTGAAACTTTTGCAGACTGGGAGAAGGCTCTTCTCGCCACAGTGCGGGAGGATCATAAGATTGTCACCCTAGATGGCAAGGAGTACGCGATCTCGGGCATTTATGACCCTTTTCGCGCCATTGGCAGCTCTTTTTTAGTCATCCCGACTGAAATACCATACTCTAAAATCAAAATGTCAAAAAAATTACCATTTAGAAAATGGGGTTATTTTTACTCTTAACTCCTCCCGTATGATACGCTTCTGATTCAAACTATGAAATTCTGAATTCAGAATCAGATTCAGCGTCAAAAGTTTACCCATCGTACCTAATTTCGTAATTTTGTTATGAATGGTTTCAAGAATATCGAGGGAAAACCGTCTTCAGGATGCCCCATGCAAAGGAGCGTAGCTCCCTTAGGAAGCATTTCCGGACCCATGTTCATATGACATTTTCTTTCTATTTTTCGGAGTACTATTCGTGGTTAAAGTTTGTTAACATACTTTATAATTACATTATAGGTTAGGTTATAATAAATCGAAAATTTGTCACTAAACTTTATGCGGTAAAAACAAGAATTCTGTGAATATGCTAACACATGATCATTTTCAGTGACTTCAAAACGTGCTATTACGTTTTCTGCAGTGGAAGAATTTTTTAAGAACAATATGTCCCAGCTTCAACGTGGTGAAAATTCATATGAGAGTGGAAATGTAGTAAAGATGCTGTTTGATGCAGAAGTTTCACCAGAACTGATAAAAGGAGAAGTATCTGCCAGTATGGAGAAAAGAACTTATAGAATGGAGGTAACATCTACCAAAATATGCGTAAAAGTCTACTTTTATACTAAATACTGAAATACTAAGATTTCCTATGATTTTGGTCACGGAATTGTAGCTGCGAGATGTACATGCCCAAGAGGTCTAGCAATGTCATCATAAGGCTGCACTTTGCATCCAAGCTAACTACAATGTTAGCGTAACAGACAAAACATATTTATGGAGTAAACGGAAGGCTAGTGAAGAAGAACAAACTACACAGATTAAGCATATATATCATCCTAAAAATCCAGACTACACAGCTGCCCAGAGGGAAGCATCTCCATCTGAAATAGAGGCTTCTAGAAACTTACTGGCAGAGAATACTCCAGTAGGATTTTCATGGTGGCTATTGCCGGAGCCCTCAAACGACATCAAGTTTCTGCCAAATATTGAAGAAATTATATTCAGTATCCATCTGCCCCTAATAAAAACCAATACTTCCTACAGAAGTGTAGTTTAACCGATATATCCATAAGACATGTTGGAAGATTGACAACTGTCCAGTCAAATAATGCCTACTGGTTAGTGGCCAGGAAATATAGGCTGACATCTACCAAGTTTAGAGCAGTTATATCGGCCTGACTCAGAAAAAATACCCACAATCACTGTTTAAAGGTTTATTGAAAGGGTATGATCTAAGTGGTGTGCAGGCTATTTGGTGGGGTAGGGAGAATGAACAAACCGCAATAGCAAAATTTTAGGAAGTCACTGGGCTGCATGTAGAACCTGCAGGGTTGCGCCTTGACAAAAGTGGTCTTTTTAATACAAGCCCTGATGGTTATGTTAGTGAAAGATCATTATTGAAGTCAAATGTCCATTTGAATATAGGAATGAGGAGCACTTGTCAAGTGCACTTTCAAAAGATAGGAATCTCAACGGTGTGGCGCTTGCTGTCACCCGATTTTAGTTCTATTTTTTTAGATTAGCACAACCCTCATTGACATTTTATAAAATTTTCAGCTTGATAGCTTGACATTTGTAAAACTGACGCCGTATATAGTACATATACGATTGTGCGTGTTCTCGATTTTGTACATTTTTTAAAATGAAATTGAAATTGCAACAACGAGTCTGTGCTAAATTTTGTGTTAAAAACTATTTCAATGGTGCGACGACATTGAAAATGCTAGAAAAGAGTTTCGGCAACGATACTCTGAAGAAAACAGACGTTTATCAGTGGCACGAGTGTTTTAGAAGAGGCCGGGAATCCGTGGACGATGACAAACGCAGTGACAGACCATCGACATCGAAAACCGACGAAAACATCGACAAAATCAAAGAATGGATGACCGTAGACCGCAAATTGACCATTAGAGAGATGACAGAAGAGTTGGACGTTGCTTTTGGATCAGTTCAAGACATTGTGGTTAATGATTTGGGCCTCAGACGTGTCGCTACAAAGTTGGTGCTGAAAGACCTGAATTTCGTGCAAAAAAGGGACCGCGTTGATGTCTCAAAAGATTTTCTAAGGCAACATTCATTAAACGCATCATTACTGGAGACGAGACGTGGATTTATGAGTATGATACGGAATCAAGGCATCAAGCGAGTGAATGGCGTGCACCGAATGAGCCACTACCGAAAAAACCATGTCGTTTTGTCGTTTTCAGTCGAAAAAGAAGGCGATGCTCACAGTTTAGATGGATTATGAGGGTGTTGTGTATTATGAATTCCTTCCACAAGGCCAAACTGTCAACAAGGAGTATTATTTGGGCGTTATGAGATGTTTGCGTGAAGCAATTTGCCAAAAAAGACAAACAACTCGTGGAACTTGCACCACGATAACGCACCGACGCACAATGCCATCATTATCCGTGAAAATTTGGCTAAAAACGAAACGAATACTATCCAACAACCACCGAATTCTCCTGATTTGGCTTCCTGAAATTTTTTCCTATTCGACCTACTCAAGAGACCGCTTCGCGGAATCCGTTTCAGCACCCGGAATGAGATCATGAAAAAATCGAAGATGGCTCTGATGGCCATACCGCAAATCGAATATGAAAAATGTTTCAAGGATTGGATCTAGCGCTGGCATAAGTGCATTGCAGTCGATGGGGAGTACTTTGAAGAGGACAATATAAATTTTGATATATAATCTTGTATTTTTAGTTTTATGAATAAATTCCGGGAAGTTTTTGTTCAAGGTAGTATATTACCTGTCCTATAGTATCTGAGAACATATGCCCATATGTGAAATTTAGCAGCGGAAGAGTATGTATTGTTCTCTCTGTATCATGTAAAATTACAAGTAGTTTATATAATAATACAACAACTACAATGACAGGTGAAGTGGAACGGAGATGGTATGGATTTTTAACCATTTCCTTTAATAATGACACACGTATAAATCACATAGTCAGCCCTATATATCATTGTGACAATTGTTTTCTCTGTGAACATGATTATTTGATGAAACATTGTAGAAAAACGAAAACTCTCGTAACCCTCGGTATAATTTTAAGTCCGAGTACCTTGCTTATTATATTTTTGACTCATAAACTTACGAGAAAATTGAGTCCTAAATACAAATCAAAGATAGATATTCTAAGTAGCTTAATTGTAACAAAATTATTGAATAGAGAGATTAAGGAAGAACATAAGTAGAAAAACATTCATTTAGGTAACTTAGCAAGTAAAAGAAGACGCCAAGTGACGAGCAAGCAGTACGGATAATCGCCTACAGTTATTTATACCGCAGTGTAGTTTGCAAATTTGGGCATATTTCGTTCATTTTCTGTGATTTTTGTACGTAATACGTATACAATCACCAGATCCAAGGTGAATTGTATATTACTGATAGAGATATATGTTATTTAGTAATATGGATTCTACGTGATGTAGTTATTTTAAGAGTTTCTAGAAATGATGAATGGATGCCAAATATGAACATTTTGGAATAATTTATCTCGAGCAATTCATACCAAATTTTGTATCATGATTAAAAATAAAACACTTTCATACAACTGGAATTTTATTTAATACTCACATATAGGTATTTTCTCTACTGGTTAAATAATAAAGAAAACTAGAGGACATAGTTGGTTTTGGTGACAAATGTAGCATGCATGAAATGATAATTTCTGAAGGTTACAAAGTGCAGAACAAATCAGCATTGAAAAGTCTAAAGCAATTTTTATTTCATTTTAACTAACATTATAATCAGTAATTTATCATTCCACAAAACTTGCACGCATTCTAGTAAAAAAGCAAATATTTAAAATAATTATTTAACAATTTCATAAATGAAATACAGCATAGTATAAGTCTTCAATGTGCATCAACAATTTTGATTTGAACCTAGATTCTTTTATAAAATGTCAAATTATAGGAATACAATCATGCTATCAATGATTTTAGATTTTTATAAGCACCTGGGAAATATCAAACATTCTAGCAAATTTTGGATATTCAGATACTGTAAATTCAAACTTAATACACAAATTTAAAAACAAAATAATATACAATAAAAATTATGATACATTTGCGGTGCCTTCTGAGTAAAATTGTTCAATTTCTCTTAGTAGTGGATACTGTAAATTTGTTAAAGCACCTATTACCTGAAATACTTCATCTGCTTGTGGTAACAAATTATATGGTATATAATTCAATATATTGAATGTCTTTATTCTTCTTATTGTACGCTCGACATGAATCCTTGCTCTTGCAATACATTCTGTCTGCCTTACCTGCTCAGTAGTAAACTGACTTCTTATGAGGAATGGCGGAATATTAATAGCAACACCAGCAGGCATCAAATTTTTTCTTAAAGAACCCTTATCAGCTAACACAAAATCTCCTGCTTCAAGCTGATTAAGTATCGCGCAATCCTTAACAATTTTCTTGTCTGAGGTTGACCCCAGGATAGAGACATGACATGTAAGTAACAACCCCACTGGGAATTACACCAACTAATCATTTGCATGTATTTCGATGTTTGTATGGACTGTATGTTAAATTTTTGTGTAGACATACTCGATAGACATACTGATGTATATACCTCTGTACAATCCCAGACAGTTCGTAAAACTACTGAAACAGTTGGTAAACAAATCTTATTTTTACTTCGTGACGGAATGCTAGATATCATTTGTTTAATAAGAATTTCATGAATTAAATATATCCAAGTAGAGACAACGTTTGATACTGTGCCTTGTGATACGCTAAATCTAGCAGCCAAATTATCATGAGGGATATTTTGTCTCAATTTCATAAGAGTCATAAATAACTGGTCTATTTTTGTCATTTTCTGGACTTTGCACTTATAGTAATATTTTATTTCAATATCTTTTAGTATGTTGAATTTTCAATTTTCAATTTATTTGTACCCTATTAATGATTTACAAATATTGCCACCTCGAAAAAAATGCTTGTATGAGGTATACGCTTACACACATATGTACAATAATTTACCTAACCTATTGCATTTATCCTATCCGTTGAATTATCATGGCTTCTATTCAGTTTTGGAGTTAAATCCGTTCTGTCTTCCTCCAGGACAGAAATATTTTTTCTGCAGGTAGGCCTGTATATAGAAGTACTAATCTGTCATTTCCTTTCACAACATTAAAAGAAAACCTATCAGTAAGGTGCAAAAGGTTTGCCGTAGCTTGCTCCAAATCTTGTCGCAGATAATAGCAGCATCAATTGATGCAATATGTGACATTGAAAGTAAAAGTACAGAGCTGTGGCTCATTCACAGACTCGTCAGTTTACTTTGAAGTTGATGGCTGTGGCTCATTGACAGACCTGTAAATAGAGCTTTTAGTGAATGTTGTATAAAATGTATACATATTGTAAAATCTACAAAATATTAGCTTCATCATTGCTGACAGACTGCTCTACAGTCTTTTTAAGTGTCCTCTTTTCAGGAGATGAAGGTTTTAATTGTTTATCCTTATTATAAGCAAACAATGTTGGTCCATTTTCTTTTTTTCATCTACAGAATGACAGCTACATAGATATGCCCCAGGACCTGATTTAACAGTTCTCCTACAATCAAAGGAAACAATACATATATTTTGAATGCAACTAAATTGAAAAGCATATTTATATATTACTTTTACATACTTCTAGCTTTATTACCTTGTTAGTTTTATCCAACGATTCCGTGTTTTTGATCTTTGATTTATTCCTGAAGTAGCGAAACCTCTTTTGCTTCCAACCATAGCATTTTCTTCCTTTTTAGTTCCCTTAAGCTAAGCGTCCACATGCCCGCATCGTACGCATCGGACGCATCGCATCAAACGGATGAATTTTTCACAATGCGTCTACCTCATCAGCAGCGATCGCATTTGCTACCGCAACGGTCATTCGGATTTTCGTAGTGAGCATACGTGCGAAATGTTCTGTGACATAATGGAGGAAAGCGAAGAAGTGCAAATCACAATTGCTTGTGTGTTAGCACAAGAATAAGATAACGCTAAAACATCTAAAAAAAGGAAATATAATATCTGGATACACGACATATTCAAAAAAAGATTACAATATGGAGAATTTCACACACTAATTCCAGATTTATTAAACCATGACGCCAAGTTTTTCCAATATTTTCGTATGTCTCAAGCTAAATTCACCCTTCTCTTTGACATTCTACAACGACATTTATTAAAACAGAATACAAAATACAGGAAGGCTATAGGACCACAAGAAAGGCTTGCTGTGTGTTTAAGGTAAGGCACATCGGATGCATAGTTCCTATTTGCTACAATGTAAATAGTGACCGAAAATCTGGGAATCTTGATCCACTGATTGTAAATGTTCTGTATTGTTTACATTTTCGTTGGAGGACAGCTCAAGCAGAGTTTCGGTATTGTCATGTGGAGACAGCGCTTCATTCATTGGTCTGGAACCAGTGGGTGCCGGATAGAGCACTACATTTGAAAGTATTCTCGCGTTTGAACCAGATGCCATAGGATTCGAAGCAGGATTTGGAGTTGTCGCAAGCCTCATCTCTACGCTGTTAACCATTTGAAACAACTGAGCTTCAATATGAATTTGGTCTTGTATAGGGAAAGTTTTCACTGTTTTTGCCATATTGATGAAGAACTCTACTAGAGGATCACTCAGGTTTCGGTTTTGTTCTGTTGTTGTTAGGTAGTCTTGTAGAACGGCGGCTGCAGTTGGTCCTTGTGAAGCTTGTGAAGCTGCGAAGCTTAATTTCCTTCCTGCACGTCGTGTTGATATCGCAGGTTCTGTGGATAGTGGACTTGGTGCATCGCTTGATACATTATTACTTACACTGCTTGAATCATGCGGTGTTTAAATGTGGGTATCGTCGTTATCGATGACAATATTACTAGACGATAAGCTTGACCGTCGCTCTTCCTCATCGTTTAGGTATTGTATTAGGAAAGAGAGTTCTTGGACGAATTTAGGTGGTTTTAGTTTCGATGCTGCTTAGCCGCTTTTGGTCTTGAGCAAATTTAAAGCTTTCCTATGGTTATCTCTAATTCTGGTCCAACGCTCCTTGCATACATTGCCTGTAACAATGAATTATTAATATTGTTTGTTTGTTTCAGGTTCTTAGCCACTGGCAACTCTTTTCGGTCACTGTCGTTTTTCGATTCGCGAACGTACAGTGCGATATTCATCCTGCGAAGTCATTATTCAAGTCCTACAGCCAATAGTAATGCCAAAGCCTTCTGAAGATACGTGGATTAAATCACAAAAAGGTTTTTGTGGCAAATGGAATTTTCCCAACGCCATCGCCGCCATTAATGGAAAACACGTGCTTATTCAAGCACCATCCCACAGTGGTTCAAATTACTTTTGTTATAAAAAGCACTTCAGTTTGGTACTGTTAGCCCTGGTCGATGCAGATAAAAACTTCATAGTCGTATATGTCGGTGCTTTTGGCAAGAAGTCTGATGCTAGTATTTTGAGAAGTTCGAATTTAGGCAAAGGTTTTCAGGATGGCACTCTAAACATACCTCCAAGCAAAATACCACCAGGAGGCACTGAACTACTACCTCATGTCATCATTGGCAGGCCCGCCGTAAGCGGGCGTGCAAGGCGTGCAATGCGCGCGGGCGGCGCATCCAGGGGGCGGCAAATCAAGCAATCAACGACCAAAATTCAGACATTGTCATATCACAATACTAAAAAAAATATCCAACCAAAAGAAATATGAAGCGGCGCGCAATTATTTTCTTTTGCATTAAACAGTACCATCTATTGAAATTCAAGAGAACAAAGATGCAACACGTAACACTTGTTGGTAAGGTGTGCTCGTGCCCGAGGACGGCTGCCGAAAGAAAGTCGACGTATTGTTTATGGTCGTGTTATGCTGTATGCTATGAAACGACGCGAAATAGGGGAATCCCCTCAGAGCTTTATTCTCATTCCCAATGAAGCATCAATACCTATGGAATGGCCCCGTCCCATTTAAACAATGTACCACTTTTGCGGACGACATAAGAAAGAGAGGTCGGTGAGAGAGATAGAGCTAGACAGGAAAAAAGCACGCATAAGAAAGAGAGGTCAGTGAGAGAGATAGAACTAGTCAGGGAAAAAGCACAGCCACCTACCTCCTAACTAGCTATGTGGAGCATTGGCAAATCTTCTGCAGTTTTCCCTGACTAGCGCTATCTCATTCTAGCCGCAAACGAGTGCACGCGTGCCCCTTCCACTTCATTGCTCATTCCTCTTTTTATAACCATGCGAAAGCGATGCGAAGTCGAACAGATTAGTGAACAACACGCTTCAATTATTTCGTTTAGTCCTGAATAGGTTCCGTAAGGAGTCCAAGTACCTATAATTAACGATATTCTGACTTGGTTAGTGTGATTATAATTCAGAGAATTATCTATTTCATCCGTCGGCGACAAAAATCGTGTTATGGTAAGTAACTCCGTCTAATCAGCCTATGGGTCGATTATTGCTCGTTAACCAGAAAAATCTAATTATATCTGAAAGTTTTACAATTTGTTATACGTAAAATTGATTGTATTAAAATAAAAAATTGCTTACCTCTTCCGATACATTCCAGGAACCGCAAAAAAGGAAAAAGCTTTCAGGAGCGCAATTTCGACGGCAAAAACGAGAAAAAGATGCACAGAAAAAAAATTAAAGGGCTCTCTAGAGAAATTTTTAAGCAAACCAGCAAATAGAGCGTCGGTATGTCAAGAAAATGTTGGCGTAGCTTCAACAAGCGCAGCCTTAAATTTAGAAGTTATGGAGGTATCTGAAGAGAGAAATATTAGTCCTTAGAGGCAGACTTCATTAAAACTAAAACAAGAGAAAGTACTGCTGAAGAACCTGTAAGCAATTTATCGTCGTCAATAAGTAGCTGTTTAGATTGTGGTGATGATCCCGGTTTATGACCTGCCAGTATGACTAATGATCTTGTTAATATTTTGGTTAGTCGTGGTCCCGTACAGTTGTTTAACTACAATTTTCCTGCTAATGACGACGGAAGAAAATTTGCAAACAGTTATTATTCTAGAAATCTTCCCAATGGAGAAAAAATTAACAGAGAATGGCTTGTTTACTCTACGTCAAAAGATTCAGTCTATTGTTTCTGTTGTAAAATATTCAGTAAAACTGTAAGTAGTTTGTCGGCTTCAAGCGGTTTTTCCGATTGGCAACATTTGTCATCCACCTTAAAACGACACGAAACAAGCGTTTCCCACAGTGAAAATTTAAAATGTTGGGTACAACTAAATAATATGTTAAAAAACAAAACTACTGTAAATCAAATGCAACTGAGACTATTGGAATCTGAAAAAAAAACAATGGTGTGATGTAATGGAAAGGATCATAGCTGTTATAAAATTTTTATCCCATCAATGTCTGGCGTTTAGGGGCTCATCAAAAACATTATATGAGCATGATAACAGTAATTTTCTCAAAGCAATAGAAATGATAGCAACCTTTCATTCAGTTATGCGCGAAAATATTCACAGAATTCAAGCCTCGAAATTGGATTCAACTCGCATGACTCACTATTTAGGAGATCAAATTCAGAATGAAATCATTGATTTACTCGGCACGACTATAAAAAATTATATCTCGAACAAAGTCAGAGAATCAAGATATTTCTCCATCATATTAGATTGCACACCAGATGTAAGTCACATAGAACAAATTACAGTTATACTCAGGTATGTCATTTTAAACAGTGAAACTAAAAATGTTACGACATGAGAAAGTTTTATTGGTTTCTGTCCGATCACCAGCTCCACAGGTGAAGGACTATTAAATTTTGTTTTAGATTTATTTTCGCAATTAAACCTGGATATTAAGAACTTACGTGGTCAAGGTTATGACAATGGTTCTAATATGCGTGGAAAACACAACGGATTGCAAAAAAAATATTGGAAATTAATAATCGCGCATTTTACGTTCCATGCTCAGCGCATAGTCTCAATTTGGTCGTTAACGATGCGGCAAATATTACGCACGCCACCGTCAACTTTTTCAATATAATTCAAGAAATTTACGTTTTCTTTTCGTCATCTACAAAAAGGAGGTCGATAATTTGCAAATATTTACCAGATTTAAAATTAAAAGCATTAAGTGCCACGCGATGGTCTAGCAGAATCGATGCAGTCAAACCTTTACGGTATCACCTCGAAAAAATATTTGACGCTTTGCTAGAAATATCAGATAACAATTCGTCGGAATGGGATTGTACAACATCTCACAAAGCTCATTCGTTTGCTTTAAACATTCAAAATTATAGATTTATTTGTTCGGTTGTAATTTGGTTCGATATTTTAAATGAAATTAATGCTCTCAGCAAAATGATGCAAAACCCCACAATAAGTACTCAAATCTGCATAAATTTGTTAAACAAATTGATTAATAAATTCAGCGAATATCGCACGGATGAGCACTTCGAAAGGGTGTTAGAAGAAGCTACCAATGTGGCTTAATGTAGAAACAGATTTTCCGCCTATAGACACAGTTCGTCCACGAAGAAAACTAACTCAATTTCAATATGAACAGAGTGACGAAGTTTTACTTGACCCCAAAACCAAATACAAAGTAGAGGTTTTTTAGAATCCTAGATCAAACGTTAACTTCTTTAAAGGAGAGATTCGAGGAGTCGGAAACGTTTACCGACGTATTTGGCTTTTTCACCAATAAAAACTTATTTAGTTACTCCAAAGATGATTTAATGAAACATTGCAAAGATTTGAATTTGAAGCTAAAGGCAGTTCAAATAGTGACACAGATATTGACGGTATAGATTTGTTTAATGAAATCAATGCTTTAAAGTAGCATTTTACTGAACATCAGTCCAATGATCCGCAAACCCTACTGCAATATATTTTTGCATAAGATTTAATGTCAACATTTCCGAATACAGCAATAGCACTAAGAATATTACTTACGTTGCCGGTATCAGTTGCATCTGGTGAAAGGTCCTTTTCAAAGTTGAAAATTATAAAAAACTATTTAAGATCAACAATGCACAAGCACCACCAAAGACTAAGTAATTTAGCCATAGTTTCAATTGAACATGAGATATTAGATAGCTTAGACACAAAAAAATTGATAACAGATTTCGCCAACATAAAGGCAAGAAAGGTACAATTACTGTAAATTAAGTAAATGAATAGTTTTTCGTTGTAAAGTATTTCTTATTTTTTTCACATCCTTAACCTAGTTTTTTTAACCTAGATCGTGTAAGGTAGACATAGTTAAACGGAGGCGGCATAATGGGAATTGCACACGGGCGTTCAAACCCCTAGCGGCGGGCCTGATCATTGGTGATGAGGCTTTCCCATTATGCACGTATTTAATGCGACCATACTTTCGCGACGATGCCCAAAGAAGTGAAGATAAAAAAGTATTTAACTATCGTCTCAGTCGTGCGAGAAATACTGTAGAAAATACGTTTGGAATATTGGCAAAAGGTTTAGAATTTTCGAACGTAGATTGTCTATGCACGAAGAACACATAGTAACTGTTGTAATGGCTACATGCAGTTTGCACAACTTTCTAAGAGATGACACATGCCACTGGACAGAAAATGATTTGAACACTTCTATTGAGCAAATGGCAGGACTGCAGTGCCTTAGGAATATAGGCGGTAATTCACGCACAGATGCTTTAGCAGTCAGGGATGGTTTCAAGAGTTACTTAAACTCATCAGCAGGGTCAATAGAATGGCAATTCAGAAGAGTTCATGCTGGAAGACGTGAACATGTTTGAATAACTAAATAAAAAATTACAAACTTACTATTTTGATTTAACTTGTTTCCTCCCAGATGAGTAGAGGGAGAATGTATGTTCTGGAGGGTCAATTACCGAACAACCTTGACCTACATGACCAACCTTGACCTTTGACCTCTTAACTTTGACCTCTGACCTCTGAACATTGACCTTTTGGCCTCTGTACTTTGACATATTGACCTCTGACCTTTTAACCTTTGAGCTCTCGACCGTTGATCAAGTAAGTAAAAAGTTCGCCACTATACCGCGGATCGAATCCCAGACTCTCTGCGAAACAAGTAAAACCTGTACATACTAAGCTATGAAGCCATGTACCGAGTGTTTACAAGAAAGAGAATAAGAGCGCTATTTTCCATCTGAAAATCTATGAGAGTAGCGCATACAACGTAATTGCAAGTTCGTGATTGTGAAATTTGAAATCCCTTTCTATCGTACAACAACCTTGAGCGTCATATCCCCTGTATCGCTCATACCGCTTGTTTCATTCATAACCAAATTAGTGGCTGGGGGCCGTCCTCTTTCTTACACTACTGCTAATCAAATGTGTATTACTCTTACATGTAAAAATCATCATTCGAAGGGTATTTCTCTCCTCTAAATAAAAATCTATAAACTACATAGCTTTGAATGTATTTCAAACTTCGTTAAATATATTAATGAGCTCGATCGGACTGCTGTCCGCTGTCCGCGGAATGCAGTCAAATACGGGTAAGTTAATGACGCTGTCTGGGAATTCGCGTCAGGGCGAACACTGTTCTGCGTTATGGTAGCTCAAGATGTATGGTTTGCTAACTACACTGATTATCCTTCAAAGACATGGGAATCAACTTTAATAGTATGGTCAGTTTAGTGTTTATGTGTGGTGGATAATTCGTTTGGACAGAGTATGGGATATAGTCGTCGTCCGTTCAGAACCATAGGATAATATGCATTAAAATAGTGAATATAGGTCATTAATAATAAAATGCAACACAACTTACTTATTTATTTCAGTATCATACAACTTTTCTAACCGACAACTCTCACACAGACACTTATTTCAGATGATCTGCGACACGTTGTTGCACACTTTTTTGCTTTGATACGTTTTCCACAATAAAGACAGGTTGCCAGCTGTTCATTGTGGATATGTAGGAATTTCGTATATGCCGACACATAGACGCTAAATAGAGAATATCGAGCTGCAGAGAGACATATTTGACACATTTCTTTATACCATTCAAGACCTCGGGAGTAGGCTTCTACGATAGCGATGCTTTCCACATACAGGTTATGTCCTGTGAATGTACCACACTGCAAATCCATGAACCCGTATGGATGTCGCTGCAACTCACTGTTCTGCAATTCGGCCCAATTTATCACACGACTGTCATCCACCGCCTGCTCCGTTTCAGACTCGCAACTCCTCACAGGTACTGTAGCAGTTTTGCTGGACACTGCACTCACTCCAATGTGTTTTCGACTCATTACAGACTATTCCAGAAACCCTCTACACAGAAACGTCCCAAAAGCTCTCGGATACGCGGATACCTTTTGGAGCTCCGACTTGACTTGAGTAGGGTTTCAGATACAACTGATATTTCAAAAACTTCGTAGTATACCACCTTGAAATCATACCCCCACCCTTCCATAACTATCTTACAATACAATAGCAGATATGTAGGAGATTCACCTATATTTAACACAGGATGAAAAAAGTTGCACATATTGTCCATACTTTAATACAAAAAGCATCTTATAGTTTGTGCATACACAGCTTTCCAAATAAGGCGTATAAAAGGTTGCAGACAGTTGTAAACCTTCAAGCTGATTATTCACAGAACATGAGTAGCGAAGGTATGGGGGAAGGCTAATAAATACCACCTAGCTCCATCACGTCGTCACAGTCGACAAAGCGTGATCGAGTTAACGTCATAGAGAGCAAGTGCTTTTGCATCGTCGGTTTCCAATGTCGATACTGTGCGAACCGTCTGGGGCCTAGCACAGCAGTAAAACCGAATAAGTTAGGTCGGCAAAAGTGTTGTGTGGGACTAAAAGATAGTGCGAAACCAAAAAGTGATGGTGTTAGTAAAAAACGAATACGTATCGTTCAAGACATTAAAATTCCAGCCGAAAAACGTGTGAAGCTGGTCGAACCCCCGAGGCAACCTGCACTCGTAATAGAAATCCCAGATTCACCTCCGGAAATAATCGAAATCTCCGATTCGTCAACTGAAGCTTCCAGTTCACCGGAGAGTATCGAACTCCTCGATTCGTCAGATTCAATTGAACAGATGCTAGAGGCGAATGATGTTTCAAACATTCTTCAAGCCTCATGGGGAGGGTTAGAGCAATTAGGCTCTGATTGGGATGCTTTTGGTGAAGACAGCATCACCCAGAATACACAAACCCTCACAGAAAAGAAAGAATGTGGGTGTGGATGATAAGTGTAAATGCCCAGCAGGTGTTGCGGACATAGTGGCAGCTCGTATTGTAACATGTCCAACACCTAAGGTAGTCTTGCCAGTGCTATTCGAGGCGGTGGAATCGTTCAGTTCCCAGGTGAGACCTGGCAATGCACGAGTGATGATTGAGTGTTCGAAACGATTCGAGTGCGCCATTATTTCTGAGCCTCCATTAGTGTTCAGATCCGAGGTGACACATCAAATCGAGGACAGGCAGTCTGTACTCGCTTCACCACCGTTGACGGGGCAGACACAAGCAGTCACGTCGGGGGAATGGACGAACGATGAGATCTTCGAAAGCATCCCTTGGACACAGCTGCTTTCCAATTGTGTGCCACCTCTGAGAGTAGAGATGGTAACACAGGAGGAAACATTCCAAGAGCCAGATGAGATGGATACTCTTTTGGCTGAACTAGCCGATCGTGTCGAGTTACGTCAAGCGTGTGTGTCGGAACTGCCCCGCGACGAGGACACGTATTCGTTGATATGTTCACCACCGTTGCCGTGTCACGCCAGATCTTTGGGACGATTAATGCCAGTAAGTGAAATAGCCTAACGAGATCCTTTTCTAAAGGCGTTCACGTACACAGGTGCTGGTTGAATGTGTTCCACTTCGAAGTGTAGAGGTATTGGCACATGAAGAGACATGCTAAACGCCGGATGGGTATCGACGGTACTAGCTACAGGACACAACTACACTACACAACTATGGTGAGGAATATATCCACCAAGTGACTATAAACTAAGAGTTTAACAGTATTATTTGTTTACAGCATCGTTCTTATACAGTTGACAACAGGTTTGAAGACATGGTTCTGGTGGAGCGCTATGAGGTAAATGTAGTGAAAAACTAATAGGTTTGTGGTTTGTTGATGGTGGTGTTGCATAAGGGAGGCGTAGACCGGTAAAGCGTGAGCGTAGTAGTGAATTGCATTGTTAGAACCCTTGATTTCCACCCCTTGTGCTCCAAACTGAAATACAACCATTGTATCTTAGACGGCTGAATGCTTAACGAATTGGCAGCGTTTAACGCTGATATCAATGGCACAGCCAAAAAAAATTATAAATATATACTGTGTTTCAGATGCCCCCACCCCATTGTGGCACGAGAAGGCTGCCACCTCCACGCGGTTCTTGCTGGGTAACGCCAGGAGTAGTCAACCGAGTTTGTTGAGGATTAATAAGGTAATTAAAAAAAAAAAGTGAACTCAGAGACGTTTCTTCTGTTGCAGAAATAAAAGGTACATGCTAAGGGCCGATACAGCAGTCACTGACAAGTCATAGAGAGCTATACCTGCGAGCATTGCAACAACACATACAGCTCGAGATGGAACCTGAAGCGACACCAGGCATCAAACTGTGACGGTTTAGGGAAATCATTATCTAAGAGAGCTCGTGTGAGGCTACCAACACCAAAAGGTAATATATTAGTGTTGCCATATCTAACATAAACTTACCCTTCCGAGAAGTCTCCAAAATTAAACACAGTAAAACAAGTCCGACATGTAAGCTCAATCAACTTCTGAATGCAACATATGTCAATCACCTTTTCATCTTTATCGGTGCATGAACTAATCCTTCTGTTAACCCCAAGTTGAATGGTAAGCAACACTACTGTTGGATCAAAAACTTTTCTCGTTTATTATCGAGCCAACTCACGGCCAACACGAGAACAAAATATTTTTGTGACGGGTGCTTGCAATACTTTCCATCTGAAAGTTTGCGGGACTGTCATTTACAGCAGAACTGTAAGTTCGTGGCTGTAAAGTTACCAAGAGGTGAACTTAGACCAGACCGATTGGGAAACCTAGTTCCCGATAATGTGTTAAAATTTGAAAACTATCACAAACAGTTGAAAGTACCAGTTTGTGTATATGCAGACTTTGAATGTATGCTTTCACCCATCCCACAAGACTCCAGTGATTCGTCTAATCGTGAGTCGTTCACTGTGAAAAAGTACAAACACATCCCATTCCGTCTTCGTTTGCTTATTATATAAAATCCAACCACAGTGACGCAGCGTCAAAGTTCGAGTTATATCGAGGTGACAATGCTGCAGCAGAATTCATTAAACGCTTACAAGCTGACATGCAGGAGTTATACCACGCATATTTAAAAGATGCGGATGACTAAGCAAGATGAGCGGCAACATGATGCTGCAACAGAATGCTATATATGCGACAGACCCTTTGAACCACTGAATCGAAAGGTGAGGGATCACTGTCATATCACTGGAAAATATCGAGGAGCTGCCCATTCAATCTGTAATCTAAATCATAAACTCCCAAAATATATTCGTATTTTCTTTCATAATCTCCGCAATTATGATGCTCATATATTTATTAAAGAGCTTGGCGCTGATAAGGAAGACATTACAGTTCTTGCACAAACCTTTGAAAAATATATTTCTTTCACCAAGGCTCTCCCCGTAGATAGGTATGTAGCGCCGGATGGTACAATTAAATCAGTCTACCTGCAACTGCGGTTTGTTGATTCCTACCAGTTTCTGTCCACCAAACTTGAAACCCTTGCTTCCTTTCTAGACCCCTCGCAATGTCGTGAAGTACGTCGAGCCTTTCCTGACGATATACGGTTTGAAATTATGCGTCAGAAGGGTGTGTTCCCCTACTCATATCTCACGGATATGGGGAAATTTAAGGAAACGTCTTTGCCACCCAAGGAGTGTTTTTACGATGAGTTGCGGGATGCACATATATCGCAAGCAGATTACAACCGCGCATGTAACGCATGGTCAGCTTTAGGTTGTAAAACGTTGGGGGACTATTCCGACAAGTACTTAACCTCCGATGTCTTGTTACTAGCAGATGTCTTTGAAAACTATAGAGAGTTATGTCTCAAGATGTATCGGTTAGATCCCGCACATTACTACACCGCTCCTGGTCTGAGTTGGGATGCGATGCTTCGTCATACAAAGGTCGAACTTCAGCTACTATCCGATATTGATATGATTCACTTTTTCAAAAAAGGTATACGGGGAGGAGTGAGTACGTGTATTACACGTAAAGCAGAAGCTAATAATCCACACCTCCCAACATTTGATCCAACTCAACCGTCATCTTATATCATGTATTTGGATTCGACAAATCTGTATGGACATAGTATGAGTCAATATTTACCGTTGGGACAACTCAACTGGATGACGGAGGATCAGATTGAAAACTTTCCACAAACCCGGAATGAGCTAAGTGACAGCTCAGAGGTAGGGTATGTGCTAGAAGTGGATCTGGAGATGCCACAGGACCTACATGATTTCTTTAATGAATATCCATTATGTCCAGAAACCATCACACCTCCTGGAGGCAAGGGTAAAAAATTAATTCCCAATCTTTATAACAAAACTCGATATGTTATTTACTATCGAGCGTTGCAACAATGTCTAAAGTATGGACTAGTGTTGAAAAAAATTCATAAGGGATTACGGTTTGCTCAAGCTGCATGGCTTGAACCATACATAGCTATGGATACAAGGTTGAGAAATCAGGCTAAAAGCAAATTTGAAAATGGAATGCACAAGTTGATGGTAAATTGTATTTTCGGTAAAACAATTGAAAACGTTGAAAAACGAGTGGATATTAAACTAGCAATCACTTTTGAAAATAACGGACGCAAACGAGGGGCAGGGAATTATATCAGTAAACCAACACTCAAAGAGTTACGCATTTTTAGTGAAAACCTAGTGGCGATTCAGATGAAAAAAACGTTGGTTGACTATTGTAGACCAACATATGTTGGTTTTTGTATCTTGGATATCGCCAAAATTGTCATTTATGACTTTGTTTATGATTTCTTAAAACCAACGTATGGTACAAACTGTACCATTTTATATTCTGATACTGATAGTTTAATTATTCATGTAAAAACGTCGAATTTCTATGAGGATATGAATGCAAATATATCACATTTTGATACATCTAATTATACCGTTCCAAATTGTCACAACATACCAAAAAATCCATCGATATTAGGGAAAATGAAAGACGAATATGCAGGTAAAATGCTATCCGCATTCTACGGGACAGGGGCGAAAGCCTACTGCATTGATTCTGTAGATGAGATTTGTAAAAAAGATAAAGGGGTGAGCAAAGCCAGCGTAAACAATCAGCTGGATTTGACCCACTACAAAAATATTGTGGAAGGCTCTCAAAATCAAGTTTATTGTATGATGTATGTGTTCAAATCCGAATCACATACTTTATATACAAATTACATCAAGAAAGTGGCATTAACAAGCCATGATGATAAACGGTACTTGATCCCACACTCAACCAACACATTGGCGTGGGGTCATAAAGATATCATCTTTCACGAGACTCCTGATGACGAACGACTGGATTTACTGATACGGTTGCTCGAAGAGGCGGCGCGAGCGTCAGATGAGTGAGTCACTCTTCAGCATGTTACTTATGATGTTGAAGAGGGGAGAGCGATATTTAACCCGTGCTCACTGCTGGCAAGTGAGTAGTCGCAATCATGAGTGCTCAAAGATATTTCACGCTGTTCTCTCAATTGTGCAGTGTTCAACTCATCGTGATCAATGAGTACTTACGATCAATTGTGATGAAAGCACCAACGGAGGAGGAACTTGAGTTATTCACCTTACTGTTGGATGAGGTATTAGTGCCCGATGCTACCTTCCAATGGATTGCTGAATCCCGCAATTGTGATTTAAAAGTGATGAAAGCTATTGTAGCGCGGAAGTTACTCCTAGACCAAGTGATAAGTGACATTGTATCAATGTTACAAAGTATAAACTGTACGAGCATCAGTGTGAACAGTTTAGCTCAAAGATTTAGACATATGGAATGTGCTCCCTCAGTGTATGAGCAATACTATATATTCAAACTGTTAAGTGGAGATTCTTAGGTAATTTTCTGATAAACAATCCTGTCAAATTGTGTTAGCTGTTAGCCCTCAAGGCTAGCACCATTATTGTCTTATATCCTCAACAACCTCACATTAAAAACGTGAAAAAACATACAGTGTTTTTCTTCTTCTTCTTTTCTTTCTACCTACCCCCACACAAACGTACAATCCAAGATGTTGGAGGGGCGGATTATGAAAGGTATAAAGAAGCACACACTCCAGTACCAACCAGTGTTATCAACATTCCATCGCACAACACATCATGTTCGCCAAACAATCTAGTAACGGTGGTAGTACCAGTGAGAAGGGTGCTAAACCACCCCTTACATCTCTCATCACCATCAACGAACGGTGCTATCCGCTGAATCGCTCAAAATCCAAGTTTATCAGTGTCGGTTTAGCATACGAGTGGAGCTTTCAACCTCGTATCATCATCAGAGGGTGCAAGAATGATTGTGCGACGTTTACGGAATCTAAGTGGTATCAATTGCTTGATGATGAAGGAGTATTAATCACCTATTTCCACTGTGTGGAGGAGTTTAAACCCATTGCACATGGTATGTTCACAGTTACGTTTGAACACTTCCAAGATATTCGTACCATCAAAATTGAGGATCGTTATAAGCAAGCTGTGTACCTGGGAGTAGAAAGTGTGTTGAAGCTGTTCGAAATGGTGCGATTGATTGCTTGTACAATCAATGTCCTTAAAACTCAAGAGTTTAACACATACTTCAATAGACTGCTAAGTGAAGTGCAAGCTACGTCGCTGGATGTACGAGACTTTGTTGCTGATCATGTGTCTGAAATACCGACGTCTGAGAACGTGCGATCCATGATGGAACTCGCATATCTACATCCCGACCTCTCGAAGTTTCAAAAGTCTACTACGTCTTCATATTACAACCATCCAACCATACCTTATCACAAATGTTAGTCATCAATGTACTTCAACAATAAATGATACACACAGTTAACCGCAGTTGTTTTATTAGTTATGAAAATCACGCTACATATCAGATATTTAAGTCCGACTTGTTAAGCCAAGCATTATGTGTTTTATCTAAAACCCAAAAATTTCACATACACCTTCGAACCTTTACGCCTTAAAACTTTTTCCTCCAGATAGTCAAAGTATGCTGGAGTCTGTATTAAGTGACGCAAATTGCTGCGAGTCTCATCAATGACGTTTTCCAACGTTTGATTCTCACGTTCGATTACTGTAGGTTCTCTAACGTCTTCTTCGATGGTGGAAACAGCTACCACGTTTGAAGTTTGAGGTATATTGGAATAGGTTTCCTCCAAAAAGCTTAAGCCTGTGAGTGATAAATATTGTTGGTATGGGATGTCTAACGCTTTCTGCCAACCTTTCTTAGGTGTAGAAGATGCAGATTCCATGTTTACAGTTTCAGTTTTTAGAGATGGTTCCAGCTTAATTTGTTCTACTCAAGTTAACAGTTTCTGTAAGGGTTCCGAAATAGGTTGCATTTGCTTCTGTAACTGACTCTCTGTTTTAGCCTGCTCTGATTTCAACATCCTTTATTTTTGTTGCACAGCTTTTCGTGCTTTCACTAGTTCTTTAGCTACTTTAATGTCCATCTTTATTCCCTCAGCTATTTAGTTGCACTATTCAGTCTTTGGAATGGAACCCCCTTTTTACAGCAATACGTTAGAAATAGATGTAGTTATCGAATCCTTTCCGATATCTCCCCTCGTTTTTAGGTGAATCTTTATCAATGACTAAAAAGTCGTAGGATTTTTGCCAATATAAACCGCACAGCTCTTTGAACTCCTGAAATGTCAGATCCATACTGCAGTGATCTTGGTAAATATGTTTTAAATTCAAAATATCTTGTGGTAGCACAATGAGCAGCGTTGCATTGTCGCGCAGAAGATGTTTTAGAATGGCTGTATAGGTTTGACACAAATAGAAGCAATCCGTTTTGCGATGTCTACCAAAACTAAAGTATTGACGAATAATGTCTTGAGGGCATGACGCTACATCATCAAAAATGATGAGAGAATTGGGTTTCATGAGGTTGGGAGGTATGATGTCCTTCGCCTCCGTATACTCGAAATACCCGATATCCTTCAGCGGTTGCGACATGTTGCGTATGTATTGATATGTCGCTTGATATGGGGATTTACAGTAAAGGTAAACGTTTGAGAAGCGAAGTCAATTGGGATGAGTTATGAGACTAATCATGATATTGGTTTTTCCCGGTCCACTCGCTCCTACAACCAGGGCTCTCTTCGACTCGCCTCCAAATAGCGGACCATGCTTGCGAAATGAGGCTTCTTGAGCTGGTACGTCGTAATTAACCACTGGTAAATGGGGGCCAGCCGCTTTGATCCGCATCGCAATAAGTTATATAAACTACTGCGCGATATCATCAAAGGGTAGTAGTTTTAAACACATCCACTACGTGCACAACCTATATAATGCTTGTGCATTCCCCCACACGTATCAGTAGTCGATCACGGTACACACCGATAGGTTCTGGTTTATTTCCGAAGTTACTAGACAAATTTCCTTTTGAAGCCCACCTACCTGGGGGGTATCGCTTCTGTGGTTCGTTCACTAAATTGCGAAAACGACTAGCTCGTGGTGACGTTGGCATCAACCCCCTTGACAACTATTGCAAACAACACGATATTGCTTACGCTCAAGCTCAGAACAGCAGTGATCGCAGCGACGCGGACAGCGTCTGAAAAAACACGCCTGGAGTCGCGTGATCGATTATAGCGCATCATTGGGAGAACGTGCTGCAGCACTTGCAGTTGTTGGTGCGATGAAAGCTAAGAAAAAGTTAGGTTTTGGTATGCGAAAGCAACGGAAGCAGAGTAAACGGAAACATGGGAATGGTATGTTAAAAAAGGTGCATCGTAGACTTGCGAAGCGACTTATTCCTACACCGAAGAAGGGAGGCTTCCTTCCCTTCCTATTACTGCTCATTAGTACTATTGCTGCCTTGGGTGGGGGGGGGGGCTGCATCTGTTGCAAAAGCTGTAAATGATGCGAAAGCTTCACAGGCCCAGCTTGCCGAACAGAAGCGTCATAATATAGCTCTAGAGTCAACGCGCAAAGCCGTCAACGGTAAAGGCTTTTACTTAGCTCCATTTAAAAAAAACTTCCAATAAAGCTTCCCCGTCATGCAATGACTAACATCGAAAAATTCGCAAAACTGTTAAAGATTCCTTTTTTTCGCGGAATGTTTATGCGCAATCAATTATCTACACGGATTCGCAAAAATGAATGTGGTGTTATTAATTTGTACCACTCCTCTGGTTCTGGCACGCATTGGACTGCCTATGTCCAATCTGGTAAATGTATCTCATACTTCGATTCTTACGGTAACTTGCAGCCTCCTCCAGAAGCTGTTTGTTACTTTATGAGTAATAACGATGTGAATCAGATCCTTTACAACCATGATTCCGTGCTTTAATTCAATGCTCAAAATTGCGGACAGTTATGTTTGGAATTCCTATATAAGACATTTTCCCTCTCGATATAACTAGATTGAAGACATACGCTTACCTTTACTATGTCTGGAAACTCATCCATCCTTATCGCCGATTTCAATTCTCCTATTTACCTGAATGATGGGGTTCAGTATAAAATTGGTTTATGTAATTTTGAGTTTCAATCTAATCCCTAATATCGATGAAACTAACAACTACTTTCCTTACGGTAGCGGAGGTCTAACCATTCCTACCGGAGCTTATGACATAGAGGAGTTAGTATCTGCAAAAGAATCTTTCAAAGGGATATAATATTTCTATCATACCTAATGTAACCACCTCAACTGTTAATGAATTTGTGGTTCTTGGGTTTTTAGGCCGGCGTCGTTTAGCGTTAAAGCTTGACGTTTCGCCACCACGAGTGGATGGCATCTTTAGAAGCTATTTCACTTCGGCGACTTCCAAAATACTGACGGCTGGTGGATCTTTACCTGTATTTATACCTGCTAATGGTGACGTGGCCCAACCAGGTAGCGTTGGTAGCCCCGCCCCTTCGCGATATGGTAGTGTCTTCAGGTCCTTTAGGATGGGTATCCATGTCCGGTTGACTTTCTGTGTTTCTTCTTTCCTGTTGAAATTATTATGATGTTTCTGTATTTCGATGGCTTCTCTTTGAAGTCTGGCATGGTATGAAGACGTTGCGGCAAGAACCTGTGTTTCTTCAAACTTGACCCTGTGACTTCCCTCCTTAATCGCATGTTCGGCTACCGCTGATTTGTCCGTATGGCCTAGTCGACAGCTAGCCTTATGTTCTGCAATTCTTGTGTTTATAGATCGCTTCGTTGTTCGTATGTATACACTCCCACATGTGCATGGTATGCGATATACCCCCGGTGTTGTGAGTGGGTCTCTTTTATCATTCACCGTTCTCAAATATTCCTGTATCTTTCTTGTGGGCTTGTAGATGGTCTTGACGTTTTCCTTTCGTAACATTTTTCCTATTCTGTCTGAACTTCACAGAACCGACTGGGATAAGATCGACTTAATAACATTTAGAACCATGGAAAAAGAACGAGAGAAATACACAAACATCCAGAAGGAAAAGTTCGAGAGACTGGCAAGTAACAAGAAATCTACACCCGGACTGGACACCAAAAGAACAGTGGTCAGCATAAGCAAACGTAACCTGTCTGAAGATGAAATTTCTGTTTTGGCGAAAGGAGGCAACTTTGCAATTACACCAAAAGAAATACCAACTGAAGAGATTATTGCTAATCTGGAATCGGCTATACGATCATTACCTGAGGAAAAAGCACAGGAAATCCGAACAGAATCAGCAAGAATTATTAAAAAAGCAAAACCGCCGAAAAGTAATCTGAAAGCGAAGGAGTTAAAAGCATTAAGGGACGTCAATAGGGACACAAATGTCACTGTTCTGCCTGCAGATAAAGGCAGCGCCACAGTGGTGATGGACACCGAAGACTACAAAAATAAAATAAAAGCATTGCTAGATCCAGGCACCTACCGCACTCTAGCAAAAGACCCGACCAAGACCATATTGAGAAAAACTAAAACCATGGTGAAGAATTCAAGCCTTGACGAAGAAACCAAAAAGAAGGTTTGCAAAAGTGAAGCACTGACTCCTAGGCTTTATGGGTTACCAAAAATACACAAGCCCAACGTTCCACTTCGCCCGATAGTAAGCGCAACAGGTTCGCCTACTTACGAATTAGCAAAACACTTAACTACATTACTGCAGCCATACGTTGGAAAAACCGACTCGTACATCAAGGACTCAGCCCATTTCATTACGAAAATCAAAGACATACAGCTGGAAGAATCCGACATGCTGGTCAGCTTCGACGTGGTGTCATTATTCACAAAGGTGCCGTTGAACGATGCAATAGAACACATCAAGAACATATTTCCGGAAGACATTACAAACCTTTTCAAGCACGTGTTAACGACAACCTACTTCGTCTGGGACGCCAACATGTACGAACAAATTGAAGGTGTAGCCATGGGAAGCCCTCTAAGCCCGGTGGTAGCGAACTTTGTAATGGAGAAGGTCGAACAGGCAGCCTTGAAGAGCGCTCAATACAAGCCCAAGATATGGCTTAGATACGTGGACGATACGTTTGTCATATGGAATCACGGAAGAGAAAAGGTCGAAGAATTTCTAGAACACCTGAACAGCGTGCATGAAAACATCAAGTTCACCATGGAGGTAGAAGAAAACAAAAATCTCGCCTTCCTTGATGTTCTTCTAACAAGAAAAGGAGCTAGATTAGGGCACAAGGTATATAGAAAGCCAACTCATACTGACCGGTATTTGCATAAAGAATGATTTGTATCATGATGGCGGAAAGTGAAACAAGTACGTTGTTAGCAGAGAGCAAAAATTGTAAAAGGTGCGGTGGAAACGCAAAATCTGGTTACCAGTGCATACAGTGTAAATCTTCAATACATTCGGGATGTGCAAAATATCTGAAGAACTTTGAAATAATAAACGACCATTCAGGAATTTGCTGTGGAAGTAAACAAAACATGGATATAACGGTGATGGCGGAGAACAACGACGAGCTGTCCGAGGAAAGTGACATTTCCTTTTGCAGTGTAAAAGATCTACTAGAAGCAGATGTGAGTTCCAAAGATATTATTTTATTAAAGGAGTTGATCAAGCATAAAAATCTAGTAATCAAATGTCAGCAGCAAACTATCAAAAGTCTAAAGGAACAAGTAGAAACACTGAGTAAACTATCTCAATCAGCAACGTCATCTAACATTCAGAATTTAAACTCATCAAACAACCATACAGACACAGGTGATGTAACCTTTGTACATTTTGGAGGGAAAAGGTTACGCGAAAATGCTGCTACCAACACGGTAAAGAAACCTGCAACAAAATCCTCGACTGACAATACGGCTGATACACGCAAGAGTACTACCACCGGTAGCGGTAGCACCACCAAGGAGCAGTTGTCGAGAGCGGATGACCAGGCGCAGGCAGTGCCAGCTGTAGCAGTGCCGGTACAACCCAGCAGACGTGGAGCAGCGAACGCAGCCAGTGCTGACGCTGCCGCAGTCGTCGCCAGCGATGCCGTGGTTAAAGGCAATTCGTCGACCGATTCGTGGCATCAAGTGAGAAGCAGGAGAAACCGAAGAAGCGGAAGACAGACTCTAGTTATTGGCGATAACTCTGAAAATAGTACTGTTACAGGCGTAGAAAAGAAAGTCGATCTACACGTCAGTAGAATTGCTCCCCATGTTGATGTAGAGGGACTTAAATCCTTTTTAAAAGTCAATTTTCCCGAAGTAGTGGTTGAAAAGCATAACTCAAAAATGCCGGATATATATTCATCTTTCAAAGTTACCATCTCTCAGAACAACTTTAAATCCGCCTTAGATGCTAAAAAGTGGCCTAAAGGTGCATGTATTAATCATTTTTTACAAAGGAGAGTAAGTCAAAATCAACCGACCTAAATTTTTGTCCAGAATTATTATTACTTAACATCCAGTGTGCTAAATTTTAAAAAAGTGAATGAGCTGGATGTGCTCTTATCGGATTTTGATTGCTTAAAAATTATATGTTTAACAGAAACATGGGCCACGTCAAGTAATATTAAAAATTATGTCATAAATGACTTTCATTTGTCTAGCTTTTATTGTAGGTCCCAACATAAAGGCGGTGGAGTTGTAATCTATTGTAGATCTGATATTCACGCAAGGAGTATGGATGTATCTGCATTTTGTGTTGAAAAGGATATCGAAATATGCGCGACCCAACTAAAGTATGGTATGGAAAAAATAGTTATTCTAAACTGTTATAGATCTCCGTCTGGTGACAAAGCAATATTTTATGATAACCTGATTGACGCATTGAATTACATCTATAAACCCGGAATCAGAGTGATCTTATGTGGAGACTTCAACATAGATTCATATCACAACGATAATAAGGACAACATGAATTTTAATTCGATTCTTCGTGAATTTAACCTAGTTCCAACAATTTTTTGGCCAACTAGAGTAGGTAGTTCATGCACTAGCACGCTGGATCAAATATTCATAAATTTTGATTTTGCCAGTTCAACTTGTGTTATAGATAATACAATATCAGACCATAAAACGGTGCTTTCTCAGCTTAATTTAGATAATAGTAGTAGTAGCAGTAACAAAACCCCACTAACTCACTCCGCAAGAAGTTTCAACGATTATTCAATTTATAAGTTTGTTACCGATCTAGGATCGGAAGACTGGTCTCTACTTTACACAATGCACGACATCGACTCTGCATTTAATTATTTTTTTGAGATTTTCAATTACCATTTTGAGATTAATTTTCCACTACAGAAACGTCCCAGTGCTGGTCATAACAAAAAATGGGTGAACGATGATGTGAGAATATCAAGTCAGCAGCTAAGAGATCAACATTTTTTGACTAAAATGTTTCCGGAAAGGAAACAGTTGTACTTGGAACTTAAAAAACAACATGAAAAATTGGTGGCAGACACAAAGCGACGGTATTATCAAGAAAAAATTTTTAGGGCAAGTAATCCAATACGAGCCGCTTGGAGGGTAGTTTCGGAGTTAACAGACAGCAAAAAATACAAACACAATATTGTTCTGAATAGGAATGGATCCACGGATTCAAATCCACACATTGTCGCACAAAAATTTAATGAACATTTTAAAAATACACCTTTAGAACTAGTAAACAAGCTAACAACAAATAATATTACTCAAAATTATACTACACGCTCTGAAAAGAATAAAAATAGGTTGTTGTTGTGTCCTTTCATAGAAGATGAATTTGTAAATCTAATAGTTCCAAAGCTAAAAAATAAAAGCTCCTCAGGACTGGACGGCATACCAAATTTTTTGCTGAAAAAAGTTATCAGGTATATAATAAAACCAATTCTTTTCTTGATAAATCTATCGTTTTGTACAGGTAAATATCCGATTAGCTTAAAAAAGGGAAAGGTGGTTCCAATTCATAAGAAAGGAGATTTGGCTGATATCAATAATTATAGACCAGTGACGGTACCTTCCACTTTTTCCAAAATTTTTGAATATTGTTTTTTGGAGCGATTAACGACATATCTAAATGAAAATAATATTCTTTCTACTAATCAGCATGGTTTTCGTAGCGGTAGATCTACTTTCACAGCGACGCTTTCCTCTTACAGGCAACTTATTGATCTCATTGAGGCGGGAGAGTGCCCTGTTGGGATTTTTTGTGATCTCAGCCGGGCATTCGACTGCGTCAATCATGAAGAACTATTGAATAGGTTAATTCAATATGGCATTGACGGAACACCTCTTCAATGGATTAAATCGTTTTTGTTTGATAGAGATCAATACGTCTCCCTGAGCTATAGAGAAAAAGATGGATCTACCAGCAACGTCCTATCTGACAGCAAAAAAATTAACCTAGGAGTTCCGCAGGGTTCTATTTTAGGGCCAGTTCTTTTCACGCTTTATGTGAATGAACTGGATGAAACCTTTCCTAATGCTGATTTCACCCTTTATGCGGATGACACATCTGTGATTGTGTCTGACAGGAGGGACAACGTGTTAGTGGAAAAATGTGATGTACTGGTTAATGATTTAAATCGGTGGTTTATGAACAAAGGTTTGTATCTTAACGACAGTAAAACTGTAGCCATCAGGTTCCACAATTATCAAAGGAAAGTACCACCACTAAGTATAGATCTGCAGGACTCTGTCATAAAGGGTTCTAGCACCGTCAAGTTTTTAGGAATCTTGTTAGACGACTGTCTCCATTTTAAGGATCATTGTAATTTTGTGGTCTCAAAACTCATGACACAGTTATATGCATTCAAAAATCTTAGGACTGTTTTGAATGAAGGCCAACTATTGAATTTGTACTATGCTTTGGTTGAGTCGCGTTTACGATATGGAATACTCTTCTGGGGTCTTTCTACCTATGCAAATAGAGTATTCATAGGCCAGAAGAAAATTGTTAGATGCATAGCGGGGGTACCTAGTACGCACAGCTGCAAGAGCCTATTTAAATCATTTCATATATTAACACTACCCTGCCTATTTATATATGAACTGGCTGTTTACATATATCTCAATCAAGCTGCACAGAGGTTCTCAACAAACGGCAGCATTTTAAAAACTAACACCAGGCAAAAGAATGATATCCACATACCCTTTGTGAAATATAGAACAAGTTCCATATCCCCTGATATATTGGGACCAAAAGTGTTTAATAAACTCCCAGAATATATAAAGAAAGCTGGAACAATCAATGTTTTCAAAGTCGTTTTAAAAAAGTTTCTTGTAGAAAAATGTTTTTATAATGTAGCAGAATATATAAGTTTTTAAAATTTGTTTTAATAGCATCTAAAAATTTAAATTTTTATTAATGTGTGTGTGTGTATATATACAATAATTGTATTATTAGTGTGTATATGTGTGTGTGTATATATTTTATATATTTATTTCTTTTTTGACAAATCCATATACATATATATTGTATCAAAGGATGATAATAAAGATTAAGATTAAGATTAAGATAAACCACCACCCATCTCAGAAGTACGGAATTATTAGAACTTTGACAGAACTGGCTAGAAAAGTGTGCGAACCAGAAGAACTCGACACCGAACTGGAACATCTAAAGAATGCTCTTAAGGCAAATGGTTACACAGAAAAAGAAATAACAAGGACAATGAGAAGAAATAGGGCAAAATCAGAACCTAAACCGATAGCAAAAGCTTTTCTACCCTATGTGCCTGGAATAACAGACAGAATAGGAAAAATGTTGCGAAAGGAAAACGTCAAGACCATCTACAAGCCCACAAGAAAGATACAGGAATATTTGAGAACGGTGAAAGATAAAAGAGACCCACTCACAACACCGGGGGTATATCGCATACCATGCACATGTGGGAGTGTATACATAGGAACAACTAAGCGATCTATAAACACAAGAATTGCAGAACATAAGGCTAGCTGTCGACTAGGCCAAACGGACAAATCAGCGGTAGCCGAACATGCGATTAAGGAGGAAAGTCACAGGATCAAGTTTGAAGAAACACAGGTTCTTGCCGCAACGTCTTCATACCATGCCAGACTTCAAAGAGAAGCCATCGAAATACAGAAACATCATAATAATTTCAACAGGAAAGAAGAAACACAGAAAGTCAACCGGACATGGATACCCATCCTAAAGGACCTGAAGACACTACCATATCGCGAAGGGGCGGGGCTACCAACGCTATCTGGTTGGGCTACGTCACCATTAGCAGGTATAAATACAGGTAAAGATCCACCAGCCGTCAGTATTTTGGAAGTCGCCGAAGTGAAATAGCTTCTGAAGATGCCATCCACTCGTGGTGGCGAAACGTCAAGCTTTAACGCTAAACGACGCCGGCCTAAAAACCCAAGAACCACAAATTCATTCGACGATGGCCGCGAAAGCCTTACACAGTATATCAATTGTTAATGTCGAGGCTAATTTTCCAATTGATTTTGCTCAATCCAGAACTTTTGGACGACTTTTAGGCTTCAAACCCGGTCTTCTCGGAGCTAATCAAATGGTTGAGTCTGATTTACCAGTTGAAATTCTTAAAGTCAATGCTATAGGCATTGACTGCAGCATCACACTTCATTTATTTCGCGCGCGCCACTGGACTAACGCGTATTCGACTGCTGCGCTCTATTGACTCGAACTGTCCCTGCCTCACTGCCTGTGCGCCGTTTTTGTACTAGGCGTGCCCTCTCACGATTGTTCTCGAGAGCTCGCGGTCATAAAACAGGGATCGAGAAGTAGGTTTTCCAGATCTCACGAGATGGCATACAGGGCCGGCCTGGCACACTGCCCCTTCCTTAAGGCCGTTTCGTCCCCGAAACGTTCGTGTCTGAATGGACACAGAACGCCCTTCTTGCAGCCAGAAGTTTGGTCAAAGAAGCAATCCACCGATCTGTGTTCTGTCGGTCCTCTCGGTTTCCAGCTGCAGATCAGAATTTCGATTCCCGTGAAGCTGAAGAGAACTTCTAGCATGTTTCGGATGATCCGCCAATCCAGACCGTCCCGTCCGCAAGCTAGCCTAGGAATCGCCAGCTTCAAAACATTTGCGGTCAGCGCTTCTCTCTGAGGTCCAGGAGTGCCTCCCATACAGTCCGGTACGTCGGTTTCTGATAGGACTTCTCCTTCGAAATCAAGTAGTAGAGTCGCCTTTGGTCACTTCGTAACTCCAGCACTTGTCCGACTCGTCCATCCTGTCTCTTCAGCTCGTCCACTTGGCCAAACAGACGTTGGAATTCACTGGCAATCCCTCGGGACATCCGAAGATCTCTTGCGACACAATGTTCCAACGCGTACTCATCCGGCACCGTGAACAAATCTTGATGTTCCTCACGAGTAACGCCAAACCTAGCCTTCGCTGTACCAGTGTGAGTGGCCATGAAATCCTCGAAGCTCAGCTCTGGGTGGAGTTGCTGGAGTTCTCTAACTTGCGCTTCCGCATTATCTCCAGCAAACGGAGCCAACCTGTTGAAGTGTACGACTCTGGGTTTTCCACCGTTGGCCTTCTTGATGCGATGGATTACGTCGTTGATCTTCTTGGCGACCTCAAATGGGCCCTCCCAGGAACTGTGGAGCTTCGTTGACAAGCCATGGCGTTTCTGAGGGTTGTACAGCCAAACCAGGTCTCCAGGTTGGTACGCTGTTTCACTGGACCTTACGTTGTACGTCATCTTCATGCGGTCGCTTGCGGTGCCAATATTATGGCGAACTTTCTCATGGGCCTCGTCCATTCTCCTGCGAAGGTTGGCAACGTAATCTCCGCCTGCCACATTGTCCCCTGGTTTGCAGCCAAACATGAGGTCACAGGGTAGCCGGAGCTCTCGCCCAAACACAATACTGGCCGGTGTCTCTCCCGTGGTTTCATGGACTGCCGAGCGGTACGCCAACAGGAACAGATGGAGCCAACTGCCCCAGTCTCGCTGGTGGTCGGAGACAACCTTGGCCAAATAGCGGTTCACCGTCCTGTTCATCCTCTCCACCATGCCGTCCGACTGAGGATGTAACGCCGTGGTCCGAGTCTTCCTAATCCCCAAAGTTTTGCACACGTACTGGAAGAGCGCAGACTCGAAGTTCCTTCCCTGGTCCGAATGCAGCTCGAGGGGGACTCCAAAACGACAAATCCAGTCCTTGACGAGAGCGTCAGCAACGGTTGCGGCCTCCTGGTTTGGCAGAGCGTAAGCTTCGACCCATTTGCTAAAGTAGTCGATCACCACGACGATGTACTTGTTCCCAGCTTCGCTCTCCGGAAAAGGTCCTGCTACGTCGATAGCGATCCTCTCAAAGGGGCTTCCTACGTTGTATTGGCACATAGGAGCCTTCTTACGTCCCTGTGGACCATTGCTGGAGGCACAAACTACACTTCCTGCACCATTCCTTGACGTCTTGGTTGCACCCAAACCGGTAGAACCGCTCCCGAACCGCTTCTCCAGGGCCTTGGCCACGCCCAGATGACCTCCACTGGTGTGGATCTCCCCAAGTACTTCGGTCACGCGATTCCTAGGCACCACGGTCTGTCTTCTTTCCTGGGTCCCTCCTTTGTTCTCCAGTATTCGCCTCAGGATGCCATCCTCCATCATCAGACTGTCTCACTGAGCCCAGAAGGATTTGACGGTAGGCGCGTAAAGTGAAACCTCCTGCCAACTCGGTCGTCGATCTTTCCTCTTCCACTCGATGATCAGTTTCAGGCTGGGATCCTCTTTTTGGTCTTTCTGGAGTTCGGTAGGCTGCCAGCGGTCATCCACAACGGTGGTTCTCCTGGTCATGGCGTCCTTCATCTCGGCTCGCTTGCAGTGAGCGCAGTCGTCGGCACACGGTCTCCTCGAAAGTGCATCCGCATTCCCATGAGACTTGCCAGCACGGTGTTCAATGTCGAAGTCGAATTCCTGCAGTCTCTCGATCCACCTGGCTACCTGTCCCTCTGGATTCTTGAACCGAAGTAGCCATGTCAGGGATGCATGGTCCGTCCTCAGCAGAAACTTCCTCCCGTACAAGTACTTGTAAAAGTGCTCCACAGACTTGACGATGGCCAGCAATTCTCTCCGAGTGACGCAATAGTTTCTCTCGGGCTTAGATAGCGTCTTGCTGAAATAGCCGATCACCACCTCTCGACCATCTTGTATCTGCGACAGAACTGAACCTATCCCCACGTTGCTCGCATCAGTGTCTAACAGAAATTTGCCAGTAGGCAGGGGATAGCTTAGCACTGGAGCCGTCGAGAGAGCCTTCTTCAGCAGGTCGAAAGCTTGCTGGCAGTCATTTCCCCACTGGGACCTGCGGCCTTCCTCCGGAGCCTAGTCAGCGGCTTGGCGTGGATCCAGCCACGTATCGACGGTAGTATGTACACAGACCTAGCAAGCTTCTTACGTCATGTTTGTTCCTGGGTACCGGCCATCCTCTTACTGCGTGGAGAACACCTTCGAACCCGCCAAAGTGTCTTGGTTGTCGACAATTCTTGGCAGAGGGTAGCTGTCTTTCTTCGTGACGTTATTGAGCTGCTGAGAGTCGTGTCGGCCCGTCCTTCTTCCTCACGAGTACGACCGGCGATGACCAAGGACTCGCTGATTGCTCGATCACCCCCTCTTCTTCCATTTCCTTGATGATCCTATCCGCTTCTTCTCGCGTGGCCAATGGTAGCTTCCTTGGTGGTTGCCGAATAGGTGGATCTTGTGTCGGACCACGTTTGTCCTCCCCTTCTTTCCAATGCCAACATCGAAGATATCCTGATATTCGGTGATGAATACCCTCAGCCTCTTCTGTTGTTCTCTACTCAGGCCTTTCGACGAATCAGCCACCAACGCAGTCAGCTTCTCATGCAGCCGCTCCTTCCGTTGGTCTGAAGCATTCACACTCCTCACCACTGATGAGACTGGAGAACAACGACCCAGTGGTGTTCCCTTCTTGAGGTGTACCGGAAAGCCATTCGCGTTCAGCAATCTCACCAGAACCGCATCATTCGCTCGTACCAGGCATCTTCCAATGGCGGTGCCACGGCCAATCAGCTCATCATCTGGTTTAGGTTCGAACAACATGACGCTCCCTCGATCAGCGCCATCAATTAGGCAGGCTTCAACTACCACCCCGCATCTTTCTGGGATGACAATTTCTTCTGAGAGCACCACCTGGACAGCCTCTTCTTGACGCCGGTGGAGGACTACCTCTTCCTCTTGGACTAGCAGGGTACCATGTCTCAAGTCCAGTTGAATCCATGATGTCCATTCCAACTATCACCTCGTTCTCGATGTCGGCTACCAAAACTCGATGTTTGATCTTGGTGCTCCCAAACTGGAGCTGTATGTCGGCTTCCCCATGGATGCTTGCAGGCTCTCCGGTAGCAGTGCGCAGCCGCCATCTTGTTGGTCTTACCTCAGCACTCTTCTGGAGCACATCAGGTCGAACGATGGTCTTCGTCGCACCCGTATCCAGAAGCATCAGCTTCTGCCTGCCGTTCACGAAGCCATCCACATACAGACTGTTTGCCTGCTGCCCAACGCAAGCCACACGGGCAGTTCTTCCTGAGGCCTTCCGGATGCGGGTAGAGGATCGCCTCTTCTCTTCGACCCGACTTAGTTTTCCGGCGTCGGCAATGGCTTCTTCTCCCCCTTACAGCGGCTTCTGATATGACCCAGCTCGCCGCAATTCCAGCATCGGATCTCTCTCTTCTTCTTCGAACGGGCCTCGCTAATTACCCGCCGCGGTTCCTCAACTAGGGCCGGCACTTCTGTCTCACCTTCACACTCCCGAACTCGGGCCTGGCACTGGTAAGTCTTTTTCACAGCCTCAAATTCTAACGCTTTGGCTAGAGCATCCACGAGACGTTCCGAATGTGCAAGAGCTACAGCTTGACGCATTTGGGCATCACGAAGACCGCCCACAAAAGCCTCTACAGCTAATCGCTCCATTAGATCTTCCTGAGCCGTCGGATATGTCAGTCGCACCAAGCGGGCTATATCTGCTTCAAATTCCTGTAGCGTCTCGTTTGGTCGTTGGGAGCGATTCTTCAGCTGAGCGTGGAAAACGCGACCGAATCTGGCTTGACCAAACCTCATTTCCAGGTGTCTGACTAGCTGTTCGTAGTCCCCTTGTTCTGTCGGTGATAGCGTCTGAAGCACATCTGTAGCTTCGCCTCTCAGTGCTAACGTCAAAGCTGTCGCCTTCTCACCAGGTAACCAACCATTGGCGTTTGCGGCCGCATCAAACTGGAGGAGGTAGTTCGCCCAGGATGTTTTGCCATCATACTGAGGAGGTTTTAATCTCAGCTTGCCCGAATCTCCTGCCTTCAGGTCGCTTGATGTGGTTACGCTTGCAGTCTGGAGCTCAATTCGCAGCTTGTCCATCTCTGAGTCCAGGCGTCGGATGTTGTCTTGCAGATCTTCTTTTTGTTTTTCCAATCTCTTCTGGAGATCTCCTTTTTGTTTTTCCAATCCCCTATCGAGATCTTCTTTTTGTTTTTCCAATCCCCTCTTGAGATCTTCGTTTTGTTTTTCCAATCTCCTCTTGAGATCCTCTCTTTGGTCTACCATTTTCGATTCTAAGATGTCGATTTTGGTTCCGATTCTTTCTTCGATGTCTTTTTTTAAAGCAGTAATCTCCATCTTCAGGGCGGATTCTGACTGTCTGGAGATTGCTTCGATTTTTCACTCGAGCGACAGTCGAGCAGATTCCGACTGTTTGGGGAGCTTGCTTCGATTTTTGTTTCGAGCTTCTTGGCCCACTCGAATTCAGGTGACTATCGGCACCGCGTTCATCGAGCTCTCTATCACACTTCATTTATTTCGCGCGCGCCACTGGACTAACCCGTATTCGACTGCTGCGCCCTATTGATTCGAACCGTCCCTGCCTCACTGCCTGTGCGCCGTTTTTATACTAGGTGTGCCCTCTCTCGATTGTTCTCGAGAGCTCGCGGTCATAAAACAGGAATCGAGAAGTAGGTCTTCCAGATCTCACGAGATGGCATACAGGGCCGGCCTGGCACAATACATTTCGAAAACAGTTATCATTTTAAAGGTATTGGTGTACAGAATACTACCAGCCGACTCTCTTTTCATATATTTTGATATGGCGTGTACCAGTTTCTTTGCTGTAGATACATTTGGGGAAAACCGTATACATTAACACTAATTACATTCCGAACGTTATACTTTTCGAAAAAAATCAACATTTTGAAAATTTTGATCTACATTATACTTCCAGTCCACTTTTTGTTACATGCATATTGCTTGTAATATTGTCTTTGCTGTAGACACAAGTGTGGAAAACCATATGTATTAACACTACTTATATGCTGAACTTTATACTTTTCGAAAACAATTATCATTTCAGAAGTATTGGTGTACAGAGTACTTCCAGTCCACTTTCTTTTCATATATTTTGATATGCCTCGTACCAGTTTCTTTGCTTTAGAAAAATGATACGCATAATATAAATGAAGTATTTGTTTGACGCTAAAAACGGATAAAAATAGAACTAAGTGGGTTTCTAAGTGACCTATCAGACATGCCTATGAGTACGAAAAAAAATTGGTTTGTGTGTGAAATCAAAGGCACTACAAGATTTTGAATAAAATAGTGACTCTTAGATTAACATCATATTATTTGATAAAATGTTCCTTTTTACGCTTGCCAATTTTAGTAGTCTATATTATGTTTTTACACAAAATGTTCCTTTTAACGCTTGTCACACCTTGTACTGATCATTAAACAGAGAACGTATATCACGGAATATTGGAAACGCCTGCACAACACACACATCATTTATGCTAAAAAGTAGTATGTCTTGATAATTGATAAAAATAGGCTGCTTCTGGAAAAAGAATTGCGTGATATATAGCGACCCAGCCTGGAGTTTCAGTGCCAGCGATGTCTTGCAATACAGCAGTTATATTTTTTAACGGTTACATACGTATTCCTAACATCTGAGTAATACCTACACAGGGTCGGCCTAAAGCGCGAGCAAGGGCGCCGAAATGAGAGCAAATTATTAAAAATGTTATAATGGTAAACATGTTAACTATTATATAATTTTTAGTACACATATGTTTATAACTAGGTATTCAACAAGTTTGGTGCAATAAATAAAATATTAAAGCTATAGAGAACTGGCACGACATGAAACTTCATTCAATCGTCTGAAGTGTTATAAAAGGCGAGTGGAGGCAGAAAGGAAACAATGTTAGAAAAAGCCTTTTTGTTCTATCAGCTGTCACAGCCCAAACTAAGTGGTGCTGCAAAAGCCTTGGTACCAGCAGTTACGTATACACTTATTCTAACGATTCGTCGGCTGTGCTTTTTATTTCAACAAAACGTTGGTGCAAAGTGTTAGATGGTCTGTCAAAACAATCAAAGCATCGTATTTGGACTTTCTGTCACATTTGAAAAGACTCTGTGTAACTAACTGGGAAGCTGGTATTGAATGCCTCAAAGCAGATTATGCAAATTTTATAAGCTCTTTGGAATTTGTAGAAAGATGCATTATCTGAAGACGAGGTTAGAAGACATGTAAATTGTGTGTCTGAGATAACTGAATATTTTAGATTCTTAGTGCCGCTGATTGGCTGATTGGACGTATGGCATCTTGTTGCAAATAAACATTGCTAGTAAGATATTGCAATCAAGTTACACCTTCTTCAAGTTCTGTTGGAATTTCAAAAACTTCCGTGAAAATGGATTTGTTAGTTGTGTGGTTAACTATAACACGTTTATTGGCCCCCGAGACTTTTTAGAGCGGATTTTTTTTCCACTTGCTGACACTGCATAAATTGGTGTACAAGATGAGAGATTTGAACTCGATAAACTGTCCCATAGAGACGGGTTGTTAGTACAAATATCTAGAAAACCGCCTTTCAGATGAAGATATGAGCGTTATACCAATTATTATCTGCGTTAAGTACTTCACAGATCTTCGTAGATTTTTCTCTGAATTTGGAAGAAATTTTCTCAGTAATACATTACAAATGGGATAAAAAAATTGTCATTTCTGTTTAGTTAAGCCAAAAGTAAAGAGATATCTCCAACTGGAGCATTCTGAAGAACTAGTGCAATAATTGCTAGAATTTTTTAGTTACGCTATGTTGTAATTGTGAATATTTCATGTAGTTTTCTGCAAACTAATTTATGTTTTACAATTCAAACAGACTGCAATTCAAGTTTCATTTTCCGCAATTTTGCTAATAAGTAGAAGTACCTACTGAAGAATTTGGAGGGTTTCAGTCAGAGGTATCATTACTTTTGACTTACGCAAATGGCTATTTTTTTAAAGCATTAAGTGTAAAAATTTATTAAAATTTATTCAGAAGACATAGATATTCTACTGCCAGCAACAACCACTAGTAGTTTTCCTTAAGATATTTTTTACTGACTTTGGAAATTGGCTAATAGCTAGTAGGCTGTGAAAAATGAGCGTTCTTGTTATTGTTTCTGGTTAGAGCTAATATGTTGTAAGGAATTTTCGTAATCTTGCCTCGCTGCTCTAGTTAGTTTGCATTTTTCTACTAAGTTAGTTGCTTTCTTTCATATTAACGAGCTTTTGTTTATTTTTCATGGCCTGCTAGGTTGCTTGCATGCAGGAGAGTTGAAAAACACCGATTTGACTGAAAATTTGAAATAAAATGAAAACCAAAAGAGACTGATATCATGAATGCTATATCGTTAGAAAGGTCATTAAATTTTACATTTGATTCTTTAAACCAAAATAGGCATTCCCATTTGAAAAAATCAAGTTATCTGTGATTGAAGTTTCCTCCATTTATCCTCTGATTTCTCCAAGTACAAAAAGAATTCAAATTTAGCCGTCTGACCTAAGGTGACGCATTTCATGCTTAGTTATACCGCAAAGTCAAGGACTTCTAAGTTTTATAATCGCTGCGATATTCAATTTTTTTCTGATACCTACTTATACCAAAAATGGTGATTTGCGCCTAAACGGTTCGTTTAAAGTTCCATGTGTGATACATAAAGTCACACTAGAATTGATCAAGGAATCCAAATATGCAATAATATATAGGGGGTTCCATTCAAAAAAATGTAAGTTTGATATGAATCACCCTGTATAAACGTCAAAATTTAAGTGAAAATATTTTTACGTTATAGCCCTCAAGGGTCCCTACTATGATCAAGTGACAGATTTTTGTAATATTCTTTACTAAGCCCACAATCCTCCGTCCACGGACTATTGGCCCACCCTGTATACCAGGTACCCAAGTAACCGATACAAAATTCACTCCACTCCTCGAGACACCTCTGTTTGTTTTTTAATCGCATCAAGACTAATAATTTACTATCCCGCCAAAACAAAGCGAGCCGTTAGAGTCGATACGTATGTATATAGATAAACTCTATAGTTCCAGGACATCCCACTACTTAGCAAATCCAATATAGCGGAATACTTTTTGTCTGCTATCGACATTACATACATTTAGTATAAGAGGATATTTGAAGTTGTTATTAACAATAACAAAATAGTTTCCAAATGAGTAAGCTTCCTTGATACAGATATTATTTTCTATTTATTAACTTCACCAATCTAGAGGCCATTAAACACTTTGTCTCTCGTCTCTCAAAATTTAGCAACATGAAATCGTTGCTTTGGGGCCCCAAAATGTTCACGTAAGAACCTTCTACGGTAACAGATTTGTAAAAAAAGATGGATGAAATCGGAGAAGTCGTACTCAGGTGATGACGTGACCAAGGGAAAAAATGAAGTCAAGTTGATTGACTCAGTACTTCCCACACATTACGTTGATACCAGTTTATTATTTTCCCATAGCATGAAGCTTTAGTCTAAGATCCCTTGCAACCAAATAATTGCCAACCCCACCCCCCCCCCCTAAAATTATCTTATGCCGCTAGGTCTTTCCTTCACAGGTCCATGGACAGCCTATTATCGATACTACAAACTTCTCAGTTTTACATTATCTACTACGACCCCACAGCATACCGCTGCCCAAATTTCATCACAATCTATGCAGCGGTTACTGAGATTACGAGGGTAGAAAAACGCGACAGACAGACAGACAGACAGACCGACAGACCGACAGACAGACAGACCGACGGAAATGAGAGACGTGGATTTTCGTTATGTACACATCATAAAACGCCCAAAAAACGTATTATCTCAAAATCTAAAATTTTCGCGATCACAATACTCCCCTCACCTATCGGTGTGGGAAGTAAAAGGGATTCCTTTTTATATATGTAGATTATCACGATCCTTAACTTCAGTATGCATTTATACAAAATCTAAGCCAGTTATTAGGACAACTGAACAGATTGCTGAGCGAACAGATTTCAGATACGGCTTAAAGTAAAATCTTAAAGGTGGCATGAAGCTAGGCTAAACAAAATTATATAATATACGATGCAAAACTGCAGCCATGTTAAAATTCGATCAAAATTTAAGCTAGCGCCTGAGCAATGCTAAAATTCGATCAAATTTGGACCTGGACTATTAGTCGACGTGGAATGATTTATGGCAGTCTGGCGGGCGGCGTTTGACAGAGCGAGAGGACTACTTTCTCTCTCAGCCGTTGCAAGGTGGCCTTCGATGTTTTGCTTAAAAATTGTAGGAGAATACGGGGGTCATTTTTCAAGTCGCTAGATATATTATTTCTCATAATTTTTGGCAAAAAACTATAAAGTAAAAAAACCCGTGAGATTTTCTACACTGAAAAAAAAGACGATCAAAGTCGACTGAGAGGGGCAAAGTTTGAGACGTTCGAAATAAGAAGTGCGCGCGGAACCCCTAAAAAACTTTTATTGCCGAAAATCACTCTTTTGTGTGAATTAACCGTAATCGGTGTCTAAATACGTGAAACAAAATTCTCAACCACCTTTATTCAAAACGTTTTCTTGTACAATATACGCTTTCGGCGTAAAAGTGCAATAACCATAATTGGGGGTGGCTTTTGGTGATTTTTGATATACAGGGTGTTGTAGGATAGTGATCAACTTAATTTTTTTATATGGAACCATAACTTTTTTTAATTTTTCTAGTGCCCATTATCGATCTCTATTTAACCCTAAAATATTTTTGGGATTGGTTGCGACGTTTCCAAGTTATAATTTATTTTCTATTAATTTCCGGATTTGCAAGGTCGCAAGTAATACGTCCAAAAATTTATATATTCCTTTAACTTTTCTTAATAATATTATACAGTGGGTTACTTGAATATTAAGTGGATATTATTTTGGATGTTACCAGCAATTTGTATCTACAGGGTGTTTGCGGCAGAATTTTAAATTACGGCAACTTGAAGGTCATTATACTTTGTTTTTTTAAATGTAATACCCTGTATTTTTTATTTTAAATTGAAGTATCTACTAATACCCTATCTCGCCTTGTAGTATTTTTTTTTCGTGTTTGCGGCGTTGCCAAGTTATAAATTATTTTTTCAAATTTTTAAACAAATAGCCCCGATTTTAATCTATTTTAAATAGAATCCTCCGGTACCGGAACGCTTAAATATTTAAAATTTAAGAAAAGGTTATAGTTCCATATAAAAAAAATCAAGTTGATCACTATCCTACTTTCGCGCAACACCCTGTATATTTCAGAATATTTTTAGAATATGCGTCTTAAGTAACCAAATAACTTTTGTATTTGACATTTTACTGGACTAGCCGGACAGGCGTCGGACTTGATCAGCTGATGATCTTCTAGACATTAATATTAACAGTTTAAATACTTAGTGATTGTACCTATATAACATACAATGTAACATAGGTACCTATTTGAGAATATAAAAGTCGCAATGACTAACATCCGTAATGTGAAAATCACGTCAAATTACGCTTTGTTTGTGTGTTGGGAACGGTCGTGATAATTATGTACCTAGGTGATTTTAACATATCACTGAAGAAATCCAAGTTCGTCAAGTATCGCTTATGGCAGGGATGCACAGACTTATTAAGACTAGGGGCCACTCAGTCAAATCATGAATTGATGGCGGGCGGCCAGAAGTATAGGTAATTAAAGAAAATAAAAAACTGATAATAATGTATTAAAATTGAAAAAGAATTTATTAATATGAAGCATAGTGCTTACAATCTTTTTTATATTTGGCTCAAATTCACTTGTAGCAACACGTAAAACTGCTTCCAAACTTTCATTTGCAAGGCGGTTTCGATTTTTTGTTTTATTATTATTTAGTATTGAAAAAGTTTGTTCACATATATAGGTAGAACCAAATAAGCTGGCACATTTCAGAGCGTTTATGCGCAACTCTTTGTACATATTTTTATTAATGCAGCGGTAAAAGTTCAGCAAGTCTCCTTCGTTGCATTTGTTGCGTAAATCTTGGTCGTTTTGAATGTCTATAATTTCTAACTGCATTGACTCTGGCGCATTTTCAACTGAAATCGTGAAAGGATTGCTGAATATGTCCAACAGAGGTTTCACTTTTTTAAACTCCGAAAATCTGTCTTGAAAAGATTGAATCAAAGTATCTAGCTTTTCTACATAACTGAAATTAATCGCAGTTTTGTTGAATTTTTCAGCCATTTTCTTATAATTCGGAAAATGATTGTAATTTCCAGAATTCAATTGCGATCTGAAAAGTGTCAGCTTGATTTGAAAGGATGATACATGAGCGTAGAGCTGGGATATCAGTTGATTTTTGCCTTGAAGCCGTGTGTTCAAGACATTCAAATGATTTGTAATGTCAACTAAAAAAGCCAAATCACATAACCAATCAGGATTTTTAAGTTCCGGGACATCCCTTTGCTTTTCCGCCAGAAATATTCCAATTTCCTCTATTAAATTTAGAAATCGTTCCAGTGTTAATCCACGACTTAGCCACCTTACTTCTGTATAATACAGTAAATCTCCATATTCGCTTTCGATGTCATCAAGGAATTGTTTGAATTGCCTGTGATTGAGTCCTCGTGATTTTATGAAATTTACAGTCGAAACTACCACTTTCATGACATTTTGAAATTCAATTTTTTTAGAACAGAGGGCTTCTTGGTGTATAATGCAGTGAAACTGCATGAGATCTTCAGCGTTTATGTTTTTTCTTGCAGATGTTTTTTCAGCAAAGTAACTAACCCGGAATTGACACCGATCATCGAAGGAGCACCATCAGTCGCAACTCCAGATAATTTTGATAAGTCCAAATCAGTTTTTGAACACTCATCCAAAAGTACATTGAGTATATCAACTCCTTTGGTTTGACCTTTCAATGAACACATTCCTAATAACTCTTCTAAGACTTCTTGGTAACACCTCGTATGAATATGAGAAGTTGAGCTGTAGAACTAATATCAGTATATTCGTCGAGGGCTAATGAAAAAGTTCATAGTTTTTTCAGTTAATTGTTCGGCAATATTACCTGACAAAGACATAATTCGTCTTTGGATAATCATACGATTCAGTTGAATTTTCTCAAACTTTTTTGCTGCTTCTGAACACATTTTCTTAGCGGCAATTTCTATGCATTCTTTTACAAAATCCCCATCATTGAAGGGGCGACTTCGCTTTGCTATCATTCGAGAAATTTCATAACTAACTTCTGTAGCTGTTTCTGAATCTTGAATGGGTTTTGTAAACATAGCTTGCTGACCAATAAGCTCCCGTTTTAAAGACAACATTTTTTGCTTTCTTAATTCGCCTGTAAACTTGGTAAAAGTAGGATGCTGCGTTTCATAGTGCCTTTTTACATTATATTCCTTTGCAATCGCAACAGAATTCTTGCAAATTAAACAAACGACTTTGTTATGGGACCATACAAAAAAGTATTTCTCAGTCCAAATTTCTTGGAACTGCCGATTTGCATCTTTAACCTTACGTTTTTTACTAGGTCCTGGCTTGTCCATGTTGCGTTCTAGGACTAACACAGCACCTAAAAACAATTACAGTACCTACTTAAATTACCCATCCTTTATTAAATTACCAAAAATAATTGATTAAATAGGTAGGGAAACACTTATTAATAACAGAGATTTACTTACGATTTCACAACACAATTATACACGGCACTTGACGGGTTAACACTGCAACAGGAAATCTACTTTGAATGTGGATCAAAATACACGACACCGGGTAGTCGAGTATAAAAGCTACACTAGAACTATTGCCGTCGTCGCCTCGCCGCCGCGCTTCCTCAAGAAAACGAATTTAACGGAGATAGCACGACCGCAGTTACCGACGCACGCTCTGCGCACCGATAAGCGCACTTAATAGCGCGCGCGAGATTCAAATTACTTCTAGAACATATATTTTTTGGTTTTATTCTGGAATAAAATTCAATATTTTTCGAATGTACGAGAGTATTATTTTTGCTGTCGGCGGGCCACCAGTATTCGACCGGCGGGCCACATGCGGCCCGCGGTCTGTGCATCGCTGGCTTATGGCAAAGAATCGCAAGGTCAGCGACCCCCCTGTTCTTTTAATCGCGCCAAGATTGTTTCATTGATTTTAATAAGCTTCAAGAATGGTGTATTTTACCTATACCTATGTATGCTCACGTAGCACGTACGAGTACATACTCTTCTAATTTAGATTGCTAGTCTTTTATTGTCTTATAAACAATGAAATTGGTATGCCTACGCATCGAACAAATTAATTTTACTAATATACCTTGATTATTTCAAATTGTAATGTTTCCTAAGGAATTTGTACGGTCATGTCATATATAAATTTATTAAAAACTAATAATTTAGGTACTATCCCGCAAAACAAATCGAGCCGATACGTGTGTATATAGATGAACCTTATACTTCCAGGACATCCCACTATTTTAATTTTATTTCAAAGGTACAGTGTCTCATGCGTCATGCGTCTCGGACCACATATCATTTTGGCTGCTTCTTCAATAAGATGCAGATGTGTGTACGTATTGCTGCGTAATCTTTTATAGACAGTGGACAACACGGTAAGTACCAGCAGCTTAACTTTATTGAATTATTTGTTTATTACTATTACTAGAGACGTGATCGGCTAGATGTAAAAGCTAATTGTAATCAAATTACGATTCTCCCATGTTTGTGTCCCTTACCCCTTTTTCTCTAAAATTAATAATCTTTTGGAGCCCTTTCTTTTGATGTGGAACTCGTTTTGGCTATTAAGATTAAAAATCACGTTACACTATTATTATACCGAGTGTGAGAAAATGCAATCTATAATAGAAATGTAAACTTTAACTTCGTGGTGTGTGCATCTCTGTTAATCAGTAGTCTATAATTTTTATTATAATCACTTTTGAGTTGCTTTGGTTGATGTCTCGGAACTTTTTGGCAGTTTTATATTTTTGGTTTGAAAAAGAGACAAAAGGTTCTCAAAAAGTAGTAGTAGATTTTTCAAAATTACTAAAACTACTAAACTTCAGGTGCTACTTTTTACTTCCCACACCGATAGGTGAGGGGAGTATTGTGATCGCGAAAATTTTCGATTTTGAGATAATACAGGTTTTGGGCGTTTTATGATGTCTACATAACGAAAATCCATGTCACTCATTTCCGTCGGTCTGTCTGTCTGTCGGTCTGTCTGTCTGCCGTCTGTTCGCTTTCTTCTACCCTCGTAATCTCAGTAACCGCTGCATGGATTGCGATGAAATTTGGACAACGATATGCTGTGGGGTCGTATTAGGTAATGCCGCTATAATTCTGATAATCTGTTCAGGGGCGGCGGAGTAATTAGCAAAAAACAAAAAAAATTAAATATTGCTCAAACTTCGTTTTTAGGCGTTTTAGGGGTTCCTGATTATTTTCTACTTTTTTTGGGTGGGGGTGAAATTGGGGTGGTTGGGGGGTGGTGGGTATTGTAGAAGTGAAAAATTTGTTGTACATATTCATAATACGCTGTCCATGGCCTGCAAAGGAAGGACCTAGCGGCATAACACAATTGGGGGGGGGGAGGCTGGCGAAGATTTGGTTGCAAGGGGATCTCAGACTAAAGTTTCATGCTATGGGAAAATATTAAACTGGTATCACAGTAATGTGTAGGAAGTACTGAGTCAATCAACTTACTTCACTTTTTTTTTGAAAAAAAATACAGAGAATTTTGAAAAACTAAGGATTTTTCAAAATTACGCAAAAAACAAACCTTCATCAGTTTCTTCTTTTGGTATGGAACTTATTTGGAATTCCGAATTTTACGATAAATATAATTTGTTTAGTGTTATACATTATGTGGAAGAATATAATGTAGAACAATACAGCGTTAACTGTCAAGATAGAATTTCCAAAATATTCATCGTAATCACTTTTAGAATTTTTTGTCGGTATCTAGAAGCATGACTGGCAGTTTTTTATCTTATTATTTAACCAAAAAACTTATGGTGATTTCAGAGTTACGTATTTTTCAAAACTTCTTAAACTGATTACGATGAAAGCTCTGGGATCACTGCAGCAACAGATGCGGACAGGTAGAGTTTTAGACTTATATATTGTATTTTCGCACTCTATGAATTACTATAAAATTATTTTTTATCCTAAAAGCCATATAAAATGTCCCATCCAAGTTTTAAAAATGCGTACTTTTAGAAAGTTCTTTATATCTCGTTTTCTACCAAAAAACACAAATTGACAAATAATTTCCGGGACCACTAGTGTTACAGATGCAGACAGTTTATATTTCCAAATTCCAAACAAAAGAGTACTTTTTTAAAATCTTCTATATCTCTCTTTCTAATAAAAAAATGAGAAACCACCAAACACTTGCCTAGCTATAAAAAAATCGACCAATAGGGGAGGACCACTTTAGTTAGCCTGAACAACGATTGAGGAAATTAATTACATTGGTCCACTAACATTGTTGGATTTGACAGTTAGATTTTGTGAAAAGCATCCACATACTATTTTCGATAACTTACAGTCGGTAATTGGACTTTTTATATAAAATATGTCCATATACACTTTTTTAGGGTGACTTCAAACAGAAAACAACTACTGTCTAACAATCTTGACAGTTTTGTACACACAAGTGCTAACATGTTTGTCAAATTCCTAGTATTAATTAAATTAAAATTCCATCCCAATAGCTAAGTGGAAGATACTAAGGTTAAGTCGGTGGTTATTCATTAATCATGAGTCACAGAACTATTCTAATAGGTACCTTTCAACAATCAGATCTCTTATTTTCGTATACATTTTAAAATAATAATTACTATACTCAATATTTATAGTCACACTGCTCTCGATAGACGCAGCAATGTGCTATGCTGGAACTTGAAAGCGGGCAGATGTCCTACCCGCCGAGCGCCGCTTTTGAAAACAAACGTTTGCAGCTTCTACTCTAGCGATTTTCCCAAAAATGTATTTTGAAGATCAGACATGGATATGTCCAGACAGACTACCAAGAGAGAAAGACTAAGACAAACTATGATATGCTCAGAAAATCAGACAGGCTCAAATACTCCCAACAAATACATACAACCTCATATTAATGACATTTCTTGTACACAGGGTAGTATTTCACGAAATGGACGAGGTCTTGCGCAGATTCGCCTTAGTATTATTCCCAGGGACTTCAATAGAAATTCATGATACTTCTAAGGTATTACCGAAGAATGGGGTGTGCCTAGTTAGGCATCGAGGCGCCACCTATGAAGGTCGATTGATTAGTACTAGTGGTGAGTACCTCACTATTTATAATACTTAATTTCTTACACAACCTAATTTATTAAGTTTTTAATGATTCATGCTAACCTGAAAGAGTACCAAACTGGTGCTATACAGAGTTGAAATCTTACAGCTTTCGGTGAATAAAACCACATGTGTCTGAACTAAAAGTTTATATACTAATGTTTTGGCTGCCTCAAATTACAGACACTTATGTTATTTATTTATAAGCTGCTTCTGCAAAACAACTTTTGTTTTGAGAAATGACATCCAGTGCAAGTTGAGTCTCATAATAAAATTAAGTAACAGATAATACCGTAACTCCCAAGGTAAAGCGAGGAAAAATGCATTTCAATTCATATCTGAGAAAACACCGTAAGAAAACTTGGAAAAAACTTATGACCCACTCTAATGCTGGACATCATCCAAGTAAAAATCAAATCGATGTTCTCTAAGGTTAGATATGCTTCACAGGATATTCTAATTAATCTATGTACTCGTACCATAAATTCGATTTTTCTAGGTTTTCTTATGTTATTATATAGCTACAAAGTATAATGTATTTTTATGGCGTTGTCTTGGAATTACAATGTTATCTGCTACTATATCATGATACATTGAGATTTTGACTCGTGGATACATTACAAGCTCTCTATCAACAATGTGGGTGCAGAAGTCTTTGTTCTTCTGTAAATCATAATCGTCGACTAACTACTTGGTTTAAAAAACCAAAGCTGTCTGCTATTAGCTATTAGTCCCTTCTTATGATACTTTTGTTAGAAATGTGTGGCTTGATGAAGGCTGTAGAAGCAGCTGAAATGTTAGTAAACATATTTAGTTCAGGAGCATGTGTCTTTATTTACGGTCGCGGTCCAGCGAAAAGCAATTTGTTTGAAATACACCCACATGATATGCTTCAGAAGTTACATTAATTATGATATTGTGACAGTTCCAGCTGCTCAGAACTAATTCTGCATTTTCAGACTGCCCTTTCTAGAATAAGCCTTACAATTACAACTTTCAGATTCTAAAAAAGAACTACAAGTTCTAAGGAAGGAGTATATAAATAATGAGTCCATTGAAACCATCAATCCGGTAGAAATCAGTGCAGATGAGTCTACTCTGGGAAATACATCTTCTGAAGTAGCCACGACTGACGGAAGTGGTGACAAAGAATTCCATGTAGAGATGGCCGCAACGGAATGTAGTGAACTCCAAATGGAAGATTTCTCCTTTGGCAATGACTTGATAGAGATCAATCGTGACTCGTCGTCTTTTTGCGAACAGTATGACGAAAATTTGTTTGAAAAACATGTTATTGCATCAGAAGTTTTTGAAGAAAGCGAAAAATCAACAGAGCCTCAAGACAACAGGAATGAACTACCCAACGATGAAGAGGAATATGATATTGCAGGTAACAACTTACGTATACGTAAACCTCAATTTCTCTTCAGCGGCATTTCCAGATTTGTTGAAATTTAAAAATTTTGATACATATACACTGGTTTACATCACGAAGAATAAAAACTATCGAGTGGCGCATAAACAGCGTTGTATAGATTAATAGACTAATGAATATTTTTTTTAATTTCCTGATTTAATCAATTCCTATAACCAATATCGGTTGTGTAGTGGATAAAAAGAAAATCATTCTAGACGACAGACTTCTAAACTTTCAATAATAATAGTGATCCAATCAATATAAAATAACGACTAAAGAAATACGTTGTAACTTTTGAAAACGTAACTCATCAGTACTAATTAAAAAATAAAATTAACTTGATTGACTCAGTGCTTCCCATACATTATGGTCATGCCAGTATATTATTTTCCCATACAGTGAAGCTATAGATATAAATCCCATTGCCACCAAATCATCGCACCCCGCCCGCAAAAAAGTGCGTTATGTAGCTAGGTCTTTCTCTCACAGGACAGTGACAGTCTATTATTAACACCATAAACTTTTCCGATCTTTCTTTCATAGGTTAATGGACAGTCTATTTTGAATACAACAAATTTTTCCATTTTCTAACCCCCACCCCCAACCACCCCAATTTCACCCCCATCTAAAAAGAAGTAGAAAATGATCAGGAATCCTTGAAACGCCTAGTAATGGAGTTTGAGGTATATTTGAAATTTTCAATTATTTGCAACTACTCCGTCTCCCATGCACCGATTTTCAAAATTATATAGAACGCAAGAGTTCAGCAGGTATGATGCGATAAAAAATTATAGCACTGTAAATTTAACACTACGCTCACATTACAAGGTTTCGAATAGAATCTTTTCTTTCAAAGGTGGCAAAAGGGGACGTACATTGTGCACAGTCTTTGTTTTAAGTTACTTTTTCCTGAAATTCTAATAAATCTTGCTCTTAAGAACACTATCGCAACTAATTATAAATGTACTTTATTTTTAGCACCAATAGATGAAGAATTTGATTCCAGTGATCCAAGTTACGCACCGGATGATGACGAATCTTCATCGTCTGATGGTAGTGAAACAGCTTATCAAGAGGAAAAAGAAAATGAATCGATAGGACGAGAACCAAATCAGTCAGTGAACGAAACCAGTGCTCTAAACAAGACAGGTCTTGAACCGTGTAACGATGAAAATATGTTTGTTGATCAATCACTGGGAAAGAATGGCAGTAATAAGGCAAACTTTTGCTGTTTTTGTTTGACAAAGCAGAAAAAAATATCTCGCCAGTTAGAAAACAAACATGCCAACGAAAAAGCCGTGCAGGTATTCCTACAGTTACCGAAAAAGTCAAGTGAGAGGAGGAAATGCATTGAGAAGTTGCGACGAGAAGGTAACTATAAGTTCAATACTGTCGGTGCTTATAATGGCGGCGAGTTAATTGTCGCCAGGCGACCGAATGCTAAGTTCTCACGGACAGCTGAGGATTTTAAAGTATGTGGCAGCTGCAAAGGCTTCTTTCCAAAAGGTACCTTAAGGATACATTTCAGAAAATGTGCCAAAGGCGTTAGCAAGAATCATAGCGCTACCATGACTATTAGCAGAAGAGTCATGGGCAGGATACATGAAAAAGCAATCGAAAAAGTCAGGCATGAACTCTTTCCTCCATTGCGTGAAGATCAGGTGGTACGAGGGATTAGGGATTAGGGGATTATGATGAGTTGGTGATTATATATGCTAACAAAATGGTGCTGAAATACACGATACTTTGAAATGATTAGACAAAGAATTAGATTAATAGGACGATTCCTACTTAGAATTAAAAGCATCAACGAACGCATAACAGATCTAACGTCAGTGTTTGACCCCATGTACATAGACGATACCTTAAAAGCAATAAATTTAGAAGCAGGACTGGACTTAGAAAAAGATGTGTATAAAACACCTACAGTAGCCTCCAATATAGGAACGCTGCTAAAGCAAACAGGAAATATATTAGTAGCCGAGTCCATAAAAAAACATCGTGAAGAGAAAAAGAAGAATGTTGAAAACTTTTTGCTTTTGCTGACGCAAGATATGAACACAGGTATAAATAGAACTGTCGTAGAGTCGCAGTACCAGGAGCAGCGAAGAAAAAAGGTTCAGCTACCAACATTAGAGGACATCAGATGTCTCTGTGACTACTTGGCAGCCAAAAGAAATGACGCTTTCGATCTCCTAAAAAAATTTCTTTACATGCCTGGGTTGACCTATGCGAAGCAACTCTCGCATCCATACAGGTGTTCAACAGACGACGAGCTGGCGAAGCTGAACGAATTTTGATAGAAGACTTCAAATCATACACCAGCATAAATAAGGAAAACGATAAAGAACTATATGAAAGTTTGTCTAAACAAGACCAAAATTTAGCCAATACTTACGTGAGATTTCTGATCAGAGGAAAACTTAATCGGAACGTTCCCGTATTGTTGGACCAACACCTTTTAGCCTACGTTGAGTTGATTTTGGAGCATCGCAAATCAGCTAAAGTAAGTGACATCAACCCATACGTTTTTGGTATACAGTCCAATGAAAAATAGCGTCATAAATATTTCCGAGCTTGCAACATTCTTAGAAAATTTGCCGAAAAGTGCGGTGCAAGTAACCCCGAGAGACTGAGAGGCACAGCTCTAAGGAAACATATCGCCACCAAGTGCATTACAATGATTTTACCCGACAACGAAATAACCCAGCTAGCTGACTTCATGGGGCATCGAAAAGATATACACAAAACTTACTATCGCCAGTCCGTTGCAAGTCAAGAAATTCTGAGGATGTCCAGATTACTGCAAGTAGCTCAGGGATCGGCTGAAGACTCAAATGACGATTCGAGTGAGAATAGCGAGGACGAGGGAGATACCATCCCGAAGAGGAAAAAGCGGTCTAGTAAGCTAAGCTCTTATATTTTTAAGATTTTTTTTGTTGACTGGCATAGTTTTGGTATTTGATATTTTTTGTTTGTGCAACTCTAAATCCTTGCACTATAAAACCGATTTTCATAAGCTCTACTTTGGGATACGTTTTCAGGCGCTTTATGACGACTGCACTGAGAAAATCGATGCACCTTATTCCAATATGTCTGCCATCAGACAGACAATAGTTTTTGTACAGTCGAGATAGCCTTTTCATATTACCGTCTATATATCACGCATTATATAAAGTTACACTTCTTCCTACTAGTGCATAAAGTAGAATATATCAAATATTGTGCAGCAACAAAGTAAAATGTTTCATTTTAAATTACCATTTATGTTATTTTTTTCTAAGATACGAAGACTACATTTTGTAAGAAAAGTTCATTAAATTAAGACTGTTAGCCACCCAGATAACCCGTCGTAAAAGAGGGATATAACAGTATTAACATGAAATGTTTACTGATTTCTTTACGCACTAGAGCATAAAGGAAAGAATTTAAGCTTCGGATTGTACGGTACAGAATGGTTATTTACCACTTATACAATAAGTGTGTGATGTAGTCATTCTTAGACAAACGCGCTATCAGTCAAAAAATGCCCTTTCATATGGAGTACCTCGTATATTTTGTCCAATAAAATTAAAAGTTACAAATTATTTCTTTACGCACTAGCGCGGAAAAGTAATTAATGAACATTTCACGTACATAATGTTGTATTTTTCTTTTACAACGAGTTAATCGAATGAGTTACTGCCTTACCTTTCTCACTTAACGAGATGAATGACTCTTGGTTTAGACGTTGTTGAACATTTCCTACAAAAGTGGATTTTATTTTAAAAATTTATATTAGCTGTCTCAGAAATGACGCGCAAGAGGATAAAATACAATCGTGATTCAATATAAAATATTTTTTCTGATGACGTCTTTATAACAACGTCACTCAATTTGGTGAAATAAGGAAGCTAATTATAATGAAATCATTATTGTACTAAGTACCATAATGAAATTCTATATAAAAAGCAGTTGATGGTGACATTAAAACAGTTTATTCAAAATGCACAAAACTATTTATTATAAATGATACAAATATAATTATTGGATTCTGAAGTTTCAACATCAGTAGCTGAGGCTTTTGTTGTATAAATAACTGTTACATTACCTACTAATATTTTAAACTAAACATATACCTTGGTTTTTGAATTACTGTTGACAAACCTCGTTTTCCACATCAAGTACCTACTATTTCTAAAGCGCTTAATAATTGTTTTAAGTGACCAAGTGGCCATGTGTAAAACCCTTTAATCATGAACATGGAATAAAAAGTAAAAGCTCATTTAATTCTACTATCTGAATCAAGAACTTCATAAATATATGTGAATAGTAACTTAGATTGAAGAACTTTGAACAGGGATAAATCTTTAGCTTGTGCACACTTTGCAATTTTTTCTACAGAACATGTTATTAAATAAAATATTGTTCACGTGATTTTATTTATCTATTTTTAACAACATAGAAAAAAGACCATATTTCAGTAGGTAGTGTAGTAGTTTTTATTTTTTGTAATTTGTCCTAGTGAAAATAGCCCCTACTTGCAAATTTAGAAATAAATAACATTTTAAATATTTTAGCATCTCCTTATGGAAAGGTTACCAGAAAAAGATGGACGACTGAGGAAAAGAATCTTGTATGCTAGTCACATTGAGCAAAGAACATTGCCCTCGCTGAAAGAATTGGGCTCATTTATTGCCGAGCATGAAGTACTAAAGAGAATGACTCCAGCCCAATTAAAAACATGGATAAAAAACCAGCATAAAAAAATGTAAAATCTGAATAAATTTCCTAGTTCTCTTTCCATTTGTTTTTCCTTTAGTTTTTAGAAATAAATAGCGCCCTCGAAGTTTGCGGAACTATTGCTCAGCGATGCTTCTGCAATAAATATTGCAGGCTACTTTTACTTTCGTTATGTTGTGCAAATTTAGTGTTAGTCACTTTTTTATTTGTTTAGATACTAAATATTAAACTATTAATTTGAAAAGTTGTCTATTATTGAAACACAGGTTTTTTGAATAATTATTCCAATCCCAATTATATGAAAATTACTGCTGATCAAATCGGCCGAAGTTTACTGTACACAAATAATCAGCAAAAATTGAATATGAATTGGAAAAGAGCGTAAAAACGTTTACCTCTTACTTACCAGAAGTTACGCTGCTTTGATGGAACAGTCTTTTGTTCATTCATTTCTCCAAAATAACCGTAGTTATTACTATTTTTATCAATTGCTTTTATCGTTGCTGCAAGTTTCAATAAAATATGCTTAAGATCGTAGCAGCACGAAAACCTTGTAAATGTCCTAAATACGTACAGTGTGTATAGATTTAGGATTATTCATACATCCGTTTCAAATGTAGTGACTACAAGAGCGGCGGTATCGCCCAAGTAGTTCGCAGTTGGGGTATGTATAAACATATAAATAGTAGGCTTCAGAATCGAGACCCAGAAACACCCCTGAAGGCACGAAACGTAGAATATCTGTCTTCAGTTTTGACTCCAAAATCCCCTCCAGAAATGCGTTTCATGATTTTATCAGCCAAAAGGGAAGCCCTTTATAGATCAACTTATACAGTAGTCTGTCACGGCACGCTTTGTCAAAAACCTTTGGCACTGTATATTTTTTAAGATCAATAAATATAACATACTTCATTGCTTCCTTACTGGCTCGTAAATAAAACCTCAGTCGTTTTGCCCTTGCAGACTTTATCAAAGAAAAATTAGCTTTACTCGCAGAGGATTTATCAACAGTGTAAATGCAACATCCATGATTGTCATCGATCAGTCCCGGAAAAAATTTACAAAACGTGACATGTTTAAACAGCTGATCAATCAATGAATGTCAACTTATCAAACTACTTCTCTGTCATACTCCGCAGATCCAAAATTGCCGAACATTTTTGTAAGCAATCAGCAAAATAGTTTCCAAAAGAGTGAGCTTCTTGGATACAGATATTATTTGCTATTTACTCACTTCACCAAACTACGACGAATAGTGTTTAATTCGTCGTAGTTTGGTGTACACTTTGGTTTTAACAACATGCAAGATCTTTAAGATGTACACTGGCTTCTACGAATACCCGCTTAGCACTAAACATTACAGCAGTATTTACACTTCAATAGTCTTTATAGTCGAAGACTTGTTGAAATATAATGCGATACAAAAATCACTACAAACGTGGCAACATAAAATCGTTGCTTTGAGTTCCCAAAATGTTTAAGGTGGCCGGAACTATCCGTTAGGTCCATAAAAAGCCAACCTGTTCTGGAAGTTACGATCGGGCCTGGAACTATGCTTTTGATCACTGAATATGGTGAATCAACCTATTCCATTTCAGAATGCGAATGCGGGGGTCTTGAGGTACGTTGATAACGAATCTGAATTTCAATTTACTATATTCAAGACAAATCTAATGGATAATAATGTGTGTGTTTTTGGGATCAATTATCACGATTCTTAACTTGAGTATGCAAAATATAAGATAACTGAATATATACTTTACAGATTGCTGAATGAACAGATGTCAGATATGCTGTAAAGTACGAAGTTATGTTAAACATGTTGTTACAAGTCTTTAGTCCGATTGGGCAAATAAACACTTGGTACGGATTTCACTGTTTATTTTACACACATTTTTACACCTAGCCTAACACTTAACAGTCTAATTTATCTAAAGTCACTACACTAAAATATGTTGGTCCTTAACTGCACTAATTTATATCACAGTTCATTTATTTCGCGCGCGCCACTGAACGTCACGGATTGCTTTCCACTGCACGGCACGGTATCGACTGTAACTGACCCCGTCTCTCAGTCAGGACGGCCTTTTATGCTAGGCGGCGCCATCTCTGGACCGTACGGGAAAGCTCTCGATCATTACCGATTGTACGAGAAAGAATTTTTCTAGACCCACGAGATGGCATTACAGGGCCGGCCTGGCACAATATGTAATATGTTATACAAAGCTTCCAGGTCCTGTAACTATACGGTACATCGCTGAATAAGTAGGGTAATTTTGCCTAAAATCAACTTAGCCCTACTATTTTTGGTAGGTATATTACGTTCTTTTGGGGTCGCGGTCTTCTGAATCCAGTATCGCCAAACCAATATTGCCTAATTTAGTACGTAAGAGTTCTTAGGATTCACGATTATGAAACTCTAATGCGAGTACGCGAAATTCAAGGTGCTCTCACATGACGATAGATTATTTCTATAATCAACTGTGGTGGAAGACTTGTTGTAATAGCAACCTGATTGCACTAGATTTAGCGACTAAGAGGTAGATTAATTACATTCAAATCATAATTACAACTGCAACATCATAAGCTGCTGCATCTAACCAGTATATGAATAGGTAGGTATATAATTTTAATTGTGGCACGGAACTATACGTTACACAGATATGTACTTATGTTATATCTGGCCAGTCCTGGAAGTTTTCGTCGGTACCGGAACTATACTCTGTATCACTGGACATAGAGAAATACATATTTTGCCAAAATCAACCGATTTCTACTATTTTTTAAGTAACTTTCGTAGGAAAATTTATTTTTTATTTATTGACTTCACCGAACATGTAAATAAAAGTTTTACCATAATTTGGCTCTGTCATTGCTGTAACTTCCAACAAAGCATATACACTCAAGATCGGAATAGGCCACAAAACATTGCAAATGTTTAATCACCCTAAAGATACATAGACGGATATATATTTTGCAAAACGGTAGGGTAATCATGAAAGTGCTTGGCAAAAAAGCCTAAGTAATGTGCTACTATCCTTAAGCTGTATAATATACAGATACGTGGTTAATCTACCATTATGAATACTATAGTGGCATTAGCATCCAAATGATACCGGTGGTAACAAATATCACCCACTAATTAGGAATCCAATCTTAGTACACAATTATCTTGCCCTTAATTTGCAGTTTTATCTATAAAATGATAAATGTCCTGGAACTATCCGATAGATATACAAAATTTCAGGCACACCCCAAACTATCCGATAGACATATAAAACTTCAGGCCAGTCCCGGACGTATGCATCGGTCCTGGAACTATACGTTAAGTCCCTAAAAATGTCCTGGTAGTATGCGACTGACATATTGTTTCCCTTCACTAGTGCCGTGCCCTCAGAACACCATCCTGAGTCCCCAGAATTAATTTCAAGAGGACGCTTCATGGCGGAAATTTTGAAAATTTATACGGCAGAGCGTATATCGTAGTTCAAGGATTCTGCTCGCCAGAGAGCTACAGTCGGGCGCGATATACTGTTGACAAAGTATACAACCATACCTTCACTCGCTTATGGAGCGTCCGTTGTTATGGCAACGTCTCGCGTATACCGTTTTTATATCATTTCGCTTCTAGAGCGTCCACTTGGGTACAAATAATTTCTTATTCAATAATCGCATTTCCAACCTTCGCTCGGGTAGTACAGCGCGCAGTGGAGTAGTGGTAAAAATAATCTTTTTCTTATGAGGTGGCTAATTTCGAAAAAGTTTACAGAATTTGCATAAAAATCGGAGATAATTTGTAGTGCGGATTATTATTAACAATACGTACAAAACAGTCTCACCACTCATTTTGTAACCAAATAAAATTATCCTTTAAGTTAATTGGCGGTTTAGGCAGATCTGTCATACAGGCTAAAGCATCAATTAAACCTGAAAGACAATTAAAATTATTGAGAAACCAGTCGAAAGGCCTCATTATTGCGACATTTCTATAAGGGTGAGTAGTTACCCGAAAAGTATGGTCTGAGATCCCCTTGCAGCCAAATCGTGGCTCACCTGCCCACAAAAAAAGGAAGTTATTCCGCTAAGTCTTTTTTTTTAGAGGTCAATTGACAGATTTTTATAAATACAACAAATTTCCCTCTTTTACAACCCCTCACCCCAACCGTTCCAATTTTACCCCGCCAAAAACGAAATTAAAACTGATCAAGTACCCCTAAAACACTTAAAAACAGTTTGAGCTTTTTTATATTTTTAGTATTTTAATTATTGCTGCGCCGCCACTAACACGACTTCTAAAAACCATAATCGTTTTTCATCCTCGCCAAAGTAACAATAACTACTTTGTCAAAATTTCATTAAAATCAATTCAATAGTTTCCATATTATACAATACAGATCGATCTAAAGCAACACTCGAATGTTTCCTGTCCCTTGGTTTCTGTAATATGCAAGAAAATGTTCGGATAGACCAGAAAAGTGTATTATGCCGCTAGGTCTTTCTTCCACAGGTCAGGTGGGCAGCTTATCATGAATACCTACTACAAACTTTTCAGTTTTGCAACCTCCACCCACCGACCACCCCAATTTCACTCCCCACCCAAAAACAAAATTAAAATGATCAGGAATCCGTAAAACGCCTAAAAACGAAGTTTTTATGTTTTTAGATTTTTATTATTCCTGCGCCGTTACTGACACGATTTTTAAAAACCACACGTGTTGTCCGTTCTTGCCACTGTATTGAAATTTCATTTACAACCATTTACAACCCCCAACCCTCCTATCACCCCAGATTCACCCAAAAAAACGTAGAAAATGATCAGTAACCCCTAAAACGCCTAAAAGCAAAGTTTGAGCTGTTTTTATATTTTTAGTTTTTTTATTATTGCCGCGCGGCCATTGACCCGATTTTTCATACGTGTTTTCCACCCTCGCCGCTGGAGTAATACTGTGTCAACATTTCATTAAAATCAATTGAACAATTTTCGCGTTGCGCGTATGTAGACATCACAAATTCCGTAGTTTCTATAATCAGCATTCAACGTTCGGATGGACCTAAAAAAGTGTAACATGCCGCTAGGTTTTTCATTCACATACCAATGGACAGCGCATTACGAATACAACAAATTTTTTAGTATTACAACCCCCACCCCCCAACCACCCTAAATTCACGCCCACCCAAGAAAAAGTAGAAAATGATCACGAACCCTAAAAACGAAGTTTGATGCATACTTAAAATTTTTATTTTTTTGCTAGTTACTCCGCCCCCCGTATAACGATTTTCAAAATTATAGGAACATTCCCTACTACGACCCCACAGCATAACGCTGCCCAAATTTTATCACAATCCATGCAGCGGTTACTGAGATTACGAGGGTAGAAAAATGCGACAGACAGACAGACTGACAGAGAGACCGACGGAAGTGAGTGACGTGGATTTTCGTTATGTACGCATCATAAAACGCCCAAAAGGCGTATTATTTCAAAATCGAAAATTTTCGCGATCACAGTACTCCCCTCATCTATCGGTGTTTTTTTTATTATAGAGGGTTTAGGAAATCGGCTTGATCGCAAGGACAGAAGCACTCGCACACCCGGAATTGTGAGAGAGAGACTGGCCGCCCGACGCCGACGTTGAACCAGCTTGAATCCTCTGAGGTCCAACGGACGCAAATGCGTCCATCCGACATGTCACCACGGCCCGACCGGCTAAAACCCGTTCCCTCTTGTCTTACCTCTGCCCAATCTCCATCTGCACCGGGCATCATCGTGAACGATATTCTTCGCAGTGCAAGATGAGTTAAGTGTGCTTTTCTCCTCCTTCTTACTACATGTCCCTACGTTCCTCTGCCTCTTTCGATTTTAGAATGCTTCGAAACATCTCATGTATGGTCTTCCAGCGTTGCTCGCTCGATATCATTATAGGCACCATGTTTTCTGGGGTCAGGTCCTCAGGCTCTCGCTCTCGCTTCCTGCCTGTAACCGGACCATCTGTCACACTCAAATAGGGTGTGCTCGACTGTGTCGCTCTGGCCGCAATGTGGACAACGATCGTCCGCCGCTCGCCCTATTTTGTTATTATATACCCGAAAGGGACCGTGGCCCGACAACGCCTGTGTTAGGTAATAGCAGGTTGTCCTGTGTCTACACTCTGCCCATTCTCGTATATGTGGAATCAGGCGCATAGTCCACTGCGCCACCTCCATTGTACTGGACCAGATCCCCTGCCACTCGTCCATTGTTTTCTGCCTGGCGGTCCTCCTTCACTCTGGCAAAGCACCTTCCGCGATATACATATGTCTTCTCTCCTTGGCCAACAAATGCAGTGGCGGTATCGCTGTTATAACCTGCAGCGCTTTGGTGGAGACAGTACGATACGCACTGGCCACCCTCAGCAGCGACTTCCTTTGCACCCTGTCTACGGTTTGCTGGTGCCTTTTTCTCTCCATCGCTTTATACCATACTGGAGCTCCGTATAACATAACTGAATGGATAACTCCGTTCATACTTTCCTCATACTTGGGCCGCCAATGTTTGGCATTATACGTGACAGTAATGCCACCTTTATCTCTTTAACCGCAGTTCTCTTTATATGTTTAAAACATCGTTCGTTGTCTACGGTAATACCCAAGTACAGTATAGATTTGCTGGGTACTATTTGCACCCCTCTAAACCAAAATCTCACTTGGTTTCTAGTGATCCTAGAACCCCGGAGAATGACCACCTCAGTTTTGCTTGGCGCGAGCTGAAGTTGTTGCTCGGACATCCACTTATCGCGCCTCGTTTGTCGTTTGCATCAAAGTTTTTTCGTCTCTTGTGGATGCTACCAGAGCAAGGTCATCCGCGAACGCCACAGTCTTTGTGTTTCGAGGAAGATCTGTCCTTAAAACCCTATCACACAGGACGTTCCAGAGAAGAGGACCCAACGATGCTCCCTGTGGAACGCCTGTAGACATCTCCAGCTCTACGTTTGCTATTTTTATAGCTCTGTCGCTAAAATAGTTACCGATCAGGTTTCGTAAATAGCTCGGTATGCCACGTTTATTCAACTCCTCGATTATGATGCCCCGCGACGCCGTGTTAAAGGCATTTTGCACATCAAGTGTCACCAGTGCTCCCCATTTATTGGAGGCTCCTTCTACGGAGCATAGAACTGCCTCCAATGCGTTGTTTGTGGACTTGCTACTGCGGAAGCCAAACTGGTTTGACGACAAGCCTCCCGTCTCTCCGAGTGCCGCCTCTAACCTTTGCCGGATGAGTACTTCGTACAGCTTTCCCACTGTGTCCAGAAGAAGAAGAAATCCCCAATTTTTTTTAGACGGTTAAATGTAAAATTTGATAGCATTTATAACGACATAAGATTATCGATGACATGCGTGCATGGAAAGGGTGAGACATCCGTTACAATTTCGCGCCCCATTTAAATATATTGTGTACACTGAGAAACAACTCAAGAATACGAGTAAGACAGAAGGAATTCTGCCGGTCAAGAATAATATAAATCCAGTACCATGTATAATATATACAACATCCATATATAACATCACCTCCCCCCTTGAAACATTTTTTTTAAAGCTACAGCTAAATTTCATAACTAAATTTATAAAAATATAACAATTGTATGATGGTTTACTAGAATTTACAAAAAAAAAATCACTCATAAACAAGTCTTTCTACAGGTTTTATAACACGTTTTGGTCTTTCACGCACACTATCACTACTAGAACTCTACTAGTCTTCAATTCTGGGCAAAGGGTGCTTATCCACTTCGATGATTGGGTTGACAGTGGTTTTGAAGTCTCCCATCTTTCTTAAATACTGGTACAATAGGGGTAGCCCAGACACTGTACTCCACTGGAGATATTATACCTAGAAACAATAATCTGTTAATTTCCTTATCAACCAAAGATTTTATGGCAAAAGGGACTGGTCGAGCCTTAATAAATTTTGGAACAACATCCTTATTTTTAATGTAAATTTTTTCAATCCCCTTATTAAACTTGCCAAGCCCATCAGAAAAAACAACAGTAAATTCATTCACCAAATTATCTGGTTCTGCTTCATTTAAACTATATACAGAAAATCCCACATGGTATAATCTTAAAAAATCTCTCCCTACAATTGGCGGACCACCATTCATCATAATAAAAAATTGAATATAGTTCACCTCATTTTGATACTGTACCTTAGCCTTTAACGTACCAACAGGCTTCACCTGCTGTCCATTATAAAAAAGAAACGTTTTATCAGTTGGTTGTAAAGGCAAACACTCGAAATTCTTGACATAAAAATCATAGGAAAAACACGAAACCCCACTACCCGAATCGATTTGAAAAGTTACAACCTTATCTTCTATAACTAAATTTACGGTGAAGGGCTCAGTGTTGAAAATGCATTTGTTTGAAATATTAAACAGGCAAGTGTCATCATAGCCCCTGTCATGATTGTTTACATTTGAGTCAATATTTACACTACTTGAACTAGCCTCTACATCATCAATGAAATGGTTTCTAAAATTATTTTTGCTGCTACCGATTAGTCTTTGCCTGCATACTGCAGCAAGATGACCCTGTCTTTTACAATGCAAACAAATAGCATTACGAAAATAACACTTATCTTTCGTGTGATTCATCCTTCCGCAAACGTCGCAAGCAGCACCTTCCCCCTGCCTATTCAGCTGCGCGCGCTGTTGCTGCTTCGGCTGTTGCTTCTGGAACGGCCCGAACGACTGCGACTGGAACTGGAGCTGACGTTGACGCGGACCATGGTTGCCATATTTCTCCGTCTCCCCGCTGTGGCTCACGTTCCGGAAGTGGTGAATGGGTTCCTGCTTCACCATGCTCTCTTGCGCATCTTTTACCGCCATTCTGGATGCTGCTAGCCGAACCATGCTTTCGAAGGTGGTACGGATGTTTTCCTCCATTAATCTGTCCTGGATTGGCCGTCTTTCAAATCCGAACACAAACTTGTCCCTGAGACATACCATCAACTCTGCACCGAAGTCACAACCTATTGCAAGGCCTCGGAGTCTGGCTGCCCACTGATTAGCAGTCTCTCCGTATTCCTTCTTTGCGGCATAAAACTTGTATCTAGCCGCAAACGGACTCTGCAGTGGTTTAAAATGCTCATCAAATACTGCTATCAGCTGTTTGTAGGTTTTTTCTTCCGGCTTTTCAGGGCTTACCAAGTCGAATATCAGCTTATATGCCTGCTCGTCCAACACACTTAATAGCACTGCACGCATTTTTTCACTGTCCTGGGCTTCTTTTATACCATTCGCCACGAAATAGTTTTGCAAACGTGCCTTAAATACCGGCCAATCGGAATTTTCCAACGCGAACTCGCGTAAATGTCCAACTTCCGCCATGCTGATACCGATATTTATTTCTTCGGCCCGAAATACTATTTTCACTGCGGGTTTTCACAAAAATATCCTCGTCGCCAATTATGTGATGTTTTTACGTGCTACTTTGACTGCTTTCTGACCGGCGATGACTTAAATGAAACAGCGATTATCTCGGCTGATGTTTCTTTATTCGGCACCTGGACAACAGTGAACAACGGTGTTGTAGATGTCGGTTCATTTGCCTGACATGCGTACATGGAAAGGGTGAGACATCCGTTACAATTTCGCGCCGCATTTAAATATACTGTGTACACTGAGAAACAACTCAAGAATAATACAAATCCATGTATAATATACCATGTATATTATATACAACATCCATGTATAATATATACAACATCCATATATAACAATTATAAAAATATATTACAACATATCAGCTCTAATCAGAAAGAATAGCGGCACCATATCTAATATCAACAAGAAGTTGGGGTATGACAGAAATGGCTATTTTTCACGGCCTAGCTTTCGAGATGTACTACTAGAGATTTAGAAGTTTGAAGAATTATTAAACATTTTGAAATGAAAGGATAAATACCAGCGACTGTTGCTGGCAGTCTAGTATCTTCAGAAAAAAATTACATTTAATGATATAAAAAAGTAGCAATTTTCGTCAAGTCAAAAGTAAAAAAATACCTCTTACTAGAGCACTCCAAATTCTTCAGTACTTATTAGCAGGATTGCAGAAAACGACAACTGAATTAAAGCATGTTCAAATTATAAAACATAATTTACTTGTCAAAGAATACAAAAAATAAGCACAGTTAGAACAAAAACTCATAAATCATTTCAACACATAATCCAATAGATGTTCAGAATGCTATATTGAGAAGTAGCGTTAATTTTGATTTGACGGAAATGGCTACTGTCTTATACCATGAAATGTGAAATTTTATTCTGTAGATATTAGACTACCAGCAACATTCCATTTGAAAATTTTCAATCATTATTGAAATTTGTCAATCTCTATTACATCTTAATGGTTGGTAGGCTGTGAAAGATAATCATTTCTGTCATAGTCCGGCTTTTTATTGACCTTAAGTATGTTACCGCTGTTGTTTCTGGTTAGAGCTGATATGTTGTAAGGAAATGTTATTATCTTCTCTTGTTACTCCGGTTTGTTTGCATATTTCTGTTTTCTGTTATTTGTTTTTCTTCCATCATGGCATGCTAGGTTACTTACAGGTAGAAAAATTTGAAAAATCCAGTTAGACTGAAAATTTCAAGTCAAATAGAAACTACAAGAGATTAATATCAACAGTCTTATATCGTTAGAAAGGCCATCAAATTTTACATTTAACCACATAAAAAAGATTAGGTATACCCATTTATAAAATCAAGTTATCTGTGATTGAAGTTTCCCAAGTTAATCTACCGATTTCACGAAGTACAAGAATAAAAAGACTGACATTAGTAGGGTAGATAGTATGAAATATCTTGGAGTATATCTAGATTCACATTTAAAGTGGGATAAGCAAATTTTACATGTGATGAAAAAAATAAGATGTGTAGCATATAAACTAAAAATTCTATCCAATATTCTAACAGATAATTTCCTTAAATTATTATATCATGCTTTAATTGAAACACATCTAACATATGGATTACCAGCTTGGGGATCTGCCTGCAAGACATATATTTCTGAATTAGATATATTACAAAAATATGTGCTGAAATCTATATTTCATAAATCCAAGCTCTATCCATCAAACGATTTATACCAAGAAACAAAGATACTCGATACTAGGCAACTTTATTTCTTACATATCAGCAATTTATTCCACAAAATCTGTGTTGATGAAATGAAACATAAGCATATACATGTATATAGCACGAGGCACAAAATATCGTCATCAAACTTAGTTCGACCACACAAAACAATATTCCAACGATCATTTATGTACCTAGCTCCGAAATTGTATTGTGCAGTACCATCAACCATAAAGTCCCTCAAATTTGGCAAACATTTTAAACAGAAACTAAAGGAGTGGATTTACTCTGTAGAGCGAATGATTATACATAATATTATTAATCAATAAAAATTGTCCTAGTAATATTGTGATATGTATATTTGAAAACATTTAATTTTTTTTTTTATATCATATTGTATATCCACGCACAGGCAACGCCTACTGTGGATTTATTTATATTTATTTACTACACTGTAATTATGGTGAATAAATATTATTATTATTATTATTATTATTCAAATTTCACAGTACTATCTAATCTGACACATTTCATACTTAGTCCACCGCAAAATCACAGCCTTCTAAGTTTTATAGACGCTGCGACAATCAATTTTTTTCTAGCATCTACTTATATCAAAAATGGTGCTTTGCGGCTAAGCGGTTCATTTTAAGTATCATACATGAAGTCACACTAAAATCGACCAAAGAATCCAAATATGCAATAATATATAAAGATTTATATTTAAAAAAATGTAACTTTGGTACGTAACACATTTATTGGACAACCTGTATGATGATAAATATTTTTATAACATAGATTTCATTGCCCTCTACATTTTTTATTTGAAACATTTTTTTTATCTCAAATAGGGAAGCAGTTATCATCCACCCACACATCGTTGATTCACCCTGTATAGTCTGATACATGACACACCTTCGAGAACAGTTTTGGGCAAGGATGTTTTATAAATATATTTATTTATAATTAAACTTTAATATTAAAAATAATAAAAAATTTTCGCTTTTACCAGCTTCTATTTAATTTATGATAGCAGATCAATTTGAACAGCCACTGCCACTGCACTGTGCATTATTTGGTAACTTATTTCTCAACATTTTGTTTGAAATCTCGAATCGGCTAACGAGTAACGGCTTTCGTAGTGGCTAGTTGCGAGGCGTCTGTTTTCAGTTTTCTTCTTATTTAAGTCAAAAACCAGATATGGAGCCAAACCAGGAAGGCGATTTATCAGACTCCGGCTCCAGCGACGATCGAGCGACCCTTGAGGGAGGGGACTCCGGCTCTAGCGACGGCGTTGATAGGGGTACCCTCGACGGTGACACTCCGGAGCGGGAAGCTGAAGTCAACCAACAGTCAGACACTCCGGAGCGGGAAGCTGAAGTCAACCAACAGTCAGAAACTCTGAAGAGGACGCACATAACAGACAACACGGAGACAGAGGGCCAGTCTCCAACGAAAAAGCCTAAGCTGGATGAAACCGAAGGAGGTTCAAGTGCAGAGGGTGGCCCTGCCACTCCACCGACCGAGGAGAGTAGTGGCCCTGCCACTCCACCGACCGAGGAGAGTAGTGGCCCTGCCACTCCACCGACCGAGGAGAGTAGTGGCCCTACCACTCCTCCTGACGAAGGTGGCCCTAGCACCCCCCTCCAGAGAGTGGCTCCAGCTCGGATGGAGAGGGACAGCCGAGAGGGCGGCGATTTGTAAGCAGTAGTGATGCAGATCTAACTGTAGTAGAACGGACAAATCAGGATGAGATAGATTCATTCCAAATAGCCTACAAAGACTTCAAACAAACAAATAAACATTCCTACATTTTCAAATGCATTGAACCAACTACCAAATTTATAGATGATCACATCGAGCTTAGTGATAATAATGATGACGTTGTTGCCTTCACATTTTTTGTGGTGACATTCAAGAATTGCAGGATTTTTTCGATTTATTTGAGGTTCGTGCGCCTAAAAAAGAGTATGGTCAAGTCACCTGCTCAAAAAGTAACTTGAAGAGGAACTTAGCCTCGCCACACCTAGATACTTGTGATAAAATTACGAGATTACGTTTCACTTATATAAAAGTATTTTATTTTGAAAGGTCTCAAGGGTTTTGTTCAGTTCCCGGTCAGGGTGGGCTAACGCTGGGAATGCGGAAACAACATTTTTTCAACACCATACTGCCTATCGAAGAATATTAAAAAAAAAACGCTCTGCTATGGTAATTCTTGTGTACAAGATGGCGCCGAATGCGTATGACAAGATTTTATGTGCAGAGTTATCTAAATTAACAAAAAGTGACTTAATCAACCTGATAGTTTATAAAGTGGTGCCCACAACGAATATAAGCAACGAAAATGTGAAAAAGTTTATAGTGGACTATTGTTCCGAGCTGAAAAGTGAAGACGTCTTTCATGATTCCTGTGATAACCTGCAAATCGATGAAAATCAACCCTGTAAGAAATCTATCTGTAATACTAACAAAGTTCGGCTAGATTCTACAAATCGTGAGTTATCGATCGCAATCAGTATGATTGCACATCTTGAAAAGAGGATAACTGATCAAGAAACAATCATTAAATTATTGCAAAATAATAATATTAAAGAAAACATACCATTCTCATCATCGCCATCTACTGTTCAGAGTCAACAGAACAGCGTTCCTCGTCAAGATATAAAACAAATTTCTGCAGAACGTAATGACAATAGAATCGAATCGACTTCTCAGACAAATACAACCAGTAATACACAGGCAAAACCACCAACAAAACCAAGTCCACCAAAAAAAGGGTACAACCAAAAATCTGACCAGCCGCACCCGAGGGGTACTTATGGATCTAGAAAAGTAGACGCTCCGTTTAATTCATCAACCACACCGAGCAAAGGCAAGTAGATAATCATTGGGAAAAATAAAAACAGCGACCTAAAAACGGTAGAACGGTTGGGATATTTACATGTGTTTAGACTATCTGGTGATGTTACAAGTGACTCACTGATTAACTTTATGAAAAAATCGGCTCCAGAAATAAAATTTTCTTGTGAAAAGATAACTAAAAGAGATACTACCACAGCATCTTTTAAAGTCGCATTTCCTATGTCTGACGTGGATAAAGTTTATAACCCAGAGATTTGGCCTGAGAATGCAGCTGTATCACGCTACGCATTCCGTAAAAGAAATTTTCAGGCGACAGCCTTATCCCGTAGGGGAGAATTAAATGAGAAAATAAATATAAACTTGAGGCTAATAACTTGAATTGATGCCGCAAAAAAAAATATAAACTTGAACAAAAATAGCTAAATAAATATTTTTCATTTAAACATTCGAAGTTTGCTCAATAAGATTATTGACTTAGAAGAGCTTCTGCAATCACTTGGCTTACCTGAGGTAGTTTGTATTACTGAGACGTGGTGTAACGCTACGGAAATAACTAGCGTTTGTTTAAATAACTACATTTTAGCAGACTATTTCGCACGTTCTCAGGCCAAAGGTGGAGGCGTTGCTATCTTTATTAAAAAATGTATCAGTTTCAGCGGCGTGCAATGTGCAATTAAAAGAGTTGAATCTGAGTTTGAATTTTCTCTATGCGAGGTTGAAACTAATAACAAAAAAATTCTCATCGGTTGCTTTTATAGATCTCCGTCCACTAATGCAATTACGTTTACCTATAACCTAGAATGTTTAATGGAATGTTTTAAAAATTTTAACAATGGCTCTTTTTTTTGTGGGGATTTCAATTTCAATTTTGATCCTGCGGTAGAGAATAGCAACGCTAAAGTATGCACCAACATTTTTAGGTGCTATGGGTTTGTTCAAGTTATTAATGACTATACTCGGGTGACCAACCATTGTAGTACTATATTAGATAATATTTTTTCCAATGTAAACTAGATAATTTAAACGCTGAAGTTGTGTCCACACAACTTTCAGACCACCATCTTCAACTTGTAAGGTATTCAAACAAAAACAGGTTGAGTAACAAATCTGCAAATTATGTTTATAAACGTTCCTTCAATGACGATGCCAATTTGAATTTTTTTAGACATTTACTTTCTTTAGAAAACTGGTCAGTGCTTGATTCTTTTGAGAATTGTGACAGCAAATTTAGCGAGTTCTATCTCAGATTCCTTTATCTTCTTGATCGTGCATTTCCTATCCAATTACGCAGAAAGAAGGAATCAAAACAATTAGGGAATCATTGGATAACAGAACATATAATAAATGAAGGGAAATTCCTGCGAGATATCAATTGGCTCCTTAAAACATGCGACGATGAACATATTCGTACCCTATACAGCGCTATGAAATTTATAAACGAATCTAAAAATCATCCAAACAGAAAAATTAATAAAATAAGTTTACACAGTTATCGAGAAACCATTCAAATATATTATTGAATAATTACAATACATCTTTTACGTCTATCCACGAATTTTTTTCTTTCGGGAAACCTAACCACTTAACGAAGAGCTTGGTTCCTCTTTTCTTCAAGACACTTTCAATCAAATATTTATCTGGAAACTGCGTCTTTTTTAGCTCAGCTTCGTAGAAACAACCGCTTATCGGTTGCCCATCCATATCATCTAACATATATGTGACTGGATCTGTAATGTTAACGTTGCGTATTTTAAACAACTGCGTAGAATAGTTGGAGGTGTAACCTTTTTCAAATACACCTTTATATCTGCTTACTCTCTCAACGTCCCCAAGTTTAAGCTTACTTCTGCCTGCTACCTTTGGATTGCGATACACATTCAATCGTGTATGAAAATCGACTTCGATGGGGGCCAATCCTGTTGTTCGATGTTTCCTGTTGTTATAGAAGTCAGTGACATTTTGCAAAATACTAATCCTGTAACTACCTCTTGCAGAAAATTCCTTGTACAGTGAACGAAAAGCTCTTTCGGCAATTGCGGCTTTTTTCGTAGAGTACGTGGAGTAATGGTTAATTCCATACCTTTGCATCAGATCAAAAAATTTGCGATTGTAAAACCCAGATCCGTTATCTGTTTGCAGATTGGTTGGATGATAGCTAGCGTCCTGCAGGATATCATGCATTGCAGCCGTCACGTTTTGCATATCCTTATTCTTAATTGCTCTACACCATAAGAACTTAGAGTAGCAGTCAGTGACTACCAATATGTATCTATATCCATTATTTTCCTTATGGAAAGGTTGCATTTCCGCTAAATCGGCTTGCCATAAGTCAGCGAAACCTTTTATGATAGTTTTCCGACGGCGAAAGTTCTTCGGAACTGCCTTGTGTAATTCTTCTGCTATGCGCTGCTAACTGACATATCTACATGTAGAGGTCTGACTGATGACTGCGATATGATAAGTGATTCTTAATAAAAATGAGCTTTACTGATCTATGGTCTGAGTTGGTTTATAGCGTTCTACAAGCCACACTGGTAGAACGGGACCACCTTTACCATCGAATTCCCTTATCATCGCTCGCTACTTTTTGACAAAACTTGTATAGAACGTCTAGTCGTTCTAAAATGGATACCATGTTGGTTTTTAATGCATCAATCTTTTTTTCACTTCACTTCCATAGGCTGGATGTCCTGCTCTCAAATTATCTATATGACTTTTCAACACCTCAGCAACTGCTTCCCTATCCACACTTGAATTAGCTGTAGATACATACTGAGTGACTGAATCTCTTTCCTCTCATTAATTGATGATGGTGTATCAGGTAACTCCTCCTTTATTGGTGTTATACCGGAAAAAGCAGCGGAAGTCAATTCTTCGAATCTCGCCCCTTTTGGGGTACTAGTAGAGGGAAGGGTTTGATTTGGATATGTAGATGGTGGTCTTTTAGGAGTGCTTGTATGACCAATGCTTTGCATTGGTTGTTTCGGTGGTGTATGAACTGATGCATTCGCTATTATCTTCAGCTGTTTCGTAATAAGTTCATATATCCGTTCCGTGTTACCGATGTCGCGACCTTTCTTTACAGCGTTAAATTTTTTTTGAACAGACTCTGTTGCTTTCACTAATTCTTTTTTGAGAGCAATATCAATGTTGCTCTGTTGCTGCTTCATACTTGTTATGGCAATGCTACAGCTGCGATGCACATTGATTGCAGTCTCACATTCAATTATTCCTTTCCTGTACCGACCATCTTTTAGTTCTCTATCTTTATCAATTACTAGAAACCCATATTTCTCCCTCCAGCACATTGCACACATATCTTCGAACTGCTTAAAGGTTATGTCGGGTGCCACATGATTGATCTGAAAAAACATGTGAGAAGTTAGTGTTGTCAACTTTGAACAACACAATCAGATTTGCGTTATCCCTAATCACCCTTTTTGGTATCCAACTGTAGCTTTGCACGCAATAAAAGCAATCCACACCTTTGTGTCGACCCATACTGAAGTATTCTCGTATAACATTTTGATTTTCACATATAACGTCATCGAAAATGAAAACTGAATTTGGTTTGGCTTCTGATGGTGGTAGAATATCAGAGTTATTGGTAAATGCATGATATCTCAATCCATCAATCATTCATTACTTTTTCTATAAATGTATACTTGGGTTGACTAAGCGATTTTGAAAATCTATAGATATTTTCGAAGAAAAGCCCATCAGGATGCAACAACAAAGATATCAGTACATTGGTTTTTCCGCAGTTTGATGGGCCAACAATAATACAACGAATCGTGGATGGTAGTAGTATACCATGTCGATGATGAGATGTATTATTTTCCAAATCCGTGACCTTTACATCAATATTGCTAATACTTAATTCCTGGTCTTGTCTTGTCACCTTCATCGTGCAACGACTTAACCGTATATAAGCCGCAGTTGTTTATATATGTTTTATTTAAATGCCGATACTTCTTGGGAGAAGGTGTAGAAGCATTTCCAAAACTGGAGGTGGAATTGTTAACAAGTTGATAGATAAGTTGCCATTCGAAACACATTTACCCTTTTATCAGTTTTGTGGGCCGGGCACGCGCGTGGAGGAAAGGCTAGCTCTTGGCCAAAAAGGAATCAATAAATTAGACGCGGCCTGCTTACAGCACGACCTTGCATACCGCAAATCTGACTTGGCTACAAGACACTCGGCTGACTACCTGCTTGAACAAGAAGCCTGGAAACGAGTCAAATCAGCTGATGCAAACTTCGGAGAAAAAGCAGCTGCCTGGTTAGTTACAAATATTATGAAAGTAAAACGGAATGGGTCTTGCATCATTACGTGGGCGCAGTAGGAAAAAATGCATGCGTAAAAAATTGTGGAATGCATTACGCGTAAAACATCATGCGGGAATGGGTTATGGATCATGACGTAGAAGGAACAAGAAAAAATGTGTGCGTAGGAAAATGAGGAAGGCTACAAAGAAGGTGCATTTTGGTTCAGGGATACTAAACAGAGTTCGCAAAAATAAGAAGAGATTTTCGAACCATAAGCAAGATAATAGCGTGCTACGAAAAGCAACTTCTGCAGCATTATTAGCCGCCCGGAAGCATATCGTCTCGGGGAGGGAAACGACGTATTCGCCTTCCGCGAGTTATACCTATTCCAAAAGTAGGTGGAATTCTACCCTTGATACCAATTTTTGCAGGTCTCTCAGCATTAGGCAGTCTCGCTGGGGTATTGCAAATATTGTTAGGACCTCTAAAGCAATAAATTCAGCACGAGAAAAAAATTCTACATCTATTTCCGGTATGAATAAAATTGGCAGTGGTTTATATTTGAAACCATACCGCAAAGGATTGGGTTTGTTTATCAAAGCTCGGACCTTGTTTGTTATGCCAAACAGCTAAAAATACCGTATTTCAGAGGAGTTTTTATGCGTGATGATCTACCTAAACAAGGTCCATTCTGGAATGAGTCAGCCATTATCAACTTAGATAGCAAGAGTGGGGGTGGGTCACACTGGGTTTCATATATAAAAACGAGGAATGGTGGTGTTGTATTATGATAGTTTCGGCAACCTACCACCAACGAACGAGCTAGTAAAGTATTTATTCGATCAATCAAGGAAAATTAAGATCTTGTATAATCACAGACGACAGCAGAACTTCAATACTTTTTGGTGTGTCTACGATTCCTTTCCGAGGAAAAGCAGAAAGCTAATAAAAATGGATCGTGAAACAATTTAAAAAATGAGTTATTCCCTTAAAGCATTTTCAAGGGAAAGAAGTCTGTTGAACATGACAGAAGAGGAACTTGCTCACATACCAAAAGAAGTACTCATAGCATGCGCACCTAATGAAATAGCACATGTATGGTACAAACTACCATTACACTTGAAGGAAGACTCGGACATGCAGCGATTCCAATTCTGCTGGGAGCATTATGATACACATCAGAGTGGCGATCAAGCAGATGGGCCGCCGCCAAGAAAAATATTTTGATGTTATTGTAATTTACATGACATTTGAAGAATAATAATCAAAAAAACAATTGCTGTTTTCAATAAATGTTGCTGTTTGGATATATAAAGTGTTACCTTTTTTTGCACCCCATCAGTCATATCTTACACATCTACGTTCACAGGTTATGACAGCGTGTTGTCGGCTAATTTCTATCCACCAACTGAGCTAGATACTAGCGCCCAGTATGGTTTGGGTCTAATAAGTTTTTACTCCTACAACTCAATATTCAACGTACATGAAGAAAATAATCTAATCGCTTTGAGGTACCCAACAGATAACACCAAATTCAAAATTATATATATTCCGCCAGGTACCTACGAAATCGATGAACTAAATAAATATTTACAAAGGACAATAAAGCCTATCAGTATACACCCACCTAAGCCCACAACTGATGAGTTGTTCTCTCTAAAAGCTAACAACAATACATTGAAGTGTGCGCTATACTCAGCGTATGATGTTGACTTATCTTTTCCTAACTCAATCGCATCTTTGATTGGGTTTGAACCGAAGATTATTGGAATCAATTAAAGATGTTTTAAACAGTATGCCTGAAACTGATGGTTTTAATCTTCATTTAATTTCGAAGTGGGGTTTGGATGGCACAAATGCCAGTGAATATAAGCAATGATTTGAAACTCCTGATAGTAGTGATGGGAGCATAATATTTACATCTCTTGTACCTATACAATTGTATTCTGATAAGAATAAAGATTGCATTCTGTGGCAAAATCCTAGACCAAGCCCTACCAGGTACTGTCGATCAATTCGATTTTGTTTTGAACGCGAAACGGTCCACAGTACTAAAGCTGAAAAAGTAAGAGTTGCTCAAGAAATTCAATCCATGATCCCCTCAACAATTTCTTACAAAGGCCAACAATTTACCATCTGTCATAATTTACTATTTACAATGATAGATGGCAAAATTTGTAAAGCCATTACGGACAATAAATCGACACAGCGTTGGTATGTATGTGACTTAACTTGTAAGGATTCTAATAACATTGAAAAGTGCTTGCAAGTTCATGCTAAAAAAAAAAAACGTTTGGGTTTGGTTTAAGTATCTTGCACGCGTGGATCAGGTTCATGGAATTCTTACACATCTAGCATATAAAATTTGTATAAAAAAGAACTTGTTGCAAGACGCAAGCAAGAAATTCCAACCAAATTCAAAAATGTGCTAAGTCTTTGGGTAGATAAGCCAAAACAAGGATTTGGGAACACCAATGAAGGTAATACGGCCAGACGTTTCTTTGAGAATGAAGACGAGTCTGCCCGTATTACTGGCATTGATAAAACCTTAATACATAAGTTCCACTTGGTTTTACAGACACTTTCGTGTGGTTTTGATATTCATGCAGAAAAATTTCATGAATTTTGTCTTGAAACTGCAAACTCACATGTAAAAGAATATTTTGGGTATATGATGCCGCCAACTGTGAATAAAGTTCTCATACATGGCCCTCAAATTATTGCGAATGCCTTACTACCAATTGGCCAACTGAGCGAAGAAGCTCAAGAGCCTCGCAATAAAGATATTAAGCAATATAGACAGGGCCATTCTAGAAAGTGTTCTCGAGTAGATACAAACAGTGACATTTCAAATCATTTATTAATCTCTTCAGACCCTCTTGCTACAAGTCTTGGACAGTTGCCTCCAAAAAAGTTTCAGAAACTTTCTACAGAAGTACAGAGATTATGAAATCCTCCAAAGGAACCAGCAAATCTATATAGTTTAGATAATCTTAGCAACTCAGAATCACAGGCATCTACCTCAGACTGACTAAATTATTTATTGAAACACAATAAATTTATTTTTTCAAATAAAACTACTATTATTATTGCTTAGTTTATTAATATTTTTTCTTTCATGGTTAACTGTAGTATTACCTTGTAGATTGTTTATTCGCGTTATAATATCGTTCATAAATATTGTGTTACATTTTCAGATAAGAGCTTCTTATACAGGTTAAAAGTCCCGAAGCAGCCATATCTCAGAAACACTTGCGTGAAAGTTTATAAAATTTAATATGGGCGATGTTGCAAAGTCTATATTTTTTTCAAGAGAGGTCTCTACTTTTTATTTAAAATAAAAAGAGTGGTATCTTTGTAGTTAGTTTTTAAAACTTAAAAATTTAATAAAAGCGTGCCTTTTTCATTTAAAATAAGAAAGTTTGACGGGAGTGAAATGATCCACAGCCACAAAACTGCGAACGGTGCGGCGCGTCGATGGTTGCCGTGGTAATCATATGCAGTTGAAATTAATTTGTGACATCGTCAGTAAATCATGAAAAAAAATTATTGAAGTTAGTCCGATATACTATTTCTCTAATTTGTACCTAAAAATCCACCCCTGCAGCACCCCCTACGGGCGAACAATCAACTCCGCTAGCATGATGATATTACTGGTTGCCGTGGTAATCGTATGCAGTGGAAATTAATTTGTGACATCGTCAGTAAATCATGAAAAAAAATTATTGAAGTTAGTCCGATATACTATTTCTCTAATATGTACCTAAAAATCCACCCCTGCAGCACCCCCTCCGGGCGAACAATCAACTCCTCTAGCATGATGATATTACTGGTTGCCGTGGTAATCGTATGCAGTGGAAATTAATTTGTGACATCGTCAGTAAATCATGAAAAAAAATTATTGAAGTTAGTCCGATATACTATTTCTCTAATATGTACCTAAAAATCCACCCCTGCAGCACTCCCTACGGGCGAACAATCAACTCCGCTAGCATTATGATATTACTGGTTGCCGTGGTAATCGTATGCAGTGGAAATTAATTTGTGACATCGTCAGTAAATCATGAAAAAAAATTATTGAAGTTAGTCCGATATACTGTTTCGCTAATATGTACCTAAAAATGCATCCCTGCAGCACCCCCTACGGGCGAACAATCAACTCCGCTAGCACGATGATATTACTGGTTGCCGTGGTAATCGTATGCAGTGGAAATTAATTTGTGACATCGTCAGTAAATCATGAAAAAAAATTATTGAAGTTAGTCCGATATACTATTTCTCTAATATGTACCTAGAAATGCATCCCTGCAGCACCCCCTACGGGCGAACAATCAACTCCGCTAGCATGATGATATTACTGGTTGCCGTGGTAATCGTATGCAGTGGAAATTAATTTGTGACATCGTCAGTAAATCATGAAAAAAAATTATTGAAGTTAGTCCGATATACTATTTCTCTAATATGTACCTAAAAATACACCCCTGCAGCACCCCCTACGGGCGAACAATCAACTCCGCTAGCATGATGATATTACTGGTTACCGTGGTAATCCTATGCAATGGAAATTAATTTGTGACATCATCAGTAAATCATGAAAAAAAATTATTGAAGTTAGTCCGATATACTATTTCTCTAATATGTACCTAAAAATACACCCCTGCAGCACCCCCTACGGGCGAGCAATCAACTCCGCTAGCATGATGATATTACTGGTTACCGTGGTAATCCTATGCAATGGAAATTAATTTGTGACATCGTCAGTAGTATAGATATGCCGGTTCTGATCCTCCCTGAAGGTCATTCAAATGGGGTGGGTATGACCTTGGTTTCCATATTTCATGAGCTGTATTGACGTGGGTATGGGGTGTGGATAGCCGTGTGCTTCGTTGTGTGTTTTTTAAATGAGGTGTTGGGTAACCTTGAGGTTTTTCGGTTACGTTGTGCTTATAGCGGCTGGTTTCGCAATATTTGTCAAGGCTAGCATTGGTTATTTGTGTAGCATTGAAGATCTTTTGTAACCGATTACAGCCGTCGATTGCGGGGCCTCATTGTGCCCTTTCCTTTCGCATACCGGTTGTTATCCTCTCTGAAGGTCATTATGTGTGCGCTTCGTAGTGTGTTTTCAATTGTGATCGTATCTGAAGGGCTTTTTAAATGGGGTGGGGATAACATTGAGCAACGTTGTGTGTTTTTCATATGGGTGCCGGTTGTGATCCTCCCGATGTCATTAAAATAGGGTGCGGATAAGCTTGAGCATTAACGTGGGTTTTTCTTATGGGTGCCGGTTCTGAACCTCCCTGAAGGTCATTGTGCAGCGTTGTGTTTTCAATTTTTATCGTGTCTGAAGGGCTTTTTAAATGGGCGTTAGGTAACCTTGAGGTTTTTAGGTATATAATTGTGCTTATAGACACTGATTCCGAAATATTTGTCGTTAGTGTTTGTATTGGTTGTTTGTGTAACCTTGAAGTTTTCTGTGCTCCATTTCACCAGTCACTTCATAAGACTTGTTTTTGAGATTACTGTGGTTTTAGTTGAAATTCCTTCTCATTATAATGGTCTCCCGAGGTCATTTAAATGGGGGGCGAATAACCTTGAGCTTTGATGTGGGTTGTTCTTATGGGTGCCGGTTCTGATCCTCTCTAAAGATCATTTTGTAACGTGGCCTAATAACTGGTTCTAGTCCATTATATTTACTATTTCTAAAATAAGCCCCAGATATATATTTACTATTTGGATATAATGGAAATTGGACCTCATGATCCTCTGAAAGGTAACTCCTAGGTCTTTTATTTCACGTTTGCGCTCTAGGACTACCTCATTAATGTTGTAGTTGTGCTCTGTGTGAAGGTCATAACGAAACATTTTTTGACGTTTACCGACATTCTCTTATCTTTGAGCTAGCAAATAATGGTATTTATACCTTTTTGCAGCAAAAGGCATCCTTAGAAGAAGCTATTGTTTTAAAAAATTTTTAAAATGATCCATAAAAAACAGTCTGATAGAAAGAGAAAGGCAGATAGGGAGAGGGCTGATAAATAACGTAAATAAGAGTGGACCCAATTGACGCTTTGTTGGATAAAATATCTTCCGCAGATCAGTTGCAAGCCAGTTAAGCTCAAAAGATGTAACTTTTCTTCAATAGTGTTATGCTAATTAACCGATGATAAAAGAAATTGCCACTATTGTTGGATAAGACGTGTTTCGCGTTAAGTTTAAGTGGGTGGAATAGCACCGAGATGTGAACCCCTCCTTGAGATTCTCTGAGTGTTCTCATTTAATACTCCATTACAATGTTTATAATTATGTTCTTGGGAGAATAAAGACATTATTATCATTGATATAGGTACAGGTATATCAGTCTGCGCTGCTTGCCCACCTTTGTTATTTGCTCGTGCTTTGCTTACGGATGTCGGTTGTGATTCTCCTTGAAGGTTATTTAAAATACATGAGGGATAACTGTTAGGCACCCGAGCAGAAATCTTTGATTCCTACCACCAGCGATCGACGGTACTACCAGAACTTTGCCGGTTGTGATCCTCCCTGAAGGTCATGCAGCGTTGGACGGTACGCGACGTTCTGTAGTATAAGTTTCTAATTTAGAAGGCCTTTTTTGTCAATAGTTGTTGTACAGTTATGCTATAACCCTGTCCGAAATCCTGATTATCTAAGAGAAATTATTATATTGTTGAAGTTTCAATACAATCACACAGATTTCTACAAAGATATTTTTTTCAAGGATATAAATATGACACAATTGGCAGAATACATACAGTTCTGTTGCTTATAACATTCAGGCTTAGGTTTCTTCAAAACGCAATTCCAAATAATAATTCGCAATATGAACTATATAATAATAACAAACACTTTATTACACTAAGGACAAATAACAGCTTCGCCAGTTGCAAATTAATTTCACATATTCATCCAGAGTTTGAGTTTATCTCTTTTATTTCTGTAACTTTAACTCTATATCCATCTATGAGAGTAAAACTCAAGGACACACTTATGAAAGACAGATATACATGCATGGCCAATCTTATGAGGAAAGCAAGCTCAGCCCGAATATCTGAACGAGCAGAGATGTCAGGACCGCGTAACTCCTTCCAGTTCCTTTTCCTCTGATGTTATGCTGATCAGCAGAGTTTTCATTTCTTATAATAAGAGTAGAGAGATTCGATTGTTAAATCTAACAACAACACTGTTAGTGTGATTTTTTTTTGTCAATAGCTGTTACGATGTTATCTATTAGATCACTCTGTGTTGCTGTTGTGCTATAACCCTTTCATAAGTCCTGATTATCTCAGAGAAATTATTATACCGTTCAAGGTCTCCCTCTCACATACTCTTATGAAAAACAGATATATAAAAGTATGGTTAATTTTATAAGGATTCGCAAGCCCTCCACGAATATCTGGACGAGCAGAGACGTCAGAACCTCACAAAACCACTCTTCCTTTGATGTTATGCAGACAAGCAGACTTTTCATTTCTCACAACACAACGAGCATAATTACATAGCTCCTTGAACCTGTTCCATGTGTCTACTGTCAATAATTGCTGTGTAAAACTTGCAAGGGCGTCATCTCTCTGTTGAAAAATAAGTTTTACCTTATTTGTTATCTTGGGTACATGAGGGATATTTACACGTACTTTAAAATGTATCATGGGTAACCATTAGATGCTTGAGCAGAAATTTTCGATTCCTACCACCAGCGACCGACGGCGACGGCTCGCCCAAAAGCTTGCCGGTTGTGATCCTCCCTGAAGGTCATGCAGCGTTGGACGGTACGCGACGTTCTATAACATACGTTTCTAATTTAAAAGGGTCGTGCATGAGTCAGCCAGCGAAGAGGTGTGCAGGTGTGCTGCCTGCGGTGGATAGCGTATGCTTATGCATGGCGGTTGTGGAAGGTCCCACCAGCGATCGACGCGACGGCGACGGTTCGCCCAAAAGCTTGCCGGTTCTGATCCTCCCTGAAGGTCATGCAGCGTTGGACGGTACGCGACGTTCTGTAGTATAAGTTTCTAATTTAGAAGGCCTTTTTTGTCAATAGCTGTTGTACAGTTATGCTATAACCCTGTCCGAAATCCCGATTATCTAAGAGGAATTATTATATTGTTGAAGTTTAAATACAATCACACAGATTTCTACATAGATATTCTTTTCAAGGACATAAATATGACACAATTGGCAGAATACATACAGTTCTGTTGATTATAACATTCAGGCTTAGGTTTCTTCAAAACGCAATTCCAAATAATAATTGGCAATAGGAACTATATAATAATAGCAAACACTTTATTATACATAAGGACAAATAAGAGCTTCGCCAGTTGCAAATTAATTTCATATACTCATCCAGAGTTTGAGTTTATCTATTTTATTTCTGTAACTTTAACTCTATGTCCATCTATGAGAGTAAAATTCAAGGACACACTGATGAAAGACAGATATACATGCATGGCCAATCTTATGAGGAAAGCAAGCTCAGCCCGAATATCTGAACGAGCAGAGATGTCAGGACCGCGTAACTCCTTCCAGTTCCTTTTCCTCTGATGTTATGCTGATCAGCAGAGTTTTCATTTCTTATAATAAGAGTAGAGAGATTCGATTGTTAAATCTAACAACAACACTGTTAGTGTGATTCTTTTTTGTCAATAGCTGTTACGATGTTATCTATTAGATCACTCTGTGTTGCTGTTGTGCTATAACCCTTTCATAAGTCCTGATTATCTCAGAGAAATTATTATACCGTTCAAGGTCTCCCTCTCACATACTCTTATGAAAAACAGATATATAAAAGTGTGGTTAATTTTATAAGGATTCGCAAGCCCTCCACGAATATCTGGACGAGCAGAGACGTCAGAACCTCACAAAACCACTCTTCCTTTGATGTTATGCAGACAAGCAGACTTTTCATTTCTCACAACACAACGAGCATAATTACATAGCTCCTTAAACCTGTTCCATGTGTCTACTGTCAATAATTGCTGTGTAAAACTTGCAAGGGCGTTATCTCTCTGTTGAAAAATAAGTTTTACCTTATTTGTTATCTTGGGTACATGAGGGATATTTACACGTACTTTAAAATGTATCATGGGTAACCATTAGATGCTTGAGCAGAAATTTTCGATTCCTACCACCAGGGACCGACGGCGACGGCTCGCCCAAAAGCTTGCCGGTTGTGATCCTCCCTGAAGGTCATGCAGCGTTGGACGGTACGCGACGTTCTGTAGTATAAGTTTCTAATTTAGAAGGCCTTTTTTGTCAATAGCTGTTGTACAGTTATGCTATAACCCTGTCCGAAATCCCGATTATCTAAGAGGAATTATTATATTGTTGAAGTTTAAATACAATCACACAGATTTCTACAAAGATATTTTTTTCAAGGATATAAATATGACACAATTGGCAGAATACATACAGTTCTGTTGATTATAACATTCAGGCTTAGGTTTCTTCAAAACGCAATTCCAAATAATAATTTGCAATATGAACTGTATAATAATAGCAAACACTTTATTACACATAAGGACAAATAACAGCTTCGCCAGTTGCAAATTAATTTCACATACTCATCCAGAGTTTGAGTTTATCCCTTTTATTTCTGTAACTTTAACTCTATGTCCATCTATGAGAGTAAAATTCAAGGACACATTGATGAAAGACAGATATACATGCATGGCCAATCTTATGAGGAAAGCAAGCTCAGCCCGAATATTTGGACGAGCAGAGATGTCAGGACCGCGTAACTCCTTCCAGAGTTCCTTTTCCTCTGATGTTATGCGGATAAGCAGAGTTTTCATTTCTTATAATAAAAGTAGAGCGATTCGATTGTTAAATCTAACAACAACATTGTTAGTGTGATTTTTTTGTCAATAGCTGTTACGATGTTATCTATTAGATCACTCTGAGTTGCAGTTGTGCTATAACCCTTTCATAAGTCCTGATTATCTCAGAGAAATTATTATACCGTTCAAGGTCTCCCTCTCACATACTCTTACGAAAAAAAGATATATAAAAGTATGGTTAATTTTATAAGGATTCGCAAGCCCTCCACGAATATCTGGACGAGCAAAGACGTCAGAACCTCACAAAACCACTCTTCCTTTTATGTTATGCAGACAGGCAGACTTTTGATTTCTCACAACACAACGAGCATAATTACATAGCTCCTTAAACCTGTTCCATGTGTCTACTGTCAATAATTACTGTATAAAACTTGCAAGGGCGTCATCTCTCTGTTAAAGGATTCAAGGAAAAGGAATCAATATCTCCAAGAATTGGAATCTGCAACCGTACGGTTGACGATGTGAAAAGAAAAATACATTCACTTCGTTCTGCATTTTCCCGTGAAATGAAAAAAGTTTCCATTAAAAAAAGTGGCCAAGGAACAGATGAAAATTATGAATCAACGTGGGAATTTTATGATGCGCTACAATTTACAAAGGCATCAGTGACCGGGGCTGCAACAATATCAAGTCTGGTAAGTTCTATTATCTAACATTTGCATTTCGTTGACGTCTAGCGTAAATGTGTCGGTACTGCCACTCGACCATTCCATCAACAATTTGGAAATAATCTGTGTATTCTGAACGTACATCTTTGACTTGATTGGTAGTTGGTCTACTTGAGGGGTCGTTAATTAAGGGGAAGAAATTTTCCATTGGCATTCCATCTGAGCGCCACTTGCCGTCTATAATCTGTGCACTATCAACTTCATCTAGGTATCCTGGAGGCGCATACAATCGCAGAGAATCTTTGTGAGCAAGCAGCTAATTGTGGAGTACACATATCGCCTTAACTACTGATATTATCCTAGATGGGCGAGTTGATTCTGGTCGTCTCAGTACACGGAAACGTTGAGCAATAAGTCCAAAGCATTTTCTACTACTCTTCTTGCTCGCGATAGTCGATAATTAAATACAGAAGTTGTAACTTGCATATTAACCTCTTGATGGCTTCATCAAATACGGTTTCAATGGAAACGCATCATCTGCGACAACCACAAACGGTGTCAGCTTTTTTCTGCCTTTCAGTGGACGAGGTTCTGGTATATTCAAAATATTGTTTTCCAGTGCAGATGATAATGTACAATTTCTAAAAACGCCACCATCAGAAATTCGTCCACTACAACCTACATCAATGTAGATAAATTTGTAATCTGCATCCACCAGAGCCATGAGTACTATACTATGATGTCCTTTGTAATTGAAAAAGTGATTGCCACTCTTTGGTGGGGCTTTTATGATTATATGCTTCCCATCTAATGCACCCAAGCAATGAAGATACTGCCACTTTTTCTCATATTCATTAGAAACTTGCTCCCACTGTTCCTGTGACCCTGGTGTCTAAAATGAAATCAATCCAATTTTGAATGTGCAATCGCATTCTCCATATAGGAAAAGAACACAGAGAACTCAAGTACTATACTGTATACGCATAACTTTAGCTATATGCTAATTGAAAAATAAAACACAAGCTTTTTGAATATGTGTCACATGAATGCTATTGGAATTAACAAGTGCCTCTTATATTTGCAGGATAATAATTCAGTAGACATCACAGATACCCCTGTAGAAACTGAGTCACCTGCAGAAACTGAGGCATATTCGAGCAAGGGATCTAAATGTGTTCAGCGCTACAACTGGTCCCAGAAATAAGAAGAACAAATCAGAAGAAGATGAAGCATACTCCCGTGCGATGAAAATATTACAAAAACCAGTCAAAATAGTACAACGTTCTCTTACTATTTAATCTATTTTCTGTAGTTACTTTATGATGAAGGTGTTATTAATGATGGTATGCCTTGTGGGATGGACCCAGGTTGAGGGGTTTCGTGCGTACGACTGTGCTGGACCAAATCTCAACTTCACTCGGGTAAACCTCCGATATGTCGAACCATGCTTGGATCAAAAAGAGGAAGTAATTACCTCATCAGAAGAAGTACAACTACTGGAGACCTCAGAGACTTTCATGGTTAAAGTCAAATCATGTCTAGTCCGGCTTGTAAGGCAAGTATCTTACTGCGGGCACAGTAGTCATAACAGCCTAGTAGAGGGGGGTATGGCAGAGTACATCTATAATCTCGGACGTTCTAGATGTATAGAGGCACACGAGACAGGAACCACTTCACTATACTTCAACCCAGATTATAAAATTGTATTCCATGACCTAAAAGTAGGACAAAGTATGACAATGACTAGAACTCTTACAGGTAAACTTGCACCTAACGGAGCATGTGAAGGATCAAGTTTTTCGGACTCGTTCGGAACATGGCAAAACGTGGTAGCAACTGGTTCGTTTTCAGTTACTTTAACTGAATCAACTGCCGTGGTGACTGGAGAAAAAGATGAAATACATCTAGAATCAGGACTCATTTGTCAATATACTCGAGGGGAATGTTCAGATTCTTTTAAAGGGGAATCCTACTGGTTTGTCAGAGAAGATGATAACTGTCATTCACTGTCTACGAAGGTCTTGTATGAAGGTCCTGCAAACGTAACGCGGACACAAAAATCAGACGGAGCATTTCTCGGAAGCATGGTTTCCGTAGAGCGGGGTCCAGTTGTATTCAATTTCCGCATGATGAACAAATACAGTCTCTGTCACCTTGATTCATATGTAACGGACCATCCTAAACTGATAATTGTGAGGAAAAACGGAATGAGCTTTTATCATAAACGGAAACAGTTAGATGCTAAGGAAATGGATCTATTCACGTATATGAACTCCAAGTTTTTATATATCGAGCGTAATCATGAATATAACTTTAAGACTCTTTACAATCATTTGCATCTGCTTTTGTGTCAAAACAAGTATCAAACTCTGGAAAATTCACTAGCTTTGGCAATCATTTCTCCCAATGAATTTGCATATATTCACCACGGGGGACCTGGAGCTGCAGGGAGACAGCTAGGAGAGGTCATTTATGTGACATCCTGTCAGGCGGTGCCCGTGTCCAGGAGAGATACAGGAGAAATATGTTACATGGAGATGCCTGTGATCTACAAGAATGACTCCTATTTTGTTAAACCCAAATACCACACACTGGCACGTCACGGAACCGAAATAAGCTGTAATCCTATTATGCCGCCTGCATTTCTCTTGGAAGACCACTGGTATTCTCTTGTGGGAACCCCCATTCAGATTGAGCCTCCTCAGACTCTTAACCCTAATAGCCAGATAGAGTGGCACTACAAAAATCCAGTCCATCTTGGAACGAGTGGTATCTATACCAACGAAGATCTAGATAGACTAAGGGACCATATCATGTACGGAGACGAAAGACAGGCGATCTCTAATATTATAAGCAGGAGTTATTTAGGACTTAATCCTGACCTGCAAGGAGGAGATTTCGCGAATTTCCTCACGGAAAAAGGGCTGGAGAAAATTGAAGAAACAATTACTGGGAAGTTATGGGGATGGTTTTCAAAGTTCGGGAGTTTTTCAGCGGAGATGATAGGAATTATGGTAATTATTCAAGCCTTGAAATGGATTTTGGGTACCTTAATCCATGGAAAAGCATTATACGACCTATATGGTTGCGGACTAGAACTAATAGGTTCAGTATGGGAGTCTGCAACGATGTGTCTCATACACAGGGCCAATAAGGACTTGTTGGAGGAAAGAAGGAAGACCAGGAGGAATCTCAAAGACATCTTTAAACGAGAGGCGCAACCAGGAACATCTCCTACGCAAGAAGAAATGGTCAACATGTTAGAAGCAGGAGACATTAAACAATACCAACTTCTGTCAAATGATAATCCTAAGAAAATGACTCTATATCCTGAAGTAGTAGTAACTAGCCCAAAGGCGGCAGAAAGAACTCCCCAGAAATACTCGCCAACAAAACATGATGACGACATATTTAACACCGGGCGGTAATCTAGATGTAAGTCTTGCCTACACTGACGTGTATAAAGTATGTACTAGTTGCCTAGACCTAGGGAAAATAAACACCTTGTGACTAACAGACCATAAATATCCTCTGTTAAAAAAAAAATGTGGTGACCATGTGGCCTCAGAGGTGAGGCAGATGAATAAAGTAAATTGCAAAAGGGCAAAGTTGGAGATATTTCAGTTTTATACTGGTTAAACTGAAAGCAAATTCACTACTACCAAAGCCCTTCCGAAAGCAAGCTCCATTTGTGGATTCAGGTGGACTCCTTAGGGTGGGTGGTAGGCTACAAAGTTCACAATTCTCCTACGAAAGACAACACCCTCTACTATTGCCGAAAAATAATCGTCTCACCGACTTAGTTGTTGAGGAAGTGCATAGAAAACATATGCAGCCTGGGTTCAAGGCCTTGTATTATTTAATACTCCAGCAGTTTTGGATTCTATCTCCGCGCAGCGCGATATATCGCTGTTTATCTCGATGCATCCGCTGTTTTTGGTGCAAACCAAAAGCATACACTCCAGTTATGGTAAATCTCCCTTCATACAGAGTTTCTCAACTCAAACCTTTTTCACAGATTACGGTAGATTATGCCGGTCCATTTTCTGTCACCATGGGCCGCATAAGAGGAGCAAAAACGTTCAAAGCGTATATTTGCGTTTTTGTCTGTGGCGTTACAAAGGCGATCCATCTCGACTTAGCATCAGATCTAACGACTGAGGCCTTTTTAGCAGCTTTCCATCGATTTGTTTCGCGTCGAGGAAGATATACCGACGTTTACAGTGACCAGGGGACTAATTTCATTGGTGCCTACAACCAGATGAAAGAGTTCGCCAAGGTTGCGTCTGAAAAGCTTTCCTTGAAATGGCACTTCAACCCTCCAGCTTCACCCCATTTTAATGGTCTAAGTGAAGCGGGAGTTAAATCAGTCAAAACACACCTGCGCAGGGTCGTGGGTGACCAGACAATGACCTACGAAGAATTGTATACCCTACTTTCTCAAATTGAAGCCCTTCTTAACTCAAGGCCGTTAACTCCGTTGAGCATGGATCTAAATGATTTATCAGCGTTGACTCCAGGTCATTTCCTCACTATGGAACCGCTCAATTCTCCTTTTCCAGAACCTGACGTTTCCCACATTCATATGGCTCGCTTGTATAGATGGCAGTTAATTCAAAAAATGCACAATGACTTCTGGAAACGTTGGCATGCGGAATATTTACATACCTTACAGCAACGGTGTAAATGGGACAAATCTATTGCAGAAATTGAAGGAGGCACTTTAGTGCTGATCGCAAACGAACTGAAACCTCATCTGCAGTAACAGATGGCCCGCATCATTCGCCTGCATCCTGGTCATGACAATGTAGCTAGGGTTGCCACTGTCAAAACGGATAACGGAACCATGCAAAGGCCTCTTGCTAAGCTTTGTCCTTTGCCACTGTATGAATCACACTATAATTCATTCATATTGTGACGTCTGTACGTATTTAGTTTCTATCTCAATTGTTAAGGAAGCGCATTTTTATTTTCTACTATAATTTTCGTAGTCATAACTAATGCCTCTTACTTTACTTTTAACTTAAGTATACCTGGTTGCCTACCTTAGGTTCAACCCCATAGAAAATATTCAAACAGGTTCAACCAATAGCACTGCTCGTATGAATTTCGTGTGAACTCGAGAGAGATCCGAGGAGAAGCAACGCGACGGCATCGGAGAACGGTTGTGCTCCTGTTTTCGAACGTTCTATCTTTACGTCCCATTTTTCTGTACTACGACAACTTACGAGAAGCCATAAAATAACCAGGAGGATCCTTCAAGAAGCTGGATTGCTGTCCACCAGATAGTATCTCTCTACTTTGCTTTAATTCACAAATTCTACGAGCGGGTCCTTTTTTGTCCTCATTATTTATTATCATTGAACCAGTACCTCAATTAGAATGTTTAGATTTATTCTAGCACAAGTTTTATCCACCCACCACACAAAACATTTTTGAAATTTATAAATCAATATTTTTCAAACAAAAGTCACAATGGCAGAAAGAGGCTATCGCGGACATCCTGACAAACAGGTCAATCCTAAGGCCCGTAACCTTTACCTGCCCCACCACGGTGACCAGAACTCTGAGGCGGCTGAAAAGCCCTCAGAGGCGAAGTCTCCCAACAAGGCTGCAGAGAAGCCACCCCGGAAGCTTTCCCTACCCAAGAAAGACATTTTCAGGCCAGAAAAGGAACGTTCCCACACCCTATCCGTCGACGATCGTAGAAAAGTAGCCAGCCGCCGATTCTTTCTTCACGTTCAATATGAACGTAAGAGAGACAAACATCAACGTTAAGCAGCAACCAAACCTGGCGGTTTCCCCTAATCTAACCGCCAAGACGTACGAACAACTGGGGATTGACAATCCTAACCTCAGCAAACTATGGACGCGTGAGACATTCAAGTTCTACTGTGCCTCGCTTCTATGGGTACGCATCATTCATCTCAAAGCGAAGTTTCGCGATGAGTTGACTGACACAGAGCGGAAGATACTCGAAAAGTGCTACGGCTACGCTTTCAACGTGCCTGAGCCAATTCGATTATATCTGAGCTCTCTAGGCGTAATTGAGACCCGAGGAGGTCAACACATCTACCCCTCGTTCCCAAGCATGCCTCAAACAACAGCGGACCACTCTCCGGGTTATTACTCGGACGTCATCAACACTGACCATCATAACCTGTATGAAGAGATTCCTTGCTTAGGTGTCATCTTTACACTAATGCAGGGGTCCTTGTCGAAGACACGTCCTTACCCCCAACCAGCCATCCCGTGTTACCTGATGGCCAAGAAACAAATGGTAACCTTTGCTTCTTCCAACGCTTTTCACCGCTGTTGGAAATCGTGAAGTTGGCGGAAAACCTTAACAACCGTCATTGTGTTTGACATAAATGTCTGACATTATTGATAGAAGTATTTTTATATTAGTACAACTGTAAGGCTGATTTGGCCACTAAACTTGTGTACAATGTACAAATAGAAGTGTTAAACTTTGGACGAAGGAGCATTTTTTCTTCTGGGACAACTACTCACAATACAGTCCACTCACAAGAAAGGAAGACACACTCCTAAAGCTGGTTCGGCAAACACGCAAACGCAAAACACTTAACATTTCTGGTCGAAATTCGAGCCGGATTGGGGATCTGGAGGATCTATGGAAACTAGGCGAACTCACAAGAGCACTAGGGACTACACACATATCACAGGTGGGACACAGGACACAGGTAACACAGGCGGGAAGAAGACACACCGGTAAGCAGAGCATTTTTTCATACACATTGTTGAGGTTCAGAAGGGCAACAATAGTGCAGGAGTGCTACAAGTGTTGTTGACAGTTGATTCAGTGAATATTTCTGAGATTTTCTATATTTTTGGACCTTTCAAAATGGACTCGCAAAATACTAACATTGTTAATACCTCTGTAGATTTAATTGAACAAAAACGTGCACTTGTTAACAAAAGAGCCAGGGCTAAGTCTTCCATAACAAGGATAGAGAATTTTGCTAATGATGATGAGCGTTTTTCAGATATTAATGAATATAAAGTGAGAGAGCAATACCTTATTCAGGCATTTGATAAATATTGCACCATTCAAACGGAGCTGGAAGACTTAGACGAGTGCTTTGAAAGTGACAGGGAGGCTATTGAAATGCAATATTTTAGTGTATTAGCTAAATTAAAAAGTAGGATAGGAACTCAAGATCAAAATAACTCAAATTCACGACAAAGTACATCTAACAGTGATGAGAGCTTGCAACATCCTGCTGCCCCACAAATATCTACATTTAAAGTAAATCTACCCAATTTAAATCTTCCAAATTTCTCTGGTAAATTTGAGGAATGGTATTCATTTATCGATTTATTCTCAGCTCTAATAGACAATGATACAACACTTTCACCTGTACAGAAGTTTGTGTACCTGAAGTCCTCACTCTCGGGCGAACCTCTCAAATTAATAAACGAGATGCAATTAACCAATGCTAATTACGCAATGGCGCTTAATACTCTCAGGGAACGATACGAAAATCGTATGTACGTTATCAATGCACATTTGAACAATCTTTTCGAAACAGATTATGTAACTGGTAGGGATGGAAAACAACTCAGGGCATATTTGACTCAAATAAAACAAAACGTTAACTCTTTAAAACTTTTAGGGTTACCGGTAGAACAGTGGGATATTATACTCATATATTTTTTCCTCAGGAAAGTAGATATGCACACCAGACAGGCTTATGAATTGGATAGAGCGGACAAAAGTCAGCTTCCGACGCTTGACGGATTTTTAAAGTTCTTAGAAAAACGATGCATTGCCTCAGAAAGCATGAATCCACTATATACTAAGTCTCATAACAGAACACGCTTAAATACCCCAGGCACACACTCTAACACTCATTCTAAGACAACACATGTTTCAACAATATCAGCAGGTAATGGCAATCACGCTAAAACAACCATGTTTTGTTTATATTGCAAAAATAAGGAGCATAATATTTATTCGTGTCAAAAGTTTAAATCAATCACCCTACAACAACGCAGAGACTTTGTTAAGGAAAATAGTCTTTGTTATAATTGTATAGGATCAAAACATCGGGTAGCCACATGTTCATCTACAGGGTGTAGAGAATGTAAGAGGAAACACCACACGCTTTTGCATTCATTTGAGGTTACGCAACAACAGAATAATCCCGCGGCGCAAGCGGCAACGTCGCCAACCCCACGTCCGTCAGCTGATCCGCAGACACAAGTCTGTAATACAAATTCTAATAGAGGCATAGACCAAGGTCATCAGAGTCAGGTAGAAAAGGGAAACAGTAGCAACAGCGGTCCGACTGTTTCAATGGTTACAGGGGTCATTTCTCGATCACACACGTGCATTTTGTTAGCTACCGCGCAAATTTATCTTATTGGAAGAAATGGGGTCAAAATACAGGCTCGGGCATTACTGGATTCTGCCTCTCAAAGTACATTTATGACGGGTGATTTGTTACATAGACTAGGGTTAAACGCAGATCATCAGGAGCTCACTGTAGGGGGTGTAGCCAACAAAATAACAAAAATAAATAAATCTGCCACGCTTACACTACAATCACGGGTAGGGCATTATGAAAGGGAATTTAATGCAGGCATTTTAGAGGAGATTACATGTCATTTACCACAAATTGATTTGGGAAATAGGTCACTGTACATACCTCAGGGTATTGTCTTAGCGGATGAGTTGTATTATAAACCAGCACCGATAGATCTGCTTTTAGGCGCGGATATTTACTTTGATCTATTGGAACCGGGAGTAATTAGGCTAGGAGATGATCAGCCCACATTGCAGAACACTAAGGTTGGTTGGGTTATTGCAGGGACTGTGCCCATCTCACCACAGTTAACACCAAGGGTATCGCACATGAATGTATGCTTACACTCCTCATTGGAAAAAGATCATTCGCTCGACGATATGCTCGTAACTTTTTGGCAACAGGAAAATTATGAGGCGGTACAATCAAAGGTACTCACGGAAGATGAGCAAAAGTGCGAATCTATTTTCGTTAATACAACAAAGCGATTACAGGATGGCTCTTTTCAAGTAGATTTGCCGTTAAAAGGCGAATTTGAACATTTAAAGCTAGGTGACTCTTTTAAAACTGCCAAACAGAGATTTTTACGACTCGAGAACAAGTTACGTAATAACTTAGATCACGCAGATCAGTACAAGCGGTTTCTGGATGAATACGTTGAAATGGGACACGGAAAATTTGTAGAATTCGATGAAAATAATGCACTTCACACTTCAACGAGATATTTCTTACCCCATCATTCAGTCATAAAATTGGACAGTGTTAGTACTCGCTTACGGGTGGTTTTTGACGCCGGAAGTAAAACAACTACAGGATTCTCTCTAAACGATATTATGTTCAAAGGATATACCGTACAACCGGAGTTATTTGACATCTTATGTAGGTTTCGGTCTTTTAAATACGTGATCACCACGGACATACAAAAAATGTATAGGATGGTAAAGATAAACCCAAAACACCATTGGTTGCAGTCAATACTGTGGCGTGAATCCCCATCGCAGAAATTGGGCTGTATAGAGCTCCAAACTGTTACTTACGGGACTAATTCAGCTCCTTATTTGGCAACGAGGTGTTTAGTAGAGCTAGCTACGACTGGTAAAGAGAAATATCCTTTAGCTGCGAAAACTTTACTCGAACAAACGTACGTGGATGATATTTTAGGTGGAGCAGATACTTTGGAGCTTGCAGAAGCTTTAAAACAGCAGTTGATTGAACTTTTAGGCTCGGCTAATTTTTTATTACATAAATGGAGATCAAATTTCTCTACCCTGGTAGATCCTGATGGTGATCATTTAGATAATTTGAAGATAAATGAAGGAAATAATAAAGTATTCGGGATATCTTGGCAACATACTACGGATGAACTCATAATAAAACTACCTCGCTATCAAACAACTAGTGACATCACAAAACGAAAAGTTCTCGCATGCATTGCTAGTTTATTTGATCCCTTAGGGCTTGTAGGACCAATTTTAGTTCCCGCCAAGCTACTCATGCAAAAAATTTGGTTGGCTCAAACAGGTTGGGATGACAAACTGCCATCTGATTTGGTTCAACATTGGCTGAAGTTTGTAGCGGATATGTCAAGGGTGACGGAAATCTCGGTACCGCGCTGGTTATTCAAAAACAAACCAATAAATTCCTTAGAACTGCATGGTTTTTCGGACGCGAGCATGACGGCGTACGGAGTTTGCGTTTATTTAAAGGTGTCATATGATGATGGCTCGATACATTCACATCTTTTGTGTTCAAAGTCGCGAGTTGCTCCTGTCAAGGTGATAACATTACCGCGATTAGAACTGTGTGGTGCAGTTCTGTTGGCACGACTAATTGCAAGAGTAAAGACGATTTACTCATTCCACTTCTCTAAAATTTGCTTGTGGAGTGACTCTGAGATTGTTTTGGCTTGGATAAAATCACACCCATCTCGATGGAATACATTTGTTGCGAATAGAGTCGCGGAGATACAACAATTAACGCCTGATTACGAGTGGAGACATGTTAAATCTCAATACAATCCGGCCGATATAGTATCTCGCGGCAGTTCTCCCTTAAATCTCAAGTCCAACACTTTATGGTTTTATGGCCCAAAGGAATTACTCATAGAGTCTGGAAACATTCCAGTTAATGATACGCGTATTCATATAGCGGAAGAGGAGTTACCGGAATTAAAGAAAACGTCCCATGTTAATGTAGTTAAAAATCATTTCCCTTGGATAAACTTCTCTAAATATTCTCGATTAAAACATACTGTTGCTTATTGCCTAAGATTTATTAACAATTGTAAAAACCCCACGGAAAAGGTTTATGGTATTTTAACTGTTGATGAACTAACTCACTCAGAGGAATTAATTATCAGGCTAGTACAGAATGATCATTTCGCTAGGGAAATAACTCAACTAAAAAATTCAATTATTATTGATAATAAACAGCTGTTAGCATTAAACCCATTTATCGATAAGAATGGTGTACTTAGGGTAGCTGGGCGTCTCGAAAATTCTAACTTGAGGTTTGACGAAAAGTTTCCTATAATATTACCACCCAAAGATCATGTTGTTCGTTTACTAATAAAGCAAGAACATGAAAGACTCTTTCATGCAGGACAACAAGCTGTTTTGACGAGCTTAAGACTTAAATTTTGGATAATTAGTGGCTTGAAAGAAGTCAAAGCGGTTTTGAAGAATTGCGTCGTGTGTCATAGATTAAAGGCAATTACTGCGGAACAGCTCATGGGCGCTCTTCCAAAGGATCGTGTCACTATGTCTCGGCCATTCCTAAGAACGGGAATAGATTTTGCGGGGCCAATCACAATTAAAGAATCTAGGTTACGTAAGAGTATTCAGTACAAATCATATATTGCGGTTTTTGTCTGTACGACCACTCGAGCCATACACTTAGAGTTGGTCACTAGTCTTTCAACTCCTGCCTTTATGTGCACTCTAAAACGATTTATAGCTAGGCGAGGCAACCCATCAATCATATATAGTGACAACGCGACAAACTTCAAGGGCGCTAGCAATCAGTTGAACGAATTGTACGTATTCTTTGAAAATAAAAATAATTTGGACACAATACAAACGCAGTTGGGCGAATCACGGATAAGGTGGAAATTCATACCTCCTAGTAGTCCCCATTGGGGTGGATTATGGGAAGCAGGGGTTAAATCTCTAAAGTATCATTTACGGCGATCAGTAGGGAACATGATGCTTACTTATGAAGAGATGTCTACGGCTTTGAGTCAAATAGAAGCCATACTAAATTCTCGACCGCTTACACAACTGTCGTCAGATCCATCAGATTTTTCATGTCTGACTCCCGCGCATTTTTTGATAGGAGATAGCTTGATGTCTTTCCCGGAGCACGAACTATTTGCACTCCCGATCAATCGTATCAAACAATGGGAACTGTGTTCAAAAATTAGACAGACTTTTTGGAACCGGTGGCATAAAGAATATTTAACCAAACTACAAAAACGGCCCATCTGGTTTAAGCCCTCGGAAAACATAAAGTTAAACTCGCTGGTACTCTTAAAAGAGGACAATTTACCTCCCTTACAATGGCGGTTGGCTCGAGTGACTGAGGTACTTCCTGGTAAAGATGGCAAGGTAAGAATGGTTCGTGTTGTGACAAGAGATGGTTGTTTCACCAGAGCGATTTCAAAAATTTGTCCATTACCATTTGAAAATTAATAGAGTGGACACACCAGTTGTGGGGGCCGGAGGATGTTGGAAATCGTGAAGTTGGCGGAAAACCTTAACAACCGTCATTGTGTTTGACATAAATGTCTGACATTATTGATAGAAGTATTTTTATATTAGTACAACTGTAAGGCTGATTTGGCCACTAAACTTGTGTACAATGTACAAATAGAAGTGTTAAACTTTGGACGAAGGAGCATTTTTTCTTCTGGGACAACTACTCACAATACAGTCCACTCACAAGAAAGGAAGACACACTCCTAAAGCTGGTTCGGCAAACACGCAAACGCAAAACACTCAACAACCGCCAAGAGGGAATAACATTTTATTCTCAGCGGGCGGAACTACCAACCACTTTCCTTGCTCTCCTGCCAATAGTGGATTCAATTTCACTATCCTTAAAGATGTATCTGGCGTTATTGCAGGCACCACTACTTTTAAGGTGCACCCAATTGTTTATGCCACCATGCAAGAACAAAGGTACCTCTGCCAAGCAATACCCACTCACCAAACCAGCGACAATCATGCAACAAGCCGCATCACCATTTCCAACGTCATTCCCCGATCACTAAACGCTGAAGCTCGTGGAGCTTTCCGAATGGCCACCTCGTTTGGCTTTCAGTTACGGAAGGAACCATTCGAGAGTAATCATAACACCTGGGCGTCCGTAACCGGAACGGCAGCACAACCCATTCCCCAATTTTTAGCGGTTCGAGGTTCGAACCGATACTTATTATCACGCACACCCATCCCCCAAGGTTAGTTGTTCAATTTTCCTTCAGTTTTGATCAGCAACATGGCCGATCTTGGTTACAGAGCTCCAGCAGAACGTCAACAAAAGCGCGATAGGTCTGACCCAGCAGGCGGCTGAAAATCCCGTGGACAAAGGCCAGGGACGTAGCGCTATAGAGAAGCGTCCAAGGAAACGTGCCCTGCCAGCCAGACCTCCGCCAGAACAAAAGAGAAATGTCCCGACACCCTCCGCTTCTACAATAGTAGAAAAGGAGCCAATGGTCGACTCGTTTTTCACATTCAACATGAATGTGAGAGAGGTGGCCATTAATGTCAAGCAGAGGCCGAACCCAAATGTACTTAGAAAAACCTATTATGAACGATGATTCAAACCTAACGGAGTCTTGGACTCGTGAGTCCTTCGAGTATTACTCCACAGTACTTCTGTGGTTAAGAATCATCCACCTGAAAACAAAATTCAGGGACCCAATCACGACACAAGAGCAACAAGTCATCGACAAGTGCGATGGTTACAGTTTCAACGTACCAGAGCTAATCCGATTGTACTTGTTAAGCTTAGGAGGCCAACACCTGTACCCGTCATTTCCATCTATGCCAGCAGTCTCAGTGAACAGGACCCCGGGTTATCATACCCAACGTATCAACGCAGAGAACCATAGTCTGTATGAGGAAGTACCTTGTTTAGGTACCATCATTACCTTAATGCGCGGAACTCTAGCAGATACCCGTCCAGTGCCACAACCCACCATCCCGGTGTACCAACACACTATACAGCCAACGAGAATCTATGCTTCTATCATAGAATCTCCACACCTAGAGAGGAGGGTAAGAGCATTCGATACTCCGCTGGAATCACAGTGGACCACTTCCCTTGCTCGCCAAACCACACAAGGTTCAACTTTGTCCAGCTTTTCAATTAAAACATTTTTGAGAGATATGTAATTAAAAAACAATTTCGATCAGAAATTAATATCAAATACCCCACTGTGCATCGTCTGGCCTACCTCCTATCTCCCTTCCACTCGTAGGGACCGCTGCCGCCTGTCGCATCGTCGTGGAAGACCAATGGCACACACGGCGGATTTTAACGCAGCGGAGAATAGACAGCCGGAATCGTGGCGTCACATCTGTCATCTTGTTGAGTCCAAACAACTTTTTATATGTGTGGTTTTCCTCATTTGCGCGTATGTTCTTTGTGAAAAATTCGTTTGTTCTAACAGATATTCTTACTACTTCCATGTAAGTATAACAAGGATTAAATAGCTATTCTTCGAATATAATTTCCAGCGATTTCGTCTCAGATTTTATTGAAAATTTAGCGTTTCGATTGTATTTATAGGTTACGTTTTTTGTTTTAGGATGGCATCTCAACACGTTTTGCGATTTTCCGCAGTAGTAAACTTCTTTAAAGAGAAAGAGAAGCTTATTGCGAGAGGATAAGATGCTGTTAGAGTCTGGCCACATAAAACACATGGGTTTTGATAGCCAGTTTATTATCACAAGAGGAAGTGTTCATGGGAGTATGAGGGACCGCATTTACAAGGTGGAGGTAATGTCTTAACTACTTTTTCGCGTTTAATTCTATTTCTAGTTACATGCACTTGTCCAAGGGGACAATACCTGTGCCATCATATGGCTGCATTGGCGATATTTTCCTATCAAAATATATCAAGTACGGATATAGCTTGTTAATGGAAAAATAAAAAACCTATTGATGGCAATGTGAAAGCGATTGCGGAACTATTTCCTAAAAAGAAGGTCCACCAATCGGTTACTGATGCCATACCAGATTCTAGAATTTATGAATTTAAGGCTAAATTGAGCGTTTATAAAAATGCAGTTGGATTGTGCTGGCTTCTCAAGGAAGATACTAAAATATTGGATGAACTGGTAGATGTAGAATCGCTAGTCTTCTCTGAAGAGTATTTAAAAGCCGAGGATAAAGAAGCTTATCTTCTAAATAAGCTAAGCTTAAAAGAAGCTGATATATATGATATTAGTGTCAAGACTGGATGCCAGTCTGAAAATGATATGTGGCTAGTAGTACGACAAAATAGATTAACCTCAAACAACTTTGGCGCAGTACTTGCAGCTTTATAATGATTTATTCACCACTACTTGAGGTAAACAAATAGTCTAACCACAGAAGGTCATGAACCTTGTGCGTGTGTATGACTATAATCGTTGATTAACATATTTAGGGGAAGATAGACAGCCACATAGGAACACCGCGCGCTCGCAGTCTATCTCACTCACTCTTTCATCCTTTATGTCCGAAAACAATCATCGTCACCTGGCGCCCTCTGAAATAATATAACAAGTTTCGCAAATTCCTGAATCCTTTATAAATATGACCAATAGATGGAGCATCCAGCTATAAAAATACGACCTTGCATTGCCACTGACACAACATTCGAAATGATCAGTTGACAGCTGATATTCGCAAACATCTGTGTTTTGTGGAAAACATCGCATCGCTTGTTGACCTTGTTTTCCGTATAACGCTATGTAAAATTGAGGACCTTTATTTGTGTTTTTTTTATAATTTCTTGGTCATCTGTTGGTCATTTTCACCATAATTGTTGTTGTGATGTGTTTTTTAAGGAATCTTTTTTGTCAAGTAAGCACATCTGTGAACTAAAATGATGTAATTCATGAGATAATGCATGATGAAAACTTGAATGCATACTAAAAACAGCAAAGAAAAAAACGTTTATTTACAAATTAGAGTTATCACATTCACTAGAGCGACAGTTGTTATAGTCATACTGTCACTTGATACTCCAAAATAATGCATTTCTTTACTTGAAATTTTATTTGTGAAGTATATAGAAGTAGTGAAGTTGTAGTGGCCAACCTTTGGTGGATTATGTTAAAGTAGCGAAAACGTCCATCCGTAGGTAATAATTGCTATTTGTTATTATTATTATTATTATTATTTAAACAGAAAACCGCATCAACCGCGTAGGGTTATTAGCGGCGGACGGCACAAAACTTACATAATAATAATTATTATATGGATACTACAATACGCTAGATGGTTAGGTGAGATGCAGTTATAACAAATAATAGTAGACTATATCCTTCAGGAATTTTATAATGCTGTTGGAGTGGACCGTGAGAGCTTCTTCCAAGTTGTCGGGTAAATTGTGGATGATTCTTCCATTGTCGTTAGATCTGCACTCCAAAATCATATGCTTGACTGTCAGCTGGCTGTTGCAGGATTCGCATCTTGGTGGTTCCGTGTTGTCAAAGAGAAATTTGTGTGTGGCCAGTGTGTTTCCTGTTCTCAGGCGGGATATAATGACCTGGTTACGTCTGGTTCCTGGGAGTGGTAGGTGGGTTCCTATGTTTGGCATTATTTGATATAGCTTGCTAACGTCTAGGTCCCATTGTTGTTGCCATACCATGTGAATATGTTGTTTGATCAGCAATTTTTGATCGAAATACGACGTCTGGTTCAGGGTGATTGCATCGGTCACTGCTGTCGCGGCTATGGCGTCTGCTTTTTCCTTTCCCGAAATACCTGTATGCGATGGGACCCCCATAAACTGGACTAGCTTGCTCTTTGATCTTTATGAGGTGAGGGTTGTTTGGATACAGCTGCGTGATCCGTTCCAGTGCACTCAGTGAATCTGATAGCATCAGTATTTTACTTTCTGGAATCTCCCATGCAAAGGTTATCTCCGCATGTGTTGCAGGATTTGTATTAAGGAAAATCAATAAATCAATCCAATGTGCAGAGTGCAATAGGCATATTTCACAACAAGTGGAGTTAGAGGATAACATATTGTAACATCCTGTATATAGCAGTGCTTATTTGTATTGTTGTTGATGTTTCTTTCAAAATGTTAGGTTAGATTTTTTTGATGTGTAAACGTCATCGAATCATGTGGAATTTTCTGGACTGTCAGATCGGCATTCTCGAATGTCATCTGAATGTCTCGAATCTTCTAGATGGTTCGATGAAGTATATAAGGCGCCACGAGTAGCGTGGCAGTAGTTCAGTTGAGTTGAGTTCTAGTTGAGATAAGGTTAAGAGATATTGTATTGAGGAGTTGAAGTAAAACGGTGAAACTTACGTCCAGTTTGAATCTTTGGTGAAGAAAAAGAGGCCGCCGTGACAATATTGATTCAGGCGAGGCGTTGCCACTTGCAAAAACCTTCATAAGCTTTCACCTCAATTTTTAAGCAAAATGTTGACTTAATATTAAACAAAGTACTCAGCATGATACTTATGTTTGGTATCAAGTCAAAGTTCTGCAAGCTGGTGGAAGACACATACGGAAAGGATATTGCCTTCGTATTTTGCAGTGAACATCAATGTAGTGTAAAGATATTTATCTCAGCAACAGTCGTTGTGTCCCTTCATTCCTACATTACAAATACACAGATAGAATTCTGAAATCGGAATATAAGAATATCTATTATTTGAATGTTATTTGTTGACGTGAGCAACATTTATTTTGCTGAAACTTTTGCTGTTTCGATAGCCATTTCATTATTTGACAACAGTAAATCGTGTTGTTTTAATGAGCCCTATGATTTGTTTCAATTAAATTTTTTTGAATATAACTAGAACAGTTACGTACAAACAGTCCGTTATTTAATTGAATATAATTAATATGATAAGATTTTTCCAAGTGCGTTTAAAATTACGCTTCTTTTGGATGTATGTATTTGTGCTTCACATCAAAAAAATTAGTACCTGACGGATCCCAGACCGGCTGCGCTGATGACCCCTACGGATATGTTTTGATTATGAAATAAGTTTGTGCAACATTATACAATCTTTGGATATATCTACTAATGGCATTACATCCCATTCAACACAAATATTTATGTATGGTATGAGATAAGTTAGTCTGATTCGCGGTTAGCGACAATTTTTGCTTCGATGCGCTGATGCCAGACTTACAATCCACTATTGCTACTAAAATCAAGTATTATTTTCTTTTACGTAACTTCGTACGTCTGGTTTCATTGATATTAATTATACGTTGATATTTCAATACCTATTATATATTTAATAAGCGTGTATTATAGCTAACTACAACTATTCCGAAGAAATGCCTTAAATACTTGACTGTAACCATATCCGTATTAAGTCTACGAGTATGCTATCTATTTTATATGTATTGGAGTAGGTAATACTAATTATTATAACGATAACTTAACCTGAGAAGAATTGATCTGAATTTCGTCATTTTAGGTGCGGTAGGTAGTTTTTAGGAATTTGCTATAAACGGTAGGTAGAAATAAAACGTATGTAAGGGTGAGCTTATAATGTTAAATAGGTATAATTTCATTTTTTACGATCACACCATATCCGTTTTGCTTGCTACTACATAATGTAATGCGAAATAAGGTATAGTTGCATTTTATTATTCTGTAATTTTCTAGTGTTTTAAGCATTATGGCAACACTGACTACGGTGGGGTGACAGAACCGCAGCCCGCAGCCGGAAGCGCGACGACTACACTACACTATACACAAACACGATCGCGCAAACTGCCATAAGCCATAACATAACCTATTTTGTGCTGCCATCTTGCCATACTGCCAAATCAAGTTACAAGTCATGAAGTGATACGTTTTTCGGTTTTTCATTTTGCTGTGCTGTGTTCACCAGTGTATTATCTCTGGCCAGTGTTCACAAAATTCTTTTGAGATACTTGCGATACTCAGTGATGTAGAAGTAGTATATATTTGGATTACGTCAGGGATGATGTAAAGTTATTATTAAATCAGTTGGGCTTAGACCATTTAATACCCCGTTTTGAAGGTAGGTAGAAGTGAGTTTTTCCTACACAGATTTGTAATATTACTCATATCGTGACTACATGGGTACGTTGTACCTGTTGAATATGCCCTGAACTAAGCACATTTATTATATTGTATGCTGTTGATTATACTATACTGTATCCAAACCCTAATGATTTAATACATACTTTGATTCAATTCTTATTAAGATTGCAGGCATTTATATGCAAGCAGATGGCGCGGATATTGTTTTGTTGTCACCAAATTGCCGTGGAATTCAAACAAATTATGTTTTGGTGGTACATGCCTTGCTCATATTTTGTTAAAGTTAATAGAGTGGTGATTGGTTCCAAACAAATGTTTGTTTAATTTGACCCTCTGTTATTTGTTAGAAAGCTTTTTATGGTTTTATTCACCATAGATTTTTGCACTACCTTGTATTTTTCATTATTAAGATAGGGCTATATTCACCAAATATTTTTTTTTTAATATATAATACATTATAATCCACAGTGTTGAGCAGCTGTCTATTATTTTTTAGGTATGACAAAATACTTAGGTAGTGTAGATACTTAACTTAAATTCATAAACAACCGGGGAAGGGCACATAACATGTTTGTATACTATACATATACTTGCCTTCTCAAGGTATCAATTATAATCATCAATTTACACAGTCATTCTTTTTAGAACATAAAATTAACAACTTGGAAATAGTGAAATCTCTAGATGCAAACGACAACAAGGAACTGGTTCCAGCACTGGGAGACAGTAAAAAAATTAGTTGCAATGTGAATATTCCAAATGATACAAATGATGTGAGTATACAGAATTTAGTTAATTATCATTAGTTACATACTGTAATAAATAGTCCAGACATACGAAAAAAATAGTATCTATTCATATTCTTGTTATTCAACATTTTTTTAATGATGATAAAAAAGGTTGCTATACTAACAAAAAAATAAGAAAGCAAATTTTGGAACATCAATTACTATGTAACTACAAAATCATCATTACCTACATCAAATTTACAAATTAAGCTAATCAGAGGTTTGAGTTACCTGAGATAATTATTAATTAAAATAGATTTGACAGTAACACGTCACAAGTTACGATATTCTGATAACCTATAATCGCTGTTATCTTTCGATTTCAATATGGATTATGACATAAATGCCCATTCAAGTGATGAAGAACAAACTTAAGCTTAGTTTTTTTGTTTCAATTTGTTATATTTGATTTTGATAACTTCTCCAATCTTTAAATTCATTTTCATTCACATTAAACTCTTACTCTATTTTCTCCAACACACATTTTTTTCCTTCCATGTAGTGGTTCCACTCTTTTTACATTCAATAGTCCAATTAATAGTGCATTTATATTTATTCACTAATTTTACAAGGGCTTCTTCTTGACTTGTGAAGTTTGGTAACCTCTTTCGATGTACATTCTTACCTCTGCAATTGTATTTAAAATTTACACAGCTATATTTTCTGAGGAATTATTGAAAGACAAGAATACATGATTCAGAATATCATGCTTACCTGTTGTCAGAGTCTATCATCAAGTTATGTTTCCATCAAAATTTAATTTGTTTTTCCGGAAGCGTAAGTCACAAAATAGCCGTAAAACTAAATGAGATTTGAAGTGATTAGCGAAATAGTATTTCCAAAAGTGACGTTACGATGACAAATTGTGACATAAATCACGATTACAAAGGCCAAAATACCACCAAACAACAAAGTAGACAAATTTCACCCGACTTACAACACACAATTTAATAGAAAGGTGATCCTCAGTGTAGCCAACATTACGTAATCAAAAATTAGCAAATTTTCAATTTCTATGTGCTATGAAATACACTTCTGGAGTTCAACTGGTAATTAAGACGTAATTCGTAATTTCATGATTCTAGATTAATTAATATTTAATTACAGTTTGAAAAACCGGCCCTAAAAGAAACCATTTAAAATATGGTTCTTTTTGATACTTTTAGGATTCCTGACAATCTGCTGTAGTATTCACTGCTGATAGTAATGAAACCATTATTGATGTACCTGACCGTATCTCTGATATGCCTGTAAAAAGATTCAAGGATGATGACTCCTGTTCCACTCATTCAACTATGTCATCCTTTATACCTGATAAAAAGTACAAAAATGAGTTATTGAACAGTAACAAACGAGCAGTGGCAGCGAAAGATACCGGTTTATTGGACTCTGTTATAGATAAGCTCCCTTCTGAATTACATCTACCCTTCTACAAATTTTGCGGGCCAAGTACAGCCGTGCAACAACGCCTTGAGCGAGGTGATACTGGAATAAATCCACTCGTCGACGCTTGTAAAAAACACGATATTGCTTACGCAGCATCCAAAGATAGCAATACTCGTCGCGAAGCGGACACAATCTTACGTGATTAAGCTCTCAAACGAGTAGTGACATCTGACTCATCAGTAGGTGAAAAGGTAGTTGCACTAGGTGTCACAGCTGCTATGAGCATCAAGAAAAAGTGAGGTCTTGGTATGCGTAAAAAAAAGTTTAGCCGTAAGGCGAAAAAGACTGGGCATGGTCTAAGGAAAAAACGACGCACTGTGAAAAAATCTCGACTGCTTCCGATTCCTAAAAAAAGGAGGATTTCTACCTATACTTCTCCCACTTCTGGGTGCACTGGGTGCACTTGGAGGCGGGGCAGCATCAATCGCAAAATCTGTTAATGATGCAAAGGCTAGTCAGTCTCAGCTGGCGGAACAGAAGCGACACAATCTAGCATTAGAACTTGCTAAACAAGGAAAAGGTTTATATTTGGCACCATATAAAAAACTGCTAATTAGCCTTCCTAAACATGCTCTAACGAACATAGATTTGATGGAATTTGCAAAAAAATTAATATTCCAAAGTTTAGGGGGTTTTCATGAGAGGCAGTTTACCTAGGAGAATTCGTGCTATAGAGTGTGGTATCATTAATTTAGATGTGTCAACGGGTACTGGTTCTCATTGGACTGTATATTTTAAAAGCAATAATCATGTCATATGCTTTGATTCTTACGGTAACTTACGTCCTCCGAAAGAAGTTGTTAAATACTTTTACAGCAATAACGATGTCACAGATATAGAGTACAACTATGAGACTATTCAATCATTTAACTCACACAACTGTGGGCAGCTGTGCTTGAGATCCCTATATAAGGTCAGCCCAATGCTCCTACACTGAATATTGCACGCTTGAGGAGCGTTTATTCAAAGCGCGTCATGTCCATTGTTGGGTTTTTTTCGTTTTTGGGCTTGATGATTGTCATACCCACTTCGCGAACCGCGAAAATGCACCCCGCCGTATTATCCACTAGCACGCCATTGTGCATAAATAGTTCACTCCGGTATGTGGCGACATCTACTCCTCAACTCATCCATGGAAGAAAAGGAAAGAAGAAAGGAGAGAGTCGGCGCGCAACCACTGATAACAACAGGTGTAAAGATAACCTAAGATCTCCCTCTGGCCTCTGGGGTGTCGCCGCATCTTATTTGAAGTCCCGGGACGAACTGCGTCGCCAATGAACACAAGTAAGTGGGTAGACTCCTTTTGTAAATAGTAAATAGTTTCTTGCGTCTCCCTCCTTAGAAATTAGGATGCCACAGTTTTCAAACGATCAGGAGCCTCTAAACCATCTAAATGCATAGTATGAGCTGTTTTTATATTTTTAGTTTTCTAATTGTTGTTGCAAACGTAAAAAATCATCAGGATCCCCTAAAACCCCTAAAAACAAGGTCGGAGCTGTTTTTATATTTTTAGTTTTTTTATTATTGCTATTATTGATTTTAACGAAATTTTGACACAGTATTACTAGTGGCGGCGCGGCAATAATAAAAAAATAAAAACGCGTTTTTAGGAATTTTAGGGGTTCCTAATCATTTTCTACTTTTTTGGGTAGGGGTGAATTTACAAAAATTGATAGCTATAAATACAGAAATGAGCAGCAGGATCCTTCGAGTCGTATTCAAGATAAGCTAAAAAGCAGTATTGGTGACATAACGATCAAGGAATTGAAATAGAAGAGGGACAGTTGGATGTCAACGTATAGAAAATTAAGAAGCAAAATCAAGGAACCAACCCCGATTACCAGTAAACACAGTATCTGATGGTTTTGGAAAGGTACTCGGGCACAAGCGTCAGCCTGAAGTCCGCGCCGCCCGTTTTCCCGTCGCGGCGCGGCCCGGCTTGTAAAACTACGAGCCGTGGGAAGCCACCTTTAGAAATTATTTACGAGAGTGTTTGTGTTAGTTGTTTTTTTTTGCGGGCGGGTGGGCGATGCTTAGGTTGCAAGAAAATCTGAGACTATAGCTTCATGCTATGGGAAAATAACAAACCAGTATCACCGTAATGAGTGGGAAGTACTGAGTCATACTGAGTCAATTAACTAGACTCCGTTTTTTTGCTCTAATGGTGACACTTCATTACCGCTCCCCCAGAATGTCTGAGAAACGTAAACCTACTAACTACCCCCCTTTTTTGGTCGCCAAAAATGTTGATATTCAACCACGCCCTTACTCCTGATACCCAAGACGTCCTTCAGTAGGACGTTGGTAATACCTGGACTGTTACCGGTTTCTACCCCTCCCCTCCGCCGCAGGTCAGATGATTAAGCTAGTGAGCCCCTCGAAGTGAAATACTAGCTACGGGCCTGTCGGTAATAGTTGATATTGACAGGAGCCCGAAAGAGACATTATTTTTTATTTGAAAGACGTTTTTTATTTGCTCTGGAAAAGTTTGCACGGTAGAAAAAAACGTTTCTTATGGGAAAACAGCAATTTTTTATATTAACAGAAATTTTTGAGGTACAAATTCGTTTCAATAGTTCAACTGCAATTTTATCTCAATTTTTATGAACCTATCTGTGTGAATGGAAACGTGTAGGGAAGGTTTTTTATGCTACTTTTTGTATAAGGCTGTACCAAGGAAATCAGTGCTACCGTTCTTGTTGCAGGAAAGAATATGTCTGTTTTCCTCATGGTCTAGTTCGCTATAAGGTTTTCTCTTGTCACCACCCTTGTTCTGCCACAGGTTATTATAGTTCGGCTTCATTATTGAAAGATTCCAAAATGGTGGTATTGGCAGAAAATTTGTGATTTCAGTTTAACGTCAACATTGTTTTCAACATTACAGAAAAGCAGACAAAATGTTATCAGCAGAACGCTGCCCCAGTGTGTATACAATGTATAATAAGTAAGATAACGGAATATAAATAAAGGAGAAAAATCGATCGGTTCGAAAAATCTCCTGGAGACTCAAGCCAGTAGTTGGAGCGATGTTGCAGAACTTGTACATGCTAATAGCAGTTGCGGGTTGCAGTTCTAGCCCAACTTCTCAAAATAATTTGGATTTTCCTGCCACCGTTGCTAGGACGATCCTTTTAGATAGGCGTTATTCTTTTGATATGATTTATGCATGTGTTCATGTGGATCGTCTCTGAGTGTAACGTATTAGCAACCGGTTCCAGTTAGCCTGAAATTTTGGTTATCAATCCAACGCATGAAATGAACTGAAGTTCAAGGTTACTCAACTAACTTATCTCAACTATAGACTTTAGAATTACTAGCTACATTTTGCGGTTCGACCAGACTCCCGTAGCCCGCTAGGGTAAAGGGGCAGCTACCCCCTCCCCCTGCCCGTACCTGGCTACGCCCTTGTTTATACCCGCCTAACGGTGAGAGCGCCTAAGCAGTTTTGGAAACAGTAGAACGTAGAACATTCTGTTCTCCCCCAGACCTCCCGCCCGCGCCACCAGCGACCGCTTAGTAGCGATTAGCATCCGTATCTTGTTAAGACAATGTTGCTTGGCAGCAACTAGTACCGCTTGACTGAGTGTATGATGGTCGCGCCTCAACCCGGAGGATATCTGGCGCACTCGGTGCGTAAAAGGCTTCCCAGCTGCTCTATATTCCATCACACACTGGATACGGGGTGCTTCTTGGCAAGACAACTGGATTTTCGCTTTCATTTGGCGCCCCCGCCTCTGTGCTCTCTCAGCAGGAGAGTCTCTCACTCTCCCCTGTCTAGCTAGCCTCAGAGCCGCAGCGTAAATTTCGCAATTGATGCTCCAAATATCAGAGGCCTCTGATAGACGTTCACCCACAGCCTCATCCTCTCTCTTCAAATCTGGCTGCTTGAAGGACCTCTTATTGTTGTGCAAGGCCCTATGGTCTCTGAAATCTCCAGGTCAGACGACTTCGTCGATTTCCCTCTCAGCGGACCTTATTGGCAAACTTTCAGCCTGGTTAACAGGCCTTCCGCCCGCCGAAGGGGCAGGATAAGCTGGGGGACGAACATATCCCTGCCTCCGAAGGTACGATACATAATCTCGAAAATTCTGAGAGGTAAGCGTGGTATCCGCTAGGTCAATTGCACACCACCTCTCATACATGCGGGACATGTATCCTCAAGGGGGCGGGCTACTGCTCTCGTAGCAACTTAGAAGGTCATCACTAAGCGCCGTCGTCCACCTAAAACTTTCCATGTCATAGCGGGGTCGTCAACAGGGCGATCCAAAGCACCGCAACCTAGCCCAACGCCGTCTTCCGAAACCGGCATGGCTTGGGTGCTTTTCCTTCGAGGAGGTCGAACCCGAAGGTATAGCCAGTCAGGTGGTTAGCCTTAGGGCCCCCAGATGACATTTCCGTAGGTAGCCGTCCAAATTGCCTCCGGAGGATGCACCAGTGAAGGCTGCCGGCTGGCTTACATCCTTGGGCTTTGATATACCCCTCGGTGTCGCCACTCACCGACTAGCCTCTTGATGTTGGGTGGCTTCCTGTATAGCTATGTGCCAGGTTTATGAATACAGCCGCTTCTGACATGAAGGACAGATGCTGTCGGATTACCGCTCCTCATATCGAGATCCGTCGTGTCCTATAGTTATTGTAGGGTAGCCGATCCTTTGGATGCAGACGCTTTTCTACTGTGCGCTAGTTTTGGTCCACCCCGAGTGTTTCATTTCCTCGGTACCACCCATGTCTGGGAGGCATCATTCCCCTATCCGCCACCTTGAAGAGGCGCCACTGAGGGGATGCAGCAACCCCTCGCGGGGATAGTCACTATATTTTTCATTAACTTCCATAATATGGAATCACTCTTCAATCCAATTACACTGTTGTCTTGTCCCAGTTTTGGGGATAAAGGGGGTGGCAAATTTTAGCTGGCTCACACTGTATAATGTTTTGAATAGCACCTAATAATAATAATAATAATAATAATAATAATAATAACAGTACTCGACAGTCATGCTATCGGAATGGAGTTCGGGACAGACAAATGTGCATTGGTTCATCTCAAGAAAGGACGAAGCGGAGATAGTGGAGATGAGGAACAGCTCGTTGATGGGAGCATCTTGCGACAGCTGCATGCCGGAGATACTTATACCTACCTTGGAGTGGCGCAACGTCATGTCCAAGAGGCAGCATTGGTTAAAGAGTGTCTCCGCCGCAAGTATTTGCACCGACTCCGGCAGATCTGGTCGTCAGAACTGTCCGGCAAGAACAAAGTCGCTGCCACTAACATGCTTGCGGTCCCATTGTTATTATACACCTTTGGTGCTATATACTGGAAAGTGAACGAGCTGAAGGAAATCGACACGAAGACCCGCAAAAGGATGAATATGGAGAGAAGCCTGCATCCTAAGTCCTCTGTCCCGCGAATATACGTCCCGCGACACCTGGGAGGGCGTGGACTATTGAGTTTGGAGCGTCTGCACAACAGAGTAGTACTGGCCACTGCCTGCTATGTAACGAACAGCACCGATCCCCTGATCCGCTTTGTGCGAGAGCACGAGAATGCGGGAAAAGGAGCCTTTCTTTTTAGCGCAGCGAAACGAGCAGCCGAGGAGCTCAGCCTCACACTCGACTTCAAGCGGAGGTGTCAGCAGTCCATTACGGAACTTGCTCCCGCAGAATTAAAATCCCACCTTAAAACTGCCGAAGTCGACTTCCTTTTAAGACTTCATAAAGATAAGCCAATGCATGGAATCTTCTACAAACATCTGGAAGAGCATGGCTTGTCTGAGCAGTTGACCTTCTCTTTCCTAAGGTCTAGTGGGTTGAAGTCGGAGACTGAGGGCTTTATAATGGCTTGCCAAGACGGTGTCTTCAACACCTTGGTGTACCGTAAAAGGGTTATGGGTGTAGATGTACCCGACACCCTTTGTAGAGCTTGCCGACAGGCGCCAGAGACGCTTATGCATCTCTTGTCGGCGTGTAAGACGTACGCTGGGACGGCTTACGTCCATCGGCACAACGCGGCTCTACGAGTGCTCTACTATCATTTGAGGCACTCTTACGGTATCGATGAGACACCGGTGCTGCCATACGCTCCAGGGGATATAGAGTCCGTTGTGGAGAACGAGAGATGCCGGATTTACTGGAACTACTCGTTCCCCACGCTCGAGCTTGTACAGGCAAACAAGCCCGACATAGTCCTTCTCGACCACCAACAGAAGACGATGTTCGTTATTGAGTTTTCGGCGCCTGCCGAGGTGAACATCGTCTCTAAGGAGGAGGAAAAGCGGACCAAATATCAGGAGTTGCTCGGACAACTTCGCAGGCTCTGGCCAGACTACACTGTAAGTCTGCTGGTTATGGTCATTGGATCCCTAGGTGGAATGAGGAATACGCTGCTCTCTGCACTGCGCAAAATACCGGTGTGCCGTGCGGCGGCGCACATCTTAGCCGCCAGAATGCAGAAGGCAGTCATCCTTGGGTCCCTTCGTCTACTTAGGGCGCACGATTCGCGGACCCAGTGATTGCTCACCTCACGGTGTGAGGAGTAGTCATTGGGTAATGGAACAGCAGCTCGGTGTGTCGGAGCCCGGGCTGCACTTTTTTGTTTTAAACACACAGTACTCGAAAACGATCAATACAAGCTATACTGGGACGTTGAAATACATACAGACAAGACTATCCCAGCCAATAGACCAGATATAGTTTTGCAGTCAAAGGCCGACAAAATTACCTATTTGATAGATATTGCCATTCCCAATGATGTGAATATCCAAAACACCTACGCTGGGAAGATATCTAAATACACGGACCTTGCCGTGGAAATAAAACGACTTTGGAAACAAAACAAAGTCACAATTGTCCCCCTCATTATGTCTGTCTCAGGCCTTACACCAAGCACGTTTACACAACACCTTCAACAGTTGGGCCTGGACGAAAAGTTACACAAAGTATTCCAAAAGTCTGTAATCCTAAAGACCTGTAATATTGTACGATCCTTCCTAAATTCCGATCAATAATAGTCCGGGTGTTGACTTGGCACAGCCCGTCAACACTTGTTGCTACCGCAACTATGCGAGAGGAACTTAGAAAGTCAGATAATAATAATAATAATAATATAATAACATTTATTTTCCAAACGACGCAATACATCGTATAGGAATAATAGTAATAATAATAATTACTCTCAAATTACATAAAAAACAAATCGTTGGAAAAAAATTAGTAAATAAGTAGGTTTACATCCATAGTCATGGCACAAAAAAATGACAGAAAGGAAAAGAGAATACACAGATAAGTATTGATAAATAATACCTTAGAGCCTAATACCAAAAAAAATCATCTACATTGTAGATATACTTTTGAACGAGTAACTTTTTTAAGCGTGATTTGAATAGACTTTCATATCCACAGTCTCTTATGCTGCATGGTAGTGTGTTGAACATCCTTAAACCTAAACGATCTGCAGAATTGTACCCTAGAACATATTTCCTGTATGGTACATACATTTTTTGCTTCTGCCTGGTGTCTTTCATATGAACGTCACACACGCTAATGAACTTGTTTCTTCTTTTTTAGACATAAATGCACATCTCAAATATTAGCAACACAGGAACTGTTAAAATATTGAATTCGACGAACAAAGTTCTACATGTTTCTGTCCTAGAAAAGCCTGCCATAGACCTAATTGATCTTTTCTGGGAAATAAACACATTACCATCTCCTTCCATTTCCACCTCCATGCAAACTGTCACAATCAATGACCCCTGATCACCTGATCCACAAAACAGCTGTCTATGTCTGGTAGTACATGGTAGTAGCATGGATTTAGCAAGTCGTTCAGCACAATATGCCATTTATCAAGGAGGAATAAAGCTAAGGTTACTGAATGATAAGTAATTTGTATTTTCGCTGCTATATTGGGGGTTTACGAGAGATTTTAGCAACTTAGTAAATTAGTTCCAGGATATCGCCGAACTTGCTTTTTTTTGTAGTTTATTTCAGAGCAAATTAATTTAAAAGTCATAAAAGGGATTGAGTACCCATCTCAAACATTTGTTGTCCCCATAAAGGGCTTTTCGATGTCGTCTCAATATAAGTGGTAAAGTTCTACAATTTTCAAAGGTTGCGGAATATTTACTCATTTGTATACAAAATAAATTAGATGTTTTTCAACATCTGGCTACGCATAGGAAGTAACTGGAAATTTTTGACTAAATGGGACTAGATCTAAACAAGTTTCTTATTAACGGTTTATTTCGATCATCACTATTTGCGATTGTTAGCAAGGTATTATAATCAGTTTGGTTCCCCTCTGTTCAACATTGTATCGGCTCAATGTCCAAGAATTGAATTCCGTCGTGTACGTGTGTGAGAGGATGTTTCCAAGCAGCCGAAATATCTTGTGGACGTTGGGGAAGAGGATAGGCAGGACTTCCCTAATAACCAATAGTCAGGCGATCTACACCAGACAAGAAGAAATAATAAATGCTCACCATCAGACAAACTCCAGACCAATTAACAGCGTCAGAGAGAATAGCATTACGTGAGTAGATTTATAAATCGCTTTCCTATCGTATTTCATTGGCCTATTAATAGAAACCACATAAAGTTGACGATAAACTTAACCCACATTTTGGCCACTTCTGAAGCCTTTATCAAACTACAAAGTTTGACAAAGACTAAATTTTGAATAAATGATGATGAGTGATAAGTGATAAATTTGAAAACCAGGAAATAGCTTTGTTTCTTTTATTATAACTTTCTAGTCAACTAACAGTGATTCTGAAATCTTAATAGATTGACTGTGGACCAAACAGTTCAACTCACAGATTAAATAGAAAATAGCTTCGTAAAAAGACAAGCGCCCGTCCTATTTGACCTGATAAGAGCTTTCAATATCACCTGGCATTTCAACATCCTTAGAACGCTGTATAATTAAAACTTTCGTGGTAACCTTACTAACTACATCAGACATACTTAATCATAGGCAGTACAAGATAGGGGATAGTAACGGCTATTCAGATCTGCACACATTGAAGTATGGTGTACCACAGGGATCCCTACTCAGGGGGGCAGTTGCCCCTCCCCTTGCTGGCTCTGGGTAACCACATGCTCTAAGTCCTGTAGAACCGAAAAATCACCAATTTTAATGAATATTATATTTAAAGCCTCGTGTCCACTTGCAAGCAACTTGTGATAGTTTTTGCAGCAAGTACTTGCCGGTTTGTCTACACTATATTTTAATTGTTCGCAAATTTAATCTAGGAAACTGCTCTCGCAATTTTACTTGGGCTTGATTGTTTTGACTCTGTGTAAACTACAGATAAGATGTTATATGGAAAATCTGTAGCTATTGCGGTAGTTGTGATGTATTTAATTAAAAAGATAAATAAAACAAGAGAAAGATACTAAAAGGTGGAGAAAATGTTTGATGAGAAAGTGGATTCAGCGTAGAACTACTCTAGGGATACATGAACCTTAATGACTCAAAGAACTCCTAACAACTCTTATATATTTCATTAGTCCCTTGTCCACTTTTCTTTTTTTGAATTACTCTCCATTCTTGGTTAACTTGCGTTCTCAAATCATGTAGCTTCCCTTGAATTTCCGCTGTATTAAATAAGTCGGCCAATATTTGTAATGCATTCTGCTATTTGATTCTGTCCTTAAACAATGTAGTACGTACAGGGTGTCCCAATTTGGGAACTTTTACGGGGCATCTCGGTTATTTTTGAAGATCGAGAGTGAGGTTGTTGAAAAGAGTCGTCTTATAGAATTTTTTCTTTAGAATCCAGTGGTGCAGTTTGATTTTTCCTTACTCTAACCATTTTGCAGTTATGAACCAAGCATATTTTTTTAAATGGAACACCCTGTATATTATTTTTGAGGTCAATCGAAAATAATTCAGGCTTTTCATAAATATATTAAGTTATTTTGAAAATTACGCTTATAATTTGATTTTTTAATTTTTTTATTTTATTTGTAGCAGTAGGCCATGATTAATCTATTAAAAACGATATCCAAGAAAACAATTATTAAGATACAAGATACTCAATACTTTTAAACTCAATTATTTAATTGTATTGTATACGCTATTAAATACTATTTGTGATAGTGTTCAATAAATATTCCTTAGTCCATTATTACATTATTTAAAACCAAACAATCAAATTTGAATTTGAATCAAAATAAAAACTAAAAACATCGAGGAGCTTTTAAAGATGTTGGTTCAAGCTGGAGACTATTTTCTCGAATGCAAATCTGGCACAATTTCTTATTCTTTTAATGGCATTTAGAAGAATTATTGGTCTCCTTCTTGTTATGGCGAATAAATATTCCCAAACCTAGATCCTGTGCAAATGTTGAAGTATCTTAAACTTGTATGGATGGTAATTGTATTTTTTAGAATTCTTTCTGCAGTTGATACTACAGCTTCTTCTATGTGCTTACAAGATGATGAAGGCGTTTCTTTTATGTAACCTAATACGTTTGTTTCCCTTTGCTCACTATTCTCCTTGAAATAAGATTTAGGACGTCGCTGAAAAAAGGATCCGTACCTAACTATATTTATTTTTGGACGAGCAAATATACCTGGAAACGGTTGCTGTCTCTCTGGGTATCTAAGCTGCCCTTATTATAGAAAATTGACAATAATTAAAATGAAAACACAGAAAAAACAAAGCTATATTTGACAAAAATATAAATAAAAACTGATATCTCGCAAATTTTTTATAGATTTGCTTTTTTGTTTTTAATAGATGAGTCATAGCCCACTATCTACTCAATATTATATATTGAATATAACACAATCATCATTTTAATGAGACATTATTATTTAAAAAAAGTTATGTTTCTTCGAATTTGAGTAGGAAGTTTTTGTTGAGCCATAACTGCATAGTTGATTAACCATGGCCTACTGCTACAAATAAAGTAAAAAATGAAAAAATCAAATTTTTAGCGGATTTTTCAAAATAACTTAATACTAATATATATTTTTGAAAAGCTTGAATTATTTACGATTGACTTCAAAAATAATATATAGGGTGTTCCATTTAAAAAAATATGTTTGCTTCATAACTGAAAATGGTGATAGCAAGAAAAAATCAAACTACACCACTCGATTCTACAAAAAGTCTATAAGACCTTTTTTTAAACTTTTCAATGAGATAAAAGACAACCGAGATACGAGGGTGGTCCCAAAATCGATAGTTTTCGATTTCACCCTGTATCTCAAAAACCAAGAGGGCCATGATAATTCTGTTAACGGCATCTTTATTTTCACAAAAAAGTAGCATACTGTCGCGAAAACCGCAACTCTCTATCTTCAAAAATAACCGAGATACCCCGGAAAAGTGCCCAAAATGGGACACCATAATTCGGGATATAATTCAAAATTTTCAATTAAAAGACACGCGTCTTCTCTCATCCAGTTGAACTTCTCCGTATTTGATTTACAACACCCCTTGCTGCAAGACTTTCGAAACAGTCTTGAAACATTTGTAGCAAATTCATTTCCTGAGAGTAACCGTGTACACTACAAGCTCTCAGCAAGTCGCAAGTCCTTTAAGTAATTTTGCTGAAATATTTCTCTAATGACGTCGTGCACATGCTACGCAAGTGACTTGTGAGAGTAACTCTAGCAATTTTATTTGCTAGTGGACACGAGGCTTAAAACCATCCGTTAGTTAATAATTATCTTCTCACGTTTGACTGTTAACTGTTAACCAAATAGCCTGTTTATGCTTAGTGTACACAGAAAAATGGTACACGAAGATGGAGGTTAAGTTGCAAGTGAAGTATTGAAACGTTTTTGCGAAGAACCTCGAAGATTACGGCTAATGTAATAAAATACCTGTTTTTTCATGCTGAACGTTTCTGTACCGTGCCCTTCCCCCTGCCCTTCCCTAAACGAAATCCTGGCTATGCCCCTGTGTAGAGCTTACATATTTCAAGAAACTTGATATGATGATTATTAAAATGCGTGTAGTACCAAAGTCAAGGTTTACAGTTTACTTTATTTATTCCAGCGCTTTGTCTACTATTCCGACAATAGCTAAACAAAAACGAGCAGAGACTCCCTGTTTTTCCGAAGAAGAGTGGACACAATTCATGGCTACCTTCTCCGATATCGTCAGAGATCTGACGGACACCTACCATCACACGGAATATCCCGATTTCACCAAAAGGTACATTCTAGTCTGATTAGTTCTTTCTAAGTTTTGGTGCGGAAACTTTGCACAGCAATTACATTTGCGTCAAATCCTTCGTGCTCTAGCCAAAGGAAACAAGAATGTTTGATCTACTAAAATATGCATGTTATATCATTGAGACAATGAATAGCTTTTTTTTAAACTTTTATTCACGTCACAAGCTTGTGTCGCTGTTTCGAGTTTACAACTAACAAAAGCTACCTACTTATTATAACTTGACATTACGGAGTCTAACCGGATATTGAACTACTGTGGTACGCAGTACCACCCTTTAATACTAATTTACTCCTGACAAAAGTGTTTTGCATACGTGGCATGGAACAATGATACTTTCTATGGCTTGTTATAGCAGAAAGTTATTATCAGTTGCTTGTCTTCTTTGGAGGGAACTTTGCAACAAAGTTGCCTACAATAGACTCATTGTCAAAGGGCCATACAACAACTCCCCGTTTTTTCAAAAAAATACTGCTATGCCATGTAACAACTCTTCCCAAAATGGAAATAAAATGAAAATGCAAAGTGTAAAAATGTAAAATGTAAAAAGGTAAAAATGTAAAAAATATAAAAATGTAAAAGTTAGAGATACTTAATGTTCAGGCTAACATTTATCACAAATTTTCACAAAATTGTAACACACGCTGCACAAGTAACGAAAGTGGAACTTCTTCAGGAATTCCATCTCTCTGGAAGCTGGGACGTCTTCTTGAGAAGAATCGTGGATAACTATTCAGAAAACTTCCTTAAGGGTCTGCATATCACATATAGTACCAGAATAATGCAAATTATGGTAACTACAGTGTATGTAAGCCATGACCTGTTTTTCGAAATGAAGGGCTTATTTATTATCTTATCTAGCTCTTCTGCATTTTTGTCCAATTTATGATATGCAACTTCTAAATCGTCAAGATTTAATTTGAGAGACTTTAATATATATTTTTGTTAATGTCTACTCGAGGTTTTGAATGCACTCGAGTACTACCTATAGAGGCATTGCAATTTGGCTGGAGTTTCAAAACAGAGTTACTGCCAATCGATTTATTGATAATGATACAACTGTAGACCTTTCTGCAGCTATAACTGTAGCTTGACAGGTTTTTGGCAATGTAATACTATATCGAAATGGTTGAGGTCCATTAATAGCATTTTTGTTGACAGGATATGGTAATACATTTCAGCATAATTTTGTTAAGAACGAGAGCTTTTTACATTTCTCCTGGCCACGAATAGATAAGTACAATAATAAATCATCACTTCGAGCTATGTACCCTCGTGATGTCAAACTTTCCACCAGTGATTCACACATTCCCAGCATTTCTAAGTGAGCTCTATAAAATGCTAATGATTCAGAAATATTGTAAATAGATGCTCCAATTTCACTTAAATCAGAAAGTCTCTTCATCTGATTGCAATGTATGGTATTATTAAAACCTTTAGTTACTGATGTAGTAACTGAAATTTGATTTTTCGTTATCTCTTCTATCTAATGTTCATCTTGAGATAGTTTATCAGTGCACTTGTTGAAGTATTCTCCGTCATCAGAATCTAGGTTGCCTGTAATTGCTTTCCAAAATGTTCCTATCCCATTGATTAGTCCTCATCGCATTCTACTGGCTGACTGAGTATTGACAAATATCGATCGGAGTTTTGTATTTAACTTATCAGATATTTGAGTAAGCAAACTAACGTGCGTCTTTCTTCCCACACCGATAGGTGAGGGGGGTATTGTGATCGCGAAAATTTTCGATTTCGAGTTAATACGCTTTTTGGGCATTCATGCTACATAACGAAAATCCACATCACTCATTTCCGTCGGCCTGTATGTCTGTCTGTCGGTCTGTGCGCGTTCTACTAGCCTCGTAATCTCAGTAACCGCTGCATGGATCTCGACGAAATTTGGGTACCGGTATGCTATATGGCCTTAGTAGGTAATGCTGCTATAATTTTGAAAATTGGTGCATGTGCTGCGGAGTAATTAGCAAAAACAGAAAAATCAAATATTGCTCGAACCTCGTTTTTAGGCGTTTTAGGCGTTCCTGATAATTTTCTACTTTATTTGGTGGGGGTGAATTTGGGGTGGTTGGGGGGTCGGGGGTTGTATAACTGAAAAATTTGTTGTATTTACAATAGGCTGTCCACCGACCTGTGACCTAGCGTCATAATACACTTTTTATGTCCATCTGAACATTGTCTTGCCTATTACAGTTGTAGTAGTAGTAGTAGTAGTTTATTGTGACAAAGAATCAATATACAGATATGTGGATACATTCCAATCATAGATAAAAGTTTCACAATACATTTGAAAAATGCCCAACAAGAAAACTCTTGTGCTGGGCATCGAACCAATTATAGTGACAAAAAAATGTAATATATAGATACAAAGGTAGTTAGGAGTATAAGAAAGAAATAACTCATAATATAGTAACAAAAAGTAGAACTAAAAATACTACTGCTAGAAAACCGTAAAAAATACATAATAACTTAGCTCAGTAAGTTTTGAGTACTATTCTTAAAATATAAACAATACCTTGTATGTTTTTATACTACACGTAATACATATTAAATAGAAAGTAGGATCAATTAGTCTCAACAGAAAAAATACACACAATATAATGGATGCTAGTTTGAGTGTATGGTACTACAATAATGCAATAAATGTTAAACAAAAAAATAATTGTGTAAGCGTGGTGAGGGGAGAACAAGTTTAAGCATTTACGTATTTTTTATTTCACTACGAGGTACAGTTTGCAACCAAACTTGCATTTTTTTAAATATGTCATGTTCTTTATTTGTCAGGGCAGGAGGTATCAAGTTGTATAATTGCGGCGCTAGATACATTTGGATGGTTTGGGTACATACTTGGAGAATAACTTATATCTGGTGTCATTTAAGCATGTTTGTATAGGCTTGTGTTTATTTTTACTTTTGTGGTAGAATGTTATAATATGCAGGAAATACAATCAGGGATTGTGGAATAAAGTTTTAAGTACATGTTGGTGTATGACGTCGAGATTATGGATGTGTATTGTATTTGAATTTATAAATAACGGATATTAATTTCTATAGTCAATGTAAATACTGCAGATTACATATAACGTAATATCATCTATCAATCAAGTCTCTGTTAGTACCAGTATGTCAATCATGTTAGATAAACAGCTGACACTTATTACTAATGAATCTAAGTTGTTTGGGGTATTATCCATCAAAGTAGTTAATTGACTGATGTCATTTAAATAAGTTGTTGCAATCCTGTCATTGTGAAATTCAGTTATATAATAATTATCCATCATCAAAATAGGAAGAGACTTTATTTTAAAACCGTAAAGATATTTTTTTCGCTTCTTTTTTTTATGTATGTATAGAAAAGAAAAGACATTGAGAATTACTTACAGCAATGGTGTCGTTATATCAGTATTTGGTTTTTATTAGTAGAACGAGTTCTAGGTTTTTCTTGTGCTATTTTGCTTAACAATACTGTAGTTTTCTCCCTTGCTGGATTCTTCGGAGTGGATGGTCCTTGTTTTGGAGCGGGAAAGGCCTCTGGCGCCTCTACTGTAGGGGTATGAGGTGCGCCGTTTGTTCTGGTTCCTTGATATTCGCCTGCTTCTAGTTCGTCTGCTGTGTATGTAGTTCGATTAACAATTAGTCTGCCTTCTTTCAAATAACAGTCACTGTATGCGTTTTCCTGTTTTGCAAGGAATAGATGTTTCCTTAGAATTTTGTTGTCATTTCTTTGTTTCTTTGTTAGGTCGTGGACTATGCATATATTTTGTCCTCTCAGCTTATTACAGTTCTTCGGAATACTCTTCTTCTTCAAGTTTGATAAGAACTCTATTTTTATTGGACAACCTTTAGATTTACCCAAGGGGTAGATGACACTGATGTAATTTTCAGATATATCTGCCCCAATTAAGTTTTTCAGATCTGAATACAAATTTTCTGCATTTATCTCATCAATTTTATTTTCAAGACCGAATATGATTATATCTTTCTTTATTTGCTCTCTTCTGAGGAATTCTACTTCTTCTTTGATGATACAATTTTCTTGCTGTAAAGTGGCCACTGTAATTTTGAGCTCTTCAATTTTCAAGAGGAGTCGCGCCTCGGTTGCATGGATGAAATTTTTTATTTCATTGCGGTTCTTGATAATCTCATCAATCAGTTCTGCCAGTTTAAGTGGGACGAATATTGTAAGTGTATGGTCCCCTTTACTATCTGTCAGTATGGTTATCTATTACAATATGCCGATGTTTACCTTGCTGTTTTCTGATTTTATCTTATATTATGCTGGACCTACAAAAATACCGCGATGCAGAGTTCAATATTTTTGATTGCACAACTTATTTAACTATTTTGCTCGCTCGAGAGACTAAACACTCCGAACCACCTTATTTTGCGTCTGCACTGCTTGACCGACTTACTAATACAGAAGCCAAGGGACTTACAATTCTCTGATACATACGTGTATTGCTTCTTATCGTTCCGTATCGTGTAACATGGAAACTGTTAGATTGATTTTCATCAAATTTTTACACAGTATTACTACCATGATGATGGGAAACGTTTATGATTTTTAGAAATTGTGTCAGCGGCGCCGCAGCAATAATGAAAAAACTAAAAAAATAAAAACAGCTCAAACTTCGTTTTTGGGCGTTTTAGGGGTTCCTGTATGGCGATTCTGTAACTTTCGCTATAGTAATGAAAGCAGACGAAAGCGAAGCTAATCATTTACGAAAACGATTTTTGACGGCATTCCATAACCAACGTACAATTCGTCATTGTCTGTCAGAGCGGTCCGGTGGACCTTTGCTTTTAGTTGCGGTCGTGTCGATCGATCGGTCTGTCAGGTCTGGTTACCCAGAAACCAGACAAAGTCAGGGAGAAGTAAGGGAAGAAAAAGAAAAGAAAGGAAGGAAAAGAGCAAAGAGGAGGAAGTTCGTCAGTTAGAGGGTTTAGCTTGACATAGCCGATTAAAGTTCGGAAATTTTTGGGTTTGACCAGGAGTTAATTTTGAGGTTACATGTCTAAAAGGGAAAAATTTAGTTTTCAAAATTGCACGACTTAATTTTGATCACAATGCGAGCCACGGCCTTGTGTGCTTGCGAACTTGCTCGACTGTGTAGTTCACTGACTCGCGCAACAGAGGGTTGCTGTGCGATTCCGCTTGACTATAACGTCGTTGCGCTTGCTGTTTAATGTAATCCCTCAAGTAAGGGATGTCGAGGTCTCTGTGAAGGGTGTCGTTAGAAACATACCATGGGGCGTTAGTGATTATACGTAATGTCCTGCTCTGCAGAACCTGCAGGCTTCGCATCTGCGTTTTGGCGAGGAAACACCAAGCCGCACATGCGTAGGTAATTGCCGGTCTAATAATCATCTTGTATAGTCGAATTTTATTCACCAAACTTAATTTTGAAGTTCTACATAACATAAGGTAGAGTTGACGAAACGTAATTTCGAATTTTGTTTTTAAAGCTTCAGTGTGCTTCTGCCAAGTCATGCCCTTGTCGAGGGTAATTCCTAGGTACTTGGCAGAATTTTCCCATGGAATCCTAGCACCGTTCACTGAGACCTCCAGCGGAGCACCACGACGCTTTTTGGTACAATATATAGCCTGCGTTTTCGAATGATTGATTTTGATGAGCCACCGATCCGCCCATTCCAACACTTCATCCACCGCAAGCTGCAGCCCATCGCGGACCAGATCTCCAGTCCGCGACTGAGCTACAATCGCAGTGTCGTCAGCGTAGAGATAGACTTCACAGTTGCTGGGGCAAGGGACGTCATGAATAAAAAGTGAATAAAGGATAGGTCCAAGGACCGAACCCTGAGGAACACCGGCCTTTATGGGCCGTAATGTCGAAAAAGTATTGGTAATTTTGATTCTAAATTTCCGTCCTTCGAGAAAGGATTTTAAAAGTTTCAGAAGCCAAAAAGGGAAACCCTTTTGAATTAATTTATAGAGGAGACCCTTGTGCCACACCTTGTCAAAAGCCTTTGATACATCCAGGAGCAAGATGCCAGTACTTTTGTCTTGGGTGAATCCACTGGTTATACGCTCCACATAACCAACGTTTAATGCTTCGTTACGCTTTCGGCATGGAGCTCGATGACTCACGAGCATTCACGAGTTGGCTTAAATATCTCTGGATGAGACTCTGCGAAATCCAGCAATGCCGACCATTGCGAAGGATTAGTTTTTTCTCTTCGATTCATTGCTGGTAATTAACTATACAAATAAATTTAAGCGAATTGTCACTTTGGCACACAGCAATAATAACGTCAAAACTTGACAAACAAGATCCAAAATCTTTCGCTATCGCTTATAACGTTCGACTGCGTTCGTTATATCCGAGTCGGAACGAAGACATTTATGGAATACCGAAACGAGCGAAAGAGTTGGAAAAATGTCGCTATCGCTTCGCTTAGAGTTACAGAATCGCTACACTGGTCATTTTCGACTTTCTTTTGGGTAGGGGTGAAATTGGAGTGGTTGGAAGGTAGGGGTTGTAAAACTCAAAAACGTGTTGTATTCGTAATAGGCTGTCCATTGACCTGTGAAGGAGAGTCCTAGTTCTTGCTTTGCCTTGCCTTGCCAAGGGACTTTGAATTTTCCGGTACATACGAATATTGCTTTAGATCGTGCTGTATTGGGTAACGTGCAAATTATGAAATTAATTTTAATGTAACTTTGTCAAAGTATTGCTACCGTGCCAATAATTGAAAGCGCGCATATGGTTTTCAGAAATCGTGTCAGTGGCGGCACATCAATGATAAAAAATAATATTAGGCGTGTTAGGGGTTCCCGATCACTTTCTGTTTTTTTTTTTCGAGGTGAAATTGGGGTGGTTGGGCGGGAGGAGGGTTGTTTTATGCGAGATTTTTCCATAGCGCCTTCAGACAAAGTGTAGTTGTTTTCCAGATTATCAGCTTATACAGTTTTCATTTTTTAGCATCTCTATTAGCATAACTGAGGAGAATTCCATTTCTTATTACGGTTGACTTCACCAATACACATATATTCGTCTCACTTGAATTTATTTTTTACTTCAAATATTATATATTAACTATTTCGCGTCACCAGCGTCACTTTCTACCAAAAGAACAGTTGAGAGTCTATTTATTTGTTGTGAGTTCTTATTGACCAGGAATTCCTCCATTTTCACTTTCGCAATAACCACTCCGGCAATAAGTAAGCTAATGGCTGAACAGAACTTGCAGGTCCATGCATTGTTCTCGAAGGATGCCACTGTGGAGATTTAATAAAATATGTCAAATAAATGCAGCTGCCACAAACTGCACACTGCACAGTGGCCGCTGCAAACTGTCATATTTTACTGGTCTACTAACAGATGTTAGATATCTAGATTAATGCTATTAATGTAATAAACTTAAAGTTTTTAAGTTTTTGAAACATTTTTTTCGTCTGAGACCTAAGTCACACTGACGAGCTTTAATAAAAGCAAAACGACGTCGTCTGTGATTGGTCTTCGGATGAATGAATGAAATTGCTACTCTTTAATTGAGTTAAGTTAAGTTAAGAGTCTGTTTGTTGTCGTATCCCGCAGGTTCCTGTACCTGATGCTTTTAAACGGGTCACATAAATAGTACTCGGTTCCTCAGATTAAACACTCAGGTACCGGCTTTGGTAGATAGATGGCGAACCGATACTTTTTTAAAGTACTGCTTCCCAATATCTATATGTTACTACTAGTAGTAAGAGTTTTGCCAGCTAGGCACTAACAGGTAATTTCATTTATTCGTCTGAGGCCTAAATCACACTGACAAGCTTTAATAAAAGCGAAACGACCTCGTCTGTGATTGGTTTTCGGATGAATGAATGAAATTGCTACTCTTTAATTGAGTTAAGTGGCTTTTTAGCATAAACCAAATGTCGGGAGTGTTAAATGAGTGTTCCACAAAAAAGAGTCTGTTTGTTGTCGTATCCTGCTTTTAAACGGGTCACATAAACAGTACTCGGTTCCTCAGATTAAACGCTCAGGTACCGGCTTTGGTAGATAGATGGCGAACCAATACTTTTTTAAAGTACTGCTTCCCAATATCTATAATATGTTGCTACTACTTGTATTTGAGTACAGATATGTTATGTCATTGTAATGAGAAAACAAATCTGTATAGAATTAACCTATTGAAAGGGTATATTGCTATTTAAAAAAAAGAAGAGAAAATAAATTCATCTAACTTTAATAGCTTCAAAAACTATTTATATAATTACTTGATTAAGCATGCATTTTACTCTGTTGATTAATTTTCAAGTACTATTCTATAACTTTCATTTTAATGTGTGGTAATGTGATAGTCCAGTGTGTATTATACTTATACGTAAACTTGAATATTTTCAATATTAGGCCTATTAACTCCAAATTGACATGAAATGTATTATAGCAATAGTTCGTGTTGACATATAAAAGGGTATTGTTGTTCTTATTTTTCCTTCAGTGTTTTCTGGAGTGGTTGAGCAGTTTCACTAAATTCCTTGTAGCTTTAGGGGTGAAAACTCCTGGTGCCGTTATTTTATCGTATCTAAAGCCTCGTACACGTCTGAGCGCACATGGTTTGAATATACATGAACATGCAATTGTGGACGTTCCATTCGTCATGTCTCAGGGCATGCATAAGCATGCGCGACTTTGAGAGCGTGCCTCGTACACATCTGAGCGCACATGGTTTGAGTACATTGGTCGATCTAATTCTTGTTGATTTTCAGTCACCGCTCAAAGAAAAAGTTCAGCGCATCCGTGCTCAGTGTGGACGTGTATGCATTGTCTGTGCCGTGCAACTACGTCCATAATACCTGCTCAGGCTCATAGCAGATTGTAAACATGGAGCGAGTTGAGAGCACAAGCATGTAACATAAAACTAAAATCAACACGTGACTTGAGAACACACACATTAAGCACGCACGCATATGTCTGTGTTCGCAAGTTATGTGCGCTCAGATGTGTACGCGGCTTAAGGTAGATATTCCCTTATTTGAGTTGTACTGAGCAAGAGATCACTGTTCAAAGCTGAATACCAAATTTTGAAAACCTTAACGTGATCAAGATGTCTAGTGATGAAATTTAGAACCTAATGTTGTGTGACCAGGATAACCAGATTCATTAGCATGCATGTGTATCAGCTCAGAGAGAATAAAAACAAAATAGAGAAATGTTACGATATAATTTTATTACTTGATTCCTAACCTTTTTTTTGTATTTATAAATCATGAGTGCTTTGTACTCCATATATTTTATTGGTAATGAATTTTTATTTATATGTTGAAATATACCATTCAAAAATGTCTGAGTAATAGTGGTCAACTTGCTCTTATCGTAGATATTTGTATAATAACGTCATGGTTATAATAATTCACAGTCCAAATAATAAATACTAATACATGATGCGCTAGGCCTTTGTGCAACGTCATGTAGAGAAATATAGAGAGGATATAGAAAATGTAAAATATAAGCATATGTAAATAAATATAACCAACGAATAAAGGAGCAAATAAAGAGGTGGAATAGGATACAAAAAATGTAAGCATAGCATACCACAGCACAGCATAGCATATAAGCATATAAATGAATCAATAAATAAATCTACACAATAAACAACATATAAAAGGGTGACTGGAGGAAACCATATAGAGCGTAACCAGTGCTTTGACCTCATTTAGGCGTCCTAAATGCTAGAACCTCCCGTAAAACTTGACACGATATCCACAACCATAAAATAGATATCGTATATAAATAAAGAGAATCAGTAAGGGTTGAAATAGTAAACCTAACAACACCTAACCACCTAAATACCACCAAACTTGTATCTGCTCACCACCAGCCTGCAATTTCCCAGGACTTAATACCTTGAGGAGACGAAAATCAGAGACACACCACCATATAATATCGTGATTTATAGTACATATTATAAAACATACATTAAATATTGTAGCCAGACCACATCAGTTATTGATACAAAGTGAAAGGAGAACATACCTTCCAATATTCGTGAAAAATACACAAAATACGCTTTGTTGAAATTTTGGTCCCCAGCTTGTTACTTTTTCCAAAACAGTCTCCTCTCGTAATCCATAATTAAACCCATGACAACGAACAACCCATTACCCAAGTAACAATAACAAAGGCCCATAACTGAACAACCCCTCAGCTTAGATTCATGGAATGAAGGGAATGAACTATGTGCCAAAGATGAACTATTAAGGAATTGTTTACTCTATGGAAAGTCACACATGATCTTACAAATAACAAAATATCTGAACAATGCATGATGTAGTAATAATCAAATACATTACTTACCTAAGCTTCATCGAATGATACATACAGACACGTATGTTATAACATCTGTTTTGTGAATCATATGTCACTGTCAATCATGTGACAGCCGAAAGCGCGTTCTTTTAAAGGTATGCCATCCAGGAGCGCGTTCCGGATCACCACAGAGTTTAGAGTTAGTGATTTTGCTTGGTATGAGAAAAGAATAAAGGAGGTGTTTTTGTGGGTATTCTATTCCCCGGAATGGGATAGGATCCCCACACTACCATGTCGTGATCGAGCCTAAGAAGACAGCGCGTTGTGTTTGTGAATGGAATTTCACCTCCACAGAAAAATGACCCACAACCTACCTTATCCATCTGAGCATCCCAAATGCGACCTAGCAAAAACGAGGTTGAAGATCACAACTTAGAACTTTCAATCCAGTATTAAAATACCATCGTTGGACCTTCTATGGCGAAATTTTCTAATACCGATATACTCTACCATTAATATTGTTTTATCGTTTTATTATTGATTCCTATCTTTGTATTATTGTATTTGATAAAAAGTGTAAGGTATACTGTTCAATAGTTTATTCAATGGAAAGGTGTTTGTTTTCAGATCACTTAGCCTAGTTATTAATTCTTAACTTTTTACAGATTTGCTAAAGTATTACGAAACAATGTCCCCAATAGTGAGCATCTCTTGGGGATACCGACTGTCGTCTGTTATAAAGCATTAGAAAAACCTGAGAACGTAACATTTGAGAGTACGATGGTAGCCAACGTTGTTGGCTGGTGTGTCGAAATGTTGAGTTTTTCTTCCTATGTAAGTATTTAGGCGGAAGAAACAGGTTTTTGAAGTGATATTTACATGACGAAAAATCATCGGTCTAACGCCTGTTTGTCTGTCGGCTAAACATTGATTGCTCTACAGGGTTATTCACGTTATTCGACACGGACCAATATGGCTAAACTATTTGATAAAAAAGAAAATAATAATTTGGGATGGATAGAGACCCATAAAGGGTACATTTTAAAAATATTTTCATGTTATACAGGGTGTCCCAAAACCATACACCCCATATATTATTGCATATTCAGATTCCTTGGTGAATTCTAGTGTGACTTTATGTATCATGCATGGGACCTAAAGCGAACCGTTTGGGTGTAAATCACCATTTTCGGTATAAGTAGATATCAGGAAAAAATTGAATATCGCAGAGATTATAAAATATGGAAGGCTGTGACTTTGCCGTATTACTAAGCATAAAATGCGTCAGCTTTGATTAAACTGTCAAATTTAAATTACGTTTATGCCTGGAGAAATCGGTCGATTAATTAAGGAAACTTCGATCAGCGATAACTTGATTTTTTCAAATGGGAGTGCCTAATTTTTTTTATACAGTTGAACGTAGAATTTGATAACCTTTCTAATGATATAAGGTTGGGAATATCAATCTCTGGTAGTTTTCATTTAATTTTAAATTTTCAAACAAATCGGCGTTTTTCAATTTGCCTACCTATAAGTAACGTAGCAGGCCATGAAATATAAACAAAAACCTGTTCAGGTAGAAGAAAACAACTAACTTAGCTGAAAAATACACACGAACTAGACTAAAGGGACAAGATTATAAAAATTACTCACAACAAACAAAGTCTAACCAGAAACAACGGCGTTAACATATCTTTGGTCAAAGAGAAGCTGGAGTATGGCAGAAATGAATTCTTCACGGCCTACTAGCTACTGCAATGTACTAGAGATTGGCAATTTCCAAAACCATTAAAATTTTTGAAATAAAATAAAAACTACTAGAGAATGTTAAGCAGTTTATTATTTTCATAACAAAATTTCACATTTAGTGATATAAAAAAGTATGCAATTCTGTCAAAACTCAAGTCAAAAGTACCCCTGACTGGAGTTCTGAAAATTCATCAGTAACTATTGGCAAGGTCGCAAAAAATGAAGAATGAATTAAAATTTGTTCAAAATATAAAACAAAGCTTAAATGGCAGAATATTTAAATCTGATTTATCAGTATTCCTTTTTTGCGATATTGCTAATAGATATTGAAAAATAGAAGGGCTCCAGTCACAGGTATCGACTTCGACGCAAATTAGTACTTCTTTACACCATTACATATGATTGATAGTTGCCTGCTGGAGCAACAGTCGCTGATTGTTTCTGTTTCATATCAAGGTTTTTAATTGTCTTGGAAATTTTTAACCTCTAGTAAATTGCGGTAGCCAGTAGACTGTAAAAAATATCTATTACTGTCATACTCCATCAGCTTCTCTTTGACCTTAGAGATGTTATCGCAGTTGTTTCTGGGAGAGTTGATTTGTTGTAAGGAATTTTATAATCTTGTCCCTTTAGTCTAATTAGTGTGTATTTTTCAGCTAAGTTAGTTGTTTTCTTCTACCTGGACAGGTTTTTGTTTATATTTCATGGCCTGCTACGTTGCTTATAGGTAGGAAAGTTCAATATCGCCGATTTATCTGAAAATTTAAAATTATATGAAAACTACCAGAGACTGATATTCACAACCTGATATCGTTAGAAAGCTTATCAAATTCTACGTTTAACCGTATAAAAAAATTAGGCCTTCCCATTTGAAAAAATCAAGTTATCGCTGATCGAATTTTCCTTAATTCATCGACCGATTTCTCCAAGCATAAACGTAATTTAAATTTGACAGTCTTATCAAAGCTGACGCATTTTATGCTTAGTGATAGGGCAAAGTCACAGCCTCCCGTATTTTATAATCTCTGCGATATTCAATTTTTTCCTGATATCTACTTATACCGAAAATGGTGATTTACACCTAAACGGTTCTCTTTAGGTCCCATGTATGATACATAAAGCCTCACTAGAATTCACCAAGGAATCAGAATATGTAATAATATACGGGGTGTTCTATTTGAAAAAACATAACTTTGATACATTTCGTGTTTTTGGGACACCCTGTATAACATGAAAATATTTTTAAAATGTAGCCTTTATGGGTCTCTATCCACTCGAAGTTACTGTTTTCTTTTTTATCAAATACTTTAGACATAATGCTCCGTGTCGAATAACGTGAATAACCCTGTATAACTCAGAACAAGGCTGTTCCGATGCCTGTAAAATATCAAATTTGGTATTTCATAGAAGTCTGCGCGGTTATAATATCAATAATAGCAGTAACATATTTGAATGTTGTGTTGAAGAGTTCAAACAATAAAAATAACCTTTTGAAAGTCGGCGAGTTGCCATTTTCATCGAATTCATAAAAAAACTTAAGAATCAGGAGTCATGATGTTGTTTTATTATAGTGGGTTTAGCAAATCGGCATGATCGCCAGGTAGAAGCAGTCCCACACTCGGAAGTGTGGGAGAGAATCTATCCACTCCGACGTATTACCAGTTTGAGTCCTCAGATCACATGCCCAACGGACGCAAACGCATCCATCCGACATGACACCACGCCCCGACCGGCTAAAACACGTTCCCTCTTCCTTACCTCTGATGCTATATCTCCATCTGTACTGGCCATCATCGTGAACAGTGATTTAATTTTAATATTCATTTAACCTTGATGTCGATCAACATCAGCGGGACCATAGTTTCTGGGGTTAGCTCACCCTGCAAATTTTGACTTTCCTCCTGGCTGTATGGCCTCCATCTGCCGCACTGAAACAGGGCATGCTCGGTCGTATTTTCGGCCTCGTGGTGCAGGCATCTTTCGTCCATCACCCGTCCTATTATTTTCCTATACACTCGAAAAGGCCCATGCCCAGACAGTGCCTGAGTGGTCCCGTTGCATTGCCTTTTAGCTTCTATAATGGTGGTATCACCGTTATAACTTTTTTAGATACCGTGCGATAAGCACTAGGAACCATCAGCAGAGACTTTTTGTGCAAGCTGTCCAGGACTTTCTGGACTTTCTCCTTTCCGTGGCCTTACACCACGCAGGAGCTCCTTATAGGACGAACGACTGTACATCCTGACACAGTAGTGCCCTGTTGTTGCTACTGGAACCTCCTATATTTGGCATCAGACGTGAAAGTATTGCGGTCTTCTTCTATGCCTTTGCCACCACTCTTTTAAGGTGTTCTCCTTAACACCTTACGTTATCCAGAGTGACCCCAAGGTATACTATGAACTTGCTTGTTGGGACTTGCCTCTGTTTTCTCAGAAGCCAAGTCAAGCTTGGACAGCGATGCGATGCGAGTGACTCCATATGGCCCAGGAGCTTTGCCGTTTTCCATCTTCCTGCAGCCTCCTTAATCTCTTCCACCGTGAAGATCTTTGGATTCTTCTTGGTGCTGTCCGTCTCCCAAACCCCTGAGTTTCTTGGAAATAATTCTCTCTTCTGTTTCTACTTTTCTGTCGTTATTTAGTAGACACGGTGGCGACTGCTTGATAATCCTTTTGGTGACCAACTTGTACCCTTCACCCTAGATGTCATGTTCTAAGTCTTCGCACAGTCCTTTCCAGTGTTTGGATTTTGAGGTACAGATCAGACCTTCAACTATCTTTTTCTTAGCCGCGTATTGCTCCTGCAGTACATTTACCGCTGCATGAGGCAGATGGTGACCGCGTCGTATGCGCGACAGCTTACGCCGTACTTGAAGACAGTCCGCCCAGTCCGAATTCCACCAGTACGGTACCTTAGCGGTCTCTGCGCGCCTTTTGATGGTACTTTCTTTCAGAACTGCTTGTATCAGCTTCGTGTACCGCTGTTCAGTGACGCTTTATATGGTATGCAAGGACCCAAGTCTACGGGTCAGTGCCTCTTGAAATTTGCTGACATCAACGAAAGGCTAAAATAATCGATGGTTCAAAATCCGTGACAAAGGGGATGACACCCCAGCTCCGGGTCCTGAATGCAGAAAATACGCAAAGCTAGCATTACAAGGCGGAATATAAATTTTATTTTACGGTTTATTCCGGCTTGAGCACTGATGGGGTTTACGGTGGTTGAGAGAGGATATTATAAGCTAAAATAATCGATGGTTCAAAATCCGTGACAAAGGGGATGACACCCCAGCTCCGGGTCCTGAATGCAGAAAATACGCAAAGCTAGCATTACAAGTCGGAATATAAATTTTATTTTCCGGTTTATTCCGGCTTGAGCACTGATGGGGTTTACGGTGGTTGAGAGAGGATATTATAGGCTAAAATAATCGATGGTTCAAAATCCGTGACAAAGGGGATGACACCCCAGCTCCGGGTCCTGAATGCAGAAAATACGCAAAGCTAGCATTACAAGTCGGAATATACATTTTATTTTCCGGTTTATTCCGGCTTGAGCACTGATGGGGTTTACGGTGGTTGAGAGAGGATATTATAGGCTAAAATAATCGATGGTTCAAAATCCGTGACAAAGGGGATGACACCCCAGCTCCGGGTGTCTGTATGGTCACTCAAAGTTTCGTCTTTCAAGGCCTTCTACCTTTGGATGCACTTAGCTACCTCTTGCGATCCATCATTCAACACTACCATGTCCATCGCCGCTATCGACTCGCATAGAACTCTCCCCCCTTTATCTGTGTTTGGTGACCTCCAATCTGCAGCTATAGCATTTAAATCGCCAAGAACAGGAATGTCTCAGCCCGCCGTAGCTACATCGTCCCAGAGCGTCTCCATATACTTTTCGTATATCCCGATACTTATAATCATATTTGGAGAGCAGTAACATCAGAACATCGTTAGTTTATCGAGGTTTAGGCGTATATAGCCATCTCCACTAACACTAACCACCGAATTTACGACAATATTCCTATTTCGAATATAGGCCGCTACATCGTTGTTGCTGTCGGTGTACTACCTGGATTGACTGCAGATCTTAGGTACAATTTGGCTCCGATACTAATACTAGGTCAACGTTCTCCATGGCCAGCGCATGAGCCATGTCATGCACTGCAGGTGACCTATTTGAGTTGGCTTGAAGTATCGTAACCATTTATTGCTTCATAGTTTCTGCCTCGCCGTCAGAGAGATCTTCTGTCGCTTCGGACTCTAGACGTTTCGTCCGCGTTTCCCTCGTATGATTGGCTTTTAATGCCTTTATATATACAGGACAGGCAAAAGAACCTGCCCTGTGTTCTTTTTTGGCACGACATATTTCACAGCCTGCTAGTTACGGCAATGTACTAGAGATTGCCAATTTCCAAAAATAAACAGTTTGAAATGAAAAGAATACTACTAGCGATTGTCGTAGGCAGTTTATTATTATCTTCAAAATAAAATTTCACATTTAATGGTATAAAAAAGTATTCAATCCTGTCAAGTCAAAAGTAACGATACCTCTGACTAGAGTTCTGGAAATTCTTGAGTACATATCGCAAGATCGCAGAAAATGAAGAATGAATTGAAATTTGTTCAAATTATCAAGCATCATTTACTTGGCAGAAAATTTAAATCTGACTTGTAAGTATTCCCTTTTTGCGATCTTACTAATACTGACAAAGATAGAAGGGCTCCAGTCAGAGGTATCGTTACTTTTGATGCAAATTATTAATACCTTATAGCGTTACATGTGACTGATAATTGCGTGCTGGGGCAACAACCGCTGGTAGTTTTTCTTTCATTTCAGTGTTTTTAATTGTTTTGGAAATTTTTAATCTCTAGTACATTGCAGTAGCCAGTAGGCTGTGAATAATATCTATTTCTGTCATACTCCAGATTCTCTTTGATCTTAGATACATAACCGCCGTTGTTTTTGGTTAGAGGTAATTTGTTGAAAGAATTTTTCATAATCTTGTCTCTTTACTCTAATTCGTCTGTATCCTTAATTCTGTGTTACTTGTTTTCTCCGATCTGAATGTTTTTGTTTATATTTCACGGCCTGCTAGGTTGCTTATAGGTAGGAAAATTGAAGAACACCGATTTGACAGAAACTTTAAAATTAAAGGAAAACTACCGGAGATTGATATCCACTGCTGTCTGCCCGTCTGCCCGTCTGCTCGGCTGCCCGTCTGCCCGTCTGCCCGTCTGCCCGTCTGCCCGTCTGCCGGTCTGCCTGTCTGCCTGTCTGCCTCTCTGATCATTTTCTAATTTTTTTTTTGGAGTGGTCAAAATGAGTCGAGGTAGGATGGGGTAACGTATAGGCTGGTTGGAAAACCCTGTCATTTTTTGTATTTATAGAAGACTTTACATTGCCCTTTAAAGATTGATACTGGTAATATAATTTGACTATATATTATATTTGATAATGAATTTGATTTTTGTGGGCGGACGGGCGATGGTTTGGTTGCAAGGGGATCTCGTGCTTCATGCTATGGAAAAATAATGAAATAGTATCACCGTAATGTGTGGGAAGTACTGAGAGAAACAACTTAACTCCACCTTTATATTTTCAGCCTCGATAAATGACGTTCCTTAAGAGGTCTGCATATTACTATGATATATCATTTGCTTTCACAATAATTTTGTCCTGGTATTGTAGCCTCCTTCTCTTTAAATCAACTAGTGTCGAGTTTTGCTTGTCGGACTTCTCCCTGTTATGTTCGACAATGGTTACCCTGGTCTGAGTGTGTTTCGACACATACTTCAGACGTTCTCTGGGGTAACTCATATCTATCTTGCGAGTTGCAATTAGTTTCAGCGGTTTAGGCTCCTTCAGCTCTTTTCTTAGACGAATACAATTTCCGAAAATGGTTTAACATTTATCGTCCCCTTTTCATTCATAGTTAGAGGGAGAACATAAAGAGTATGCGTCTTACCTATGTTTTCACTTCTACGGTTGACCATTTTCGTGTGTCACATACTCTAGTAGGCCCTCCCTACAGATAAAACTGCAACAGAAGAGATCAGTTTAGTCAGTTTTTTGTTGATATAGCTATCCAGTATGTTGCCAGGAATCACCACTGCGGCCACATCACCTTCCATGGTAACTGCGTCTAAATTCGACATTTCAGAGAAAATGCTCCAGCCATGTTGTGTCTTGGTGGTGAGAGCACGGACAAAATCTCTTACCTCTCGTTTTCCGTTAAAATTTCCTGTTGTTCTTTACCGCCTCTCCAGTCTGTCTGGACGTCGACCGTTACACCTAGCCTAGACGTTTGGCTGGTTTGTTATCCGTTTGAGTGTCCGCGTCATACAAGCGAGTTTCACCATCTTAAATCGATGATCTTTCCAAATGCATGCCAATTCTTTGCAGATAATTGTTCCCCTCCTTAATTTTCTTGTTTATGAATGATATGTGCAATCACTACAGAATTTATAATCGTTGAAGATTTTTGTGATAACACCAAAATGTCCATGAAGTCTGCGGCCACTAGGTTCACTTTCTTCTTCAAGACCTCGCTTGCATAGGCGGTTGCATGATCGGAAGCCTTCACTTTATTCCGCCTGGATTTGCCACAATCTCCACATTTTTAATGTTTGCCGTTGTACTCTCGCCATAGGAGTTTAACCTGGTCAGTTCGCAGAAGGAGATACCTACCTGTCTCCTCTCTTTCTTCTGCACTGAGCCTGGGGATTTTCCGATCGAAGCACGTCTTGCAAGCCGGTCGATCACTCCTTTTCAGTTGCAATTGTACCCTCCAGGGATGATATTGGCTGTCGTTCCAAATACCTTTCCTGCCTGTCCTCTGCCAGTAGCAATTTCCTGCGCCTCATCCTGGCTATCCACATAAAGTGCTGAGCAATCGCTGGCTAACGGTCGAGCGTAATCACCCGCGATTCCGAACGAAACTGGAGATCCGACCCCCTGCTCTGGAACTTTATTCCTGTTATGTGTGTAATCCATATAAAAAATTAAGGTTACGTCCATACTTATCGCCGTGTCGTCATCATCTAATACCAGGTCGCTGTGCATTCCTTTCAATAGTTATCTTCGTTTCCTAACCGGGACGTCTCTTTGTAGCACTACCAAAGAGGCAGGCCGGGTTTTCCCAGCAAGCAGAACGCAGGAGACCTCGGCGTACCATCGCCAAATGAGCCCAATACGCGGGGAGTTGGCTCCGGCACGACGAGAACCTCTCTGCTCGGAAGGCCAGGGTCACCTTCGGAGAGGTGAACTCCGCTCAGCATTTCATTGCTCAAGAGTCACCTCAATTATCGGCACGCGCCAGGTAGGTCATGGAAAGACCTCAACCGAACCCTGCGCCACAGGGTTTGGGCCGCGCCTGCCTCATACGGGTGAAACTTGGCCTCTGCAGGAGTAATGATGTACATATATGTTTATTATTTTCTAGTATATCAGATTCATCATTGTTATGAAGGTCCTCAATTCCAATTACGAACAAAACGCTATAATTGAACTAACTATATTCACACATCTATAAAAGTAAATGTTTTTCAATACACAGAAGAATGTTTCGAACCACATCAAAGTGTAGAGGTGGAAAACTGGTTACCTCCTTTCCGAGGTGATGTCTTCTTGAAGTACTTCGAAGACAATTCAAATCGAACTACTTTCTTATAATTTGATATAGATACGTTGACAAAATATTCACTGGGCTGGCCTTACATACTTCTTGATCAAATATTATTGGGAATGTAGATTCAAAAAATTGATAGTCAGTTTGGTTTAATTATCACTTTTGTAATGCAAATATGAATGGTTCCTCTTTTTGATCATTCAAGTTATAAAAAGAGCGAAAAAAACTTTGTTACGTATAGGAAAGAAAGAACTTGTTACCAACCCAAAATAGCCAATTTGAATCATTTGGTGCACTGATTAGTAAATATCCCATTAATGGATCAATGCTGGCCAGTAACGAAAAGTTGTTACAGTCTATGGATATCTTACAGACGTTGCGTTGAGAAGCTGCTTACAAAATATAACGTCGCTACTCGATAGCCCTCCAAGTTTCGGCTTCAGAAGGATATGTTAATCAGGTCCTCATAGTTGACCAAGATTTTATTACCAATTGCTTATCCGTTACTGTGTTTAATTCAAAGTAGTTCCAATCACACTCCACCACACTTTGTCATTCCTTAATAGGAATTTCTTATCAACACGTTAGGTAACACTTCCATCTAAGGAAATATGTAGTTTTTAATTCAATGGAACAAATCTGCCATAAACATAATCAGTTAAAATAGCAAACCCTTACTGTTCCAGTTGCTAAGTCAGGTAGTAATACTCGACGATGTGGTAGACAATTCTCCGCTCCGCTTCAACAGACCCAGTTGGTATAAGCAGAAAGATGTGGGCTTAATGGCTATTTATGATGCTCTTATGATAGAGTCAGGCATTCCCACACTACTGCGTAAGTACTTAGGTGACAAGAAGTGCTACACGTACATTCAAGAACAATTCCGTGCCGTTTCCACCGAGGCCATCATAGGACAGACAATGGAAATGTTGTTCAAAACTCCAGATGGGACGCCATCTCTGGACCTCTTCACCATGAGTCGATTCAAGTAAGACTTATCTAATTCATGGAAATTAAGCATAACCTGGTTTCTATTAACATCACTTAACTAAACCGGTACAATGTGAGATACTCAAGATCTCGTTTTTTTACGGTAGGAACATCTTTTAGAATCCGTACGGTTAATAGGCTCATTCTATAATTTATGAACAGACTTGGTTCGCGGATTAAGTGGAACAGCAGCTATTAAGCTGAACTTCGCCCATATTTTGATACCCGTTTTTTAAATGTGTATCAAGGAATACAGACGATTATTACTATTTCTTACCAAAAGGTACAGCTGAGACTCCGGTACATTGAGCTGCTGTTCCATCACCCAGTGACTACTCCTCACACCGTGACGTGAGGAATCACCGAGTCTGCGAATCGTACGCGCTAAGTAAACGATAGAATCAAGGATTCTTCTGCACTTTTGATGTGCGCCGTCGCATGACATACCGGCATTGCGCGCAATACAGAAAGCAGCGTATCCCTCATCCCATTTAGGGATCTATGGACCATAACTAGCAGACTTTCAGTGTAGTCTGGCGAGAGCCTGCGAAGTTTTCCGAGCAACTCCTTATACTTGGCCCGCTTTTCCTCCGCCTAAGAGACGATGTTTACCTCGACAGGTGTCAAAAAATCTATAACTAACACTACCTTCTGTTGATGGTCAAGCTCGAACGTGGGGAACGAGAAGTTCCAGTAAATCGGGCATCTTTCGCTCTACAGAAAGGACTCCCCTGGAGCATATGGCGGCACCTTCGGAAGGAGAAGGTCAATTGCTCAGGCAAGCCATGCCCTTCTAGAAGATTAGATGCATCGGCTCAGACATTCCGACAGCCACACAGCTGTCAGCTGATGGGAGGTTAAGTCGAATGCCTTTATACTCTGTTACCTGATACTTTAAACTGGCTTGACGTCTATTTGATAGGTATCAGCTGACGAAGAAGTGTATCTCAAATTTAATTTTTTACTAGTAGTGTTGATTGGCAATCCTGCGATCAGGACCGTATTAGTAATATTCTTGTTGAATATTTGCCAAAAAGTAATGACTATTGTTGTAAACAAGAAATTGCTTCAATATCCAGAAATTCTCAGCAAAAATGGTCAGTTAAAAGAAATAGATTATTTTATTGATTTGTATATTGTTAGAGACTATCAAAATACTCCTATATTTAGCAATAAGGGCGATTCAATGGATAGCTTGCATCACTAGTGGGATATTTATTGGTTGAAACGTACAAGGTGCAATTGGAGAAAAGTATAAAGTAAGTACATGGAGTAAGATTAATATAATAAGGTAGTTCAACTGAAGCTTTAGCTGAACATGTTTTTATCTTCATTCTTACCTCATTTAAAGCGTACTTAATCATCATCATTCAGACCAGCCATACTGATATACTGAAAGACACGCCGGATTTTGCGAGAAAATGTAAAATAAGCATAGACCTCAGAGCATAGACGAAAACGTCACCAAGTGTCAATTACTTATTATTAGTACAGTACAGCCCTGCATTCCTTCAAAGCTTAAGATTGATACGTCAAGACTCAATCTGGGGTATTTTTAGTTATCACTAGCCGAACAGCTGTTCGCTGTTGACACGGCTGACAGTTTAAAGTATCGGGTAACAGGGTATAGATAGTCAATCCAAGCCATGAAAGTTTTTCTTGTACTACATGGAGCCCTGTGTGATACATGCGTCAGTAAATAGGTTCTTCTTGCAGCCAGTTACCCAAGTCTTTAATCTCATACGCACTAAGAAATACGGGATTTACGGCTTGTAGGCTACCTATGTACAGGATTCTGGTGAACAGCTTGCAAAATGCATTCCGGCATGTTCTTAGGTTCTAGTTTTTGGGATCAGGTAATTATCCGGTCTTCGGGACAAGCACGGTTCGACCCTCGACAAATGAAGCAGGAATTGGCTGCTTCTGACTTAATCACGAGTTGAAAACTCTAGCTAAATGCTGGTGACAACTGGAAAATTTGGTCCACCAGTAAGTGTTTATGTTATATGGGCCAGGAGCTGCTAAATTCTCTGCGCCAAGCATTTCTTCCCTGTTTGTTGGATGATAAAGTACATTTAAGCTAAGTACAAACGGATTCAAACTGCACCAAGGCCGGAGAGTCTGCTGGGAGAGGTTTGGGCTATTCGTAAAGGTCCCGCCAAAAAGCCTCACGCGATCAGAAGTTGGCTGGAGCGAGAAGAAAACATTCTCGTCTCCTCCAGCAACCGTATCCTGCCAAGACAGTGTTGCTTAACAACAACCAGTACCGCTTGACTGAGTATATGATGGTCGCGCATCAACCCATAGGCTATTTGGCGCATTCGTTACCTAAACAGCTTCCCAGCCGCTCTATATTCTATCACACACTAGATACGTGATGCTTCCTGGCAAATCGCTTTCATTTGGCGCATTCGTTTCTATGCTCTCTCAGCAGGAGACTCTCACTCTCCCTTGTCTAGCTGGCCTCAGAGCCGCAGCGTAAATGTCGCAATCGATGCTCCAAATATCGCAGACGTCTCCTCAAATCTGGCAGCTTGAAGGACCTCTCGCTGTTATGCAAGGCCCTTCGATCACTAAAATCCCCAGTTTGGACGACTAAGTCGATTTCAGGAATAGAGGCGGATGCGCCAAATGGGAAGCGAAAATCCAGTAGGCTCGCCAGGAAGTATCCCGTATCCGTGTGTGATGAAATATAGAGTAGCTGGGGTGCGTTTTACCAAAGTTTACGGAATACATATTCCGTAAACTTTGGTTTTACGCGCTGCGTGCGCCAGATAACTTGAGAGCTAAGGCGCGACCATCACACGCTCAGTCAAGCGATACTGTTTGCTGTTAGGCAACATTATCTTGACAGGATACCGATGCTAATGGCTGCTATCACTATGGCGCGGCCAAGATGTCTGGTAGAAAATGGAATGTTTTCTGGAAGGCCTTCTCGTCAGTTCCAACAGGGATCACCAGCCACTGTTATTTTTACTTCCCACACCGATAGGTGAGGGGAGTATTGTGATCGCGAAAATTTTCGATTTTGAGATAATACACTTTTTGGGCGTTTCATGATGTCTACATAACGAAAATCCATGTCACTCATTTCCGTCGGTCTGTCTGTCTGTCGGTCTGTCGGTCTGTCTGTACGCGTTTTTGTGTCCTCGTAATCTCAGTAACCGCTGCATGGATTGTGATGAAATTTGGGCAGCGATATGCTGAGGGGTCGTAGTAGGTAATGTTCTTATAATTTTGAAAATCGGTGCAGGGGCGGCGGAGTAATTAGCAAAAAACAAAAAAAATTAGATATTCTTCAAACTTCGTTTTTAGGCGTTTTAGAGGTTCCTGATCATTTTTTACTTTTTTTTGGGCGGGGGTGAAATTGGGGTGGTTGGGGGGTGGGGGGTTGTAAAATTGAAAAATTTGTTGCTTTCATAATAGACTGCCCACTGACCCATGAAGGAAGACCTAGCAACATAAATAACTTTTTTAGGTCCATCCGAACATTGCCTTGCCTATTACAGAAACCAAAGGACTTAGAATTTTTTCTGGTGTAAACATACGAGAGTATTGCTTTAGATCCTTCTATATCGTGTTACAAGGAAACTGTTGAATTGATGTTAATGAAATTTTGACACAGTACTACTACCGTGGCGAGGATGGAAAACGCGTATGGTTTTTATAAATTGTGCCAGTGGCGGCGCACAAATAATAAAAAAAAGTAAAAATATAAAAACAGCTCAAACTTCGTTTTTAAGCGTTTTAGAGGTTCCTGATCATTTTCTGCGTTTTTTTTGGGTGGGGTGAAATTGGGGTGGTTAGGGGGTGGGGGGTTGAAAAACTGAGAAATTTCTTGTATTCATAATAGGGTGTAGGGTAGGGGCTCTGAAGGAAGACCTAGCGACATAAATCAACTTTTTAGGTCCATCCGAACATTGCCTAGCGTATTACGGAAACTAAGGGCCTTAGAATTTTCTGTATACATACATACGAGTATTTATTGCTTTAGATCTTTTTGTATTTTGTAACGTGGACACTATTACATTGATTCTAATTAAATTTTGACACAGTATTATTACCGTGGTGAGGATGGAAAACGCGTGTGTTTGTTAAATATCGTGTCAGTGGCAGCGTATATAGCAATAATCAAAAAACTAAAAGTATGAAAACAACTCAAACTTCGTTTTTAGATGTTTTAGGCTGTTCATTGACCTCTGAAGGAAATACTTAGCGGCATAAGACAATTTTAGGGGAGGGAAGGCTGCCGATGATTTGGTTGCAAGGAGATCTCAGACTAAAGCTTCATGCTATGGGAAAATAATAAACTGATATCACAGTAATGTGTGGGAAGTACTGAGTCAATCAACTTGACTCCATTTTTTTCATTTGTTGCAACGTAAAGTTGCAATTTGGTTGCAAAACCAGACAGCTCCATTTTTTTGATCTACATCTTCTAACAAAAGTCAATTAAAAAACTTACAGATTATTTTCCATAGTTAATGTGAGTGATACTCGAAGTACAATGATTGTTTATATTCAAATAAACAATGTCACTGCACAGTTGAATCAGTTACAAAGTTTCTGAATTTTGCCAAATGTTTGTAATACTGGAGCCGCCTGGTTCTTGCACTCGGGTATATGATTATATCTCTCATATTTTAGGACCAAGACGCAATACCTAGTTGGCTCCTATTCCTGTTTGCCCATGTCCTTGGCAATGTATTTAGCAAATATTTACGATCATAAGGAGCATGCGCAGGCCAAGAGAATTTGCTTGGAAATGGGAGAACTTTTTCGGATGCAGGTACCAAATAACTGTATTATGAAAGACTTACTGTCATTTCACTAGTCAGTTATTAATTAAATGGCACAAATATTTTTTTATACAAATGTATATTTTCGCCTAGATTCATTGAAAAAAGATTGCTGAAATGTGCGGACTGGCCTTGGTATCATCTCCGACATTTATCAAATTCATACACTGCCCTTTAAACCTGACTGATAAGTCTTATTTTGCTGTTTTTGACCTAAAAATGCAGTCAATTTTATTGACTCAATAATTTTATTACGGGATACCAGTTTGTTATTTTCACATAGCATGACATCAAGGTATAGTCTGAGATCCCCAAATCATCGCCCACCCGCCTGCAAAAAAGTGTGTTATGCCGCTAGGTCTTTTTTTCACAAGATACTGATCTACTGTGAATACAACTTTTCAGTTTTACAACACCCCACCACCTCACCAACCCGTGAATTATAGGCAAGCCTAAGTCAATTTTGTTGACTACGTGAATACACATAGTATGTTACAGTAGTGAATATTGTTTTTCATATGTACAGGGTGTCCCATTTTGGGCACTTTTACGGGGTATCTCGGTTATTTTTGAAGATAGAGAGTTGCGGGTTCCGCATCAGTGTGCTACTTTTTTGTGAAACTAAATATGCCGTCAACAAAATTATCATGGCCATCTTGGTTTTTGACATACAGGGTGAAATCGAAAATTATCAATTTTGGGACCACCCCCGTACCTCGGTTATCTTTGGTTTTACTGAAATGTTTAAAAAAAGGGTTTTTTTCTGTAAAATCCAGTGGTGTAGTTTTGTTTTTTCTTACTCTAACCATTTTTCAGTTATGAAGCAAACATATATTTTTTAAATGGAACATCCTGTATATTATTTTTGGAGTCAATCGGAAATAATTCAAGCTTTTCAAAAATATACATTAGTATTAAGTTATTTTGAAAATTCCACTCAAAATTTGATTTCTCCAATTTTTACTTTATTTGTAGCAGTAGGCCATGGTTCATCAAATATCAATAATAAGCATCTAAGCAGTTATGCGTTACACGAGACTTCCTACTCAAATTCGATGATCGCGAAAATTTTCGATTTAGAGATATGCTTTTTGGTCGTTCTACATAACGAAAATCCACGTCACTCATTTCCGTCTGTCTGTCTGTCAAGCTGTCTGTCTGTACGCGTTTTTCTAGCCTCGTAATCTCAGTAACGGCTGGGTGGGCTGTTATGAGATTTGGGCAGCGATATGCTGTGGTGTCATAGTAGTCCATCTGAACATTGCCTTGCCTATTACTGAAACTAAGGGACTTAGAATTTTCTGTATACATACGAGTATTTATTGCTTTAGCTCGCTGTATTTTGTAACGTGGAAACTATTAAATTGATTCTAATGAAATTTTGACACATTATTGTTAGTGGGGTGAGGATGGAAAATGCGTATGCTTGTTAGAAATCGTGTCAGTGGCAGCGTAGCAATAATCAAAAAACTAAAAATTTAAAAAGAACTCAAACTTCATTTTTAGATGATTTAGGGGTTCCTGACCGTTTTCTACCTTTTTTGGCTGGGGGTGAAATTGGGGTGGGTGGGGCGGGGAGGGGGGTGTAAAACTGAAAAGTTTGTATTATTCATAATAGGCTGTCCATTGACCTGCGAAGACAAGACCTAGCGACATAAGACAATGGGGGGGGGGGGGGGTACTGGCGATGATTTGGTTGCAAGAGGATCTCAGACTTAAGCTTCATGCTTTCATGCTATGGGAAAATAATAAACTGGTATCACCGTAATGTGCGGGAAGTACTGAGTCAATCAACTTGACCTCATTTTTTTAAATAATAATGTCTCATAAAATAATGAATATTGTGTTATTATAATATTGAGTAGATAGTGGGCTATGACTCATCTATTAAAAACAAAAAAGCAAATCCCTAAATAACTTGCGAGACTGTCAGCTTTTAAATATATTTTTATTAAATTGTGCTTTCTGCGTTTTCATTTTAATTATTGTCAGTTTTCTACCACCCTCGTATCTAGGTTGTATTTTATTTTATTGAAAAGTTTAGAAAAGGGTCTTATAGAATTTTTTCGGTAGAAACCAGTCTTTTAGTTTGATTTTTTCTTACTCTTACCATTTTTGAGTTATGAAGCAAATATATATTGTTTTAAATGGAACACCCTGTATATTATTTTTCACGTAAATCGGAAATAATTCAATTTTTTTCAAATATATATATTAGTATGAATTTTTTCTGAAAAATAAGCTCAAAATTTCATTTTTTACTTTATTTGTAGCAGTAGGCCATGACTAATCTATTAAAAACAATATCCAAGTAAACAATTATTCAGATACAAGACACTCGATACTTTTAAACTGAATTATTTAATTGTATTTTATACGCTATTAACTACTATTTGTGATAATGTTCATTAAATATTGCATTACATTACTTAAAACCAAACATTATATCGAAGAATATCAACACACTATTAAATTTGAATTTGAATCAAAATAAAAAATAAAAACATCGAGGAGCTTTTAGAGATGTTGGTTCAAGTTGGAGACTATTTTCTCGAATGAAAATCTGGCACAATTTCTTATTCTGTTAATGGCATTTAAAAGAATTATTGGTCTCCTTCGTGTTATGGCGATTAAAAACTCCCAAACTTAGATCCTGTGCAAATGTTGAAGTATCTTAAACTTGTATGGATGGTAATTGTTTTTTCTATAATTATTTCTGCAGTTGATTTTTTTACCCCTACAGCTTCCTCTTTGTGCTTACAACATGATGAATGCGTTACTCCTATGTAACCTAATACGTTTGTTTCCCTTTGCTCCCTATTCTCCTTGAAAGAAGTTTTAGGACGTGGTTGAATAAAGGATCCCTACCTAACTATATTTATTTTTAGACGAGCAAATATTATTTGAACACCTAACCCCCTTCGCATCCTACATTCTCACTACATTCACAGTCAGGCGCACTAAGAAAGCAGTTTCGGTGGAGCGGATTGAGGTCTTACTCAAAGCGAGTATCGCATATTGCCAGTACGCTTGTACTGGCGACATGAAAATCACCAGAAGTCGCCATCTTTGGCATGCATGAATGAAAATCGCCTGAATGGGCGACTTCTCTGCTGTAAATGTCAGAATTGTTAAAACAGGAACGCTCAGGATGACTTATTGTGTGACCTCTGACCTAAGGGACTGCAAAAATAATTATGTCAAACCAAAATAATTATTATCTTATGATAAGCCTGTGGTCAAGGCCAATTATTACTAAATGATTTCAGAACGATTTCCTAGACTGCTTTGGTAACCCAGAAGGAACTGGTAAGGTAAGCAGTGATATAAAGGAAGGCAAGTGCACTTGGCTGGCAGTGGTTGCATTACAAAGAGCAACCCCGGCTCAAAAAAAGATCATGGAAAAGCATTACGGCAAGGAGGACGAGAAGGATGTTCAAATGGTAAGTATGTATAATTATAAATTTGTTAAGAATAAACAGTGTGCTATTTAGGAATTTAAAACTTTGAAACTATTGCTAAATGCTTACCTGCAATCGTCTCGCAATGTATGTCTGCTACTAACCTCGCTGCAATTCTTTGATGTCTATATGGGGTCTATTGCGCAACGGCGCCCCACGCGATTTGAGACATTTTTTTATCAATGTAAAGAGGGTGGTCTGTTACGTAATTTTAAAAAATAAAATTTGCGAAAGAAGCACGTGCTATTTAGGAATTTAAAACTTTGAAACTATTGCTAAATGCTTACCTGCAATCGTCTCGCAATGTATGTCTGCTACTAACCTCGCTGCAATTCTTTGATGTCTATATGGGGTCTATTGCGCAACGGTGCCCCACGCGATTTGAGACATTTTTTTATCAATGTAAAGAGGGTGGTCTGTTACGTAATTTTAAAAAATAAAATTTGCGAAAGAAGCACGTTTTTTGGAAAAAATTGATAATACTGTATTTTCAACATATTTCACTAATGCATGCGCACAGAACAATACAATTTTAGAAGTGAGATGCTATTTGACAGATGATAATATATGCGGCGTTGCCAACATTTGCTCGATATTTAACATGGCTTCGACCGTACATGGTACATGTACTAAGATTGAAACGTTTTAGAGAAGATAAGCATGGCCCCTGCGCAAGGATAACAAAAAATCGTGAATCGTTCTACATTTTTAACTATCTAAATTTAAAATCGGTGGCTTTAATCTTGTTTGTGATTAAGCTTTATTGTTATCCATTGTTGGCCGATATCAGCTCCACTAAATCATTGAAACGTGCGATTGACATTGGACCGTTGCCACTAAAAACCGAACATGTGACAATCTTACCTGAGGTGAGGTTGGTTAGATTTTTAACATATTTGATACCAGTAACGTCTGGGGGGGGGGCGAGCCCCCCAAGGCCTCCCGTAACCAACTGGTACAAACCTAAAATAGATCCTGGAAATCGATATTTCTCTAAAAGATCAGCAACCCTACTAATGACAGCTTGCACCATTTTTAGCAAGCTAGTGGTTCATCTATTGAATCTATTACATCTTGCACCTACTTGTTGTTAATGGTTACTTAACAAATGGATTCTTAGTTTTAAGCGACGCTTAATTTTCAAATGGTTTGAATTACATTTATTTAATCCAAGTTTTAGCTAAAGCCCACTTCATTGTCGATGATAACTTGGTAACATGAGAGTTAATCTGAAATGACAGTTGTTTTGTATTTTTGTGAGTGACATTACGATGCGGTGATACTCAACGATGTCTTATAGTGTTTTCCACTGAGCGGCACTCACTGCGCTCCTGACAAGTGCAATTCTATCATCTGCTCTGACAAAGTGCATATCGGTGGGGATCAGTGCAATTCCTGAGTGGAACGTACCCAAGCAGAACAGTGCATTTATAATGACAGCCGACCTTTGTTTTTTCTAAGGTTAATAGAGCTGTTTATTTAAGTTAGAAAGGTATAAAATGTCTGAGGATTATGAAAATTATGATGGCAAATGTGGTCTTCCGGGGGAAGAATTGAGAGTCCCTGAATTCTTCTATTAACTTGTAGCATGTAGTCCTTTCCACACGAAAATCACTTTTAAACTAAAAATGATTTTAAATTTTAATATGTTTTTATTAGAAAAAAAGTTTATGCCTCTTTATCGCTGAATTTGTGTACTACAGTTTCCACAAATTTTATAACTTTCGGCATTTTTGCTTTTCCTTCAATAACATTGCAATTTCTTCTTCATCATCACTACTTTCATCGCTTTCTAGCAATTCATTTAAAATTAGAAAATCTGACATTTTTGAAGCCATATTCGCCATATTTGCACTGGCACTACAGCACGAGATCCCGAGGCTCGTGCGAAAAAGTTGCCCTGAGTGCGCACTACACTCCGAGAATGCGGGTAGTGGAACATACTGAAAATCAAGCAGTGCAATAGAACTTTACCAGTGGAACATGACTATTGCACTCAGTTCAACGCAGTGCGGGTGAGTGCAGCCCAGTGGAAAACACTATTACTTTGATACTTATCGGTGGTATAGTAGTTCATTGACGTCTCCGTAAAATTGAAAATATAGCCTCCAAATATATATAATGAGTTAAGTTTTCTGTGAATCCAATCCTTAGATAAGCAAAGAGAGGGGATACCGCACGCCCGTTTGATGCTATATGAATTAGCTGTTACCGAAAACGAATAGCTGTCAAAATATTTTTTTATGATGTTTAGCGTTTTTAAGACCAATCATTGTAAAATACTGTGGTGTGTATAATGATAGGGAGTACAGTTTACGCTTGTCAAAGCCACAACAGTAAGAAGGAGCCAGGGATCACTTATCACAGGTAAATTACTAGCGCTTTTGGTACATTTTTGGTGTTTATTGGTACAAAAATGTCAGTCGCGCAGTCCTCTCTTTCCTTGTCTAAGATCCAATCTATCAAAACCATTTTTCTCCTGACTTTGAAGGTTGAAGGACAATTAGTGAATGACAGAATTTGGCCAATTAGCAATACACATGAATGGCTAATGGTGCTTGCTCTAAACAACAGCTAACTTAATGGCGTATGGAGAAAAAATCGGTGCAAACGGACGTTAGTCTTTCGTATTACAAGGACTTGACCGAATGTTGAAACGGTCCGTCTTTACAAAATCCGTTACTGATACTGCTTTGGAGTAAGCCGCAGTGATGCATCTTATTATACGCAGAAAAATTAAGAGCGGGTCATAACCTAAATGCAACTAATAATTTCGTCACCTGACATAACTCGGCATGTTGACTTAATGTGTGCAATTTTATAACCGACAGATAAAGGATCTTTATTTGGAGCTCGATCTACCAGCCATCTATGCAGCTGCTGAAGAAGAACTCTTCTTAAGAATCGAAACTCACATTCGGCAAACTTACAATGGACAGTTACAGGAGGCGTTATTAAAGTTACTAAAACAACGATACAACTTCAAGAATTCAAGATTAAGTGACATATGTTAGGTTAGTAAATGCGATTCAATAGATGTACTTATGACGAGTATCCTATAAGCATTCAGTCTCATTCTTGAGTTATTGTAGTACAATACTTCACTTTTGTAAGACGTCCTCACTTTTAATATAAGATACAGATTTTTTATTATGGTATTGTATTTATAATTATATCATTATCTTTATTTGGCTTAAAAGCTAGGCCTTATGATATAGTATGGGCAACAGGCATATCTTAGTTATTATAGAATATTTTTATGACATGTTGTTTTATATTGCATCTGTATTACCCACCGAAAAGGATAAGCACGGGCAAGTAAATAAAACGTTTTTAGTTAAAGGAAATCTGATACTAAGGCATATGATACCATAACTCATTATTTGTTGATAACCAAAATTTTTAAGTGTTGTGACATCTCTTTTATTACGATTTTGAGTTTTTTAAAGTTAATGCTGGCATAAACTTTAGTTTAGTAGAGTTTTGTAAAGTTAATGCCGGCATAACCTTATCTCCTAAGTATCACATCTTCTTTGGGCTGGTACATTTCACAGTTCATCCGAAGCCTGATGTGATCTTACGGAGCCTACCCTCAGCCTTTGTAAAATAAACGTGCATAAGTGACTAACCATGTGCTCAAAGGTCACATCAGAGGTCGATAGCACACTTTTTTGAAAGAGCTTCAAAATGGGGCTTTATTATCGTAACATGTATGCTACCGAATTTACTTAATCTCTCTGTAGAAGGCGTGCAACTCAATCTGTATATAAATAACATACATGTTGTAGATCCTTTAGCACGCCTACCCACCCCGGGCTTCGCAAACCATATCCGCTATGAACCATATAACACCTTTACACCACAGCTGCAACACTTGGATCTGGACGGAAAGTTACACAAAATATTCCAAAGGTCTGTAATGTACGTAATAGCTCAGTTATTTGCTTTGCACAGTCCGTCAATACTTGTTGCTACCATTGAATATAGAAAAGAAAATTTAGATAAGAATAATAATAACTTCTCAACCTCTCTTGTTAAGATCGCGCAGCAAGTTGCACATAACCCCATCCATTCAAAACAAGAAAGAATATACATCTGGTCGCTGGTCGCACTCCATGGCAAATATAGCATAGTAGTAGTAGTAGTAGTAGTAGTAGTTTTTTTTTGTGGATGAGGGTTTAGGAAATCGGCATTATCGCTGGACCGACACCTAAGGATGAGTTAAAAGAACCGTCCGCCCGACGCTGTATCGGCTTGGGCACCCTGATACCATATCCTACGGTCACGACACACATGGCGACGCAACAGCAAGACATAGCATGAGAGGCCCGACCGATTAAAACCCGTTCTTTATAGGTTCTGTATAGGTAAGACGTTTCGGCACCGCTTTCGCATTTCATCGAAACGAAGTTACCAAGGTTGACAGTATCATTGAAGTATACACACGTGTACACACCATTACACATACATACATGTATACACATATATAAACACACACATATACATATACTGCCGGGTGTTAGATTCTTTAGGTAACCCGCTCAAACTTCTTTTCTCTTAGGAGTTCTTCTACGGAGGTTGCTACCTAAACCCAGGACTCTTCACATCTGAGCATCTCTGACATGAGGCCTTCTGGAGTCAATGTTATGCCTAGTTCCATTTGCAATCGTTCCTCCCTGGGGCCCCACCTTTCACATTCGAAGAAAGTGTGCCTGGCATCGTCCTCACCTGACCAATAGCTACACATTGCTGAGTTACGTCTATTGATTCTGTATAGGTAGGCGTTGAATAGCCCGTGTCCTGTCAGGAACTGAGATAGGTAGTAGTTTATCTCTCCATGTTTCCTGTCGTACCATGGTTCTATTAGAGGGACAAGGGTATGAGTCCACTTAGCCACGTCTCGTTGTTGCTCCCAGCGCTCCTGCCATATTTTCAACGTGATTGTTCGCACCTGCATGTTGCTGATTACCTCCCCGCATTTTCGCTTGTGGTATAGCATCTTCCCCTCCATAGCTAACAGGTCAATCGGAGGGATACCTGCCACTACGAGTACTGCATTTTCGGATAGCGCGATGTGCGATAGGCGCATGCCACTCTAAGAGCAGCTGTTCTCTGAACCGAGGATAGGCACTTTCTGTACTTCTCTGTCTTCAAGGCATCAGCCCAGATCTCCGCACCGTAGAGCATAATCGAGTGAGCAATGCTCATAAGCGTGCGTTTTTTACTCGGCTTGGGTCCCGCGATGTTGGGCATCAGTCTAGATAGACATGCTACCATTTTGGCTGCCTTACGAAAGGCGGTGCTAATATGCTCAAAGTGTGTCAGTTTAGCATCAATGACTTGCTCAAGATACCTGACAGTGCATTTGGCATCCACAGTGGTATCGTTTAGGGAGACCCAGAGGGGTTCAGAAAATCTTCTCTGCCCCTTTTGAACCACTATTTCTGTTTTGCTAACGGCTAGTTGCAGTCCGTGTATTTCAAGCCATTGGCGTACTTGCGACATTACAAACTCCACCCTATCCTTTGCTTCTGCTGGATCTCTGGCTCGAATAACCGCAGCGATATCGTCCGCATATCCTATTAACTTGGCCCATTCTGAAATCTCCATTCTCAGAATACCATCGTACATAACATTCCAGAGGTCTCGGCCAAGCACTAAACCCTTCGCAACTCCAGCACTCACTTTTTTTCTTTGAGGACCTACTGCGGTATGATAAACCAGCTCTCTGTTATCGAGATAATCAGTTATTATCCTTAGCAGATAATTTGGTACTGGGCAGTGCCGTTAGGATATCATCCCACTGTGAGAGATCGTTCAGTATTTGGACCAACCGATCGTTCTAACGCATGTGCGACCTCTTCTTTGCTTGTAACTGCATCGATGTCCGTAACAATAAGGGTTTTCTGCACGGATCTAATAACAACTTCCGAATCGGCGACTTGTTTTTTAATGGCTTCTCCCAAAGCTTCGGCCTGCCCCTTTTCTTCAATGTTTAACAAAAGGTATCCTGCCTTAGTTTTCCGCAGATTTTTGACGGATACACCCATTTTGTCAACGTCAATATTTTCCTTCGCTGCCATTAAGAGATCAGCATAGCCACGGGTTCCCGCTTTGACTATGATATTTTCACGTTGCGGCCGTGATCCACCGCGCACTGATCCTCTACGTCTTTCTTGCCTTTTCTTCGTAGGGTGGAAGTAGTCTACCTTCTCACAGCGGCCATGCATAACAAACTCGTGGTGTTAGTGGTGTTACCAGAACAAGTTTTTGAGGCATAGTTGTTAAAACTTGATCCCGTAGACTGACTAAAAGGTTAAAGATGCCCTCCATGTCATTCACACCTCCTTCGTCAATGTTGGACGGTAAAATGTACACTGCTGTACGATCTTGCTCAGCGTCCTTGTTACGACTCGTTCTAGTTTCATTAATTATGTACCTACTCTATTTTTTCCTCTACACAACCATCAGCAATAATGTCCTGGATTTCTGGGAACCTCTCTAAGGCATCTCGCACAATACCCTTGTCATATTTCTGTCTGGGGTCCAGAAACAGAATAATATTGTGCTTCTCCGAACTCTTGAAAGGGTTTTCTTCCACCTCCTTTACCGTTCTGAATGCCACTTCCGGCCACTGCCTGTCCAGGATCTGTCCAATTTCTCCGAAGGCCGTCCCTTTATCTGTTACGTCGTAAATCTCTTGCAAATCCTCTTTCTCCCTTTCCAATTCTTCCCACTTTCTTTCGTCAATTGGCATTGTTTGCATCGCCACGTCTCTCTGATCCACAGACTCTGTTTGAGTCTCGACGCATGTTCCTTGGCTCACCTTTATCCTGGCGGCCTTCGTTGCTTAGGACGGTATATCACATGCCTCAAATTTTCTATTTATGGCCAAAATCTGACATGCCATATCGCTGATTGCCCTCTTTATCTCCACTCTCTTATGGACGGTATCAGCTTTTTCGTCCATTGTGCCACCTCCGACGTGCTTGTCCATATCTGCTGCCATTTGTCCAATGTGGCGAGTCTCACAGATGAAGGGTCTTCCTTGCCTCTGTGTATGCGCGTCCTTTCCTCTGCTAAGAGGTACAGAGGAGGTATCGCGGTGATGACCTGCAAGGCTCTGGTGGACACGGTGCGGTATGCGCTGGCCACCCTTAGCAGCGCCTTCCTCTGAAGTGTATCCAGCGTCTGCTGGTGTCTCTTCTTTGTTGTAGCCTTTTCCCATACAGGGGCTCCGTATAGAACCACGGACTGTGCTACTGCGCACAGCAGTTCCCTTTTCCTACTACTGGGCCCGCCGATATTTGGCATAAGCCGGGAAAGGATTGCCACCCTCTTTTCCGCCTTTGCTGCTACTCTCTTTAGGTGCTCTCCGAAAGTATTTTCGTTGTCCAACGTAATTCTTAAGTACACCAAGGACTTTTTTGCTACAAGCTGCACTCCCCTAAGTTGGAAAGTTATGCTGTCTCTTTTTACTCTTGAGCCGCGTAGAATTAACGCCTCCGATATCTCTGGGGCCAGCTCCAGGTCATGTTCCTGCATCCAACTGTCTATAGCACGAAGGGCTTTATTTGTCGCGTGTGTAAGGCCTACTTCGTCACGCGCTATCGTTACGAGAGCCAAGTCATCTGCGTAACCTACGGTTTTGGAGTTCACTGGTAGTTTCAGCCTGAGGACTCCATCGTAGAGGATATTCCACAGCAAGGGGCCCAGCGCCGAGCCCTGTGGAACACCGGTAGTCATGCTTATGGTGTTTCCAGCAATGCTTACCACTCTAGAGTCAAGGTAGCTGCTGACTAAGTTCCTCAGGTACCTGGCCACGTCTCGTCTTCTCAGTTCCGAAATTATCTTGCTCCACGAAGCCGAGTTGAACGCGTTTCTCACGTCTAGTGTCACCAACGCGCACCATCTCAGCTGTGCCCCATAGACCATTCCAGTGACCGCCTCCAGAGCGTCGATGGTAGACATGCCGCTGCGGAAGCCGAACTGGTATGGCGAGAGCCCTCCCGCTTTTTCGATCTCTAAAGCTAGTCTTTGGCGAATCATAATTTCGAAGAGTTTCCCGACCGTATCCAGTAGGCAAATGGGTCTGTATGATGATGCTAGCTCTGAAGGTTTTCCGCTCTTACTCAATAGAATCACGTTGGCCTTCTTCCATTGCTCTGGGAACTTCTGCTGGGCCAAGAGTTGGTTGAAAAGTCCTAGCAGCACGTGTGGCGCAGAAAAGACTAAATCTTTGACCACCTCAGGAGGAATTCTATGAGGTCCCGGGGCTTTTCCAGATTTCAGTTTGCCAGCAGCTCCTTCTAATTCCTCCAGGCTGAAAGGTTCCACCTCGTCTACTGCAGCTTCCTTCTCCCAAACGTCCAATACGGTTGGAAAAAGTTCCCTGATCACTTCGACCTTACGCTCAAGATTTAGAAAACTCCTTTGTGAGTGTGGTGCCAGTTTCTTAGTGCCCACTCTATATCCTTCGCCCCAAATATCACTTTCTGCACAATCGCAAAGTTCCTTCCACAGCCTTTTCTTTTCAGCGTATATGAGTGTCTTCAGGTGTTTCTTCTTCGTTGTATATGCCAGATACAATAACATCTTTTGCTCTTCTGCAGTATGCTGGTTTCGCTGCGCTTTCGACATTTTTCGCCGGGCTGAGATGCATTCTGCTCTAGCAGCTTCGATCTCGTCAGTCCACCAGTAGGGTACCTTCGCGATCTTTGCGCCCCTCCTTACTAACTTTAAGCACCTCCTGCATCAGATCTGTGTATTCCTGTACAGTGATATCTTTGGCGGAAGGCCATGATGTTATACGCCTGCACAGTTCCTCCCTGAACTTACTCCTATTCACATATGGGGTACGGTATTCCGCAAGGTTGTTCTTTGCCTTTTTCTTGGTTACCACTTCGAAATAAATGAACATGTGGTCACTCAGCGTTTCCGTTTCCAAAACCTCCCAGCCTCGTATATTTCCGGCTAGCTCTTGAGACGCAATGGTGACGTCAATATACGAAATGGACTCCCTTCGGCGAAACGTAGGTCGTAGGCCGTCGTTGAGTACCACCATGTTAAGTGCGGAAAGCCACTCACACAGGATGCGTCCTCTTTTATCCGTGACTGGTGACCCCCCAGTCAACAGCCTTCGCGTTCAAGTCACCCAGTACTATGACCTCCCGTTCTGCGGTCGCCACGTCGTCCCACAGCGTTTCCATATACTCGCTGAACCGGACTAGTGAGGAGTTTGGAGAGCAGTAGCAGCAGTAGAGTTTGATTTTGCCTAGGCTTATGGACAAGTAGCCGTTTTTCTTTTCAACAGAGTTTATTCCCACAGTCCTGTTTCGAACGTATACAGCAACATCTAGATTCAGATCGGCATACCAATCTGATTGTGAGCAGATATTCCTGTTGGGCTCAGATACTAAGAGCAGGTCTATGTTGCCCTCGTTTAACTGTGCATGAGCCATGTCATGCGCAGCCCGCGATCTATTTAAGTTGGCTTGCAGTATCTTCACCATTATTGCTCCATGTTCCCAGCCTCGTCAGTTAAACGTTCTTCCCCAGTCCCTACGGAATCTGTTGTTTTTGTCCGTATTCTCCGCTTCTGTAGTGCTCTCAGCGCCTTTGCATACACTGGGCAAGCGTAAGAGCCTGATCTGTGCCCCTCAGCAGAACATACTGGACAAAAGGGTGTACTTTTGCACTCATTCTTCTTGTGCCCTTCCTTAGCGCAGTTCTGACACAGGTTTTGCCTGTTTTCGCCCCTGCACTTATTGGCTTTGTGCCCGATGCCCCAGCATTTTCGGCATTTTTCGACACCTACTCTTTCCTCCACCGTACACAGGACGATCCCTAGCCTGATAGGGCTCTTTCTGACCAGTTCGTCTGCCACCCTCCTTGATGCGAGTACTGTAGCAACTTGATTTTCATTTCTAGTTGGCCTCAGTGCTTTCACCTGCAGGTCATCGCATCCATCTTTTACTACTTTACGAAGTGCGCTGTCGATTTCCGCCTCCGAAGTATCACCGTCGATTCCTCTTACATGTAAAGTAACCCTTCCGGTGTTTCTGGCGCTGATGCCCTTTATAGGCAGTTTGCAGATCGCCTCTTTCAGCTGGTCTGCTCCTCCGCCTTCCTTTGGCACCATTAGCAGCAGCTCCCCGTTCTTAGTTTGCCTGACATTTTTCACTGTCATTTCCAGGTCGCTCTTCTGTGCCTCTTCCTTGACTTTCCTTAGAAGCTGTAAGTAATTCAGGTCTTACGCTGAGACCACTACAGCTTCCGTATTTCTCCCCTGTCTGCCATCGGTTGCGGTCCGTCCCTTTGTTTCTCTTGGCCCTCCATTAGCTTCAGCCTGCCTCCTGGGGGGTAGATATATCCTTACGTTGATGTCCGTCCCCATAAAGATGTATTCTAGGAGCTTCCTGAATTTGTTTACGTCTTTGGGGTCTGGAGTGGGCACCGCAATGGAGTGTCTTTCCTCTTTAGTGGCGAAATCCCTCAATTGCACTAAGTTCTGGAACGTCTTTTGTTCTTCAGCATCCAGGATCACTTTGTAGATGTAATTCTGCTTCCCGTGCTGTGTCCCTTTACTTCTGGCAACGCAAGTTTCATATTTCAAATATGAAAAGCCGTCCACCTCACTGTCCTCTTCACCCAGGGTTTCAATTTCTGGGTACCGTGATTTGAAGTGCCAATTGATACCTCTAGCGTATGTCTGCTTGACCTTGGTGCATAGTACGAGGTCACTCTCCGCGGTTTGCCCCCATACCGGGTTACCAAATGATTCTGAGGTACTTTGATAGGTGCTCTCTGGCCACTGTTTCTTAGCCACTTCAACAAAGGTTTGATAGCTATCTCTGCTTTCTGTCATGGCGGAAATAATTTGTTTTGAAATCTCATCTTCGCCTTTCTTCCTATTATGCCACGCACCCTCTGTCTGGGTGGCTGCACATTCAGTTTTTGTGTCATCTGTCTGTGTTCCCATCTCAGACTTCTCCACGGAGATATTTATAAGGCCAACTTTTGGGTCTTTCAGCTATTCCACCAACCTGCCGATCTCTTCCACACCTTTCTTGATCGACATTTTGGTGTTTACATTAACCCTTAGGACAGATTTCAGCTCGTCCACCTTCTCTGATAGTTTCCGTAAAATTGGAGAGTGGGAGAGGCAGGCTTCGGCTGCCTCGCGGTGGGCTGCGTTGAATTAAATCCTTTCTCCTGAAGGGATTTACTGTTTCCTTACCGCCTGGCGGGTCTCCTCTTCCTGCTACTGCAGACTGGACAGTTGCTTCAAAAGCTTGTATATTACGGTCGCTTTCTATTGCGCCAGTTTGGGCCGCTCTCTCCCCTCCCTGGGCATGTACTGGGGCTTCCGAAATCCCCTGCACCGTAAGTAGTAGTAGTAGTAGTTTTTTTTCCATGGACCGTCGCCGGGCCGCAGCCCGGAGCGAGTGGGTCATGCGAAACCGCCCCTTCCCCGGAACCGTCATGTAGACATGACTTCAGGTGGGGGCTCTGTCTTTCTTCATTCGCTGTCTTTGTCCTACATCTCCCCTCCCCCGATTTCTCGGAGATTAGGAGTTCGGACGCTTCGTTCTTCCTCTTCCTTCTTCCTCAGCGTATCTATGCCTGGTTCAGTGGCATATGTGTCTATGAAGAGCCCACGTGATGGTCTCTTTTCTTTTCTTTAAGATTATCTTCAACATATGCTTCAAAGTAGTTCCAAGTCTTTCGCTTTTTAGTATTTTAGCCATTACGTTTTCTGGCGAGATCCTTGTTTCCATTCTTGATTCCAGTACTAGTCTTTTCCCGAACCATCTTGAGCACTCAAAGAACGTGTGCTCCGTGTCGTCTTCACTGCCAGGGCAGTAGTCACATTGTGGCGAATTCCTTGCTTTTACTCGATACAGACAACTATTAAATAAACCGTGTCCCGTAAGGAATTGGGTGAAGTAAAAGTTAATCTCGCCATGCTTTCTTTTACACCACGTTTCTATGTTTGGAATAATCCTGTGGGTCCATCTAGCTACAGAGCTGTCCTGCTGGCACCGTTCTTGCCATTTGCTTAGCGTCAGTACTTTGGGATTAATATGCCCGTCTTCCATGGTCCGGCTTCGGTATATCAACTGTCGCTCCTTAGCTAACAGGTCGATTGGTCCTTACCCTTTATCAATTAAAACTAATCTTTGTGTTTTCCATCTGGTTGGGAAAATACCAGCGAGCAAACAGGCATTGTACATATTCAAAAGAATATTAGGGCATTCCTTAACTACCAGTTTGATAATTTCGGCAGGGATCTTATCAGGGCCGGGAGCTTTGCGGGATTTCATTGTATCAGCCGCTGTTAAGGTAGGTCCTCCGCCACTGTTGTCTTCACCTCCATCCTATATGCATGCCATCTATGGCAGTCGAAAATAGTGTGCTCGGGTGTGTCCGGCACATTACAATGGTAGCACAAATCGTCAGCTGTTCTGCCGATTCGATGTCTATATGCCCTAAAGGGGCCATGGCCTGATAGAGCTTGAGTGAGGAAGTAGCATGTTGTCCTATGCTTGCACTCCCTCCACTCTCTTATGGACGGTATCAGCTTTTTCGTCCATTGTGCCACCTCCGACGTGCTTGTCCATATCTGCTGCCATTTGTCCAATGTGGCGAGTCTCACAGATGAAGGGTCTTCCTTGCCTCTGTGTATGCGCGTCCTTTCCTCTGCTAAGAGGTACAGAGGAGGTATCGCGGTGATGACCTGCAAGGCTCTGGTGGACACGGTGCGGTATGCGCTGGCCACCCTTAGCAGCGCCTTCCTCTGAAGTGTATCCAGCGTCTGCTGGTGTCTCTTCTTTGTTGTAGCCTTTTCCCATACAGGGGCTCCGTATAGAACCACGGACTGTGCTACTGCGCACAGCAGTTCCCTTTTCCTACTACTGGGCCCGCCGACATTTGGCATAAGCCGGGAAAGGATTGCCACCCTCTTTTCCGCCTTTGCTGCTACTCTCTTTAGGTGCTCTCCGAAAGTATTTTCGTTGTCCAACGTAATTCCAAAGTACACCAAGGACTTTTTTGGTACAAGCTGCACTCCCCTAAGTTGGAAAGTTATGCTGTCTCTTTTTACTCTTGAGCCGCGTAGAATTAACGCCTCCGATTTCTCTGGGGCCAGCTCCAGGTCGTGTTCCTGCATCGAACTGTCTATGGTACGAAGGGCTTTATTTGTCGCGTGTGTAAGGCCTACTTCGTCACGCGCTATCGTTACGAGAGCCAAGTCATCTGCGTAACCTACGGTTTTGGAGTTCACTGGTAGTTTCAGCCTGAGGACTCCATCGTAGAGGATATTCCACAGCAAGGGGCCCAGCGCCGAGCCCTGTGGAACACCGGTAGTCATGCTTATGGTGTTTCCAGCAATGATTACCACTCTAGAGTCAAGTCGATTGGTGGTATACCCGCAACTACTAATACTGCGTTCTCAGATACGGTGCGGTAAGCACAAGCCACACGTAGTGCTGCTACTCGCTGCACCGAGGCTAATCGTTTGCGGTACTTCTCTACCTCAAGGGCCTCTGCCCACACTTCGGCACCATATAGCATGACAGAATGTGCTACGCTCATCAGGGTACGTCTCTTACTCGGCCTGGGCCCATTGATGTTTGGCATGAGCCTAGATAAGGATGCCACTAATTTAGCTGCCTTATCAGCTGCCATACAAATATGTTTGTAGTGTGTCAGCTTGGCATCGATTATCTCCCCAAGGTACTTAACTGCATCTTTGGCTGTCACTGTGATGCCTTGAAGCGATACAGTGAGAGGTTCCGGGAATCTCCTCTGTCTGGTCAGAACAACTAGTTCGGTCTTCTCCGCTGCTAACTGAAGGCCATGCCGTTTCAGCCAGTAATGAACTTCGTTCAGCACAAACTCCACTCTGACTTTGGCTTCTTCCGGATCCCTGGCTAAGATGACTGCTGCTACGTCATCAGCATATCCTACTAGCTTTGCCCACTCAGGAAGGTCCATGCATAGTATATCGTCATACATGACGTTCCATAGGTCTGGGCCAAGGGCTGAACCTTGCGCCAACCCTGCCGTAACTTTCCTTGCCTGAAGGCCTTCTGTGGTTTGATAGATAAGTTCTCTGTTATGAAGGTAATCACTTATCATCCTTAGCAGGTACGCGGGTACTCTAAAACGTTGTTCCAGCGCTGTGAGGATATCAGACCATCTCGCAGAGTTGAAGGCATTTTTAACGTCTAGTGTAACTAAGATGCAGGAATCCCTCGTTCTGTGGTTACCTGTCCACGCCGCATGTGCATAACTCGCTACTTCTTGTATAGCTTCAAGTGTCGAGTGACCAGGCCTGAAGCCATGCTGCCTGTCGGAGAGGTTTCCAGCCTCTTTAATCGCCACCCTTAACCGCTGCCTGAGTAGCTTCTCGAAAAGCTTACCGGCTTCATCCAGCATACATAGAGGTCGGTATGATGAAGGGGTGATAGGTGGGCCCTTACCTTTATCAATTAAAACTAATCGTTGTGTTTTCCATCTGGTTGGGAAAATACCAGCGAGCAAACAGGCATTGTACATATTCAAAAGAATATTAGGGCATTCCTTAACTACCAGTTTGATAATTTCGGCAGGGATCTTATCAGGGCCGGGAGCTTTGCGGGATTTCATTGTATCAGCCGCTGCTAACAATTCAGCCATGGTGAGAAGCGGGATATCTTCTTCTCTTCTGATAGCAGGCTTTGGTTTCTCCTCGTGTTGCGGGAACAGTGTATCAACAATCTCCTTCATGGTATGCGAGTCACATGGGGCAACTGGTACCTGCTTTCCTAAGCGGCGCATTACAATTTTATATCCGAGTCCCCATATATCTTGGTCTATTTCCTTACACAAGTCAGACCAGCACCGCTTCTTACTTATGCGTATTGCCTCTCTCAGATTTTTCTTTGCCAGCCTATAACGCTCTCTTACCTCTTGGGTGGGCACATCTCTTCTTCTTAGACGTTGGGCTATTCGTCTGAGTCTGACAGCTTCTCTCCGAAGATTATTTATTTCCTCAGTCCACCAGTACGCTGGTCTTCTACGGTTCATTGTCTTCAATTTAGGCATTGAAGCATCGCAGCTGGCTGCTATGTGTTGCATCGTCTGCTCAACAAATACTTCCGCTTCGCCGGCTGAGCGATCTGTCATGTTCTCTAAACTCCAGGATAGTTTACGTCTCTTGAGGGTGTTAATAAATTTCGTGCAGTTGAGTTTAGATACATTCCAGCCAATTATTTCTGTTGTGCTCCTTGGTTGCTGATTGACATGGGCTCTATCTCCAATGGAAAACTTTATGTATTGATGATCGCTTCCAGTGAAATCTTCAATGACCTCCCATATGTTTGTACGTGCTGCTATAGAGTCAGTGCAAAATGTGACATCAATTATTGTTTGACTATAACCGCTTCGTCTGAATGTTGCTGTGTTGCCAGTATTGAGCACAATTAGGTCAAGTCTTGCCACCATTTGGACCACCGCCATTCCCCTGGAACAATACCTTTCCATGCCCCAGTCTGGAGCCTTGGCATTAAAATCTCCTGCCACTACTAACTCGCCGTTCATCTCTCGAACGGTGTCTTCGATGCACCCCATCTTCTCTAGAAAAATCTCCATACCCTCATTTGGAGACAGATAGCAGCTGACAAAGGTTACACTGCCACTTCGGACCCAAACAAAGCCGTCACAAGACCCGGTATCGGTTATTTGTAGTTTTTCCGTGCTCCTAACCCAGATTGCCGCTGTTCCTCCTCGATCAGAAAACCAGTTACCCCTGTCAAAATTTTGATATTGTTCGGAAATTATCAGAATATCTGCATCATGTTCGTATGCTAGCTGGACTAGTAGATTTTGGGCGAGGATAGATCTCCCCAAATTCCCTTGAAGGACCGTTATCATGCAGATGTTGATGGACCCACATCTTTGCTGACTTGGATATTCTCAGTGTCAGCATTATGGCTTCGCGATCTCACCGGGTTTCGTATCGTTGAACCTCTTCTTCTCTTATCCTGTACCATCCTTCTAAAATGAGGGCACTTGATGGAGTCTACTCGGTGCCCGTCGGAGTTGCATTTGGCGCAATGCGATTCGTTTTTGCACATTTTTGCCTTATGGCCCTTTTGGCAGTGGTCGGAGAGATCGGATCCACTGCAGTTTTGCGTCACGTGACCGATATCCAGGCATCTGAGGCATCTTTGAACACGCACTCTTTCACTAACCCTACAGGAGACCAGCCCAATTCTTACTTTGCCAGAACGTATAAGAGATTCTGCTGTTGTCTTGGAGGCCGCCACTGTGACCGATTGGTTACCATTCCTCGTTGGTCTAAGGTCCCCAACCACAAAATGCCCTTCCTCTTCGTGAGAGTTAGTTGCTGTTTGTAGTGCAGCAACGATTTCCTCTTTTGTGGTCACGGCATCAATATCAGTGATGTGTATCGTCTTTTCCCCCTTTCTAACAATAACCTCCGCGTCTGATAACTGTTCCTTTATGGCATTACCAAGAGTCTGAGCCATACCTTTGCCCTCCATGTTTAACAAGAGATCACCAGCTGCTGTCTTCCTGAGGTTTTTAATTGAAACACCCATTTTATCGACGTCTATCTTCTCCTTAACCGTCTTTAGGAGTTCAGCGTAGTTACGGCTTCCTGCTTTCACAGTCACGTTTTCACGCTGTTGACGCGATTCTTTTCTTATTCCATTCGATAATGATCCCCCTTGCCTTTCTGTTCTCCTAGTTTTTGTTGGTGCGGTATACTCAATTTTAGTGCATTTGCCGTGCATTGCAAATTCTGCTATCTTCCTCACATATAGCCTGTCCAGGCCAGGTGGTGTAACTAGAGCTAGGTTTTCTGGCATGTTCAAAATTATCTCGTCCTTAAGTGACAAAAACAGGCTAAAGACGCTTTGCATGTCATTTACCCCTTTCTCATCAATTGTACAAGGTAGTAAGTAGACCGTCCTGCAGTCCTTCTCGGTATCTTTTTTACGACTCGTTCTAGTTTCATTAATTATGTACCTACTCTATCTTTCCCTCTGTACACCCGTCCGCAATAATGTCTCCTATCTCGGGAAACCTTTCAGTGGCATCTTCGATGATCCCTTTTTCGCCTTTTTGTTTCGGGTCTATGAACAAGACTATGTCTTTCCTCTCTGAACACTTGAACGGATCGAGTTCTACTTCCTTCACGGTTCTGTATGCTTCTTCCGGCCAGTGTTTGTCAAGCAGTGGCTCTAGGTCGCTAAAACCCTTTCCACTATCTACAGTACTGTGTATCCCCTCTATTGCTCTTCTTTCCCTCTCCTGTTCCTCGCGCTTTCTCTCATCAAATGGCAGTGTTTGAGTGGCTATACTCTCCTTCCCTGTTGGTTCTGTTTGCTAGCTCTGAAGGTTTTCCGCTCTTACTCAATAGAATCACGTTGGCCTTCTTCCATTGCTCTGGGAACTTCTGCTGGGCCAATAGTTGGTTGAAAAGTCCAAGCAGCACGTGTGGCGCAGAAAGGACTAAATCTTTGACCACCTCAGGAGGAATTCCATCAGGTCCCGGGGCTTTTCCTGATTTCAGTTTGCCAGCAGCTCCTTCTAATTCCTCCAGGCTGAAAGGTTCCACCTCGTCTACTGCAGCTTCCTTCTCCCAAACGTCCAATACGGTTGGAAAAAGTTCCCTGATCACTTCGACCTTACGCTCAGGATTTAGAATACACGTTTGTGAGTGTGGTGCCAGCTTCTTAGTGACCACTCTATATCCTTCGCCCCAAATATCACTTTCTGCACAATCGCAAAGTTCCTTCCACAGCCTTTTCTTTTCAGCGTATATGAGTGCCTTCAGGTGTTTCTTCTTCGTTGTATATGCCAGATACAATAACATCTTTTGCTCTTCTGCAGTATGCTGGTTTCGCTGCGCTCTCGACATTTTTCGCCGGGCTGAGATGCATTCTGCTCTAGCAGCTTCGATCTCGTCAGTCCACCAGTAGGGTACCTTCGCGATCTTTGCGCCCCTCCTTACAGTACTAACTTTAAGCACCTCCTGAATCAGATCTGTGTATTCCTGTACAGTGATATCTTTGGCGGAAGGCCATGATGTTATACGCCTGCACAGTTCCTCCCTGAACTTACTTCTATTCACATATGGGGTACGGTATTCCGCAAGGTTGTTCTTTGCCTTTTTCTTGGTTACCACTTCGAAATAAATGAACATGTGGTCACTCAGAGTTTCCGTTTCCAAAACCTCCCAGCCTCGTATATTTCCGGCTAGCTCTTGAGACGCAATGGTGACGTCAATATACGAAATGGACTCCCTTCGGCGAAACGTAGGTCGTAGGCCGTCGTTGAGTACCACCATGTTAAGTGCGGAAAGCCACTCACACAGGATGCGTCCTCTTTTATCCGTGACTGGTGACCCCCCAGTCAACAGCCTTCGCGTTCAAGTCACCCAGTACTATGACCTCCCGTCCTGCGGTCGCCACGTCGTCCCACAGCGTTTCCATATACTCGCTGAACTGGACTAGTGAGGAGTTTGGAGAGCAGTAGCAGCAGTAGATTTTGATTTTGCCTAGGCTTATGGACAAGTAGCCGTTTTTCTTTTCAACAGAGTTTATTCCCACAGTCCTGGTTCGAACGTATACAGCAACATCTAGATTCAGATAGGCATACCAATCTGATTGTGAGCAGATCTTCCTGTTGGGCTCAGATACTAAGAGCAGGTCTATGTTGCCCTCTTTTAACTGCGCATGAGCCATGTCATGCGCAGCCCGCGATCTATTTAAGTTGGCTTGCAGTATCTTCACCATTATTGCTCCATGTTCCCAGCCTCGTCAGTCAAACGTTCTTCCTCAGTCCCTACGGAATCTGTTGTTTTTGTCCGTATTCTCCGCTTCTGTAGTGCTCTCAGCGCCTTTGCATACACTGGGCAAGCGTGAGAGCCTGATCTGTGCCCCTCAGCAGAACATACTGGACAAAAGGGTGTACTTTTGCACTCATTCTTCTTGTGCCCTTCCTTAGCGCAGTTCTGACACAGGTTTCGCCTGTTTTCGCCCCTGCACTTATTGGCTTTGTGCCCGATGCCCCAGCATTTTCGGCATTTTTCGACACCTACTCTTTCCTCCACAGTACACAGGACGATCCCTAACCTGATAGGGCTCTTCCTGACCAGTTCGTCTGCCACCCTCCTTGATGCGAGTACTGTAGCAACTTGATTTCCATTTCTAGTTGGCCTCAGTGCTTTCACCTGCAGGTCATCGCATCCATCTTTTACTACTTTACGAAGTGCGCTGTCGATTTCCGCCTCCGAAGTATCACCGTCGATTCCTCTTACATGTAAAGTAACCCTCCCGGTGTTTCTGGCGCTGATGCCCTTTATAGGCAGTTTGCAGATCGCCTCTTTCAGCTGTTCTGCTCCTCCGCCTTCCTTTGGCACCATTAGCAGCAGCTCCCCGTTCTTAGTTTGCCTGACATTTTTCACTGTCATTTCCAGGTCGCTCTTCTGTGCCTCTTCCTTGACTTTAGTAGTAGTAGTAGTAGTAGTGTATAGGACCACATTAATGAGAAACAGTCATACACATAGCTGTATGAGGGCTCTTTCCAGAAACGGACGGTTTTACGATTGCTATCCAGAACCAAGTGATTGCAAAACGAAACAAGCAAGAAATATAATATAATAACTTAAAATTCATCGATAAGCAATGACAATTGCATAAAAAAACAAGCGCGTGCAAAGCTGTCGCTGAAAGTGACTAAATGGCTAGACATACTTCTGCAACCAAAGTCACATACCAAGTAGCAGCTACAAGATATAAACTAATAGAAAACACAGAACCATATTATAATCATAATGATCGATTTGTGATATTACACAACTCGAAAACAATCAATACAAACAATATTAGGATGAAATACATACAGACAAACTTACCTATTCAATAGATACTGCTATTCCCAATGAGTTTTCAAAATATCTACGCTGGGAAGATATCTAAATGTACAGATATTGCTATATAAATGAAATAGGTCTAAAAAAAACAAAGTTATTATTGTCCCCTTCACTATGTCCGTCTCAGGCCTTACACCAAAAGCATTCACACCACGCCTGCAACAGTTGGACCTGGAGGGGAAGTTACACAAAGTATTCAAAAATATAATCCTGAAGTCCTGTAGTATTGTGCGGTCCTTCCTAAATTCAAAACAACAGTAGTTCACGTGTTTACTTTGCACAGTCCATCAACACTTATTGCGACCGCAACCATGAGAGAGAATTATAATAAAAATAATCACAGGTTATCATTTTTACCTCAACGGATGATCGGCTGTTCTATATATTCCAATAGCTGCAACATCAAAAACGCAATTCTACTCCAGTGTACCCACAGATAGAACCTCAAATAACACGATGTCAAATCCAAAGATTCTGGACCACCACTATCTACTTAGCATATTTAACCAGTAGCGTAACTTCAAATTCGAGCCCCCCCGCAAGATATTTCCTGGACCCTCCCGCAAAAAAATTTCTGTGGCTTCTTCTTTCATAATATATACAGGGTGGGTCCTAAGTTGATTTTTTTAACATGTGTATATAGAAGTCGTTAAAATAAATAACTTTTTCAAATAAATTATTTCAGAAAGCTGAAAAATAAGCGAAATACAGAATCAAATAAAGTAAGTCTGGACCCTGGTCTGAACTTGGTTATTAAGACGAAACCTAGTCTCTTTATGTTTAGTTTTTTGCTCAAATTTTTGTGTTTTTAATTTTTTCATTTCATTTCATTTATTCATCTGGGACCTAAGTCACACTGACGAGCTCCAATAAAAGCAAAACGACGTCGTCTGTGATTGGTTTCGGATGAATGAATGAAATTGCTACTCTTTAATTGAGTTAAGTTGCTTTTTAGCATAGACCGAATGTCGGAAGTGTTAAATGAGTGTTCCACAAAAAAGAGCTTGTTTGTTGTCATTCCCGCAGGTTTTTATACCTGATGCTTTTAAACGGGTCACATAAACAGTGCTCGGATACTCAAATTAAACGCTCAGGTACCGGCTTTGGTAGATAGATGGCGAACCAATACTTTTTCAAAGTACCACTTCCCAATATCTATATGTTGCTACTACTAGTAAGACATAACGTAAGACTTAAGAAAACTCATCTCTGAAGTAACGGGACATCAATTGAGAAACGATGTCGGGTGCGAAGTCGGCCAGGATCGCTAGACATCGTGGAGAAAGCACGCGGGAAGCTAGAAATATGCTATCACATACTTCTTATATCTGAAATAAACCAAATTTATTTCTTACGTTACGTATTATGGAATCGGGTGAATTCGGCCATGGTCTCCAAAATGAATGCAAGTATTGCAGGCCCGGACCAAGCTGTGCAGGAACGGCTGTGGGAGTATATAGGGCAAGCAAATTGCAACGGTTTATTCAAGGATTGCGGGCAAACTCACTTAAATGCCCTATCACATTTAAGTATTCCAGTTTCTCTGTATCTACATGCATATCTAGTGATATACAGGGTGTTCAAAAAGTCCCGGACCGGATGAATAACTTGGGAAGTAGGGGCCCCACAAAAAAATGGTCAAGAGTAAAGTCGTAGGAAAATTTCCGAGCTATCTGATGGTGACCTTAACGGTGATCTTGAGCTTGACCTTTAAGGTGATTTCAAGGTCAAGTTTATTTTTTTAAATAGAAACCCCTATTTTTGACACCGGTAGTGAAAAGTACGGAAAATTCTACGACCAAATTATGACTTTGACCTCTTGAGAAATTTGACCTTGAACGGTTAGGTCAAGGTTAAAGTCAAATTGTGATGTGCAGGACATCTTGAGAAGTAGGGGTCACACAAATAAATGGTCAAGAGTAATGTCGTAGGAAACTTTCCGAGCTATCCGATGGTGACTTTGATGGTGACCTTAAGCTTGACCTTCAAGGTACCATTGACGATTTTTTGTGTGACCCCTACTTCCCAAGATACCCTGCATGTCACAATTTGACCTTGGCTAACCGTTCAAGGTCAAATTATTCAAGAGGTCAAGGTCATGATCTGGTCGTAAATTTTTGCGTAATTTTCATTTCCGGTGTCAAAGATAGGGGTTTCTATTTAAGAAAATCAACTTGACCTTGAAGTGACCTTGAAGGTCAAGTCAAGGTCACTATCAAGGTCACCATCCGATAGGTCAGAAAAGCTCCTACGACTTTACCCTTGACCTTTTTTTTGTGAGTCCCCTACTTCTCAAGATACCTTGCACTTCACAGTTTGACCTTGACCTAACCGTTCAAGGTCAAATTTTTCAAGAGGTCAAAGTCATGATCTGGTCGTAGAATTTTGCGTAATTTTCATTTCCGGTGTCAAAAATAGGGGTTTCTATTTAAGAAAATCAACTTGACCTTGAAATGACCTTGAAGGTCAAGCTCAAGGTCACCATCAAGGTCACTATCGGATAGCTCGGAAAATTTCCTATGACTTTTCCCTTGACCATTTTTTTGTGTGGCCCCTACTTCCCAAGTTATTCATCCGGTCCGGGACTTTTTGAACACCCTGTATAATATGGTCCTGATCTGATATTTGTACCGTGTTTTTTCTGGATATGATTTGACGCTAAAAACTGAGCCTACATTTTCACACGAACAAGGAATGGTTTCACCACGAAAAGTAAGCATTCTCTAAAAAGGATGTTTCACAGCTAGAACGTGATTGCAGACTGCATAGTAGTGAACCACGTTAGAACGTTATGCAAAACAAAATATTGGTATAAGCGAAACATACTAAAGATCATTCATATAAAAAAAAAAGTTCTAACAGCTTGAATTTTAGAACAGATACGGGAAATCTCTAGTGTATATGTATATGCAAACTTAATAAATGGAGCATAGTCTATACTTTCTTCCACCTTGCCAATACTTACCTTCCTCGCAATCGATTTTAATGTGTTTTCCTTTTTGTATATATTTTTGACATATATGTTATCAGTTTTATCACCCAGCTATGAAATTTTGTACCACTAGTTATTCCATAAGAATCAAGTTGCCTACACGATCCGGCAAAAATATTTGAGACTGTTGTGCTATAACGTAAGTTTTTCTGTGCATTTTATATTTAACTTTAAATTGTGTTTTGTAAAATTGTTTGCAATGGCAGTCTTTTAGTTAAATTGCAAGAGGGGTCTATCTAATAGCCAAATGTTGTTACATACATCTGACAAAAGCTGTAAGAGGAATTTTCACACAAATCGTATCTGTAACAAAACACTACCTCATGAATTATTACTTTTCTTACTTTTAGGCAACAATCTCTTATAGAATCATTGCGTGGAGTGCATCTAACCATGCACACAGTAATCCAAAAAGAGCTGTAAGAATGATTGCTTCAGTAAGTAGAACAACTCACTGTAAAGATATTTTTATTAAATTTAGCATACTTACACTGCCCTGTATCTAGATAATATAATAAGTGTTGGGAAAACCTGAGTTGCGTTGATGTTCTTAATTCACACAACTGTTCCAACACAAGAAATCACTCAACTTTACAAATTCCTTCACATAGATTGTCACTAACAGAAAATAAAATCTCCATGAATTCAAAAGACACATAAAGTCACTAAAGCTTATTAGTCTGCTAATAAGCACCTCTGTGATGATTTACTGTTTTAGTAACATTAACCATTAAACGATCATCCATTATTTTTTAAATATGTATGTACTATATACTAATTTTTACTATTTTAGCTCATTCTGTATCATCACTGGTGATGTCTGAATAAAGCTGATTATTATATTATTAATAGAACCAAATGAACATGAGTAACCGCGCGAGGACCCTAAGTAACTGTTTTATGAAATTTTCTGTATCGGCTTGCATCGTTTGTTGAAACTGCAGTTATATTATGTGTCAGTATCAAATCATAAACAAGTTTTATAAAGGAAGCTGGAATTTTCTGTCTAAATGCTAAATATACCTGTTCCAGGACAATTAATTACTCATTAGTTTGCATTTCATAACATCATCAACAACAACAAGGTTAATGCGTCAAGGGTAACTAGATGTAATAATCTAGAACTTTCAGATTAGCAGCCTTAGCGTTGGTCAAAAACCGTATTCGCTCTCTTGGCTCGTACGTAACCGCAGGACAGCTTTGAATTATAACATAGCATAATGCATGAAAACTTTACTGCCATGAGAACTGATGAGAACTAATAAGACCTCTTAAGTTGTTTGAATTATATTATAGGCAGTGGATCATGTCCCGGCCGCCAGGACCTGAAAATTACAATCAAAATCCCGGCAACCGGGATTTTTTACATTTTAATTTGAAATCCCGGCATCCCGGATTTTGAGTGTAATTTTCAGGTCCCGGCTACCGGGATTTTGAGTGTAATTTTCAGGTCCCGGCTACCGGGATTTTTTTGCATTAGAAAAGTAATTCTGGCACCCTGCATTTCCACATACGATGTTGGAGGTTATCTTCATACTCTGTTTACCTTCAGTCGTTGGTGGATGGTGTTTTTAGTTTTAACCTCGGTTTTTGCTAGCATTACTGGTGAAAATGAAGCTTGGAGATAAGTTTAATTCATTTGAAGATTTCACAAAGGAACTAGAAGTGCATAAAAAGCAAACATTAACCCAATACTGGATGAGAGATAATAGAACTTTTATTTCTGCCCGAAAACGTGTACCACATATTATAGAGAAATGCGAAAGCTAATGTGAATTTAAAGTATTACTGCATCAAATACTGTTGTATACATGGGGGTCAAAAACTAAAGACTAAGGAAAATAAAAGAGTAACAGGAAGACAAGGTAATAATTCTATAAACAATTATATTTAATCGAACACAACACTCCTAAAGTAGTAACGTATAATATAGCAGAAATGAAAATGCCAATTGCAATCAGAAAGCGTGGAAGACCAAAGGGATTAGAGAATACAGTTATAGGTATACCCAAGAAAAGAAAAATTATTAAAAAATTCCTTTCATCAAATTTAATTACAATAAAAAAGAAAAACTATTATTGTCGTGGATTATCAAAGACACACATAAAGTGGACAACATATCCTCACCTAGTTTCCTTATACAGGAAGGACAACATAAAAGAACCAGATCTTATCAACAACAAGATTATTGAAGAGTCAATTGTGAACGTTTTTTATATTCGAAGATATTTCACAAATGAAGCATGGAATACTCTAGAGTCCATCATTATAAGGAAAAAGAATTGAATCAGTGGATATGTGCTGTTTGTAACCATGATCTCAATGAAAGTTTTATCAGATGTAGTAGGTGCTTGAATCGCTACCATTTGATATGTGTTTCGCTAGCAGGGAGATCCAAAGAGAAGTATTGGTTTTGTCGGGTGTGTTAGTTTAATAAACAAAGAATAAATGTTATAAAACTGTATTCATATGTTGAATAATAGTAACTGAAAGATTGTAGCCTGTAAATGAAATAAAAACGTATTATTTTGTATGTTAAATATAGTCATTTGTGTAACTAGTGTTATCTTTGTCTATCTAACGTAGATTTTCATTTCATTATTCTCCAAAGATAATGCGTGGTTTCACTATGAAACCAACAATGGTTGTTTGGTTGTTTTTTTTTCCATTTGAGTAAAGCTTACAATAATATTAGGAATTGCAAAATTTTTGATGAACTAGACGCGCTGCCGGGATTTCTTTTCTGATGTAATAAATCTCGGCAGCCGGGACCTAAAAATTACAATCAAAATTCCGGATGCCGGGATTTCAAATTAAAATGTAAAAAATCCCGATTGCTGGCATTTAGATTGTAATTTTCAGGTCCCGGCTACCGGGACCGGATCCACTATCCACTGCCTATATATTTGTCTATACGCTAGATATCGTTGCCCCATAGAATGCAAATGTACTATGTAATAGTGGATTCAAAGCTCCAGTCAAGTTGGGACACTCGAGCTTATAGTTACGGTAGGTTGTGGATTCCAGTAATAGATTTTTTAAGTTTTATGTGGAGATGCCAAGCAGTACTACTCTGTTATACAGAAGCTCCAAACTCAATAGTTCTTGTTCTTGTTTCAGTTAGAGACTTCTCTTTATATGTATCCTTTTTCGGGTCCTTCTGTTGATTTGCCGCAACTCTTCCACTCCCAGTGGATGGCACCAAGGTTTATAATAGTAATGGGACCACAAGCATGTTTGTGGCAGTCACTTAACTTCGTTCTTTCCGGACAGTTCAGATAACCAGATCTACAGCCATAGTCGCTGAAAATACTTACCGTGGAGATACTGTGATCAATTTTGCTTCTAGGGCTTGGCGTTGAGCCACTACAAGGTAAATATACTCGTAAGTGTCTCCGGCATGCAGTTGTCGCAAGATGCTCCGGCCCACGAGCTGCTCCCCATATTCATTATCTCCGCAGCATCCTCTTTTGAGACAAACCATGCCACACTTGTCTGACTCAAACTCCATTCCAATGGTTTCACTGTACTCCTCCGCTACCCTCAGCGATTGCTATAAATTCATGTAAAACAAATGGCTGACCTCGTTTATCTGATGACTGAGCGTGACACAGCTTTATCCCTCAGTATTTTGTAGAGCCGTGGACAAGGACAGTAGGGAGATGCAAAAGAGCAAATGACTCAAGTTGTCTCCTTAAGAGATGCCACTTTTGAATGACATCAATTCTGTCTGAACTCGATTTGCATCTGACGTTCTAGTGAGCTTTGTTTCCACTACCAAGAAATTCGTCTAACATTGATAGAGGTTGTTATAGCTTTATGTGTAAATAAGAAATCTGAATTGATTTATTGAATAGACTTTTTTAAATGACGTCAAGCAGTTTCCAGCATATTTTTAAGTTTTATATCAAACGGGAACGAAATTGTTAGCGCATTCGGAAACTCTTGTACTTCCAGTGAATAGTTATGTAGATATGTAAAATTATATAAAACTAACCAGTTAATTCAAGTGTAGCTCAGACACGATTAAATAATTTTACACTGTAAGCAGCACAGTTTTCAAGCAGATTGGCATTTTAATCTGTTGGGACAGAAATTCTGAGATTTTGTATTAAAGATAGTACTTCCTGCTCTACTACTAGAGGAAAAAACCACTACACTGGTTTACTGCTAATAGAACTGCATTTATATTGATTGTCAAATTGTTTAACTCTATCCTAAAAAATATTACTAAAAACTTCTGCAACTAAGTGTGGCTCATTAATTACAACATCAATTACCGTCTTCTAGGATTATTTCATGAACCTTTTTATGAGGTAAAATATACATATATGCTCCACCAGTCAGACTACCTGCAACCTGCAACCATGCAAGGTCAGAAAGGAGCGCAAACTGAACGTCAAGTATCATTGTGATGAGACGATCAATACTAGTATTGCAAGTTTCTTAGGTGTTCATCAGACAGTAGGAATTTTACATGCTCTAAATTTTTAACGTAATGATCATGCTACGCTGGTAGTATTTTATACTTTACAGACCTTATATAAATATTGCCTTTACTAAAATATCTTTAATCGTGTTTCACTTCACAATCCTATAATTTGTTCATCAGTTATTTTTTTGTAGGATAAGGTCATTTAAACAAAAACTTCTTATTTTCCTATATGCGACGTTTCGACTTAAATATTTGATTATATTTAATTTGTAAGTTGGAAATTATTAGTTTGTTTATCACTGTCGAGATTCCTTTTGCTTCCCATAACGATAGATGAGGGGTGATTGTTATCGCTATTTTTAGATTTTGAGATAACACGCCTTTTGAGCATTTTATGATACCTACACAACGAAAACGCACGTCACCTAGAAGACCTAGCGACATAAATCACCTTTTTAGGTCCATCTGAACATTGCCTTGTCTATTACCGAAACAGAATTTTCTGTGCACATACGACTATCTATTGCTTTAGATCGTTCTGTATTTTGTAACGGAGAAACTATTAAATTGATTCTCATGAAGTTTTGACATAGTATTATTATCGACGTGAGGATGAAGAACGTGTATGGTTTTCAGAAATCGTGTCAGTGGCTACGCAATAATAATCAAAAAACTAAAAATATGAAAACAGCTCAAACTCCGTTTTTCGGTGTTTTAGGAGTTCCTGATCATTTTCTACCTTTTTTAGGTGGCGGTGAAATTTAGATAGTTGGGGGGTGGGGGGGTTGATTGTAAAAGTGAAAATTTTGTTGTACGCATAATGTACAGATTTTACTAGAATTTTTACATCTGGTAACCACACCACCCGCTCTTGTATCGATTACGTTTAACCAACATACCTGACTTAATTCAAAGTGAAAAGATAGATCCTGGCTTATCCGATCATCATGGACAGATAGTAGAATATTTATATAGTGCCACAGATCCCAATGCTGCAACGGAATCGAAAAACTCCACCTACAGCTACAAGGTAATTAATCAGAGTACAATGAATAATTTTCGAACAACATTAACATTAGAACTTTCTAACTGCTCTATTAGTGATGATGCAGACGAATCTTTCGATAATTTTCTAGATACTTTTTTATGCTGTTCTAATTCATCGTTTATCACGAAGACTGTAAAGATATCTTAAAATAAACATGAAAAGGTCATATTCTCCGATGCACTAAATCTTGAAATAGAAGAATTGAAAAATTTAGACTGGTTAAGAAAACGCACACAGGATGAGAATATATAATTCAAGTATAAAACATTCAAAAAAAGTGAGAACATAGAATAAGAAAAACCTAATCATTATAACAAGATAATCGATAGTTCTTTGAATAAAAACAAAACATTATCGAATATCGTAAACTCTCACAGAAGTAATAAAAATTCACATCATATCAACAACATTCGTTATTGTGACAAGCTTTACAATGATCCCAGTGACATAGCAAATATATTTGGTCTACATTTATCAACTGTGGTGGAAGAGTGAATGGCTTCCCAGTTTGATGTTACTTCTGATACACGTACGATTGGACAACCAGTAGTAAAGTCAATGTTCTTTTCTCCAGTAACCGATCAAGACGTTATTGATGTTGTCAATAATTTACCTAAAGACCTAAATCACACTGACGAGCTTTAATAAAAGCGAAACGACGTCGTCTGTGATCGGTTTTCGGATGAAATGTATGAAATTGCTACTCTTTAATTGAGTTAAGTTGTTTTTTAGCATAAACCGAATGTCAGTAGTGTTAAATGAGTGTTCCACAAAAAAGAGTCTGTTTGTTGTCGTATCCGGCATCAGTTTCCTATACCTGATGCTTTTAAAGCTTTTAAACGGGTCACATAAACAGTACTCGGTTCCTCAGATTAAACGCTCAGTTACCGGCTTTGGTAGATAGATGGCGAACCAATACTTTTTTAAAGTACTGCATCCCAATATCTATATGTTGCTACTACTAGTACGAGTTTTTCCAGCTAGGCACTAACAGGCAACTTCGTTTATTCGTCTGTGACCTAAATCACACTGACGAGCTTTAATAAAAGCGAAACGATGTCGTCGGTGATTGATTTTCGGATAAATGAATGAAATTGCTACCTACTCTTTAATTGAGTTAAGTTGCTTTTTAGCATAAACCGAATGTCGGGAGTCTTAAATGAGTGTTCCGCAAAAAAGAGCTTGTTTGATGTCGTATCCCACAGGTTCCTATACCTGATGGTTTTAAACGGGTCACATAAACAGTACTCGGTTCCTCAGATTAAACGCTCAGGTAACGGCTTTGGTAGATAGATGGCGAACAAATAATTTTTTAAAGTACTGCTTCCCAATATCTATACGTTGCTACTACTAGAACGAGTTTTGCCAGCTATGCCCTAACAGGTAATTTCATTTATTCGTCTGAGACCTAAATCACACTGACGAAAACGACGACGTCTGTGACTGGTTTTCGGATGAATGAATGAAATTGCTACTCTTTGATCAATGTATGCATATTATGTGATATAAATGTAAGCTAACGTAATTACATTTTTAGTTTATTTGCATTTACTCTTTACAGTATTTAAAGTACAGTTATTAAATAATGTGTTCTATATCATTATTGTGTGATCCAAGGAACCAATAAAATAAACCTCTTTAACAGATATTGCTATCCCTAATGATACGAATGTCAAACCACGTATGTACACTGGGAAGATATAGAAATACAAAGACCTTGCTATAGAAGTAAAACGACTCTGGAAACAAAACAAAGTTGTTATTGTCCCCCTAAATGTGTCGGTCTCAGGCCTTACACTTTACACATTCATACCACACCTGCACCAGCTAGGCCTAGACGGAAAGTTACAGTCAAAAATCTGTCATCCTGAAGACCTGTAGTATCAATTATTGTGAGATGCTTCCTAAATTCAGACCAGTAATAATTCAGGTGTTGACTTGGCATGGCCCGTCACCACTTGTTGCTACCGCTATCATACGAGATGAACTTAGCAAATCAGAATATAATGATAGACCATGTCCACTGCCTGTTAAAGAAAGTCCTAGCGGCATAATACACTGTTTTATGTCTTTTCTAAACATTTCTTTGCCTATTAGAGAAACCAAGGGCCTTAATTTTCTGACGTATATGTATATACGCAAATTGCTTTAGATCATTCTGTATTGTGTAATCTGGAAATGACCGAATTGATTTTAATAAAATTTCGACGCAGTATTATTACCTTAGCGATGATGGAAAACGCACATAGCTTCTAGCAATCGTGTCAGTGGTGACGCTGCAATGATCAAAAAACTAAAAATATAAAAACAGATCGGACTTCATTTTTAGGCGCTTTAGGGGTCCCGGATCATTTTCTACTCTGTTTGGATGGAGGTGAAATTGAGTGGTTGGGAGGCGGGGAGTTGTAAGAGTGAAACATTTGTTGTATTGATAATATGCTGTCCATTGACCTGTGAAGGAAAGACCTAGCGGCAGAACTCAACCTTTGGAGGAGGAAGGGCTGGCAATGATTTGGTTGCAAAGGGATCTCAGATTATAGTTTCGTGCTATGGGGAAATAATAAGCTAGTCATGTGCAAGAACCTTTCCGGTTATTGTCTCAAGTAATGCTGTCGTTCACAAATTTATAAACTCAGTGCCACATACAAATCTGTACATGAACGGTTATTTCTCTAGCGTGACGTCTCTTTTTTTTGCTGGCTGACAACGGGCGTGCTCGGAGTCACAGCAATATGCAGTGATGTTTCTTGAATAAGAATTCTCATCGTACATCATGTCAGGCTTGTGGTGTTTGATTGTACATTGCAGTTAATGACCGCAGGTATGGGGATGACATTGGTATGATAGGGAGGGTTGGGAATTCAGTAACTTCAAGGATTTCATTATTATAGATGTGAAGAAAGTACTGAGTGAATCCACTTAACCCAATTTTCTATTTAAATGAATCTGCTTTTGTAACAAATTTTGATGTCAGCATTACCTGTCGAAACAAGGTTATAATATGCCGCCGGTGTTGGTATTTACAGAACTTGACTTGCTAAGGAAACTACACAGTTATTTGGGCATCTTGCTATTTCAACTAGTTCAAGAATTATTCACAGCCTATGTATTTCAGCTAGACAATGTATCTTAACGCACTCGTAGAAACCAAATAAATTCACATTATAATTTAATATCAATAGATCAATTCCGTTATTATTGTCAATATTTTACTTACTTACTAATTACATAACAGTTTCTTAATTACTGCAACAATTTGGAACACATATGCCGAAGAATTACCTTCTAATGATTTAATGCATTGAAATGCACCTCATTGCAAGCTGCCAAGTCAATGACCTCTGATTTATAAAAGCATCTATATCTATGTCTGGTAGTACCATGGACTTAGCAAGTCGTTCGGCGTGATAATGTCATGTATCAGAGAGGAGTAGACGTAAGGTTACTGAATAATAAATAATTTTTATTTTCGCTGCTACATTGGTAGTGTACGAAAGGGTTTAGAAGTTTGCAGCAAATGCGTTCCAGGACATCCCTAAACTTGATTTTTTGGTAGTTTTTTCCAGAGGAAATTGATTTCAAAGCATTTAGAGGACGTTTAAGGGACCTATCTCAAACGCTTTTTGTGCCCATAAAGGGCCTTCTGATGTCATATCAAGATAAGTGTTAAAGTTCTAGACTTTTTAAATGTTGCAGAATGTCTAGTTATTTGTATTGAAAATAAATTAGACCTTTTTAATATCTAGCAACGTATATGAAGTGATTGGAAGGCCGTGGAAATTATGAATATTAACGGGTTATTTCGATTTTTCGTTTTTGTCAAGGTTTACAAGGTACCATATTCAACAATCTATCGGTTCCAGAACTGAGTTCCGCCGTGTGTGTGTGTGTGCGACAGGATGTTTTCAAGCAACCGAAATATCTTGTGGATGTTGGGGAAGAGGATAGGCAAGACTTCCCTAATAACCAATAGTCAGGCGATCTCCTCCAGACAAGAAGAAAGGATAAATGCTCACCGGGAAACAAACTCCAAACCGATTAACGGTATCAGAGAGAATAGCGCGTAAGTAGGTTTATAAATAGCGGTCCTATCTCATTTCACTGTCGGATCAATAGAAACCGCAGTCATATAGTTGAATATAAACTTCACCTACGTTTTGGTCTCCTCTGAGGCCTTTATTGAAGCACAAAATTTGACATAGAAGTTAAATTTTGAATAAGTGACAAGTTTAACAGCCTGGACAGCTTTTGTTTTTTTGACAACTTTCTAATCAACCAACAATGATTTTGAAATCTTAAAGAACGTAGAGTGTTACGTTTGGCTGGTTTCAGGCAGAACAGATCGACCATACACCAACCACTCCAACTCACAGATGCAATACAAAAGAGCTTCGCAAAAAGACAAGTGCCTGTCATATTTGACTCGAAAAAAGCTTTTAATATGACCTGGCGTTTCAACATCCTTAGAACTCTGTATAATTGGAATTTGCGTGGTCACCTTACAAACTTTATCAGAGCATTCCTTAAGGGTCTAGGGTATAGCGTGCGAAATTGAGAATCAAAGAAAAGACGTATTCCCGTGTTAGCGAGGAGGCGTGGCCGCCTTTTCCCTTTCTGCAGTGTGTGTGTCTAAGATGAGGGGAAATAAGTCCAAAAATCCAAAGGTAAGGTCAAAGGGTCCAAAGGTAAGGTCCAAAGGTCACCATAAAACTGAATTTCGCATTCCCAAGCTCCTGACGTTACCTTTAAACTTACAGTAATGGTTCAAAGAGCAAATTGAAGAAGAAAGCTTGCGCTTGTGCAACTATTTATCTTTTTTTTGATATCGTGTTTGGTTGTTAAATAACAGGCATTTATAGAATGCAAGATTTTGCATTGCGAGTTTATTTGCACATTAAAAAACTTTTTTGAGAAAATCGAAAATAGTTGTCATTCATTAAGGTATTAACTATCGCCTTCTGAAATATTATATATGTAGTCTGAAAATGGAGTGAGTTATGCGAGAAATTGTGAGTCCGTGTTTTACATGGCAAACACGTATGTATAAATGTGTGTATCCAGGCCCCTTAATCATAGATACGGGATGGTAATGGCTACTCAGATCTGCACACATTGAAGTATGGAGTACCATAGCGATCCCTACTCAATGTGATATTATTTATGATAGCTGTCAATAATTCATCGGATAGTTTGGATGTTTAAGACACATTAATAGGGTGTTTCATAAACTTTTGTTACAAAACAAGTTCATTGAAATATACTGTTCTAGAATATATTGCATAACATTAAGGTGTGTATCTGTAGCATAATTTGTGTTGTAAACATCGTCCCCGTCCCCGCCTACGTCAAAATCACGTCAAAATTCACAACGGCTAATACCACAAGTTGCCACTGTTCACTTGACACTTCTCACAGTTGACGATTTTTCGGTCCACATCATCAACGACAAACGTTCAAACTTGCAAATCATGAATGAAAAATGATATCAGTGGTACCGGTAATAATTTACTATAAAGCCATGTTGCCAGCTGGTATGTGAGGCGTGATTAGTATTGTAAATTAGGAAACTATTTTTAACTTCTCTTACTACATGATGGCTGAGAAATTCGTTGTAGAATGAATTCATTAGATCTTGTGAAATAGCTATGTACAAAAACAAATGTTATTGTAGACCTTTGGTGAACTGTGGCAACTACGTATCAATGTCTGACGAATTTTTTGTAAACATAAGAGGTCTATCAGAGTTTTTTCGTCGTTGTTCAGCCCCAATGGCTACTCTATTTAACCGGTCAACATACCTTATCTTAAAATTTAGTACTAGCTGAAATAGATTCTATACAGAAGAAGGCGTTGCATGCTGTCAATTTTCTGCAAAATATCTCAAGACGATTTGACTTTTTTGGTCTTTGATATGAAAGCGAACGCTGAAACATGAATGTTCGATGTCCTGGAATGGTTAACACTTTAGCATCTCTTACATAAATATGATCAGGCATCGTCTTTTGGGTCATAGCGCGCAAATAAAATCACATTCTCGATATATAAACGCTTTCCTAACGATTCAGCACCTCTGTAACCTTTATTGGAATACCTGATGATTTAAAAAAATTAGTTGGTGGTTACACACAGAGTATACCATCTGGGTTACTTATAAATCTGAAATGAAGATCAGTAATGCATCGGTGTATTTAGGATCACGATATGAGTGTATACGAGAATTATAATACGAGACAAAACCGCAACTCATTCGGGAATCGGGATCCAAAAACAAACCACATGAGGACCTGGAAAAACTTGTAGCCCACTCTTGAATGTAGGAACTAATTAGGAACACATTTACGACTAAAATTTATACAGGAAAATCCTTATACCTTCCTCTTATAACGTTATCCTATTTGTGCAGCATAAAGACGACTACTGTGGCAGTTTAGATTAATTAATTTGGTCGTGTCAAACATACTGTCGCATACGATAATACGCCGTATCATATATTAAACTTTAGAATCAAGGGCATAGCCAGGTACGTGCACAGGCAGTTGCCTCTCCCCCTTGCAGAACCGAAAAATCGCTAACTTTAATTATTGTTAAATTTTAAACCATTTGTTAATCAATAATTATCTTCTTGCGTTTGACTGTAACCTGTGAACAAATGTCAACGATGCTGGATAATTGACCAAATGGAATATGTATTCTTATTGTACATCGAAAGATGGTACACAATAATGGAGGTAAAAGTACTGAAACGGTTGTGCGAAGAATCTCGAAGCTTACTGCTAATGTATTAATTACAAACGTTTCCGTGCATTTTATGGTCTGCCCTTTCCTAAACGAAATCGTGGCTATGTCCTTGTGTAGAACTTACATATTTCAAGAAACTTAATATGAACGTTAAAATGCGCGTAGTACTAAAGTCGAGGTGTACAGTTTGCTTTTTTCATTTCAGCGCTTCGTCTACTATTCCAACAATAGCTAAACAAGAACGAGCAGAGACTCCCTGTTTTTCCGAAGAAGAATTGACACAATTCATGGCTATCTTTCCGGATATCGTCAGAGATCTGACGGACTCCTACCGTCCCGCGGAATTTCCTGATTTCACCAAAAGGTACATCCTAGTTTGTTTATTTCGTTCTGAATTTTGGTTGCGGAAACTTTGCACTGCAATTACATTTGCGTCAAATCGTTTGTGCTCTAGCCAAAGGAAACAATATGTCTTTTCAAAGATATAACTACGGGACTGCATGTATGTCGAGTTGGACTAAATTTTAAAAATAATTACTTTTATACATATTTAATAAATGCGTGAAATATCAAAGTTATATTCTTTTTAAATATGATGTCCTGTATGCTATTCCATATTTAGATTCCTGGTTCAGTTCTAGTGTGACTCTATGCATCACATATGAGGCTTGCAACAAACCGTTGGGGTACAAATTACCATTTTTGGTATTAGTAGATATCAGGAAAAAATTGAATATAGCAGCAATTATAAAACTTACAATGCTGTCTGTGCTATGTGGCTAAGCATGAAATGCGTCACGGTTAGACGGTGAAATTTGTATTACTTTTGTACTTGGAGAAAACGGTTGAATAGTTGAGCACACTTCAATCACAGATAAGTTGAACTTTTCAAATGGGAATGTCTAATTTTTTTATATGATCAAATGCAAAATTTGATTTCCTCTTTGAGTATATCTGATAGTTTTCATTTAATTTTAAATTTCTATCCAAATCAGTACTTCTCAGTTTTACCACCTGTAAGCAGCCGAGCAGGCCACGATATATAAACAAAAACCTGTTCAGGTGTAAGAAATCAACCAGCAGCAACAGAAAAATACAGACGAACTAGACGAAAGAGACAAAATTATAAAAATTCCTTACAACAGATCAACTCTCACCAGAAACAACAGTGGGAAGTACAAGAATAATACAAATTTGACCGACTGAAGCTGACACAATTCATGATTAGTCACAGAGGTGAAGCATTCAGGTTACGCCGTGCCGGGCCCGGCCCGGGAAAAAATACATACTGACATTTCGGCACCGTGAATCATTCTTAAGTTGGGGTGTCTTATCTGTATCCGCACCTATCATTTCATTTACTTATTGGTGTTAAAATACACTCACGTGTCAGATTAAAGAGCCTAAAGTCCAAGGTGATTGAAAATATAATAATCACTATTACAATAAAATTGTTTAAAATGCCGAGACAATGATAATGATAAAAGGAACAGACAGACACACATTGACAAACTACAGTATATAAATTAAAAAAATACTGAGGCAACAGTTCATCTCTGTTATTACTGAAATTTTAGGAAAAACCGATATAAACCTATAAAAAAGGAAACAAACACATACATTTACAGATACAGTATTTAAATTGAAACAAAAATATACAGAACCAGGTTCGCTGAAACTATGGCTCAGAAATACTTCGTAGCTATAAAACGTTTTGTTTAATAGGTACTACTTAAGCTTTTTCTAAAACAAGCCATGACTAAGATTTTTTAAAGATTTTGGTAAAATATTATAGTAAGAACCATTTCTAGATGTTTGATGTCGTTGCTTAGGTATATTTAGTTTATTCATATTCCGTGTACGTCGTACGATAGCTATGAATGTCACTATGGGTTTTGTATAGATGCAAGTTGATATGTACAGTACATGGCATAAACAAACAAATATATAAAGAGAGGGTAGTGATAAAATTTTGAGTGCAATGAAGGCATCTATACAGGGTTGCGTATACTTCAGTCCTAAAATGTATCGGATGCAGTCTTTGGAGGGCAAAGACTTTGGGCATCGAATAGCCCCAGTTCAGTAGTGCATATGACATTTCTGACTGGAAGTATCCGTGGTATGTGACTAAGAGAACATCATGGAAAACACAGTTTCTTAGATTTCTGATTATAAAAATGCATTTAGATAGAGTATTGTTAACATGGGCCTCCCAGGTCATACAGGGTGAGTTTTTAGTACCGGCTCGGTCGATAACTCGAGCACTGTAGAAGATAGCGAAAAAAGTTGTATATAAAAGTTGTAGCCACGGATGTGCTCCTTGCTCAGAAAATATTTTGATTTATACAGGGTGATCCATAACTACGTGGTGATGCAAACATGCATTTTTTTAAATGAGACACCCTATATATTATTCCATATTCAAATTCTAATAATGATTTACGTTCCTCCAATATAGGATACTGTTACATTATACAGGGTATTTCAAAAGTTATGGCCATTTTTATATCCAAATCGCTGTCAATTGAACGTACTGTATATCAAAGAATGATGAATCAAAAATCTTTTTTTTTACACGGATGGATAAAAAGTGTCATCTAGTTTTAATATCGGTTATAAAAAAAGCCCGCGACGCGTATTGGTATACAGGGTGATGTAGAATGCAAAATCTCGATTTTCTCTCTTTTTTTAAGTCTAACCCCCAATATTTTATTATACCAAAGAATTGCCTTGAATATGCTCTTTTATCTTTGTATAGCACTTGCTATGGCTGAATTCATTAGTTTCTGAGATATTTCGATTTTTCGGTAAATTTAAAATATAGCATCTATTTTTGTACTGAAATTTATTTATTTTGAGGAAGTTCTATCGAATTTATTTTTTATTTAACGGACAACTAAATTATAAGGTCATGATAGTATTTGATGAACTCAAAACCCTGAATCATCGAGATAATAAAGTCAAGTATGCCGAGGAAACAGTTTTATAGGCGTGACGCATAATTATTAAGCAGATTTATCAGGTATGCTTTGAAAAATTGACGGTTTTCATTACCTGCTCAATAATTCCGTACTGTGTGAAAACGAGCTTTAAAAATAATTTTTCCATTGAGGGTATTTAGGAGAATCTTTGAGAAATTGCCTAGTTGCCTCTAGAATATATCAACTATGAACAGCAATATCCAGAACGGAGGCACTCTATAACTAATGCGTTTGAACGATTGAAGAATCGTTTTATTTGGACCGTGTCGTTTAATATTTCATAGCCTACCTGATAGATCTGCTTGATAATTATGCATGACGTCTATAAAATTGTTTCCTCAGCACACTTAATCCAGCGTTTTGACTTGATCAAGTACTATTATGGCCTTATATTTTAGTTGTTTGCTAAGCAAAAATTAAATTTGATAGTATTTTCTCAAAATAAATAAATTTTAGTAAACAAATAGAAGGTATATTGAAAATTTGTGTAAAAATCGAAATATCTCAGAAACTAATGAATTCAGCCATAGCAAGTGCTATACAAAGATGAAAGAGCATATTAAAGGCAATTCTTTGGTATAATAAAATATTGGGGGTTAGATTTAAAAAAAGAGAGAAAATCGAGATTTTGCATTCTACATCACCCTGTACACCAATATGCGTCGCGAGCTTTTTTAATAGCCGATCTTAAAACTAGATGATATTTTTTATCTATCCGTGTAAAAAAAATGATTTTCGATTCATCATTTTTTGATATACAGTACGTTCAATTGACAGCGATTTAGATATGAAAATGGCCATAACTTTTGAAATACCCTGTATAATGTAACAATACCTTATATTGGAAGAACGGAAATCATTAGTAGAATTTGAATATAGAATAATATATAGGGTGTCTCATTTAAAAAAATGCATGTTTGCATCACCACGTAGTTATGAATCACCCTGTATAAATCAAAATATTTTCTGAGCAAGGAGCATATCCGTGGCTACAACTTTTATATACAACTTTTTTTGATATCTTCTATAGTAGGGGTGTTATCGACCGAGCCGGTACTAAAAACTCACCCTGTATGTGTACCTACCTACAACCCCAAAATTCTACTGACTCTAAGGAATCAATGTTATGTTTACGCAGACTAATTATCATTGACTGTGTTTTAGAAATATTTAATGTCATTTTATTTACCAAGAACCATTTTCCTAGATTTTGTCTAAGCATGGCATTTTCACTGCATAGTGCTTCTATAGATTTTCCGCTACGTAACACTGTTGTGTCATCGGCAAATAATAGTATTAGATTCATGCGGTATTTCAGTTAGGAAGGTCATTGATATAAATTAAAAATAAGAGTGGTCCAAAGACCGAGCCATTTGGAAAACCAGTAGTAACTATTTTTTTCGCAGAAGTGGTGTTGTCGAAATTGACGTACTGCTTCCTGTTATTTAAATAAGATAATACCAGTTTGATACTTTTGTCGTGAAAGTTATAGTATGATATTTTTTTTGATAGAACATCATGTTGAACACAATCAAATTTGCAAGACAATAGAAATTATTTTCCAAGGCCATGCTTATAATGTTGACAAAACTATATATTGCTATCGAAGTAGAATTCCCTGATCTGAAACCGAATTGGCCGTCACTAAACAAATTATTCACCTCAAAGTATTCATTTATATGATCTTTAAAAATTATTGAAAAAAATTTAGTCCAGCTAATTGACTCAGTATTTCCCACACATTCCGATTATACCAGTATTATTATTTTCCCATAGCATGAAGCTATAATCTAGATCCCCTTGCAATCAAATCATCGCTCTTCCGGCCGCAAAAAAGTGTGTTATTCTACTGTGTACTTCTTTGACAGGTCAATGGACAATCTATAATGATTACAATAAATTTTTGAGTTTTATAACCTCCGAACCACCCCAATTTCACCCCCACCCAAAGAAATTGAAAATGATCAGGAACCCCTAAAACGTCCAAAAACAAAGTTTGAGATGTTTTTATATTTTTATTATTTTTATTAATGCCGCGCGGCCACTAAATCGATTTCCAAAAGTAATACGCGTCTTCCATCCTCGTCACGGTAATAAATCTGTGTCAAAATGTCATTAAAGTCAATTCAAAAATTGCCACGTTACACAACACAGAACGATCTAAAGTAATACCCGTATGTACTTTGTATACATCAGAAAATTGTCTAAATCCCTTATAGTTTCTGTAATCGGCAAGGCAATGTTCAGATGAACCCAAAAAAGTGTATTTATTATACCGCTAGATCTTTCCTTCACGGGTCAATGGACAGCCTATTATGAATACAAATTATTAAGTGTTACAACCATCCTACTCCTCAACCACCCCAATCTCACTCCCACCCAAAAGAAGTAAAAAATGATCAGGAACGCCTAAAAACGAAGTCTGAGCTGTTTTCATATTTTAGTTTTTTAGATATTGCTGCGCCGCCACTGAGACGATTTATGAAAATCATACGCGTTTTCCATCCACGTCAAAGTAGTAATACTGTGCCGAAATCTCGTTAACATTAATTCAGTAGTTTCCACATTATAAAATACACAACAATCTAAGGCAATACTCGTATGTATACGTCGGAAATTTTTCCCTTGGTTCTTATAATAGACAAGGCAATGTTCGGACTTGAAAAAGTATATTATACCGCTAGGTCTTTTTCTCTCAGGTGAATGGACAGCCTACTATTAATACAACAAATTTTTAGGTTTACAACCCCCCACCCCCCTCCCACCCCAATTTCACCCTCACCCAAAAAAAAAATTGAGTCAAGTTGATTGATTCAGTACTTCCCACACATAATGATGATACCATTTTATTATTTCTTCATTGTCTGAAGCTATAGTTTGAAATTCCCTTGCAACAAATCATCGCCCACCTGCCCGCAAAAAAATATCCAACGCAAAAATTCTCGTAAATAGTTTCCTGCGTCTCCCTCTTTAGGAACTAGGACACCACAGTTTCTCTTCTTTCTTTCTGCTTGAACTGGGCGATGCGAAACGATCAGGAGCCTCCAAAACGTCTAAGAGCTGTTTTTATATTTTTAGTTTATTTATTATTGCTGCGCCTCCACTGATACGATTTTTCAGAAACAGACGCGTTTTCCATTCTCGCCGCGGCAGTAAATTCTGTGCCAAAATTTCATTAAAATCAATTCAATAATTTTCGCTTTACGCAATATACATAGAACAAAATAAAGCAAAACTCGTATGTATACATAAAAAATATGGTTTCTGTAGTAGGTAAGGCAATATTCAGATGGACTTACAAGAGTGTAATATGCCGCTAGGTTATTTCTTACACAGGTATTATGAATACAACAAATTTTTCAGTTTTAGAACCCCCCCCCTCCAATCGCCCCAATTCCACCCCTACCCAAAAAAGGTAGAAAATGATCAGGAACCCTTAAAACGCCTAAAAACAAAGTTTGAGCTGTTATGTTTTAATTTTACTTCCCACACCGACAGGTGAGGGGAGTATTGTGACCGCGAAAATTTTCGATTTTGAGATAATACACTTTTTGGGCGTCTCATGATGATCCACGTCACTCATTTCCGTCGGTCTGTCTGTCTGTCTGTCGGTCTGTCTGTCTGTCTGTCTGTCTGCCTGTCGGTCTGTCTGTCTGTCTGTCGGTCAGTCTGTACGCGTTCTTCTGTCCTCGTAATCTCAGTAACCGCTGCATGGATTGTGATGATATTTGGGCAGCGATATGATGTAGGGTCGTAGTAGGTAATGTTCCTATAATTTTGGAAATTGTTATACGGGGGGCCGAGTAATTAGCAAAAAACAAAAAATTTCAAATATTCCTCAAACTTTGTTTTTAGGTGTTTTAGGGGTTCCTGATCATTTTCTACTATTTTTGGGTGGGGGTAAAATTGGGGTGGTTGGGGGGTGGGGGGTTGTAAATCTCAAAAATGTGGTTTACTCATAATAGGCTATCCATTGACCTGTAAAAGAAAGTCCTAGTGGCATAATACCCTTTTTTAGGCCCATCCGAACATTGCCTTGCCTATTCCAGAAACCAAGGGACTTAGAATTTCTGATAAATACATAGGAATATTGCTTTAGATCGTTCGTATTGAGTACCGTAAAAATCATGGAATGGATTTTAATGAAACTCTGTCACAGTGTTACTACCGCGACGAGGACGGAAAACGCGTATGTTTTGGAAAAATCGTGTCAGTGGCGGCGCAGCAATAATAAAAAAATAAAAAAAATAAAAACGCCTCAAACTTTGTTTTTAGGCGTTTTAGGGGTTCCTGATCATTTTCTACTTTTTTTGGGTAGGGGTGAATTTGGGGTGGTTGTGGGGTGGGGGGTTGGAAAACTGCAAAATTTGTTCTATTCATAATGGGCTGTCCATTGACCTGTGAAGGAAAAGCCTAGCGGCATAACACCCTTTTTTAGACCCCATCCGAGCATTTTCTTGCCTATTACAGAAACCAAAGGACTTAGTTTTGTGGTGTATACGTATACGAGTATTGCTTAATTTCGATCCATGTATATTGCGTAAAGCAAAAATTATTAAATTGATTTTAATGAAATTTCGACAAAGAATTGACTATCGCGGCAAGAGTGGAAAACGTGCCGGTGTCTAAAAATCGTGTCAGTGGCGGTGCAATAATAATTAAAAAACTAAAAATATGGAAACAGCTCATATTTCGCTTTTAGACGGTTTAGAGGCTCCTGATCGTCTTGCATCGTTCAGTTGAAGCATGCAGAATGAAAACTGTGGCGTCCTAGTTCCTAAGGAGGGAGACGCAAGAAACTATTTACGAAAGTTTTGTGTTGTACAATACGTCTTTTTGCGGGAGGGTGGGCGATGATTTGGTTGTAGGGGGATTTCAGACTATAGCTTAATGTAATGGGAAAACAATAAAATGAAATCGTTATGTGTGGGAAGTACTGAGACAATCAACTTGACTCCATTTTTTCTTTTATTATTGCACCGCCACGGACATGGTTTTTCTAAAACATACGCGCTTTCCATCCTCGCCGCTGTAGTAATATTGTGTCAAAACTTCATTAAAATCAATTCAACCATTTTCGGGCTACGCGTTATATAACGATCTAAAACAATACTCGTATGTACTCGTATACCTACATGACAAATCCCTTGGTTTCTATAATAAGCAAGCCAATGTTCGGGTGGACCTAAAAAAGTGTATTATTCCGCTAGGTTTTTCATGCACAAGTCAATGGACAGGCCATTATAAATACAACAATTTTTTTATTTTTACAACCCCCCACCCTCCAACCACCCCAAATTCACCACCACCAAAAAAAGGTAGAAAATGATCAAGAACTCCTAAAATGCCTAAAAACAAAGTTTGAGCTGTTTTTATTTTTTTGGTGTCTTTATTATTGCTGCGCCATCACTGACACGATTTATCCAAAACATACGCATTTTCCATCCTCGCCGCGGTAGTAATACTGTGTCAGAATTTCATTAAAATCAATTCAACAAGTTTCGCGTTACGCAATATAAAACGATCTAAAGCAATACTCGTATGGTCGTATGTATGCAATCATCACAAATTCTAAGTCCCCTGGTTTCTATAATAAGCAAGGCAATGTTCGTATGGACCTAAAAAAGTATATTATGCCACTAGGTTTTCCATTCACAGGTCAATGGACAGCCCATTATGAATACAACACATTTTTCACTTTTACAACCCCCCACCCCTCAACCACCCCAAATTCACCCCCACCCAAAGAAAAGTAGAAAATGATCAGGAACCCCTAAAACGCCTAAAAACGAAGTTTGAGGAATATTTGAAAGTATTTGTTTTTTGCTAATTACTCCGCCCCCTGTACAACGATTTCCAAAATTATAGGAACATTACCTACTACGACCTCACAACATATCGCTACCAAAATTTCATCACAATCCATCTAGCGGTTACTGAGATTACGACGTTAGAAAAACGCCAACAGACTGACAGATAGACCGACCGTTAGACAGACAGACCGACGGAAATGAGTGACGTGGATTTTCGTTATGTAGACATCATGAAACGCCCAAGAAGCGTATTATCTCGAAATCGAGAATTTTCGCGATCACCATACTCCCCTCACCTATCGGTGTAGGAGGTAAAAGGAACTTGGCTTGTTTGAAAAATCATAAGAGCATTAACAGAATAGGTACATGAACAAAACCTTGTACATTCAAAAAAAAAACATACATGCTTACCTAGTTGTATTGTTAGCGCCTTGTTGTCTGAAGTATTTCCGAACAGAACCTTTATAATTCGGCATATTTAAAGTATTTATGCCCGATTATCTTATCACTAAAAATTCAACAGGAATTGTATGTAACCTGCAAGCGAGATTTCTCAAATGCCATAAATAATAGGAAAAAGATTCTTCTCAGCATTCCCCAAATGGGAACTTTCACTTCAACCAAAGCGAACTTCACCGTAAATTACGAAATTTTTGGGGACGGTCGCTCGGTAAAGTTCGCTTGTCCCAGCACTGCGTGCAACGGCGTCCGTGGTACCTGCTTATATCCGACTGTGAACATGCAGTGAGTTGAGAACACACGCATGCAACGTAAAACTAAAACAAACACATGACTTCCAAACTCACACATTGAGCATACAACCACATGTCTGTATTCTCAAGTCATGTGCGCTCAGATGTGTATGCGGCTTAAGGTAGATATTCCCTTGTTTGAATTTAGAGTTAGTAATTTTGCGTGGCACCTCTATTGCCAGAATCCACAACCCACCGCATCTGTCTGAGCATCCCAAATACGACCTAGCAATAACAAGGTTGAAGGTCACAATTTAGAACTCTGTCTAGTATTACAATACCACCATGTAAAATTATTGAACCTTCTATGGCGAAACTTTCCAATACCGATATACTCTAGTATTAGCATTACTATATTATTATTTATTCCTGTATTTGTAATATTGTATTTAATAAAAAGTATGAGGTATGTGATAGTTTATTCAACGAAAACGTGTTTGTTGTCAGATCACTTGGCCTTAACCTTAGCCACTTAACCCGTAACCGGTGACGTCCCATTATTGTTACACTCATGGTGACGTGGAGTCTTGGAGACTCCTCCCATATCATTGCATGTATTATCAATCCTATACATTATTATCAGGATCTGAGTATGTTTCTCTCAAATTCTAAGCTATTCCGTTGAACTTGACGCAAAAATACTTAGATAATCTTCATAACGATCCATCTCTATTGCAAAATCAGGATCAATATCATCAATGTCGCTATTATCAGAGTCATAGCTGTTATACCCACTCCAAAAAGGTCTCTTCAAAGTTAGGATGTGTTGCAGGAATACTCCGTGACGTACTTGGACGAGTAGCCATTAAAGAGTTCTAAAGCACACAAGCAAAGCCCTGACCACATGGTATACATATGTATAAACAACAGTCGCAATAATGGTGACGTGGAGTCTGCTAGACTCCGACACGTGGTTTACAAGAGGTTTACACAACAATGGCTTCCTGTTAGCTGACGTCACAAGCGATGCTGCCCCGGACGGTGATTGTAGAAAGCTACCTGACGTTGCGTTTGTCAAGGTCATCTGGTTTCGAAATTATAGCTATGTTGAACTTCGAAGGAGTCTCCCAGACTCCATGTCACCGGTTACGGGTTAACTTGTGGTTGTTATTAATTCTTAACTTGTTACAGATTTGCTAAAGTATTACAATGCAATGTCCCCAATAATGAACACCTCTTGGGACTACCGACTGTCGTATGTTACAAAGCATTAGAAAAACCTGAGAACCTGACATTTGGGAATATGGTACTAGCCAATGTTATCGGTTGGTGTGTCGAAATGGTGAGTTTTTTTGCCTATGTAATGAGGCGCAGGAAACAAGTTCTTGAACGTGAAATTTACATCACGAAAAATCATCGGTTTAGCGCCTGTTCGTCTGTCCGATAAACTTTGATTGGTCTATAATTCGGAACAAAGCTACCCCTATGCCTGTAATATTTCAAATTTGGCCTTCTCTAGAAGTCTACATGGTTATGATGCCAATAGTATCAGTAACTAATTAAGTCTTTTTGTAGAGTTTAAACAACAAAAATTAACTTTTGAAAGTTGGTGGGCTGCAATTTCCATTAAATTCATGAACAAAATTTAAGAAGTCAAGAGTAATGATGTTGCTTTATTAGCGGGCTTAGGAAATCGGCGTGATCGCCAGGCAAAAGCACCCTTATTTTCCCATACTAAAGTTCAAAATTATTTGGATCATTTTTGTGATAGTTACCACCATTCTAATGTTCGAAAATTTGATACATTTTATGAATGTCTATTTCGCCATTTTGCGACATGCGCGGTAGCGTTTCCGGCATAAGGGGACGTGTTCTTTATTGAGGTATCATTGAAATTTCACATTATTTTTTGAGTTACACCCACCCCACCCTTCTTACTTCCCACACCGGTAGGTGAGGGGAGTGTTGCGGTTTTTTATTTTTCGATTTTGAGACAACACGATTTTTGGGCGTTTTATGATACCTACATAACGAAAATCCACGTCACTCCTTTCCGTCGGTCTGTCTGCCTGTCGGTCGGTCTGTCGGTCTGTCGGTCTGTCGGTCTGTCGGTCTGTCGGTCTGTCGGTCTGTCGGTCTGTCGGTCTGTCGGTCTGTCGGTCTGTCGGTCTGTCGGTCTGTCGGTCTGTCGGTCTGTCGGTCTGTCGGTCTGTCGGTCTGTCGGTCTGTCGGTCTGTCGGTCTGTCGGTCTGTCGGTCTGTCGGTCTGTCGGTCTGTCGGTCTGTCGGTCTGTCGGTCTGTCGGTCTGTCGGTCTGTCGGTCTGTCGGTCTGTCGGTCTGTCGGTCTGTCGGTCTGTCGGTCTGTCGGTCTGTCGGTCTGTCGGTCTGTCGGTCTGTCGGTCTGTCGGTCTGTCGGTCTGTCGGTCTGTCGGTCTGTCGGTCTGTCGGTCTGTCGGTCTGTCGGTCTGTCGGTCTGTCGGTCTGTCGGTCTGTCGGTCTGTCGGTCTGTCGGTCTGTCGGTCTGTCGGTCTGTCGGTCTGTCGGTCTGTCGGTCTGTCGGTCTGTCGGTCTGTCGGTCTGTCGGTCTGTCGGTCTGTCGGTCTGTCGGTCTGTCGGTCTGTCGGTCTGTCGGTCTGTCGGTCTGTCGGTCTGTCGGTCTGTCGGTCTGTCGGTCTGTCGGTCTGTCGGTCTGTCGGTCTGTCGGTCTGTCGGTCTGTCGGTCTGTCGGTCTGTCGGTCTGTCGGTCTGTCGGTCTGTCGGTCTGTCGGTCTGTCGGTCTGTCGGTCTGTCGGTCTGTCGGTCTGTCGGTCTGTCGGTCTGTCGGTCTGTCGGTCTGTCGGTCTGTCGGTCTGTCGGTCTGTCGGTCTGTCGGTCTGTCGGTCTGTCGGTCTGTCGGTCTGTCGGTCTGTCGGTCTGTCGGTCTGTCGGTCTGTCGGTCTGTCGGTCTGTCGGTCTGTCGGTCTGTCGGTCTGTCGGTCTGTCGGTCTGTCGGTCTGTCGGTCTGTCGGTCTGTCGGTCTGTCGGTCTGTCGGTCTGTCGGTCTGTCGGTCTGTCGGTCTGTCGGTCTGTCGGTCTGTCGGTCTGTCGGTCTGTCGGTCTGTCGGTCTGTCGGTCTGTCGGTCTGTCGGTCTGTCGGTCTGTCGGTCTGTCGGTCTGTCGGTCTGTCGGTCTGTCGGTCTGTCGGTCTGTCGGTCTGTCAAATATTCCCCAAACTTCGTTTTTAGGCGTTTTAAGTGTTGCTGATCATTTTCTACTTTTTTGGTTTTTATAAATTATGCCAGTGGCGGCGCAGGACTAATAAAAAATCTAAAAACATAAAAACAGCTCAAACATCGTTTTTAAGCATTTTAGAGGATCCTGATCATCTTCTACTTTTTTTGTGTGGGGTGAAATTGGGGTGGTTGGGGGGGGGCTGTAAAACTCAAAAATTTGTTGTATTGATAATAGGCTATCTATTAACATGTGAAAGAAAGACCTGTTGGCATAACACAATTTTGGGGGAGGGGGGCTGGCGATGATTTGGTTGCAAGGAGATCTCAGATTATAGGTTCATGCTATGGGAAAATAATAAACTGGTATCCCCATAATGTGTGGGAAGTACTGAGTCAATCAACTTGACCTCATTTTTTTTACTTCACACACCGCGAGATAGCGAAAATTTTAGATTTTGAGTACGCTTTTTGGGTATTTTATGACGTTTACATAACAAAAATCCACGTCACTCATTTCCGTCGGTCGGTCTGCCTATCTGTCGGTCTGTCTGTCTGTTTGTTGGCATCTCTCCAGCCTCATAATCTCAGTAATCGTTGCATGGATTGTGATGAAACTTGGAAAGCGATATGCTGTGGGATCGTATTAGGTGATGTTCCTATAATTTTAAGACTATGTGCATGGGCGGCGGAGTGATTAGCAAAAAACAAAAATTTGAGAAATTCCTCAAACTTCGTTTTTAGGTGTTTTAGGGATCCCTGATAATTTTCTACTTTTTTTTGGTGGGGGTGAAATTGGGGTGGCTGCGTGGTGGGGGGGTTGTAAAACCGAAAAATTTGTTGAGAAAGGAAGACCTAGTGGCATAATACACTTTTTTAGGTCCATCCGAACATTTCCTTGCCTATTACAGAAACTCTTTGGATCGTTCTGTATTGTGTAATGTCGAAACTATCGAATTGATTTTAATGACACTTCGACACAGTATTATTCTCGTGACAAAGACAGAAAACGCGTACGGTTTTTAGAAATCGTGTCCGTGGTGGCGCAGTAATACTAGAAAAACTAAAAATATAAAAACAGCTGTAACTTCGACTTTAGGCATCTTAGGGGCTCCTGACCATATTCAATTTTTTTGGTGGGGGTGAAATTGGGGTGGTTGATAGGTGGTGGGTTGGAAAACTGAAATTTCGTAGTACCTATTCATAATAAGCTGTGACTGTCCAGTGACCTGCGACAGAAAGACCTAGCGGCATAATACAGTTCTTTAGGTCTATCCGAACATTTCCTTGCCTATAACAGAAACCAAAGGACTTAGAATTTGCAGATCTAAACATTCGAGTATTGCTTTAGATCAATCTGTATTTTGTAATGTGGAAACTCTTGAATTGATTTTAATGAAATTTTGACACAGTATTTATTGTTACTTTGGTGAGGATGAAAAACGCTTATGGTTTTTAGAAGCCGTGTTAGTGGTGGCGCAGCTACAATCAAAATAAAATAAAAATATTAAAAAAATCATCAAACTTCGTTTTCAGGCATTTTAGGATTACCTGATCAGTTTATTTTTTTTTGTGGGGTGAAATTGGGGTAGCTATGGGGGTGGCGGTTGTAAAAGAGAAGAATTTGTTATATTCATCATAATAGGCTGTCTATTGACCTGTGAAAGAAAGACCAAACGGAATGACATGCTTTTTTGTGGGCAGGTGAGCGATGATTTGGTTCCAAGGGGATCACAGACTATAGCTTCATGCTATGGGAAAATAGTAAACTGGTATCACCGTAATATGTGGGAAGTACTAAGTCAATCAACTTGACTTCGTTATTTTGTTGATACAGCTGTCCAGTATGTTGCCAGGAATCACCACTCCGGCCACATCATCTTCCATGGTAACTGCGTCTAAACTCGACATTTCAGAGAAAATGCTCCAGCCATATCTATTGTCATTCCTAGGCCTTCAGAACCCCTTGGTGGTGAGAGCATGGTCAAAACCTCTTTCCTTTTCTGCTAAAACGTCCTCTTGCTTGCTAACGCCTCTCCAGTCTGCCTGGACGCCTACCGTTACACCTAGACGCTTGGCTGATTTATTCTCCGTTTGAACGTCCACATCATACAAGCGAGCTTTCTCCATCCTCAACAGATGGTCTTTTCAATAGCATGCCAATTAATTGTATTTCATTGATCACCTCCTGAATATCCTTTCTTGGAATTATATGTGCACTCACAGCGGCATTCAAATTTAATTGTATTTCATTGATCACCTCCTGAATATCCTTTCTTGGAATTATATGTGCACTCACAGCGGCATACAAATTTGTTGAAGCTTTTTGTGATAACTCCAAAATCTTCATGAAGTTTGCGGCCACTGGGTATAATTTCTTGTTCAAGACCTCGCTTGGATAAGCGGTTGCATGATCGGAAGCCGTTCTCTTTAGTCCGCCTGGATTTGCCACAATCCCCACACAATGTTAGCCTTTGTTCCCTTGCCATAGGAGTTTAACCTTGTCAGTTCGCAGAAGGAGTTACTTACCTCTCCTCTCTTTTTCTTCTGCACTGAGCTTGGAGATCTCCCGATCGAAGCCCCTCTTGCAAACTGGTCGATCACTCCCTTCCAATTACAATTGTACCCGCCATGGATGATATTGGCTGCTGTTCCAAATACCTTTCCTGCCTATCCTCTGTCAGTAGCAATTTCCTGCCCCTCATCCTGGCTATCCACCGAAAGTACTGAGCAAATGAAATTGGGGATCCGACCCCCTGCTGTGAAACTTTATTCCCGTTATGTGTGTAATCCATATTCCAATTATGGTTATGTCCATACGTATCGCCGTGTCGTCATCATCTGATACCAGGTCGCTGTGCGTTCTTTTCAATAGTCATCTCCGTTTCCTTATCAGGTCATCTCTTTGTAGCACTACCAAAGAGTCAAGCTTGGACTTAGCTATCCCAGCAAGTAGAACGCTGGAGCTCTCGGCGTACCGTCACCAACCGAGCGCAATACGCGCAGAGTTGACTCCGGCACGACGAGTACCTCCACAGTAGGTATATCCAATTATAGGATATACTATGGTACCTCTCTGCTCGGAAGGCCAGGGTCACCTTCGGAGAGGCGAATTCCGCTCAGCATTTCATTGGTCATGAGTCGCCTCAATTTTCGGCACGCGCCAGGTAGATCATGGACAAACCTCCGCCGAATCGTTCGCCATAGGGTTTGGGCTGCGCCTGCCTCATATGGGGGAAACCTCTGGAAGAGTACGATATGTTTATTATTTTTTAGTGTATCAGATTTATCACTGTTACGAAGGACCTCAATTCCAGCGAGTACGAACAAAATGCTATAAATGAACTAATTACCTTCAAAATTTTTCGAACCACATAAAGTGGAAAACTGGTTACCTCATTCACAAAGTGATGTCTTTTTGAAATACTCCGAAGACAATTCAAACGAAACTACTTTCTTATAGTTTGGTATATATACTTTGACGGAATATTCACGGGGCTGGCGTTACATACCTTTTGATCAAACATTTTTGGGAATGAACTGAATTTCAATCTTTTGGTGCACCGATTAGTAAATATCCCATTAATGGATCAAAGGTGGCCAGTTGCAAAATGTTGTCACAGCCCATGGGTATGTTACAGGCATTGTTGAGGAGTTGCTTAGAAAATATTCCTCGCGATTCGACAGCACCTTCAAGTTTTCGGTTGAGAAGAATATGTTTGTCTGGACCTCATAGTTGAACCAACATTTTCTTGCCAATTGCTTACCAGTTACTGTGTTTGATTTAAAGAAGATCATAGGTAGTTCTAAACACTTTTCACCATACACTGTCATTCTTTGAAAGGAAATTTTTATCAACACGTCAAGTAACACTTCTACTGCTAAAGAAATATGTAGTAGTGGGAAAATAAATATTCATCTTTGATCAGTTTTCAATCCAACGGAACAAATCAGGATAGCATTGATATATTATCCCATTTGCTATAAACATAATGAGTTAAAATAACAAACCCTTACTATTCCAGTTAATAAGTTGGATAGTAATATTCGACGATGTGATGGACAAGTCTCCGCGCCGCTACAACAGACCTAGTTGGTATACGCAGAAAGATGTGGGCTTAATGGCTATTAGTGATGCTCTTATGATAGAGGCATGCATCCACACATTACTGCGTAAGTACTTAGGTGACAAGAAGTGCTACACGTACATTCTGGAACAATTTCGTGCCGTTTCCACCGAGATGATCATAGGACAGACCATGGACATGATGTTCAAGACTCCAGATGGGACGCCATCTCTGCACCTCTTCACCATGAGTCGATACAAGTAAGACTTCTCTAATTCAGAGATATTAAGCATAAACCGGTACAATACAAGAGTCTCAAAATCTCAATTATTTTACAGTAGGAACATCTTTTAGAATAGGTACGTCAAATAGGTGCATTCTATAATTTACGGACAGACTTGGTTTACGGATTAAGTGGAAAAGCAGCTAGTAAGCTGAACTTCGCCCATATTTTGATACCCGTTTTTTAAATGTATATTATGGAATAAAGACGTTTATTACTATTTTTTACCAAAAGGTGCAGCTGCGGCTCCGTCACTCAGTGACTACTCCTCACACCGCGAGGTGAGCAATCACTGGGTCCTCGAATCGTACGCGCTAAGTAAACGATGGGAATCAAGGACTCTTCTGCATTCTTGACGTGCGCCGTCGCATGGCTTACCGGCATTGCGCGTAGTGCAGAGACCAGCGTATCCCTCGTCCCATCTAGGGGTAGTCTGGCGAGAGCCTGCGAAGTTTTTCGAGCAACTCCTGATACTTGGCCCGCTTTTCTTCCGCCTTAGAAACGATGTTTACCTCGACAGGTGCCAAAAAATCTATACTTAACACAACCTTACGTTGATGGTCAAGCTCAAGCATGGGGAACGAGTAGTTCCAGTCAATCCGGCATCTTTCGTTCTCCAGATCAGGCTCGCCTGCAGCGTATGGAAGGAGAGGCCCAATTGCTCAGGCAAGCCTTGCTCTTCCAGAATATTCCATGCATCGGCTTGGACATTCTGACAGCCGCAGAATCAGCTGATGAGACGTGATGTCGAATTCCTTACGACAGTCCATCTGAACCAATCCAGCCCACAAAAGTTTAGCTTGTACTACATGGAGTTCTGTGTGACACATCCGTCAATAAACAGGTTCTTCTTGAAGCCAGCTATTCATGTCTTTGATCTCCGTCCATACGCGCTAAGAAATAAGGAAATTACATCTTGAAGGCTACGTATTTGCAGGATTCTGGTGAACAGCTTGTAAAATGGGTTCAGACATGTTATTAAGTTGTAGTTTTTGTGATCAGATAATTATCGGGAGAAGCCCGGTTCGACCCTCGACAAACGAAGCCGGAATTGGCTGCTTCTGATTTAGCCACGAGTTAAAAACTCTAGCTGAATGCTGGTGGTAACCGGGAAGTTTTGTCCACCAGTTTATGTTATCCGGGCCAGGGGCTGCAAAATTTTTTGCGCCTCGTAAGGCGCCAAGCATTACTTCCCTATTTATCGGATGATACAGTGCATTTAACACAGGAGTCCGCTCCTACGAACAGACTCGAACTGCGTCAAGGCCGGAGTATCTGCTGGGAGAGGTTTGGGCTATTCATAAAGGTCCCGCCAAAAAGCCTCCACGGGATCAGAAGTTGGCTGTTAGGATAGCCGAGAAGGTCTTTCATAAAACATTATGTTCCCCTCCAGACCCCTTGCGGACGACACCACCGATCGCTTAGCAGGGATTAGCATCCGTATCCGGTCAAGGCAATATTAATAATAATAATAAATAATAATAATAATAAGCTACTAAAAACCAAATTGAATTCCAGAAACCTTACAAAAGCCATTAACACATTTGCGATACCAGTCCTCACATACTCCTTCGGCATCATCAAGTGGTCACACACTGATATAGAAAACATCCACATCCTCATACGGACGGAACTCACGAAACACCGAATGTCACATCCAAACGCATGCAAAGAAAGGCTCACCATAGACAGGAAACAAGGAGGCAGAGGGATTACAGATATACAGTCGCTTCGCACAAGACAGATAAAGACACTCAGACATTTCTTCCAAAACAAACAAACAAATTTACATCGAGCAATAGTAAAAGCAGACAAAAACTATACACCACTCAACCTATCATGTCCAGACCACGTCGCAGACACACACAATCCCACACAATCACAACAAGAAAAAATAAGCACCTGGTCGCAGAAACCACTCCATGGCAAACATAGATACCGTATTACGCAAGACCACATAAATGAAAAACAGTCATACACCTGGCTGCAGGATGGCCAGCTCTTTCCAGAAACTGAGGGGTTTATGCTTGCTATCCAGGACCAAGTTATTGCGACGAGAAACTACAAGAAATACGTAATTAAAGATCCATCCATAACAAACGATAACTGCAGAAAATGTCAACAAAAAAAGGAAACAATAGACCACATAACAAGCGCATGCAAAACTCTCGCTGGAACTGAGTACACGGCTAGACATAACTCAGCAGCCAAAATCATACATCAAGCATTAGCCACAAAAAACAAACTAATCGAAAACTCCGATCCATATTACAAGTATACACCAACATCAGTACTCGAAAACGATCACTACAAACTATACTGGGATGTTGAAATACACACAGATAAAACCATCAATGCAAACAGACCAGATATAGTATTTCAGATAAAGGCAGACAAAGTTACCTACTTAATAGATATTGCTATTCCCAATGATGTGAATGTTCAAAACACCTACGCTGGGAAAATATCTAAATACACTGACCTTGCCATAGAAGTGAAGCGAATTTGGAAACAAGATAAAGTTATTATTGTCCCCTTCATTATGTCGGTCTCAGGCCTCACACCGAACACATTTACACAACACCTACAGCAGTTAGGCCTGGACGAAAGTTTACATAAAATATTCCAAAAGTCTGTAATCCTTAAGACCTGTAATATAGTACGATCTTTCCTAAATTCAGATCAGTAATAGTTCAGGTGTTGACTTGGCCTAGCCCGTCAACATTTGTCGTCACCGCAGTCATGCGAGAGAAGCTTGAAAAAACACAATAATAATAATATAATTTGGAGGGACATTTACGAACAACCCAAACCTCTCTCAGCAGACACTCCGGCCTTGGCGCAGTTCGAGTCCGTTTGTAGGAGGACTCCTAACTTGAATGTACTGCGTCACCCGATAAACACGGAAGAAATTCTTGACGCCTTACGAGGCGCAAAGAATTTCGCAGCTCCTGGCCCGGATGGCATAAACACCTACTGGTGGAAAAAATTCCCCAGTTGCCACCGGCATTTAGCTAGAGTTTTTAACTCGTGGCTAAATCAGGAGCAGCCAATTCCGGCTTGGTTTGTCGAGGGTCGAACCGTGCTTCTCCCGAAGACCGGAGATTTGTCTGATCCCAAAAACTACAGGCCAATAACATGTCTGAACGCGTGTTACAAGCTCTTCACCAGAATCTTGTACATGCGGATCCTTCAAGCTGTGAATCCTGTATTTCTCGACGTGTATGAACAGAGAGGGTCAAAGAAAGGAGTAGCTGGCTGCAAGGAGAACCTGTTGATTGACCGATGTGTCACTCAGGACTCTGTGCAGTACAAGCGAAACCTTTCTATGGCCTGGATTGACTATCGCAAGGCATTCGACAGCACGTCTCATGAGCTCATTGTGCGGCTGTTGGAATGTCTTTCGGTGGATAATCAGATAGTGGGATGCATCAAACAACTGATGCCGCTCTGGAAGACCCGGTTTACCATAACATCAGGTGAAACTCGGGTTCAGACAGAGTTGGTGTCATTGAAAAGAGGTGTCTTCCAAGGAGACTCCTTGAGTCCCTTGCTCTTTTGCATCTCACTTTTGCCTCTGTCCATAGCGCTGAGAAATACTAAAGGATACAGCTGTGGCACGCCCAATAACCGGAGGCACAAGGTCACCCATCTGTTTTATATGGATGACCTAAAACTTTATGCCTCCGGCCAACGCGAACTACAACAATCGCTGAGGGTGGTGCAGGAGTACAGTCATGCTATCGGAATGGAGTTCGGGACAGACAAATGTGCATTCGTTCATCTCAAGAAAGGACGAAGCGGAGATAGTGGAGATGAGGAACAGCTCGTTGATGGGAGCATCTTGCGACAACTGCATGCCGGAGATACTTATACCTACCTTGGAGTGGCGCAGCGTCATGTCCAAGAGGCAGCATTGGTTAAAGAGTGTCTCCGCCGCAAGTATTTGCACCGACTCCGGCAGATCTGGTCGTCAGAACTGTCCGGCAAGAACAAAGTCGCTGCCACAAACATGCTTGCGGTCCCATTGTTATTATACACCTTTGGTGCTATACACTGGAAAGTGAACGAGCTGAAGGAAATCGACACGAAGACCCGCAAAAGGATGAATATGGGGAGAAGCCTGCATCCTAAGTCCTCTGTCCCGCGAATATACCTCCCGCGACACCTGGGAGGGCGTGGACTATTGAGTTTGGAGCGTCTGCACAACAGAGTAGTACTGGCCACTGCCTGCTATGTAACGAACAGCACCGATCCCCTGATCCGCTTTGTGCGAGAGCACGAGAATGCGGGAAAAGGAGCCTTTCTTTTTAGCGCAGCGAAACGAGCAGCCGAGGAGCTCAGCCTCACACTCGACTTCAAGCGGAGGTGTCAGCAGTCCATTACGGAACTTGCTCCCGCAGAATTAAAATCCCACCTTAAAACTGCCGAAGTCGACTTCCTTTTAAGACTTCATAAAGATAAGCCAATGCATGGAATCTTCTACAAACATCTGGAAGAGCATGGCTTGTCTGAGCAGTTGACCTTCTCTTTCCTAAGGTCTAGTGGGTTGAAGTCGGAGACTGAGGGCTTTATAATGGCTTGCCAAGACGGTGTCTTCAACACCTTGGTGTACCGTAAAAGGGTTATGGGTGTAGATGTACCCGACACCCTTTGTAGAGCTTGCCGACAGGCGCCAGAGACGCTTATGCATCTCTTGTCGGCGTGTAAGACGTACGCTGGGACGGCTTACGTCCATCGGCACAACGCGGCTCTACGAGTGCTCTACTATCATTTGAGGCACTCATACGGTATCGATGAGGCACCGGTGCTGCCATACGCTCCAGGGGATATAGAGTCCGTTGTGGAGAACGAGAGATGCCGGATTTACTGGAACTACTCGTTCCCCACGCTCGAGCTTGTACAGGCAAACAAGCCCGACATAGTCCTTCTCGACCACCAACAGAAGACGATGTTCGTTATTGAGTTTTCGGCGCCTGCCGAGGTGAACATCGTCTCTAAGGAGGAGGAAAAACGGACCAAATATCAGGAGTTGCTCGGACAACTTCGCAGGCTCTGGCCAGACTACACTGTAAGTCTGCTGGTTATGGTCATTGGATCCCTAGGTGGAATGAGGAATACGCTGCTCTCTGCACTGCGCAAAATACCGGTGTGCCGTGCGGCGGCGCACATCTTAGCCGCCAGAATGCAGAAGGCAGTCATCCTTGGGTCCCTTCGTCTACTAAGGGCGCACGATTCGCGGAGTGATTGCTCACCTCACGGTGTGAGGAGTAGTCATTGGGTAATGGAACAGCAGCCCGGTGTGTCGGAGCCCGGGCTGCACTTTTTTGTTTAAGACCTTATAATAATACCCCGCGAGGGGTTGCTAGATCCCCTCAGTGGCGCCTCCCCAAGGTGGCGGATAGGGGAACGCCTCCCAGATATGGGTGGTACCGGGGAAATCAAATACCCGGGGCGGACCAAAACTAGCACGGTGGAATAGCGTCTGCATCCAGAGGATCGGCTATTCCTCAACAATTAGGACACGACGGATCTCCATGTGAGGAGCGGTACTCCGACAGCGTCTGACTCCATGTTAGGGGCGGCTGATAATACACCCGCAGGAAGCCACCCAACATCAGTAGGCTATCCGGTGCGTGGCGACACCGCAGGGTATACCGAAGCCCAAGGATGTAATCCAGCCGGCAACCTTCGCAGGTGCATCCTCAGGAGGCAATTTGGGCGGCTGCCTCCGGAAATGTCATCTGGGGGCCCTAAGGCCAACCACCTGACGGGCCCTATCTTCGGGTTCGACCACCCCGGAAGAAAAGCACCCACACCGAGCCGGTTTCGGAAGCCGGCGTTGGGCAAGGTGGCGGTGCTTCGAATTGCCCTATTGACGACCCCCGCAATGACATGGACCGTTTTAGGTGGACGACGGAGCTCAAGGATGACCTACTGAGCTGCTACGAGAGCAGTAGCCCGCGCCGTAGGGGATACATGTCCCGCATGTATGAGAGGTGGTGTGAAATGCACCCAGAGCATAGCACGCTTACCTCTCAGAATTTGCAAGATTATGTATCGTACCTCCGGAGGCAGGGATATGGTCGTGCTCCAGCTCAGCCTGCCCCTTCGGCGGACGGAAGGCCTGTTAGCCAGGCTGAAAGTTCGCCGGTAAGGCCCGCTGAGAGGGAAATCGACCAAGTCGTCTCACCTGGGGATTTCAGAGACCGAAGGGCCTTGCATAACAACGGAAGGTCCTTGAAGCTGGCAGATTTGAAGAGAGAGGATGAGGTTGTGGGTGAACGTCTATCGGAGGCCTCTGATATTTGGAGCATCAATTGCGAAATTTACGCTGCGGCTCTGAGGCTAGCTAGACAGGGGAGAGTGAGAGACTCTCCTGTTGAGAGAGCACAGAGACGGGTGCGCCAAATGGAAGCGAAAATCCAGTTGGCTCGCCAGGAAGCATCCCGTATCCAGTGTGTGATGGAATATAGAGCGGCTGGGAAGCCTTTTACGCGCCGAGTGCGCCAGATAGCCTACGGGTTGAGGCGCGACCATCATACACTCAGTCAAGCGGTACTGGTTGTTGTCAAGCAACACTGTCTTGACAGGATATGGATGCTAATCGCTGCTAAGCGATCGTTGGTGGCGCGGGCGAGAGGTCTGGAGCAGGACAGAATGTTCTACGAAAGACCTTCTCGCCTTTTCCAACAGCCGCCTCCAGCCATAGAGCAGCCGCCAACTGCTGATCGCGTGGAGACCTTTTGGAGGGACATTTACGAACAACCCAAACCTTTCTCAGCAGACACTCCGGCCTTGGCGCAGTTCGAGTCCGTTTGTAGGAGGACTCCTAACTTGAATGTACTGCGTCATCCGATAAACACGGAAGAAATTCTTGACGCCTTACGAGGCGCAAAGAATTTCGCAGCTCCTGGCCCGGATGGCATAAACACCTACTGGTGGAAAAAATTCCCCAGTTGCCACCGGCATTTAGCTAGAGTTTTTAACTCGTGGCTAAGTCAGGAGCAGCCAATTCCGGCTTGGTTTGTCGAGGGTCGAACCGTGCTTCTCCCGAAGACCGGAGATTTGTCTGATCCCAAAAACTACAGGCCAATAACATGTCTGAACGCATGTTACAAGCTCTTCACCAGAATCTTGTACATGCGTCTCCTTCAAGCTGTGAATCCTGTATTTCTCGACGTGTATGAACAGAGAGGGTCAAAGAAAGGAGTAGCTGGCTGCAAGGAGAACCTGTTGATTGACCGATGTGTCACGCAGGACTCTGTGCAGTACAAGCGAAACCTTTCTATGGCCTGGATTGACTATCGCAAGGCATTCGACAGCACGTCTCATGACCTCATTGTGCGGCTGTTGGAATGTCTTTCGGTGGATAATCAGATAGTGGGATGCATCAAACAACTGATGCCACTCTGGAAGACCCGGTTTACCATAACATCAGGTGAAACTCGGGTTCAGACAGAGTTGGTGTCATTGAAAAGAGGTGTCTTCCAAGGAGACTCCTTGAGTCCCTTGCTCTTTTGCATCTCACTTTTGCCTCTGTCCATAGCGCTGAGAAATACTAAAGGATACAGCAGTGGCACGCCCAATAACCTGAGGCACAAGGTCACCCATCTGTTTTATATGGATGACCTAAAACTTTATGCCTCCGGCCAACGCGAACTACAACAATCGCTGAGGGTGGTGCAGGAGTACAGTCATGCTATCGGAATGGAGTTCGGGACAGACAAATGTGCATTGGTTCATCTCAAGAAAGGACGAAGCGGAGATAGTGGAGATGAGGAACAGCTCGTTGATGGGAGCATCTTGCGACAACTGCATGCCGGAGATACTTATACCTACCTTGGAGTGGTGCAGCGTCATGTCCAAGAGGCAGCATTGGTTAAAGAGTGTCTCCGCCGCAAGTATTTGCACCGACTCCGGCAGATCTGGTCGTCAGAACTGTCCGGCAAGAACAAAGTCGCTGCCACAAACATGCTTGCGGTCCCATTGTTATTATACACCTTTGGTGCTATACACTGGAAAGTGAACGAGCTGAAGGAAATCGACACTAAGACCCGCAAAAGGATGAATATGGAGAGAAGCCTGCATCCTAAGTCCTCTGTCCCGCGAATATACCTCCCGCGACACCTGGGAGGGCGTGGACTATTGAGTTTGGAGCGTCTGCACAACAGAGTAGTACTGGCCACTGCCTGCTATGTAACGAACAGCACCGATCCCCTGATCCGCTTCGTGCGAGAGCACGAGAATGCGGGAAAAGGAGCCTTTCTTTTTAGCGCAGCGAAACGAGCAGCCGAGGAGCTCAGCCTCACACTCGACTTCAAGCGGAGGTGTCAGCAGTCCATTACGGAACTTGCTCCCGCAGAATTAAAAGCCCACATTAAAACTGCCGAAGTCGACTTCCTCTTAAGACTTCATAAAGATAAGCCAATGCATGGAATCTTCTACAAACATCTAGAAGAGCATGGCTTGTCTGAGCAGTTGACCTTCTCTTTCCTAAGGTCTAGTGGGTTGAAGTCGGAGACTGAGGGCTTTATAATGGCTTGCCAAGACGGTGTCTTCAACACCTTGGTATACCGTAAAAGGGTTATGGGTGTAAATGTACCCGACACCCATTGTAGAGCTTGCCGACAGGCGCCAGAGACGCTTATGCATCTCTTGTCGGCGTGTAAGACGTACGCTGGGACGGCTTACGTCCATCGGCATAACGCGGCTCTACGAGTGCTCTACTATCATTTAAGGCACTCATATGGTATCGATGAGACACCGGTGCTGCCATACGCTCCAGGGGATATAGAGTCCGTTGTGGAGAACGAGAGATGCCGGATTTACTGGAACTACTCGTTCCCCACGCTCGAGCTTGTACAGGCAAACAAGCCCGACATAGTCCTTCTCGACCGCCAACAGAAGACGATGTTCGTTATTGAGTTTTCGGCGCCTGCCGAAGTGAACATCGTCTCTAAGGAGGAGGAAAAGCCGAGGGGTAAAAAGCTGCTCGAAATGTGTACACCAGAAATCCATTTCTTTAGAATAAATCCAATAAATCCATGGAAATCCACGGAAATCTATGGAAATCCAAAGAAATCCAAGGAAATCCAAGGAAATCCACGGAAATCCACGGAAATCCACGGAAATCCAAAGGAAATCCAAGGAAATCCAAAGAAATCCAAGCAGTTCCAAAGAAAACCACTTAAAAATAAAAACAAAGTCAAACCACAAATAAACATAAATGTTTATTATTAATTAAATTAAATTAAATTAATTAAAATTCCAGAAACTCGAAAATAAACATAAAACATGAGATATCGTAACAAATAAGTCATACTATATAATACTAAAAAGGTCGATGACGCTAAAACGAAAAAAAAACTTTTCAGCGCACTCGTCATTCACAATTTTCGTGATTAGACCTAAATACCGACGTTTTTCTTAATGAATGGCATACAATTTTCCACATTCCGGCTGAACAGGTTGTTCAAATTTTGGAGTTGAGGCGATGAAGCCATTATCGTTGTATGATATTTCAAGGAATATTCGTTGCAGTAATCTATACCGTCAGAAGTTTCATCCGAAAGGACCTCGGTGTCTGTAGTGTCAGCATATTTAACACTAATTTTTGTTAGAGATTTTTGAAAACCTTGATATATTTTTTCTTCCCACGCCAATACGTGAGGGGAGTATTGTGATCACGAAAATATTTGATTTTGAGGTATTACGATTTTTGGGCGTTTTATGATGTCTACATAATGAAAATCTCAGTAACCACTGCATAGATTGTGATGAAATTTGGGAAGCGATATGCTGAGGGGTCAAGGTAGGTAACGTTCCTATAATTTTGAAAATCGGTGCGTGGGCGGCGAAGTAATTGGCTTTGGTAGGTGTGAAATTGGGATGGTTGAGGGGTGGGGGGTTGTAAAACCAAAAAAATTGTTGAATCCATAACAGGCTGTCCACCGACCTTTGGAAAAAGGCCTAGCGTTATAATACACTTTTTTATGTCCATCCGAACATTGCCTTGCCTGTTACAGAAACCAAGGGACTTAGGACCTTCAGATGTATACATACGTTTATTGCTTCTGATCGTTTTGTATCGTGTAACGTGGAAACTATTAGATCAATTTTAATGAAATGTTTATACAGTATTACTACCATAGCGAGGATGGAAAACGTTTATGATTTTTAGATACCGTGGCAGTGGCAGCGTAGCCATAATAAAAAATATGTGGACGTTGAACGAGGTAGACTTCGTTCTAGGAACTACCCTGACACAAGTGGTTGTTGTTCATCCCCCGTCCTTGTTTTACCATAACCTTGTTACAACAATTATTGACATTTGTAAATTTCACCCTATTTATTTTTTTACGCGCCATTTCGACATGTGATTATCGTTTTTTGTATAAAAACTCGTCGTCTTCTGACTTGTGGGGTCATATGTACCAAGGTATCAATATGACTCCCCAATATCAAACAATTCAGTGCACAAATACAGCAGTTAATGACATTTGAGTATTTCAATTTATTTAATTTTTTTAGCTTCCATTTCAGAAAAAATTAACATGTTTTAAACATAAAGACACATTCCCTTTCAACTGCTGCTATCAAATATACATGTTGTATTACGATTTATTTGTGCACCCCCACCCCTTTCCATTACAGATTGTCCGATCGGCACCAAGACCTTTTCAACTCGAAAGGACCTCTATTTTAATTCGAGTTGCCCAAATTTGGGAGCAATCGCTTGAGGCGTTTTTGAGTAATCGTTGGAGAACGAAATCAGGGACGTACAGATACAGACTGACATGAAAACACTAAAACTTTCCGATTTTCTCCAAACTTCACTATATAAATGTTATCATTATAAACAAAAATGTAGTTTTTGGTCCCGCTGCGAGATTAAAAAAGGGGTGGAGTGGGGGTACCACATGTTTTGCTATGTCGAAAACGCTACCGCGTATGCCGCAAAATTTTCAAAATAGCGAAATAACGATCCAAAGAAGTAGCAAATTATCGAACTTTAAAATGGCTGTAACTGTCACAAAAATAATCCAAATAATTTCATATTTAACTGTCACAAAGGGGTGTTTGTTCTTTTGGTGCAAATCTATGATTTAAAGGTGGGGGTGGTCACTTTGGAAAGGACACGCCTCGCACGTTGATTTCGGTAAAATTTGCGAAAACGGGCCGATTCTAATTACTTACCCCTTTTTTGATTGGCAAGTTAAAAACTAAAAATATAAAAACAGCTCAAACTTCGTATTTAGGCGCCTTAGGGATGTCTGATTATTTTCTACTTTTTTGGCTGGGGGTGAAATTGGGACGGTTGGGGGTGGAGGGTTGGAAAACTCATTGACCTGTGAAAGAAAGACCTAGAGCATGACAAACTTCTTTCTGCTCGGGCGGCCGATGATTTGGTTGCAAGGCGTTGATATGCTTTGGGAAAATAATATACTGGTATCACCGTAATACGTATGTGGGAAATACTGCGTCAATCAACTTCGCTTCATTTTTCTTAAGAATGTACGAGTATGTGCGCCTTCGCGCCTTCCTTGTTTTACGTTTAAAAGAACCATGACTAGAAGTTCTTGATGTTTTCACTGGTTTACTTGTAAAAAATCTTCAATTTATTAATTCAGGTAACTGAAAACAAGATGGTTTCAGCCGAGACATCCGCGTTTGCGCATGCGTACTGGCACAGTAAACCCACAGAAATCCACGGACATCCATGGAAATCCACGGAAATCTACGGAAATCCACGGAAATCCACGGAAATCCACGGAAATCCACGGAAATCCTCGGAAATCCACGGAAATCCACGGAAATCCATAGAAATCCACGAGCTTGTACACCAGAAATCCACAGCTTTTTACCCCTCGGGAAAAGCGGACCAAATATCAGGAGTTGCTCGGACAACTTCGCAGGCTCTGGCCAGACTACACTGTAAGTCTGCTGGTTATGGTCATTGGATCCCTAGGTGGAATGAGGAATACGCTGCTCTCTGCACTGCGCAAAATACCGGTGTGCCGTGCGGCGGCGCACATCTTGGCCGCCAGAATGCAGAAGGCAGTCATCCTTGGGTCCCTTCGTCTACTTAGGGCGCACGATTCGCGGACCCAGTGATTGCTCACCTCACGGTGTGAGGAGTAGTCATTGGGTAATGGAACAGCAGCTCGGTGTGTCGGAGCCCGAGCTGCACCTTTTTGTTTTTAACATATATATATAATAAACGCCTTTATTAGTTTAGACCAAGTAAGACTCTACGTGGCGAAGTTTAGCTTGAGCTACTCTTACACCTAACCACCAGAGTCTGCGGCATAAGTTGTTATATGTACACGTAAATACAAAATACATTAAAACAAAAAGACATAATCATAGATCTGCCAGAGTTACATTAATTGAACCTTGTAATATACAAAAAATTAAATATATATCTAATGCATAATATGAAGGATGACACTCATCTACAAACATTCATAAATTATGAATATAAGAAAAAGAAATATTAAAAAAAAACAGTGTGCACATAAAAGCTTACTAGTGTCAACATTACCCTAAGAAATTAAATACCTACTACAAATCACACTATAGAAGACTGTTTTTGACATGAATGCGGAACTGCGACAGGGACATCTTTTTATATCCATTATTGACAGAGTTATACAGGACAGCAGCATTGTACGAGAAACTACGCTTAAACAGAGTTGTAAAATGTCTAGGAATTCTGATTAGCTGGTCTCTCATTTCCCTGTCGTGACTATCGTTGCTAAAAATTATTTTTTCTCTTAAATAGTTAGGTCTAGATGCAATCAGCAATTTGTGAACGAAGATCGAAAAGTGATAGTTTACTAGTTTTGGCATTTTTAGCCACTTGAGTAAAACATATTTGTCTGAAACATGGTCAAATTTCTTCAAACTGTACGTGAAGCGGACACAATTGTTTTGTATAATCTGCAATCTGTTTTTTGTACGACTGTCCAAACATGGAAAGTACATAATATCACAGTAACTAAGTACAGACATTACGAGGGACTCGCATAGTTTTTTTCTCAACTTGTAATTCATGAGGTAACGGTGTGCATATAATGTACGCATCCTCAGGTAGCTTAGCCGCGACAGACTCGAGACATGATCTGAGAATCTTAATTTTATATCGAGGCTAACACCCAACACTCTTGCTACATTTACGTACGCCAAGGGCAAATCATTTATGTGAATTTTGAAAGATGCAGTTAAATGGTCTCTTAAATTCTCTGAACAAAACAACATAATTTTTGACTTATTGGGGTTGATGACGAGATTGTGATCAGCTGAATAATTACAGACTCTGTCCATGTCTGCTTGCAAGTGTAAGACCGCATTTTCTGAGGCATCAGCATCAAAGTAATGCAATATTTGCGTATCATCAGCAAAACACTGAATGTATGAGTCGTTGACAACCAAGGCAAGGTCGAAGGTGTAGATAATGAATAAGGTGGGGCCAAGAATTGATCCTTGCGGAACACCGGAGGGTATCCTGGTAATACCTGAAGTTTTATTGTCTACTGAAACACACTGGCGTCTACTTGTAAGATAGCTTTTGAAAAAAGACAATGATTTATCATCACATCCAATATATTGGAGCTTAGAACAAAGAAGAGTATGGTTAATTTTATCAAAAGCTTTGGAATAGTCAATGGATATTAGTACAGATGACAGCTTCTTATCTAGAGCCCTTAAGATATTGTCAGTTAGGTTCAGCAGGGCAGAAGTAGTATTATGATGCTTTCTAAAACCGAATTGGTTAGAAGGAATTATATTGCATTCTTCAATATACGTTGACAGTTGTTGGTTAACAATTTTTTCTAAAATCTTTGAAAGAACTGGTAATAGACTGATTGGCCTTAAATCTGATAATTCCTGTACGTTTGAAGTCTTTGGTACAGGAATAACTACCGCTAATTTCCACATTTCTGGGAAGTATCCGACTTCGAGGCATACGTTAATTATATGGGTGATATGGTAAAATATTGCTGGTAAACTAACTTGAATCATAGTTAAAGACAAGGTATCGATACCTTTAGCATCTGATTTCAGGTCTTTTATAACATGAAAGATGACATACGGCTCTACAACCTGTAATGTGAATGATTTACTTGGATCGAATCTGTTCTGACTATGAAATTCGCGCTTATTTCCAGTGGGTGATTTAGATTCAAATACAGACATAAAATAATTATTTATAATATCAGTATCATTCATTTCAGCGGGTATAGAAACTTTGTTACGGAAGTTCATATTAAAGTGCTTAATACCACTCCATAACTTCTTTGAATCATTCTGATCAGTAATAAGACCTATATAATTCTTTTTTGCTTTCCTAATATCTGAGAGGACCTGATTTCGTTTTCTCCTGAATAAGTTTAAACTATTTATAGTCCGGTCGGCTTTGTACATAGCATATGCCCGGTTCTTCTCTTTTATTTTATCACGTAGGCTAGATGTTAGCCATGGTGCTGGAGATTTATTTACCCGTAAGGTTCTAATGGGAGCATGCTTGTTATAGTTTTTGACCAAAATATGTGTCAAGTGTTCGACCTTTTCGTCTATACCTCTCATAGAAAATAAATCATCTTGATTAGATGAATAGAGATCTGATAAAAATGCCTCTTCATTGAAACTACTAAAATCCCTCAAAGTTATGAATCTCTGTTGTCGCTTATTAAAAATATATTTCATAGTACAAGAAACCATTTTATGATCGGAAATATCATCAGCATCCATCACAATGCATTCAGTGAACAAATCTGGTCGATTTGTGAATACAGGATCAAGTAGTGTAGACGAAGTTTCCGTCACACGTGTTGGAGACAAAACAATTTGTGAGAATCCAACCATTTGAAAGCAAGGATAGAGATGGTTATCAGACTCTAGCAGATTAATGTTTAAGTTACCTAAGACTACAATGTCATCATATTGAGTACATGCTACGGGTAGTAGATTATCTAAAACGTCGATACAGTCAGAAATACTTTGTGATGGAGGCCGGTAAAGTACACCTAGGAGTAGTTTGCTATTGTTAATTGTTATTTTAAGCCACAAATGCTCTAAACAGTTATTAGTATCAATACCAAAATCGATAGGTTCCGCACGAAGTTCAGAACGTATGTAAGCTCCGACACCTCCACCGCGTGATCCTCTATCCCTACGGAAAAAAGTATACAATACATACCACATCGCTAGGAATGTCTTCTCGCATCCATGTTTCAGTCACAGCAAATATGTGAAATCTTTCCATGTTCAACAAATTAACGATAGCATCAAAACCAGACATAAGATATCGTACATTCAGATGTGCTACTTTTAAAGACAGTTCTGACCTATTCGCCATAATTCGTTCTGCTTATGATGTTATGAAGGTATGATTTGTAGACAGGATAGTCCTTGTCATCCGCACAATGATTTGTATCAAACTTAGATTTACGATTCTCATTATGTGATAAACAATTAGTGCACTTGGTTGACTCGATTTTACAATCCTTCAAATGATGTGTACCAGAACATTTGATACAAGCGCTAGCTACACGCCTACAATTTTTTTCGTAATGCCCGAATGTACAACATTTGCGACACTGTATGATGTTGATATGGTCCTCTACACTACATCTTTTAAAGCCAACGTAAATACGACCCTTATCAATAAGCTGCTTCCTTATTTTCGGTAGAACTTCCAAGACCACATGTTGAGATTTCTGAGAGACCTTCAGTTTGGTTACCACTTTCATGTTTGTTTGACTGTCCTCTCCAAGTTTGTTCAAGGACGATATACTGCGAAGCACTATCATCTTTCAGCTCGTCGTCTAGCGCAACATTATAAATGATAATCCGGGGATTCAGTTTTTTCGAGCTATTAATTTGATAACCAGATCCTAACTTGGATTTTAAGGCATCCTGCAGTTTTGCTACATCATCGGTGTTATTGCAGAAAATAGCTGCACCACCCTTGATCTTCTTAGTTCCGTTTATACATATGTTCAAGCCAACAGGATCGATGCATTCCTTAATCGACTTGACTATATCTGTATTTTGCATGTTTTCGCCAGATTTTACCAACAAAACTGCTGGCTGATTATTAGGTAATTTTTTTGCTACCTCACTATAAGAACGTGTCTGGCTGTTTTTATAGCTCGACGAGATTTTGTCCGTTTCATTGTTTGATATGTGAAATGCATTGATATTATTCAGCTTATCCTTCATTAATTGATTTGAACATTCCATCTCGCGTAACAACTTATCGAGTAAAATTTTCTCACGTTTGAGGCATTCAATTTCCATTTTAGCTACAGTCAGAGCAACGCTGGCACCTTCCTCACTTGAACTATTTGCCGTCAATTTCGAAACATTTTTACATGCATCACAAAACCACTGCAGGTTGTCGTTTTTTGCAAGAATCTTTTTTTTTTGAAATTTCTTTTATATTACAACAAAATTTTTACAATATATTTTAACATAGAATTCTCTAAGACAGTGCTTTAAACACTGGTATCGAGAATATACACATTGCGCCTAAAAACTAACAATGTATAGACTTACAATAGCGACAGTTATTACATATTATTATTATTACAGCCACTATTTTTAGAATACAAAATTATGACCGTAATTGCACTATTTATTTTGAAAACGGCTACATTAATATTCAAAAATAAAACAAAATTTGAAACCATAAATACAGAATATAATATAAGACAAAAAAATGATTTAAATTAATCTTCAGTATCTCATCTTTAATTCCTGCACAGTGTGGATGATAACGTTTTTCGCACCTCTTGCACGGCACAAATTTAACATTTACAATAAAATTATCGGAGCACAGATCACATACGTGTACGTCGCCCGCCATATCGACGATATATATTGTTTGACCAGTATCGCTTGACTCAGTATGTGATGATCGCGCCTCAACCCAGAGGCTATTGGGCGCATTCGGCACGAAAGAGGCTTCTCAGCCACTCTATAATCCATCACAGATTAGATACGTAATCCTTCCTGACAAACCATCTGGACTTCCGCTTCCATTTGGCGCACCCGTCTCTAAGCTCTCTCAACAAAAGACTCTTTCACTCTCCCCTGTCTAGCTAGCCTCAGAGCCGCACCCTAAATTCCGCAACTGATGCTCCAAATGTTACAGACCTGGGATAGACGCTCTCTCACAGCTGCGTCTTCTCTCTTCAAATCTGCCAGCTTGAAGGACCTCTTGTTGTTATGCAAGGCCCTTCGATCACTGAAATCCTCAGGTGAGACGGCTACGTCGATTTCAGGTATAGAGGCGGATGCGCCAAATGCAAGCGAAAATCCAGTAGGCTCACCAGGAAGTATCCTGTTTCCAGTATGTGATGAAATATATAGAGCGGCTGGGAGGCCTTTTACGCGCCCCGTGCGCCAGATAGCTCGAGAGCTAAGACGCGACCATCGCACGCTCAGTCAAGCGATACTGTTTGTTGTTAGGCAACATTGTCTTGAAAGGAAAAATAGAATGTTTTCTGGAAGGCCTCCTCGTCTGTTCCAATAGGGATCACTAGCCACTGTACCTTTATTTTCATTTGTTGCACCGTAGAGTTGCAATTTCGTTGCAGCAACAGACAGCTCCATTTTTTTGGATCTATATTGTTTAACAAAAGTCACTCACAAAACATAAAAATTATTTTCCACAGTTCACATAGTAAAATAATTCTTTATATTCAAATGAACAATGTCACTGCACAGTTGAACCAATCACAGAGGTTTTGAAGTTTTCCAAACGTTTCTAAAAATGGAGCTGCCTGGTACTTGCACTCAGGTATACGATTTTATCTCTCATATTTTAGGACCAAGACGAAATACTCAATTGGCTCCATTTCCTCTCTGCCTATGTCCTTGGCAATGTATTTAGCAAATATATACGATCATAAGCAGCACATGCAGGCCAAGAGAATTTCCTTGGAGATGGGAGAACTTTTCCAGATGCAGGTAACAAATGACTGTAATATGACAGACTTGTTGCTATTTCACTAGTTAGTCATTAAGAAAACGACACAAATGTTTTTTCCACAAATGTATATTTTCACCCAGATTCATTGTATAAATGTTGCTGAAAAGAGCGAGCTGATCTTGGTATCATCTCTGACATTTCTCAAAACCATGAACTTGATAGGACTTAGTTTGCTGTTTTTGACCCAACAAATGCAGTCAATATGATTGAGTCAGTACTTTCCGCACCTTACGGTGATACCAGTGCATTATTTTCCCATAGCATGAAGATGTAGTCTGAGATCCCCAAATCAGCAGCAAGAATTTTAATTTTGTCTGACACTATCAACAGGCAATAGCTAACTGAATATTGATGGTACCTGAAACTGCGCAAACTAAAAAGAATGTATCTGTCATCCTAGGGACAGGGTGAAATCAGACATAATTTCAAACATATTGTTGTGTGCTACATTTAAATTAAAAAAAAAGAATGAATGTAAACGTGTAAAATGTAGAATGTGGAATGAGGCGCCCCTATGTGTAGTACACAAATGAATCGACTAAGTGGTCTAATACCACAAGCTGCTTACTAACTATAACCTAATATATCAATAAATGGGAATGCATAAGGTAAACTTGTGAAAGTGGTTATTTAAACAGATGCCAAAACAATGGAAAAAACAGTTATATTCCAGGTGTTTTAATAATAATAATAATAATAATAAGTATCTACCAGGGTGATTCACTCAGTTCACTGTGGTTCTGTCTTTGTTTAAATCCGCTCTCTAATGCACTTAACAACACAAATTATGGTTTCAACATCAGACACCAGAAAGTTAACCAACACAGAATAAATCATCTTCTCTACATGGATGATATAAAACTATATGCAGCCACTGAAGTGCAACTGAAGGAATTACTCAGAATAACAGAAGTCTGTACGTCAGACGTCCGGATGGAATTCGGAATGAGCAAGTGCAAGGTGCTCCACATCCAAAAAGGCCAATGGAAGAACCATTCCGAACAGGAAACATTAACTGGCCAAACGCTGGACAACATGGACAAGGACGAAACGTACAAGTACCTGGGCTTTAATCAGAACATTAAGATCGATCACACAGAAGTCAAGGCTCAACTAACACAAGAGTTTAGAGACCGCCTCGTTAGACTACTAAAAACAAAATTAAATTCAAAAAATCTTACAAAAGCAATCAACACATTTGCAATACCGGTCCTCACATACTCCTTTGGTATCGTCAAGTGGTCGCACACTGATATTGAAAACATTAACATCCTCATACGAACGGAACTGACAAATCACCGAATGGCACATCCGAAAGCGTGCAAGGAAAGGCTTACCATAGACAGAAAACAAGGAGGTAGAGGAATTATAGACATACACTCACTTCACATAAAACAAATAAAAACGCTCAGAGACTTTTTCCAAAGCAAACAGACAAACTTACATAGGTCAGTAGTAAAAGCAGATAAAAACTATACTCCACTCACCCTATCCTCCCCAGATCACTCAGCAGACACACACAATCACATGGAATCACAAAAACAAAAAATAAACACCTGGTCACAAAAAGCACTCCATGGCAAGCACAGATACCGCATTACACAAGAGCACATTAATGAAAAACAATCATACACCTGGCTGCAGGATGGCCAACTCTTTCCAGAAACTGAGGGTTTTATGCTTGCTATCCAGGACCAAGTAATTGCGACAAGGAATTACATGAAACACATTATGAAAGATACATCCATAACCGACGACAACTGCAGAAAGTGCCACCAACAGAAAGAAACGATAGACCACATAACCAGCTCATGCAAAACTCTCGCTGGAACCGAGTACACAGCTAGACATAACTCTGCAGCCAAAGTCATACACCAAGCACTAGCTACAACAAACAAGCTAATAGAAAACACAGATCCATATTACAATTACACACCGACATCAGTACTGGAAAACAATGAATACAAACTATACTGGGACGTTGAAATACATACAGATAAGACTATCCCGGCAAATCGGCCAGATATAGTTTTCCAGTCGAAGGCAGACAGAGTTACCTATTTGATAGATATTGCTATTCCCAACGATACGAATGTCCAAAATGCCTACGCTGGGAAGATATCTAAATACACTGACCTTGCGATAGAGATAAAACAGCTTTGGAAGCAAAACAAAGTTACTATTGTCCCCCTAATTATGTCTGTCTCAGGCCTCACACCAAACACATTTACACCACACCTAAAACAGTTGGGCGTGGACGAAAGGTTACACAAAATATTTCAAAAGTCTGTAATCCTGAAGACCTGCAATATTGTACGATCCTTCCTAAATTCCGATCCGTAATAGATCAGGTGTTGACTTGGCATAGCCCGTCAACATCTGTTGCTACCGCAGTCATGCGAGAGAAACTTGATAATAATAATAGCCCGTCTGGATCTTGGGGTAGAATAGACCCAGGGTCCTCCCATCAGGTGGTGGACCGTTGACGCTCGTTTGGGGGCTTAGAAAGTGATTTTTTAAGGGCAAGCTACGTGGGTTGATGGTTCATCGGAGGCTTTAATACTACCGCCGAGTTGTCCTGACGATAGGGCTTGGGATCAAAAAGTCACTTCAACCAAGGCTAGCGTACTCAGGAAGCAGTGGACTTGGTAGACTTTACATACCCTACCGAGCACAAAGCTCCTTTCCCCAAGCTATCCTGACCTCGGTTAGATAGGGATCTGGCAAATCCGGGGAGAAATGCCACAGAAGGCTGAGCGCCGGTCCTTCTGCCACACACCGTTATTGCGCCCCACACTTCAACGACCTCCGCAAGGCGTGGCTGGAGAACATTGTGGGGGGTACGCAACCGGGGAGCTTGCATTACATACAACGAACACCAACGTAATACCACAGCATACAATACCACAATTCTTAACACGCGACAGTAACCTAGAAGACATCCATACCGTCATATATCATGATCGGGCAAAATCTAAAGCAGAGTTAGGGAACATAAAAGAATCCAAGCTATGAGCGGAAGAGAGTAGCTATTAGTCGGAGAGGAGATCAACTGATCGATTCGGAAGGAGACTGAACTCACGTACTGTATGACGTCACAAGAGATGATTACCAATGATTAGACAACTATCACTGAAAGTAGCGTATATCAGTATATTACATGCACGAATATGTCAGACGATGTTAAAAATAAACAGGTGGACTGTTACAAAATGAACTAAGAAGCCTCTGTTGTTAATAGCAAGGGACAGAGTGAGCAAAGTGTTACTGGACAAAAAGCAAGAGAAAAGCGTCTTCAACATTATGGAGTTGAGGGAGATTGGCATTCGCGAGAATATCTTGAGCATCGCATCGAAAGCTAATGACCTAGGCGTTACGGCCAACAAAAGGTAGGGGAGGCATTGAGCAGTTTAATGGCGCCAAAGGAAGACTCAACATGGTAAGAATATTTGCCAAAAGTAGCGGGCGAGTCGCGCAACATATTTCAGGCTTAGATGACGTCACGACGGCTGAAGAAGTGGAAGGTGCGCTTTGAGATACCGCTCAGGATCCATACAAAGAAGTCGTCAAGTAGTTAAGACCAACGAAGAACGTGTTTCGTGTGTACGTGCTTCCGTGAACAGCTCTAAGAAGTGCTGGGAGACCAGGCACTTAGTAGATGCAGAGGCGTCGACAGGAGAAAATCATGCCTGAATTGCGGCAAAGAAGGCCAAAAAATGCAGACTGTAGTTAAAGAGCTTATCACGTACTATGTTCAAAAGGCACACACAGAGCAAGGTCCTATGCTTGTTAATTCTGGCAAAGCACATTGCCACATCGGGAATCATTCGGAAACAGAAATTGCGATCGAGGCGTCATGTCAGCTGTATCTAACTTCTCTATACTTTGTGAATAGCTTAAGGTATCTAAAAAGGTGGTGAATGACGGCCTCATGCCGACTTTCTGCAGGTGGAATGCCCAGTCGTATGTCGACGTCACGATTGCTTCGCAGGACCTGTTAAGAAGCTTATCCAAAAGTTTTAGATGCCAAAACCTTGATCAACCACAGGTTCATATATTTCTATACGAACACTTTAGCTATATTAACTCTGTGGTTGGGACAAACCTTATATGAACATAGTTCAAGGAACATTTATCTGATCTTCTATAAGCTATAGATTTCACGGAGGTGATGACAGAATGCCTTTATACTTCTATCATCAAGCAAATATTAAGCGAGTGTACATAAAGGAGAGAAACTAGGCAAAGACTCACTTTTGGTGAAATCGAGGAGGAGCGAGCCAACTACATTGCAACTCGACCACAACTGATCCGTATACAGTGGAAGAATACAAAGTCAGACTAAATCCCAGTCACGCTCCATAATCTCCATAAGTCCCCCCACCACCCCAACCACCCCAAATTTAACCCTCATTCAAAAAAAGTAGAAAATGATCAGTAACACCTAAAACGCCTAAAAACGAGGATTTGAAATGATTTGTTTTTTGCTAATACTCCGCCGCCAATGCACCGTTTTTCAAAATTATAGCACCATTACCTACTACTACTCCACAGCATATTGCTGCCCAAATTTCATCACAAGCCATGCAGCGGTTATTGAGATTACGAGGCTAGAAAAACGCGACAGACAGACAGACAGAGAGATCGACAGACCAGACAAACAGACAGACAGACCGACGGAAATGAGTGACGTGAGCTTTCTTTATGTAGACGTCACAAAACGTACGAAAAGCGTAATATCAAAAACTTTCGCGATCACAATACTCCCCTCGCCTATCGGTGTGGGAAGAAAATATAACTTTTTACGAGAAACAGGATTTCTTATCATGTTTTCTTCCTCTTCTTATCAAATTCAAAATGAGAAGAGAAAACTATAGAAATTTAATATAAAAATTTTATTCTAACTCTTCAAATAAAAAAGATAAGAGGGGTGGCAAACCATAAGGAAACACCCGGTACATCCACAGAATGTGCATTAGATATTTCAGTTTGATGTGTGCATTTTGAATCTTTATATGGCGTTAAAGGTACATATGAAAAGCAACATTCACGACTGTAACATACTATGTATAATTCACGTAGGTATATACAAGATTGGGACATGCAGTGCAAAATCTCCAATGCAACTAACACAGAAGGTACATATTATGGGCAAAGTCATCGGTTAAAAAGAAACAGCTAACCCCTTTTACATCCTACGTTCACAGCCAGGCGCAGTAAGAAAGCAGTTTCGGTGGAGTGCATTGGGGTCTTACTCAAAGCAAGTTTCGCATATTGCCAGTACGCCTGTAGCCAGCTTTTGGAATGAAAATCGCCAAAAATCGCCATGCGCATGAATGAATGAAAGTCGTGAGAGTTGGTAACTTCGTGGTTGTGAATGTCAGAATTGTCAAAACCGAAACGTCCAGTATACAAGCGGCTAGCCGTACCAAATGTACTTTGGCTCCCTGACTTCCGCATGCACAGAGTACTATACTATAATATCATGTTATGATTTGAAAATTGTCGCGCTTTATATTTTTAAACTTGAAAATGTAACGTAAATTGTATTATCTTATTATGTGCCTATGTATTATACACTGTGGTCATTTTAGTGTGCAACATATGGGAAACTTTTTTATTATCGATACCTCAGAAAATTTTATTCGTGATAAAAGATGGTGGATAATGAAAAGCTAGCTGTGAGTTGATCAAATCTGCCATTGTCTATACAGGGTATGTAAAAATTCGGAAAATCCGACCCGTTTTTTCCTATCTATTTCGGATTTTTTGCATTTTCAATAACAATTTTCGCGGTAGCCACAGATGGTACGCAAAAACTTTATAGTGCTTTTCTGCTCACAATTTTAGGATCTATAACTTTGTTATCTCAAAATTCAATTTTTTAGGTTAGTTTCATCAGATTTTCCGAATTTTTACATACCTTGTATACACAATGGTATGGCAGATTTGATCAACTCACTGCTAGTTTTTCTCTATGCACTATCTTTTATCATGAATAGAATTTTCTGAGATATCGATAATAAAAGAGTTTCCCGTATGTTGACCACACTATAGGTATATCATATGTTTATTTCTTTATAGTTGTAAAATTAATTAGTTGAATATACCTACTTAGGTATTCGAAAAGGAATCATTTTTAAAATTATAAATAATCAAAATAAAAAATAATAAACAATTTAATTATACTGAAATTCAAATAGTTTGATCCTGGTGAATCTGGTGGATATAAAAGGTTTAGCGCGATATTATTTTGCTTCTTCGGCGTCTGGTTTGGCAAGTATTCTAAATCTTTTGATCGCGGTTTTTTACTTCCCACACCGATAGGTGAGGGGAGTATTGTGATCGCGAAAATTTTCGATGTCGAGATAATACGCTTTTTGGGCGTTTTGTGATGTCTACATAACGAAAATCCATGTCACTCATTTCCGTCGGTCTGTCTGTCTGTCTGTCTGTCTGTCTGTCTGTCTGTCTGTCGCTTTCTTCTAGCCTCGTAATCTCAGCAACCGCTGCATGGATTGTGATGAAATTTGGGCAACGGTATGCTGTGGGGTCGTAGTAGATAGTGTTCCTATACTTTTGAAAATCGATGCATAGGCGGCGGAGTAATTAGCAAAAAACAAAAAAAATAAATATTGCTGAAACTTCGTTTTTAGGCGTTTTAGGGGTCCCTTTTTGGTTGGGGGTGAAATTGGGGTGGTTGGGGGGTGGGGGTTGTAAAATTGAAAAATTTGTTGCTTTCGTAATAGACTGTCCACTGACCTGTGAAGGAAGACCTGGCGACATAAATAACTTTTTTAGGTCCATCCGAACATCGAAAGAAACAAAAAGCAAAGGACTTAGAATTTTTTATGATGTAAACATAGGAGAGTATTGCTTTAGATCGTTCTATATTGTGTAACGAGGAAACTGTTGAATTTATTTTAATGAAATGTTGACACAGTATTACTACCGTGGCGAAGATGGAAAACGCGTATGGTTTTTATAGATCGTGCCAGTGGCGGCGCAGAAATAATAAAAAAACAAAAAATATAAAAACAGCTCTAACTTCGTTTTTAAGCGTTTTAGAGGTTCCTGATCATTTTCTGCGTTTTTTTGGGTGGGGGTGAAATTGGGGTGGTCGGGGGGTTGGGGGATAAAAAATTAAAAAATTTCTTGTACTCATAATAGGCTGTCCACTAACCTGTGAAGGAAGATCTAGCGACTCAAATCACCTTTTTTAGGTCCATCCGAACATTGCCTAGCCGATAATTTATTGGTATAAATCGTTTTGTATTTTGTAACGTGGACACTATTAAATTGATTCTAATGAAATTTTGACACAGTAAATTGTTACCGGGGTGAGAGTGGAAAACGCGTATGTTTGTTAAAAATCATGTCAGTGGCAGCGTAATAATCAAAGAACGAAAAGTATTAAAACAACTCAAATTCTGTGTTTAGATGTTTTAGGGTTCCTGATCACCCGGGTAGGGGTGAAAATGAGGTGGTTGGGGGGTGGGGGGGTTGCAAAACTGAGAAGTTTGTAGTATCGATAATAAGCCATTGTCCATTGTCCTGTGAAGGAAAGACCTAGCGGCATAAGACAATTTTAGGATGGGGCTGGCGATTATTTGGTTGCAAGGGATCTCAGACTGAAGCTTCATGCTATGGCAAAATAATAAACTGGTATCAGCGTAATGTGTATTTTTTTTGTTTTGTACAGACGTCTCTAATGTGAACTTACTAGGGTGAAAGTTTTTCACATGCAGCCTTAAATTGCAATGCTTTGAAAATAATGTATTGCATATAGTACATCTTAAAACTATTTTTTTAATTAACTCACAGTAAATAATAGACGTTAGTTCAATTCTAATATTTTTAGAAACCTCAGACTCTCAGACGAAAAACATCAACGATACATAAACCGCGAATGTGGCGAAAATCCCAAAATAATGCGGGCCTTTTAGTTTTAGGTTATGTTCTGTGTCAACGTCAACTGTCGAAGTCAGGGAGCCAAAGTACACTTGGTACGGCTAGCTGCTTGTGCCCAGTATGACATAATGCGTGACTTCTGGCTTGAGGAACCGCAAAATATGTCAAACCAAAATTATCCTATGATTAGCCTGTGGTCAAGGTCAATAATTACTTATTGATTTCAGAACGATTTCCTAGACTGCTTTGGTAACCCAGAAGGAACGGGCAAGGAAAGCAGTGATATAAAGGAAGGCAAGTGCACTTGGTTGGCAGTCGTTGCATTGCAAAGAGCAACCTCCGCTCAAAAGAAGGTCATGGAAGAGCATTTCGGCAAGGAGGACGAGAAGGATATTCAAAAGGTAAATATGTATAATTATAGATTTGTTGAAAATAAACAGTGTGCCATTTAGGAATTTGAAATTTTAAATGAATGTTAAATGCTTACCTGTAATCCTCGCATTGTATGTCTGCTACTAACTACCCTCGCTGCAATTCTTTGATATCCGTATAACATAGACAGTATTGGCCATTGCTATTCCAGGTGAGTAACCCATAACTTAGCTTTGAGTCTTTGAGTAAACCGTTAAAAAATTTGTCACATACCAGACAACGCTCGGGGAATAACAATTAAAAAATCCAAAAGCGCAGCCTCGGAACCAGAACTGATTAAATACAGAATGACATTCAAGGAATGAGTACAAAAGAAGCACAAGTCTTTAACGAACTTCACTCATACTATATGAGCATAGCCATTCTCACGGAGGCTAAGAGAAAAAACAACGTAATATGTAGATGACCACATGTAATGTATGCACCCACCCACGACGCTGATATAATGATAAAATATTTTTTTGACAAACTCCCTGAGGAATCAAACAACTCAAAAAACCAACAAGAAATTATATTATAAGATGATTTTACGGGAGGGTTGGCAAAGCTCTCGACAGTAAAATTATTGGGAGACGTGGTGAAGGTGTAGTGGATAATAATGGCACAAGAGTGGATAGAGTTGTGCTTAGTACATTCCCTGGAAATATTAAATGGATTATTTTAACACAAAGATAATTATACACTTATATACTCTATTCAGAAAACCAAAATTTAAAATAAATTTTGGAATATGTAGCTATAAAACAAAACTCCGTTATAAAACCATTTGGCGTAAAAGTATGGAGAAGATCTATTGTCAGTGAGATAAGCTATATTACACTTATCAGGAGGTGGTGAAACTGACCATCAGGGTCAGTTGATTCTCAGCGTCTGTCCGGTTAAGCCATCTAACATCTAGGTATCATGAGGTGGTGCAGCTGGCGCTTAGTCTTCCTACTTAATGGAAAATGCTGATGGGCAAGAAGCAAAAATTTCAAAATATGCCTGGATGTTATTGTTTGAATCTTGTAGACAAGGTAGGTGTTTCAGAAGATCTGCCATATTCAATCGCCTCTAGGTGAACTGTTCACCTGAAGACGATTGTGTGAAGTTCGAAACATCCGAAGAAACCTGTTTTGACAACTGAATATATTTTTGAAAGTATTTATATGTTCGAATAAATTTTGAGTGCCGTCATAAAAAAGTTAGATGGGTTCAGAATTTCGAAATAGTCATTGTGCGTTGTGTCTCTTGATTATATTAGGTTTTAAATTGTCGGAGCATCGATGTGAGTATCACCAAAATCGTTCCCTCAATATTTTTTACGTAAAAACGGTATACTTTGTTTAAGTCCCCTGAAGTCGCATTGCAAATATCAATGAAGGTCATCTCGAAAACGGTTACCTAGAGACTTGAACACCTTTTTATGTAAAACATATTGAGGAAACGTTTTTTAGTATTCACATCGATCTATCAAACCAGAAAAAAGTTTTGTTAATTTAATAGAGTTCGATATGCTTCAGGTCGCGCCCTCTATTTTTAATAGCAAAACCTTGGTTGAATTTGGATTTCTTGCCTTACAAGCCCCCCGATACGTGATTTTAGATCGTACCACTTTATTGCGAAATAATCCAGAAGAAACTAAAATAAGCGTGAAACTTTGAAAACCAAGCATTTTAAGGCTTTATATTCCTATCTCATGTTCATAGAAATGTGAGGTCTATCACATGTCAAGCGTTTTCGGTCGAATATCCAGCCCCTGAACATCGATTTTTACTTGAAAGAATCGGTTTTAGATTAGGGTCGTATTCATAGTCGATACTTAAGGATCCCTTAATACTTGAGGGTCCCATAGGTGAGGTTTTGTCTTTCGAAACCTTACTTGAGGGTCCCTTGCGTAAGGGATGAAATGTCTTTCACGACATATCAGCATAACATCTCGTTGCAGTCAAGGTCATTTTGTTGCTTTGTAGGTTAGCTTTTAAGTACGGTGTTGACAGTTTCTGTCACATCCGGAAAAAAGTCCGGCATAAAACACGATATGCCAGCACATAACAAAAAGAGATAACAGAAAACATCAAAGTGCGTAGGCATAGGCATAACAAATTGACTTATATTTGAAATATGACAACATCGCCAAATAATCCGGCTGTCGCGTAGATGTTGCCTAGGTAACAGACACACAAGGATAGCCATACTTGATTGTCCCTTGAGTAACCCTCAAGTAAGTCTCAAGTAACCCTCAAGAATCCCTTGAGTAATACTCAAGTACTACTCAAGGGATACTTGAGAAACGACTATGAATACGGCCCTTATTCGCTGAAAAATAATCGATTTAAAAAATCGATCATTTTGCCCAAAGACATCGATTCAGTGTCAACATCCCTAGTCACCAGCGGTAAAACGAGTTTCAGTAAATTTCTATAAATGCATGTCTCCTATTGCAGTAATGCCCTGATTAAAACTAAATACGGTTCAAAATCCATTAATTTTGAATCCCACTGTAAAAAATGGAGTCAAGTTGATTGACTCAGTACTTCCCTCACATTGCGGTGACGCCAGTTTATTATTTTCCCATAGCATGAAGATATACTCTGAGATACCCTTGCAACCAAAGTATCGCGCAACTGCCCGCAAAAAACAACTAACACAAAAATTTCCGTAAATACTAAACAATTTCGAACATCTCACTCCGTAGGAAATAGACAGTCTTTGTTCTGCAGTATTAAACTCTTATAGTAATCGCATGACATTCTGACTTTTCCATATTTAAAAACAGATCATATTGCCAGTATCAATCGTGGGGGGCAATGAAATGTGTTCCGGGGCTTCCCAACCACCCTATTCGAGACTCCATCCTATCTCAGCTCATAATGAATACTAAAAAAAAAACAGAAAACGATCAGAGATAAAGAGTCCCCAAAAACATAGTTTGAGCTGCTTTCATATTGTACTGTTTCTTTTTTTTAAGTTTCACGGCCCATAAACACAATTAAAAAAACAAAAACTTTATCGATCTCTACGAAGGCTGACATTGTAATTTAGAGGTTCCATTTAATAATATACATTATAAAATCATCTACATCAATATAATTTCAAAATTTATTTTTTGTCTAAGTTAGGGCAGCATTCGAATAAATCTGAAAAGTGTATTATGTCGTTCCTTTACAGCCCAATGACTACGAACACAACAAATTTTTTAGTTTCACAGCTCCTTACACCTAAACCACCCCAATTTTACCTCTACTTTACCCTCTAAAAAAATGTGGCAAATGAGCAGGAACCCTAAATCACCTAAAAACGCCATTTGAGCTGTTTCTATATTTTCAATTTTTTTATCGCTGCGCCGCCACCGACAAGAGGTTTAAAAACCATACGCGTAATAATACTATGTCAAAGTTTCATTAAAATCAATTCAACAATTTTCACTTTACACAATACGAACGATCTTAAGCGATACTCGTATGCAAACATTAGAAAAATCCAAGTCCCTTGGTTTCTGTAATAGGTAAGACAAAGACCTAAAATAGTGTATTATGCCGCTAGGTCTTTATTGCACAGGTCGATGGACAGCCTTTTACGAATACACAGAATTTTTCAGTTTTTCAACCTCCCACCCCCAATCATCTAAATTTCACGCCCACCCAGAAAAATGTAGAAAATCATCAAGAACCCCTAAAACGGCTAAAAACGAAGTTTGAGTTGATTTTAGATTTTTAGACTTTCCATTATTTCTGCGCCGCCACTAACACGACTTAAAAAAAAACATATGCATTTTCCATCACCGCGACGATAATAATTCTGTCTCAAAATTTCATTGAAATCAATTCAGTAGTTTTCGCATTACACAATACAGAACGATATAAAGCAATACTCGTATGTTTACATCAGAAAATTATGTCCTTTGGTTTCTGTAGTAGGAAAGGCAATGTTGGATGGACTTAAGAAAGTGATCTATGCCGCTAGGTATTCCCTAACTGGACAGCCGATTATGATTACAGCAAATTTTTCACTTTTACAACCCCCTACCCCCAACCACTCCAATTTCACCCCCACCCAAAGAAGTAGAAGATGATCAGGATCCCCTAAAACACCTAAAACCAAAGTTTGAGGAATATTTGATTTTTCTTGTTTTTTACCACAATACCATATCACTATCAAAATTTCATCAGAATCCAGCGGTTGCTGAGATTACGAGGCTAGAAAAACGCGCACAGAGAGATAGACCGACAAACCGACAGACCCACAGACCGACAGACCGACAGACCGACGACAGACCCACGACAGACCGACGACAGACCGACGACAGACCCACGACAGACCGACGACAGACCGACGACAGACCGACGACAGACCGACGACAGACCGACGACAGACCGACAGACAGACCGAAGGAAATGAGTGACGTAGATTTTCGTTGTCTAGACAGCATTATCTCAAAATCGAAAATTTTCGCGATCACAAAACTCCCCTCACCTATTGGTGTGGGAAGTAATATAGCCTCCAAACATAAATAATCCCTTAAATTTTCTGTCCATCAGAACCATTTTTGTCCTGATCTTTAGGTGAAGGAAACTAGAGGGCGAAATTTGGCCAGTTAGCAACACACAGGAATTGCTAGTGGTGCTTTAAAGGACAGCTAGCTTAATGGTTCCTTGATAAAAAGTAGGTGCAAATGGGCGTTAGTCTTCCAAATCACAAGGAATGGACCAAATTTGGAAGTTCCCGTCTTGACAAAGACTGCTACTATTATGGCTTTGCAGGAAGCTGCAGTTATGCACCTTATTATACGCAAATATATTAAGAGTACTCCAAAAACCTTAATAAAATTTAATTATTTTGTCCCCGGTCTCTTACCACATTCAAATAATATGGCATATAAACTAATTTGTGCTATTTTATAACCGACAGATAAAGGATCTTTACTTGGAGCTCGATCTACCAGGCACCTATACAACTGCTGAAGAAGAACTTTTCTTAAGAATCCAAACTCACGTTCAGCAGAGCTACAATGGACAGATACAGGAGGCGTTATTAAAATTACTCAAGCAACGATACAACTTCAAGAATACAAGATTAAGTGACATATGTTAGAGTAGTAAATGCAGTTCAATAGACGTACTTATTACAAGTGTCATATAAGCGTTCAGTCTCATTCTTCTGTTATTATACTACGGTCCTTTACTCTTATAAGACATTCTCACTTTTAACATAAGATACACATTTATTATGCGAAGGTATAGTGTTGTATTAATTATGTCATCGTCTTTATTTGCCTTACAATGTTTGCAATGGACGTATCTTAGTTATTATAGAATATTTTTATGATTTGATGTTTTATATTGTATCAGCATTATCCACCACCTTTTTCTGATATACTTGCTGTGAAAAGTATAAGATGTACATTGTCCTTCGCTGTAAGCAAATAAAACTTGTTTGATTGAGAATCCAAAGTTGATTGGTAAAGATAGATTTGGAATGTCAAGATTTATTGAAAGATTATCTATTCCAGGATGGTACCTTTTGTTCTGTTGAGAATGGTATTAGAGGAAATTACTAAGGCTATAGTGAGCAAGAGGTCACTGTTCAAAATCGAATACCAAGCTTTGAAATACTCAACGTGATCAAGATATCTAGTGGTATAATTTAGAACCCAATGTTGTGTGTGTGGCCGCGATAACCAGATTTTTTTAGCATGCATGTGTACCAACCCACAGAGAATGAAATCAATACAAAGAAATTAATGTTATAATGTTGTTTTATTACTTGTTTCTTAACATTGATTTTGTATTTATTAATCATGAGGGCTGAGTGTTTATGATATTGTTTTATTACTTGATTCTTATCCTTGGTTAGGTATTTATTAATCATGAGTGCTTTGTATTTCATATATCGTCGGTCTCCGCACATACCGGCGTAACTGGCAAAAATATCAAAACCTCATTTACGCCTAATTGAGGTTTTGAATTAAGAAAAAAATTACTTTTTTTTGTGATAAATGGAAAGATCATATATAAGTTTTATAACAAAACTGTTTTTGTTTTCTTTTTTTTCGCAATAATTCAAAAGTTATATCAAAATCAAAATGGGTTTTTGAATCGAGTACCGAAAACACGTCGACGGCTCCCGAACCCGTGTGACGTCACGATGGCGGTAAGGATGCTCCTTTGACCAACGACATCCTACTCCGATACTAGATTCTAGATTCCCAGCCAATCGCGAAAATACGTACTGCTAAACTGGTACCTAGTGTATATTTGTTGCAACACAGTTGATGAATGAAGTTTGCAGCTCGAGACGAAGTCTACGATCGAAATAAATATGTTTTTGGATGTTTGAAGTTGATACCAGTAAGTAGGTACCTATAATCAAATATGTTTCGTTGAAAACATCTCCTCAATCGGAGGATAGCCCAGTGGTTAGAGAGTCCGATAGTGGATCTCAGGGTCTTTGGGGTCTTTGGATCGAACCCCAGGCCTTCCAATTTTTTTTTATTTTTTTTTACAAAAATGTTATTGATGTGCTTTTCGCACTTGTTACGCACATTTTTTTTTCCGCTCAACATCAATATGTCTTTGAATCAAATTTTGTTAGACATATTACTTGCACTACACAGTGCAAAAGCTAAGTACAGGAGGCGGTGGACAATTCAAAAAATCAGTGGAAATGAGGTTTGTCCGTCAATATCAATCGCCATTATTTTTTTTAAATGTAATAGTTGGTTAATAAAACAAAATCCCTTCATCCATTCAATTCATTCATTTTTAAGTTTTTTAATGTAAAAAAGTAACTCAAACGCGTAATCACATTCTGTTTATCACTTAGTATTATTATTTATTTAACTTTGGGCAATGAAGCTTAACAATATTAAATTTTCATAAAAATTTAACAAGCACTATGCAGAGCAAGTAATATGTCTAACAAAATTTGATTCAAAGACATATTTATGTTGATCGTAACGTAAAAACAGTATGCGTAACAAGTGCAAAAAGCACATCAATAACATTTTTGATAAAAAAAAAAATAAAAAAAAAACCGGAAGGCCTGGGGTTTGATCCAAAGACCCCAAAGACCCTGAGATCCACTATCGGACTCTCTAACCACTGGGCCAACCTTCGATTGAGGAGATCTTTTCAACGAAACATATTTGATTATAGGTACTTACTTACTGGAATCTGTAATCTAACTTCAACTTCAAACATTCAAAAACACATTTATTTCGATCGTAGACTTCGTCTCGAGCTGCAAACTTCATTCATCAACTGTGTTGCAACAAATATACACTAGTTACCAGTTTAGCAGTACGTATTTTCGCGATTGGCTGGGAATATACATAGAATCTAGTATCGGAGTAGGATGTCGTTGGTCAAAGGAGCATCGTTACCGCCATCGTGACGTCACACGGGTTCGAGAGCCGTCGGCGTGTTTTCGGTACTCGATTCAAAAACCCATTTTTATTTTGATATAACTTTTGAATTATTGCGAGAAAAAAAGAAAACAAAAACAGTTTTGTTATAAAACTTATGTATGACCTTTCCATTTATGACAAAAAAAATTTTTATTCAAAACCTCAATTTCTATGTAACTTTGCCTGCTGTTTCACCTCGCGAAGCGGCGTAAGTGAACTTCAACTCGTTAGCCCATAATTCAATTATTAAGAATTGGCGTAAATGGCAGAAATCCAAAAGTTTCTCTCACATAGTGACGTATGTGACATACGCCTCTACGTAAGAACCAACTTTGTCCTTTCAGTTTAAAACCTTACAGCACGTACCGGCGTATCTGACAAGAAAACACGTGGTGAGCAAACATAACCTAGTGGGTATAGTCTGTGCATAACCTATAAAAGCATTTTTCTTAGGTTTACATGCCGGTATAAACATAGTTAATTTTCGACCGCGCAATAACGGCTTAACAGTGAGATATTGTGGACAAGTTCACCGAAATTTTAAGGACAATATACCAGTATATTCGTCAAAGTAGTGAGTAATTCATCATTAGTGTTCCATCAAAAACCACCTTATTTATTTCGCAAAACTGGAATATGGACGTGCTAGTGCAATGGAAAGATCCCTCTAAGAAACCTTATAAGTTCTGGCAACTTGGAAAAAAGAATGCAGAAACCAGAAAATAAAGCAATATCCTCCGATTTAGAAGATAACATTCTTTTAGCCAAACTGTCCCATCAGGAAACAACAGAAAAAAAGATGGGTGCTGGGAATGAAGTAAGTAGTATCTTTCTTATTAACCATGAAAGCAAAATGCAACAACGTATCTATTTAATTTTACTACTTTTTATTTGACTTGAAATCTCTGTATCTATGTAAAATCTTGTCATTGACTCTACCCACTTTCCGATGACCTAGGGACCTGAAATTTAGTCCATGCGTAGTATTATGCTGGAAGTACACTTTGATAATGGTTTAAATGACAGTTAAATATTTCGTCTCTAAAACGGTATACGTCACTATTTTAACCGATTTGCCAGTAACTATGAATTGGGGACTGCTTATGGTAACTGTGTTAAATTTTTCACGTAGATTTAAATCCACTTTGAGCATCACTTTTGGACTTTTGGAACAAAAAGTTTCGACTATATAACGTTAATGCTCGTCAGCCGGTGTGTCCATTTACCTTTCTTTTTTTGTTACAGACTATACACTCTGAAGAAGAGGAAATATCTGATAGCTACCTTTCAACCTTAGAGAACGATTACGACTCGGATGCAGATCCACCGTTTGGGATATGTGAAGTTTCTAAGTGCAAAAAAGAGGTTTGGATTGCCTGTGTGAGATGTGAAATCCTTATGTGTTGGGATCACGCAATGGAGGAAACTGAAAACTGTAGAGACCATGGAAGAGCTAATGTTATAGCGCATGAGGCTCCAGAACCATTTAGGTTGGATGGAAACGATCGTAAGTTGTTTATGAATTTCGATTTTACACGTACTTTAAATACTCTCACGGGCAACGTAAATGTTTTGTAGTAGGTACTGTTAACTGAAAAATTATAAGGACTATCATTCCCCTGAAAAAATTCTCATACAATTTATTTTTCTGTTTTAGTTACTGATGTTGGCACACATGATGTTAGGAATGCTTAGCCAGAAGCATTTTCTGTCGAAGGCGCTGGGCAAGAGATTCAAATGTCTAAAAAAAGAAAATCAATAAGGCAAAGCAGGCCAAGAAACTAAGAAATACCGGGCAAGAGTACGTTAGTGTGAAAACTAAGAAAATAGTGGCAGCTAAAAAAATCAAGGGTCGTTGCAACGGTGAAAAATGCAGAGTAATGGGTAAAGCATGTGAACAGATTTCAGATGAGTTAAGGCAGATTATATTTGACCAGTACCATGGCTTAGGGGACTTGATTAGACAAAGACTTTTTCTGATCAGACACGTGGACATTATCACAAAAAAGAGAACTACTAAGATAGGAAATTCTCGTAGACAATTGAGGTTTTGAATTAAGAAAAAAATATATTTTTTTTGTGATAAATCGAAAGATCATATATAAGTTTTATAACAAAACTGTTTTTGTTTTCTTTTTTTTTTCGCAATAATTCAAAAGTTATATCAAAATAAAAATGGGTTTTTGAATCGAGTACCGAAAACACGCCGACGGCTCCCGAACCCGTGTGACGTAATGGATCCGATGGTCTATGGTTCAAAGCTCAGCCTGTCCAATTTTTTTTTTATTTTTTTATCAAATAATAATTCATTCATGTGCTTTTTGCACTTGTTACGTACATTTTTTCTACGATCAACATAGATACGTTTTTGAAACAAATTCTATCAGACATATTACTTGCATATTGCAAAAACTAAGTACAAGACGCGGTGGACAATTCAGAAAATCAGTGGAAATGGAGTTTGTCCGTCAATATCAATCGCCAATAATTTTTTTTAAATGTAATAGTTGGTTAATAAAACAAAATCCATTATTTTTTTAGTTTTAAATGTAAAGATAGAGTAAGTTAAACTAGTAATCACAACAGTCTTCTGTTTATCACTTGGTATCTTTATTAATTTAACTTTGAGCAATGAAGCTATGAAGCTTAATAATTAAATTTTCATAAAAATTTAACAAACAAAAATACATAAATGCAATGCAAACAAACAAAACTTATTCTTCTATGAGTTTCAATGTTATAATTATCTTCTTGACCAAAACTTATAATATATATTATATATAATAATTATTTTATTATTTAATATTATTATTGATGATAAATACTTATACGATAAATAAACTATAAGTATAATTTTATTTCACACTTCAAGTAAACAAAAATAAAACGATATTTTTTAGTCCCGAACATAGAAAAAAGTACCTATAAAGTGTCTAGGAATATATTTAGACTCACACTTACGTTGGGATGTACATATTAATAATCTATTAAAGAAAATTGGATTCATTTCATATAAGATGAAATTATATTTTTGTTTGTTAAATTTTTATGAAAATTTAATTATTAAGCTTCATTGCTCAAAGTTAAATAGATAAAGATACCAAGTGATAAACAGAAGACTGTTGTGATCACGAGTTTGAGTTACTTTGTGTATATATTAAAAACTTAAAAAATGAATGGATTTTGTTTTATTAACCAACTATTACATTTAAAAAAAAAATATTGGCGATTGATATTGACGGACAAACACCATTTGCACTGATTTTTTGAATTGTCCACTGCGTCCTGTACTTAGTTTTTGCACTATGCAGTGCAAGTAATATGTCTGATAGAATTTGTTTCAAAAACATATTTATGTTGATCGTAGAAAAAAATGTACGTAACAAGTGCAAAAAGCACATGAATGAATAATTATTTGAAAAAAAAAATTGGACAGGCTGAGCTTTGAACCATAGACCATCGGATCCATTAGCCAACACTCTAACCACTAGGCCAGCCGAACATGCACCAGATAGTTTCAACAAGACATATTTGATTAGGTACTTGCTTACTTACTGGAATCTGTAATCTGATTTCAAACATCCAAAAAGATATTTATTTCGATCGTAGAGGTCATCTCGAGCTGCAAACTTCATTCATCGGCTATATTACAACAAATATACACTAGTTACTAGCAAGTATTTTCACGATTGGCTGGGAATCTAGAATCTAGTCGATGTAGGACGTCGTTGGTCAAAGGAGCATCTTAACCGCCATCGTTACGTCACACGGGTTCGGGAGCCGTCGGCATGTTTTCGGTACTCGATTCAAAAACCCATTTTTGTTTTGATATAACTTTTGAATTATTGCGAAAAAAAGAAAACACAAACAGTTTTTATTATAAAACTTATATATGATCTTTCGATTTATGACAAAAAAAAATTGATTCAAAACCTCAATTCTCCAGGGTTTATCACTTCACTGTAAATAACCGAAAACTTATTGTCTGCAAATATTTTTTCTTAAACACTTTGGGTATTCCAGAGCGTTCGCTTCGAACTGCCTTGGAGAAAGTGAATGAAACGGGAGTTATGTAAGGTGAAAAAGGAGGTGGAAGGAAGAGGCCCCTTGAATGTTTAGAAAGAGGAAAACAAGATATAGTTAATATAGCAAATCACATCGATAGATATCCGCGAGTTGAATCCCATTTTTGCAGGGCAAGTACAAATAGAATGTATCTGCATCCTGACTTAACTTTGAGAAAAATGTATAAGATGTTCACAGACGAAGAGACCGCAAAGGGTTGCCATAAATTACCTAGCTTTTCTACATACAGAAAAATATTCAAAGAAACAAATCTTTCCTTTTTACATCCCAAAAAAGATCAGTGCTCTCTTTGTCTAACTTATAGGCAAGGAGATGAAACAGTTAAAGATAATTTAAAGAATAGGTATGATAAACATCTTCTAGAAAAAAAATTGTTAGAGAAAAGAAGGGCTTAAGTAAAGCAAAAGCTCAAGGAGACTCAAGTTTCTTGTGCGCGGCTTTTGACCTTCAGCAGGTTATATATTTACCGATATCAAACGAAAGTGATATATTTTATAAGCATAGGTTATCCACATTTAATTTTACTTTCTACAAGGTAGCGACTAAGGAATGTTTTTGTTTTACTTGGGATGAAGTTAATAGCAAACGTGGTTCGTCTGAAATTGCCACTTGTGTCTTTAAGGCAATAGATGAATATAGTCACAGAGGAATAAAAGTTATTCATTTGTATTGTGATGGATGCTACGGACAAAATAAGAATTCAATCGTGGTATCGACGTTACTCTATGCTTTGAATAAATTCCCTACAATTGAAGAAATCTATCTCCGATTTTGCCATCGGTCACGCTATATCTCACACGGGTAATCTCTTTACGCCTTCTCAGCTTTAACCTGTGATACGTTTTGCTCGATCCAAACAGCCGTATGTTGTCATTCCAATGAACTACAGGGACTTCCTTGATTTCAAAACATTATCTAAGGAGCTACGTATTTTATCTGTAAGAGACAGTGCGTCAGGAAAAAGTGTAAAATGGACAGACATGATGGATGTAATGGTTAGAAAAACGGATCCTAATAAAATATTCTTTAAATATAGTCATCAAGAGCAAGAATATGACAGCTTAACTTTGAAACAGCGAAATAAAGGCGGTCTTTCCAACTTTCCTTTAATGCCTTTAAATACCGGATATACTAAGTTATCAAAGCAAAAATATGACAGCCTAGCATCTCTTTGTAAAGGTGAAAAACCTGTAATCCGAATGCCCGAAATGCAACAGTTCTATTTATCTCTGCCCCATGAAGATTGAATGCGGAGATGATAGTCAAACACGTTTTTTACGTTGATATTGATTTCTTTTATTTTAAATACTTTTTTAGTCATATGACCATTATTTCTACCAATGTTATTCATAGAAAGCAATGTTAATGTGTTCTTTATGTTACTGCGTTGACCCATTTAAGTTTCATTAAAAGTTTGATTGAAAACAAGGTTGCTTTACTTATTTTCAATTAAAAGACTATGTGGCGTAACTATATTCTGAAGTAATATTGAGACATCACGAAGTGGCGTAACTACATAAAAGCTTTTTTTTTCTCAAACATTATTTTTTTGACAAACCATATACGTTCCATAATAGAGATAGATATTCAATACTGCTACCTAAAGAAAAAATAGCACGTCTCTGTTTAAATGTCTAGTATATTATTTTACGTTCCGTTTGTTGACAATTTTTGTTTTTCCTTTCTCCTGTAAAATTAGCGAAATGTTAGATACGCCACTATGTGCGGAGACCGACGATATGTTACTGGTACAAAATTTATATTTTGAAATATACCATTCAAAAATGTCTGAATAATAGTGGTCAACTGGTTCTTATTCTTGATATTTGTATAAAGTAATAATTATAAACATTCACAGTCTAAATAATAATAATACATGAATGTGTTGGGCCTCTGTTAAACGTCATAGAGAGAAATATGGAAAGGATATGGAAAATGTAAAATATAAGCATATACAGGGTGAGTTTTCAATACCGGCTCGTTCGATAACTCCACTACTGTAGAAAATAGCGATAAAAGTTGTATATAAAAGTTGTAGCCACGGATATGCTCCTTGCTGAGAAAATATTTAGATTCATACAGGGTGATCCATAACTACGTGGTGATACAAACATATATTTTTTTAAATAAGACACCCTATATATTATTCCATATTAAAATTCTACTAATGTTTTCCTTTCTTACAATATAGGGTACTGTTACATTTATTTGAAAAACAACAATAATATAAGACCATAATACTATTTAATCAAGTCAAATCCCCGAATTATTGTGAATATGGGTCAGGTCTGCTGAGAATAGATTTTATAGACCTGATGCATAATTATCAATCAAATTTATCAGGTAGGCTTTGAAATACTGACAGTTTCCATAAGCTTCTCAATGATTTCGTGTAGTGTAAAAATCGAGCTTTGAAAATGAATTTTTCGATGGAAGAACAGATAGATATGATTTGATTTAGGGGAATCTTTGACAAATTGTCTACTTGCGTCTGGAATATATCAACAGCGATATCCAGAACGGAGGCACCCTAAACCTGGTGTTTTTGAAAGACTGAAGAATCGATTTATTTGTACTGGGTCAGTCGTACACGAAAGACATGAAAGAACGAAGGCTGTTATAACCAAAGAAAAGGAATTAGATGTACTGCTAGCCGTTACAGAGGATCCTCATATTAGCAGTCGTGAAATTGCATCAACCAAACCGCGGCTGTAAGTATCCTAGATAAATATAAAATGCATCCTTTTCACATACAATTACATCAAGAATTGACAGATGATTATTCTCGCAGATTAGTATTCTGTGAATGGGCGCAGCAACAGATCGGTCGTGGCAGATTTTTTTGATTATGTACTTTTTTGGACATGAAAGCACATCTCACAAGAACGGAACAGTCAACAGGCATAATTTTCATTATTATGCAACAACTAATCCTAACTGAGAACGCACAGTCAAGTTAGGTGGTGTATCAACGTTTGGGGTGGTGTTTTTGGAAACTATGTGATTGGGACCATATTTCTTTAACGATCGTGTGAATGGTGCTGTGTATTTAGATTTTCTAACTAATCGTTTGCCAGTACTGCTTCAACATGTCCGGGTTCATATCCGGCAAAGAAGGTGGTTTTTACACGACGGTGCTCCTGTTCATCACACTGCCCCTGTACACGCAACTCTGAATAATCAATTTCCTACAAACAAACAAATATAACCAACACATAAAGGAACAAATAAAGCATGTAATTGGAATATGATACAGAAAATGTAAGCATAACATAGCATAGCATATAAATAAATCAATAAATAAATATAAACAATAAAGAACATATAAAGGGGTGACTGGAGGAAACCGTGTGGCGCAGTCTTAACCCCATTTAGGCGTTCTAAATGTTTGAGCTTCCCGTATAACTTGCCACGATTTCCACAATCATAAAATAAATATCGTATATAAATAAGGAGAATCAGTAAGGGTTGAAATAGATACACCTAAACACCACCAAAGGTGTCCCTGCTCACCACCAGCCTGCAATATCCCAGGACCTAATACACCTAGAGTAGACGGAAATCAGAGACCCAATGCCATATAGTATCGTCTTAACAGCCACATTTATCGCACAGATTATGAAACATACGTTTAATATTGTAGCCAGACCACATTAGTTAATAATACAAAGTTAAAAGACAACATATCTGCAAATATTTGTGAAAACACTCAAAATACCCTTTGTTGAAATTTTGGTTCCTGGCTTGTTACTTTTTCAAACACAGTCCATTATCCTAATCCGTAAATAAGCCCATGACATCGAGCAACCCATACCCAAGTAACAAAACCCATCACAGAACAACCCTTTTAGGTTAGATTCATGGAATGAATGGAATGAATCATGTGCCAAAGATGAACGATTAAGAAATTGTTTGCTCTATGAAAAGTCACTGATGATCTTACAAATAACAAAGTATCGGAACAATATATAATGTAGTAATAATCAAATAAATTACTTATCTGAACTTCATCGAATGATTACACTAATACACTTATGTTATAGCAGTTAATAGATTATTATCGCTTTTCCTTACTTTCATGCATCAATGGCAATCTTCGATCACGTGACAGCCGAGAGTGCGTTCTTCTAACATGTGATAGCCAGGAGCGCGTTCCGGATCACCACAAGACATATGATACCATAATCAATTCTTTGTTAATAACCAACATTTTTACATTTTTAGGTGTTCTGATATCTCTTGTATTGCGATTATGAGTTTTTTAAAGTTAATGCTGAGGTGAGCTTGTCACCTAGTATCATATCTTCTTTTGACTGGTACATTTCAGAGTTCATTTGAAGCCTAATTTGATCTTACAAAGCCTATCCTAGAGCTTTGTTGAAATAAGCGCGTATAAGTGACTAACCGTGATATGCTCAAGGTTATAGAAATCGATAGCAAAGTTTTTTGAAAAGGCTTCGAAATGGGGCTTTACTATTGTACCATATATGGTGCCAAATCTACTCGATCATTCTGTGGGAGGCGTGCTGTAGTGCTGTATCGAGATACAATAGTATATCCGAAGCCCGAAAATAGGGCAACACTGTAAATCAGAGAAAAGCAATCCTATACCATTATTAGTGTGTAGCGAGGTGTGTAGCAAAGTGTGTTTCAACAGTTCTGTTATGTTGGCAGTTCGGATCGCCTGCTCAACACGGGCTTCGCAAATCCATAGATATGAACCATATCATTTATACCACACCTGCAACACTTGGATCTGGAGGAAAAGTTACACAAAATATTCCAAAAGTCTGTAATCCAAGTAATAGCTCAGGTATTAACCTGTCACAGCCCGTCAATACTTGTTGCTACCATCAAATTTAAATATAAATAACGTATTACACAGGACGACGTTCATGAAAACCAGTCAACTGCAGATGGTCCAGCTCTTTCCAGAAACGGAGGGTTTTGTGATTGCTATTCAGGACCATGTGATTGCAAAACGGAAATACAAGAAATATACAATCTAAGATCCATCCATAACCGACTACAATTCTAGAAGATGTCACCAACAGAAAGAAACAATAGAACACATAACAAGCGCGTTGGAAAACTATTGCTGGAACCGACTACTGAATATGTGTGACGTAAAAATGTATACTTTATTTAAATCCCTAGAGATAACCGGAATAACCCTTATTGGAATATTATCGGCATTCTCGCATGAATTCATATTAGGAGATCAAAAAAAAATGGAGTCAAGTTGATTGACTCAGTACTTCCCACACATAATGATTTCATTTTATTGTTTTCCCATTACATGAAGCTATAGTTTGAAATCTTCTTACAACCAAATCATCGCCCATCCTCCCGCAACAAACGTATTGTACAACACAAAACTTTCGTAAATAGTTTCTTGCGTCTCCCTCCTTAGAAACTAGGACGCCACAGTTTTCATTCTGCATGCTTCAACTGAACGATGCAAAACGATCAGGAGCTTCTAAACCATCTAAAAGCGAAGTGTGAGCTGTTTTCGTATTTTTAGTTTTTTAATTATTGCTGCGCCGCCACTGACACGATTTTTCAGACACTGGCGCGTTTTTCACTCTCGCCGCGATAGTCAACCCTTTGTCGAAATTTCATTAAAATCAATTTAATAATTTTTGCTTTACGCAATATAGATAGAACGAAATTAAGCAATACCCGTATATGTATACATCACAAAACTGTAAGTCCCTTGGTTTCTGTAATAGGCAAGGAAATGTTCGGATGGGCCTAAAAAAGGGTATTATGCCGCTAGGTTTTCCATTCACAGGTCAAAGGACAGCCCATTATGAATACAAAACATTTTTTAGTTTCCCAACCCCCCACCCCCCCCAACCACCCCAAATTCACCCCTACACAAAAAAAAGGTAGAAAATGATCAGGAACCCCTAAAATGCCTAGAAACAAAGTTTGAGGCGTTTTTATTTTTTTATTTTATTATTATTGTTGCGCCGTCACTGACACGATTTTTCCATCCTCGCCGCGGTAGTAATACTGTGTCAAAATTTCGTTAAAATCAATTGAATAATTTTCGCGTTACGCAATTTAGAACGATCTAAAACAATACTCGTATGTCTGTATCACGTCTATATACATCACAAATTCTAAGTTCCTCGGTTTCTATAATGAGCAGGGCAATGTTCAAATGGACCTAAAAAAGTGTATTATACCGCTAGGTTTTTCATTCACAGGTCAATGGACAGCCCATTATGAATACAACAAATTTTGTAGATTCACAACCCCCCACCTCCGAACCACCCCAAATTCACCCCTACCCAAAAAAAAGTAGAAAATGGTCAGGAACCCCTAAAACGCCTAAAAACAAAGTTTGAGGCGTTTTTATTTTTTTTATTTTTTTATTATTGCTGCGCCGCCACTGACATGATTTCTCCAAAACATACACGTTTTCCATCCTCGCCGCGGTAGTAATACTGTGACAATGTTTCATTAAAATCCATTCCATAACTTTTACGTTGCTCAATAGCAATACTCCTATGTATTTATCAGAAAAGTCCCTGGTTTCTGGAATAGGCAAGGCAATATTCGGATGGGCCTAAAAAAGGGTATTATGCCGCTAGGTCTTTCTTTTACAGGTTAATGGATAGCTTATTATGAGCACAATACATTTTTGAGATTTACAATCCTCCATCCCCCAATCACCCCAATTTCACCCCCACCCAAAAAAAGTAGAAAATGATCAGGAACCCCTAAAACACCTAAAAACGAAGTTTGGGGAATATTTAATTTTTTTTGTTTTTTGCTAGTTACTCCGCCGCCCCTGCACCCATTTTCAAAATTATGAGAACATTACCTACTATGACCCCACGGCATATCGCTGCCCAAATTTCATCACAATCCATGCAGGTTACTGAGATTACGAGGCTAGAAAAACGCGCACAGACCGACAGACAGACAGACAGACAGACCGACAGACCGACAGACCGACAGACCGACAGACCGACAGACCGACAGACCGACAGACCGACAGACCGACAGACCGACAGACCGACAGACCGACAGACCGACAGACCGACAGACCGACAGACCGACAGACCGACAGACCGACAGACCGACAGACCGACAGACCGACAGACCGACAGACCGACAGACCGACAGACCGACAGACCGACAGACCGACAGACCGACAGACCGACAGACCGACAGACCGACAGACCGACAGACCGACAGACCGACAGACCGACAGACCGACAGACCGACAGACCGACAGACCGACAGACCGACAGACCGACAGACCGACAGACCGACAGACCGACAGACCGACAGACCGACAGACCGACAGACCGACAGACCGACAGACCGACAGACCGACAGACCGACAGACCGACAGACCGACAGACCGACAGACCGACAGACCGACAGACCGACAGACCGACAGACCGACAGACCGACAGACCGACAGACCGACAGACCGACAGACCGACAGACCGACAGACCGACAGACCGACAGACCGACAGACCGACAGACCGACAGACCGACAGACCGACAGACCGACAGACCGACAGACCGACAGACCGACAGACCGACAGACCGACAGACCGACAGACCGACAGACCGACAGACCGACAGACCGACAGACCGACAGACCGACAGACCGACAGACCGACAGACCGACAGACCGACAGACCGACAGACCGACAGACCGACAGACCGACAGACCGACAGACCGACAGACCGACAGACCGACAGACCGACAGACCGACAGACCGACAGACCGACAGACCGACAGACCGACAGACCGACAGACCGACAGACCGACAGACCGACAGACCGACAGACCGACAGACCGACAGACCGACAGACCGACAGACCGACAGACCGACAGACCGACAGACCGACAGACCGACAGACCGACAGACCGACAGACCGACAGACCGACAGACCGACAGACCGACAGACCGACAGACCGACAGACCGACAGACCGACAGACCGACAGACCGACAGACCGACAGACCGACAGACCGACAGACCGACAGACCGACAGACCGACAGACCGACAGACCGACAGACCGACAGACCGACAGACCGACAGACCGACAGACCGACAGACCGACAGACCGACAGACCGACAGACCGACAGACCGACAGACCGACAGACCGACAGACCGACAGACCGACAGACCGACAGACCGACAGACCGACAGACCGACAGACCGACAGACCGACAGACCGACAGACCGACAGACCGACAGACCGACAGACCGACAGACCGACAGACCGACAGACCGACAGACCGACAGACCGACAGACCGACAGACCGACAGACCGACAGACCGACAGACCGACAGACCGACAGACCGACAGACCGACAGACCGACAGACCGACAGACCGACAGACCGACAGACCGACAGACCGACAGACCGACAGACCGACAGACCGACAGACCGACAGACCGACAGACCGACAGACCGACAGACCGACAGACCGACAGACCGACAGACCGACAGACCGACAGACCGACAGACCGACAGACCGACAGACCGACAGACCGACAGACCGACAGACCGACAGACCGACAGACCGACAGACCGACAGACCGACAGACCGACAGACCGACAGACCGACAGACCGACAGACCGACAGACCGACAGACCGACAGACCGACAGACCGACAGACCGACAGACCGACAGACCGACAGACCGACAGACCGACAGACCGACAGACCGACAGACCGACAGACCGACAGACCGACAGACCGACAGACCGACAGACCGACAGACCGACAGACCGACAGACCGACAGACCGACAGACCGACAGACCGACAGACCGACAGACCGACAGACCGACAGACCGACAGACCGACAGACCGACAGACCGACAGACCGACAGACCGACAGACCGACAGACCGACAGACCGACAGACCGACAGACCGACAGACCGACAGACCGACAGACCGACAGACCGACAGACCGACAGACCGACAGACCGACAGACCGACAGACCGACAGACCGACAGACCGACAGACCGACAGACCGACAGACCGACAGACCGACAGACCGACAGACCGACAGACCGACAGACCGACAGACCGACAGACCGACAGACCGACAGACCGACAGACCGACAGACCGACAGACCGACAGACCGACAGACCGACAGACCGACAGACCGACAGACCGACAGACCGACAGACCGACAGACCGACAGACCGACAGACCGACAGACCGACAGACCGACAGACCGACAGACCGACAGACCGACAGACCGACAGACCGACAGACCGACAGACCGACAGACCGACAGACCGACAGACCGACAGACCGACAGACCGACAGACCGACAGACCGACAGACCGACAGACCGACAGACCGACAGACCGACAGACCGACAGACCGACAGACCGACAGACCGACAGACCGACAGACCGACAGACCGACAGACCGACAGACCGACAGACCGACAGACCGACAGACCGACAGACCGACAGACCGACAGACCGACAGACCGACAGACCGACAGACCGACAGACCGACAGACCGACAGACCGACAGACCGACAGACCGACAGACCGACAGACCGACAGACCGACAGACCGACAGACCGACAGACCGACAGACCGACAGACCGACAGACCGACAGACCGACAGACCGACAGACCGACAGACCGACAGACCGACAGACCGACAGACCGACAGACCGACAGACCGACAGACCGACAGACCGACAGACCGACAGACCGACAGACCGACAGACCGACAGACCGACAGACCGACAGACCGACAGACCGACAGACCGACAGACCGACAGACCGACAGACCGACAGACCGACAGACCGACAGACCGACAGACCGACAGACCGACAGACCGACAGACCGACAGACCGACAGACCGACAGACCGACAGACCGACAGACCGACAGACCGACAGACCGACAGACCGACAGACCGACAGACCGACAGACCGACAGACCGACAGACCGACAGACCGACAGACCGACAGACCGACAGACCGACAGACCGACAGACCGACAGACCGACAGACCGACAGACCGACAGACCGACAGACCGACAGACCGACAGACCGACAGACCGACAGACCGACAGACCGACAGACCGACAGACCGACAGACCGACAGACCGACAGACCGACAGACCGACAGACCGACAGACCGACAGACCGACAGACCGACAGACCGACAGACCGACAGACCGACAGACCGACAGACCGACAGACCGACAGACCGACAGACCGACAGACCGACAGACCGACAGACCGACAGACCGACAGACCGACAGACCGACAGACCGACAGACCGACAGACCGACAGACCGACAGACCGACAGACCGACAGACCGACAGACCGACAGACCGACAGACCGACAGACCGACAGACCGACAGACCGACAGACCGACAGACCGACAGACCGACAGACCGACAGACCGACAGACCGACAGACCGACAGACCGACAGACCGACAGACCGACAGACCGACAGACCGACAGACCGACAGACCGACAGACCGACAGACCGACAGACCGACAGACCGACAGACCGACAGACCGACAGACCGACAGACCGACAGACCGACAGACCGACAGACCGACAGACCGACAGACAGACCGACGGAAATGAGTGACGTGGATTTTCGTTATGTAGACATCATAAAACCTCCAAAAAGCATGTTATCTCAAAATCGATAATTTTCGCGATCACAATACTCCCCTCACCTATCGGTGTGGGAAGTAGCAGCTTGGAGTTTTGTTCCGATGTATCCGACCATCGCTGGAGTATTGCTCCCATGTGTGGGGATCAGCTCCGAAGCACTCTCTAAAGCTTCTGGACACTATCCAGAAAACAGCGATTAGACTAATCGATACGCCAAACCTCACAAAGGACCTCCACAGTCTGGAACATCGAAGGAGGGTGGCTGACCTATCCCTGTTTTACAGATTCTATCACGGAAGATGTTCGATTGAGCTCTCTCAGATAATAACACCACAGGCCGTCCGAACCAGGAAAACTAGAGAAGCTCTGCGAGCTCATCCTTACCAGGTCGAGGTCCTTACTCCCCGAACTAGTCTCCTCCAGCATTCCTTCTTTTGGAGAACTTCGACGCTGTGGAATCAGCTGCCGGGGAATTTGTTTCCCGACGGCTACAACCTGCAGCGTTTCAAATCTAACGTGAACCGATACTTGTCCTCTCGCAGCGCTTCCACAGCGCCATAGGCTTTAAGCCTTTGCGGGAGGCCGACCATAAAAAAAAACATATTCCAAATATATCTAATTTTTAAAATAGGCCATATTGAAGTTTAAGAATACTTCTACTGCTGTGTAAAAAGCCTAATATTCATTCATGCGGAAATACCGATAATTCTTTCGATCGCAATTTAAAACTCAGTCGCATTGGAAACTTCAATGAAGGTTATCTCACAAATAGTTACGCCTAGGGACTCAAAAAAATTATACCTTCTCAACGTGAAACGTATTGAGGAAACGATTTTTTTCGATATACACATTGATGCACCAAATCGGAAGAGAGTTTTGATAATTTAAATGAGTTCAATTTGCCTCCCTCTATACAAGATAGGAAAACTGTGATTGAATTCATTTCCCGCCTTGAAAAACTCCCGGATATTAATTTTAAATCATTATACCATTTTATTGCGAAATAATTGAGAAAATGCCAAAATAAAAGTAAAACTTGTACACCTTGTATCTTGAAAATTAAGCATTTTAAGGCTTCACGTTCCGATCTCAATGTTCATAAAAATGTGAGGTCTTTCACCTGTCAAGCATTGCCGGTCGGTTATGCGGACTCCCTGTATAAGCTTTTTCTATTTGAATTCGAAATATGCCCTTGAAATTACGGTGTAACATTACTTAACATCCTGTATACGTATTCGTCATTATTACCACGACGCACACTTGACAGGCCAAAGTTTACGGAATACATATAAGTTGGATCACTCCGCAAAAATATCAAAACAGCCTGCCCCTTGCTCCGTCTCCCCGGTTCACCGGTAGCAGTGTACCGACGTCAGCCGGGAGATACGGGCGGCGCAAAGTAGAGGTTGAACGTGTTTAACGCGAAGTCTATACAGTGTCTCAAAAATATCGGATTTTGTTATCTCGGATTTGTTTGCAGGAAATGGATAATCTTTTTAGAAGTTTGAGAATAATCAATTTCGCGAGAAAATATATTACCAATCAATTTAAATTTATTAACGGATGGAGAACGACAATTAGATCCATCCTTATTTTGCGGTAAACTTTGAAATGTAAGGGATATAAGTACAGGATATCCCACGACGATTAAGACAAGAAATTTATCGGAGCAGGACAGTCATAGAGAATTATAATTTTGGGCATGTAAATTAGGGCAGATGTTGCGTTTTTTTTTTGTCATTAAAACAAATACCTCATACCCAATGAGGTATTTGTTTTTGGTCGCGTGACATTCGATTCAAAATTATTAATGGGACACCCTGTATATCTGTGCCTGTGTTCCTCCCGATAAAACAATTCCAACAAACTAGCACACTTGGGGTCTAAAGTGATTAGTTCAAAAGCTACATGTACTAAAGGGATTGTATCACGCTAAAAGCGTATAGTGAGACAAAATATTCATTTGGTGGTCTTACCATACCACCTAGGGACACTGTATATTATATTTTAGAGCTCGAAAATATTTTTATTGATAACTTTAACAATTTAGTTTCTACAGTAGCAACTGGAATGACAGTGAAAAGTAAAATGTCAAAAATAATTTATTCACAGCCATGTAAAGCATTTCCACATGATTATCTTTTAAAATTGTACATACGAGTTCGTATACTGTACCATAAGACTTATAAACTGTGATCTCAAAAATAAGCCAAATAAACAAAACATTAAGGTAAAAATACTACAGCATCTTTGAACCATCAGTTTTTACTTATCTACGAAATAGCTACAATATGTGAAATCATTTGAGATTCATTAGTAATAGTTTTACCAGGCTTTATTTGTTATATCCATTTATGTAACTCAGTGCATTAGCAAAATAAACGTTATATTTGTATTTGTATGTCTACGGCCGTCAATACACAGTTTTTCAATGACCCTCATATATGCGTACAACCCAAGCGTTAGCAAGTCCCCGCTAAAAGTCCCTCGTACTTGAGCAAAAACCAACGCAAAAACTAACTGGCGCGTGCGGCCGCGGCATCGCTTTCATGTGAATTCTTCAAAGTGCCGACGGAGAGTGATCCAACTTATATGTATTCCGTAAACTTTGGACAGGCTCGAAATTTGCAGATGATTCCTTGACGTTTAAAGATATAACGCCTAACCTGTATTTTTGACAGCAACGTTATGCATGACAACAATAACAAACAAATCATTTATACTATACAGTATGTTATTTTTCTAAATTTTCTAATATTATGTATAATTTTGCTAAAATTTCTTCCCAAAAGAACCATCAACGAAGTAACAGAAAACTTATATAGAAATGGATGAAATTGGTAAACCCGTTCTCACTTGATGCCATGACCAAGGAAAAAAGGAATTAATTTTTATATATACATAGAAGATAGATATACGAACAGCATTCCAGGACACACTCCTCGCAATGCAAAACGGGTGATTGCGGTCGTGTTTGCAGAGGGCTTTAGCTCTTGACATTATGGCTACATTATGTTCTGCAAATTATCTTTGGCTGCACAACGAGTGAGGTCATTTTAGTGGATGGAGTTGTATAGATTGCTATTTGCATAAGGGCGTTTGTTTATGATATATCCTCGGATATATCAATCGTCCATCTTTGCCATAGATACGTATTCTTTTAGTTTTGCATTTCCACTCTCTCTCTTTCTCTTGCCTGACTCTCTACTCGGCAGAGAGTTGTTTCAGTTTTTCAGTACTTTAGATTTTTTTGGTATTGGTGTTTTGCATTAAACTTAGTCGATATTCTTCTAAGGACTATAATGCTTTCTAACGCTGGTTCAGTGGTTACTATAACAATTTTATTGGATTATGGAAATTACATAAATTAACAACCTTCTTGTTTGAATGGCGGCAAGAAAAGTCACTCAATGTCATTTCACTGTTTCTACTGTCTCTACATCACCAACGTGTCAACTGTCAGACAGTGTTACCACACACTTGAAGCGCGCGAAATTAAAAAATACGAAATATTGATATAAAACCTAAACAATTAGTATTCTAGGTCTATTCCAAGAAACGTAAGCTTATATGGCATCCTACCTAACTCATATAATTAGTATTGAGTTAACACAAAGGAAATTCTTGAAGTTTCTTGTATTCTAGACATCAGGGATTTATCCGGAAAAGGGATTTGATTATTTCATACTTTTAAGTACGTTAAGCCATATATCATTGAATAGTAGGAGAGCTCTAGGTAGCTTCAGCATTTTGTATGAAATTTTGCACAACAACCTCATATGTTAATATATCTGGTATAAGATTAACGTCCGTATATCTGCAGCTTAAGGCACAAAGTAACATTTTACTGCGAGCCAACTCACACAAAATATTTTCCGCAAGTCGCCAATCGCTATGCGTGTGGGAGTTTTAATGGATAAAAATGAAACCAAACGATGGTTTCTTTATCTTTCTCACAACATGTAATTATCCGTACAGACTTGTGTAAGCATACCTTATTTTAACCATTATTCTATATGACAGTCACCCTGTACGTATCCGCCTATGTTTACAAAAGTTTGATGCCATATGTTTATTTTTTTATGGCACTAAATAAAGGTAGGACCGAGAGTTTATGAACGGTCTTGGTGTGAGGGTGTTACGGGTCTTAATGGCTATCCCTTTTGCCGGAAAATAAAAATATACAGTGTACGGCTAACTATACCGTAACGCGTGGTGCTTCAGTGATTGTGATTGTGATTGCAATTAATTGGTGAGTTATCACTGAGTACTGAGTAAATTTCTCGGAATACGTCTCACAGAAAACTGTAAGGAATTTTTATATAAATTGTATTTGTAACAAAATTCTACCTCTAGAGTACTGTAAAAATCGGCTTGTATTCATTGTGGATAGACCTGTGATCATGGCTTATTACTTTTCTTACTTTCAGGCAACAATCTCTTCTGGGTGTGCATCTAACCATGCACAGGGACATTTGTAATCCAAAAAAGTGTTGTAAGAATGATAGCTTCAAGTGTTGCTTTAGGTCAAGGAAACCCTCAGTTCCTTTGATGTCCTTGATTCACACAACTGCTACAACACAAGAAATAATAATTATTATATCGTCTTTATTTCAGAAAAAAAAAACAACTTTGCAAGTTCCTTCACATAGATTGTCACTAATAGAAAATAGTCCCAAATGTATGGGTATTAAATCATATAGTAAACTACCAAGCTGCGTAAAATAAGCCAATCTCCATGAATTCAAAAGACACATAAAGTCACTACTTATAGAAAAGCTTAATACTCTGTTAATGAGAACCTCTGTTATGATTTACTGTTTTAGTAATATTAAACGATCATCCGCCATATTTTTAAATATGTATGTACTATGCTTACTAATTTTTACTATTTTGACTGATTTTGATTCATTCTGTGTCATCATAATTTCTGAATAAAGCTGATTATTATATTATTAATAGAACCAAATGAACATGAGAAACCGCGCGAAGACTCTAAGTAACTGTTCTATGAAATTTCCTGTATCGGCTTGCACTTGAATGAATTCGTTTGTTAAAACTGCAGTTGTGCGATGTGTCAGTACTAAATCTTAAACAAGTTTTATAAAGGAAGCTAAAATTTTAGAACGTTAAGTATACCTGTTCCAAGTAACAAGTTCATTCACCATCGATGGACGATGGACGCGAATAATGAATTACTAATTAGTTTTCCGCATTCCGTAGCAGTATCAACAATAACAAGGTCAAGTCATCAAGGGTAACTAGATGTAACAATCTAGAACTTCCCGATTAGCAGCCTTAGCAAAGTTTACGGAATATTATTTATTCCGTAAACTTTGGCCTTAGCGTTGGTCAAAAATCGTATTTGCTCTGTTGGCTGTTACGTAACAGCATTTAGTTACTGCTAAGAGAACTGATGAGAACAGTGGCCTCTTCAGTTGTATAATTTCCATAGCGTAGGGCAATATTGCTTCAATTTTGCCAGATAGAATGCAAATGTATTATGTAGTTGTAGATTCAAAGCTCCAACTAAGTAGGGATCCTCAAGCTTATATTTACGCTGGGTTGTGGATCCTGACAATACATTCTTTATTTTTTATGCAGAGATGCTAGCAGTACTACTCTGTTATGAAGAAGCTCAAAACTCAATAGTTGATGCCCTCCTAGCTGTTGTGGAAAGTATATTTGCGGGACAGAGACTTCTCTTTATATGCATTCTTTTGCAGGACCTTCTGGCGTTTGCCGTAACTCTCCCACTCTTCAGTGGATGGCACCAAAGATGTATAATAGTAACGGGACCACAAGCATGCTTGTGGCAGCGACTTTGTTCTTGCCGGACAGTTCTGATAACCAGATCTGCAACCATAGTCGGTGAAAATACTCACGGCGGAGAGACACTCTTTGACCAATTTTGCCTTTTGAACATGACGTTGCGCCACTACAAGGTGGACATAAATATCCTCGGCATGCGCGTGTTGCAAGGTGCTTTGATGCACGAGCTGCTCCTTGTCTTCACGATCTCTGCACTATCCTCGTTTAAGATGAACCATGCCACACTTGTCTGTCCCGTACTCGATTCCAATATCTTGACTGTACTGCTGCATACCCCCAGCGACTGCTACAAATCCATGTAAAACAAATGGGTCACCTTGTGTCTCCGGTGATTGAGCGTGCCATAGCTGTATCCCTCAGTACTCTTTTGCGCTATGGATAAGGGCAGTAGGGAGATGCAAAATGCAAATGACTCAAGTTGTCTCCTTAAAAGACGACCCTTTTAAAAGAACTCTGTCTGAATCTGATTTGAATCTCACGTTATAGTGAGCTTTGATTCCACCATCAAGAAATTCATCTAACTCTGTGCATCTAACATTGTTAAAAGTTGCTACAGCTTTATGCGTAGATAAAATCTTAAGAAATCCGAATTGATTACTATTGCTTTCTTTTCAAATGATGTCAAACAGTTTGCAGCATATTTTTCAAATTTATATCAAATGGCAAAGAAATTGTTGTATAGTTATGTGTCGTTAGGTTATCCTGATTCAGGACCTAGAATGATGTTTGCTACTTTAAAGGCATACGGAAACGCGGAAATGTACCTCCAGGGAATAATTATGTTGGTATTCAGAGCAATGACGTGTAATTTTAGTGTCTAGAAAGAAACCGTATGACGCTTGGTATTTGAGTTCTAGAGGCAATTTGGAAACATTTTTGTAAATAATTCCATAATTCCAAAATGGGAAGGATTGGAGATAGAGGGGAGGTGTTAAAAAGTGAAAAAAAATCGTTAAGTAATCAAATGAAAATGCGGTAGCATTTTAGTACACCTAATGCTCCAAAAAATCGTCATCCAAAATCTACGGGCGGTTTGCGCGTACCGATTTTATTAAAATCAAAATGACAAAATCGGTCGAAACTTGATGAAATGTTCTTTTGTCTTTTTTGTAGTTAACACAAAAAATACTGACATCTGTTTCTGCTAGGCAGTTTATTTGAAATTTGAAATCCTAAACTTCGCTTTTTCACGTAATTTTCGTTGGAAGTCATTAAAAAAATGGTTAATATTGTTTAAAAGGGATTGAGGTTTTTTATACATGCTTTTGGGAGATCCAACTATTAAATGTATCATGTTATCCATTTTTATCACATTTAACCGCATTTTTCAACCCCTATAGGGGGTAACATTATTGAGTGCCTTCCGTATCCTTTCAGAAGGCGTTCAATAAAGACACCTTATATATTTTTTTGTTTTCAGCAAAGAAAAAGCCTGACGGTCTTCTGCATGTCTGTGGCCGCGACTGTAAGTCCTATCCAGTAAAAAACCTCTGCATGCTGCCTCTTCCCCACACACAATTTATCATTTAGTTGTCTTGGCTTTATAATATCCTTTACTTCATTCCAATACTACATACCTGTTTGGCACTAGATGTTCCACTTGCCTCAGTTCTTGATGTTTGTAGTCCAGTATATCTATTACTATTAGAGCCACAGCGTTCCAGGTTTCAGGCTCCAGGCTCCATAATACGAGGTGCATTTATCTCTGGCTGCTTGCCATCTGGAGCAGTGGAAGGTTATGTGTTTCACATCATCGTCTGTTCCACAGTACTAGCAGGCGGAATTATCGCGGATGGCAAAACGGCACAAATATTGTTGGAAACAATCGTGTTCAGATAACAACTGTGTAAGGTGGAAGTCTGTTCCCCATGGCTCCTTGTAACTCAAGCTTTGATGTTAGTAATAAGCCTTCTTGTCCATTGACAGATGCACTGAAACGTAGCCCGATTGAGCAGATCATGCTGCCTATTTTTTGTAGGGTACCGTACGTCTCACACCTCATTCTGATCACTAGGTCTAACAGCGGGACACCAGCAATCACCTCAACTGCATCAGCAGGTATAGTGTTATAGGCGCTTCTATCTCGGATCGCCAAACTCCTAGATATTTGATAGCACGCTGCGGCTACATTTGTTGACCTTCGACGATGAACGAGATTGGAATTATTTTCCTCTTTTTGTGAGAAACACAGCTTCTTTCTTATTAGCAGCAAGTGCTAACCCATTTTACTTTAGCCAGCAACTAACTTCTCCTATTGCCTAGTTAGATTTTAGGATCAAACTGTTTTCGTCCTTAGTGACCACCACTAAAGCTAGATCGTCCGCGTACGCGATTGTGATAATCCCCTGTAGCATTTCCATCTCTATCGATCTCGCATATATGCTTTTGAAATGTGGACGTGGATGAGAATGCTAAGAGTTCCTTATACCGCCCATCGAACTAACGTTTCCATACTAGATGAGCTCGGTAATCCAGAGAGACTATCCTCCATTGTGTCGACGAGAATGCTTACATTCTTCGGACATATTCACAGAAGCGATAATGTCCTCACTATGTATGTTCCACAGGATGGGTCCCAAGATTGGCAACTGCGGTACACCGCTATTCATCTACATACTCGCGTTGTGGTCTATTCTTACTGTACGTGCTTAGCTGGTAAGCAGTCATCCGACACAATACTACTGAGCTTTTGGGCGATCTTCTATCTAGGCGCTGCATTAAACGCGTCCTTCACGTCGAGAGTTATCAACACACAAAGCTGCTGCTGCCTATTTATGACCACATCCTATTCCCTTGCCATGTTGACCATGGCTTATATTGCGTCCATGGTTGATCTGCCTGCTCGAAACCCATTCTGCCTATCCAATAGTAACCTCTTCTTCTTCCAGATCTCTCTGTAATCTGCTCAGTACCATAAGCTTCAGCAGCTTTCCCGAGGCATCTAATAGAGATATATTTCTATATGAGGAAGGCAGCTCTTCGGGTTTACCATTTTTTCCTAATAACACTATATTAGCCAATTTTCAGATTTTTTGAAAAATGTCCTTCTTCCAGAGCATGATCAGCTACCTTTAAAAATAGCTGCGGGGCCTCGAGTTTTAATACTTCTGTAGGGATACCATCTGGACCCGGCGGTTTTAATGCAGCTGCTGTCAACTCATGCATCGTGAAGTATACCACCTCTGCCTCAGTATCAAACTCCATATTAATTGAAGGAGAGCAAGAAAAAGAGCGCTTAGGATCCCCAGCTATCTTTCAGTTGATAATTTCAAGCTGGGAGTGCCGATATCCAACTTCTTTACCACAATCTGATAACCTTTCCCACAGATGTAATTATCCACCTCATTCAGTAATTATTGTTTCCAACAGCTCCACTTAGAAAACTTGATCATCTGGCGCAACGTTATTCTCTTGGCGCGGTACTCATCGCTCCTTAGGTCTCTCTCGGCAGCGGTAATGTTTCTTCTGGTGGAGGCTCCTTTAGTCTTCATACATTCGGCTCTAGTATCAGCGATCTTCCTCATCCACCAATAAACTGCTGTTCCATTTCGTGAACTACATCTTCCAAGGCATACATGAGTCGCACAGACTGGTCAGAAAGATAGTTATTTCTTCAGCCGTGTGCACATCAGGTTCCGCAGCGCAGGTCTCCAGCTGAGCAGACAATTTCAGTGGGTCAAAGTTTCTAAGTTCCAGCCTTGTCCAGTGGGCACCCGATAGTTATTCGACTGGACCGTTGTTTGGCATATGAAACAGATATACCTGTGGTAGCTCAAACCTTCCTACTTCAGTACAGCCTAGTGTGATATGCGCATTGCTCTTGTCTCTACGGCTAGTGTCAGGTCTAAAATGGAGATTCACCTCTACAAAAAGTTGCTTCTTTGCCTCTGTGCATTACTACCAACTTGAGCTCAGCTATCCAGGATCAATGAAACTCTCCCTTCTGGTCCGTATATGTCATGCTCCATTCGGGCGCCTTGGCATTAAAATGTCCGTAGATTATCATTTCCTTGTGTAGGTTACGTATGAAATCCCTGGTTGTATAATCCCGGCTGGTATTCCGGTAATCCGATTTTTCGGGAGAAATGACAAAACTGCTATATCACCTAAGTCAACCCACATGTGACCATCGCCCTTCCCTATACTAATGATGGAAATTTGAGAGATCAGGATTCTAATTGCCGCATTTTCCTTTCCATTTACGTACCACAGTGGTGTATTGACTTTTTCTATTGGGCTCAGCAATCACTATTATATCTGCCTGTTTCTCAGCTGCGGTCATAAGTAGCATATCCTAAGCTTGCCTGCCCCTATCTACGTTGACCCGTAGTATGTTTATGCGGGAGTTAGCCATTACTGATTTGTCTGCTGTCCTCCACTGCAGCCCTTATGTCCCGCCTGGTGTTCGTCTTGGTTACATATGGGGCAAAATGGAGAATTTCTGCATTCGCTTGCCTTATGACCTAGCTTCGAAGACAGAGTTTAGACCTATCAGGTCCAGTTTACTTATCCCCCGCAAAATACGAGCTTTGGACACCAAGGCTTGTGTTCCCTTGTCAAATTCGTCCTTTTCTGCAGCCGAGGTATCAAAGAGTCCTCTTTGAAGAATTCCGATCCCTGACATCAAGCTCTCCAGACTTCTGACTGAGGGCGTCCGACATAGATGCCGACTTCCCTCTTCCGGGTAACGTCCTTCTAAGATTATCTCTCCCCTTAAAAGGATCCATGGTATCTTTGATGTCTTTGGCCTCTTTGGTCTCTTTGGTATTCCCATAAACGTTGGTATCTCTGATCTCCTTGTTATCTGCAGTTCTATTAGTATTATCCGTGACATTCATTTGCAAGCGCCTCGTGTGTCAAGGCGCGGGTGGATATAATTTGGAACGGGTGTACCCTCGGACGTGTATAGCAATCCTACCCCAGATCCCTGAGGCCCAGCCATCGCTTGACCGGTTCCGCTAGACGGACAGACCGACATTCGCCCGGAGCAATCTAAGATGCCGATCCTGATCAAGGCCCGAGGAGGCTGGTCCCTGGCCCAACGCCGTTCCAGCACTTCGGTAGAGCATTCTCACAATAGTTTTTGATATGGAGCACCCTGTTGCGTCATGGACGGATCATCGTCTTCTGTTTCCTTGCAATCGTCATCATTGGTTGTGTATTCGGATATCCCTCCCTAGGTTAGGTTAGGTTAGGTTGAAAGTGAGTGAGGCAGCGCTGCCTCCTTCCACTGCGGCTCAGTTGTGTCTATAGTGGCTCACACCTTTTTAGAGTTCACCATACAGTCCGCACCTCCTTGCGAAGGCAATCAACGTGAAAGGTGAAACTTCCTTGAAGTCATGAGGTTCCAGTTGGGCAAATCCAAATGTCTGGAACCTAGCGTTATCCAGTACAGGACAGAAGCAAAGAATATGCTTCGCTGTTTCGTAGCAGAAGCGACAGTCTGAAGTTTTTTCAAGACCCAACTTCCGCATATGGTTCCTCAAACGACGATGTCCCTTCAGCAGACCAACCAGAACGCGGAGATCATTCCCGTTACATTCCATGATCCTCGGGGGGGCCTGACTCGAGGGGTACCTTATGAACGCCTTCGAGTGCAGTGGCCCTGGTGTATCTCGCCAGTGCAGGAGTGCTTTCATCTCTGCCCAGTATGAGATGGTCTTCTTAGCGGTGCCTTTTGCAATGCCCGCAAATGGTTCTGGTCCTATGAACACAGATTTAGTTCCTCCTCTTGCGAGCGCGTCGGCCAATACATTTCCTTCCACTCCGCTGTGACCCTGAACCCAAATCAAGGTTACCCTGTTCCCTGTCCCGAGTTTGTTGAGGAGGTGCATGCAGTTCCATACAAGTATTGAATCAACCCGACTGAAGCGCAGAGCTTTTAATGCAGCCTGACTTTCTTTTTTATAGATCTGTTTGTCAGGGGCCTTTTGATTAGTTCCCTGACTTCCAGATCTATGGCAATCATTTCTGCTTGGAAGACTGTGGTATACCTCCCAAGGTTTACTAAAATTTCAACTCTTGGATTGGTACCAACTACTCCCGCTCCTGTGCCCAGTTCAGACTTGGAGCCATCAGTGAATAGCGCAAGATCGGAGGGTGATATGAAGCCATACCTCCTCCTCCATTCCTCCCTGCCTGGGAAAAGGACGTTATAGGATCGCTCTATGTACGCTTGGGGAACCATATAGTCCGAGACCATTCCGTGTATATGATAATGGGTAATTTCACCCATGACACCCGTTGTGTCTGGTCCTAGTTCCATTTTGCAAGGTCTGCCAGTTCAAGCAGTCTGTGGGCGACCTATTTTACAACTCTCTCCCTCAATGTGCAGAGGTGTTGAGTTTAGAAGGGTCTCCATGGATGATATGAAGCACTGTGTTGCGTCGTGGACGGATCATCGTCTTCTATTTTTTTGCAATGGTCATCATCGGTTGTGTATTCGGGTATCCTTCCCTAGACCGCCTGCTTCCATTACAGCTCCAGAGCCCTGTCTGCCCCTTGCTTCTCTCTTCGGCTCCACATCCCTAGACCGGTTGCCGTCCGTACGGCTTTAGGAGTCTGGCACACCTCTTAGTAATTCACCATGGAGGGCTGACTCGTTGAGCGGTATCCAGTGTGTACGTGTAGCTTACTATCAGCGGTTTAACTCACATAACAATGGATATTTAATCAATGGATATGCATATCCACGAATGGAGCAAGAATGTCCAGTGGATGTCAAACAGACATCAAATAAATATACACTTCATGTACGTTTGTCGCGTTGCCACATCCATGGCATATCCACAGAATGTACATATGTACGTCGAATGTATAGTACAGACCAGGTATGAACATATTGTAACATACTGTATATTATAAATATAAATGAAATCTATGCAAGACACGATAAACTCAATGAAGGAGCAGTTTGATAGAGACATAAAGAATTTAGTAAAGAAGAACGAAGAAAATACTGCCAAGCTTCAACAACAACACGGAGTAGCCATGAGGGAACTTAGAGCAGACAGGGATAGGATGAAGCAGTTGCTTGCCTCTCAGGAATGGAGAAGTATGGATATTAAAAGCAAGTTTGAAACGAATAGAAAGAATCTGCTGAAGAAGGACGAACAACACGAAATAGCCTTGAGGAAGCTCAATAAAGAAGTTTGTGCTTTGAAGGGCGAAATCAAGAGATTGAAAGCTTTGAATCAGTTGAAGAAAGCAGAGAGGGAATGCGACCAAGTTAAAGATGAAAATGCAATGCTCAAACAGAAGATAAATCAGATGGAGGCTGAGTATGCATTCTGTAAAAAGAACTTGAACAACGCGATTGATAAAGCCAAAAGAGTCGGTATCAAGAAGAATGAGTTGAGAGAAAGGTTGGCGCAGCTTGAAGCAGAAAACAAGAAGCTGAAAACAGATTTGAGCGGCGAGGTCGATGATGCGAAAAAGCGAAAGGAAGATTTGTCTAAAGCAAGAGAAGTTAATAGTAAGACTAAACAGCGACTGATGGTTTTCAAAAACGAGAATTCTCGACTGAAAGAGGAGCTGGAAGACAAATTGGCTGAAGCAGAGTACGGTAGCTCCAGGATGAAGCGTATGAAGAATGAAAACAGTAACGTGAAGCAGAAGATTACTCAGCTGGAAGTTGAGATCGATGAGAAGAAGAGAGAACTGAATAAGGTCACTGAGGATACAAAGAAGAGTGAGTCCGCAGTATTAGCGAAGCCATTTTACGATGCAGAGTTAGAACAGAGATTGGCGCAACTGAAGAAAGAAAACCCGAAGATAGGAGCAGAGCTTGGCGCTGCACTCAAGGACTCATCATGGGATCTTGAACAGACCACGCAACTCAGAAGCGAGAATGTTAAGCAAAAGAACAGGATTGCGCAGGTGGAAGATGAACTCAGCAGGTTCAGAGAGGAAGTGGAAAATAGCCTGAGTAATGGGAAGAAGGAAGTGTCGAGAGTGGACAACCGACAAGACGAAAAGGTGCAACTGAAGAGAATGATAACAGGGCTAGGAAAAGAGAATCCTGCTGGAGCTGAAAATGAGAATCGCAAGTTGGGCAAAGAATATCGCAGTTAGGAGGTGATCTGGTATGGTCTTGCAACAGACGACGGAAGGAAGGGTAGATGTCCGAAGCTACAACGCCATGGAGAGGAACCCTACGTGGTGATGAAGCGCCTCAACGACGTAGTCTACAGGTTATGTACGGAAAGTGGAAAACCGAAGGTTGACTATGCTGATGTCTGTGGTGATCCAAGAATCGAAGTTGTTCGTCGAGGACGCCGAACGCTAAGGGGGGAAGAATGTAACATACTGTATATTATGGTATTCGTGAATTTGTATTAGTTGTCATTGATTGTCATACATGATGTAAAGTCAAAGTGCTAGGTTAGATCTTTTGAAGTGTAAACGTCATCGAATCGTCTAGAGTTTTCGAGAATGACGGATGGATTCTAGAAATGTCATCGAATGCTCTAGAAGCTCTAGATGGTTCGATGAAGTATATATAAGGTTCTACGGATAGCGTAAGAGGTCAGTTGAGTTGAGATCTAGTTGAGATAAGGTTAAGAGACATTGTATTAAGTTCTGAAGTAAAACGGTGAAAGTTACGTCGAGTTTGATTCCCTGGGTGAAGAAAAAGAGGCCGTCGTGACAATATATATTCATAACATATACCATGTATATACTTAATACCAAAGTATATAAAGTGTACATACAATGATATGTATATCCACAAATGGAGCATGAACGTCTAATAGATGTAAAATAAACATGAAAAAATATATTTCATTTTACACATCCATGGAATGTACATTCATGTACTTTTAATGCTCATGCATAGTGTATGAAGGTTCAATGTAGAGGCAGAAAGATAAACAAACTTTTATAGTCACAGTAATAATACTTGGCAAAATCGATTACTGTGATTGTCATCTCCTTCCTATTGAGTGGCATGTCTGAAATAACAAAGAAATCAAGGTTATAAAATTTTGTAGGTGGCTTGTTCCGCTTACGACTTACCATCAAACGCTGGATGCGACTGTTGTCAGTAGCCAGAAGATAAGTAACATTGCACAATACATTGCACAATATTTCACTCGATCGGGTAATCAGGCACAACCAGCACCAGCATACACACGCTAACTACGAGGAAGGACGCGAACGACGGAAGTGACGCCATAGCTGGAAATCAGCTATGGCGTCACTAGTTGTCTTTCGCGCAGGCGTAAACTAATAGATGTATATATGATACATAGACCAACATCTTATGTATATTCACATATGGATATACCTACGTGAATATACATAGTATATTACACTACTGTATATAATTTTTCATATGTACATTTAACGTCCTATGAATATTCAAAATATACATGTTCAAACTGAACTATCTAATGTACATTCTGTGGATCTACATATCCATATAGTGTTATGTGGGTGACGAATCTTGTGAAATGAGAGGTTCTTCGCAAATTCCGCAAATAATAGTGGAATGATTTTCCGGCGAGATGCTTGACTCAAGCGAAATCGGTCAGAGATGGCAAATGGGGGCAACTTTTCAATATCGATAATTCTGTAGTAATGCCTGAGGATTCAGATTTTTGCTGATGCAATGGAAATACCGAATATGATTCTGAGATGATGACTTGAGCAGTTTCTATATTCTGATGATGATTTTTCTTCTGAAAATATCATTTGTTAAGGGGTGGATTCTGTAGTGATTCCTCATTCCGTGTCATCGGTTGAACCTAAGGTGCGTAAAGCACATAGAGAAGACCAAATCACCAATAAGGCATAGCAGCTACTCTCGCCAAAAGCCGCGACATGTCTGGTGGAAATTCTAGAGCTCAATAATTTCTAAAGCTACGCAAAGTTGGTGATGACATCATCATTCTATACTGTGGTATGTAAGTATATATATATGGTATATGTTATATACATGTTCATACCTGGTCTATGTTACATATACTATGCATGTAAATTGGACGTAGATATGTACATTCTATGGATATGCCATGGATGTGAAAGTTCACGTCAAACGTACATGAAATGTATAGTTTTTTGATGTCTATTTGACATCCATGGGACATTCTTGCTCCATTTGTTGATGTACATATCCATTGATTCGACATCCATTGTATGTACATTGTACGTATATACTTCTGTTATGTGGGCAGGAAGAGTGCTCGTTTAATCGCAGGCTTTTTGTCCGAGATCGTCTGGCAAATACCTAAGGGGAGGAACAGTCTAAAAGGTAGTTACACTGGGAGTACAGTTGGTTTAGCTAAACTGGCCCACAATGTTTAAGCATGCCTGAGATACTCGAAAGCTCTCTGAATAGCAACTTGTAAGTAAGGATGGGAAGTATCCCATCCAACGGCTGTCCTTGGGGGAGCTTCTGAAAAGCTTGCCCATTATCCACCACCAAAACGACAGGAAGGTATCATGCATGATGCGAGAACTGAGATTGTGTCTACAGTTCTTGGATAATGCGAGTAAGACAGAAGGAATTCTGCCGGTGCGCCATCTAGTACCCGAAGGTGACGGCAACCAAAGAGAGAGACGCTACTGGCAGCAGTAAACTCTCCTTGGTGGAACGACAAGGCTCGTTCGCTTTTTGCCACTAGAGGCGCGGATTTTGACGCAAGCAGCGTAAAGCCGATATACGGTTCTTGGATATTATGACTGACCGGTGACCCTAAACCAAAAGTTAATCTCGCATTGTGCAATCGTCGTAGTCGTACACAGGGTGAGTCCTAAGTTGATACTCTTTTTTAAACTATGTATAGAAGTCGTTAAAATAAACCACTTTTTCAAATAATTTTTTCCCAAAAACTGAAAAATAACTGAGATACAGAATCACAGAAAGTAAATCTGGGCTTGTGTATCAAGACGTGCCTAGTATGTTTATGTTCAGTTTTTCGCTCGGATTTTTATCTGATCGATCAGGCATTGTTCCTGGCAATTAGCACACTTTCAGTTTATCATTGTTAATTTTAAATTTTTAAGTCCTAAAATTTGTTTCCAATAATATGCCACTTTTAGGATTTACCTCGGGATTTACCAATTTACAATTAACAGCTATAAACAAAAAGGGCCTACTGCACTATCTGGCAAGTACAATGCTTAGCCGATTTGACAAAAATTCGAGCAAAAAACTAAGAATAAGCAGACTAGATACGTATTGATACACAAGCCCAGATATACAGGGTGGGCCAATAGTGCGTGGACGGAAGATTGTGGGCTTACTAAAACATACTTCTAAAATCTGTCACCTGATTATGGTAGGGATCTTTGAGGACTATGAAGTAAGAATATTTTCACTTAAATTTTGACGTTTATACAGGGTGATTCATATCAAACTTGCATTTTTTTGAATAGAACCTTAGATATATTATTGCATATTTGGATTGCTTGGAGGATTCTAGAGTGACTTTATATATCATACATGAACTTTAAATGAACCGTTTAGGCGCAAATCACAATTTTTAGTATAAGTAGGTTCCAGAAAAAAATTGAATATCGCAGCGATTGTAAAACTTAAAAGGCCATGGCTTTGCGATACGACTAGGTATTAAGTGCAGTGCGTCACCTTAGGTCAGCCGGCATAATTTGAATTCTTTTTGCACTTGGAGTAATCAGTAGATTAATTAAGGAAACTTCAATCACAGATAACTTGACTTTTTCAAACGGGAATGCCTATTTTGCTTTAAAGAATCAAGTGTAAAATTTGATTACCTTTCTAACGATACAGCATTCTCTTGTCAGTCTTTTTTAGTTTTCATTTCATTTCAAATTTTCAGTCAGATAGTGTTTTTCAATTTTCCTGCGTGCAAGCAACTTAGCAGGCCATGAAAAATAAACAAAAGCCCATTAATATGCAAGATACCAACCAACTTAGTAGAAAGATGCAAACTAACTACAGTAACGAGACAAGATCATGAAAATTCCTTACACACATCAGCTCTAACCGGATACAACAGCGGCAAGATATCTAATGTCGAGGAAGAGCTCTATCATTAGAAAGGTAATCAAATTTTACATTTGATCCTATAAACCGAAATAGGCATTCCCATTCGAAAAATCAAGTTATCTGCGATTGAAGTTTCCTCAATTAATCTACTGATTTATCCAACTATAAAAAGAATTGAAGTTCATCCGTCTAATCTAAGGTGTCACGTGACATGCTTGATCATACCGCAAAGTCACGGCGTTCTAGGTTTTATAATCCCTGCGATATTCAATTTTTTTCTGATACCTACTTATACCAAAATTGGTGATTTGCGCCTAAACGGTTCGTGTGAAGTTCCATGTGTGATACATAAAGTCCCACTAGAATTGACCAAGGAATCCAAGTATATAGGGGGTCCCATCCAAAAAATGTAAGTTTGATATCGACCACCCTGTATAAACGTCAAAATTTTAGTGAAATTATTTTTATGTTATTGCCCTCAAGGTTCCCTACCACGATCAAGTGACAGGTTTCTAAAATATACTTCAGTAAGCCCACAATCTTCCGTCCACGCACTATTGGCCCACCCTGTACATTTGCCATTATGTACTTAACTTATTTTTCAGTTTTCTGAAAAAAGTTATTTGAAAAGGTTGTTTGTTTTAACGACTTCTATATGCAGTTAAAAAAAGGTATCAAATTAGGACTCACCCTGTATAATATAATAATGCTTCTAAAGATTAGTTGTTGTGTGGTTCTTAGAAAAATCATTATAAGTTATATCGATTTAAAAACAACGTTATTGCAGAATAGTAAAAGATTTGGTCAGATATATTAGTTTTGACAGTACACAGCAGTACTAGTTATAAGAAAAGTTGATCATTAGGTAGCTGAATTACATCCAATGCATCACTATATGTACTAATGAGCTAGAGCATACAATTACTGTTTCTTCTCCGCGCCGTAGGCGAGGTAAGTGTGGGGTTGTAATAGTAAATAGTCTCATAGGTTTGAAAATTTAGGCGTGGGGGTCATTAGCAAAAAATTAGCGAGTTTACTGGCTAACAAGCCGACTTGCAAAAAGCCGGCGAGACGGCGAGTGCGCTAGTAATCGAGTACACAGAACATCTCCGTCTCGCTCAGTAGCCAGCTACCTAGTTATTTATTATACAGAGTTTAGAAAATTGGCTTGATCGCAAGGACAGAAGCACTTGCACACCCGTGAGAGAGAGTCTGCAGCCCGTCCGACGTTGAACCAGATTTAGTCCTCTGATGTCATGTCCAACGGTCGCAACCGCGTCCATCCGACATGTCACCATGGTCCGTCCGGCTAAAACCCGTTCCGTCTCTCCTTACCTCCCATATCCCCTCCGCCCCTCATTACCTCGGAACTGTCAAAGGGGTGACGCATGTTCAAGGCAATGGGCTGTTTTCACTTCCTAACCAGTTTCTTCGTCTTATTAGCTAGACGCCACCTAGCTCAACCTGCCTTCGTCTCTTTTTCTGCTCATGACTCGGCCTACGAAGGACTTTACTCTGGTCCATTGCGTCTGTTGCTGACGATTTCATCAACCAGGTTTTGCGCGTATAGGTTGTTTTCAAAATGATCTTGCAGTTCAGCTCTCCATGCCGCCCACCTCTCTCATATCAATATGGTATGCTCTGGGGTATCTTCAGCCCCAGACTAACCACATGAGCTGATCAACGTGATGTTCATTCTTTTAGTATCACTTGCTACTCTCAGGAGGGCCTAGCGCTGTATTCCGTTCGGCATGTCGATAAACCGTTGAGTGCTCATCGCTCTTAATAGTATGGGGCTACCAAGTTGGCGTGTGTAAACCAATGCTACTAGTCACTTGTGCACAAACTAGTGCGAGTACACGTAGCTAGTTTGCAAGCTAGCTTACTCAAAAACGGCGAGAGGCCAGTAAACTCGCCGGCAGTTCAACTTTTTCCAGAGCGTTTTTACAAGCAGCTGACGGAGCGAATGCAACGAGTACACTGGACTGGTTTACGAGCGGCCTTGTAAAAAAGCCGGCTACTAGCTAGTAAACTCGCCGCGTGTACTTGAAGCTTTAGAATTTTTGTTCCTACGGCAAAGATGAGAAGAGCATTGTCTATTCTTGCAAATAGTGGTAGTGCTGCTATGATTTTGTAAATCTTTGTATTCTCGGCGGAGTAATTAGCAAACACAAAAAAACTTCAAACAACTCAAAGTTCTACTTTTAGATGCCTATCCATTTCAGCTACTACAATGTAGCTAAAGCACCCACAGAACCAAATATATTCAAATTATAATTTAATAGCAAAGAAACAATTTCTTTATTCTAGTCAATCTTTTACTTACTAACTACATGACAGTTTCTTAATTACTGTAATAATTTGAAACACATATTCTAAAGCATTACCTTCAAATGACTTAATCCTTAAACCCCGAGGGGGGTCGTTTGAGGACCCCATGTTAAAAAATCCTAGCCTAAATACTTTATTCAAAAACATTTGAAACGCTGGCGCTTGATATGCGCTTGTGTTGACCTTTGGGACCGTAATTCAGTATGTGGCCACGTTTCCCAGCGACTACAGCAGAGCGACACGTGATTTCGTTCAGTGGTGTACCGGCTGGCACCCCAGATGGTTATTTACCAACCTTTATTTTTAAGACATGGTATATTTTTCGCTTTTTAATTACTTAATATCGTCAAAATGAGTGATTGGAATAGAACGCTACCCCTGAAAGAACATGAGTTAGTTGAGATAGCCGAAAACTGGGATGTTGATGCTGAAACTGACTATAACAGTGATAGAATGAAGGTGCTTGCTTACTCCGCAAGAGGGAGATAAATTCAGTCATTTGGTTCACAGAAAAATCGGACAAATGAAGGGTACCGGCTGGATTCGAACCAGCGTCTCCGGCATTCTAGACCGATGTGTTACCAACTATACCACGATGCTCCGTAATACACAGTGCCGACGACATGGTATCGAATCCGTCGATCCCCACCACTTTCCCGTATTAAACGATTGAATGACAGTGATACTTCTGTAGAAAACTGTCGTGCTACAGATAGTGCTAGTGATATTTGTTTATTATTTTTAGAATTTAATGTTTCTTTCATTTCTAAACCATTTAGTAAACTTGTTTAAAGTGTAGCTTTTTTATTCTTTAGGCCTCATTAATGTTAACTTAATAGCACTAATTTAATATCATATATTTTGCTGGGGTCTCTGAAGGACCCCAAATGGGTATTCACGTTGATTTTCATAGCATGGGAATTTAACGGCTTCTTCATGGCCGACTGTACTCACTAGGCCGGAGCATGAAATATAGCAACACTGAATCTGGGGGCCGAGTTTGCATTTGTTGTTACGTCATGTGTATTCTTCCAGGTGCAGAAAATATGGTTGGAAGGTGATTATTAATGTGTTTCTAATTATTTACCTGCACAAACGAAACTATAAAGATAACAAGATGCCTGCAAAGCGTGTAGTACCAGGTTGCAGCCCAGTAGAGGACTACCAAACCATGGCCCAACATCACCTTATTCCAGATTAAAAAGAACGCTGCAAGGTGATTTTTAATGGGTTTCTACTTATTTACCTGCACAAATGAAACTATAAAGATAAAAACATGCCTGCAAAGTGTGTAGTACCAGGTTGCACTAGCAATTGTGCGTCCAATAAGGGACATAAACAGAAGTGGGTGAAAGGTATTCCTCGGAAGGGCTGGTTATATTTATAAGGATAAAGACAATAATTTACAAACATTTCAAAGGATAAGACCTATTTTAAAGCACAATGTGGTACCTATAATGTTTTCTGGACCTCCCAAATATCACAGAAAAATACAGTTAATAGAACTCATCTGGGCATGGCCTGGGGTATACCTACGAAAGGATTTGATAGTGAAAGGGAAATCAAGACCAGCAAGTATGGCTTCACAGTGACCTAGTAGTGAATTTTTATAGCTCAAGTGACAATTTACAAAGTAAATTGAGTGTTCATTTAAGTGGAAGTGGAAGTGGCAGCAGGAAACAGGTTGCGTTTATTTTTATTTTGTAGTGTCTGACTGTGATGAAACAGACATCAGATGTAAGTGGTATTAGTAGTAGTAGTTCTAAAAAGTATTTTTCTTAATTTATTAACCGAGATGAACTCTGATACATATAAAATGTAATAATTATTCTGAAACCATAGAGCCACTATTTGACAGCTAAGCCACGTTGCCACATCTAAGGCTCCGCCCTAGTGTAGAGTCGGCCATGGCTTGTTTTGAATAGCAGCTCCTAGCAAGCTGCCACAGTCAAAGGCCTCTGATCCATAAAACATCTGTATATACCTGGTAGTACAATGGATTTAGCAAGTTTAGTGGTTCAGCATAGTAATGTCATTTATCGGAAGGAATAGAGGTAAGGTTACTGAATGATAAGTGATCTTTTTTTTGCTGCTACATTGGGGGTTTACGAGAGGGTTAAGCAGTTTGCAGTAAATAGGTTCCAGGTCATTCCTGAACTTGACTTCTTTTGTGCTTTCTCTTTCAGAGGAAATTAATTTAGAAGTATTTAAGGAGCTTGACTGCCTATCTCAAACATTTTTTGTGCCCATAAAGGGCTTTCTGATGCCGTATGAATATAAGTGATGAACTTCTACACTTTATAAATAGATTTGCAGAATGTTTACTCATTTGTATTCAAAATAAAAATAGGTATTTTTCAATACCTCGCAACGTATAGGAAGCGATTGGAAGGCCATGGAAATTTTTGACTAATGGGACTTGATCTAAACAAGTTTCTTATTCACGGGTTATTTCGGTTATTCGTTTTTGCGAAGGTTTGCAAGGTATTATAATCAGTTTGGTTCCCTCTTGTGCAACAATTTATCGGTTCAATGCCCAAGAATTGAGTTCCGTCATGTATGTGTGTAAGAGGATGTTTTCAAGCAGCCGAAATACCTTGTGGATGTTGAAGAGGAGGATGAGCAAGACTTCCCTAATAACCAATAGTCAGGCGATCTCCTCTAGACAAGAAGAAAGAATAAATGCTTACCGACCGTTAAACTCCAGACCGACTAACAGTGTCACAAAGTATAGCACTCCGTGAGTAGCTTTACAAATAGCTTTACTATCGCATTTCGCTGGCCCATCAATAGAAACCACATACAGGGTGGACCCATAGTGTGTGGTATGGAAGATTGTGAGCTTACTAGAACACTTTTCAAAAATCTGTCACTTGATCATGGTGTGGAGCCTAAAGCGCTATGTCTTTAAAATTCTCTCACTTAGATTTTGACGCTTATGTAGGGTGATTCATACCAAATTTACATTTTTTTGGAAAGAACCCCCTATACAGGGTGGGCCAATAGTGCGTGGACGGAGGATTGTGGGCTTACTAAAAAATATTTCAAAAATCTGTCACTTGACCATGGTAGGGACCCTTGAGGGCTATAACGTAAAAATATTTTCACTTAAATTTTGACGTTTATACAGGGTGATTCATATCAAACATACATTTTTTTAAATGGAACTCCCTATATATTATTGCATATTTGGATTCTTTGGTCAATTCTAGTGTGACATTATGTATCACACATGGAACCTTAAATGAACCGTTTAGGCGCAAATCACCATTTGTGGTATAAGTAGGTATCAGAAAAAATTGAATATCGCAGTGATTATAAAACTTAGAAGACCGTGACTTTGCAGTGTGACTAGGCATGAAATGCATCACCTTAAATCAGACGATCAAATTTGAATTCTTGTGGATGTTGAGGAGAAGGATAAACGTACAAAACTGCTACAATTATATGAATTATTCGATGCAACTACTTGCATCCCTGAGGTTCTTCATAACAAGAAAAGGCAGAACCTAGACAAGAAGAAAAGTTCAAAATCAAAATCAATAAGAAACAAAAAAAAACTTAAAAAATTAGAGATTCTGCCATCAGGTTCAAAGTCCTCATATTGCCAGCATGTCCAGCCATTTCATACAGGTAGGCTGACTATAATGAATTAAAACAAAAAAACGTTTTTTGAAAACGCTTTTATTTAAATGTTCTAAAAAGAAGAAAATAAAATTTTGCTTTAAAATATCTAACTATCAACTTATAGCCTCATTGTGCATAATTTGTTTGATCATAATAGCTTGTCGTGAGGTTTCCGCAATTATGTAATCATTTAAACTGAAATTTTAATATAATTAATCTTAACAGACCAAGATAGTCAATTAAATAGTTATCAGTTCAGTTACACAAGTAAATCGTGCATAATGAGGCTATAGGTTGATAGTTAACATATTCTAAAGGAAACTTTTGTTTTCTTCTTTTTAGGACATTGAAAAGAAAGCACTTTTAAAAAAGGTTTTAGGTGGAATTTATTTTTTACTCCTTAGTTAAATTGCATTTATATTCTCCATACTATAGGAAAGCATAAAGAACTTAAAAAACTCCGCCATATTGGATTAAACGTGATGTCAAAATATTTTTTTACTTATTCTCGGTAGGCTCTTTTATTTGATATCCATATTGCAGAAGTGCATGCAAAATAACTATTCGACCATCTTAGATGATTCGCCATACTTGATTTAGAATGACGGCACATTATTTTTTGAGTTACTCTAAACAAGCCCTTTCATTGTGCAAAGTCTTCTCTTAGATCGTAAGCAAGGTTCATGCAGGGATAAAACAACTCACCGACTTTGAATAGTATATTTTCCCCAAATTTTTACAAAAAAGTCCATCGTATTATATCTAAAAAATGAAGTCAAGCTGGTTGACTCAGTACTTCCCACACATTATGGTGATACCAGTTTATTGATTTCCATAGCATGGAGCTTTAGTCTGAGATCCCCTTGCAACTGAATCAGTACCAGTACGCCCCCCCCCCAAACCCACCCAAAAAAGGTAGAAAACCTTCAGGAACCCCTAAAACATCTAAAAACGAAGTTTGAGCTGTTTTCGTATTTTTAGTTTTTTGATTATTGCTATGCTGCCACTGACACGATTTCAAACAAGCATACGCGTTTCCCATCCTCACCACAGTAATAATAATGTGTCAAAATTTCATTACAATTAATTTAATAGTTTCCACGTTACAAAATACAAAACGATCTAAAGCAACAAATACTCGTATATGTATTCAGAAAAGTCCCTTAGTTTCGGTATAATAGCCAAGACAAAGTCGAGATGGATCTAAAAAGGTGATTTATGTCGCTGGGTCTTCCTTCACAGGTTAGTGGACAGCCTATTATGAATACAGCAAATTTTTCAGTTTTTCAACCCTCCACCCCCCCAACCACCCCAATTTCACCCCCACCCAAAAAAATTCAGAAAATGATCAGGGACCTCTAAAACACTTAAAAACGAAGTTTGAGCTGGTTTTATATTTTTAGTTTATTATTATTTCATTAAAATCAATTCAACAGTTTCTTCGTTACATAATATAGAACGATCTAAAGCAATACCCGTATGTTTACACCAGAAAATTTCTAAGTCCTTTGGTTTCTGTAATAGGCAAGGCAGATGGACCTAAAAAAGTTATTTATGTCGCTAGGTCTTCCTTCACAGGTCAGTGAACAGTCTATTATGAAAGCAACAAATTTTCCAAGTTTACAACCCCCACCCCCCAACCACCCCAATTTCACCCCTACCAAAGAAAAGTGGAAAATGACCAGGAACCCCTAAAACGCCTAAAAACGAAGTTTTTCGTTTTTTGCTAATTACTCCGCCGCCCACGCACCGATTTTCAAAATTATAGGAACATTACCTACTACGACACCACAGCATATCGCTGACCAAATTTCATAACAATCCATCCAGCCGTTACTCAGATTACGAGGCTATAAAAACGCGTACAGACAGACCGACAGACAGACCGACAGACAGACCGACAGACGGACCGACAGACGGACCGACAGACGGACCGACAGACGGACCGACAGACGGACCGACAGACGGACCGACAGACGGACCGACAGACGGACCGACAGACGGACCGACAGACGGACCGACAGACGGACCGACAGACGGACCGACAGACGGACCGACAGACCGACCGACAGACCGACCGACAGACGGCCCGACAGACGGACCGACAGACGGACCGACAGACGGACCGACAGACGGACCGACAGACCGACCGACAGACGGACCGACTGACAGACCGACAGACAGACCGACGGAAATGAGTAACGTGGATTTTCGTTATGTAGACATCACAAAACGCCCAAAAAGCATATTATCTCAAAATCAAAAATTTTCGCGGTCACAATACTCCCCTCACCTATCGATGTGGGAGGTAAAATGATATATTATTTTCCATCATTTGAACGATAGTTTGTAATTCCGGATTTGCGCTGTCATCGTTTTATCTCATTTTCGCAGATTTACTCTTATTAGGCATCACAAAAACCTTAAACCAAACTAAAAATATAGACCTACTCTAGTACACTAACACGCGTTTATCCCTATTACTTTCCCAAAGTCAGTCCAGTGCCGCAAATGTCCCTTTACAACTTATTACGAAAATCCTTACTGCGGACCTTAACTACTTACGACGCATCACAGTCTACCGCTTCTTCAGCAGTATTCGGTACAGTCATTCATGTACCTCTCGAACCGCGACACACCGGCTGTCCGGTCCACCCTCCGTGGCTGCTCACTCCACCTCGCCCCTAACCTCACGTCGATTTTGTCGCCGTCGTCGATACAACCTGGAGATGACCACTGCGTAGGTTGTAGAAAGGAACTCGTACTGTCACTACTGCCAGATTCTTGCTCACACCCCAATCCTATACTTGGTCGCCAAATGCAAAGGCTCTTCTCCCAGGTCGTAAGGTTTATGCAGTGATAAAGCATCTAACCGATTTTGAATAGTATATTTTCTAGTTCAACTAGAAATGACACTAGTGGATCTATTGTCAGTGATGGCATCCCTCTCGTTGATTGTCATTCCCCTTACCATCTACTAGGCGTTCTCATTTCAATTGGATACCCATATTGTAGAAATGCTTTAAGTAACTATTCCACTATTGGATTTAGAACGACGTCACACAGCTTATCGTGTATTGTCATCCAAACTAAACGTGTATATGAAATTTCAGCTAAATCGGTTGAAGATATCTGCTTCAAAATTGAGTAGCAAGATCATACCCTAACAAACGTACATATATTGCAAGTTAAATCAAAGCTTCTAAAAAGCAAACTTAATAATGCTATTGCGGTCATAAATTTGTATCCTAAAAATAATGACTTGCATTAAGCTAGGTCTAGTGTTTCAGATGAAAACACCGATATGGCTTCAAGATAAATACCAACAGAATCCAAACACAGCATTCACAAAACCGCTTTTCAAAAAATTGTTTTGGCACTCAGAGCAAAAGGTGCACTGAGAAAACCAGCCCTGTTAAAGTGTTTAACTGGTACATTTTTAATAGCTTATATTAAAGTTGGGTGCTGTTTCTGAAATGTAGCTTCATAGTGAGTCATAAAAACTGAACTCTAATACTTCGATTTTGTCACAGAAAACGCACATTATTGTAAAAATTAAACTGATTTAAGTTCTACTACTTTCAATGAAACATTTTAATAGTAATGTTTAACGAGAGTTACTATAAAAATAAATCAGTACCTGTCGTTATGAGTATTCCTATCGTTGGCACTTCAGGTTACAATGACAATTAAACTGATTGAAGTAGGTACCTACTGCTATTTCCAATTAAATATCTTAACTGCCAGATTTAAAGGATATTACAGCTGTGATAAGTCACGAAATACGCATAACGGCGTTTCCCGAGGTGGGGGATGTTTACCATGCTCCATCTCTTTTCTTCTTTGTAGAGGGCAAGTGGGCGAGTGCGATAGAGATAGATGCTCTTACTGCTCACTGCTCTTACTGCTCACATACTATTTTGTGTTCCTATATGTTTTATGCGTGCTTGTGTCTTAGTGTGTGGAACAGAATAGGTACCTGAATGGTCAGGTATCGCTTTGAAGTACACGAGTGGTACATTTCCGGTAACTTTGCTGTAAGATCAAAATATGTAACAATTTTCCAATGAGATTATGTGTTCGTAGGTGTAATAGACGTTTTATGTGCAATAATAACTTTTTTGTTATAATAAACTAAAGATTTTAATTTTTGTTATAATGATTTTTAATTAATTATTTTACCAGGAATAAAGATTATTTTGAATCTACTTGCTTTTTTTAATCCCTCTAATTGAATATAGTAATTATCCGTATTAAAATTTTTCATTATAACAGTTTAACTCATTATCTGTAGAAAAAGGAAAGACTGTCACAAATAAATAACCGTAATAAATAATCCTGTTTAATTGAGGGTACTAAACAAGTGAATAACCTTGGAGACGTGGTTTAATTGTAACTATTAAACTAAGCTACAGTCACAGTGACATTTTTCTAACAACCACTGATTTGATGTAGCTCACTACCACAATTAATTCTGAACCGTAATTCTGAACCGTAATAAGCAATCGTTTAATTGAGGGTACTAAACAAGTGAATAATCTTGGGGACGTGGTTTAATTGTAACTATTAAACTAACCTACAGTCACAGTGACATTTTTCTAACAACCACTGATTTGATGTAGCTCACTACCACAATTAATTCTAAACAGAATTCACTATTCAATTGCAGCAATTAAACAGTTTTATTTTCACGTATTTTGATGCAAAATTTAATTGCGGTGATTAAAATTTTAATCGTAGCGGTTAAAGTTTTATCTCAGTGTGGTCCAGTGTTTGTATCTTGGCACCTAGATCCTGAATCTTCGCTATAGATGCGTTTACTGGGAAGATATGTTTTTCAAACCATTCCCACATTTCTCGCTTCTACCGAGGGTTAAAAAAAAATAATAGTTGAGAAGGCACAAGGCATCGCAGTCCGCAGTCCGTTACGGAAAACGCAACCTTGGTTTTCAGTACTGGAAAGCTTACAAAAAGCAAATCGCACCATTTTTTTAACGATAAACCAGATTACTTCCACCTTACAGGAAACCTCATTCCCTGTGGAAGAACCTTATGCGTGACGATTTATATTTTGTAAATCACTAATAATAAAAAGTGGATAATGAATTGTGATACTACCAAACTAAACTTTCACACACTAAAAAAAGAAATATTATTGAACTTCAAATAAAAAACTTCAAGGCTGAACAATGTCCAGACGTGTTCTTCCTCTTTCATTCGAATTATACTCAGACCGTGCAACCATCTTTAAACACCTACAGGGTGATCTCGAGAACGGGCCTGTCGAAGTATGATTAGAGGCTAAACGACTTACCTGTAGGAAGTTCAATCCTCAGTTATACAATAGAGCCCCATACGAAGAGATCACACCGCCCTCCCCAAGCCCAAAGTGCACGATCTGAGTAAAAACATAATCAGGCAATAACGGGATGGAGGGGACGGCGGGGAGGTGGAACTAGTTTTTCTGTAAACAAAGACGCCGAAAGCGGTAACCAAAGCATATACTACAGGGTCATCTCTTCGGACAGGGCTCTCTCGTATAATTGAGGATTGAACTTCCTTACAGGTAAGTCGTTTATCCTCTAACTGTTTCGCATTCCTATATTAATTTTTCGAAAGTGATTGTCTACACACGTGCATAATTCTATGGCCCGTAATGACAAGGGGAATAATTTACGATCCCATTTACTCTATCCCGAATCTCGAATTGCTTCTGTACATAGATGTCTCTTACACATAAAACCTTACGCAAATCACAAACAGAATCTCAGTATTGACATAATTATGACATTACTATAGAGTCCAAACAAAATGCGCTTTAAAGGCCTTGTAATTTTACTTCATAGTAAGTATATACTTATACTGAAGTGCAAATGGATAATAAATAGCACGCGCCAGCTGGCGCACGATTTACGCCATTTTTCATAAATGTTAAATAGCATTACAAAAGATGGAAATTAATAGGTACGTATTACACCAATAATGTAGAAATGGATATATTCCTAACGCGACATAAAATGGCACCATGGATATTAATATTACGGTTTTAAGAAGGTGAAATCAAAGACTTGTTGATTTAGTGGAATAAAGTTCGTCTTTCTACTCGATAGGTCCGAAGGTCAGTTCCCACTTCCTTTTTTTTTCCTTATTACACGGTATAAATTCACTGGCACTCATTGATTTTCCCCAAGTATGTTGTCTGGTTACCATGATAACTTTATAGGCAATTTTTTGCAGTGCATAATGCAAAAGGTAAGTAGCTTACATACAAAAAGCCTCAAGTCTACCTTCCGCCATCTATTGAGCAATAGCGAAATTATAAGATTGAATAAGAGTGCAAGACTTTTCCGGGTTCGATTCTCGTTAGAGGCGGAAATCTATTTCTGTTTTTTTTTTAATTAAAAAGAAATATCCATAAAAAAAGCTCAGCGAAGAATCCTCAAACGAGCCTCCACTGTTGGCTTCTAATTAACAGTGCTGTTCCTAGTGTGGCGCCGGAAAACAGTAACAAAGCCTACACAGAACACAAGGCTAATGACTAGAGCAATCGATGCCGATGACACAAAAGTGAAAAAATCTAGTCTGTTGATTGACTCAGTACTTCCCACACTTTCCGATGATACCAGTTCTATTATTTTCCCATAGCATGAAGCCTAGTCTAGATCCCAATCAAATCATGGCTCGCCCGACCGCAAAAAAATGTGTTATTTTTACTATGTACTTCTTTCACAGGTCAATGGACAATCTATCAACAACTTTTTGAATTTTACAACCCCACACCCCCGAACCGTCCCAATTTCCCCCCACCCAAAAGAATTATAATGAACAGGAACCGTCTAAAAACGAAGATTGAGGTGTTGGCATATTTTTATTCTTTTTTATTATTGCTGCGCCGCCACTGAAACGATTTCCAAAAACCATGTACGCGTCTTCCATACTCGTCACGGTAATAAATCTGTGTCAAAATGTCATTATAGTCAATCCAATAGTTTCCACGTTACACAATACAGCACGATCTAAGGTTATACTCGTATGTATTTTGCATACATCAGAAAATTATTTAAGTCCCTTGGTTTCTGTAATCGGCAAGGAAATGTTCGGATGGACCTAAAACAGTGTAATATACCGCTAGGCAGACCGACAGGCAGACAGACCTTTTTTCAGAGAATAAACAAAAAGCAATTTGGCAAATAATAAACGAACCCCGATTTCCAAAAACCATGTACGCGTCTTCCATACTCGTCACGGTAATAAATCTGTGTCAAAATGTCATTATAGTCAATCCAATAGTTTCCACGTTACACAATACAGCACGATCTAAGGTTATACTCGTATGTATTTTGCATACATCAGAAAATTATTTAAGTCCTTTGGTTTCTGTAATCGGCAAGGAAATGTTCGGATGGACCTAAAACAGTGTAATATACCGCTAGGCAGACCGACGGGCCGACAGACCGACAGACCGATAGACCGACAGACCGACAGACCGACAGACCGACAGACCGACAGACCGACAGACCGACAGACCGAAAGACCGACAGACCGACAGACCGACAGACCGACAGACCGACAGACCGACAGACCGACAGACCGACAGACCGACAGACCGACAGACCGACAGACCGACAGACCGACAGACCGACAGACCGACAGACCGACAGACCGACAGACCGACAGACCGACAGACCGACAGACCGACAGACCGACAGACCGACAGACCGACAGACCGACAGACCGACAGACCGACAGACCGACAGACCGACAGACCGACAGACCGACCGACCGACAGACCGACAGACCGACAGACCGACAGACCGACAGACCGACAGACCGACAGACCGACAGACCGACAGATCGACAGACCGACAGACCGACAGACCGACAGACCGACAGACCGACAGACCGACAGACCGACAGACCGACAGACCGACAGACCGACAGACCGACAGACCGACAGACCGACAGACCGACAGACCGACAGACCGACAGACCGACAGACCGACAGACCGACAGACCGACAGACCGACAGACCGACAGACCGACAGACCGACAGACCGACAGACCGACAGACCGACAGACCGACAGACCGACAGACCGACAGACCGACAGACCGACAGACCGACAGACCGACAGACCGACAGACCGACAGACCGACAGACCGACAGACCGACAGACCGACAGACCGACAGACCGACAGACCGACAGACCGACAGACCGACAGACCGACAGACCGACAGACCGACAGACCGACAGACCGACAGACCGACAGACCGACAGACCGACAGACCGACAGACCGACAGACCGACAGACCGACAGACCGACAGACCGACAGACCGACAGACCGACAGACCGACAGACCGACAGACCGACAGACCGACAGACCGACAGACCGACAGACCGACAGACCGACAGACCGACAGACCGACAGACCGACAGACCGACAGACCGACAGACCGACAGACCGACAGACCGACAGACCGACAGACCGACAGACCGACAGACCGACAGACCGACAGACCGACAGACCGACAGACCGACAGACCGACAGACCGACAGACCGACAGACCGACAGACCGACAGACCGACAGACCGACAGACCGACAGACCGACAGACCGACAGACCGACAGACCGACAGACCGACAGACCGACAGACCGACAGACCGACAGACCGACAGACCGACAGACCGACAGACCGACAGACCGACAGACCGACAGACCGACAGACCGACAGACCGACAGACCGACAGACCGACAGACCGACAGACCGACAGACCGACAGACCGACAGACCGACAGACCGACAGACCGACAGACCGACAGACCGACAGACCGACAGACCGACAGACCGACAGACCGACAGAACGACAGACCGACGGACGGAAACGAGTGACGTGGATTTAGTAGGCATCGTAAAACGCCCAAAAAGTACATCATATCAAAATAGAACATTTTCGCGATCACGATACTCCTCTCACCTATCGGTGTGGGAAGTAAAAGGAATATTTTTATAAAATTATTTCTATATTCTATAAGCAATAATTATGAATCAAAATAGATTGCTCGAATTCAATATCAAGTCGTGAGGATACGACCATAACGTCAATTAATATGAACTACAACTATACAAAGCTGATTCTGGAATTGGACAAATGTCACTATTGTAAGTCACCGTGTTATGGTTTATCGGTGTGGGAAGAAAAAAAATAGTAGAAGACTCGTAAAATAGTCTAATAAAGTTCGATTTAAAAACACATTTTTTTCGGTAGTAGAAAAAAATTGTGCAGCATGTGCAGAAAGCATATCGATTAATTCTTTTGTAAAAAAAAATGAAACAAATAGGTGGCATGCCCTGTGCTTGAATCAACCTTGAATCTGAACATTTTTGGTAGGAGGCTAGTGCCTTTAATCATTGAGCTATCATGGCTCCAAGGAAATCGTTTCACTACAAATTATATTAAGTTACCTTATTATCTGGAATTTGTGATTTATGAAATTTCAAATATAATATTATACATGCTGAGGTCGCACTATTTATGTATATAAGTGTCTATAATATCTGACACAACTTAAAAAATGTAGTTTACTGGATTATAAAGATAACATTATAAAGACGATACCTTATAATTTACAATTGACGCCTTTGAATATTCAATTGACGGTTTGAAATTACAATTGACGTATTTGATTTTACAACTGACTGTTTGATTCTACATTTCATGCTTTGGAATATTCAAATGACTATTTGAAATTGCAATTGACAATTTGGAAAATTAACGTGACCGTTTTGGATTACCTATCACTTGACCCTTTAGAAACTACTGCTGGAAAAGGTGTAGTCTGGCAGTTGAGACTAAATTTGGTCGTGGCAAACATATTGTTCCATTCGATAATATGCCGTATCGTATATTAAACTTTAAAACCAAGGGTATAGCCAGGTACATGCATAGGGGGGCAGTTGTCCTTCCCCCTTACAGAACCGAAAAATTGCTAATTTTAATGAATATTGCTCATTAATAATTACCTTCTCACCCTTGACTTTTAGGTACCTATGTACAAATGTCAACGACGCTGGAGAATCGACCAAATGGCCTGCGTATGCATAGTGCACACAGAAAGATGGTACACGAAAATGGAGGTGAAAATGCAACTGAAGCATTGAAACGGTTTTACGAAGAACTTAGAAGATTACTGCGAATGTGATAAACTAACTGCTTTTAATAACAAATGTTCCTATACCATGCATATTATGGTCTGCCCTTCCATAAACGAAATCCTAGCTATGCCCCTGTGTAGAACTTACATATTTCAAGAAACTTAACATGATCATTAAAATGCGCAGTAGTACCAAAGTCAAAGTTTACAGTTGACTTTGTTTATTCTAGCGTTGTGTCTACTATTCCGACAATAGCTAACCGAGCAGAGACTCCCTGTTTTTCTGAAGAAGAATGGACGCAATTCATGGCTACCTTTCCGGATATCGTTAGAGATCTGACGGACTCTGGCCATGACACTGATATATCGGATTTCAACAAAAGGTAGGTACATTCTAATTTGCTTAGTTCGTTCTCAGTTTTGGTGTGGAAATCTGCACTGCAATAATTACAGTTGCGTAAAATTCTTTATGCTCAAGCCAAAGGAATCAAGCATGTTTGATTTACTAAAATACGTGTAATTGTATACAGGGTGAGTCCAGTTTGATAGCACGGTCTATTGTGACCAAACAATACCTTTTTTTCATAAAAATAAATACGGAACTGTATGTACGTCGAGATGAACCACACTTTAAAAATAATGACTTTTATACTTGATGTCGCGACATATGAGAGTACATTTTTTTAAATGAAATACCCTGTATATAAACCCATATTCAGATTCCTGGTTCAATTCTAGTTTGACTTTCTGCATCACACATGAGGCTTAAAACGAATCGTTTAGGTGCAAATCACCATTTTTTATATTAGTGAATAGGTACTAGGAGAAAATTGAATATCGCAGGGTTTATAGAACTTGGAATGCTGCGTCTATGCTGCTATGGTATGTGACTATGCATGAAATACCTCAGACTACACGGCAAAATTTGTATTGTTTTTGTGCTTGGAAAAATCGGTTGCTTAACTGATGAAACATCATTCACACAAAGGTTGAATTTTCTAAATGGGAATGAATAAGAACCAGAGGCTATCCAGCACGGAATGTGGCTGGTGCATAGGCCACACGATGGGCCCTTTTGCGCCTCTATCCGCGCTAGTTCCTAAGACCTGCCCTTTTGGCAAAGGCAAGTACATTCTAAATGGGAATACCTCATTTTTTTGTATGATCGTACAGGGTGAATCAAGCTCAACGCCTCGGACTTTGTGACCAAAGCATACAACTATTCAAAAAACTAACTTTGCGTGTGTATGTAAGCCGAGTTGGACTGCATTTTAAAAATAATGACTTCTATACAGGGTGTCTAATAGAAGCGTGTCATATCAAAGTTATGTTTTTTAAATGTATATATGTATATTATTGCATATTTAGATTCCCAGCTGAATTTGAGTGTGACTTTAGGTATCACACATAGGACTTAAGCCAAACCATTTAGGTGCAAATCACAATTTTTGGTATAAGTGGATGTCAGAAAAAAATTGAATATCGCAGCTATTGTAAAACTTAGAAGACTGTGACTTCGCCGTGTCGCTAAGCACGAAATGCGTCAGCTTAAGTTTGACGGCCGAGTTCGAACTACATCTGTACTTGGAGAAATGGATAGATCAATTAAGGCAACTTCAATCAGAGATAACTTGACTATTTTAAATGGGAATGCCTAATCTTTTTTATACAATCAAATGTAAAATTTAACAGCCTTTCTAATGATATGCGGTTGTAAATATAGGTCTCTAGTAGTTTTGATTTAATAGCAAATTTTCAATCAAACCGGTGTTTTTGAATATTCCTACCTATAAGCAACTTGCCATGAAGTATAACCAAAAAAACTTTTCAGATGGAAGAAATCAACTAACTTAGAAGATAGATACAGACGAACTAGAGTAGAGAGACAAAATTATTAAAATTAATTACAACAAATCAGCGCTAACCAGAAATAACAGTGGTAACACATCTAAGGCCAAAAAATAGAGTCAAGTTGATTGACTCAGTACTTCCCACACATAATGATGATACCATTTTATTATTTCCCCATTGAATATATTCTGAAATCCCCTTGCAACCAAGTCATCGCCCACCCGCCCGTGAAATAGCATCAGCACAGAAGAAGGTAGGACGCTGCAGTTTTTTTTGCATGCTTCAGTTGGATGATGCGAAACGATCAGTACTTTCCAAACCATCTATAAACGAAGTTTGATCTGTTTTTATGTTTTTAGCTTTTTTATAATTGCTGCGCTGCCACTGACACGGTTTTTCAAAAAAGCCGTGTTTTTCCATTCTAGTCGCGCTGGTAAATTCTGCGTCAAAATTTCATCAAAATCAATTTAATAATTGTCGCTTTACGCAATACACATAGAATTAAATAAAGAAAACCTCGGATGTATACACCACAAAATTGGTTTCTGTAATAGGCAAGCCAAAGAAGTTGAGATTATACAAGCGATGTCCCAGGCTTTTCATTTAGAAGTGGCTGCTTGTGAAATTCAGTGCGGCAATGAAAAGTTAATTGCGTGCTGTGTATACAGATCACCTAGTGGAGATATTAGCATTTTTTTTTTCTGATAAAATTCATGATCTTTTGGCAGCCATGTACTCCCTGACTAGTTCATTTCATATTTTTGGAGATTTTAATATAAATGTACAGAAAAACAATCCATCATCTAGAGAATTCACTAACATATTAAAATCTTATAAAGTAAGTCTTTTAATAAATTAAGCAACAAGAATTACAAAACGAAGCAGCTCTTGCATCCATAATTGTATTACAAACTGTGCGACAAAATGTGATGTTGAGGTATAGCAATCCTAAAAAGAACTTGTATCATTTAGACCATCATCTTTGAAATCCATAGAAACCTGTGTTGAAATATTGCTGCACTGGGACTGGTCACAGCTGTATAATGAAAAAGGTACTGATATTTCCTTCGGTTACTTCCTAGATACCCGTATTAATGTCATTATGGGATATGTTCCATTGAAAACAAAAACAGGTCACTGTAAAAGCAAGTAAAAAAATGGTTTAATTCAGAATTGATGTCATTAGGAGATCAAATACATTTTCCGATAAAATTGTCTAATAATTTCAATCTCAATCTAACACCGAATATTGCAGTTGCTAGAAGAATATATAAAGATAAGCTTGAGGAGCAAAAGAAAAAATGGTATACAAATAGAATCCTTTTTTCAGAGAATAAACAAAAAGCAATTTGGCAAATAATAAACGAACCCACTACAAAAAAATGTAGTCAAGTTGATTGACTCAGTACTTCCCACACATAAAAGTGATACCATTTTATTATCTTCCCTTTGCATGAAGCTATAGTCTGAGATCCTTATAATCCCCTGTAATCGTTCGCATGTCCTCAAAAAACACCCAACACAAAAACTAGTAGATATAGTTACATAAGTCTCTCCGTAGGAACTAAAGCGACACAACTTTTATTCTACGACCTCCAACTGGACGAAACTAAACAATCAGGAAAAACGAAGTTTGAGCTATTCTTATATTTTTAGTTTTTTTTATTGCTGCGCCGCCACTGGCGCGATTTTTTAAAAACATACGCATTTTTCATCATCGCCACGGTAACAATTCTGTGTCAAAATTTCATTAAAATCAGTCATATAATTTTCATGTTACTAAATTCAGAACGATCTAAAGCAATATTCATATACATCAGAAAATTCTAAGTCCCTAAGTCCCTTGATTTCTGTAATAGCCAAGGCAATGTTCGGATAGGCCTGAAAACGAATTGAATTTGGTTGGAAATACTGTTATTCTTATCTGGATGGGATGAATCAACAAAAACGCTACTGAAAAACTCCGCAAACCCGTTCACAATATCTTGTGGCTGCGATAATGTTTGGTTATTATAATGCATTTCACTAGGTATTCTGGATGATTTGTTTTTACATTTTATGTATGACCAGAATTGACGAGAATCATTATTGATATTACTCTGGACGTTTTTCACATACAGTTCATATGCCGAGTTAATTTTGACCTTGATCTGAGATCTTAATTCCTTGTATTGCTGAAGAAGATGTTCACTCTTTGTTCGCTTGGGTTTGGCTAGGATTTTTTCCTTTTTCTTAATGTCTTTAATAATATCTGAATTAAACCACGGTGGAAAAGTTCTCTTATGATTCTTGTACAAAGGAACATATGCATCAAAGATGGCGTTGATTTCAGTATAAAACTGATCAACAGCATCATCGATATTATTATAATTATTTAAGAATTCCCAATTTGTAAACAATATTGTATTATATAGCTCAGTAAAGTTTGCTTTACGGAAGTTATAAGTTTTATGATTTTTGTTAGCTTCAGAAGTGTTATTTCTGTTATGTATACTATTTAGCACAATGAACAAAGATGGGTGGTGGATATCCTCCGAAACAATAGGAGGTGTGTTATGCCTAACTTCACAGTCTAAATTAGTCATCACAAGATCAAGCAGTCTCCCATAATTGTTTGTAATAGAGTTAATTTGTGTAAGAGAAAAAACTTCTCTAAATTGATTTATGGCCGCATATCTTTTGTCATTAATATTTGCCTGTACATACCCTGTTACATTAAAATCACCTAAAATCAAAACATCCGCACTCGACAATACCTCTAATAATTCGAGTGATTCAAAAAATAATTCAAATTCGTCAGTACTAGTTGAGGGAGGTATATAAATAAGCACTATAATGAAAGCCTTATGTTCAAATAATAGTTTGCATATCAGAAAATCAATATTAGAAAAATTATTTTGTAGCGGTTCTGCATCTACAATATTGCACTTAATAAAATTTTTACATGCTAAAAGTACGCCTCCACCAGTCGCAAGTCCTGTGCGCTCTAGATTTCTGTCCTTTCTAAATACCTGATACTCATTAGGAATTAGTTCGCTGCTTAGTACCTCAGGTTGAATCCACGTTTCTGTGAGGCAGATCACATCACATTCACAATCACTAAAGTACGAATACACACTGTCAACTTTAGTGTTCAAGCCTCTCACGTTTTGATACAAACACACAAGATTGTTCACTCTGTCGGGCCTTGCAGGTTTAAATTAGCGATACTGGGAATGCCATTCTTGTATCTAATGGTTACATTTTCCCCTTTCTGTTTTCGGTCGTTTAGCTCATTTCGTAATGTCGTAATGTTATGGCAGGACCTCCCAAAAATATGTATAAAAAACGTCATTCGCTTTAAACAATTTTAACAATTTTTTAACTTTCAACAAAAATTTCGTGAAAAACCGAACATTAAGCTCAAATTTCTTATAACCTGCTAAGCAGACACGAATGAGTAATTTTTGTATTATCTACAGAACAACAAAGAATTTTCCATCAAGTTCCGACTGGTTTCGTCGTGATTCTTTTATTTTCATTTTAAAATAATCGGTACGGGCAAACCGCCCGTAGATTTCGGGTAACGATTTTTTGGAACATTACCTGTACTAAAATGTTACCGCATTTTCATTTGGTTACTTAACGATTTTTTTTCACGTTCAACACCCCCCTCCTCCCTCTATCCTCGATCCCTCTCATTTTGAGGTTATGGTGCAACGACAAAAAAATTTCCAAACTGCCTAGAACTCAAATACCAAGCGTCATCCGGTTTCTTGCTGGACACTAAAGCTACGAGTCGTTGCTCTGAGTCTACTGTCCGGGTGGAGAGGGGCATGTGCTGGGAGGGGGAAGGGACCATAATTATGATGTGGCGGCAAGATGTGTTTTGTTATTACTTAGGGTCTCAGGTATTAGAATCCGGTCATAGTTGCCGGTACTCGGATTTTGCATACCTACCCTTAGCGCCTGCACTAAGTAGCGTGGCAGTAGTAGTTGGGTGGTTGAGCTGAGTTGTAGCTGAGTTAAGTTTAAGAGATATTGTATTGAATTGTGAAGTAAAACGCTGAAAGTTACTCCAGTTTGATTCCCTGGTGTGAAGGAAACATTGGACAATAAGTTACGATTTCATTTATTTACACAATTTGGGGTGAAAACAGTATAAACCAAAAGTACACCCACTACTAAATAACAAGTATCGTACACAAGTACAAAAAGGTATTAGTTTTGTTGCTCATCCCTTAAAACTAGACATTGAAATAGAGAATCAAAAATAATCATACAACAATTGTTATTCAATTTACTTACTTACTATCTTACTTACTTACTATCTACTACTATATATGTCTACTTATTCGGTCGAATTGTTTAAATATTGAAGTTGTAGGGACCAATCCAATGACAGATTCAGTTTATTATTATTATATTATCCTGCGATATCCATATTTCTTTGTCTATAGTTTCATTGTGTACTTAAAAATCGCACCAAAGATAATTTAAGATTATATTAAGACTTTCAAGAATTAGAACACAACAGTTGTTGTTACTTGTGTATGTGCAACATACTTATTTATTTATTTATTTATTTATCATAAACACATTAGTAATTTGTTACAAACATTTTATTGTTGCCTAAGGAGCCTATATGGCAATAAATCCCTATTAAGTTTCAAACTCAAGAAAACACTTATAGAATCTTTGATATCGTCTATTTTTAATTATTGCAAAATTTTCTACTGTCCTTGCCTGGACCTTATTACAATAGACAGACTCTCAGTCGCCCAAAATAATTGTGTCCGTTTTATATTTAGTCTTCGTAAGTATGATCACATTTCTCATCGATATCCTGTGGTCAAATTTCAAAAAATGCCACTACTTTTTAAATATAATTTACGCGTTTTTGTCCATAAGTTGCTAGCGAGTGGGATTCCTGGGTATTTAAGAGAAAAATTGACATTCAAGTCTGATATTCATGACAGATGTGTTCATTTCTTTAACGTGGTGTCCTCTTACAATGAAACCACTGAAATGGATGATGGATCAAAACATTTGTCTTTAGTGAGATGCACGAAATTACTTAGAACCCTCTTCCTTTCGTATAGGTAAATTAGTGTAATATTCATTCTGTCTGTGTCGTTTTAATTCCTCCTGTATAAGCATATTAGGCAATTGTATCTTGTATATTATTTTAGTGGTAAATAATTGTATTTCAGTGTTTAAGATGGCTAAGTTAAGCTGATAGCTAAACTTCGTCATCTTAAGATACTGACAAGTGGAATGTGTATAATGCAATTTGTACTTAGAGTTACTTTTAAATAAAGCCGTGCATATACCCGTGTGTCAGCGTGGAAAAACCAAACAACTTTTCAAAAGATGAAGAATATCTGTTCGTTTCGTTAGTAGAAAAGTACAGGCATGTAATAGAAGGCAAAACAAAAGGTGCAACAACATGGAGCGAAGAGACGCAAAGAGGCGAGAGACAACGCCTGCGAAAAGATAGGAGAAGAATTTAATTGCAAATGTGCCAATAATAGCCGCAGTAAAGGTGGATATTCTTGGTCTCATTGCTTCTTCATTACTGCTATACGCATTTCCATCATAACCATCTATTTCAAATAAAAAGAACGATAGAAAAAATTAAGGTAACGATAAAATACGAAACTTCAAACGCCTAGCAAGTAGCAAAACCAAAATCACATAACCTAATGCGCATGCGTCATCGCAAACCTGGGGTTAACTCAAGAATTTCTTGGAGTAAAGTTAACCTCAAGTAAAATCGAAAACCACCATTTGTGATACATGACATCTGGGGTTAACCTCCAGTCAACACACAACCTTGAGTTAACGCATCATTGTGAAACCGGCCCCTAAGAGTGAAATAAGGTTCCTCTTGACCATCCGCAATGTTTGGGGTCTTTTGTAAATAGTGGTCATCTTAACATTTTGGTCCGGCTCTTCGTGCAAGAGAAGTTGGTGGGCAATTTGGTTAGCACTTACAGTAACCATGTCTTTAGAGCCTGCTGAGGAAGTTTTTGATGAGGCTCCAATCTTTCCTGGTAATGTGCTTCATATCTAGACTCTCAATCGAGTTTCTCCAAGTCTCCCTTCTCTCCTTGCTTAAGGATTCTAGCGGCTTGTTGCCTAGTTGAGTAGTTTCATCGGCATAGGGGTCTCTACCGGATTATTACTGGCGTCATAGATGTCTTTGTTCTCGTCAGACAGCCTAGAGACATAGAAACTTCGACATCCTCTAGAAATGGACTGCCTTGCTGAGCTCTTGACGGCAGAGACGAATTCCTTATAGTCGTAGGGATCCATTTTCGAATCCAACATTACAGAAAAATTTATCCAGTCAGCCGTGGTGAAGCTAAATTGACTCTTGAACGGAGCTTTCTGAGCAACTATCACTGGTCCAAATCTCTCCATGATTGGCCTATATTGGGTATATGGAATAGGATTAAGGACAGTCTTGTTGCAGATTCCGGATAGAGTGATGCTAGTTATTAATTCTTAATTTGTTACAGATTTGCTAAAGTATTACAATACAATGTCCCCAATAATGAACACCTCTTGGGACTACCGACTGTCGTCTGTTATAAAGCATTAGAAAAACCTGAGAACCTGACATTTGGGAGTATGAGGGTAGCCAACGTTATAGGTTGGTGTGTCGAAATGGTGAGTTTTTCCTCTTATGTAGTTGGCGAAGGAAACAAGTTCTTGAACGTGAAATTTACATGACGAAAAATCATCGATCTAACGCCTGTTTATCTGTCCGGGAAGCTTTGGTTGCTCTATAGCTCAGAACAAAGCTACTAAATATTCCTTAGAAGTCTGCGTGGTTATGCTATCAATAATATCAGTAGCATAATTGAGTTTTTTTTTAAGAGATGAAATTATAAGAATTATCTTTTGAAAGTTGGCGAGTTGCCAGTTCCATTGAATTAAGACTGATTGAATTAAATGGACTGCTGTAGACCTCACGGCTTCTGATGGCTTCCACTTGAGGTTCCTAAAAGTAGGAAAAACGAAAAAGGCAAACAATAGAGGCAAAATGATAAACAAAGAAGTCCATGCAGATATTGCAGATGTAACAGAGTGCAGGTAAGAGAATGGCCATCCATTGCGACCCAACGCAAATAAAATTAAGTTTGAGTTATCTATGAATAATTAAACGTAGTGGCTGTATTTTTGTACGTAACATTTATAGCATGTGTGCAAATAAATACAATACAAATACAAAAAAATTTACGACGTCAAGAGTAATGATGTTGTTTTAGTAAAGACAGGGTACCATATAACACATACTATACTTGAATTTAGTGAAAAGAATTCCTCATGGCTCCTGGTCCATTAACCCAGTGTCGTACTCGCACTCTGGTATAATCCGCCGCTAATCTTCGTCTGTTCCACTGTTGCTCACCTTTCAGAAATGTGCACTGGAAGCCAGGAAGTCCACAGCCGTCCGTTTACCTCAACGTTTCTTAATTCTTAGAATAATTTTTCACCCAGCCAATTTTGACGTTTTCATAATTAAGAAAGCTTTTAGTATATAGGTTATAATTATAAAATTTTTAGCAATTTTAGGGAAAATTTAGAGATTTTCCAGTGTTTTCAAGAGACCAAAGCCTTCAAAATAAAATTGGTAAAGCTGTCATGATTTTTGAACAAACATCACCAGATATTTACGAACTTTCACGAGCACATTTCTAAAATATAAATCGATTCATCTGAGTTCCGAAACTCATGTATGTACGTACAAGAATATTAGAATCGACATGAAGCGATTCTAATATTACATTTCTAATTATCGGAGTCCCTTGGCAGAGTCATCTTCGGCGAGGTGAACACCACTCAGGATTTCACTGGTCAAAATTCACCGTAATTATCAAGACGCGCCAGGTAGGTCGTGGACAAACCCCCGCCGCAGCCTCCGCCACAGTATTTGGGCTGTGCCTGCCTCATGTGGGGGAAACTTGGCCTGTGGTAGAGTTATGATTTACATATGTTTATTATTTTCTAGGATACCAGCTTTGTCTTGTTAGGGACGTACCCAATTCCGGCGATTATGAACCGAACGCTATAAATGAAGTGATCGCATTTACACATCTATGAAAATAAATATGTTTCAATACAAAGAAGATTTTTTCGAACCACACGAAAATTCAGGGGTGGAAAACTGATTACCTCATTTTCTAGGTGATGTCTCCTCAAAATACTTCAAAGACAATTCAAATCGAACTACCTCTCAGAATTTGGTATGTTGGCGAAATGTTCACTGGTATGGTCTCACATACATTTTGATCAAACATGTGGAAATATACATTTATATAAAAAAATGTAGTCAAGTTGATTGACTCAGTACTTCCCACACATTCCGATGATACCAGTTTTATTATTTTCCCACAGCACGAAACTATAGTCTAGATGCCCCTGCAATAAAATCATCGCTCGCCCGACCGCAAAAAAAGTGTTTTATTCTACTATTCTACTAGGTGCTTCTTCCACAGGTCAATGGACAATATATCATGAATACAACAAATTTTTGAGTTTTACAAACTCCCACCCCGAACCACCTCAGTTTCACCCCCAACCAAAAAAATTTTTGAAATGGTCAGGAGCTCCTAAAACGTCTAAAACGAAGTTTGTGGTGTTTTTTATACATATTTTTAATTTTTTTTATTATTGCCGCGCCGCCACTGAAATGGTTTCTAAAAACCATACGCGCTTTCCATACTCGTCGCGGTAATAAATCTGTGTCAAAATGTCATTAAAGTCAATTCAGAAGTTTCCACGTAACACAATACAAAACGATCCAAAGTAATACTTAATATCTATTTTGCATGCATCAGAAAGTCCCTTGGTTTCTGTAATCGGCAAGGCAATGTTCGGATGGACCTAAAAAAGTGTATTATGCCGCTAGGTCTTTCTCTCTCAGGTCAGTAGACAGCCTATTATGAGTACAACAAATTTTTTAGATTTACAACACCCCACCCCCTCAACCACCCTAATTTCACCCCCACCCCCAAAAAAGTAGAAAACGATCAGGAACCCTTAAAACGCCTAAAAACGAAGTTTGAGCTGTTTTCATATTTTTAGTTTTTTTTTTAATATTGCTGCGCCGCCACTGAGACGATTTCTTAAAATCAAACGCGTTTTCCATCCCCGCCAAGGTAGTAATACTGTGCCGAAATTTCATTAACATCAATTCAGTAAATTCAACATTATAAAATACAGAACGGTATAAAGCAATACTCGTAGGTGCACATCGGAAAATCCTCGAAGTCCCTTGGTTCCTGTAATACACAAGGTAATGTTCGGATGAACCTAAAAAAGTGTATTATACCGCTAGGTCCTTCTCTCTAAGGTCAGTAAACAGCCTATTATGAGTACAATAAAATTTTCAGCTTTACAACCCCCCACCTCCCAACCACCCCAATTTAACCCCCACCCAAAAAAAAGTAGAAAATGATCAGGAACCCCTAAAACACCTAAAAACGAAGTTTGAGGTATATATGAAATTTTTCGTTTTTTGCTGATTACTCCGCCGCCCATGCACCGATTTTCAAACTTGTAGTAACATTACCTACTACGACCCTACACCATATCACTGCACAAATTTCATCAAAACCTATGCAGCGGTTACTGATATTAGGAGGCTAGAAAAACGCCAACAGACAGACAGACCGACAGACCGACAGACCGACAGACCGACAGACCGACAGACCGACAGACCGACAGACCGACAGACCGACAGACCGACAGACCGACAGACGACAGACCGACAGACCGACATACCGACAGACCGACAGACCGACAGACCGACAGACCGACAGACCGACAGACCGACAGACCGACAGACCGACAGACCGACAGACCGACAGACCGACAGACCGACAGACCGACAGACCGACAGACCGACAGACCGACAGACCGACAGACCGACAGACCGACAGACCGACAGACCGACAGACCGACAGACCGACAGACCGACAGACCGACAGACCGACAGACCGACAGACCGACAGACCGACAGACCGACAGACCGACAGACCGACAGACCGACAGACCGACAGACCGACAGACCGACAGACCGACAGACCGACAGACCGACAGACCGACAGACCGACAGACCGACAGACCGACAGACCGACAGACCGACAGACCGACAGACCGACAGACCGACAGACCGACAGACCGACAGACCGACAGACCGACAGACCGACAGACCGACAGACCGACAGACCGACAGACCGACAGACCGACAGACCGACAGACCGACAGACCGACAGACCGACAGACCGACAGACCGACAGACCGACAGACCGACAGACCGACAGACCGACAGACCGACAGACCGACAGACCGACAGACCGACAGACCGACAGACCGACAGACCGACAGACCGACAGACCGACAGACCGACAGACCGACAGACCGACAGACCGACAGACCGACAGACCGACAGACCGACAGACCGACAGACCGACAGACCGACAGACCGACAGACCGACAGACCGACAGACCGACAGACCGACAGACCGACAGACCGACAGACCGACAGACCGACAGACCGACAGACCGACAGACCGACAGACCGACAGACCGACAGACCGACAGACCGACAGACCGACAGACCGACAGACCGACAGACCGACAGACCGACAGACCGACAGACCGACAGACCGACAGACCGACAGACCGACAGACCGACAGACCGACAGACCGACAGACCGACAGACCGACAGACCGACAGACCGACAGACCGACAGACAGACTTGGGAGCAGCATATCAAGGAAGTATCAAAAACACTGTCAAAGAGTGTTTATCTGATCAGAAATCTTTCTTTCATCACTAGTCAACCAACAGTAAAAGCGGCATATTATGGGCATTTCTATTCTCACTTAAAATACTGCATCATAAACTGGGGTCACTCTTGCCATGCCAAAACACTATTTTCACTGCAGAGACGTTGTATTAGAATAATATCTCATCTTCCTTACGATGCTTGTTGCAGAAATACACTACCCTGCATTTATATTTTAGAATGCATCTGCTATGTTAGGGGTAACATGCATAAGTTCACCAAACATTCTGATGAGCATATGTACAATACAAGGCACAAAAATAATTTTCATGGCAACTACCTAAGACTCGAAAGATCTAAAAATGGATTTAATTACTATGGTATCAAGTTTTATAATGTTCTGCCAAACAGTGTTAAAGCTCTAAATGATGCACAATTAAGGTGTAGTATCAAAAATTACCTTCTGTCAAAGGCATTTTATTCTTTTGTTGAATACCTTTCAGATAACTTCAAAGATATCTCTTTTTAAATGTTTTTGTTTCTGGCTGTTGTTTGTGATTACCTGTTATTGTTCGTTATATTTATATTTGTATATCAGCCTTTTATGTAAAAACTATTATTTAATTTATTTAGTATGTATCTACATTTTTGACGTGTGTAAGCATACTCATGCAAAAACACAAATAAACTACTACTACTACTACTACTACTACTACTACTACTACCGACAGACCGACAGACCGACAGACCGACAGACCGACAGACCGACAGACCGACAGACCGACAGACCGACAGACCGACAGACCGACAGACCGACAGACCGACAGACCGACAGACCGACAGACCGACAGACCGACAGACCGACAGACCGACAGACCGACAGACCGACAGACCGACAGACCGACAGACCGACAGACCGACAGACCGACAGACCGACAGACCGACAGACCGACAGACCGACAGACCGACAGACCGACAGACCGACAGACCGACAGACCGACAGACCGACAGACCGACAGACCGACAGACCGACAGACCGACAGACCGACAGACCGACAGACCGACAGACCGACAGACCGACAGACCGACAGACCGACAGACCGACAGACCGACAGACCGACAGACCGACAGACCGACAGACCGACAGACCGACAGACCGACAGACCGACAGACCGACAGACCGACAGACCGACAGACCGACAGACCGACAGACCGACAGACCGACAGACCGACAGACCGACAGACCGACAGACCGACAGACCGACAGACCGACAGACCGACAGACCGACAGACCGACAGACCGACAGACCGACAGACCGACAGACCGACAGACCGACAGACCGACAGACCGACAGACCGACCTCCCCAAATTATCTTATGCCGCTAGGTTTTTTCTTCACAGGTCAGTGGACAGGCTATAATTAATACAGCAAACTTTTCAGTTTTCAACCCCCACCCCCCAACCACCCCAATGTCACCAGCACCTTTCAAAAAAACTCAAAAAATGATCAGTAACCTCTAAAACACTTAAAAACGTGTCACCAGCACCTTTCAAAAAAACTCAAAAAATGATCAGTAACCTCTAAAACACTTAAAAACGATGTTTGGGCTGTTTTTATATTTTTCGTTTTTTTATTATTTCTACACCACCACTGGCACGATTTATCAAAACCATACGCATTTGGCATCCTCGACACGGTAGTAACACTGTGTCAAAATTTCATTAAAACCAAGTCAACAGTTTCTTCGTTACATAATATAGAACGATCTAAAGCAATACCCGTATGTTTACACCAGAAAAAATTCTAAGTTCTTTGGTTTCGGTAATAGGCAAGGCAATGTTCAGATGGATCTAAAAAGGTGATTTATGTCGCTAGGTCTTCCTTCACAGGTCAGTGGACAGCCTACTATGGATACAGCAAATTTTTCAGTTTTCCAACCCCCCACCCCCTAACCACCCCAATTTCAGCCCCACCCAAAGAAACTCAGAAAATTATCAGGAAGCTCTAGAACACTTAAAAACGAAGTTTGACCTGTTTTTATATTTTTAGTTTTTTTATTATTTCTGCGCCGCCACTGGCACGATTTACAAAAACCATACGCATTCGCCATCCTCGACACGGCAGTAATACTGTGTCAAAATTTCATTAGAATCAATTCAACAGTTTCTTCGTTACATAATATAGAACGATCTAAAGCAATACCCGTATGTTTACACCAGAAAAAGTCCTTTGGTTTCTGTAATAGGCAAGGCAATGTTCCGCTGGACCTAAAAAAGTTATTTATGTTGCTAGGTCTTCCTTCACAAGTCAGTGGACAGTCTATTATGAAAGCAACAAATTTTTCAATTTTACAACCCCCCCGCCCCCCAACCACCCCAATTTCACCCCTACCAAAAAAAAGTAGAAAATGATCAGGAACCCCTAAAACGTCTAAAAACGAAGTTTGAGGCATATTTAAAATTTTTCGTTTTTTGCTAATTACACCGCCGCCCATGCACCGATTTTCAAACTTATAGGACCATTACCTACTACGACAGACCGACAGACAGACCGACAGACAGACCGACAGACAGACCGACAGACAGACCGACAGACAGACCGACAGACAGACCGACAGACAGACCGACAGACAGACCGACAGACAGACCGACAGACAGACCGACAGACAGACCGACAGACAGACCGACAGACAGACCGACAGACAGACCGACAGACAGACCGACAGACAGACCGACAGACAGACCGACAGACAGACCGACAGACAGACCGACAGACAGACCGACAGACAGACCGACAGACAGACCGACAGACAGACCGACAGACAGACCGACAGACAGACCGACAGACAGACCGACAGACAGACCGACAGACAGACCGACAGACAGACCGACAGACAGACCGACAGACAGACCGACAGACAGACCGACAGACAGACCGACAGACAGACCGACAGACAGACCGACAGACAGACCGACAGACAGACCGACAGACAGACCGACAGACAGACCGACAGACAGACCGACAGACAGACCGACAGACAGACCGACAGACAGACCGACAGACAGACCGACAGACAGACCGACAGACAGACCGACAGACAGACCGACAGACAGACCGACAGACAGACCGACAGACAGACCGACAGACAGACCGACAGACAGACCGACAGACAGACCGACAGACAGACCGACAGACAGACCGACAGACAGACCGACAGACAGACCGACAGACAGACCGACAGACAGACCGACAGACAGACCGACAGACAGACCGACAGACAGACCGACAGACAGACAGACCGACAGACAGACAGACAGACAGACCGACAGACAGACAGACCGACAGACAGACAGACCGACAGACAGACAGACCGACAGACAGACAGACCGACAGACAGACAGACCGACAGACAGACAGACAGACAGACAGACCGACAGACAGACAGACCGACAGACAGACAGACCGACAGACAGACCGACAGACAGACCGACAGACAGACCGACAGACAGACCGACAGACAGACCGACAGACAGACCGACAGACAGACCGACAGACAGACCGACAGACAGACCGACAGACAGACCGACAGACAGACCGACAGACAGACCGACAGACAGACCGACAGACAGACCGACAGACAGACCGACAGACAGACCGACAGACAGACCGACAGACAGACCGACAGACAGACCGACAGACAGACCGACAGACAGACCGACAGACAGACCGACCGACAGACAGACCGACAGACAGACCGACAGACAGACCGACAGACAGACCGACAGACAGACCGACAGACAGACCGACAGACAGACCGACAGACAGACCGACAGACAGACCGACAGACAGACCGACAGACAGACCGACAGACAGACCGACAGACAGACCGACAGACAGACCGACAGACAGACCGACAGACAGACCGACAGACAACCGACAGACAGACCGACAGACAGACCGACAGACAGACCGACAGACAGACCGACAGACAGACCGACAGACAGACCGACAGACAGACCGACAGACAGACCGACAGACAGACCGACAGACAGACCGACAGACAGACCGACAGACAGACCGACAGACCGACAGACCGACAGACCGACAGACCGACAGACCGACAGACCGACAGACAGACAGACCGACAGGCAGACCGACAGACAGACAGACCGACAGACAGACCGACAGACAGACAGACCGACAGACAGACCGACAGACAGACAGACCGACAGACAGACAGACCGACAGACAGACAGACCGACAGGCAGACCGACAGACAGACAGACCGACAGGCAGACCGACAGACAGACCGACAGACAGACCGACAGACAGACCGACAGACAGACCGACAGACAGACCGACAGACAGACCGACAGACAGACCGACAGACAGACCGATAGACAGACCGACAGACAGACAGACAGACAGACAGACAGACAGACCGACAGACAGACCGACAGACAGACCGACAGACAGACCGACAGACAGACCGACAGACAGACCGACAGACAGACCGACAGACAGACCGACAGACAGACCGACAGACAGACCGACAGACAGACCGACAGACAGACCGACAGACAGACCGACAGACAGACAGACCGACAGACAGACAGACCGACAGACAGACCGACAGACAGACCGACAGACAGACCGACAGACAGACCGACAGACAGACCGACAGACAGACCGACAGACAGACCGACAGACAGACCGACAGACAGACCGACAGACAGACCGACAGATAGACCGACAGACAGACCGACAGATAGACCGACAGACAGACCGACAGACAGACCGACAGACAGACCGACAGACAGACCGACGGAAATAAGTGACGTGGATTTTCGTTATGTAGACATCCCAAAACGCCCAAAATATCTATTATCTCAAAATCGAAAATTTTCGCGATCACAATACTTCGGGCTTCGGCTTGAGAAGGATATGTTAATCTAGTTCTTATAGCTGAATCGAGATTTTCATGCAAATTGCGAACCGTTACTGCATTTGATTCAAAGAGGACCATGAGTAGATTTAATCGCAATCCACCATACTTCAATCTTTAAAGGAAATTCCTCGGAAAATTCTTAACAGCACGTCAGGTGATACTTCTATTTCTGATGAACGGAACAAATTAGGGTAGCATTGAGGCATTATCCCTTTTGCGATAAACATAGTCAGTTAAAATAACCAACCATTACCATTCCAGCTGATAAGTTGGACAATAATAATAGACGATGTGATAGACAAATCTCCGCGCCGCTACAACAGACCTAGTTGGTATACGCAGAAAGATGTGGGACTAATGGCGATTAATGATGCTCTTATGATAGAGGCAGGCATCCACATACTACTGCGTAAGTACTTAGGTGACAAGAAGTGCTACACATACATTCTGGAACAATTCCTCGCCGTTTCCACCAAGGAGATCATAGGACAGACGATGGACATGATGTTCAAGACTCCAGATGGGACGCCATCTCTGGATCTTTTCACCATGAGTCGATACAAGTAAGATTTCTCTAATTCAGATACATTAAGCCTAGTAACATGGTTTCTGTTAACTTCACTTAACTAACACAAAAACTCACAAATATACAGGGTGTCCCATTAAAAATTTTAAATCGGACGTCACATGATCAAAACAAATACCTCACTGGGTGATACAATAATAAGAAAAGATACTAAATTTGTTTTTATTTACACCCCCAAAATTATAATTCGCTACTAGTTCCCAGTTCCGATATATTGCTTGTCCTAATCGTCGTGGAAATACTCTGTATAAGTGATTTAGATATCCTCCAAAAGCAATTCTGAAATTTATGTTTATGAAATCAAAGCTATATCCTAGTGAGGGTTGTTCAGGGAAGCTCTGATACACGATGTCAGGCAACTTCATTTCTTACATAGTATCACTAGTTACCACAAAAATTCAACTGAGCAAGGTAACATCAAATACGACCATGATGGCATATAAATTATACGGAAAAGACATACCTAAAATGAGAAAATCGATTATGCAAAAATCATAATACAGGGTGTCCCATGACAACTAAGACAAGCAATATTGTAGGAACTGGGCAGTAGTAAAAAATTATAATTTTGGGGATGTAAGTTAGAGTAAATGATGTGTCTTTTCTTGTTATTGTGTTACCCAATGAGGTATTTGCCTTTGGTCACGTGACGTCCGATTCAAAATTATTATTAATGCCTTTTTATGTTTCTCCCGATTAAACAATTCCAACAAACTAGCACACATGGGGTCTAAAGTGATTAAAGTGATTAATTCAAGATCTACAGGTACTTAAAGGATTGTACCACTACCATTGATGTTAACCCAACTCAAGGTGTTAGGCGACCCGTGCCGAGGAGTGCATGGCGGTAGGGGAGTACCGTCTTAAACGGAGCCTCTAAGATACCAGGCAACCTCTCATACAGAGAAGTCCACCCAGAGGAAGATCCAACTTTGTATCGGAGGTGGACCTGACATGTCCAGTATGGACGGATGAAAACCCTGCGAAAAGAAAAAGAGCAGAGGTGACAACTGACAAATCAGATGAAAAGCTTTCTCCAATCATCAGAAAGCTAATCGAAAAGGATGAGGGCCTAAAGGAGCAGCTCAAAATAAATGTCAATACAGAAACCTCTAGCAAGAGTGGCATTGAGGAGATACGTAGGCCTGTAGACAAGCTAAAGGGCGTAGACCCAACAGCAGGTCATACCAGCATACTAGTCAAAAGGGTGCATCAAGGTACTCAAACTACTGAGGAGCTTGAAGAAGGCGCCAAGATCAGTACCAGCACGCAAACGGAGGATGTGTAGTATAGAAATAAGAAAAGCTTAGAGGAACAAGCCACAGAAATAACGGAAGCCTTAAAGAGCAGACTTTGAGGCCTTTAAGAAAATAGCAGACAGATCCTGGCCAGAAACTGCTTATGCAAAGGTGGAAGAAATTGAGGGAAACCCTGTTTGAGACGGGAAAAAAGGAAGGGATCTGCTATTATGCACTGGTGCCAAGCAAAGTTATAAGTTGTTCCAATGAAAATACCCTGAAATAGAACAACTCGGGGTGGATGGAGACAAAACCGAGGGCTTCTCATATATAAAATATGAGACCAGTATTGCCAAGAATAAAGGCCCCGCAGAACAATGCAGGAATTATGTCTTCAAGGTTATATTGGACGAAGAGGAAGCTGCAGCGTTTTTGAACTTGATAAAGCTGATGGAGATCCTTATTCAGGAAAACCGCTCCTATATTTTCGTTCCCACACCGGACATATCACGGAAAGAGCAACAAAAAAAATTGCTTGAGTTTGTCTTCTCAAAGACTGAAATCAACGTCATTCTATATGTACCCCCAAAGAAGACAACCAAAGAGGGGGAAGAGACCAAAAGATAAGAGAGACCAGTCATAGCTGCTACAGACGGGAAGACCGAGGCTGTCATTTTCGCCGCGGAAGGCCTAAACTATGCTCAGCTCCTTAAGAAGGCCAAATAAGACATTAAGGTAGAGTACCTAGGAGTAACAGTGAACCGGGTTAGACAAACAAGGAGAGGGGAACTGCTACTCACGATTGCTAAAGAAGGTGGAGGTGATGAGCAACTGAGAGACGCTATCAGCAAACTCGATGTACCGGGAATTTCGGCAAGAAGCGGGGGTCGAGGCACCTTAACATATTCGGGGCATGGATGAAGTAACCTCGCTGAATCAGGTTGAAGAGGCCCTGCGGAAGGCTGTACCAAATAGGGACCAGGAGATTATGATGAAGTCCCTCAGACCTACAAAAAACGGGAACCAAGTAGGAACCGTCATCGCCTCCAAAGAAGCGGCTAAAAGGCTGCTGGATATAGGTCGTGTTAAAATAGACCTAATCAAATGCGGGATGGAGAAGAGAGTCACCGTGCAAAAATGCTCCAAATGCTGGGAAACAGGTCACTCAGCCAGCAGATGTAAGGGAGCCGACAGGACAAACCGCTGCTTAAACTGTGGCAAGGAAGGCCACAAAAAGGCGGAGTGCACCTGCCTACTGCCCGATATGTGAGCAGGCTGATCATAGGGCAGGTTCTTATGCATGCCAGACCTTCGCAAGTACATATAGAGACCGGCAAGGGGAAGCCAGGCAAAGGAGAAAATCAGTGACGGGAGGCGTAGTAGGTAAGACACAAGACGCGCCAAAAAATGATAAAAATTCTTCAAACGAATCTAAACAGGTCGCGGTCGGCGCATGACATGGCCCATGCGACGATGATAGAGAGAGATGCAGATATCAGAACCAAACAGGAAACTATGCACTCAATCCATGTGGCATACAGACGATAACTACGATCAGGCAGTCTATATTCGTAACAAACAAATTACTGTTCCATCTGTACGTAAGACATCTGGGTTTGTATGCATAGAACTAAAGGAAATAGCATTCTACTACTGCTACTGCTCACCTAATATACCGTTTGCAGACTACGAAAAGTACATAGAGTCACTTTGGGAGGATCTACTATCTCAAGGGAAGGAAGCCATAACATTGGGCGATCTAAATTCGTAAGCTGTTGACTGGGGCTCTCCAGTAATGGACAGAAGAGGCGCGGTTCTGTGCGAATGGCTGGCTGCTAGCAACATGGTAGTCATAAACGATGGACTTCAGCCAACCTTCTGTAGACATAACAGCTGCTCCTACGTAGACATAACGTTCGCAAGTCAAAATATTTCCCGAAAAATAATGAAGTGGTAAGTCTTGGAAGCCGAATCAATGAGTGACCATCGATACATCTACTTCGAAGTAAGAACAAAAACCAAAGGTAGAAGACCAACAAACCAACGTCTCGCGCCCTTCATAGATATGACCAAGGTGCGAAATATGCTAAAAAGCAAATTAGGGGTACTAGGAACTGACGAACTCACAGTCGATGAATACAGCGGAATCATGACAAGTATCATCAAGGAGTGTACCATCAAGAGAAACAAAACGATAGCCAAAGTACCTTATTGGTGGACAGCGGAAATAGGGGAGGCACGGAGTAGATGTATTTTCAGTTGAAGGCTGAAAGGACCGAAACTGAGCTAGAATCTCTTCATGACGTATATACCGCAAACAAGAGGCTGCTCAAGCTGCTGATAATTGCTGCCAAAAGAAAGCAGTGGAGGAAGCTATGCGATGAACTAGAGAACGACATCTGGGGAGAAGGGCATCGCATAGTGACAAAAAAGCTTACTGGGGCGACATTGACCTATGGTATGGAGCCTGATAGGAAGGTAGATATAGTACGCCAGCTCTTTCCAAGTCGTCAGGATGGTTGGCCCGAAGAACCCGTGCAGGAAGACTGTTTACCATTCACTATGGCAGAACTGGAAGAAGCCGGAAACAGACTGAAGATTGGTAAGGTACCGCGTTTAGATAAAGTCACGCCAGAAGTACTCAAAGAAGCCATAGTAACGGCATCCCAACTTCTGCTGGGTATGCTGAATAGACTCCTGAAAATCCAAACATTTCCGCAAGACTGGAAAAGAGCGAAAGTGAGAAAACCTCCTGAACTGGCCTCATCCTACACGCCTATTTGCCTATTGCACGCCATAGACAAGCTGTATGAAGCGATAGTGCGCAAGAGACTGGAGCTCGAACTGGCAAGATTAGGGGGTTTATCAGCAAAGCAATTTGGTTTTCGGCGTGGTAAATCGACTATAAACGCCATGGAAAGCATCCTAGAAATAGTAGAACGCTCAAAGGATAAATGGTGTGCGCTCATAGCTTTGGATGTGCGGAACGCATTCAATACTGCTTCGTGCGGCATTATTATACATGAGCTAAGACGTCGAAAGGTTTCAAAATACCTAACCAATTTGATCAGCAGCTATTTCAAAGACAGGACCATCTTAATAGCAAAGGAGGCCCTGGAGACCGCAACGGGTGTTCCACAGAGATCCGCGCTAGGGCTGCTACTGTGGAACGTACTGTACCATGACGTGCTAAGGCTGGCTCTCCCTAGAAATACAACGAAAGTGGGTTTCGCAGATGATTTGGCGCTTGTGGTCTGTGCCAATCACGAAAATGAGTTGATGCGAAAAGTAAACGATGCACTTAGAGTAATAGAAACGTGGATGCATAAACTGGAATTGGCGTCTCGTCTCTTCCAACAACGACCACCAGCCATAGAATAGAGTTTCTTTCATTTGTTGCTCCGAAAAGTCAGGCAACTCCATTTTTTTGGATCTTTATTATTTAACAAAAGTCGATTGCATAACATAGAAATTATTTTCCATAGTTAAATGATACTCGTAGTACAATGATTCTTTATATTCAAATAAAGAATATCACTGCACATTTCAACAAGTTACAGAGTTTTTTTGAATTTCTCCAAAAGTTTGTAAAACTGCAGCCGCCTAGTTGTTGCATTCGGGTCTTCGACTATATATTTCATATTTTAGGACCAAGGTGAAATACGCAACTTGCTCCTATTCCTGTTTGCCTATGGCCTTGGCAATGTATTTGGCGAATATATACGATCATGAGCAGCACACCCAGGTCAAGAGAATTTTCTTGGAAATGGGAGAACTTTATCAGATGCAGGTAACAAATAATTATAGTATGATAGCCTTGCTGGCATTTTACTAGTTAGTAATTAAATGGCACAATTTTTTTTTACACAAGTATATATTTTCTCTCAGATTCATTGCTGTATGACGCGGATTGACCTTGGTATCATCTCTGACATTTCTCAAAGGCACACATTGCCCTTTAACCTGATCTTGATAAGCCATATTTTGCTGTTTTTGACCCAGAAATGGAAGTTACATCGATTCACTCAGTATTTCCCACACCTTACGGTGATATTAGTTTATTATTTTGCCATAGCATGAAGCTATTGTCAAATCACCGCCCAGTCACTCGCAAAAGGTGTCTTATCCCACTAGGTCCCTTTTTCATAGGTTAATCGATAGTCTATTATAAATACAACAAATTTTCAGTTTTACAACACCACTCTCCCTAACCGCCCGCCCCAATTTCACCCTACCCAAAAAAAGTAAGAAACAATCACCAATCCCTACGAAACCACTGTTGTGAACAGCAAAAGACAAAGAGAACTAAATAAGCACAACGGTCACAAAGTACTCCTTAGAAAGGACCAACAGAAAACGTTCTTCAACTTTGTACAGTTGAGGGAGTGTACGACAAAACAGGTTGGGTATCGCGGTCCCATCTACAGACTTGGACAAAATGGAGAAATTTAAAGAGCTCTTATAACTTATATTCGCTGGTACAAATTTGGCAGTATCCATCGAATAAAAGAGGCAACAACCAAAAAACTGGAGACAGTGAGAGGCTGTCGAAGGTGCGCAAAGTACGGAGCACAGAAGCCGTCATAGTCACCGCGAATGGTCTCAGCTATGCGGAGCTACTCACGAAAGTAAAAGAAGAGACAAAGAATAAGGATATTGGCATTACAGTTAGCAAAGTACATAAGACGGAACAAGGCGAACTGTTTCCAACAGTGCCAAAAGATGATGGAGAGGCTGAGCAGCTCAAGAACGCCATAGGAAGACTCAACTTGGTAGGTGTATCAGAGCGTAGGGATGTGACGATCCCATCGCCCAGAGGCGATAGTGCACCTTGCACCGTCGACCTAGCCCAGAGACGACGGTGCATCGTGTACTATTAGCCTTGCAGTCAGTCAAAGGGGGGAGAAGTGCAGTCACTCAGCTTTGCCCGCGGTGCAATTACCCCCACATCGGAATATTTCCGGGAAACTGGAAATAGGATCCAGGAAATAGGGGGTGCCAAATAGCCTCACGGCTCCCGGTTACCCATAAGTGATAAAGTGAGTTAATTGGTATTAAAAAATGCTCAATGGCTCTTCCAGGATCAAAAAATTCCGGAGGTAAACTATCTGGCCGTGCCAGGTGGTCCGGAGGCAACATTAAGCGAAGTTAGTATAAAAAAGTGCGCTGCCACTCCTCGCCAGGCCAACAACGGAAACCATCCTTCCCAGCAACCTTGCATTGACGACAGGCACAAAGGCCAGATAAACGTGTTCAGAGCCGACTTTACAAATATACGAGGTCTTGCCTCCAACATAAACTCTGTCCATTAAAATCTTCAGGCAGAAAAGCCGCATATTCTGGCACTCACGGAAACTCAAGTTGGCCACTTATACACCCGATTTAGACGTAGGTTTGACGTATGCATGTAAGTTAAATTTGGGTCCTCTTGTCATAGAGATGAAGAGCTTGAACTGGAATGATTTGACATCATACGGCTCAAAATATCCTTTTAAAATCATTCCAAATTCTTATGCTGCGTATATAGGCCACCAAGTAGCAACAACTACAAGGAGCTCTTCGAGAAGGTTTCATTCACTGTGGACGTGCTGCAATCAGATCACCCTCATTCAGAGATAGTCTTCCTGGGTGACTTCAAAGTTCACAATTCATACCGGCAAGCATTCAAATAAAACGAACAGCGGCAGATAGTCAAAGAACCAACAAGGATCTCCAGCCTCCACGGAGATTTTGCTAGTCTGCTGGACCTATATCCTCACAACTACTCGAACAATTTACACAGTGAAAGTAACCGCTCCCCTAGGATCGTCTGACCATAACACCATCTCAACGCTTGTAGATGCATTTTCCCAGATTTCCATCATACAAAAGCCTCGGCGCGGCGGGTCTCGCATTACTGATCGGAATAGTGGGACGACCTTAGAGAATACTACCAGTCCCTTCCCTGGAACGACGTCTGCTTCAAGCCACAAGGCTCATCAGCTTGCGCCCAAGAAGTAACAGAGGTATTAATATCAGGCATGGAAGCCTATATTCCACATGTCGTCAAGCGTCCCTCCAATCGGCGTTGTAGAGATGCGGTTACTTCTAAAAACCAACATTACTTAGTTACTTCTAAAAACCAACATTACAAAGAATGGAGAAAAGATCGATATGCCGATAATCACCGCTTTTTTATCGACGCCAGAAATTACTGTAAACGCGCGTTTGACAGCAGCAAGGAGGAACACAACCAAAAAATTAAGAACAAGCTCCACTCATGTCTTAATTCGTCCAGAACATTCTGGTCTGTAGCTAAGGCTGTTAGTCAGACCTTTTCCTATTCGTCAATACCAACCTTGACCAGAGAGGACATGTCCATCGCTTCTGCTCCTAAAGAAAAGGCAGACGTCTTAGGGAGGCTTTACGCAGCGAATTCTACCGTAGACTTTCAAGGAAGTACTCCGACCACCACCATAAATGGAACTCGAGAATGGCAGAGGTCAAATTTCAACATCGAGATGTGAGAAGCAGCCGCCAAAAACTAAACTCTATGAAAGCTACTGGTCCTGACCAAATTCCAGCCATTGTTCTTGAACGCTGTGCCGCTGAGCTTGCTCCTGTTCTTTGCAAGCTCTTTAAACTATTATATCAGCGAGGCGTGTTTTCCGCTGCATGGAAGGTTGGCTGCGTGCCGCTCATTCCTAAGAAAGGAAAAAAAAACGATCCCACCAGCTATAGACCTGTGGCTCTTCTCAGTATAATATCTAAGGTTATATTCATTAAACCCAGCTCCTGAAATACCTGGACGACAATAACATCACGATCGCCAGTATGGCTTCCGTCCGCATAAGTCTAGGGGTGACACCTGGCCTACGTCACTCACTTGTGGAACAGAGCAATTGAAAATCATGGCGAATCCCATGTTGTTGCGCTTGATATATCGAAAGAATCCGACAGAGTGTGGCATGAGGGACTTATGAGTAAGCTTGCTGCTGTTTTTGGACTACCACCTAGCCTGCGTCAGTGGCTGAAAAGGCTTTTGAACGATCGTGCTCTCCTGTCCCCTACACTATTTCTGTTGTATATCAATGAGCTGCTGGAAATAATATACAATCCAGTCTACAGCTTCGCAGACGACAGTACATTAATATCGTGCATGAAACCAGGTAAGCCACTGTCAGCCCAGGAGACGGTACGTCGGCGTCAGCGACAGCAACATGCCTCACAGATTTATGCAGATATCAAAACAATGTGGCGATTAGTAAATAAAGTACACTTTAACGTACAGAAAACTCAGACAACAACACTGACAAAGAAGTCTCCCAATAGTCAAGTCACCTTCCGTCAAGCTTTTGGGGATCAACATTAACAATAAAATGTCCTGGCACGACCACGTCGTCAGTATTGCTAAAACGGCATCACAGAAGCTTGGAGTTTTGTTCTGCTGTAGGAAGCTGTATACACCAGAACAACTACTGCTGCTCTACAAGGCGCAGATCCTACCAACGTTGGAGTATTGCTCCCATGTGTGTTTACAGATTCTATCACGAAAGATGTTCGAGGGAGCACTCTTAGATAATAACATCAAAGGCCGTCCGAACGAGGATTACTCGAGAGGCTCTGCGAGCGCATCCTTACCAGGTCGACAATCGTACTCCACGTACCAGTTTCATCCAGCATTCCTTCTTTTGGAGAACTTCGACACTGGGAATTTATTTCCTGACGGCTACAACCTGCAGCGTTTCCAATCTAACTTGCACCGACACTTTTCCCCTCGCAGCGCCATAGGCTTTTAGCCTTTGTGGGAGGTTGTCCATAAAAAAAGTAACAGAGGGCGAGTCGTACTGCACATTCGAGGCGTAGACGGCGTCACGACAGCTGAAGAAGTGGAAGAAGCACTTCGAGAAGTCATTCAAGATGCGTAGAAAGAGGTCGTCGAATCCTTAATACCAACAAGGAACGGCAATCAAGTCGCAACGGTTATGGCGGCGGAAAGTTTGGCGGAACAACTGACGGAAAAAGGACGAGTCAAAGTGGATATCGTAATATACAGTGTCCAGGGACGTCTATACGTGGACCGATCTAAGAGGTGCTCAGAAACCAGCCACTTAGCTAGTAGATGTAGAGGCGTCAACAGGGGAAAACTATGTTTGAACTACACCGCCAAGGAGGGGCATAAAAAGGTGGACTGTAAAGAGCTAGCCTACAGTCCACTATGTACAAAAGGTGGGAATAAGGCAGGCTTCTATGCTTGTATTTTCTACCAGAGCACGCTGAGGAGATTTTAGAAGTAGAAAACGTGAACGAAGACAGGAGCTGTATCTAAGGCAGAAGAAAGGGTGTGCTAGACAGTGAATAACACTCATCCTTCAAATCAACCTAGACAGGCCGCGCACTATGTGGCGCATGCTCTTTGCGTTGAAAGAGGCATAGATCTTCTCCTAACTTTGGAACCAAATCGCAAGACATGTACGCAGTCAAAATGCCATACCGATTTAGATTACGATATTGCGGCGTATTTGCACAACAGAAAAGTCAAAACGATGGAGAAGAAAACCGGATGCAGTAGAATCCAGTTGGAGAAAACTACTGTTATTACTGGTCACCCAACATTCAGTTCGACGAGTACGAGCGCTATAATACTCGGTGACTTGAATGCCAAAGCAACAGAGTGGGGGTCACCAAGTACTGACAGAAGAGGAAAAGAGTACTTTTGCGAATGGCTAGCGGCAACGAACATGGTTGTGGTAAGCGACGGTCTCTTTCCGATTTCTGCATTAGGAAAAGTAAAGTAAGTAAATGTCCTCAGTACGTTATTATACTCTGTTGTATAATTACCCAAACAGCAACTTTGTAGATTGAGCACTTCGAAATCAAAATGGCAATGAAGATAAAAGCCTACCAGTGTTGCCCAGTACAGCATAATAGTATTATTAGCAGGGTTTCTCGGTATTTTAGTTAGTATAGAAGATGTATCTTCCTTAAACCAAGCCTAATACTTGCAATGTTTTCAGATTTTATATAGTAAATGTCAAATAGATACCTTTACTGGCAGACAGGCCGACAGACAGACCGACGGAAATGAGTGACGTGGATTTTCGTCATCTAGACATCATAAAACACCCAAAAAGTGCGTTATCTCAAAATCGAAATGTTCGCGATCACAATACTCCCCTCACCGTCGGCGTGGGAAGTAAAAACTAAAAATATAGAAACAGCTCAAACTTCGTTTTTACGCGTGATCATTTTCTACTTGTGGGTGGGGTGAAATTGGGGTAGTTGAGGGGTGGGGACCATATAACTCAATGTCTTTTTGCATTCATAATAGGCAATCCATTGACCTGTGAAAAGAACGCCTTGCGGAATACCACATTTTTTTGGTTGCAAGGGGATCTCAGACTCTATCTTCATGCTATGGGAAAATAATAAACTGCTAGGTATCACAGTAATATGTGGGAAGCACTGAGTCAATCAACTTGACTTCATTTTTCCTTAGCACTGAACCGCTATGATAACAAGAAACAAAAAAATAATAACCTCTACTACTAATTTCGCATGAGCATACTATAACAACTAGTCCTGTAAAACTATTAATTTTTGAGCAACACACACAACGATAAGGTTCATTTACGATTACATAGGGTTCAAGGGAATGCGGAGATCCTAGATAAAAGGTTCTAGACAAAGGATACCTGGGGCCTCTTCATTCTCAGGAGGGTTTTCAAGGCGACTTTCAAGACTGTCCAGTTGTCGGCAGTGGACATAACTTCTGTCTTCTGCCGACGTGCGGTTTTGCAGCTTACACTCAGTGGCCCTGTGATCACTTAACCTGGTGGAGCTACTACCGGCGGCTTCAGGCTGGAGACCCGAAAGCGCTTCCTTGGAATGGGTAACAGCATTGCTAGTATTGATACCAGTTCCTAGGAAATCGCACCAAACGTCCTCTGGGACATCTGAACATCCGACTCAAGGTGTCATGCCACCCGGTCTGAAGGGTGCGTGGCGGTGGGGATGCACCGTCGTGAACAGAGACTCTGGGATACCGGGCAACCTCCCGGACTGCTTTGCCTACCAGTGCATAGGGCACCGCAGGTTTGGACTAATCATTTCCCCCTGACTCGTATGATTTGTATAGGGACTGACAAATTTAAAAATTTCGGGAGCTCCTCACCAGGGTCACCTGATGATCCGGGTGTTGTCTCCTCAGACGACCACGACAGAACGCTCGTTGAACGAGTGGGCTCCCTACAAACAAAAAAGAAGTCGCGTGGTGGCGCAGAAACGAGCGGACCAGGAGGCGAAGGATGAAATGGGTGGCGGAGAGCCAGGAGGCCGAAACACTCTGGCAACCCGGGTTCCACTGCCGTCGGGTTCCTCTAGGGCGCTGTCTGGCGGAGCATCGGCTGATCTACAGGGGCCCGGTATTACTGGGAAGCAACGAAGATCGATCGGTAAGGTAAGCTATGCGCGTATCACTCAAACTGGGCCCCGAGTAGTCTTCGCTTTAGAGGGCCACCCAGGGGATCAACTTACGGAGGCGTAGGTCTTCGCTGCGTAAGAGGCGGTCAGCGTACAGATGGATGAACTCCAGGAAGGAGCTGCTCTTCCCCAGCTCCCTGTCAAGGGGGGCAGCCATTTTTGTCTGCGAGAACAAATTCTCGTGGACATGACTGGAGGCCTGAGCAGGAGACCTGCGGATGTGGGAAGGCGCGAGACTTGAAATCATAGGCTTCGATGAACTTCCCACTTTTTGTATAGTAATAGCCGGGAGGAGGAAAAAGGAAATTGGATGGTTATATGCAAATCTTTTTTGGAATATCACGTCAACTTTCCCAATCAGTTAAATATTTAGGCGTGATTCTAGACTCAGAAAAAGAATTGGAAAAAATATGTAGAACATAAAGTCAATAAGGCACGTAATTTGTTATAGGCATGCAGAAGGGTTGCAGGAGCGAATTTGGGCTTGACTACCAAGGTGCCGTTTTGGATCTATGCTACAATCGTCCTTATTGTACGGATCACTGGTGTGGTGGCCATGTGTAAGGATGGAGAAAATCAAAGCAAAGATAAATAAAAAAATCAACGCTTGGCTTGTGTTAGAATAACAAATGCAGTACACACGACTCCGTTGAGCAAGCTAGAAGCACTACTGATTCTTCCTCCATTCGACTAGGTAGTTCAAGGGGAGGCAAGGGCGTCTGCGTTCCGATTGTGGAGTAAAGGCAGTTGGTACTTTGTGAAACTTGGCAGGGGATACTCTGCCATCCTCTCGGACTGCAAAGAAATGATCCCATCCAACATATGAGGGGTGGTATAATTTCTCCTAATATCGCTTCGACTGCAAATTTACGGTGAAGTATCCTACAAGGGAAGAGTCAGGGCCAGGCGATAGGCTGTCTTTTGACGGGAGAGGCCCAGTCTGGTACACGGATACCTACACGGATCACTTACCGATAAAGGCTCCGGTGCTGGAGTCTATGGGCCACAAACCAAGATCTCACTCTCTCTTGGTACTGCAAGCAGAGATTTGTGCGATTTTAGCTTGTGCTTTTTGTATTGACGAAATTCGAAGGCTTAGTAGATGAGTTACTATCTGCTCTGACAGCGAGGCAACATTAAAAGCATGTAGTGCTTGTAGGCTTACATCAAGGCCCGTTCCTCAATGTAGAAAGGTCTTGGATGATATTTCAACAAGACATATGGTGTCATTTATGTGGGTGCTGAGTCATGCAGGAGTTGGTGGCAGTGCAGTGGCGGATGCGCTCGCAAGGCGAGGGTCGAGGAATAACTTCCTGGGTCCTGAGACAGCTTCGGGGCTGGTAGTACTAAAACAGAGGTGTGTGGTTCTAAAATCAACATCTTATGAGATCAAGAGAAATCTCTGGACATCTCCATCAGGTTAGAGAACTTCTGGCCAAGGTGGGACGGTTCTGTCTCTCACTGGCAGAAGCCGGCTAAGGTTACTTGGTGGCCTGCTATCCGGCCACAACACCTTCAAACATCACTTGTATGTGATGGAGGTAGTAAATGATCCGACTTGTAGACACTGTGACGAGGAGGAAAAATTCGGCACACATTCTATGTCGCTGTAAAGCCCTTGGGTCTCATAGGCAGACTATACTCGGCTCAAGGGTACTTGAATATGAGGATATAAGACGGGCAATGTCCAAGGCCATCCTCACCTTTGCAATGAGGGCTGGACTCAGGCACTAGGGTAACGACAGGTGCAAAGGAGCCCGTTGGTAGGCCTATGCACTGGCGGTTCTGGTCATCAGAAAGCCTCTGTCCCTCTTTCAATCATTCATACGTTTACATACAGAAAGCTGGCCTATAGCTCTACTGTTAAGCCACTTAGAAAGTACTAACATTTATTACTTTTCCTACCTCAGTTTGGAAGAAATCTAATCGTACAAGATTTTATTATATTGACAGGCCATATATTATTCCTTATTAAATAGTTTAGATCTATAGAAGGTGCTCTCAATTAGTGAAACTTCAATAATTTCACCCAAAACTGTTAAATTGCAGGGATCCTTTCCATCTTTTTTCATATGGATATTTATGCTTTTTTTACTTCTGTGTCATCGGCATCGACTGCTTTGGTCATTAGCCTCATGTTCTGTGTGGGCTTTGTTATTGTTTTCCGGCGCCACTTTAGAAACGGCACTGTTAATTAGAAGCCAACAGTAAAGGCTCATGTGGGGATTTGTCGCTGAGCTTTTTTTATAGATGCTTATTTCTGGTTGCAAAACCCAGAAATAAATTTCCGCCTCTAAAGAGACTCTAACCCGGGACCTTCCGGTCACGAGGCCTCGACTCTAACCACCGAGCCAACCCACCCCCCTACTTGTGCTTTTATTGCACAGAATAGAATTGGTATAACTACTTAGCTAATCGGTCTGCCGCAACTATGTAGAATACCACTTGTAGATATTTCACGTTGTGAGTGGAAATCGAGATGTTTTGGCACCGTGGCTTACATTTATTTCTTACCACGTCAATATTACCAACAACTGAGACCTATAACAATCCGATACAATTCGTCATTGTTAGTCAGAGCGGTCTGGTGGACCTTTGCTCTTAGTTGCTGTCCTGTCGGTCGATAGGTCTGTCAGGTCTAATTACCCAGAAACCAGACAAAGTCAGGGAGAAGTAAGGGAAGAAAAAGGAAAGGAACGAAGCAGAAGAGCAAAGAGGAGGAAGTTCGTCAGTGGGAGGGTTTAGCTTGACATAGTCGATTAGAGTTAGGAATTTTTTTGGATTTAACCAAAAGAGTTAATTTTGAGGTTCTATGTCTAAAAAAGAAACAATTCAGTTTTCAAAATTGCACGATTTAATTTTGATCACAATGCGATCCGCGGCCTTTTTGGGCTTGCAGACTTGCTCGACTGCGTAGATCACTGACTCGCGCAACAGAGGGTTGCTGTGCGATTCTGCTTGACTATAACGTCGTTGCGCTTGCTGTTTAATTTAATCCCTCAAGTAAGGGATATTAAAGTCTCTGTGAAGAGTGTCGTTAGAAACGTACCATGAAGCATTAGTGATTATCCGTAATGTGCAGCTCCGCAGAACCTGCAGGCTTCGCATGATGTGCGTTTTAGTGAGGAAACACCAAGCCGCACATGCGTAAGTAATGATCATTTTGTATAGTCGAATTTTGGTTTAGTAAATACCAAACTTAATTTTGAAGTTCTGGACAACAAAGGGTAGAGTTGACGAAACGTAATTTCGAATTTTGTTTTTAAGGCTTTAGTATGCTTCTGCCAAGTCATACCCTTACTCAGGGTAATTCCTAGGTACTTGGCAGAATTTTTCCATTGAATCAGAGCACCATTTACTGAGACCCCCGGGGCACCACGACGATTTTTGGTACAATATACGGCTTGCGTTTTCGAATGATTGATTTTGATGAGCCACCGATCCGCCCACTCCAACACTTCATCCACCGCAAGGTGCAACTCATCGCGGACCAGATCTCCGGTCCACAACTGAGCTACAATCGCAGTATCGTAGGCGTAGAGATAGACTTCAGAGTTGCGGGGGCAAGGAACATCATGTATAAAAAATGGGGACAAGTTGATTGGCTCAATACTTTCCACACATAACAGTCATTTTATTAATTATCTTTTGCATGAGGCTATTGCCTGAGCCCCGTGCAAGCAAATCATCACCCACCTGCCCTCAAAAAACACCCAACACAAAAACCCTAGTTAATAGTTTAATCTCTCCGTTTGAACTAGGATGACACAATTTTTATTCTGCGAGCTTAAACTGGATTAAACGAAATGATCACGAAGCCTCAAAACGCCTAAAAATGAAGTTTGAGCTGTTTTGATATTACTAGTTTTTTATCGTTGCTGTACCGCCACTGACACGATTTTTAAAACCATACGCTTTTTCCGTCCTCGCTACGGTAATGATAATGTGTCGAAATTTCATTAAAATCAATTTCAGGTTACACAATACAGAACAATGCAAAGCAATACTCGTATGTAACATACATCAGAAAAAAATTCCCTTAGTCTCTGTAATAAGCAGGGCAGTGTTCTGATGGACCTAAAAAGTGTAGTGTGTCGCTAGGTCCCTTTTCGCAGCCTATTATTCATACAAAAACTTCATCTTTGTAGCCCTCCACCCCTTAATTACCCCAATTTCACCCCCATCCAAAAGAAACAGAAAATGATCAGGAACCCCCAAAACGCCTGAAAACGGAGTTTGAGCTGTTTTTATGTTTTCATTTTTTTTATTGTGGCTGCGCCGCCACTAACACGATTTCTAAAAACCATACGCGTTTTCCATCTTCGGCACGGTAATTGTACTATGGCAAATTTTTATTAAAACGAATTCAATAATTTCCATGTTACTCAATACAGAACGATCTAAAGCAATATTCGTATGTACTTATATCAGAAAATTTGGTGTGGGAAGTAAAAGTGAATAAAGCGTAGATCCAAGGGCCGAACTCTGAAGAACACCGGCCTTTATGGGCCGTAATGTCGAAAAGGTATTGCTAATTCTGATTCTAAATTTCCTTCCCTCAAGAAAGGGTTTTAAAAGTTTTAGAAGCCAAAACAGGAAACCCTTTTGAATTAATTTATAGAGGAGGCCCTCATGCCATAACTTATCAAAAGCCTTTGAAACATCCAGAAGTAAGATGCCAGTACTTTTGTCTGGGTGAATCCACTGGTTATACGATCCACCAGTTGACTGCCTGCAACTCCGTGTTGTGCTCAGACTGAAATCCAAATTGAACGTTAGGAATCGTGTTGTAATCTGACGAGTAATTCTCAAGATGACGTTTAGTCATACCTTCGGCAAGCTTAGACATCGCAGACAGTAGACTAATGAGACGATATTCCTGCGGAAAAATCGAACCCGCCTTTTTTTGAATTATGATGAGATCAGCAACCTTCCATAGCTTTGGAAAGGTCTAAGTTCTAAGAACTGCGTTAATTATTGCCACCAGATATGTCAAAGCCTTTGGCGAAAGTAACTTCAATGCCTTATTTATGATCTGGTCCTTTCCAGGTGCTTTACGCACCTTTAGGTCTTTAATAGGACCTTGAAGCTCTGCTGGTGTGCAATGAGGAATCACTTGTGATTCTTCGGGTGTGCTATGTAGAGCTTCTGAAGAAGACTCCTCAGAGGAGGAGTCACAAATAGAAGCATCATCGCCACTGACGCCATTGGCCCTAAAATATCTCCTGGCGGATCCTACAATTTGTCGCTCTTCGTCGAGGTCATTATCCAGATCATAGTTGGGTGAGAACTGATCTTCCATGGCATCAGCAAAAACCTCCACCTTTTCCACAGTCGTGAAGACAACACCTCCAGGACAATGGATATGAGGAAGTTGTTCCCGTTTGCCATTCCTGACCGATTTTGCTACTTTCCAGAGAGGAACACTTGAGTCAAGCATTCCCGCCACAAAGTCGCTCCACTGCTCGTTTCGGAATTCATGAAGTGCGTTTCTCACTTCATGGACAAGATCTGTTGCCTTACGGATGTCGTCGGGATGACAAGATCTTTTCGCTTGTTTGATTGCTGACCTTTTGTCAGAAATGTTCTGCCTAATGTCGGCAGGGAGGAAAGGTCTGCCCGGCCTCCGTACAGGAAGAATGTTGTTTTATCCCGTCTGGTTCAATATTCACTACTATAACGTACTATGTATATTCATGTAGGCGTATACGAGATTGATCTGCAGTGCGAAATCGCCAATGCAACTAACATAAAAGGTGCATATGGGCAAAGTCATCGGTTAAAAATGTGCCAGTATCGCATATTGCCAGCACGCTTGTAGCCAGCTCAGAAGCGGCATGAAAATCATCAGAAGTCGCCAATCTTTGGCATGCATGAGTAAACATCGCCAGAACGGGGTATTTTCCAACTTGCTAATAATGCCTGTTTAATGGCTGAAATGGATCGCTTGTATCTAATTTGTAATGGTGGCAGTGTTTGCTCAATTTTTTTCCGCATACGTGAAGTAAAGATAGACTTTGAAAATCATCTCTTTGAACATAGCTCATTTAAATATCTTAAACCTCCCACTTAAGAAATCAACCAATCGAAAGTGATTTTTGTGCCGGATGTAGATAGGATGTGACTATTTTAATTTGAATGGAGCGTAGATTCAAGGTTGTCACGTTGTTAATATTTTGCATAGTTTTTCTATAAAGGATGTAAAATTAATAGATTAATCGACTTACCTTAAGGAAGACTGATCCTAATTTTCCGAGCTTGTCCGGAGATATAATTATACGTTGTAGTTTCCGTGAAATCTACTTGTCAGCACGATGTTCCTAAAAATAACAATACACGAATAACCCCATCTCTATTTCATTCGCCTACCCTAGACGCTACTGCTACCATCTCATTCCGTTGAAGTGCTATTGAGAAAAAAATCGCCTAACCAGCGGGAGATACAGGGCGGGTGGGTAATTATATCTTCGGACAAGCTCGGAAAATTAGGATTAATCTTCCTTAAGGTAAGTCGATTAATCTATTAATTTTCCTTCGCTTGTCCTCGATATAATTATACGTTGTAGCGGTTCAGAGTAAAGAGGGCGATTTTTTTTTTTGAACAACATATATTAATTCAATATATTAGTATATATAGAATATCATCCGAGGTCAATATGGAAAAATATATACCCTTTTTAATATAAATTTACAATGAAAACATCAATTCGTACATAATTATATGTACCAAATATAGGTATGAATGTAAATAACATACACACCCTACATATGTATTTCTGATACCAACAACATTAATTCAACAGCATCAATCACACAGCAACGAAACAAAAAAGAAATATATATATTATACACGTGTGTACAAATATATAATACACACACATATAATAAACATACTAACAATTGTCTCGGCAAAGTTATTAGGATCTTCCAAGGACCTATTATGAAATGCAAATACAAGTCATTAGAGTTTGATGAACAATTATAACAATGTTTGATGTATGTATTCCAGCTAAATCTCGTTTTTCTTTTTTTTTTCCAACTTATACTGATCTGTGACCAAGCTGCATGGAATACTTCTTCATGAGTGAGCATGAATTCTTTTTTTTTTTTGGCGATATGGTACTCTTTTTCATGCAAAATTCTATAGTAGACGCGATATTCAATTCCAGTTTATTTTTAAAATAAGGAAATATTAGATTCGGTTGATATCTGCCCAGTCTAGATGTGTTTGATATGATTTTTTTTTTAATTTTATCAGACAATTTCTGTATGCTTTCAAACTCCATTAATGTTAAAGTTTGAACCACCGACGATAAAGTTGACTTAGACTCTTCTAGCAGTATCAGAGCCACACGTATAACATGTTTATGTGTTAGATTTTCAAATGATAAGCTGTGTGACGGATAACATTTGCTCCGTTAGAGATCTGGATTCCAGGTCTGCCATGTTTGGGTCTTGATGGATGTCTATAAAAAAACTCCTCTAAAGATTCTACATATTATCTTTTCTTCGCTAGAACTGATTAGAATTAGGAATTTAAAAACTGAGGAGTTCCACTCTCGGTGAAATTAACCTAGATATACTTCAAAGTTATACACAAAAAAGGTCTTGTTTGTAATTACAATATTTCCAGTAGTTTCTGAAAACAAGCTGAGTACTGTTTCGGGGGTCCCTCTATTAAAGAGGCTATCATCATCATTTCTATAACGTTTTCTGGTACCTGTCTGAAAATAGCGCTGTACAATCTCCCTGCCAGTAGGAAAAATCTGCTTGTACAGAGGATCACTCTGTTATTATTATTTATTATTATTCTTTTTTTTTATAGTGAAAAAAAATTGGAGGTACCAGGGTTGTGTTGTCCAATCTAGATTAACGACAATTCCTGAAGCCCTTTCTTGAAGATTCTCTCTTTTCAGAACTCTATTGAATATGGGGAAAACATACAAGTAGTATGTGTAGCCCAATTTATTGTAAATGTGTCAGTAGAAGGATTCTGGGTCCGGAAAACCGGTCATAAATTTCAGAATTATATTTATTTTTTTTTCTTTTTTTGCAAATGAGTTTATTCCGGGATTATCAGTTTTTTTTGCTCGAAACAATGTAACTTGTTGATTACATACTGTATCTACAGAAAGCGACCTCGATTCTTTATCAGCTTCTTTGTTTTCCAAGTACAAGTATAGCTACCATAAACTACTAATATACTTTACTCCTCACACCATTGCCAAAGCGCTTTCACGGTTTCACTTAACTGTGGATACTTAATAATACTACATGATTTGTTTATATAAGAAATGGCAGTTTGGTTATCAACTCTTAATAGTATACGAATATTAGTTTTTTTTTTCGATCGCAAGATCTGATTATGCCGCCTTAATTTCTAGATAATTAATATGCTTGCATCGATCCTAAAACTCATGGCGAGTAATTTCTCCACAAGAGGCTCCCCCACCTGTTGGAGATGCATCCGAAAAAATGTCCATAGAAGAAGATCTAGGTTTAATATCTTGCCATATTCCAATCTCTGTAGGTATATCACCATTGTAATTCTAGCAATAATTTTTCTGAAATAACCAATTTTCCATTAAAAGTTTAGTTTTTTAGTCTTATTTTTAATCTGCAAATCAGTTTCTAATGTCTTTTTTCTTTTTGCAGTGAGATCTGCATATTTACTGCATCACATTCAAAACTCAAAAACTGGCCTGTAGCCGATTTAAGTAGTAGCAGATTATTTATCAAAAAACCTTAACCTCTCAAGAGGATTACGGTTATTCCAGTATTCTCCCGAATATTCTTCATACATTGGAATTTATCCTTTCCTATTACTAGGATATCGTCTAAATAGAAAAACTGTCAATACGCCTTTGAGTGTAAGTCTTTCCGCCCCTGGTTTGAGAAGTTTGATGAAAGTATAGAGAGCTACCTTCAAGTCAAAGGCAAGACAAGTGAATTAATACAATTTATTGTCGAATCTGAACCTTAAAAATATTTCATGATTCTTTTTAACGAAGGATTTCGAGCCTCTTTTGGAAAGATATGCATCTTTATTTAATAATTTTAAGACTGTTCTATGACCCTCACTTGAAGTTCCTTGTGGTTTTGGAATGAAAAATAAATTAAAATGAAGTGAATTTTAGAGTAGGAGGACATATTCCCCTAAAAAATCCTCTCTTTGATTCTTTGTCAGCCATTTCTGCAAAAAACTACTCGAACGAAATGATATTTCGTCATGTATTGGCTGCCTACCTTATATTCAAAATTTGGTTTGAAGCCGAGGTAGTAAACAAAAAGGGTTCCGGCTTTGAGGCGTGAGGCGTCCATGCTCGTTGGTCTAAACAAGCCGTGGAACACTTTTTGCCTTTTCCGATCTGCCGATGAGTCTGAGATTAGAACAGGAACCCACCAGCTTTGAGGATTGTTCAAAGAATATATGCCTTCTGCTTACTACTTATTACCGAAAAAGGAATAAAGACTAACGCATGCTAATCTTATCTTTCCTACGAAGTGTTCCTTCTACTTAACTGTTTTTTGGACCAACGCACATTAATCCAGAAAAAAAACAGGATCAACAGATGAACAAAGAAATAATTTCATCACATCTCCCAACTCGATCTTTTACCCAGAACTAACGAACGCTAATTCTGTTTTTGTTTAGCAAAAAATGCCGAGCCAATACAAGGCCGTAAATAAATAAAATCGAACGACTTCACTTATTTGAACGAGTTTCTGGAGATATTATTAAGGATTAAACGACTTACCTGTAAGGAAGTTCAGTCCAAATTATACGAGATTGGTCACATCCTAATAGATCACCCTGTAGTGATACTTCGTAGCACGTCACACGCAAGTTTAGAGAGGTAAAATGTCATCCCCGCCACATCACCATAACATCCTCCCACCAGTCAGTATACTTCTGAAGCATAGGTTCTCAGATCGCCTTGGGTGGGGTCATCAGATTTTATTGAAGGATATCAAGAGGCAAGTTTTTTGAGAGGCAGGACTCTATTAGGATGTGACCAATCTCGTATAATTTGGATTGAACTTCCTTACAGGTAAGTCGTTTAATCCTTAATTATACTTCGATTGGTCACATCCGAATAGATCACCCTGTAGTTGTTTAGAGTTGGGCGATCTGTCCACCGTAAAATAAACTGACCGTGGTAGTAATGAATATATTTATTATAATTATTATCATTATTTTTTTTTTCCAGAAAAACTAATATATTATTTTGTAACTTAATGTTTAGTAGGAATGATTGTATCTAACGTTATTAACATATAGGTAAATACACCTAACAAAATAAGGCAACAATAAACATATAAATTCGCTAAAGTAATCTTTATAACAAACGTAGAGGGTAGTTTCTACGCTAATATTATTATCTCGATTATTATTTACAACACAGAAGGGTAAGTATATTGTGAATCTTACTCAAATATACTTTTTTATGTAATCAGCAAAGTACAATTCTTCAGTGCTTAAGGGTTTATTGTAAAATCTATTAAATGTTTCGCCTTTTTCGGACCATCCTGCAGCCTTCCTAATGCTTTCGATTGAGGTGCCAGCTCTGAGAGCTGCGGAAGAGGAAGAATGCCTTGTGCTGTGTCCTTTAAATTTTGGATCAATTCCTGCATTTCTTAACCCTTTCTTAATCCATCGACTTATTGTTTGCGATGTAGCCGGTTTATGCGGTTTTTTAATCGTTAATATAAGAAAGTCTTCATTTCCTCTAAATACCTTTGTTTTTTCTATATAATGCATCAGAGTTGAACAAATACAGTGCTCAGGATTTTCTTTGAAGAAATGAAATCTGAGCACAGGTTGAGGTTTCTTAGGTCCAGAAGTTTTAAGAATGTCGGAAAATCTTATTTCTATACCTACTTCACTTATCTTGAGATTACTTAACCTAATTTTGGAAAAAGTTTGATCCCTTTGAGCTGAGCAAAGGGCTAAAAGAAGAACCATTCGAATTGTTGATAATTCTAAATTAAGTTTATCTAGGGGGTATAAAGAGCTTAAGTAAGCTAAAACAGGTTGTGGGTCCCAGGTTTCTTGATATTTTGGAAACCGAGGGCGTAGCTTAAAGATACCTTTCATAAATCTTACAACTATTTCTGAGTTCCCCCCATCGCAAATCAAATTTAGTGCCGATCTGTGCGTATTAAGCGTCGAATACTGTGCACCTTTGTCAAACTCTGTTTTTAGAAAGGATAGTATTTTTTGGGCATTAGGCTGCAAAATGGTCTCAATTTCCCCCCTGCAGAAGCCCCACCATTTAGAAAAGGTAGAATTATATTGCTTCAGTGTGTTTTTACTTAACGAGGCAGTCATTATGTCTATGGTGTCACCCGGAATGCCCTTCCTGGTAAAGGCAGCACCCAGGGTAAGGTTCTTCCAGAGGGGGTGGGGCTCCCTGAAAGGGGACAAAAGTAAAACAGGCCTTGGATTTAAAATGACAACTTCGGAGCGTATCATGGATTCTAATTTGGGGTACCATGGTTGTGTTTTCCAAATAGGGAAAACTACAAGGCATTCGGCTTCATCATTTTCAATTTTACTTAGGATTTTCGTTAGAAGCGAAAAAGGGGGAAATATGTAGGCTTTTAAGTTTCCCCACTTTTTTGTGAAAGCATCTATAAACTCTGACTCAGGATCGGGGAACCGTGAAGCGAAACGCTTGCATTTTTTATTTAGATAGCTAGCGAACAGGTCTATTTCGGGTACACCTAATTTTTTAGTGATATCAAAAAAGGTTTCCTCGTTTAACGAATATTCAGTGTCTACATTTTTGATTCTAGAGTTTTTGTCTGCTATAGCATTGTCTATGGTATTTATGTATGTTGCAAAAACAAATATATGCCTTTTTTCGCACCACTGCCACAATTGTCTTGCCAAACTATTTAGATTTTTATATTTTACACTACCCATCTTATTAATAGCAGAGATGGCAGTTTTATTATCGATTTGAAGTAAAATGTTGCAGTTTTTTAGATTTTTTGCAAAACTTTTTAATCCGTAAAACGCAGCCCTAAGTTCCAGCGTGTTTATGTGTTCGGCCTGTTCTCTTTTTTGCCAAAACCCCTTAGTTTCTGTATGATCAGAGTAAGCCCCCCAACCGGAACGCGAAGCGTCTGAGCAGATCTTAATTTTATAGTCAGGTTGTAAGATACTTTGTTTGGCACCGTTTACTCGTTTTAGCCACCACTGAAGCTCTTTTTTTATAGCAGAGCCAATAAGCATTTTTGCATTGTAATTTCCCCTATTTAGCTTAAGTGCCATATACTTTTCTCGTTCTAAGGTTTTTAGATGAAGCCAGCCGTATTCTGTTGCCACTCATACCGCAACTAGATTGCCTATTATCTTGGAAAAATCCCTAATTTTAACCCTGTTTTTCTTGAGGAAATGATGAATGTTTCTTTTGATTTTAATTATTCGTTTTTGTGTGATTGATATTTCCATGCAGACTGTGTTTAAGGTAAACCCTAAGAAATCAATGTTTTGAGTAGGTTCTCTATGACTTTTCTTCGTGTTGATAAGAAATCCTAGTTTTTCAAGTATGTTAGTGGTTTCAATTACATTTCGTTCACACTGAACACGGCTGCTTCCGTATAAAAGACAGTCATCTAGGTAGACGACAGACATAAAGTGTCGTTCTCTTAACAAGGAAAATACAGGTTTCAGCAGTTTGGTGAAACAAAAAGGCGCAGTGGCTAATCCAAATGGTAAACATTGAAATTCGAAGATTTTATTTTGAAATGTAAATCTCAAATATTTTTTATGTTGTGCAAATATAGGAACAGAAAAGTACGCGTCTTTTAGGTCTATTGAAGCAAGGTAACAGTTTTTTGTTATTAAGTTTTTTGCAGTTCGGATGTCTTCTAGCTTGAAGTGAGGGGGTGATATAAACTTGTTCAACTTTTTAAGATTTAGGATGAATCTGAATTCACCATTTTCTTTTCGTCTCAAGTAAAACCTTGATAAGAACTGATTTTCACATTTCTTAACGCTTTTAACAGCACCTATATCCACCAGTTGTTGGATGCTTTTCGAGTATAGCTTAACCTTGTGTTCTGTAAGTTTTGAAACTTTAGGAGGGTAAATTTGGAAAGGTTTACTTTCAAAAGGGATTTTGTAGCCAGTTACCCAACTAAGTACAAGTTTACTAGTGGTTATTTTCTCCCATTCGTGAAGAAAGTATTTAATTCTCCCTGCAACTTGAATATTCTTAATATCTACCTTTGTTATTTCCTCCCCTCCTTCTTGTAATGCTTGGATTGGGGTTTGTTCCGCGCTCTGCAATAGCGTGGTTTGTACTTCCCCTCGTACCTTCCCACTCCTTTGTCCTGCCAAGTCGTTGTTGGTTTCCACCTCTTTTTCGAGGCCACAGCTGTTGAGTTTTTTGACGTGGAAGCAGTAGCTTGGAGTTCTTTAGCAGTAGTTTCCAGAACTTTAGCATTCTTGCATTTTTCTGCGAAGTCTATTCCAAAAAGGAGCAGATCTATGGGTTGCGCAGCTGCAAGCTTTCGTGTTTTCGGGTTGAAGTGGTGAGTTATTTGGAATTTTCTATGTGCAGAAACAATGTTGTGGGCGCTGCAAAACAACTGAGCCGATTCTGCTAGACCCAAAAGGTTTACGTTCGGTTCTTCATTATCTCCTTCCCCTTTCTCTTTAGCTAGTCGAGTAAGGACAATTTCTAAAGCTGTTAAGCCTTTACCCATCACTGTCTGCAACTCCACGAGAAAATTATCTTTTTTCTGCTCAATAGGCGATAGTAGAGCCTGCACTTCAGGATTTAGCTTGGGACCTTGGAGAATTTGACAATTTTCGAGTATTTTGTATTTTTCAAGGAGGTTACTTTTCATCTCTTTGTCTACCCCCATCGATAGGTAGCTCTTCCATCTGACTACGACTTCGTCAGGTATGTTTGGTCCAAATAAGCTGTTATTTGTGGGGTCAGCACCCATAGCGTTTCCTAGCGCAGTAAGGGGTTCAGGGCTCTCCGATCTCGTAGTGCTAGGGAGGGAAGCACTACTCGTGTCGTCTGAGGTTGACGAGCTGCTCGATTCGTCGCCTGAAAGAGGCCAAAATATATGTATAAAATATATGGCCATTCTTTCGAATTTGTTAAAATTGTTCAATAGGCATAAGTCAAAAACTATGCGGGGTGTGATTGTTTTTGTTGTAAACGTGTATAGCATTGTCTCTACAGAATAGGAACAACTATAGGCAAACCCACGCCATCTCACAATGATATTCCATTGGCGAGCATGTGTCAAAGACCATGCAGGGTTTTTGTTTATAACATAAACTGTTATTTTTCGAAATACCTATAGGCAGAAAAACAAACCATGTCTACAGAATAGACAAATCCTTGCCAGTCATAGATCATAGTATTATTAGTAACTGATCCGGCGGGCATGTCCATGGGCCATGCAGGATTGTTTGTTTTTCAGAATCATACACCCATACGAATTGTCCCAAAAAACAGAACCACCTCTACAGAGTAGACGGACCCATGTTAAATGAATAACGCATCTAACGGGCATGTGTCATAGACCATGCAGGGTATTGTTTATAGTAAACAAAAAGCAAACCGGTTCTACAGCGTCAATATTCCCATATCCTATCAAAAGATAATATTACTTACTTGAGTCGTCATGTCGTTTTCTGAATTCCTTTTCCAGTTTCCGCATTTTCCGTTTAAGATGGTCCATCTCCTTCAAATGTTTACGTTTAACACTTTTTTTCGGCATTTTTACGCTCTCGTTTCGCGCACTATTTCCAGTACCTCACGTACTTAGCATGCGAGCGCAAGAAGTATACTGACTGGTGGGAGGATTTTATGGTGATGTGGCGGGGATGACATTTTACCTCTCTAAACTTACGTGTGACGTGCTACGAAGTATCACTACAGGGTGATCTATTCGGATGTGACCAATCGAAGTATAATGCTAATGCATATGAATTCTACTACCCCACATATAAATAGAATCGAACGATTCTATTTATGCTAAAAAGACAACGAACGTTATCTTAAGTGGGAATGAATATGCACCACACTGCGACCGCGGTGATGCATATATGTTTACGGGAGGTTGCTGCATTAACACTATAGATGACTCCTCCGTACCTAAAAAGAGTATATTTGTCTACAACATTAAGGCCTACCTGATAATTCGGAGATATGGAGATATTATGCTCCCATGCATATGAATTCTACTACCCCACATATAAATAGAATCGAACGATTCTATTTATGCTAAAAAGACAACGAACGTTATCTTAAGTGGGAATGAATATGCGCCACATACACACTGCGACCGCGGTGATGCATATATGTTTACGGGAGGTTGCTGCATTAACACTATAGATGACTCCTCCGTACCTAAAAAAGAGTATATTTGTCTAGAACATTAAGGCCTACCTGATGATTCGGATGTACTGTCTGACGATAGGCAAACCTAATAATTCTTTTCACACTGGATTTGTAGTAGCTTCCTCCTATGCCTGTTGATTTTCTTATGTGGAGCACGCACACTGCCCTTTTCGACATATTTTTATTGCGAAACACCTCAACAGTTTGTAAACTGCGGAACATGTTGTGTCGACAAGCACGATAAAAGGAATGAGATGGTAGCAGTAGCGTCTAGGGTAGGCGGATGAAATAGAGATGGGGTTATTCGCTTGTTGTTATTTTTAGGAACGTCGTGCTGACAAGTAGATTTCACGGAAACTACAACGTATAATTATATCGAGGACAAGCGAAGGAAAATTTATTTTATGTTTATTCAGTTGCCCTCTTTTTGTAGACTATAAATGATATATCGCACAGCTATTCCATTTTTTGCATTGTTACGTAATTAGCAGTTTACTCTGAGAATTTTTTATAGTTACCTTTCACAATTTTACTCGTCATTCGGCAACACTCGTCTTTAACAGCTTGTCACTATAGTGTTATGCATACATAAACTTCCCTGGTATCACGACTGTCACGGTATCTCATTTAACCAAGATAGATCATGAAATGATGTAAACAAACATCTGTCAATATCAATACGAAGCGGAGGTTATGTCTGTAGATGGAGAAAAGGAGGCCAGACGACAAAGTAGAGTCACATTCTAAGGATAGCTCCACGAAAGACTTATTACGTCACGCTTAGATTTATTACGTCACAGCTTTGGCGCGAAATTTTATATTTGAACTTTGCAGGTGCTTTTAAGCCACTTCGCGTTCACAGTAAGAAGTAAAAATGTTAGCTACATGGTTTTTGGGGACGTAACATCACTATTCCATCATAAAATTTTGTTCGGAAAATACTCCATTGTCGAACTTTGCGTTCGTAAATGTCAGAATTGTCAAAGCAGAAACGCCCAGTATGACATATTGTGTGACCTCTGACCAGAGGAACTGCAAAAATATGTCAAACTAAAATAATTATCCGGGTCAGCTGCGCAACGGCGCCCCAGACAATTATAGAAAAATAATTTTTTTATTAACATAAAGAGGATGGTATGCTATGTGATTTTCAAATATAAAATATGCGAAAGAAGCTCGTTTTATAGAGAAAAAAAATGATAAAACTGTATTTTCACCATATTTTAATAATTCACGGCACATCATCATCATCATCATCATCATAGTCACAATGTCTTAACAGACATGTTGTGAACTCGTAAAATGCATTAAGTGGGAGCTAGAGTATTGCCGACACGAATATTATCAGTAGTTTTGAGAACTGTAGCTCGCCATCGTTCGCGATTTACTGTCAATTTAGTGGCGCTCTTGATACTCATATTCAGCAACTGTATCGTCATATGCACCCAGCGTGTAGGGGGACGGCCACGGCGCCGCTCACTCGGGGCATGACCCTGAACTACAAGTTTCTCCATATTATCGCTTCTGTGTATATGTCCGAAGAATGTAAACATTCTCGTCGACACAATAGAGGATAATTAACGGCACAGAACAACAATACAATTTTAGAAGTGAGATATTGCTTAACAGATGATAATAGATGCTGTGTTGCCAACATTTGCTCGATATTTAACATGGCTTCGACGGTATATGTACTAAAATTGAAACGTTACAGAGAAGATTGCGTGGCCCCCGCGCAATCATAACAAGCAAAATCGTGGAGCGTTCCGCATTTTTGACTATCTAAATTTGAAGATATCTTATTTTAAATGTTCTTCTGTTTCTAGCTGGTGGTTGTGATTGAATATTAGCGTTTTATTTGGTTTGTATATTAGCTCTTTATGTAAAATCGGTGACTTTAATGTTGTTTGTGATTAAGCTTTATTGTTATATTTGGCCGATATCTGCTCCAATAAATCATTGAAACGTGCGGCTGCAGTTGGACCATTACCATTAAAAACCCGAAAAGGTGACAACCTTACCCGAGATCAGTCGGTTAGAGTTTTCAGAATATTTGAAATCAGTAACGTCTGGGGGGGGCTTGGCCCCCAAGGCCCCCCCTAAACCACCAATACAAACCTAATTCAACCTAAATTAGCCTAAATTTAGATATCTTTTATATTTCACCCAACCCAGTCAAATATATTAACACCAACTTTAACCTCGATTTCAGTTTCTGCTAAAACGAAGTCAGGTCAAACTTAATCCTTTTTGAACATCCGTGTATGAAATTCCCGAAATAATTTATCTTTTATCTTCTCCAAAACACATTATCACTCTAAAAATTGTTTTGTAAAATTGCTAACAAAATCGTAGGCTATTTAGTGCCACCGATTTTGTTAGTAATATTACAAATCAGATTTGTAATTTCATTTAGCAATTTTCTAATATTGTAAATTCGCAAAAACGCATTTTTGTAATATCACAACATTTGTTTATTATATAACATAATTTGTAAAATTATTATGCGATTTTACACAATTTTAAGGATATCATATTGGTTTTTTTACATATATATATATTTTTTAAAGCTATTTCGTAAGATATGTAATTTCACATAATTTACTTGTAATATCACTGTATTATATTGTGAAACCATTATACGTTTCATTACAAATGTTTCAATGATTTATTCTGAAATTTTACCTCATTTTATAAAATTACTTTGTAGTCTTACAAAAAACCGATTATAATAGGTTTTAAGAAAAGGCTGTCATTATAAACATATTTTTATTTTATTAACATTGAAATTCTATACAAACACAAAATAGAAAATCAACTGTTTCAGTTGTTGGCCAGGCAAACAGTTAGTTAACGTGCCAGTTTATTAATAAGAGAAATAACTGTTTTCCTACTGGGAGTGTGTCTTGGCTTTTTCCCAAAGACAAGATGCACTTTAATAAAATATGTTCGAGTCATTTCCAAAGTTACCGAAACATTTTTTAGATCAATCCGGTTAGAATTAAAATAATAATATGACAAATAGTAATTTTATTGCTTCTTCAAAAGAACTTGCATTGATGAGCTGGATTTTTTCATTGTAAATGGAAATTTTCTTTTTTCCTTCTTCATCCGAAATTAAAGAGAATACTGTTTTTCAAGTCAAGTATTATGACTCAAAAACCTTTTCATCAATCAACCATATCATATCGAAGAAAAATAAAAATTAATGCATCCCTAAATAAATTTGGTATACAGGATGGCCATATTTCCAAGATGGCGGCTTACCTTGTTTAAATGCACTTTGTATTCATTTTGTCCAATGAATCTTTGAACTTCAAACCAAAATAGCACCACTACACGTTATATACCGGCACTTGCAAAACAAAATCCATGAAATAACGACTCGTCCGGTGTTTCTCTATTCACACAAGCGATTGTTCTCGCCCGCTAGTGCTACCTTTCTCGGCAACGCGTCATCTGTACTGAGGGCAAGTGGCCATATAAAGCGTTTTAGTCAAATTACCATTGATACCAACCGAAGAAATCAATTATTTTACTAACATTATTAAAGTATTTTTCTAAAATAATTATAAATTTACAAAAGAAGATTGTAAAAAACATTTTGTATAATGGCAATTATCTTATAATTTGGTCTTACAAAAATGCAACACAGTTTTGTAATTTTACAAATATTTTGTGAAAAAATGAATTATTTGTATTTTTTCTGTAAAATGCTTAACCATTTTTACAAAATTTAGTAAATATACAAAACTATTGTATTTTTGTTAAACTTTACTGTGGTTTTACAACATGATATAGTAAAATCGCTACAATAGTGCTTGCAATTGTTTTGTAAAAATACCCACGTTTTTTTCAGTGATACTAGAACTACTACTAACCTAAAAAAATTGCAATTGTACAACACCGCATCTTTGTGACACTATTGGAATCTGTCTAAAATTGTCTTGCTCTGTGTGGGTGTACTTTGAAAGTATGGTGTATATACCCAGTTTTATTTTTTTTTCAAAAAGATGCTTGGTTTACAAACTTTCTTCTTTAAAAGTACATAATAGACCATGCCCTTTAATTCAAATATGAAATTATTCCAAATTACGTAGGGCGTTCTAGCACCTAATTCTCCTATGATTAGGCTGTGGTCAAGGCCAATTATTATTACTTATTGATTTCAGAACGATTTCCTAGACTGCTTTGGTAACCCAGAAGGAACGGGCAAGGAAAGCAGTGATATAAAGGAAGGCAAGTGCACTTGGCTGGCAGTGGTTGCATTACAAAAAGCAACCTCTGCGCAAAAGAAGGTCATGGAAGAGCATTTCGGCAAGGAGGACGAGAAGGATGTTCAAGTGGTATGTATAATTATAGATTTGTTGAAAATAAACAGTGTCTGTGTCCTGTCAAGCTTTAACGCTAAACGACGCCGGCCTAAAAACCCAAGAACCACAAATTCATTGGACGATGGCCGCGAAAACCTTACACAGTAGACCAGTTATTATTTTCCCACTGCATGAAGCTATAGTCCGAAATCCCCTTGCAGCCAAATCATCGCCCACCCGCCCGCAAAAAAGCATCCAACGCAAACACTCTCGTAAATAGTTTCTTGCGTCTCCCTCCTTAGAAGCTAGGACGCCACAGTTTTTTACTGCAACTGGACGACGCTAAACGATCAGTAGCCTCCAAGCCGTCTAAAAACGAAGTTTTAGCTATTTTATATTTTTAGTTTTTTATTACAGCTACGCCGCCACTGACACGATATTTCCAATACACGCGTTTTCCATCCTCGCCGCGGTAGTAATACTAGGTCAAAATTTCATTAAAATCAATTCAATAATTTTCGCGTTACGGAATACAAAACGATGTAAAACAATACTCGTATGTATACATGACAAATTCTAATTCCTTGGTTTCTATAATAAGCAAGGCAATCTTCGGATAGGCCTAAAAGTGTATTATGCCGCTTGGTTTTTCATTTACAGGTCAGTGGACAGTCTATTATGAATACATACAATACATGATTTCCAAAATTATAGGAACATTCACATATCGCTGCCCAAATTTCATCACAATCTATGCAGCGGTTACTGAGATTACGACGTTAGAAAGACGCCAACAGACAGACAGACAGACATAAGTGCTACTTTTTCATAATTATTTCAGAAGTGCAATATCTTGCAAAGTTTTTAAGATTAGTTTGGGGCTCTAGAACAGGGCATACGTATTTTTAATTTTATTTTGAAAGTTTCGGTATCCTGACTAAAAACAGTGAGTTCAACTTTGGGCCCAAAATGTACTTAGTTATTGGTCGGATGTATAGGTTTTCTTTACTGGATATCAAAGTAGGCTTAATACTGAGTAGAATTACAGAAAAAATGAAAGAGAAAAAGCATTTTTGTTTTTGACCGTTTCTTGAAAACACTGGAAAATCTCTAAATTTTCCAAAAATAAATCATAACTCGAGAAATATCAATAATTTCTACACATACATGAGAATGTTTTGAATAGGTCTCGGTACAGGCTATCTAAAAAAAAATTAATAACGTCACCCGATTGGCCACCCTGTATATTAAATATGTTCTTAGCCTTATCACTCATCTAACCCCTAATAATAATGACTTTATTATCAAACCAAGCATAATGCATAAACCATAAAGCGCCTATATAACAACGAATATATTTCGTTGACATATATATCATTGCCTTTTTGTAAAATGTTATGCTAAGTCTCAGACTGTCAGAGATCGAATATCGACCTTTAATAGATCGAATATTTTCTTCCTGATTTAAGCGTACATTGATTTTATGGTTCTTATCTAGATTGATCCCGGAAATCGCTATTTCTCTAAAAGATCAGCAACTCTACTAGTGACAGCCTGCATCATTTTTAACCGTCTAGTGGTTCATCTACTACTACTTCCATAATAGTTGTTGGTTTGTGTGCTTTTAGCATTTTTTAGTCTTTAGATGCTTTAATGAATTCTCGCGTTTAACGGCCGTTTGCACCTACTTGTTATTAATGGTTACTTAACAAATGGATCTTTAGTTTTAAGCGAAACTTTAGTTTTGAATGACTTGCATTACATTTATTTATTCCAAGCCTCAACTAAAGCCCACTTCATTGTTGATAATAACTTGGCAATATGAGAATTATTCTAAAATTACAGTTTTTGTATTTTTGTGAGTGGCATTACGATGCGTTGATACTCAACGGTTTGTTACTCTAATACTTTTTGGTGGTATCGTAAACATTCACGTCTTCGTAAAATTAAAAATATAACCTCCAACCATATATAATCCGTTAAATTTTCTGTGAATTTAATCCATAAAAACTATTTTTCTCCTGACTTTTAAGGTTGAAGGATAATTAAATGGCGAAATTTGGCCAATTGGCAACACACTTTGCTAATGCTGCTTGCTTTAAAGTCGGTGTTACACGTACAAACTTTAAGTACGCGGTTTTTGAGTTTGGGAACTTACTCGGCTCGAAGTCGGTGACACACGTGAAGCTGAAATCACTCATTTTGGTAATTTTCCTAAATAAACAAAACTTTTAACAAACGCCAAACACAACAAAAGCGTTGCGCATCGATGGCCTGCCGAAACAAAGTGGTGGCTCGCGGCTCGCAGTACAAGTCGAGACTAGCTACGAGCAAGATTTCAAACCAGTTGGATCGCCGGCGATTTGCGTGACGGTTTTAAAGTACGCGTACTTACGGTGACACACAGGTGAAAAAGATCATCGAGCCATGAGTACGCGTACTTGCTCATACGTGTATCACCCCTTTAAAGGACAGCTAACGTAATGGTTTTTTGGAAAAAAGTCGGTACAAACGGACGTCAGTCTTTCGTATTACAAGGACTAGACCGAATGTTGAAACGTTCCGTCTTTATAAAGATACCGATATTGCTTTGCAGCAAACCGCAGTTATGAACCTTATTATACGCAGATAAATTAAGAGCGGTCCAAAAACTTGAATACAACTAATGACTTCGTCACCTGACTCCTACCATATTTGAATAATACCACATATAAGTTGACTAAAGCGCAATTTTACAACCGACAGATAAAGGATCTTTATTTGGAGCTCGATCTACCTGCCACCTATGCAACTGCTGAAGAAGAACTCTTCTTAAGAATCGAAACTCACATTCGGCAAACTTACAATGGACAGTTACAGGAGGCGTTATTAAAGTTACTAAAACAACGATACAACTTCAAGAATACAAGATTAAGTGGCATATGTTAGGTTAGTAAATGCGATTCAATGGACGTAGGTACTTATTACAAGTATCCTACAAGCATTCAGTCCGATTCTTGAGTTATTATAGTACAATACATTACTTTTGTAAGACATCCTCACCTTTAATATAAGATACACATTTTTATTAATTGTATCGTTATCTTTATTTGACTTAAAAGCTAAGCCTTGTAACACGATATGGGCAACAGATATATCTTAGTTATTATAGGATATTTTGATGATTTGTTGTTTTATCTTGCATCTGCATTACCCGCCACCTTCTTCTGATATACTTGTTGCGAAAAGCACAAGATGTAGGTACGTTGTCCTTCACTGGTAAGTTAATAAAACTTGTTTCATTAAGAATCCAAAGTTGATTGGCAAAGATGGATCTGGACAGTCAAGATTTATTGATAGATTATCTATTCCAGGATTATACCTTTTATTCTGTTGATGCTAAAGGAAATCTTATACTAGGGCGTATGATACCATAACTCATTCTTTGTTGGTAACCAACATTTTTAGTTGTTGTGATATCTCTTCTATTACGATTATGAGACTTTTAAAGTTAATGCTGACATTAGTTTGTCTCCACAGTTTATCCGAAGCCTGATGTGATCTCATGGAGCCTGCTCTAAAATATTTATTTATAGAAAATTGATAGTTTATTAATAAATCTTGTTTAAATAAATTAGTTTTAAAAAATGTTATATTTACGAAATATTGATCTCTCGGGCTTTGTTGAAATAAACGTTTATAAGGGACTAACCATGTGCTCAAAGTTCTCAGAAGTCGATAGGAATCCGAAGTGGTGCTTTATTATCGTAACATATACGCTACGGCATTTACTTGATCTCTTTGTAGAGGGCGTGTCACTTAATCTGTATATACAGGGTGTCCCACGACGACTAAGATAAGCAATACACCGGAACTGGGCAGTAGTAGCGAATTATAACTTTGGGGGTTTAAATTAGAGCAAATAAGTATCTCTTCTTATTACTGAGTCACCAAATGAGGAATTATTTTTTGATTATGTGACGTCCGATTCAATTTTTTTAATGGGACCCCCTGTATATTTGTGACTTTTTGTGTTCCTCCCGATAAAGCAATTCCAACAAACTAGCACACTTGGGGTCTAAAGTGATTAATTCAAGAGATGCAGGTACTAAATTAGTAGTTCATTTTGCAAGTAAATCACGCGACAAGATTTTATGATCATAATAAATTGTCTATAATGAGCCTATAAGTTGATAGTTAACATTTTAAAGGAAATTTATTTTCTTCTTTCTAGCATATTTAAATAAAAGCTTTTATTCAAAAGTTTTTTGTTTTAATTTATTTTTTACCTTTACCTTGCATTTATACAGGGTGGCCAATCGGGTGACGATAATAATTTTTTTTTAGATAGCCCGTACCGAGGCCTATCCAAAACACCCCCATGTATGTGTACCGATTATTGATAGTTTTCGAGTTATGATTTTTTTTTTGAAAACTTAGATTCTCCATTTTTTCCAAGAAATCGTCAAAAACAAAAACAAGAATACTTTTTGGCTTTTATTTTTTTCAGCAATTATACTCAGTATTAAGCCTATTTTAATATCCAATAAAGAGAACCTGTACATCCGAACAATAATTAAGTACATTTTGGGCCCAAAGTGTGAAATCTCTGGTTTTAGTCAGGAGACCAAAACCTTCAAAATAAAATTAAAAATACTTATGCCTGGTTCTGGAGCTCCAATCTAATCTTAAAAACTTTGCAAGATGTTGCACTTTCGAAACAATAATGAAAAAATAGCACGTATGGGGGCATTTTGCGCGGTACGTGACTGTTAAAAGTAAAAAGGTGATAATTCACGAATTTCCAAAATGATTTAAAAAACTATTATTTTACTTTATTATGACAAATTAAAGAGAAAAAACTCATAACAACTAATGAGCATGATAATCATTGATGTTTTAATCACTTTTAATAAAAAAATTAATACCTGTGCTTTTTGCTGTGTACTATTGAACTTCTGCTAAATTAAGTTGTATGGAAAGTTAACAAAGGAAAAGAATAATAAAACAACAATCTGACTTTCAATTCCATGGCGGAATTACCTGCGAAGCGTTATTGTAGCATACGCCATCCCTTCTACTTCCCACACCGATAAGTGAGGGGAGGATTGTGATCGTGAAAATTTTCGATTTTGAGATAATAGTTTTTTTGGGTGGGGGTGGAATTTGGGTGTTGGTGGGTGGGGGGTTGAAAAACTGAAAAACTTGTTGTATTTATGATAGGCTGTCTACTGACCTGTCAAGGAAGACTTAGCGATATTAATCACCTTTTTAGGTCCATCCGACCATTGCCTTGCCTATTACCGAAAATTAATTAACACAACTGCGCTTCGCCGACATGAGCTCGCAAAAGAAAGGGATGGCGTATGGTACGACATCGCTTCCCAGGTAATTCTGTCATGAAATTGGAAGTCAGATTATTGTTTATTATTCCTTTCCTTTGCTAACTTTCCATACAACTTAATTTAGCAGTAATTCAATAGTACATAGCAAAAACACTTCAAAAACCACAATTTGGGTATTAGTTTTTTTATTAAAAGTCATCAAAACATCAATGGTTATTGGGTTTATTAGTTGTTACGAGTTTTTTTTTTCTGTAATTTGTCATAATAAATTAAAATAATAGTTTTTTAAATCTTTTTGGAAATTCGTGAATTATCACCTTTTTACCTTTAACACCCAAGTACGGCGCAAAATGTCCCCATAAGTGCTACTTTTTCATTATTATTTCGAAAGTGCAATGTCTTGCAGAGTTTCTAAGATTAGTTTGAAGCTCCAGAACCAGGCATAAGTATTTTTAATCTTATTTTGAAGGTTTTGGTCTCCTGACTAAAAACAGAGATTTCAAACTTTGGCCCCAAAATGTACTTAATTATTGTTCGTATGTACAGGTTCTCTTTATTGGATATTAAAATAGGCTCAATACTGAGTATAACTGCAGAAAAAAATAAAAGCCAAAAAGCATTCTTGTTTTTGTTTTTGACGATTTCTTGGAAAAACTGGAAAATCTCTAACTTTTCAAAAAAAAAATCATAACTCGAAAACTATCAATAATCGGTACACATACATGGGGGTGTTTCGGATAGGCCTCAGTACGGGCTATTTAAAAAAAAATTATTATCGTCACCCGATTGGCCACCCTGTATTCTCCATACTGCAGGAGAGCATAAAAAATGTAAAACTCCGCCATATTGAATTAAAAGTGATGTCAAAATATTCTTCTACTTATTTTTGGCAAGCCCTTTTATTTGGTACCCATATTGCAGAAGTGCATAAAAATAACTCTTCCACCATCTTGGACGGTCCGCCATACTTGATTTAGGATGACGTCACATTATTTTTCGAAATGCTCTCAACAAACCCTTCCATTGTGCAAATACTCTCTCTTCTCAGGTCGAAAGCAAGGTTCATGCAGTGATAAAGCAACTCACCGACTTTGAATAGTATATTTTCCCCAAACCCTTACAACAAAATCTATCGCATTATATCCAAAAATGATATATTATTTGAACGACAGTTTTCAATTCTGAATTTGTGCAATCATCATTTTCACTCATTTTCGCAGACTTCCTCCTATTAGACTTCACGAAAACCTTAAACTAAACTAAAAATATGACCTACTCTAGACATAACCTTAAAACTGTGTTGGTAATAAGAGTCCACTAACAACACGCGTGTATCCCTGTTACTTTCCCAAAGTCAGTCCAGTAACCCAAATATCCCTTTACAATTTATTACTGCAAAATCTTTACTGCGCACCTTTAGCACTTACGCTGCGTCAGTCTACCGCTTTACCAGTATTCAGTACAGCCATTCGTGTACCCCCTGAACTGCAACACACCAGCTGTCGGGTCCACCCTCCGTGGCTGCTCGCTTCACCAGCGGTTCGTTAACACGCTAGCTACCCCCTAATCTCACGTCGATGTTGTCGCCGTCGTCGATACAACCTGGCGATGACCACTACGTAGGTTGTATAAAGGAACTCGTCCTGTCACTAGTGCCAGATTCTTGTTCTCACCGCAAGTCTCTAATTGGTCGCCAATTGTAGAGACTCTCAGGGTAAGGCTCATGCAGTGATAAACAACTCACCAACTTTGAATAGTATATGTTTCCAAAACTCTTACAACAAAATCCACCGTTTACCTAAAAATGACACCAGTGGATCTATTGTCAGTGATGACATCGCTCTCATTGATTGTCATTTCCCTTACCATCTACTAGGCGTTCTCATATCAACTACTCCACTATTGGATTTAGAACGACGTCACACAGCTTATCGTGTATTGTCATACAAACTATACCCTGGTACACGATACTTTAAATTGTCATCGGTGTCAAAGGCGAACGGATGATGTTCGGCTAGTGATAACTAAGAATCCCCCAGAATGAATCTTGACACAAGCTTTGACGGCATACGTACAGAGCTGCACTTGGTGCTCGTACCACTACTAATGAGTAATTGACCCTTAACAATATTCGTATAAACAAAAAAATGTATTTGTTTCGGTCAAACATTTTTGCTGTGAATTTTTGGATAGTGAATCAATTTCTTGTTCACAAAAATAGTCAATATTTTTTGGCAATGAGACATTCAGTAAGGATATTACTAAAACGGTGCTGCCCTGGAGGATTGCCAATTCAGACCACTACTGAAAAATTAAATCTGAAATATACTTCTTCGTCAGCTGACACCCATCAAATAGACGTCAAGCCAGTTTAAAGTATCCGGTAACAGAGTGTAAACGTGTATGCAAAATTTCAGCTCAATCGGTTGAAGATACCTGCTTCAAAATTGAGTGGCAAGATTCCACCCAAACATACATAATATATACGTAGCAAGTTAAATAAAAGCTTTTAAAATAATCACAGGTTTGCATGTTTACCTTAACGGAGCCTTATATGATCGACTGTTCTATATGTATAGTCAAGTAGCTGCAAGCAAAAACACAAATTCTACACCAGTGTATCCATAAATAGAACCTCAAATAACACGATGTCAAATTCAAAGATTCTGGACCACCACTATCTACTTTGCACATTTAGCGCGTTCTCACTATTATTTTATATAGATATTACCTATGATATTCACAAAATATTAATCAAAAAGCACAAAAATTCAAGCACAAAAGATGCAGAAATGCATTGCCCTGAACGTGTTTGTAAACAATCAACCTAGAACATACGTCACATACATCAAGTGTATCGGAATGGGTTTGGTATCACTGTGTTGGTACTGTTTCTCATTCAAAGTCCCGTGAATCATTCCCAGATGCTGCACACGAAAATTATTCTTTTATCGGGCTGAGGATAAATCCTATTGGAAAGCAGTTAATTTCATTTGACGAGAATTAATATATGCATAGGTCTGAGCTACTAAACTACCGTTTTCTTTCACCCTACTTTAATGTACTGAAATTTCTGAAAGGTGAATCAAAATATGTCTTTTTACTGTTGTCACCAGCAGTAGTCACCAGTCAATAACTTACAACACCGCTTTCGTTGATCAACATTCTGTGTATATCTTTTTAATTATGTTACACAATTAATTGCAATGTCTATATTTTTTGGTCGTTGTATTTCACAAAGCGGACATCATAAACTGCCCAAGCAGTGAATATCAAATATACGTGCGTAGTTATACATAATAACGGTTATGCAATACTACAATGTGCAATAGGAAAGCATTTTGTCACCCAAGGCACATCTATGACTGTCGACGTTTGTGTGCTTTAACTCAGAGGTCAGCAACTCAGAATTGCAACACCAGATTATATATATACATACATATACGAACAGCATTCCAGGACACATTCCTGGCGAAGCAAAACGGGTGATTGCGGTCGTGTTTGCAGAGGGTTTCAGCTCTTGCCATTATGGCTACATTATGCTCTGCAGAATATCTTTGGCTACACAACGAGTGAGATCATTTTAGTGGATGGAGTTGTATAAATTATTATTTGCGTAAGGGTGTTTGTTTATGATATATCAATCATCCATCTTTTCTACAAATACCTGTTCTTTTTGTTATACACTTTAGGTTTTTTTCGTATTGGTATTTGAGCTTTATTCCAAGAAGCATAAGTATCAAAAGGGCTGTTTCGGACTTCTATTGTTTATATAATTTTAGATTACAACGTTTCGATTGATATGGTATCTTCAATCGTCTTCAGGTAACCTGACGAACATGTTCCTTTCATTGCTATTTATTCTCGTCTAGCAGTCGTGTCGTTTTTCGTGGCTTGTTCTGGTTGGCTGGTGCGGTTCTGCTAAGAGCGTCAGTGACCTCGCCTCTTGCTGATGATGATGTGGTCGTTGGATGGTCACTGAGTCCCGCGTTTGTGTCCAAGTTTGTTCTATCCAATTTTAGTATTTTATATTTCTTATGAGGGGTTGCCATATTGGTCTAATTTCCACACTGGGCTTGCTGTACACGTTTTTGTTGCTAGCGGTATAAGCTGCTTCCTTGAATTTCCGGCGATACCATTGAAGTTCACATGGTACTTCGTAGATGCAGTTTTTAGTTTCTTGATGTTCATTCTTGGGTTAATGATAAAGAACCTCTATGGTATCGCCGGAAATTCAATGAAGCAGCTTATATCGCCAGCAGCAATAACGTCTGCAGCAAGCCCAGTGTGGAAATTAGACCAATATGGCAGCCCCTCATAAGAAATATAAAAAGACTAAAATTGGATAGAACAAACTTTGATACAAACGTGGGACTCAGTGACCCCGTCATCGTCAGCAAGCGGCGAGGTCACTGACTCTCTCAGCAGAACCGCACCAGCCAATCAGAACAAGCTACGAAAAGCGACACGTCAGCTAGACGAGGATAAATAGCAGTAAAAGGAACATGTTCGTCAGTTTACCTGAAGACGATTGAAGATACCATATCAATCAAAACGTTGTAATCTAAAATTATGTAGACAATGGAAGTCCGAAACAGACCTTTTGAAACATCTACCTTGTCTACAAATTTCAAACAACAAGCATACAACAAGTATGTATGGCATCCTACCTATGCTGTACATATAATTCATATAATTGCAGTCTTGAGCGAGTGCAAAGAAAATTCTTGATGTTTCTATTATTCAAGGCATCAGTGGTTTATCCGAAAAAGGGATTTGATTATTTTATACCTTTAAGTACGTTTAGCTATATATCATTGAATACTAGAAGAGCTCTAGGTATCTTGTATCTTCTGTATAACATCTTGCACAAATCCTGGTAGGTAAATGTATCTGGTATAAGATTAACTTTCGTGTACCCGCAGTTTACGGCACCAGGTAATATTTTACTGCAAGCCAACTCGCACAAATATTTCCCATAAGTTGCTGTGTGTGTGCGAGCTTTAACACTCTAGGTGGATACTCTGATATTAATAATTCGTCTAATAAATTAAAACAAAAAAACTTTTTTAAAAGAAGCTTTTGTTTAAAGGTTCTAAAAAAAGAAAATAAAATGTTCTTTTAAAGTGTTAACTATCAACTTATAGCCTCATTGTACACAATTTATATGATCATAAAAGCTATCACGAGGTTTGCGTAAATACCTATAGGAATTCAATTAAACTGAAATTTTAAGACACTTAAATTTAGCAGACCAAGTTAGTCAATTGAATAGGTACTAGTTAATTTACACAAGTATATCGCGCGACAAGCTTTTATGATCATATAGATTGTGTATAATGAGGCTATAAGTTGACAGTTAACACTTTAAAGGAACATTTTTTCTTTTTTTAGAACCATAAATAAAAGCTTTTATCAAAAGGTGTTTTTGTTTTAATTTATTTTCTACTTTTTACTTATTAACTTGCATTTATATCAAACAAAATTTTTATCTATTCTGGGCAAGCCCTTTTATTTGATACCCATATTGCAGAAGTGCATTAAAAAGAACTATTTCGCCATCTTGGATGGTCCACTATAGTGTTGATTTAGAATGACGTCGCATTATTTTTCGAGTCACTCTCAACAAGCCCTTTCACTGTGCAAAGACTCTCTTCTCTCAGGTCGTAAACAAGGTTCATGCAGTGATAAAACAACTCACCGACTATGAATAATAGGCATATTTTCCCCAAACTCTTACAACAAAACACATCATAGTATTATATATCTAAAAATACATAATTATTTGCCATCATTTGAATGACAGTTTAACTTAGAATTTGCGCTATCCTGATATCCACTCATTTTCGTAGATTTCCTTTTATTAGACATCAAGAAAACCCTAAACTAAACTAAAAATGTAGACCTACTCTAAACATAACCTTAAAACTGTGTTGGTGATAAAAGTCCACTAACAATACGAGTTTATCCCTATTACTTTCCCAAAGTCAGTCCAGCACCCCAAATGTTCCTTTACAACTTATTATTGGAAAATCCTTACCGCGGATCTTCTTTACCACTTACGTCGCTGTCGGTCGATCGGTCTGTCAGGTCTGGTTACCCAGAGACCAGACAAAGTCATGGAGAAGTAAGTGAAGAAAAAGAGAGGAAGGAAGGAGAAGAGCAAAGTGGAGGAAGTGTGTCGGTTGGAGGGTATAGCTTATTGACATAGTCTATTTGAGTTCGGTAATTTTTGGGTTTAACCAAAAGGGTTAACTTTGACGTTCGGTATCTGAAAGGGCAAAAATTTAGTTGTTTCCAAAATTGCACGATTTGATTTTGATCACAGTGCGAGCCGCGGCCTTGTGTGCTTGCGAACTTGCTCGACTGTGTAGTCCACTGACTCGCGCAACAGAGGGTTGCTGTGCGATTCCGCTTGACTGTAACGTCGTTGCGCCTGTTGTTTAATGTAATCCCTCAAGTAAGGGATGTCAAGGTCCCTATGAAGGGTTTCGTTAGAAACATACCATGGGGTGTTAGTTATTGTACGCAATATCCTGCTCTGCAGAACCTGCAGGTTTCGCATGTGCGTCTTGGCGAGGAAATACCAAGCCGCACATGCGTAGGTAATTGCTGGTCTAATAATCATCTTGTAAAGTCGAATTTTATTTACCAAACTCAATTTTGAAGTTCTACATAACATAGGGTAGAGTTGACGAAACGTAATTTCGAATTTTGTTTTTAACGCTTGAGTGTGTTTCTGCCAACTCATGCCCTTGTCGACGGTAATTCCTAGATACTTGGCAGAATTTTCTCCTGGAATCCTAGCACCGTTCACTGACACCTCTAACGGGGCACCACAACGTTTTTTGGTACAGTATATAGCCTGCGTTTTCAAATGATTAACTTTGATGAGCCACCGATCCGCCCACTCTAACACTTCATCCACCGCGAGCTGCAACTCATCGCGAACTAGATTCCAGTCCGCGACTGAGCTACAATGGCAGTGTCGTCAGCGTAGAGATAGACTTCACAGTTGCGGGGGCAAGGGACATCGTGTATAAAAAGTAAATAAAGGATTGGCCCAAGGACCGAACCCTGAGGAACTCCGGTCTTTATAGGCCGTAATGTCGAAAAGATGTTGTTAATTTTGATTCTAAATTTCCTTCCTTCAAGAAGGGATTTTCAAAGCTTTAGAAGCCAGAATGGAAAGCCCTTTTGAATTAATTTATAGAGGAGGCCCTCGTGCCACACCTTGTCAAAAGCCTTTGATACATCCAGAAACAAGATGCCAGTACTTTTGTCTTGGGTGAATCCGCTGGTTATACGCTCCACCAGCCTGACTGCCTGCAACTCCGTGCTATGCTCAGACCGAAACCCAAATTGAACGTCAGGAATCGTGTTGTGATCTGACGAGCAATTCTCGAGGTGACGTTTAATCACCTTTTCGGCAAGCTTAGACGGCGCAGACAGCAGACTAATGGGACGATAATCCTGCGGAAAAATGGAACCCAGCTTCTTTGGAATCATGATGATATCAGCAACCTTCCACGCCTTTGGAAAGTACTGAGCTCTGAGAATTGCGTTAATTATTGCCACCAGATATGTCAAAGCCTTTGGCGAAAGTAACTTCAACGCCTTATTTGTGATCTGGTCCTCTCCAGGTGCTTTACGCACCTTGAGGTCTTTAATATGACCCTGAAGCTCTGCTGGTGTGCAATGAGGAATCACTTGTGATTCCTCGGGTGTGCTATGTAGAGCTTCTGAAGAAGAATCTTCCGAAGAAGAATCTTCAGAAGAGGAATCAGAGATAGAAGCATCATCGCCACTGACGCCACTGGCCCTAAAATATCTCCTGACGGATCTTACAATTTGTCGCTCCTCATCGAGGTCATTATCCAGATCATAGTTGGGTGAGAACTGATTTTCCATGGCATCAGCAAAAACCTCCACCTTTTCCTCAGTCGTGAAGACAATACCTCCAGGACCATGGATATGTGGAAGTTGTTCCCGTTTGCCATTTCTGAGCGATTTTGCTACTTTCCAAAGTAGAACACTTGAGTCAAGCATTCCCGCCAGAAAGTCGCTCCACTGATCGTTTCGGAATTCATGAAGTGCGTTTCTCACTTCATGGACAAGATTCGTTGCCCTACGGATGTCGTCGGGATGACAAGATCTTTTTGCTTGTTTGATTGCTGACCTTTTGTCCGAAATTTTTTGCCTAATGTCGGCAGGAAGAAAAGGTCTGCCCGGTCTCCGTACAGGAAGAACGGCTGCACGTTGCAAAGCTTGTTGAACAAACCCTGTCCATTCCATTTGTGTGGCATCTATTTCATTCTCATCATCTATGATCGGGATAGTTGGAAACTCTCTGAGAAGGGACTTGTATAGTTCCCAATCAACGCGTTTCTTTGGAGGAATTTCCTCCTCCAAAGTATTCCCATCACCCACCTCCAAAACTACAGGAAGATGGTCGCTTGAGATGTCATACATGACACGAGAAGTAATACTGTATCTACAGTTTCTAGATATTGCAAAATCAATTAGGTACATCTGGTGCTTGAAGATGATTGAATGGATAGTGTGTCGACTCTTCAGTGCTATGTATGAGACACCCATTTCGTACTACATGGTTATACAGCCGAATTCCACTAGTAGAATTTAGCCTGGAATGCCATGCTCGATGTTTGCAGTTGAAGTCCCCTGCCACGAGAAGAGGACCCGAGTAGTCCAAGAGGACCTCCAAGTCCGCCTCACGTAGCCTGGCACCACACCTGACATATACCGATGTGATCTTCAACGGGAGCCTCCTGTCATATTGACCACCACAGAAGCTGCTTCGATGGTTTGCATCTCAGCATTTGTGCTTCTGTGATAGTCAATACCACGTTTGATCAGCACCGCCAAGCCGCCACCCCGTCCATTCAGTCTATCAGCGCGGATGACATAGTTCGAGAAAGCTAGGCGATCTCCCGGATTAGGTAATGTTTCCTGCAGCAGAGCTACATCTATGCATTCATCCAAAAGAACTTGGTGAAACTCCCGTTTTTTGGGAATGTCGCTTAGACCTAAACAATTCCAAAAAAAATTTTGATAAATGCAGGCTGTCTACTATTATATCTAGACATTTACCGGAAAAATCGCCTGCAAGGCCTGTGTGGCGCTTATCAGAGGACTAATTATTTGCTGCAAGGACTTGAGCGCTGTTGCCAAGTCCACACTTTGAGCAGTCGAAGGTGAGCTCGAGGCAGCAGGAGTAGTCAAGGTTGCAACCTTGACTGTGTCCGCGTATGAGGTTCGCCTTTGTGCGATGACTTGCAGATTCCGCCTAGGAATGAATCTACAAGTGGGACTGTTTGCCGGATGATCCCCATCACAGTTCGCACATTTGCGCACTTCTTGTCCTGTTTGAGGGCACAGATGTGTCATGTGGTCTTGAGCACATTTCAGACACTTTGGAGAAGCAGTACAGTACCACTGAGCGTGTCCATACTTCTGGCAGCGGTGACACTGACTATTAATCGGGAGTTCTTTTGAACCTCAACTCTGACCGACAGTCGTAGAAATTCGTGTTCATTAAAAATTTGTTGAGATTTTGGCAGAATCACCACTACCAAAGGCATGGGCACGCCACCGTTGCGCTTTAGGCAAATTATGTGGTGGGGAGCATAACCCTTCTGTTCGAGCTCTTCTTTGATTTCCTGCTCTTAAGTTGATGCTGGGATCCCTCTGATGACAGCGTGGATATTTTTCTCGGAGGGTAGAGGAAATGTGTGGTGAGGAATATTTTCCTCTTTAAAAAGACGAATTATCTTCCGATAATCGTCCTCGCTTTTGGATACTATACGTATTCCAGCATCGACAGCTACTGCACGCGTAATCTTTATGCCAAGGCTAATGAAGGAATAGTTAATAGTGCGCCATCTCGTTGCATCCCTTAATACAACAGGAGTTACTCGGCCTTGGCGAGCTTGTTCAAACGGTGTATCAATGGTAGCTTGAGACGGCGAAGCAGCGATGTTGCTGCCAGCCGATGGAGCAGTAGGAGATAGTGACATAGGCGTGTTAACCTTTTTTAGAGCTTGTACAACTATTGGCTGGCTGGCAGAGGTAGAAGGAACGGACACAGACGGTATTTGGTTTAATGAGGTTTCACTAGTTGGGGATTTGTGCGTCGGTAAAGGTGGAAATTCGTCGATTTTACGAACAGTTCGCTTTTTGCGACGACGGGCAGTAGTGAAATCACCACCCTGTGTATCATCTTCGGTCTCCGTATGTTGGTCAGTGGTTGGGCTATCATGTCTACGTTTTGACAATTTGGAAGAACTGTCATTGGGCATACATTTATTAAGAATATTGGTTAAATTAAAAACCTGGGTATTTAGTTGTTCAACGCAGTCCGTCAGTCGCTTAATCTGCTCTGCCCAGTTCTTAATTAGTGCTGCTTGGTCTGCTATGATCTTCTGGAAGTTCTGGGGTTCAGTTTCCGGGCTCTCGTGTTTCGCCTCCCCAGCTGTCACTGGTGACGTCTCTTGATGGTCCCGCGTGTTTCTAGGTTTTTGCAGTCTGATATCAATATCCATACTGCCCACCGTGTTACCTCCATTCGTGGCCTTGGAGGGGTCACTCAGTGACCCCTCAAACTCGCTCTCCATATTAAATTCAACCTTTGTCGCAAAGGATTCGATAAAATCTTTACGCCGAAATTTTGACACGACGTGTCAGTTCGCCATATACTGGGCGATATCAGTGGATATATTGTGTCTATTGTCAGTGATAACATTCCTCTCATTAGATTGTCATTCCTCTTAGCATCTACTGGGCGTTCTCATATCAATATGGATACCCATATTGTAGAAATGCATTAAATAACTATTCCACTATTAAATTTAGATTTAGAACGAAGTCATATAGCTTATCGTGCATTGTCATCCAAACTAAACGTGTACACAAAATATCAGCTCAATCGGTTAAAGATATCTGCTTCAAAATTGAGTTGCAAGATTCCACCCGAACAAGCGTACATACATTGCAAGTTAAATAAAAGCTTTTAAAAATGAAATCAAACAACGTTTTCTTGATCATTCTCACAATATGTACCTAATTGTCTATAAAAACTTGCATTAGGGTGAATGTAATCCCACATAACAAAATTATATTTATTTTTGTAGTGACTGCGACTATAGATTACGATTGTTTTTCATGGGTCAACGGTCAACGAACTATCATTTTTCTTCACTATGTTCCGGTTTATTTTAATCTAAACCATCTTCAGGTGTATGAATATCAGATGTCGGTTACATTTCTGTAAAATTTTTGGGGCTGCTTCACAAAAACAAAAATTTTACAGAAATGTAATCGACATCTGATATTAAATCACCTGAAGACGGTTTAGATTGAAATAAACCGAAACGTAGTGAAGAAAAGTTATAGTTTCAATCGTTGACCGAAACCCATGAAAAACAAGCATAACAAAATTATATAAAATGTCATCCGTAGTCACAATGTCTTAACAGACATATTGTGAACCCGTAAAATGCATTAAGTCGGAGCTAGACTATTGCCGACACGAATATTATCAATAGTTTTGAGTACTGTAGCTCGCCATCGTTCGCAATTTACTGTCAGCTCGATAGTTTTTTCAAATTTCAAATTTATTTCAAATTTATGTTAACGGTACATCAAGAATAACATGAGTAGATGTTAAATTAATCTATAAATTTTTACAATTTGCACCTAAGTGACTGAACACCTGTATGTGCAGCTTTAACTCCAATATATATATTGACTCTGATAAAAGGGAAAAAAATCCTATTAAGTGTATTAATAAAATAACACTAATTCTAATCCTAAATGCTAAATCAAAATACATACATACATACATACTAAAATATTACTATATTTCAGAGTAAAATCTTAAATCTATATAAATTTTTGAAAATAAAAGCTCTACAGCTTGAAGTAAATTTCTTGTAGTTTAGTAACCTCCTGGTTTCAACTGGTAAAAGGTTGTATATTTTAGGCGCCAGATATGTGAAAGCTCTTAAGTGTTTTGCATTATTGTTAACTGGTATCTGCAAGTGCCTGCTTAGATTACTTCTAGTCCCATAATTGTGATTTATATGTGGCATTTTATTAGTTTTATAAACATAGGTACATATAACCAAGCAGTAAAGTGAACGAACATCAAGAATTTCCTGAGAGTACAAAAGTTTAGTAGAAAATCCCCTATTAAGCTTAAACATAACTCTAACAATATAATTCTGTACAATGCACAAGGGCCTCAAGGAATTCTGGTATAGTCCACCCCATACTACGAAACCATATCTTATTAGTGACTCAACTAGAGCCCTATAAACTAGTGTTAAGAGCTGCGTATTTAAGATTTCTCTTATGATATAAAATTTATATATCAATTTTCGAATGTTTTTAGTCAGTCTATTTACATGACAATCCCACTTCAAATATCTATCAAACGTAACACCCAAATATTTGATGGAATCAACCTCTGCTATGGCTTCATTTAGGTTGTTTAAAAATATATCTTTAAAGCCAGGGCGATTAGCTGATGTGAGAGAAAAAGCAATATATTTGGATTTAGAGATATTTAGGCCCGGTTGTACAGTCTCAGTTTAAGCCACAGTTCTATTAAACCAGGTTCAATGATGAACTTAGTTCAAACATGCATTTCCGTTGTACAGCCTATTTATGATCCCAGCTCTACAAAACCAGGTTCAAGAAAGAAGTAGTTAGGTTGGTAACATTAACGCATGCGTGGTTGGTCTGTTCTGTCAAAAATTTTGTTGTTTGAATTTTGAATGCTGTTTTCACCGTTTTGTTGGTTATGGGTTGATGGTTATAAACAATAGTTTTTCAGGTGAACATGCGTATAAAACAATTCAAAGGTAACTTAAATCTACTAAATTATAGTAAACTGCAAATAAATAAGTTTGATTTTTTAGGAAATGACTGAGGTAAAACGATCAGCAAATTTTACTGCGAAAGAAGAGGCGGTATTGCTTTGTTTAGTGAGAAAATACAAATCAACACTAGAAAATAAAAAGACTGATAGCAATAACAATAAGAAGAAGCTAGAATGTTGGCAAGTCATTGAAAAGGAATTTAATAATGAAAGAGGTCAGGTGTTTAGGGATTGTGTGACCTTACGAAAAAAATATGAGAATCTCAAAAAAAGAACAAAAAAGAAGTTGGCTGATGAAAAGTGTCATTTACTGGGAACTGGTGGCGGACCTTCTAGAAAGGCGCCAGAAATTACTAATATTGACTTGGAGATCAAAGACATATTGGCAGAGCAAATCGATGGGCTTCCAAGTGAATTTGGGGGTGATGCAAGTGGTGATGCAAGTGGTAATGCACTTTTATTCTTAAAAATAATAACTTAAATCAAAAGTAGCTGCTTAACAATAATTTTGCTTTATCATTTTCAGAAATAATCACAATAATAAATGACTTCGAGACTAGCGTACTTGATAGCTGTGATAACTATGCTGATAACCACAATATAGAAGGAAACAAGGACACAGATTCAGTACAAACAGATATATCAAATGATCAGATGAACAGTACGTATATTTTACTATAAATGATTAAACCCATTTTCATCAAAATATGAAGTACTATAATAAAATCAATCAAAAACCTTCCATCTTGAATTTTAAAAATGAATTGTATTCTAGAATGTTTCCATATATGTTGATTCCCAAACACATTTAGGGCCTTATCATAGGAAAGATTTGTAAATGGAGAGTAAGAGTATGTATATACGAACATCATTTGTGTGGCAATAATCTAATTTTTAGATGGCTTCTGACTCTTGTTTCTTGCAGTATTTGTTTGTGTTTGACTGAGAGCAGAGTATGCAATTGATTTAATTAGCAAGATGTACTAATTTTTTCTCATTTTCAGACCTCACAGAAAATAAAGCAGATTGGTCAAAAAATTCTGTACAAAATTTAAGGACCCCAAAAGCCAGGATTCTCACTCTAGGTAAGGCTTTCATGTAATGAAAAGCAATTCTTTAAATGAATGCAATTAATTTATACGAAGGGCTCTTGTGATATCTCAAATATTGTTTTCATGAGGAATCAGTTAAAACTGAATAACTAGTAGTTTGTACATTTTGCCTTTTTAGGTGATAGATCAAATTTTAAAAGAAAAAGAAATGAATATGACGCTATGTGTAGTAAGGTCAGTCATTGGGCGGCCTCAAAAGCTGCTTTGGAATCTGAAAAAATTAGATTTGCTGAAGAGGAACATAAAAAAAGAATTCAATTAATGCAACGAAAATGTGACACAGAATGTGAAATACTGAGAAAAGAATCAGAGGCACGACTCAAAAGACTTGAACAAGAGACTCAAGTAACCATTGAAAATTTACAAGAACACAATAAATTGAGAAAGGAAATTTTAGTACTAGAAAAACATGTTGTGCTACAAAAAGTGAAAAATATGTCAAGTTAATTAATGGATATGTATTTAGGTATGCTCTGTTTATAACGACTATACAAGGTGTCCAATTAGTGTGTAATTCTTCGGTATCTTGCAAGGTATACCTGATAGAAGAAAATGTCAAATACGAAAGTTATTTGGTTACTTAAGACGCATATTTTAAAAATATTTTGAAATATACAGGGTGTTGCGGGAAAGTAGGGTAGTGATCAACTTGATTTTACTTCCCACACCGATAGGTGAGGGGAGTATTGTGATCGCGAAAATTTTCGATTTTAAGATAATACGCTTTTTGGGCGTTTTATGATGTCTACATAACGAAAAACCACGTCACTCATTTCCGTCGGTCTGTCTGTCTGTCTGTCTGTCTGTCTGTCTGTCTGTCTGTCTGTCTGTCTGTCGGTCTGTCTGTCTGTCTGTCGCTTTTTTCTAGCCTCGTAATCTCAGTAACCGCTACATGGATTGTGATGAAATTTGGGCAGCGGTATGCTGTGGGGTCGTAGTAGGTAATGTTCCTATAATTTTGAAAATCGGTCCATAGGCGGCGGAGTAATTAGCAAAAAACAAAAAAAATTAAATATTGCTGAAACTTCGTTTTTAGGCGTTTTAGGGGTTCCTGATCATTTTATACTTTTTTTTGGGTGGGGGTGAAATTGGGGTGGTTGGGGGGTGGGGGGTTGTAAAATTGAAAAATTTGTTGTATTCGTAATAGACTACCCACTGACCTGTGAAGGAAGACCTAGCGACATAAATAACTTTTTTAGGTCTATCCGAACATTGCCTTATGCCTATTACAGAAACTAAATGACAGAATTTTTTCCGATGTATACAGGCTGTCCATTTAGTGTGTAATTCTTCGATATCTCGCAAGGTATAGCTGATAGAAGAAAATCTCAAATACAAAAGTTATTTGGTTACTTGAGACGCATATTCTAAAAATATTTTGAAATATACAGGGTGTTGCGGGAAAGTAGGATAGAGATCAATTTGATTTTTTTATAAGGAACTATAACTTTTTCTCAAATTCTTCTAGTGTCCATCATTGATCTCTATTCAACCCTAAAATATTTTTGGAATCGGTTGCGACGTTGCCAAGTTATAATTTATTTTCTATTAATTTCCGCATTTGCAAGGTCGCAAGTAATACGTCCAAATTGATATGTTCCTTTAACTTTTCTCAATAATATTACACAGCGAGTTACTTGAATATTAAGCGGATATTATTCTGGATGCTACCAGCAATTTGTATCTACAGGGTGGTTTTGGCAGAATTTTAAATTCCGGCAACTTAAAGGTCGTTTTACTTTGTTTTTTAAATGGAACACCCTGTCTTTTTTATTTTAAATCGAAATATCTACAAATGCTCTATCTCGCCTTGTGATATTTTTTTTCGCCTTTTCGACGTTGCCAAGTTATAAATTATTTTCCCAAATTTTTAAACAAGTATCCCCGATTTTAATTTATTTTAAATAGAATCCTCTACTTATTTTTATTGCAATGAATTGCGCATGTCGAATTTAGTAAGATCTCACAATTTCAAAATTTTGTTTGTATTAATTAATGAGATACGGTAACACCGCTTTTTCAGTAAACGGTACCGGAACGCTTAAATTTTTCCAAAACTGCCACAGCTGAAGAGGTGAAATTCAATACAAAAGTTTGTATTATTGATAATAGGCCTGTGCAGAAAAGACCTAGCGGCATAGGACAATAATTTGGGGGGGGGGGGGGTACTGGCGATGATTTTGTTGCAAGGGGATCTCAGACATGTGTGGGAAGTACTGAGTCAATCAACTTGACTCCATTTTTTTTATATGGAACTATAACTTTTTCTTGAATTCTTCTAGTTTCGATCATTGATCTCTATTCAACCCTGAAATACTGTTGGGATAGGTCGCGACGTTGCCAAGTTATAATTTATTTTCTATTAGTTTCCGGATTTGCAAGGTCGCAAGTAATATGTCCAAATTGATATATTGTTACTTACGACCATGCAAATACGGAAATTAAAAATTATAACTTGGCAACGTCGCAGCCGATCCCAAAAATATTTTAGGGTTAAATAGAGATCAATGATGGAAACTAGAAAAATTTTAAAAAAAGGTATAGTTCCATATAAAAAAATTGAGTTGATCACTATCCTACTTTCCCACAACACCCTGTATATTTAAAAATATTTTTAGAATATGCGTTTGACCAAATAACTTTTGTATTTGACATTTTCTTCTATCAGGTATGCCTTACGAGATATCGAAGAATTACCCACTAACTGGACACCCTGTATACAACTTTTCACACGTTAAGTTACTATTACAGTTTATTGTTTGATTACTTGAATAAAACACATTTAAGACTGTCTTTATATTTTATTTGATGAATGGCTTGAACATATATAAAAAGTGTTCGCTCACCGGCTCACCTACCCTTGAGCTAACTCATTAAAATAATTTATTAATTGATGTCTTACAATATTATTGGCATCATGCATATTGTAAACATTCATGTTAGGATAATCATTGGCATTGTCAACTAAATTTATGGCTGCTTCTTCAACATCAGTGATTGGAGGATCTACCTCATTTAAGAGTTTTGCAATGTTATCCAACACTGCAGTGGCAATGACAACAGCTTCAACTTTCTCCACTTTCAATCTTATTCCGAATGCTAGAATAGGAAACCTTCGTTTCCATTGCCCAAATTTCCTTTCAATGCAATTTCTTGTTCTGATTTGCGATTCATTGAACAGCTGTTCTTGTCTTGTTACAGGATTATGAAGGGGAGTTATTAAATAATTTTTAATTCCATAGCCAGAGTCACCAACTAGAACATATTCATCAAACTCTCTGTGTTCGAATCTAGCTCGTATATGTGAATTGGCGAATATATGTGAATCATGAGTGGAGCCTGGCCAACGGCATACCACATCCTGAAACATGCAATTGGAATCACTTATTGCTTGGACATTAAAAGAAAAGAAGCCTTTTCTATTTCTGAAGACTTCAGCATTGTTTCCCCCAGGAGAGATAATTTTCACATGCGTGCAGTCGAGTGCCCCAATACACTTAGGAAATCGTGCCACTGTATAAAATTCTTGAGAAGTAACTTTTAATTCAGCTTGTGTTTGAGGCAACTTGATGAACTGATGATAAAGTCCTGCAATCGCTCTGGTTACCTTCCATACAATTCGACTTGCTGTTCCTTTATCAATTCCCACAAAATCGCCAGCAGTCTGAAGAAAGTTTCCAGTCGCATAATACCTTAATGTGACAAGAACCATTTGTTCAGGAGTTACAGCACAGTTCCTGAAAAACAATAGGATTACAAAATACCTTTGATTCATTATTACATGAACAAAAAAGTACTCACCATTCTGTTGGAGATTTTATTTGTGCTTCAACCTGGTTTATTACGAATCGAACACCTTGTTTGGAAAGTCGAAACCTTTGAACGAATTCATCGTCATTCCACACCAAAAAATGATCAATTCTGTCTCTGTATTTCTTTTGACGCCTTCTTGCGTTTCTTAATATTTCTACTGCTTCAACGAAGTCTTCATCGTCTGTTAGTTCCAGGAGATTTTCTTGGAGCTGCTGCGCCATTACTTACTTTAATTTACAACAAATGATTATGCAAAATTTTATCTAAATCAAAAATTATTAAATTAGGTTATGACACATTAGGTCCTTAGAACTCGGTTTAAGCGCCCAAATTCGAGCGCTCAGCTGAACCTCACAAATATGAATTAGTGAACCGAGCTTAGAGTTGAACTGACCCTGTACAACTGGACTTCCATATTTGAACTGAGTTCAACGTTGAACTGTGCTTAAACTGAGACTGTACAACCGGGCCTTAATGCTAGCTTAAATGTATTTAGCAAGTTCAAGATTTTATTCACACCATCAATAGTATATTCCTTAACTGCAGTCCAGGAATCACCAGAAAACAGTACCACAGTGTCATCAGCATAAGATATTACTAAGCCATTTTGTATGAGGATACTAGTTAAAGAGTTTATATAAGTTATGAAGAGTACTGGTCCCAGTACAGTGCCCTGCGGTATACCAATTTTAATATTCATACTGTCGCTAATGATGTCATTTATCTTAACAACCTGGGATCTATTGCTCAAGTAACTCTCAAAGACATCCAACACGCCGCCTCTCACTCCATAACGATGAAGCACTTCAAGAAGTGATTCGTGTGGCACCGTGTCAAATGCCTTTGCAAGGTCCAGGAATACAGCCAAACATTTTTTGTTGTTATTCAAATCGTTTGAAACAGATTCGGTCAATTTGCATATTGCATCAGTAGTGCTCAGTCCATTTGTGAACCCATACTGATTTTTTGATAAAATGTTATTATGTTCAAGAATAGCAACCAATCTGTCCTTCAAACATTTTTCGAAAATCTTCGCAGATGAACCAATAACACTTATAGGCCGATGGTTATTTATGTCAGATTTATTTCCAGCCTTATATACTGGAGTGACTACAGCAACTTTGAAACTACTAGGTACTTTACCAGTACAAAAGATGAGATTAATTATATGGACTAATGGAACGGTAAAATGCAAATGAGAATATTTCATAATTTTTGAGTCAATACCATCTATACCAGGAGCAGAATTAGTTTTAAGAGAGTTTATTTGCTTAATAATCTCATTTTTGTTGGTTGGCATTAATAACATTGAAGAAGATGGAGTATAGTCGGTTCTAATTGAATGAATTGGTTTTGGTATCTTTTTGTACATGCTCATACCTACATTTACAAAGAAGTCATTACAAAAATTAGCCATTGCCTTGGGATTAGGAAACTTTTCATTGTTTTTCTTTATTTCAAAATTATTTTGTTCTTTTTTATTTTCATTTGATGCCTCTGAAATTACCTTGTAAATTTTTCTTATGTCTTTTCCACTGTTTTCTATCTTACCTTTGTAATACTCATGTTTTCGCTTTTGTATAATTTTGTTTAGATTATTACGATAATCGGAGAATATTTTTTTATTATGTTCGTTGTTATGAGCAAGAAGTTTTTTTTTTCAACTTATCTTTTTTTTTAATGCTGTAAATAATACCATTAGTTATCCATGGTTTAATTTTTTTACTCTCCTTAATTTGAATAGTCTTTCTAGTTACAGATTTATTATGTATTTTACTTACAATGTCTAAAAGTTTTTCTGTGGCCACTTCTGCATCCTCAGCCTCTAAGACGCTAACCCAGGTTTCCTGTGAGATTAGATTATTAAAGGTTAGATAGTCTACTTTCATTGAAGTGTATGTTTCCTGAGTAAGTCCTGGAGCACTGTCCTCACAACAGTTTATATTCAACATAACAGGATAATGATCAGTAATAGACGATTTAAGTATGAACGAGGAATATACTAGATTTGTTCTTAGTCTACGTCTAATAAATATATGATCCAAGATTGAACTAGTTTCAGATGTAACTCTAGTGGGACTACTAATTGCAGACAAATAGCCAAAATGATTTAACATAGAGACATAATCATTGACTTCATTGTCATCATCTGCACCTAAATTAATATTTATATCTCCTATCACTACATCAATTTGACTGGCTGTTTTCACAGCAAGAAGGGTTTCAATATCTTTAATAAATAATGAAATGTTAGATGAAGGTGGCCTATACATACAGCACAATGAAAACAATATGTTATTTACATTTAGTTTGACTCTACTTACAGTCACTTCCGAGTGTTCTAATTTGATATAATCAACTTCAAAGTGTAGATTTGATCTAACATAAACAATTGTACCATCATTTTTATTTATATCTGCATTATTGTAGAACATACTGTACCCTGCAATATTGAACATTTGCTCATTGAAGATTTGCCAAGACTCTGAAAGAACAATGACATCACAATACTTCATATCATATGCTTCTAGAAAAGCTAATAGTTCATTGAAATTCTTACGAATACTACGTATGTTTATGTGCAAAATGTTTATAAGTTTTGTTTTAAGATTAAGTTTTGGATTTAGCACATCACAGTCCACATTTTCCTCCCTAATATTGTCATTTGTATCTTCGAGGTCCCTTAGTATCTCAACCTCTTCTTGTGTAAAAGCCATTAACTTTGATTACCATAGTCAATTTTACTACGTAACACATTTATCAGATACTGATAGGAAGGACAACTTGGATCATCTGCAGAATGACTAGTGCAGTATTCAGTCTTGTGTTTTCTATTTGCCTTGACACAATTTGCACAAGTATAACTAGTCTTTGGGCAATCACGAACGTCATGATTTTCAGAGCAATATTCACACACAACCTCATTTTCACATACATCGGATTTGTGGAAATGTTCCTGACACTTAAAACACCGGGGAATGCTCAGATTCTCATAGACAGGATATCTTTCCCATCCAATAAACATCTTCTTTACTGCCATTAACTTATGATATAATGCTGGGGAGCATTCCATGAACAATATGTAGGAGTTAGTTTTTTTGTCTCTTCGTGTAAATGTCACATTAGGTTCATCATCTGCATCAATAAATTGATTTTGCATTCTAATGCTTCTTTCTAAACCTTTTTTATCAGTATCGCCTTTGTATCCCATTATTTTGACCTGAGGTTTCCTTAATTTCGATATTTGCACATCATATTCTGTTAATTTTGCTTCAGCTTCTTTTCTAAGGATTTCTAAGTCTTTGCGGTTGTGACATTTCACTATAATATTTCCATTTGCAGTGCATCGAGTACCTTTTATAGAAATCATTAAGCTAGAAGGGTTTATTTTGCTTCTTACATCTTTTTCTGTTTTCTCTGGGTTTTGCTGTTGTTTGGGCTTGATCACCAAACTAGGTACATTATTGATGGGAACGTTATTCTTGTCAGTGGGAAGTTTTTGAGCTACAGATGAGGCCACATTGCTATATAATGGTGAAGGAGTAGAAGTTCTTAAGCTGTTTACTTTCAACTCTAACTCCATAATTTGTTTTTTGAGTAGCTCTATGATCTCATCTTTACCAGCAATTATGCTTGATTTATCATCAATTGTGCATTGGAGCAGCATAAATGTGTTGAACTTTTTGCATTTTTCACAGTGAAACATCAACACCCGTTCTTTAAGCTGTAGCACTCTAATTTCAGAAGAGGTTACACCACCACATAGTTTACACAGCCGTTGTTTACATCCATCACAGCAGAAAATTTCTTTCGTTTTGTCTTTGCATTCCCAGCATACGTCACTTTCCATGGTTAAAAATATACAAAATAAATATACAATGTACATACAGTGAATATCGGTTCAGTGGATATGTATATCCACAAATGGAGCAAGAATGTGTAATGGATGTACAATGGTCATAAAAAAATCATACATTTCACTTATGTTTGTCACAAAGTTGCACATCCATGGCATATTCATTAAATATCGTATAATGTAACATAAAAGAGGTATGTACATGTCCATTTAATACTCCGATCTTCCATTGTAGCTACATCTAACTCAGTAAAAGTTTTGACTGACGTTATGTCAATGACGGTAGAATTATCAGATTCTAAAATTAATTTCATGTATACAGGGTTTCCCAAAAAAACGTACCACGTAAATACCATTTTTTTTCATTAATGAACTACTTATTTTTATTTGATACTGATCCTTCATTCACCCCAAAAAAAGTTTTGCACTAAAATGCGACGTTGCCAGGTTATTGACTTTTCTATATTTTTTTGCCGATGTCACTGCTTTACTGAAATCTTGACATCTCCTTAGTTTTTAATTTCTTTAAATCAAAATTTTGTAGGAGATCTAAACTGAGATCATTTTGTCTCACAAGGGTTTATACAGTGTGTTTGAAAATATAATTTTAATATCAATACCGAGATCAATACCTTCAAACTGATTTTACGCGATTTATTCAAATGGAGTGCTCTATATCTAGCAACATACATCAATAGACTACTAATTTACCTTTAAAATGGTACCAATACTTTTATTATTGACCTGGGGACCTATTTTTCAATTACAATTTTGTCACAAATAAGAAAACGCGCAATTACAACGCGTCTTTGATCCTTTGTCATCGCTTCAATCAAGTAGTGCGAGTGTCAATAATTGTGGCGTTTGCTAAGTAATTATTGCGTTTCAACACATTAGAGAGTGATATCGCTTCCTATGGACCACAATGCATTACCCCCGTGAAGAATTAGTAAATACGGTCTACGTTATTGGCGAATGTTTTGGGAACCGCCTTTTGGCTTCACGAGTGTATGCGCAAAAGTATCCAAACAATAGGCATCTTGATGAGAGAATGCTGCATGCACAAAGGAAAGGTTTGATCGTACTGGAAGCACCGCTTATAAGAAGAAAAGGAGAGCAAAATGTGTTCTAAATGGAGAAAATCAGCTGGCGGTCTGCCTTTCAGTGGTAGAAAACCCACAAATTAGTGTAAGACAACTAAGTAAGGATCTAGAATTGAAGAAATCGTGGGATGGAAAACGTCTTCAGCAAAACAAGTTCCATCTCTACCATATGCAACTGCATCAAGTACTAATCGAAGATGATTTCCACAAAAGAGATACGTTTTCTCAATGGGCACAGCAACAAATACCTGAAAGCGAGAACTTCTTCAAATATGTGCTCTTCACAGACGTGTGCATATTTCACAGAAATGATTTTGTGAACAGGCATAATTTTTATTATACCACAAATCCTCTCAGAATCCATATTGCTGGTTTTCAACACAAATAGAGTATCAATGTATGGGGCGGAATAGTACACGATTTTGTAATTGGGCCTTATTTCTTTGAAGATCGTGTAACCGGGGAGGTATTCTAGAATTTCTTAAGAAACGGTCTTCCACGGTTAACCCAACATCTTCCTGACTTTGTGAAATAACAGATGTGGTCCCAGCTTGATGGCACACCAGCTCACTTCAGCGCAAATGCCAGGGAGCATATCTCAGAAAAATTTCCAGAGCGGTGGATTAGCAGACAAGGTTTATTATTGATGCTAACTGGCCTCTGTTTGTTTTATTCGATTTTTCTCTTCTACGTCCTATTACATGGCCCCTCCGATCGCCGGACTTAACCACTATGGATTTTCTTTGTGAGGATTCGTTAAGTCAGATGTGTATCGTTTTGATGCCACAACAAGAGAAGGCATGGAGGAACGTATACGGAGTCCTTCAGAGGTATTACCCCTAGTATGCTTCAAGGAGTAAGAGCATCTCTGTTTTTTTTTAATTTAAATTACGGCATCGATTACTGAGGTAATTAGCCGCTAGAAGAGGTAACTGGCACTAATAAGGTAAGTATCGCATCCAATAAGGGGTTAATAATATTTTCAGTACTTCTATGTTTTCAGGTACAAATTTATGATTTTCAAAAAGTGCAGGATTTTTTAACTGAACTGAGGTTTGTACTGGTGAGTCCCTGCTGACGAGCGTTAACGACGTCAGAACTTTGCCGGGCTTGGATGTACAAGCGACACTAAAAATATATGGACCAGAGTCAGTTGACATTCGCAGTTTTGACATTTGGGGTGGTCTGTTCTTTGTGAATAGTGCATGTGTGTAATATATCTGTGACCTAACCGTAGCCGAGTAAGAACTACTTGGTTCCTCGGGCTCAATACTAGTAAGTATGACTTTTTAATGTTAGGCTTAAACCTCTTGAGGGTAGTATCGCATTGATTCCATCGTTCTTGTCATATTAAGAGGTTTTTATTGTTTAAATGTTTTTTAAATCTTCTGGGTGGACTAGGATGTTTCCATCAGGGGAATCAGATGCGGCCTGACGTGCTAGTTCATCTGCGCGTTCATTGCCCGGTATACCAACGTGTTCTGAATACCATACAAAAGTAACAGATTTCATCTCACAAGCAAGTGACTGATCTATTTTCAAAAGTCCTTCAATCATTGTATCCAGGGTCATAGTTTTTCTGATGGACTGTATAGCGCTTGGGGAGTCACTGCAGATAAGGTATATTCCTGGTTCTTTGTTTCTGATGTGGAGTATTTCGGATTATTGCGAACAGCTTGGCTCTGTAGATGGAGGCTATAGTGTTGAGCGTGAATTTTTACTCATTCTCCATTGAGGTGAAAGTGCATCCCACTCCGTCATCAATTTTTGATCCATCCGTGTCAATTACCCTCTTGATATCTCTGTAACTGTTTACGGTATTCAGGAATGTGACAGCTAACAGAGAAGGGTTGGTTTCGCTTGTATTAAAATCCCTACATCGAAGGTTGATTCTAGGTTTATTAATCGTCCAGTGTGTTATTGTATTTTGTTCTGTATTGTACACACGGGGAAGTTTGATATCAGTGACGCTTAGTGTTTCTTGCACCCTTACACCTGTAATCTCGTTGTTGTTGGCCGGTTAGTGAAAAGTTCGTTCGTTTCATTATTGAAAATTATGTTGTGATTTCAGTGGGAGTGGTTTGACCAAATTTTCACGCAGTAGTTGAGGTCAGCTGCTGTATCCTAATGTCAAGTGGTGGTATTCAAGAGTCACAGTATATAGATGGTACTGGATTGCGGAAGGCTCCTATGCATAACCTCAGACCTAGGTTGTGTATTCGTTCTAAGTGTCGAAGGTGAGATTTCCTCGCTGCACCGTGGACGATCAACCCATATTCAATTTTGGGTAGTACGAGTGGCATGTGTATCATGATAAGCACTTCTCGGTCTGCTCTTCAGTTTATATTTGACAAACATTTAATATTGATGAATTTCTTACATTTAATTACAAGGTTGCCTAACATTCATACGCTGCTGTAAATGCGGATCGATGATCCGTGGAGTGTTAAGGACGTTCGTTCACATAAGTGTTTATTAGATGTAATTAATTTTTTGCATTTTTGATAAGTTTAATCACATAGGTATCTACCTTGAAAAAATCAATACCTGTTATCGGTCACTTCAGAAAGTTATTAACGATTAAAAATCAGACTTTCAACATGGACTCTTATGAGAGAGCAGCGAATTTTTGTATTTAAAGGTAAATTGAACATATTTTAAGATTAGACAAAAAAATTGAAAACGTTTAGAAATATTCTTTGGAGCTTGTAGCTTATATTATTGCATTGAAAAGATAGGGCTGACGATCGTTTGAATTATTTATTAATTATTTTAGTCAAACTTTGAATTTGAAAACTGATAGTCTATTTATTTAATGCGCCTCTGAAACAATGATCTCACTGAGACACAAGCATGTTTCTTGCTGGTTCTAAAACCGAAAACAGCATATTTCTGTCGTACTTAGTTTCCGAGATATCAACATTTTCTGTAAAGTACTACAGACGCCAAAATTTCTAGAGATTGCTGAATAACTTCGAGAATAAGCTTCGTAGACGTAAACTTTGGTCAACAATTTGGACCAAAAAATCGATGCTGAAATAAAAAACGTGACAATATATAGTGGGTTCCATTTAAAATGATACCTACTCCTAGTATATCCAAATGTTCGCCATCTTTCAAATTATTTTCTGCAAGTAGATCATTTGAAAATAAACATTTTCTATTCAAGCCATTTTCTTCTAATTTTAACGGTAAGTCCGCTAGAAAGCACCGCGCGCTTATTGAACTGCCATGTATATACAATGTACAGGTTGGCCTAATATGATCAAACAACTTATTATTAGTTAAATCGGCTAAAATCGCTGGAAATTTTAAATTCCGTAAGTGGCCGCTAGGGGGCGTTACAGTTACGGTCCTTTCAGAAAAACGGCTTTATCTCAAAAAAATGCAAACAAAGGTATAATATAAATTCGACCATCATGCAGACGAGACAATTTTCGATTTATTTTTGTAAATCGTTTTTTGTTCTATCTTGTAAGATGTAGTGGTGGGGAATGTCAAAAAAACTTTATTTAAGTGACCATAACTTTGGTTCAGGTTAACGGAATTAAACATGCTAGGCCTCGTTTAATACAGATAGTTTTACCTAATAATCCGTTATATAAAAATTATTCAAGTTGATCTTGACTTAGCAGCTACAGGGCGGCATTTGACATCATAGAAATTATTACCCATTATTACGAGAATTTTAAATGGTATGCTATACTTCTTTTCACACGGATATATTAACAAGTATTATGACAAGTGTGCTGTGAGATTTAGGAACAATTGCTGCCCTATACTAATATAGCTTCCGTTACAGCGTTTGAGTAATCATTTTATAGAAAATACTCAAGCAAAACTACTAAAAATTGTATTTTAACTTTCTGAAATGACCTATAGGTGGTGTTTTAGGCGCCAATAAGTGCTGTATTCCGTTTTCTTTTAAAACAAAAAATGGAGTCAAGTTGATTGACTCAGTACTTCCCACACATAATAATGATACCATTTTCTTGTTTTCACATGATGTTTCAACATCCAACACAAAAACTCTCGTAGTTTCTTGCGTCTCCCTCCATAGGAACTAGGACGCCACAGTTTTTATTCTGCATGCTTCAACTGGACGATGCGAAACGATCAAGAGACTCGAAACCGCCTAAAGATAAAGTTTGAGCTGTTTTTATATTTTTGGTTTTTCATTATTACTGCGCCGCCACTGAGACGATTTTTCCAAGACATACACTTTTTCCATGCTCGCAGCGGTAGTAATAATGTGTCAAAATTCATGTCAATAAAATGAATTTAACAGCTCTCGCGTTACGTAATATAGAACGACCTGAAACAATACTCGTATGTATACATGACAAATTCCAAGTCCCTTGGTTTCTATAGTGAGCAAGGCAATGTTTGGATGGGCCTAAGAAAGTGTATTATGCCGCTAGGTTTTTTATTCACAGGTCAATGGACAGCCCATTATGAATACAATAAATTTTTTAGTTTTACAACCCCCCCACCCCTCAACCTCCCCAAATTCACCTGCAACCAAAAAAAGTAGAAAACGATCAAGAACTCCTAAAACGCCTAAAAACGAAGTTTGAGAAATATTTTTTTTTGTTTTTTTGCTAATTACTCCTCCGCCAATGCACCGATTTTTAAAATTTCAGCAGAATTACCTACTACGACCCCACAGCATATCGGTACCCAAACTTCATCACAATCCATGCAGCGGTTACTGAGATTACGAGGGTAGAAGAACGCGACAGACAGACAGACCGACAGACAGACCGTCAGACAGACCGACAGACAGACCGACAGACAGACCGACAGACAGACCGACAGACAGACCGACAGACAGACCGACAGACAGACAGACAGACAGACAGACAGACAGACAGACAGACAGACAGACAGACAGACAGACAGACCGACGGAAATGAGTGAGGTGGATTTTCGTTATGTATACAACGCCCAAAAGGCGCATTATCTCAAAATCGAAAATTTTCGCGATCACAATACCCCCCTCATCTATTGGTGTGGGAAGTAAAAAAATGGAGTCAAGTTGAGTGACTCCGTACTTCTCACACATAATGATGATACCATTTTATTATTTCCCATTGCATGAAGCAGTCTAAGATCCCCTTGCGACTAAACTATCGCCCTTCCGCCCGCAAAAACAACATCCAGCACAAAAAACCTTTGTAAATAGTTTCTTGCGTCTCCCTTCTTAGGAACTAGGACGCCACAGTTTTTTTCTGCATGCTTCAACTGGACGATGCGAAACGATCAAGAGCCTCCAACCAGTCAAAAACGTTATGTTTCTGTTTTTTTTATTATTGCTGTGCCGCCACTAACACGGTTTTTCTAAAACAGAGTCGTTTCTTATTCTCGCCCGATCATAAATTCTGTGTCAAAATTTTATCAAAATCAATTCAACAATTTTCGCTTTACGCAATATACATAGAACGAAATAAAGCAAAACTCGTATGTACAGATCACAAAATTGGTTTCTGTAATAGGCAAGCCAATGTTCGGATGGACCAAAAAAAGTGTAATATGCCGCTAGGTATTTCTTCTACAGGTCAATGGACAGACTATTATGAATACAACAAATTTTTCAGCTTTACAACCCCCCACCCCCCATCCGCCCCATTTTCACCCCACCCAAAAAATTGAAAATGAACGGGAACCCGTAAAGTGCCTAAAAACAAAGTTTGAGCTGTTTTTATATTTTCTGTTTTTTTAGTATTGCTGCGCCGCCACTGGCACGATTTTCCCAAAACATACGCGCTTTCCATCCTCGCCGCTGTAGTAATACTGTGTCAAAATTTCATTAAAATCCATTCAGTCATTTTCGCGTTAAGCAATATACAACGATCTAAAACAATACTCTTATGTATACATCACAAATTCTAAGTCCCTTGGTTTCTATTATATAAGCGAGGCAATGTTTGGATGGATCTAAAGAGGTGAATTATGCCGCTAGGTCTTTCATTCACAGGTCATTGGACAGCCCATTATGAATACAACAAATTTTTCAGTTTTACAACCCCCGACCCCGCAACCATCCCAAATTCACCCCCACCCAAGAAAAAGTAAAAAATGATCAGGAACCCCTAAAATGCCCAAAAACGAAGTTTAAGGCATATTTCAAATTTTTTGTTTTTTGCTAATTACTTCGCCCCCCGTATAACGATTTTCAAAATTGTAAGAGCATTACCTACTACGACCCCACAGCATAACGTTGCCCAAATTTCATCACAATCCATGCAGTGGTTACTGAGATTGCGAGGGTAGAAGAACGCGACAGACAGACAGACAGACAGACAGACAGACAGACCGCCAAACAGACAGACCGACAAACAGACAGACCGACAGACAGACCGACATCAGACCGACAGACAGACCGACAGACAGACCGACGGAAATGAGTGATGTGGATTTTCGTTATGTACACATCATAAAACGCCCAAAAAGCATACTATCTCAAAATCGAAAATGTTCACGATCACAATACTCCCCTCACCTATCGGTGTGGGAAGTAAAACGGTATAAAATTGATTATCATATTTATTATTATCAAACGCCAATTTGAGCTAATCACAAAGTAGTATATGAACTCCACAGGCAAAGATTGTAAGAAAAAATCAATGTGCCACTCTGAAGGATATGTCTTGTGTAGAGTATACGCTCAAACAACCTACGTATAACTGCAACTTATGTCGCTAACCTAACCTGGCGCTTGTGTTTGAGCTGCTGCAGAAGGTACGTAGGAAGCCTCAGCAATCCATAATGATTAAATAATGGTTCTCTTTGTAGCCTGTTTCAGTGATGGTTCTTCCATTGGCCGTTATTGATGTGGAGCATCTTGCATTTGCTCATTCCGAATTCCATCCTGATATCTGTCGTACAAACTTTTGTTATTCTGATTTATTCTCTTAGTTGCAACTTGTGGCAGCATATAGTTTTATATCATCCTTGTAACGAAGATTATTGATGCTTTGCTGTGTTCTACTTTTTACCTGAACACGCCGAGAACTAATCCCCTATCAGTCAGTAGTTAAAATGACAAAAAACCAAGTTCTTTGTGATTCTAGAGAACCGAAATGTGAATAGAATCTGAAAGCTGTTAACTGGACGTGTACTATTTTCATTTTACTCCCCTTTTGATTGAAATACTTCGAGAGGAATTGCTAATCGTCGTCATCATCCACCGTTTGGTTTTCAACTGAAGTTGAAAAACGCTGTTTAGTATTTAAAAGTGTGGATATATGTAAAGATGTTTCAACCAATAACCGAGTCTCAACATCGCTACAAGCAGGTCGGGAGCTTGATCGTACCTTGATATGCAGGAGGTAAACCTACAGGGCGTTGTTTGAAAACTTTCCATCTCGGATGGAACATGTCAAAAAATTTGGCAAGGAGGACAACTCTTTAACTAAAAACTACTTCACCCCATTGTACGCTCTGCCCCTAGGGTCATCTTGTTGACAAGGTGTTCGAGTATTATCTCATTTCAAAGGTATGTCGAAGTCCTTTGGTTTCTTAAGTAGATTCACTTTCGAGAACATTATGAAAATCTTTACCTATCTTATTGTGTTCAAATAGATAACAAAAACCACGAAAATATCACTCTTTATTGAATATTGCCCAAACAGAGATATAGGCGATAGTTAACTTCCTGACAGACAGTTGCAAAAACATGTTGTGCGTTAACATGGCTGTTTTCGACATGCGTTGACGAACGTCATCCAAATATTCAGATTGGGGACTAAACACAATAGATTTTATGTGGTCCCATAGAAAAAAGTCTAATGGCGTCAAATCAGGAGATCTGGCGGTTCATTCTATGGGCCCTCTTCGTGCTATCCATTTATCTGGAAACGCGTCGTCCAGCTGCTGCTGAACCGGAAGAACATAGAAGGATCGCCCACTTGCTGGAAATAGATTTCAACCTCATCAAGAATAGGGTTGTCGTCCTCTTCGATTTGGTTTTCAATGGTTTCAATCACTTTGTTTCTCAAAATTTCTGCCCAACATTAATTTTTTGGGGGTGCTGGGAATGCCTTTCTACAAAAGCATTATGATTTTCTTTGCTCAAATATCTGCAGCTATGCTTATTAACAAATGCAGTTAGATAAAATGGACATTCATCAGTAAGACCGATATTCCTTACACGAATGGTTTTACTATTTATCACTGTCGTCATTTGTTCACAAAACTCAAATCGCCGATCGAAATCGTGTTCTGTTAACTCTTGCACTATTTTTATTTTGAATGGATGTAATTTATGGAGTTTAGTAACTGTGGTGACAAGGTCCAAAACATACCTATGCAAGGTTATCTTCCCCAGATGTCTGGCGTCAAATGGCACGGCAGTTTTCCGAGCACATTCACTTTGGCCACCATAAAGTGGAATCATTTCCATTTCCACTGTTTTTTAAATTGTTCGTCAGGAACTTGAGGATCGCCTTTATCATTGTTTGGCCAATAACGGGAAATTTAAAATTTTATTGTATTTATGATAGACTCTCTACTGACCTGTGAAGGAAGACCTACCGACATAAATAACTTTTTTAGGTCTATCCGAACGTTGCCCTGCCTATTACTGAAACCAAAGGATCTTTTCTGATGTAAACATACGAGTATTGCTTTAGATCGTTCTGTGTTGTGTAACGACGAAACTGTTCAATTGATTTTCATGAAATGTTGACACAGTATTACTACCGTGGGGATGATGGAAAACGCGTATGGTTTTTATAAGTCGTGACAGTAGCGGCGTACAGATAATAAAAAACCTAAAAGTATAAAAACATCTCAAACTGTTTTTAAGCGTTGGTCATTTTCTACGATTTTTTTGGGTGTGGGTGAAATTGGGGTTGGCTGTTGGGTAGGAAGTAGAAAAACTGAAAAACTTGTGGTATTCATAATAGGATTCCCACTGACCTGTGAAGGATGACCTAGTAACATAAATCACCTTTTCAGGTCCATCCGAACATGGCCTTGCCTGTTACCGAAACCAAAGGACTTAGAATTTTCTGTTTACATACGAGTATTTATTGCTTTAGACAATTTTGTATTTTGTAACGTGGAAACCATTTCCAATGACATTTTAACATAGTATTATTACCGTGGTGAGGATGGAAGATGAGTATGGTTGTTAGAAATCCTGTCAGTGGCAGCGTAGCAATAGGTAGTCAAAAAGCAAAAATATGAAAACAACTCGAACTTCGCTCTTACATTTTTCAGGGGTTTCTGGTCATTTTCTATTTTTTTGGGTGAAATTTGGGGTGGTCGGGAGTGCTAAAGTTGAAAAATTAGTTGCATTCATAATAGACTGTCCACTGATCTGTGAAGGAAGACCTAGCTACATAAACCACTTTCTAGGTCCATCCGAACATTGCCTTGCTGTTACAGAAACCAAGGATTTCTTTCTTAGGTGAACAGTGTTGTTTTAGACCGTTCTGTATTGTGTAACGAGGAAACTATTGAATTGATTTAAATAAAATTTTGACACAGTATCTGTATTACTACCGTGGAAAGCGCGTATGGTTTTATAAATCATGTCAGTGGCAGCGCAGAAATAATAAAAAATGCTAAAAACATAAAACAGCTCAACCTTCGTTTTTAAGCATTTTAGGTATCCCGGATCATTGTCCATTTTTTTTTTTTGAGGGAGGTGAAATCGGGGTGGTTAGGGGTTGGGGGTTGTAAAACTGAAAAATTTGTTGTATTGATCTGCGAAGGAAAGACCTAGTGGCATAACATACTCTTTGGGGGGAGGGGGGAGGGTTGGCGATGACTTGGTTGCAAGGGGATCTCGGACTATATATAGCTTCAAGCTATGGGAAAATAATAAACTGGCATCACAGTAATGTGTGGGAAGTACTGAGTTAATCAACTTGACTTCTTTTTTTCTACAGAAAAGCAAGTCGTGCCGGTAGCTGGTCTTTACTATTGGGCACAAAATTTTCGCAGGGGCGTGAGTACGTGCTTCCTTAGAGCGAAGGGTAATATAAAAAGCGGTAGTATGAGGGTTTTAGGACCTTTCATTTCTTGAGACATTCAGCTGTTAAATGGAGGCATACCTAAAAGCTGAGTGAAACTGACCAAGTATTTGTTAGAAGCTATAGCAATTAACATCTTGTTATTTAAAATACTTTTCATACTGATGAAATGTTTTATACATAAAATTGTTTATTATTTTCAAACTGTATCTGATGTTATTATAAGCTTACACATGCATCATCAGGGCGACCGTATTTGACTAAAGAATGTACGAAATCCACAACCTCCATTTGAGGCCGATACTAAGTGAAACCGATATCTGTGGAGCTCCAATTTTCCCCGCATATATATACATGTTAATTACACAGCGTAGTCGCTCGGAGTATACGGTGGTTAATTTTAATCTGTGACCTGGTCCTACAGACCGCAAAATACGTCTTTCGGTCTACCGACTAACGTCGTATTGCTCCTAACTCATCAGAGATACGTTAAGCCCGACTCTTGCATAGTTGTGTGGCAGGATAGTATTTGGTTGTTCAGCCAAACAAAAAAATGTATAAATTATTAGTTACTGACTTTCCGCTTATTGTATCTTTAACAAAGCTATGTCCCTTTGCAACGATGCTCACAGGATGAGTAAATGCAAGGTGCTCCACATAACCATATTATATATATTGTCACGACGGCCTCTTTTTCTTCACCCAGGGAATCAAACTCGACGTAACTTTCACCGTTTTACTTCACAACTCGATACAATATCTCTTAACCTTATCTCAACTAGAACTCAACTCAACTGACTACTGCCACGCTACTCGTGGTGCCTTATATACTTCATCGAACGATCTAGAAGATTCGAGACACCCAGATGACATTCGAGAATGCCGATCTGTCAGTCTAGAAAATTCCAGATGATTCGATGACGTTTACACATCAAAAAAATCTAACTTAATCATTGTGAAAGAAACATAAATACAGATAAGCAATGCTATATACAGGATGTTACACTCTTCCCCCCTTCGCGTTCGGCGTCCTCGACGAACAGTTCGCTTCGATCCTTGGCCACAGGCGATCACTATGGACGACCTTCGGTTTTTCGCTACCCATACGTATCCTGAAGACTACGTCGTTGAGGCGCTTCATCACCACGTAGGGTCCCTCCCAATGGCGTTGTAGCTTCGGACATCTACCCCTTCTCCGTCGTGGATTGTAGAACTATACCAGATCACCTTCGACGAACTTTGGGCTATTTGCTTTCAGATCGTATCTGGCTTTCATTTTGTCGCTGGCAGACTGGATACTCCCTCTAGCAGACTCATGGATATCCCAGAGCGTTTCCTGAAGCTCGCTCACCCATTCGCATGGAAGACGGCGTTCCGTTTCTGGGGGTGGACCAAGAGCTAAGTCCAGAGGCAGCCGCAGTTCTCGACCAAAAATTATCTTCGCTGGGCTCAACCGAGTTGACTCGTTCACCGCTGATCTGTAGGCCAACATTCCCAGAGGAATCTTCGTATCCCAATCAGACTGATGTTGGTTCACGAATTTTGACAGGTAATCCAGGATTGTCTTGTTGAAGCGTTCCACCATACCGTCGGACTGAGGATGAAGAGCAGTTGTTCTAGTCTTCCGAATTCCGAGTTTTCTCATCAGCTGAATGAAGACTTCTGATTCAACGCTGCGTCCCTGGTCTGAATGTAGTTCATTAGGAACTCCGAATCTGGAAACGACGTGTTCTAAAAGAGCCTGTGCCACTGTGCCTGCTTCTTGATTGGGCACAGGAATTGCTTCTGGCCATTTAGAGAAATAATCCATTACAACAAGCAGATACCTGTTCCCAACGCTGGTTTCCGGCAATGGACCCAAAATGTCAATGGCGATCCTCTCAAACGGCGATCCGACATTGTACTGCTGCATATGTGATCGTTGACGAGTACTTTGACCTTTCTTTGAGTTGCAGACATCGCATGTGGAGCAGTAATTTTCCACATCTTCTCGACAGCCAACCCAGTAAAATCTCTCCTTGATTCTCTCCAGGGTTTTCCTAATTCCAAAGTGACCCCCACTGCTACTATCATGTAGTTGTTCCATAATTGCTTTCCGTAATTTCCTTGGTACTACAAGTTTTTCTTTAGCATGTCTGCCATCAGTATCCTCCCAGATTCGATACAAGAGGTTACCCCTCACCTTTAGTGAGTCCCATTGTGCTAGGTAGGCTTTAGTGATGGGACTCATAGCACTTATTTCCTGTTGATTAGGCTTGTTTCCATTTAATAGCGAATGAATAACTAACCCTAACTCAGCGTCTTGTGACTGAGCTTACTTGAAGGTTTCTAGTGAAATCTTGGTTCTTTCCAAATCAAATTCTTCTATTCTTAAGGTGTTTATGTCGAATTCTCGTTGTTGTTCTCCTTTCGAGCAGTGTTTGCAATCTTCGTCACAGGGCCTGCGTGACACAGAATCGGCATTTCCGTGTTGCTTTCCTGGACGATGACGAATTTCAAAGTCATAGCTTTGGAGGTATTCAATCCATCGAGCAAGCTGGCCTTCTGGATTCTTGAACTTCATTAACCACTGCAAAGCTGAATGATCGGTTCTCACGACAAATCTTCTTCCGTACAACAAGTTGTGGAAATTTCTGATCCCTTTTACCACACTGTACAACTCTTTTCGTGTCACACACCAGTTTTTCTGGGCTTTGTGCAAAGTTTTACTGTAGTATCCAATTACTTTTTCGATGCCATCTTGTTCTTGAGATAAGACAGCTCCAATAGCATAATGGCTGGCATCTGTGTCCAAGTAGAAAGTCCCATCCCCTGTTGGATGTGCTAGAATCGGTGAGGAGGTCAAAGCTGTTTTCAATGCGTCGAAGGCTTCTTGGCAGATGGAGTCCCAATAAAACTTATTACCATTTTCTGTTAAGGCCAATAATGGTTTGGCGATGCTGGAGAAATCATTTACAAATCTGCGATAATAGCTGCACAGTCCCAAAAAGCTTCGTACCTCATGAGTGTTGAACGGTACTTTCCATTCCTTCACAGCCTGCACCTTTCCAGGATCAGTCCGGATTCCGTCTTTGGTCAACAGATGTCCAAGATATTTGACTTCCCTTCTGAAAAGGTGGCATTTCTTAGGATTCAGCTTCAACTTCGCTTCCCTAAGCCGCTGGAAAACTTGTCGTAGTCGGAATAGCTCTTCTTCAAAATCCTTTCCAAACACAATGACGTCATCGAGATATATGAGTGCCGTCTTCCAAGATAAACCTTGTAGTACAACATCCATTAGTCTTTCGAAGGTACTGGGTGCATTGCATAGACCGAAAGGCATTACTGTAAACTGCCATAGCCCAGCACACGATATAAATGCCATTTTCTCCTTGTCTTTTTCATCCATTTCAACCTGCCAGTATCCACTTTGCAGGTCCAAGGTGGAGAACCATGAAGAATTTCCAACTGCATCCAAAGTGTCGTCAGTTCTTGGTAAAGGGTATGAATCCTTTTTAGTCAAATCGTTGAGCCGCCTGTAATCCACACAAAACCTCGTTGATCCGTCCTTCTTTCTAACAAGAACTATCGGGGAGGCCCAAGGGCTAGACGATGGTTCGATCACTCCTCGTTTCTGCATATCTTTTACCATATTTTGTATTTCATCAATCCTAGATAATGGAATTCTTCTTGGGGGCTGCTTGACTGGCTGGGCATCTCCTACATTAATTTTATGGCGTACGAGATGGGTTCGCCCTAGGTCATCACTATTTCTAGCGAAAATCGAATGAAATTCTCTTAGTAGCTTCAGGACCTTCCGCTGCTGTTCGGGTCGCAAACTCTCACAGCTTCTATCATACAAATCTCAAAGACTATCTGAGATTTTGATGAAGTCACTATCATCATCTTCTTCTTCCGTGCCATCTAGCCTTCGTATCCATGCTACTGGTTCTAGTCTACCCAGTGGCGTACCTTTCTTGATTTGTACTGAATTCCTAGATACATTCACGGCCCTTATTAACATATTTGAAGAATCCGTTATTGTTCTGGCTAATAAAATAGGTTTATTCCAACCTAGCGTAGGATCTGGTTCAAAAATGCATGGGGTAAGGTTATGTTCAAGTGCCTTATGTGCATATATAGGTATAACAATTTCTTTCTGTGGTGGTATTGTAAAATTCCTTGGTGACATAACGGTCATTTCCTCTAGCTGAACAGCTCGGCAGCTAAATGAGATCTCTTCTGAATCCCCAATGCTTAAGGTATTACCAGTGAAGTTTATTACGCAGCCAGAACTCTGCAGAAACTCAGCACCAAGGATGCAATCATTTGTGACTGAAGCTACTAAAATGGGATGCTTCTTACCAAAACTGCCAATGCGAATCTCTAATTCTTCAACACCCAGTACTGGTATGTTGTCTCCATTAGCGGTCTTCAGCAACATTCTATCTGTTTGCGTGGTTCTGCTTGGCAACTTCCTTCGAATTTCTTGGTATATGTTAGGGCTTATTATAGTCACATTTGCTCCGGTATCGACTAACATCTTGCATGGTATATTTTCTATGTAACCTTCAACTACTATACTCTTCTCAATTTTATTCACTTCAATTTCGATGACCATGGGGCTTTCGTCATGATGGCCAGCCAGTTTTTGCCCCCTAAAACTGGCCGGCTTTAGTTTTCCGACTCATTGTCAGTATTAGTACTAGCCTCTCTTGACTTCTCTGTCACCTGCATGCGACAGCCTACTCTAAGGTGACCCTTCTGCCCACATCTCCAGCACGTAAACTTCTCAGGTCCTTCTAGATTTGTGCGAACTGGGTTCCTTTGGAAGGTACCACCTCTTCTTCTTGGAACGAACGCTGTCGCCCTGACTTCTGCTTCATTATCTTGTTCTAAAGAGCGCACCCTCCGTGTCATTCGCGTGGCTTTCGTGGCAGCTTCAATTTCCAGAGCCTTGACTAAAGCATCTTGTAAGGTTCTGGGACTGGATAGTCTTACGATTCGCTGAACGTCCAGGTCCGCAATGCCTTCGACAAACTGACGAGCAGCGACGTATTCCTGTGTCTCGATGGGACTGCTGACAAATGCTCGTTTAGCTAAGCTTTGGACTTCGTATGCAAATGTAGTTAAATCTTCTTTGGCTTGTTGTGTCCTGTTATGCAACTGGCCATGCAATAGCTCTGTTAAGTGTGCATCTCCAAAACGTAACTTTAGTGCAGATGTTATCTTATCATAGTCACGTAAATCTGACGAGCAGAGATTTTCCAAAATAGTTGCTGCAGCATTGAAGTCAGCACACAAGCCTTTTCCTCATTAGACCAGTTATTCATACGTGCGATGTTTTCAAATTGCATATGATAAATGTCCCATGATGCTTTTCCATTGTATGGATATGGCTTTGCAACTACGCCACTGTGTCTATCATGCAAAGCGGGTGCTTCTGCTGTTAAACTACTCTCACCTGCACTAAGCTCTCGCAGCTTCTCTGTGACGATTTCCTTGACACGATCTTCAACTTGCTGCAGTTTTTCTTCGACGTGCTTTTGTGATGTCTCTGTTGCACTAATACGTTGATCTTGATTTTCCAATGCCTGACTTACGGCTTGCCTCTGCTCCTCCAGTCTAGTCATTACCAGTTCCTGCCCACTTTTCAAATCTGCGACTGCCTCATCTTGGTGGTGCTTGAGCTTTTCTTGACCACTTTGAAGATTTTATACGGCTTGGTCTAGGCTGGATCTCATTTCGGCTGTTGTTTCGGCTGCTCTTTTTTCTAACCTGTCTCCCATTTCTTGTAGCATCGTCATCAATGCACTCATGTCAGACGCCATAGCTCTGGTTACGGGCATTGACTGACGCTGTACTCACCTCTTGATTCCTTTTCCTGGTTTGATTCGATGGATAATCCCACACTTCCGACACCAATTGTCACGACGGCCTCTTTTTCTTCACCCAGGGAATCAAACTCGACTTAACTTTCACCGTTTTATTTCACAACTCGATACAATATCTCTTAACCTTATCTCAACTAGAACTCAACTCAACTAACTACTGCCACGCTACTCGTGGTGCCTTATATACTTCACCGAACCATCTAGAAGATTCGAGACACCCAGATGACATTCGAGAATGCCGATCTGTCAGTCTAGAAAATTCCAGAGGATTCGATGACGTTTACACATCAAAAAAATCTAACCTAATCATTGTGAAAGAAACATTAACAAATACAGATGAGCAATGCTATATACAGGATGTTACAATATATACATACATACAATGAATATCGAATCAATGGATATGTATATCCACAAATGGAGCATGAACGTCTAATGGATGTAAAACAGACATAAAAAAAATATTCATTTGATGTACGTTTATCGTGAACTTTCACATCCATTAAATGTACATTTATGTACTTTTAATGTATATGCATAGTATATGCCAGTTCAATGTAGAGGCAGAAAAATCAACAAACCCTATACTTTCATTATCTATTGTTGTTAATTAAATTTCTAGTTATAATAATAATACATGGCAAAATCAGTTACTGTGATTGTCATTTATTTCCTTTTGAATGGCATGTCTGAAATCATAGAGAAATCACGGTTATGAAATTTTGTAAGTGTCACACATACCACATATCCCTTTGACATCATGAAGTAGTTGCACACTGATATAAGAACACATTTACACCACACCTAACGGTTGAACCTAGACGAGAAGTTACACAAAATTTCACTTAATTAGCTTAAGTCTGAAATAAATCAATTAATCAAGACCTGTAGCATTGTACGGTCCTTCGTAAATTCAGGAAAGTTCAAGTGTTGACTACTTGAATACTTGTTACTACCGCAACCATACGAGAAAAATGACATGTGGAATAACAATAGTACCTTTTCTACTCCCATTCGCTAAGAGCGATCACCACATTACCACGGCTCAGCAAACAATCTCTCTCTTAGTAGGCATTCACAGTAGCGGCAGTTAGGAGCGTTGGAGAGCGTTGGAGTGCGTGCGTTGGCCAACGCCGAGTCCGCTCGGCAGGTAGAAGCAGGCCGGCGCCGGTTCCGCACGTAGTCAAACACACCAGTGCATGGTACAGTGAAAACAGACAAGAAAAAGAATACAAAGATTGGCCAGTTGCATCTAGGCACGATATAGGAAACATCGGGGTTCAAAATGTTGCCCATTATTGGCAAAACAATGGAGGACAGTTGCAAAAACACTGCAAATGATTCCCCTGAGGGGCTAGAGGGTACAATAGGGGGTGAAATAGTTTTTGGTTAAAAAGTTGTCTCTCTGGACAAATATTTTGACGTGTCGTGGCGTTTTTCGTTTAATCAGCGGTTTGTGATAAATCCGTGGTGGGAAGCTTTCAAATGAACTATTAGTACATACATATGTAGACTCACATCATATACATTAGAACCATTTAGTTGAAATTTGTCAATCAGATGAATATGTGACTGATACTGTACATGTTCAACGAATTCTTGTGCGCGTCTTATTAAGGAAGCTACCCACTCTGGTAGAGACTGTTTGAATCGCTTTGTAAACAAGTTTTTGGTATCAAAAGGTAGAAGTGTTGTATCATTTTGGCGCTAAATTGAGATATGACCGCCGCATGACTGATTTGTTTGGTTTGGGAATTATTGTGGTACCTGGCCTATATCTAGTGTTGTGGTTGTGTATAAATGTGTTATGCTCATTTGAATATATCTCTGATACTAAGTGATAGTACGTAGTAAATACAATTGCCTAACGTTATATATTCGGGTCTCGTAATATCATTGGTCGGGTACATTGTTATTCAGTTAAACATAAATATTAGAATAGCTTTTACTTCCGAGACACATCGATAGGTGAGGGGAGTATTGGGATCGCAAAAATGATCGATTTTGAGATAATATGCTTTGTGGGCATTGGGAACAACATTGACATTGGACGCGCTATATAAGGAGGCTCCTTTCATAACCGCACTTATTTCCTTCCAACATTTTTCTATCGCAATACGGTTATAGTGCAGCTTGTTTCTTTTTTTCCCAAATAGGGGTTTTCGCAAACACTTAAGCTATAAGTAACTCTTTATCGTTACTCATCTTCGACCGGCACAGACGAAACCAGGTAGCAAACTAAATTTCTGTTACTATAAAGGCATTCAAGCGGGCTTCCGACGCTGGTAAGCGGTCGAAAACTCAGTTGAGCAGGTGAGCCTGCATGCGGTACCTGCACGCCTTCGCACGCCCTTGCACCCCACTGTGTTTGCGCGCTTACTCAAGGTCTGAAGATGCTTTGCGCTGATCCCTTTGCGCATGGATATTGTGGGTTAAAGAGTGATAGTTTTCAACAGCGACTGCACGGTAGGGTCATGGCCATCTACATAGATTATGAGTATAGAGATAAATAATATAGATCACAGCGCAAATCTAGTACTTTATGGGAGGTAAATATTAAGGTCAACATAAACTTTAGTTTATCTTGTAACGAAATTTTTGTTAATTTCGTTACACGTCGTCTGTGACTCCTTTTATAGATCAATTCTTACAGAATGATATTCTAGTGACAGGTAAATATCTGTTCCTCCCTTATGCTTTGCCGTTACGCTATTAAAAGAACCCCTTTTCCGCGCCTATGGATACCCATAATACGCCTGGAATTTGTTCTTTAGCCTATAGGTATGTTGTATATGCAACAAGACTCGCATGTGTGCGCAATGTGGGTTGCCTACCTGCGGGGAAATTTTAACATGTTACTATATTATTGTTTATATGATTTAGATTTGCAAAGTTATTAGTTTCATTCTTTTAGTGCATTTCTCGTTCCCTATTATGAGTTGAGTTCATTAATAATAATAATTCTGTCCTGATTTGCAATTAAGACTTTAGTTACTTTGAGAACCTAGGTTGGTAGTAAAAATTTACTGGTGATGTGACAGCTACAACATCTAGAAGTTTCCGGTGTAAGTTTATAAATTGGCTCGCTGACGACTTCTAGATCTTTTTCGATCCCGAGTCTCTTTCGATCCCGAGTCTCTTTCGATCCCGGCACTCTTTCGACCTAGACTTCAGCAGCAACAGGTCGGTTCTGTCCTTTTGGCCTTCCGCCGTTTTTCATGAAATAGATTTTTGGAATCACCTTCCCGTGGGGTTGGCTTTGAAGTTTATTCACTCTCCTTTCGCGAGATTTCTATTTGAAGTACCTAACCCAATAACACGGGCAATTATTTTTTGTGAAAATTCGGCCATTCGGACATTTTGGTATAATTCCGTACTGCGCTGGGCAACCAGCGAGTGATTTCGTGTTTTGCTAGCATTTTGCTGTTAATATTGAACCTTTAGTCTCTAGACTCGATATTGTTGATTTAGTTTCTTTTTCTAGTTTGGTTGTGAACGCCATACTGTGTTATATGTGTTTTTCAGCCCGAGTGTGTGCATCTGCTTCCCGAAGGAACTGACCTGGTACCTGGTGCTGATGTCAATCTAAAGGAATACACGCCCTTTTCCACCTACTCCTAGACACTGGAAGGATTCACAGGAATGTAACTACAAGCTGTTCCTGCTACTTTGGATATAGGAGGTACGTAAAATTTGCTTATTTCAATTTTGATCGCCATTTTGGCAGCTATCGAGCTATTTTACGTACTTTCGCATCTAGAGTTTGTGGTCACCTCCAACTGTGACCTTCATTCCGCTTTTCCTTTTTTTTTTGTTGCTCATTTGTACATTTTTGAGAGAAAGAGAGAAAGAGAGCACACCTTTTTTATTTTGTAGAGTTCTGTGTAAAAATTGCTTAGTTCATTGTTTCCGCCATTTTGGGCGACTTATGGGCATTTTTGCATAGATGTCTAACCTTGTTCAGTATTGCCCCTTTCGTACATTTTTTTTTTTGAGAGAGAGAGAGAGAGAAGCATCTTTCTTTATTTTGGTATAGTCTGAAAGTTCTTGAGTGTGCTCACACACATTCTGCAAATTTAGAGCTGTAATTTTGCTGTATGAGTTTGACAAATTTTTCCATATTTACAACCGATACAGCCTACCGAAGTACATCTATGTGAGACTGAACGTACTCATAGATTTTTGTTTCTTTTGGAGCTATAGTTTTAACATTGAGAGTATTTATTGAAGTATAGTTGCTCGTACCTTGCAACTACTGTGCGTATAGTTTCAATTTTCTGGATTATTTGATTTTGAGACATTTTAGTAAATATTTGTGGGCTTGATAAATTTTTTTTTGTGGTTGCATTACCTTTCAAGATTCTAAATTTTCTGGAGCACTAGAGCCAGCAGCAACTTAATAGAATCATAGCCTTGATTTCTTCTTAAATCAATTAAACTGCTTTGAACTTAAGTGAACCATAGCCTTGCTCACTTCAAGATTCATATTTTTAAAGTTTTATTTTAAGTATTAGACTTGAAAGGCCTATCAAGTATCTAGGTTAGGTGATACTTTGTTGATACGATATTGGTACTTTATTTTAAAATTATATTCCTTTTTTTTATATATGCAGATTCAATTGTGAACCATTGTGGGGAGATATCTGCTATAGCTTTGTGTTTAACTTTTAAGAAATTTTAGTATAGAATTTAAGCAATTTATAAGGGATCTTTGTTAAATTTAAGTAGATATTGTTTCAACTAAATTGTTGGGGAGGGGGCTTTAAACTGTTCAATTCAAAGCCAAGTAGTACGCCTGAGCTTGCATAACCTTCTACATCCTGGGGTTTCGCCATAGAGGGTCCAGGCACTAATCCTTCTTTTTTTTATATACTTTGCATGACGGCGGCCGGAAGTGGTAGCCGAGCCAGACCCAGATACCCCTCAGCCTAAAAAGGGGGAAGTCAAGCAGGAGTGGTCTGGCCTAGGGAACCTGAAGAGGCTGCCGGTCATCAAAGAGGGCCCTCTGAAGGAGCTATTAGAAGGAGCCCACAAGCCGACCTAGGAGGAGAAGACAACCTCGTTTAAGCAAGCCAGGTTGTATCGCTCACTTAAGCCAGCAGTCCCCTTTTTCAAACTGTAATAGAAGTCATATCATAACTCACTTTTTATTTTATTATATTTTAGAAACAATATACTTGTTACTGTTTAATTCTCTTTTGAATTTTTCTACACCCATCCCTTCAGTGTTTCTGGAGAGGTTGGGCAAATTTCACTAACTTCCTTGGAGTTTGGAGGTGAAAACTCCTGGCGTTTTTTGAACCTTAGAGTAATCTCGAGTTAAAAGTTAGTGATTTTGCCTGACATCTCTTATAAGAGGAAAAGAATAAGTTGCCAAGCATTCGCGACCCACCGTAAGTAAACTGAGCAGCCCAAAGGCACCTCAGTTCTGCCAGCTTGAAGGTCTCAACTTAGTTGGGACTTTCAATCTAGCTTTACAATCTTTAATGTTTACTTTCCTTTTACACCGCATAGGTCGAGTATTATTTATTAGTTCTGCCCTGTTGTACACTTTCCTGTACTCCGCCCCTGTCAGGGCAGATGAAACTATCCCAAAATGACGTCGTCAGATATTTGCAACACGTGATCACAAAGGAACCGACCATGAGTACGACAGCTGATTGTTTGTTGAGCCGGGACATTATCTTTGAACAGGTAATATACCCTACAAACAAACAGCTTGAATTATTTATTCATAACTGCCCCTCCAGCTGTGGGTTACGAATGCTGTGGTTACGAACAACATCTACTAGATGCCAGAACTAATCTGTTAGAAATGCATACTAGGAGACGTCTAAAGATAATCATTCGAATAGTGTTTATTTTAGTGACACAAGTGGGGCTGAGTTTTCAATAGTTTGTCTTCGTTATGTATTTAAATCGCCCTATTAATTGCTTCGGTCGTAGATAAAGTATAGTAATGGTAAAATGATTTACTTCAACAGATATATTACAGGATAATGCAAGCGAATCTAAAGCTAACAGTTGCAATAAACGGACATATTTATAACTAACAAGCCGGTGCAACATAATAAGTTTCAGAATAAGTTTGAATAATTTCTTTGATATGGCTATAGTTCATACAAGGCGAGTGCTTTTTAACTGTTTATTATTATTATTAGTTTGCACAACAGGCCATGAAGGCCTAGGGCAGAAATGAGTACAGTCTGATCTTATACCGCTAAAATTTATATAACTTAGAATTGTCTTTAGATACTTTCACCACACCACCACACTTTCTGAGTATATCCTGGACTATTCCATGCCACCTATTTCTGTCTGCCGTTTTCTCTTTCCAGTGTTTAACATTAATTTTCTTTAAATCATCTTCTGCCTTCTTCAGCCATCTTTCCCTTGGTCTACTCTTCCTTTTTTTCCCTATTGGTCTCCGGTTGAGAACTAGTTTTGCCATTCTCGTCCCATTCATCCTCTCCACATGTCCCAGCCACCTTATTCTCTGCGCTTTGATGACTGCTATAATATTGGGGTTCTCATACATGTCTTCCAGTTCCTGGTTTGTTCTTCTCCTCCATCCGTCGTTTGTCCTTACGCCTCCATAAATACCTCTCAACATTTTTCTTTCTCATCTTATAATTTTTTCTTCCTCCTCTTTGTTCATAGTCCACGTCTCACAAGCATACGACGCTGTTGGACTTATAACAGTTGTATAAATTCTCTCTTTGGTCTTTCTGGATACATTATTTGGATTTCATAAGATTTTTCAGGGCTCCATACTTCTGGTTTCCTTTGATGATCCTTGCCTGTATTTCTTGTTTCTCTTGTCCTTTTTGCTCTATGATTACCCCTAGGTACATAAATTCCGTAGTCCTTTCAAAAGAATATTTCATGTTATTGACAAGATAGGTTCGATTGATCATCGGAAGTTTATTCTATTTGTCCCATGACCATATATTTTGTCTTACTTTGGTTTATCTCCATTCCAAATCTCCTTGCTTCCGCAGCTATCCTTGCCGTAATTTTCTCTAGTTCTTTCTTTGTTTTTGCTACTAGTGTTAGGTCATCTGCATATGCTATACATTGGTGTTCGTTATTAAATATGGTTCCATTCGTCTTGATTTTGCTTCTTCTAATTATTGCTTCAAGCGTCAAGTTAAAAAGTATCGTTGATAGAGGATCGCCTTGTCTGAGTCCCTTTCTCACTTCAAATTCCTGTGACTCACCTCCCATCCATGTAATTTTGTTCTTGGTTTTTTGTAATGTCATTCTTATTAGCCTTATGAGTTTTCCTGGAATTCCTAGCTGCTTAACTGTGTATAGAAGTCGTTAAAATAGTAACTTTTTCAGATACCTTTTTTCCGAAATCTTTTTTCTTTGATCGAGCGTACTCAGGCCGCAACCTGGAACTTGGCTCCTCTGAACCGCCCCTGTCCCGGAACCATCATGATGACATCTCTTCAAGTTGGGGGCTGCCATTTTTTCCTACTATCTTCTGCGTCTTGTGTCTTTCTTCTTCTTACGCTACATCTCCCTTTACCCTCCTAAGAGGGGATTAGGAGTTCAGCTTCCATCATCTCTCTGTTCTTTATGTGCTGAGTTCTTCCTCCTCTTTACTGGTCATAATCACTTCAATCAGTTTCTGAGCCGCGTTCGAGTAATGCATGACTTGCATCATTTTCTGCACAAGTTCGGCTGGCGCTATTTCTTCCAAGTCCACCAAGACCACCTGGGGCACTTGAGAACAGTATTCTGCGCGTTGTCTAGATGCCCGCACTATACGCATATGTCGCCTCTGGTCCTGTCAATTCTTTTAGTATAGGTTTTAAAAGCACTATGTCCACTTAGAAATTGAGCAGGTGGTAGTCTACCTCACGCTGGGTTCAGTTAATCCAAGATTGGATGTTCGGGACTAGTTGTTTTGTCCACTGGACGATGCTCTCATTTGCGTTTCATTCCTCCTTCTACATTCTCACGGATTTAATCCGCTCTTCCCGTCTGGCTGCGTCCGTGTTTCCGTCGGTTCTACCATCTTGACCCTTCGTCGACAAGTATGTTTAATGGCAGCACCCCACTGATGACCTGTAGCGCGTTCGTCAATGTGGTTCTGTAGCCACTTGTTACTCGCAGTAGCATCTTCCTCTGTACCCGCAAAAGCATGTTGTTGTACTTTGCCTTCTTGATCACCTAATGCCATACTGGAGCTCCAATAGTCAAAACTGACTGAACTATATTGTATAGGAAGAGTCGCTATGAACTCCTAGGTCCTCCCACATCCGAAAGGATTATTTTCTAGATCTAGAAGATGCTGTTTTCCCCGCCTTCGCTACCACTCTTTTCACATGCTCACCAAAGGATTTGCTATCGTTCAAAGTAATACCCAGGTATTTAACGCTCTTAGTGGAATATATTTGAAAGTCCCTAAGCTTCGTCTCTACTCTGTGATTTAGTGCCCTAGACCCTCTAATGACGACAACTTTATGCTGCTTTCTGAGGTGCAAGTTCGAGTCCGTGCTCTTTCAGCGATTGATCGATCAGAAACAATGTGTTTTAGCCAGACCTGTCAGCCAGCTCCTGCTTGTCTCTTGCGATAACAATCACTGCTAGATCGTCCGCAAATCCTATCGTAGCAGCGCCTTCAGGTAATTTGAATTTCAGTACTCCATCGTACAAGATATTCCACAGGGTCGGACCGAGGACAGACCCTTGCGGTGCTCCCATAGATATATACGTCTCTCTCCAACATAGCTTTCTCTTCTGAAAAATAGTCTGTCACTATATTGATGAGATACTGTGAAATTCGTCTTCTCTTTAACTCAGCTAATACCAGGTCCCACCTTGCTGTGTTGGAGGCGTTCCGGACGATCGTCCATGGTTTGCTTCTATTTCCCTCTGTTAGTTCCATAACTTTTTTGACAGCCTGCACAGTTGAGCGTCCTCTTCTAAATCCGAACTGAGAGTCAGCTAGTTCTCCATTTTCTTCAATTCGTCTTCTAGTCTTACCTTGATGAGGTATTCGAAGACCTTGCACGTGGTGTCAATTAGGCATATGGGTCTGAACTTAGTAGCTGTTTGTTGGTCGACGTTTTTAGGTAGTACTTTCCAGCTTTCGGGTGTTCGGATGTTGTCAGGTCGTGGCGTTTTTCCGCGTTTAAGATTCGCCACAGCTGCGTATAGCTCGTGTAAAGGGAACGACCTCCTGTTCGGTGGAGACTTTGGCAAGTTGGCAATTGAGCGACCGGAAAGAGTTCTCTGGCAATCCTCCTTTTTGTCGCTGAATCCAACTCGTAAGGGCAGAACATGTTCAACTTGTTCATGACAATTTTATAGCCCTGGCCCTATATGTCTTGGTCAAGTTTCCATAATGCTTTCTTGGTTTCTAGAATATCTTTTTGGAGAAATTTCCTAGCTGCTTTGTATAGTTCTTTTGCCTGATTGAGTTCATCTTGGGATCTGCTTGGTTTTGCTGCGGCTCTTGTGAGCTTCCTTCTCTTTTGTATACAGCCTTTCTTCATTTTCTCGATATCAAAAATTCACCAGTGTAGCATGCTTCGTAAGCTAATACATTTCGCTGTAATCTGACTATCGCAAAGGGACTTTCATAATTTTCTTATAGTTCCAAATGCCTTTGGTGTAATTTGAGGATAATTCTGTTTTCCATTCCAGTGCTTGCCTAAATAATAAAAAAAATAATAAAAGGCCTTTATTTACCTGGCGGATATTCAGCTCTAATAGCTGCTTTTGAATATCAACAAGAGCAGTAAAATTACAAATTGTAAAATTATAACTTTGACATACAATTTCAAAAATAAGCATCCAGAATTAGACAAATACAAGTTTGTATACATAAAAATAATCATAATATAAAAAACAAGTAAGGTACAACACTACAGTTAAAAATGTAGGATTTACATAGGATGTCTGTGATTGAAAATAGAATCCTTAACTATAATTTTGAATATACGAAAAGATATATTTACCTAATTTGTCTTATGAGGCGGAATATTCAGCCTAATTCTAACATGACGTAAATTCAACTCATAATATTGGTTTCTAAACGTCAGCTTTTACTTCCCACACCGATAGGTGAGGGAGTATTGTGATCGCGAAAATTTTCGATTTTGAGATAATACGCTTTTTGGGCGTTTTATTATGTCTACATAACGAAAATCCACGTCACTCATTTCCGTCGGCCTGTCTGTCTGTCTGTCTGTCTGTCTGTCGGTCTGTCTGTCGCTTTTTTCTAGCCTCGTAATCTCAGCAACCGCTGCATGGATTGCGATGAAATTTGGGCAGCGATATGCTGTGGGGTCGTAGTAGGTAATGTTCCTATAATTTTGAAAATCGGTGCATGGGCGGCGGAGTAATTGGCAAAAAACAAAAAAAAATTAAATATTGCTTAAACTTCGTTTTTAGGCGTTTTAGGGGTTCCTGATCATTTTTTACTTTTTTTGGGTGGGGGTGAAATTGGGGTGGTTTGGGGGTGGGGGGTTGTCAAATTGAAAAATTTGTTGCTTTCATAATAGACTGTCCACTGACCCATGAAAAAAGACCTTGCAACATAAATAACTTTTTTAGGTCCATTCGAACATTGCCTTGCTTATTACAGAAACCAAAGGACTTGGAATTTCTTCTGGTGTAAACATACCAGAGTATTGCTTTAGATCCTTCTATATTGTGTTACAAGGAAACTGTTGAATTGATGTTAATGAAATTTTGACACAGTATTACTACCGTGGCAAGGACGGAAAACGCGTATGGCTTTTATAAATCGTGCCAGTGGCGGCGCAAAAATAATAAAAAAAGTAAAAATATAAAAACAGTCAAACTTCGTTTTTAAGCGTTTTAGAGGTTCCTGACCATTTTCTGCGGTTTTTTGGGTCGTGTGAAATTGAGGTGGTTAGGGGGTGGGGGGTTGAAAAACCGAAACTATTAAATTGATTCTAATTAAATTTTGACACAGTATTATTACCGTGGTGAGGATGGAAAACGCGTATGTTTGTAAAAATCGTGTCAGTGGCAGCGCATATAGCCATAATCAAAAAACTAAAAGTATGAAAACGACTCAAACTTCGTTTTTAGATGCTTTAGGCTGTCCATTGACCTCTGAAGGAAAGACCTAGCGGCATAAGACAATTTTAGCGAGGGGGGGAGGCCGTCGATGATTTGGTTGATCTCAGACTAAAGCTTCATGCTATGGAAAAATAATAAACTGATATCAGAGTAATGTGTGGGAAGTACTGAGTCAATCAACTTGACTCCATTTTTTGAAAAAGATACATGGAGTTCTGTTATTGAGTATAGCCCGGATGAAGGACAAGATATTGACTACCCATCTCTGTTGCATTGTCAGCCAGTTAATATCTTTAATATGTCTAGATATTCTCTCTCTCTCTTCTAGGAATTCCTGATATATAGCATACACAGCTGTTTGCACTTTTTGTAGCCTAAAAGCCTCTTGCTAGATTAATCAGGCACCTACAACTAAATTAGCATATTCCAGCTTGCTCAAAATTAAACTGTTAGTAGGCTTTACTGGGGTACTTTTTCATCATAAATTGTCTTTAGTTTTGCATAAGCACTTTGAACAGCTCTGGAGACATGGTTATGGAAAGTGTTCGTCAAACATCACTCCTAGATTACGCACCGATGCCATGTGAACAATTTCCCTTCCATCTATATAGAATTTAATGTTGTTACTCCAAAGTGTACTATTTTGGGCCTTTAAAGTTATCGCAACGGATTTTTTGGGGTTGACTTTGAGTTACTGTAAACCATGTACAGACATTGCCTAAGTCTGATGATAAGTTAAGAGATGCGTCCAGTATCTCAGCAGGAATATAAGATAGATAAAGTTGCGTATCATCTGCATAGGAATACATCTTGCAATATAACTACTTCATTCAAATCAGAGACATACAAGGTGAACAGTACTGGACCCAGGATGGACCCTTGCGGTACACCATTTGAAACATCACGGTAAAGCAGAAACTGATCCATCAACTTTAACACACTGCGACCTGTTAGAAAGATAACCTGAAAACCAAATTACGGAAGATTCCGAGAAGCCAAAGTAATGAAGTTTGGATATTAAAAGCTGGTGGTCAATGCTGTTGAAGATCTATCATTATAGCTGTGTTAACCGATCCAGCATCCATTGCTCCTAAGTAATCATCACATACGTCTGCTAATGTAGATGTAGTGCGGTGACCACTGCGGAAGCCTGACTGTGTGGGTGGTAAAATGGAATATCTGTTTATATGATTAACAATTTGTTTGTAGACTATGCGCTCAAGGACTTTGGATAAAACTAGAGGTATGCTAATGGGTCGATAGTCGTTCAATGATTCAGGATTGTCAGTCTTGGGTAGAGATGTGACGGTGGCTGATTTCTAAATTTGTGGAACGGTAGCTTTTTCCAGAGAGTAGCTGATAATATGTGTAACAGCCTTGAGACAGTTATTTATTTATTTATCATATGGCTCAAAAACATGACAATAGTAAATATAGATAAAAAAAACTATTATAACCTTGACTAAAATAAAACAGATACAGCTACGAACTAAGATACATAGTCTTTGGTATTTACAGGTTGATATCCAGTTCTTTCAACCACTTCAGCGCCAATAATGTGGCTGTGAAGAACTCTTCTCGCGATCCCTGAAACGCACGCAGTTCACATTCGCTCGTGATATGGTTTATAGTTTGGCGGGGCGTGCCACAGTCACATAAGGGATATTGCACATAGCCCGACTTGTAAAGGGAGTCGGCACATCTGCCGTGGCCTATTCGGACTCTATTAAGTTTTACCCACTCTTTCCGGGGTAGTTCTGATCCTGGAAGTAAGGCTGCCCCCATAAATACGCATCGCGAGACAGTATGGAAGTACCAAGGAGAGCAAGTTGATGTTGAGACCATCAAGTCCCGTGGCTGTGGTGGTTATTACCTCCCAGTTAAATTGTGGCCTTTGTTGAACGGTTTCGTGTTTACATTTGTCAGTCGTTCTAATTGCAAAGTAAATAGCAGCAGCTTTATAGCTGTGGTCGCTGGGGCTTACATCATCCAAAGTCTCCCATTTTTTTACATAGCTGACCAGGTTGAAAGAAGCCTGCGTAACATCAATGTGGCATACTGAACTGCCCCTGCAGAGAGCAGGTTTACTTCCTGTGTTGAGGACAACAAGGTTAAGTTCCGCAATCGACTCAGTTAAATACTGCCCCCTTCTGTCTGTAGCTAGTGACCCCCACTGTGGGGATTTTACATTTAAGTTACCTAGTATTATGTACTTTCCTTCGGTAGCTCTCGCATCATGCATGCTTTCGTCGATGTAAGTCTCAAAACTCGCCCAGGGAGACGTTTGGGGAGCAGTAGCAGCAATATATGCGCATGAATGCGGTATCCACGGACGAGGTATCCATTTTTAGCTTCGACTTTGCTGACCCTCAGCTTTTTGGCCCTGAAGTGGATTGCTACATCGACTCTGTAGTCAGTGCTCCAAGGACCACTACTCACCACATTTCTGTTGGGTATCAAGGCTATAATAATTTCGATACCTCTTTCTGCAGCGACTGCAAGTGCCGCGTAATGCCAAACTCTTCATCTCTGGGCATTTATCTGCAGAATTTTCAGCACGGTCAGCTCGTGCTGTCCTGTGGGTTTATCATTCGCATGACATGAAAGAATTTGGATATCCCTTCACTCCAAGCTCGCACCAATTTTCTGTACCTGGGATACATCATGTAGTTATTTGTGTAACCCTCTAAGCCACAGGAGTGGCAGAAAGGCGTATTTTCTTCTGGACAGTCCTTGGGATAATGCCCAGCATTTCTGCATCTAAAGCACTTATCCTCCCTCTTTGGTCCCTTACATTCGCTCCGCTTGTGTCCGAATTCCTTGCACGTAAAGCACGTGAAGATGTGTACCCCCTCTATCACTGAGCATCTGACCCAGTCCAGATTTAGCCTTCCCCTGGATAGGGCCTTGTTTTTCTCCATTTCTACGGTGAATTTCTGATTTTCACCGTAGGCAGGTCTCGATGAACGAACGGTGAAATCGTCGTCGCTGATGCCCTTAAGTTTCCTTTATCGGAACAGAGTCTTGGTGTCCCTATTCCCCCTAGTTTCTACGAACTGACCTGCTAGCATCTTGCTGAGTACTTTTTTACCTCCAGAGCTGCCTTGAGCCCGCCTTCCATAGTTAGTATTGAGTTACCCTACTTCGACTTCCTAACCGCCCGTATCGTTTGCTGCGTATTGAATTTTTTTACCTCTCCTTTTACACTTTTTAGTAGATCTGAGTTTTGTTTTCCATCAGCTTTCACAATGACGGTGCCAAGGTTTTGTTTTTTAATGGTATGTCACTATGTCAGCGTCCCCTCCTTTCCAGCCATATAATATTATGATCATGTTAGTCTTTTTGAAAACATACTCAATAACTCCCCTGAGTTGCTTGATGTTGCCGCAGAATATCTCTGTTATGTCTATCTCTGATGTACTTTCAGGATGCACGATCTTAAATATACACCATTCTTTTACTTTTCTTTCTCCAGGTGTCTCGTCTACGATAGATGTCATTTGTTTTAGTACTCCCACCTATCGTTTGCCTTGGGTAGCTTGTGCATCTACTTCTAAAAGGTCAGGAAATCTGTCCCTGTGCTTCCTCTCTGTACCTTTGTCTAGACTCTCCGAAGTAAGGTACAGAGCTATACTCCCTGTCTTCGATGCCCTGTTCTGTTTTGGTGTTTCTGTACGTGCATTCTGGCCATTTTTTGTCTAGCAAGTCTCGGAATCCGTCCAAGTCTTGCAGGTGATCAAACCGGGCGTCTATAGCTTCAGCTTCCCTTGCATCTTGCCCCTTTCGCCTTTCAGCTCCTTTGTCGTCATACATGCTGGCTTGTACTCCAATAGATTGCACATTGGCCTAGCTGTTTACGTCTCCTGCTCCGATATATTTCTCATGGCTGCTATGTTGATGCTACCGGGTCCGTTGCCAAATGGTTGCCTTTCTGACGTATTTCTTCCTTTTAGATTGGTTTTCAATCTCCGTATCGTCGTTGTCCTGAAGTTTAGAAAAGGTCATTTCGCGGAAATCTCTCTCATCATCATCGGTGGGCTATTGGGAATTTGAGTCCCGTCTCTTAAATGGATTCACTACCGTCTCGTCTGCGGTCACTACTTCCACGAGCTTCTCAGCATATTTTCCATCCTTGTTTAATTTACTTGTTGATTCCATTATAGAGCCACGAGTAGCTAGGGAACATTTCGTCCACCGGCGCAGAGCCCAGCATGCGCTGGCAAGGCTATATACTCCGGGTACACGAAAACTCCGTTAAAGTCGCTACTACCCTATCGTCACACACTTCTTGGCACGGATCGCACTACACCTTGAGTTGGGATCGTTGTCCAGGTCACAGCTGTGTCGTCATCAGAACTATGCCGGGTTGCGGTACATACCTAATCATGGGCAGGTGCCTATCCATAGCCAGATCTTCATCGTTAGTTTTTCCGAAATCTGAAAAATAATCGAGATACAGAATCAAAATAACTAAATATAGGCTTGTAAGTGCCTAATCTGTTTATGTTTAGTTTTTTGCTAAGATTTTTGTCTTATAGGTTACGCTTTGTACCTGTCAGATAGTGCAGTAGTCACTTTGTCGTTCTTAATTTTTAATCCTAAAAGTAACATTAACAGTTAACATTATTGTTAAACAACTATTAAGATTTATCAAGTAAAAATTAACTACCATAAACTAAAAATGACTATACCTTATCCACCGAGCAAACGGAGTAACCATGCACAATATATGTAAATTTTTACTGTATGGTCAAGGGTTATATGCACACCATCCACAAAACTGCATATTGAGAGCAGTGGTGTTATTATAAACAGAAAAATTAAGTTCAATTTCTCCGGGTAAAGCCCCAAAATAGGGGTTTGAAATAATTTTCTACTCCTTTTCTTCAGTGGACAGACTATAGTGAACTAATAATTGACAGGTGCAATGGCTGATTGATAAAACAAAAATCCGATCAAAAAACTAAACATAAACAGATTAGGTACGCCTTGAAACGAAAGCTCGGATTTTTTGATTCTGTATCTTTCAGCTTTCGGAAAAAAGCTATCTGAAAAAACTGTTTACTTTAACGACCTCTATACACATTTAAACAAGAAGTATCAACTTAAGACTCACTCTGTATAAGAATGATCCGAAAACAAATTAAAGTTGGAACAAGCATCCAGTCGCGTTTTGGCTAGACGATTGGTTTTTGACAGCAACAACTTTGGGTGGACGAGTTGAGAAGAGTCAGGACACCTTCTTTTCCTTGGGGTGAGAAATTGTCCCTAAAGACGGATGAACCAGTAGATACGTCTGGTCAACGGCATGAGGATGCAGAAAGCAAATGGGGAACTACTGCATTAAACATCTTAAAGATATCCCTAGAGAAACTCGTAAATTGAGTATATTTTACGAGTTCATAACATGTCTGTTAAGACATTGTGACTATGATGATGATGATCCATAAATATGGAGCTAGTGTTAAATCAATCTTCATCCACAGCAAAATAATAAAAAGCGTTGTTGTCAGACATTTAGCATCTCAGTAAATTTTAACAGTTTTAACTGTGCTCTCTCTGATTTTTTGGAACAGTCCTTTATTATTCTTTTATTAAGGAACTGACTTCCATATGCAGTGACGAGTATCGACAGTGATATTACAGCTAGCCATAGATAAACACTTTTGGTTGCGGGAGTCCTCGAATATAATATGTAAACATGAATGTCAGGTAGTAGTAAGATGGGAATGATCATAATTATTTCACGAAAACTATAAACGGCGAGATAATATCATGTTCAAAGTGAGAATTAAGCAAGAGACATTTGACTGTGCCGCAGGACAGTTACTTTTTGTGCATCCATATTTGTGCCACATCCGCCTTGCGCTATATTAACTTATGGGTGGCTTCTGGCTTGTAATGCGTGGTAGGTCATCTGTTTCTAGATATTCCCTATAAGTAGTGAATAAGGTCATACTTACTACTTAGTAACTCTTGGTTAATGATAAGAGAAGGTGGAAGGGGCATCAGAGAACAAGGATAGTTCCCTACCAGTTGATACTATAATTCCGGTTTATTTTGGTTGTGGTTTATTTTCAGCATCCCATCCCATCCCACCAACAAGAATGATCCAGAATAATATGCATTTGTTATTTATACTATGTATTATTATTATTATTTTGAGAAAACGTTTTATGGGCCGAAATAATCTTCATTGAAAATCCTAAAGCATGAGAGCTCTCCTTGACGTTTGTACATGAAACTGAAATTGCAATATACAATCATCTTTCAATCGTGTAAATTTAGTTGTTATTTTTCCTTTCATCTGCTTTCAGTGAAAAAGGGACATAATCTGTCAAACTACCATTAAAGATTAAGACTGGTCAACTTCCTTCGCATCATGTTGTTTGAACAAAAGGGACCTATAGAATTGTAGTGCCTGTTTAGGAAGTAAAATTAAAACAAAATACAAAATACTGAACAGTGTGTTACCTGGGGATTGGTTGTCTTTCTTGTACAATAAGATTTTCTTTAACAAAGGTTCACTATCTAGTGACGTAAGTACAGATTAATTACTTTAATGAATAATTATTCTATTGTCCAACGAGTTGTACATGTATTTATTAGGTACAACACTTGCTGCATTGTTTCCTGAACTCATCCCGAATGAAGTAGAGAGTTCGTGACAAAGAGGTCCAGAACAATCAATCGTCGACATCAATTATAACAGTCGACAATCGGCAGCGACGTGAGGCACCACGACTCAGCCGTCAACTCTTTCAACAGGCAGCCCTCCCTACTTTCCAACCCCGTTTCCTTTGTTTTGTCATCGTCATTAAAAAGCAACCACCTCCCGCGTTTCAGGCAGTGGATTTTTTCGTCATCGTAGCGGTGCAGGTTATTAGTAGGCTTCGACGAACGTTACTCAGCTATTTCATTGTTTTACGGGACCAGAGCCAGAGCGGATTCCCAAACATGGTTGACATAGTACGGTCTTTTGAGTGAGCACCAAAAATGGCCATTAGCCAGCTCTGGAAGGAAAACGTAATCTTCTTTCAAGTGCTTCTCATAAAATCATTATAAAATCATTAAGCAAGTAAATCTTTACCTATTAATGCAGAGCACTATTATAGCGCTCGGTTGGTGCATAATCTGTTGTCTAATTTCGGAATTCTACTTTTGACTTTTCTTATTTTGAAAGTGGTCTGATTATATATACCACATAATACACATAAGAAGTATGAAATATTACACGCTGTGGGTTGCTACGGGAGATACCAGCTATGTTTGGAAAGAGGAATCCATGAACTTCACCTGAAAATTGTCCATAAAAGCCAATATTCATAGTGAAGGCTTAACAGTATACGTTTACATAACGAGGTCTATAAATGAACTTATTTGGCTAAAGATCAAAATACGCATAACCAGACTTTGACAAAAAGTTACTTTTTGAAATTTTTTGGGGTTAGTATTACAGAAAACATGGTCTGGCACGAAAACGCTTTGACAAAACCAACGGCTGCTAGAAAAAGGCTCAGATACCTATTCAGCGCCAGAGCACTTTACATCATCTAACCTTCTTACGTTGTTCAACTCCCATATGAGACCTGGCTTAGAATATTGCTCATTTATGTCTGAATAGCCCGCACCGCAGTCCAGAGAAGAACTAATCAACAAATCGGTGACCCGGCGTTCTTACGCCACATTCAGCTGTTTTCTTTTCGGCGTCGGCGTCGTTTGGTGACTTTTTAATTCATCTTATACCCGTATTCAAACGGATTCTGTATCACTGAGCTGGCCCCCATTACTTCTCCACTCGCCGAGCCTGTTGGATGTTCTCGCGATACTACTGCATTGAGATGCATCCCAAGGTGGTAACTTTTCATAAGTCTACCCAGCGGTACAACCGCACATATGTTTCTAAGGTAAGTAGGGCCTAGAGTGGACTGCCAAGAGATGTCTTCAGTTCTCTTAACCCAACAAGAATAAATTTGGACAAAACACATAGCTGATCTATTCTAGGATGCAGATCCCTCGGATGGCAACCACTAGCCTATATTAAAACCAAAAAAGGTGCAGGCTCAGATAACTTTTGCCCAGAATTACTAAAGTTAATCATTGAGGAAGATCGAATAACAATAGTGCACCTTTTCTATTTATACAAGACCAAAGCAGTTCCTCAGGAGTGGCTGAGATCAAAATTTGTTCCCAAATCCGGGAGAGCTAGAATGCGGTCAGTTCCGTCTGATCAGTTTCATAAGCAAAGTATTAAAGTTGTTCTTGAAAACTCTGCATAATCGAATACGTGAGAAATGAGTTTCCGAGAGAGATTGGGTATACAGGAGAAGGCTTATTTGCACCGTCGACACCATTCTACAGAAACCTGAAACCAACGACAGGATGTATACTTGTGTTTTGCGGACTACTCAAAAAGTATTTGACTGTATTAAACATAAAAAACCGCTGAACATACTAGGTAGTAAAGATATTGACTCACAGCATCTGAAGATCATACAGAATTTATACGAACATCAAGTAGCTTCAATAAGATTAGAAGGTATCGAGACAAGAGCTGTATCTATAGCGCGTAGAGACAGGAGGGGATGCGTGCTCAAACCCATGTTATATGTGTTCAGAGGTTATACTCGAGCAAGCACTTGATGGATTGAAGATGATATAAAAGGTAAAGGCAAACTGATAGATAACTTAAAAGTATGCCGCTGATACCGTCATACGCGCGGATAGTTCTGAGGGCCTTAAAAGACATAATAAACGATTTACGTCAAAAGTTCTGGTTAACCACTAGAGAATTAACCCAAAGATAAAGTATGGGTTATCTTGACGTTTTTTGCGGTTAACCGATGACATAACAGCTTGCTTTAGAGGTTATGAAAACATGGATTTTGGCATTGAGATCTAAAGGCTCGGTCAAACAGAGGGCGGTCTAGAACGCGGCGTTCCGGCGTTCTAGAACGCCGCTTACAGCGTTCCGTTATATTGAATTGGACTGGTCACACAGAGCGCGTTCTGAACGCGGCGTTATGGCGTTCTGAACGCGGCGACACGGCGTTCTCTAACGCCGCGTCACAGCGTTCTGTTTGTACCAGACAGGTCTGTTTGACGGGTTGAGCAAAAGCATTACGCCAATTTTTGTCAAGATGTCGAGTGATTCAGACATAGATGAACTTATACTTTTTTTCGCATTATCACGTTCAAAGAAACAAAAACCGCTATGGGCGCATATATCATTTGCAAATTCTGTTTGAAAATACAACGTGACGTTCTAACGCCGTGACAGAACGTCGCCTACTACGATGGCTTGGGCTCTTTTTGACGGGTTGATACTGAAACAGACCGCGGTGTAGAACGCGGCGTCAGGACGGTCAGACCGCGGCGTCAGGGCGGTCAGAACGCGGCGTAGGGCGGTCAGAACGCCGCGTACACTGGATGTCAGATAGACCAATTTTCTTCAAGATCTCAAGTGATTCGGATGTTTTTATCTGAACTGTTTTTCATGTCGTATAGACAGGGATGCTTTAAAACAGATTCAATCAACTCCTCCGTCATCCTGATATCGAGAACGCTGGGCGTCCTTTGCAAAATCTGTATCGAAATATAACGCGGCGTTCTACGTGCACATGCTCTGTTTGACGGGTTGATACTGGAATAATGCAATACAACGGAACGCTGTAACGCGGCGTTCTAGAACGCCTAACGCCGCGTTCTAGAACGCTCTCTGTTTGACCGAGCCTTAAGACGATGGATTTTGATTATAGTCTGTGGTGACATTGAATCCAAAATAGGAATACAAAGGTTAGGTTTCTTTGTCAAAGGGTAAGGTTGTATTCACGGAACTTAAAGACCATAGGATAGGAACCATAGGATTTCAAACAAATCTCTCCGATGACTACTGGTTAACTTCCATCTGTCGGTTAAGTGGCTGAGTGACTACTAGAAGTAAATATTTATTGAGGTCAGTTGATATTCCTGAAGACAAAGATTTTTTTAGCTCCTTCAGACTGTCGGTTAAGGAAAGCTTTCAGTTTTAAGTATTTTGCAAAATCTACATTATCACGAATACTGAGAAATTTTGGCTGAATTTAGTATAATTATATAATGTGGAACTTTCGATTTTTTTGGTCAAGTCACCAAAATAGGCCTTTAAAACTTTCTTCGAAAAAGGTTTCGCGTTTCGTTCTCTTTCCATTTGAAAAAAAACGGTTATAAGCACATTGGTACAATTTTTTCAATGTTTTCGGCAATAAAGTGGCATTAAATTTCCTGCTTTGCAGCACTATCACTTTCCATGTTCATTTCTGATTTCTCGGAAACAACAACGAAATTATTTATACTGCACAAACTGTAACAGACTGATGACATTTGTCGTTCGATATATCATAAACCACCTCAATTTTTTATCTAAAACAGCAGACCGAACACGAAATTTTTCATATTGCATTGGTTGCCTGCCAACTTGCCAAGCAAACTACGCAAAATGAAATTCAGTACAAAATATAGCTTCTTATGATTTAATTTATACCCTTGTTATGAACATTTTTCGATGTTGTCCTAGAAATTTTTTTTTATTTCATCTGTCGACGACTTTCTTGGTGTAATTGGCTATTTGGAATTTTCAGCAAAAACTACAACACAGTTAGAAAACAATGTTGATGAAACAAAAACTGGCTCCAAATGGTACAAATACTACTTTGTACTTTGCTGATGCATGAATTTTTATTGTTTTCATGCGCAAATACTCAACCTCAATGACCTGTTTTGATATAATATAATAATACTAATTCACAATCCAAAAGCTGCATAATTTTACCTGTAATCTCAAAATATTGTTCATGATTCATTTATTCGGTATGGCAATGTATTCTAGTTGTTTACTAAATTAAAGCATTTGAATTGATTTGTTTACAAAGTTATCAAATATAATACATACATTATATTTCTATTAAAAAACCTAATGTTTAAATATTGTTTTGTTTATAAAATTGGCGTCTTTTAAGTGACACTATAAAGATGATAATATGATCAATGTCATTTTGGAATCACATATCATATGTTGAGACCAGCTCTCAATGCTGATGTCCAATCTGCTTTTTACTGAGAAACATACAATAATTTGTAATACAATAATACAACCTAGTACAATCCGCGATGCCGATCCGATGGAAGATTTCTAATTCACTCATTCTGTGTATTTTGAGGCAATAAATTTATCGTGGCAGTTATGCTATTTTCATTAGAAAATAATTCATCAGCATTCATTCAGCTAATATACTTCTGATATCTTCGGTATAGCATTTTTCGGGATTATACCACTATAAATCAACTGAAGTTTCATTTGTTGCGTATTACTGCAAGTAATAGCTACAATATGGGTGTATAGAGAATTTGAACAAAGGTACCTAGAGCTAAATCGAACTATTTGGAAGTATATGGAAATACGAGGAAGAAAACGGAAATTGGTGGAAATAATTGGAAATGCATGGAAGTAATAAGTATTTGGAAGTGATGTGGAAATAGAGGTGAATGCGTGGAAATAGAACTGATTTGGTGAAGTAGTGTACAAGAATTGGATGGGTGGTTTCCCCACCGCTCCTCTTTGATTCCTGAACTATATTGTGAACAAGAGCTGGAAACGGGTAGACTCGTATTATTGCCTTTATGATGACTCTATTATTTGCTACTGTCATTCAGCAGGCCGTACATGCTTCTTTGGTGCAGGAATAATTACAAATCGGAGGAACGCAACGATACAGCAAGTGCATTGCAAATACCGTCAATATATGAGAGGTATACATCGATTTCGCAGGGTATTATTGGTAAATCTGCTTAGTTGGACGATATGTAACCATCTGGAAGCTAATTTTGTATACTTTCAATATATGTAATCGATTGCTCATCCATTTGACGTCAGGTAAGAAAGTGTGGTATTGATATATTTTTGTTAGGCTGTCCTGAGCCCCAATGGTTGGCTGAGCAATTAGTAAGAAACCAAAGATTACTATTGGAGGTCAAAAAAATCAAGCTTTACGCATTTACATATATTGGAAAGTACCGATGGTTTTAGATTTATTTTAGCAAAGTATAAAATTGGAGCAAGGGTATTGGATCCCTTAATAAAGTTTGGAAATCTTCCACGTACTAAATCGTAACTAAATTGCACATTTTCGATATATCTTGGTTGTTGATTCTATAAATATAACCTCCAGTGTTGAAGTCCCTCACGTTTTTGTTTTCATTTAGCCATCAATGAATGAATGAGTAAGGAAGAGACGCCTTCTGGTGACCTAAACCACCAGTGCATAGGCCTAAAACGGGCTCTTATGCACTTCTCCTAACTCTAGTTTCCAAGTCCAGCCTTCATCGCAACCATGAGGATGGACTTGAGTCCTGCCCATCTTATGTCATCAGGTTCAAGCACCGTTGAATACAGTCTGCATGTGATACACAAAGGCTTCACAGCGATATAGAATGTGTGCTGAGGACTCTTCCTCCTCGCCACAGCGGGCACACGGCGTATTACTTGCCGCCTCCATCACATACAAGTGACATTTGAAGGTGTTATGGCCGAATAGCAGGCCGACAAGTAATCTTAGCTGGCTTCCGTCTAGTGAGAGACAAAAGCGCCCCTTCTTAGCCAGAAGTCCCAAAATAATTTCACTAGCTTGAAGGAGATGTCCAGAGATACCTCTCGAACTCATAGCATGCTGATTTTGCAACCACACCTCTGTTTTCTTTCTAATGGTACCTGCTGTCAACCCCACAGCTGGCTCAGGTCCCACGAAATTATACCTCGCTCCTCACCTTGCGAGCACGTCCGCCATTTCATTGCTACCAACTCCAACATGACTCGGCACCCAGGTAAGTGACACCTGATGTCTTGCCAAAAAGTCATCCAAGACCTTTCTTCATTGCAGAACGAACCTTGATGTAAGCCTGCAAGCACTTTATGATTTGATGTTGCCTGGATGTCATTGCAGATGGTGACTCATCTGCTAGGCCCCTGAATTTCGTGATTACTTAAGGCAGAAGCTAAAATCGCCTATATCTGTATTTGGCATATCGTGGTGTATCCGTCAAGAAAAACAGAGAGCTGTATTTTGGTACACAGACACCCGAGCCAGATCCTTCGTCAGTAAGTGTGCCGTACGTATATCAGACTGACCCTTTCTCCTCAGAAGGCCGCCTGCCGCTTGGCCCCCACTCTTTCCTTGTAGGATACTTCACCAAAATTTTCAGTCAAAGCAATATATAGGGGAAATTATATCACTTCTCATATGTAGGATAGGGTCATCCCTTTGCAGTTCCGAGAGGATGGCAGAGTGTCCCCTGCCTGGATTCACAAAGTACCAACTACCTTGATTCCTCAATCGGAATGCAGACGCTTGCTCCACTTGAACTACCAAGTCGAGTGGAGAGAGATTCAGCAGTGTCTCTAGCGCACCCAACAGTCATATATGCTACACTTATTATACTAACACAAGCCAATCGTTGAATTCTATTTACCTCTGCTTTGATTGTTTCCATCCTTACGCATGGCCACCACACCAGTGATCCATACAATAATGACGGCCTTAAGATTGTATTATAGAGCCAGAACATCACTTTGGGAGTCTAGCCCCAATTGGCTCTTACAACCCTTCTACATGCCCATAACGAATTACGTGCCTTATTGATTTTATGTTCTACATGTTGTCCTCAATTCAGCTTCGAGTCTAGAATTACGCCTAGATATTTTACTGATTAGGAAAGTTCAAGGGATGTTCCAAAGAAAATTTAGCCAATCTCTGAAATGTTTCAGCCACCCCTCACAATTTGAACGAACACATTTCATATCAAGGTCAAGTTGCCACTATGCTGTATGGCATTTTGATCTGGGGTCACTCGTCTCATACAGATTGGGCTTTTTGGTTCCAAAGCTGGCGGATAAAGGTAATTTCTGGTATGGCTTGTCAGAACAAATTTATTGAACTTGAACTGCTTACCTTTCCTTTCCTCTATATCCTAAATTGCCCAAGGTTCTTCAAGCCAATTTGCAATTTTTCACTTATCACTCTGCTATTCACAGATATCCCATCTAAAACTGGAGAGATGTCCTTCCCGGATTGTACAGACAGAAAAATGTCAGTGCTTCACTGGACGAGCTGCTCCATGCGAAAATAGAAAACTACGTCTTTAGAAAGGCTTTCTATAGTTACGATGAATTTACAAGCAAAAATTTCCGAGATCCTACTTAGCTGTTCCTTTTTTTCCTTTTATCTTTGATGATCAAATAATGTGTGCCGGCCACACATGATACGGTGTGAAGCATTGCACAAGCAGACCGGGGCGTGTTTGAGATCTAACTTGTTCAAGTTTTTTAATCTCTATAGGTGAGCGGAACAAAATCAAAAATCATCCGGCATACCGGATCTTCCAACACACGCAGCTGACCTGTGAAGGTGACCTCTCCGGTAGCCGTAGCATATTGTGTGTGGTTGACATTAGTCTTCTTCGGTGTATGTTCACCCACAGGAACCTACTATTTTGGCTGCTGTCGAGTCGCAGATATGGTGTGATAGATTCACGTTTCATCTACCGTAAGGCAATGGCGCAAAAACTCGTTTCTTGCGGGCGAATATCCTCAAATACCCGTTCATCGTCATACGGTTGTACATATGGTGGTCGCGTAGACAGTTCTCTCATATCTAAATATTTATGTAAAATTTAATTCATTCTCTTAGTTGAAATACCCCCCAGCCTACGCGCGTTCAATCTGAACCGTATTTGTGGAGCCCCTTTTTGGTTCGGGTAACAGTGTAACAGCGAAAACGTATTTAGCACACAAATTAACTTTTCTTCCTTTTTTGTTAAAACAAATAATGTTCGCTGCATTCCGTGACATGAACTGAGATACGTTGCTTGCCCAGTCAACGAACGGAAGCCGTTTTGCCGTTAGAGTTATCGTGCAGGAAATTTTGGAAATCACGTACTAATCGAACCACCCTCGTAGCTATCCTGATCCAAGCATTAGGACTCGTTTTATAACATCCATGATTAGAAACTTCCTTTTAGCACTATCATTAACGTTTGACCTAGTACAGGTACCCAGGATATTGCATATCCCATTTAGAAATACGGGCAATAGACCACTATATCAGTTGTTTAGGGGGCTGGGGCTATTGCTCATGATATTTGATCATCATACTTATTTATACAGTACATTTATACACTACTACCTCATCTAGATTACCATTCATTTTTATCCATGAAAACTTATATAAACTTATAGAAAACTGGACGATGGACTACACTCATTTACCATCCTCTCTGTTATTTGTAATCCAAAAATTAATGAATTTCTCTGGAATATGTCTGTAAAATAATAAGCAGTAATAGAGCCTACTCTTTTCTCCTCTCAGTAAAATGTATATTTAGTTAAATCCTTTTTCAAATGCCCTATACGGTATTCTCACCCTTCTCGCTCTAGTGCAAACCCTGACCTTTCAGCTTTCAAGATAGATTATGATTGAACTGAAACGGTGAGACCCTGCACAATGCTCCGATGTCTGTATACATTGCGTTTTTTCAACCGTTTTCATTCCCGACTGAGATATTCCTATTAATTTCTGCTGCTGAGAGTATTGGAAAGTCAGAATAATGGATGCCTCTCTTTTTGGTTTAACACAGTGTGGGAGAGCTGTGGAAGCTGTAAGTACATTTTCTTAATAAAAAAGCTGTCCATTTCATATATTTTCGTTTATCATAGTTTCTCCGGGAAGTATTGTACTTGCAGTAATTTTCATTTCTGACATAATATTGGCAGGGGATTTTAATGTCCATTTTGGTACGACTGAGTTAGAAACGACTCAGATGTGTGATATAACTGAGCGGCTATGGCCTAAAACAGACCATACACGAGGCAACTCGTGAACAGTCCTGCCTGGACAATGTTTTCTTGAGCCGTGATGCTGTTGTCACTGCCAACGATGTCATCGACATGAATGCCTCAGAACATAAAGGTCAGGTGGTTGACATTACTATATTTAGGGATCGAGAAAGGCTCCGAGTAACTGACAAGGTATGTAGACTTATAACTTAGAGTGATCTGTGTAGTTTGTATACTGTTTTAGATTCAGTAAAATGGAATTTTATCTAAACAAAAGATACAAGTGTTGATCAGAAGTTTGCCATGTTTATTGAGATTTGGGCACATCTTTCATCTTTTCCTGAAAAGGTTTGTAGGGTTAGATCTGATCACTCTAACTACGTAAACTAGTTTAATAAAGATCTCAGGAACATGCGTGATCATCTCAAGTTTGTAACAAAATTATATAAACAATATGATCTAATCAGTAAATAACCGATGAAAAATTTAGGGTTTTGTATAGGGATGCTCGTAATGCTCAAAAATGCATGTGGGAAATCATTAATAAGCATCGTGCTGCGAGTGAAAAAACCAATTACAGCAACCCAGGACATTAACCTGTTCTTTTTCTACTGTTGCTAATAACGTAGTAAAAAACATACCTTATGTTGATGAATCTATGGTAAATTCTAATTTTTCAGATGTTCCAAATATAGAGTGCTTCAACTTTCCAGAGATTACTTTTATAGAGGTTAGGAATAATATTAATAATCTAATGAACAAAACCAGTATAGATGTATTTGGACTCAACGTTAAAATCCTCTAATCCCTTAAAAATACCATAATAATACCCCTTATAAAGCTAATAAATGTTTGTCTAAGAGAAAGTATTTTTTCAGATAAATTGAGAAAAGCAGTATTAAAACCAATTTTAAAAAAAAGGAGATAATTTAAAACCAGATAATTATAAACCTATTTCTCTACTGCCCATCATATCAAAGGTATTGGAAAAGTCCACAGCATTAAGGTTAATGGAATTTTTAGAGTTAAATAATAAATAAATTTATTTTATGGCAATCAATATTGGTTCCGTAAGGGTAAGAACACTGTTATGGGCATCTTAAATCTAATCAATAAAACCAATGACAATCTTTCACAATAAGCAGTTTATCACTGTACTGTGATTTGAGTAAGGCGTTTGATCGTGTCAATCATAATATCCTCTTGAAATATCTCAGGAGATATAAATTATCACAGAACAGTATCAGGTTGATAGAATCCTATTTCAAGAACTGGACTCAGGTGGTGGAGGTTGCAGGAGTGAGGTCAGCAGAGAAAACGCTCGACGTAGGTGTCCCACAAGGGGCAATACTGGGGCCAATACTGTTTCTGGTATATATCAACGATTTACCAGCTCCTGGAGCAGACTATACTCTCTTTGCTGATGACACAACCATGTCCTTCACTTCAAATAGTCTAATTGAATCATAGAATGGCTCATTAGTGGCCCAGAACAGAGCAGAAAGATGGTTCCGCTTAAACAAACTGCTTCTCAACAAAGACAAAACTACAAGAATTGTCTTTTCCATGCTAGACCCTACAGATGCAGGCCAGTGTGGGGATTTAGTCAAGTTCTTGAGTATATACCTAGACCCAAGACTACAGTGGGGTGCACATATTGAGGCGGTGGCTAGCAAGCTGGGTAAGAACTTATTTTCCTTGCGCAGCTTGAGAGCACCTGCTTTAAAGGATGTTTTAAAAACAGCGTATTATGCCTTATTTCACTCCCATCTCTCTTACGCGATCCTGGTTTGGGGATACTCTTCTGGTGCTCAGAGATTGTTCGGCTTCCAGCGGAAAGCCGTAAGAGTGATAAGTGGCCTTGCATTCCGACAGGATGGTAGAGGTGCTTTTAGGGAACTGAGGATACTCACCTTGCCTAGTCCGGTCTAGGACTTTTCAACGCCGCCGTTTCATCGCCGCTGTTTCATCGCCGCCGTTTCACCGCCGGCCAGTTCATCGCTGGCCGATTCATCGCCAGACCGTTTCATCGCTATCTAAAATATTTATCTAACAGTGCGAAATGTGGTGTGTGTCTTTGTTGCATGATAACGTCAAATGAATTTAGACAGTTATTTGTGTCTATATATATTTTTTCTGACTCTATGAACAATTCCATAGAAATAATTATTGTATATTGTATTGTAACTGGATCAGCTTAGTGTACGTTTACTGCTGTAGTGAATAAGATGTGTGTCACTTGATGTTTACGCTTTGGAAAACTGACAATACGTTTACGTTGGATATACTGAACTGTGAACTTGAGATAGCTATCATAGATTGCGATTCACAATGATGAAATGGAATTTTACGTAAGGTGTCTGCGCTGAAAGTTTACCACGATGAAGCAAAAATGCGGGAATGCCCCTCCCCCTCAACTCCCTCTCACAGCCTAAAGTCAAAAAGCTTTGAAATATTCCATGCAATAGCCATAAAGTATTACGAGCTTTTGTCTTCATTGCACAGTACTATGACATATTTTCTAGAAGCCATTTGACCCGCAGTGAAATGCATTTATTCGGTACAAGTTGGATCGGTACAGCGTAAATTTACTGATGGGGAGATAAGATGTGTGGCAGACTTGATGTTTACGCTTTGGGAAACAGACATAAGCTTTGCGTCGGATCTACTGAACAGTGAACTTTAAGTAAATATCACAGGTTGTGGGTAAAGATACGAAATTGGTTTTTGTTACATTTTACTTAATTATCTATACTGAACTTCTACTATGATGGAGAAATTTAAACATCACTGTTTAGAGCAGCGACACAAGACATCTTGTACAGTCTGATACTATGACAGGGTTATAGTTGTTTTTAAGTTATAATTTTAATATTGATTTTGACACGTTAAACGTCAGACTGCAGCTGAATGTGAATGAAAAATATTAAAAACCATATTTTGCCTTATCAAGGTCGTTTATCTAGTTTTCCTATTTTTGAACAAATGTAATGTAGAAATCAAACTGTGTAATTTCAGTATTGACTTATCAATAAAATGAGCACATGAGAATTGTTAGTATAGTATTACTACTAAAAATACATACTTCAACCTGTGATGAACAATCAAGTTGCAACTGTCCAAGGATGGAGAAAGTATCTTCTTTAAAATACTTAGGGATAATATTAGACCAACACTTAAAATGGAATGCCCATATTATCCATGTCAGCAATCGTTTAAGATGCCTAATACACAGGTTTTATATTTTACGAGAGATCCTTTCAAAGAAACACTTAATCATGTTGTACAATTCAGTAGCCGAATCTGTTATATGTTATTGTATTGTTATCTGGGGAGGTGCTTACAACAGTGCATTAAACATCTTACAAATAGCACAAAATACTCTTCTAAAGATTATATTTACGAAAAATCGATTATTTAGCACTAAAACCTTATATCAAGAAACAGGCCTTTTGGATATCAAGCTGCTATTTACCTATTACTGTATACTGAAACATCATAATAATCCCAACTGGAAAATAGTTAATGTTACCTATCCGACAAGGTCGTATACCAATCAAAGCCTTGTTATTAAAACTTAAAAAAAACAGTCTGTCAAAGGTCTTTCTTCTTTTTTGCCCCCAAATTTTATAATCAGCTTCCTCTTAATCTTAGGCAAATAAATAAAACTGCTAGTTTCAAAGTGGAAGTAAAAAATTCATCAGAAATAATTCGCATCAGTTTTACAATATTCTAAACCTACCCGAAGTATCGTGAAATGAAATGCACGACTTTTTTTGTGTTCTTTTCTCTCCACCTCAGCATCCACGTTGTCTTTATATTATGTATATGTTGCGTATATGGATGTAAGAAGGTATCTATAGGTGTATGTAATTTCTTGTTGCAAATTTGCATGTATATGTTGGGAGCAAGCACCGATTTCGGCCGATGGACGGAAGGTGTGGTCGAGACGCGTTTTGGCTGCTACCGTTTTGCCAGTGTCCGAGTTGTCGCTTTCCGGCTGTTCAATGTGGCCCGGAACGCGTTTTGGGTCACCTGCGATTGCCGGAACACGTTCTGTATTCTACTACGAATAAATAGATATCAATCATTTGCCGTGTTGTGTTACAATATTTCCTCTGAGCTTAGAATCCATAACTAAAATGATTAAAAGCAGGTAGATCTAAGGTCCGTGATAAAAAAACTGAAAGAAACATACCTCACAATCTCTTATGTCCAGCTCCCACATGAGGGGAATAAATAATGTCAAATAACTCGTGGGTCATGCAAAAATAACGCAGTTCGGCTGTTTCGTCTGTCCTTCTTTCAATTAGCTTTTCGATATAGCCAATTTTTAAAATATCATACCTTTTCAATCGTTGTCTTTGTTTAGAAGATATTGTATCACCGTTACTTTTACAAGCTTTTGCCGCCTTTACCTCTGTGAGTGTTTGGTCGTATCTTTCTCTTGTACAAATATTACTACGACCATTGCTACCACTTATGACTTTTTGCAGTTCGTCATTAAAACATAACCTTAGGTCTTCCATGGCACTCTCTAGCTACTGTCTAACCCGCACAAAGATCAAATACTAAATGAATACACTAGCTTCAGAGGTATCGTTTACAAACTGAGACACTCACAAATTCCACTACGCGTTATGGCAATCGCAGTAGAACAGGACGCGTTTTGGCAGTCGTGGTTGGGCCGGGGCACGTTCTGGGCTGCATTAAACTGTCGGAGGGCGATAGTTCGGACATTGGTAGGGTGGTAGCGGCCAAGGCGCGTTTTGGCCATGTTTTTCGTCCATTGGCCGAAATCGGTGTTTGCTCTTAACATATACACACACACATAGGCTGAGCTGCAATACAGACAGTTGATGTCTAGGTAGCTCATACTATACATAGATATACTCATATTGTATTTATTATTATGTATATGCCTGAAATGTAGTAATTACAAGAATTACAAGAATTACTTGTGTTTTGGTGATTGGTTGGTGATGGGCATGCCATACCTACAGGTCCTGTAGTGATGTTTTAGTGAGTAGTTTGCATGGAGATTTGTTCATTTTTACATTTATTTTGGGCATTTTTGAGAATACTTCTTTATTTTTCCCTCTAATAGAATTAGTGCCTTGGCGGGGCTAGAGGGCTTAAGAAATATTTTTCAAAGCCAGCCCTTAATATGGCGATTTGCAAAAAATAAAAACTATCCAGTATATTTTGAAAAATGTTTCAACTAAACTAATTCACTGGGTTGATACATATTTTACATAAATGGATAACTATTTTTATTATTACAGGTTTCCAAGATAGCGAATTATAATTATACAGCTCCTATGAATTGTGCAAATAAGAGTCTTTCATAAAGACTCACGTCAGCATACCTATCAATGTAATATAACGTTGTGTAACCTTTTAGCACCGACAATGTGTGGGAAGTACTGAGTCAAGACACTTGACGCCATTTTTTTACAGATAGTACCCCACAGCTTTCCCTATATTAATGAGGTCATTATTTTCATTAAAATATTGTCCCTTGCCTTTGACTTCATACACAAACCAATTTTTTTTCGTAGTATGTCATAAGATAAACAAAATAAAGATTTGTTTGATGCATAATATTTTCGTAATAAAAAAGGATAAAAAAACACATTTGTTGTTGTTGTCGAAAACATGTATTATAGGTCATTCAGTACCCTTAAATACCGGCCTAGTTTTATTTTTCTATATCTATATCGCATATCGATGTTTATCGCTCAAGATACTATTCAGGATTTTAAGAGGAAATTCAAATGAGTTAATTATAAGATCAAGATATTCGAAATAATAAAATGTGTCACGCAAAATTCCAATGCGAAGAGACTACTAGAATATGGCATTTTAATAAAAGTTTTCACTAAATCACTAAATTACAGAAAAATTTCTAGTGAAATTTCACTAGACCTGACATCACACCTTCGCTGTTCCACTCAAGTCTAAATGTCGCACACTGTATGCATAGCGGAGTCCCGACCTTCCGACTGTGGCTGCCTCGAACGATTCATGACATGTGACGTCATACGGCATTCCAACACCGCGGCCGCTTTCCGCAAATATAAAATCGAATAACTCTGCCATTTTTTGAAATATTCAGATGATTTTTTCCGATATTATTCAAGTGAAGAAATAGACTATCGGATAATAATGAAGTTTGAAAATGTTGTTTTTTAGGGAACTTCTACAGTGTGTATGATGGGGCTACAGTGGCGTCAATACAAGGGGATGTAATAAGCATCTGCAATCAATATTTGACAAACACAAACTTTTTTTTCTAATAATAAATAATCAAACCAACGTGTAAATGCGTCGCAAGCGCTTGCCGCAAACGCCGTTTGATCTGTGTCAAAAAAACCCACACAAGTCCCGATCGGATACACGCGTCCGCAAGTTCACGCAAGCCAAGCCAAACGGCCTCTTCACACGCTTGTGCTTGTGGATGCTTGTCGAGCCTTGCCAAGCGTGTAAAAGCGGCATATGAGTACTACGTAAACAGATAATATTATAGGTATATTTATCCGAATTTATTTTTTTCACATATTTCCTATTCTCAAGTAACGTAGTACAGGATAGTCCAACAATATGTATGTATATCATAAATTTCAATTGCATTGTTTTTACATTTTTCACATCAAACTGAACAAAATCAAATGGACAGACAGATAGATAGAAGTTACTAACATGCATTATCTGACGACATTGCTAAATTACTGTAGCCATCATAAAACGTCGTGACAATATGTCTACAAAGCGAAAATGTTCACAAACATAACACTCCTCAATTTGCATGAGATACAAAGGGAAAGAATACACTCGATAAGAGTGGCAACACAGCATCACGCGGGCGGCTCTGCATACGCAAAGCACATAAGCCCTTCACCGGCAAATAGTTTTTTGTTAATTCTTTGTCGCTTTTCGGAACCCCGATGCCCGATATTTTAGACATTCCACATTTCAGTTGTAATTTGTACGCTGAAGTGTGTGATCCTCGGAGAATCAGTGCTGCGCAAATAACAATTTTCCTCCCGATTTAGAAATACCTACTTTTTAAATATTTATTTCGGATTTACATTATGAGTAAATCTAAATTAGATATTATTGCGATCGCCAATTTTTTCAAAAGCACTGGCTTGAGTTATGACGAATTGTGCGAATTAAACTATGACAGTCCGGTTTATGCAGAGTGTTGTAAAAAAATACATCGTAAGGCTGTCAAAAGTAATTTATATTCAATTAAAAAAGCTGTGGTGCGTAACGTAGGTGACATCAAAAGTCTTTTAAGAGAAAAACCTTTAGACGATGTCAGGGATGGTAGATTGAAACTTCTAGGAGAGGCTGTTGTTAAATTGGGGCTTACGGACGCGAATCTAAACGGATCGTACTTTTCCCCTGATTCCGCGTATGGAAATTTGTGCGTAGAATGTGGTTTAAAACATAATTTGAAAAACAGGAAGAATTTGCAAAATAGATTACTTCGAAATAAAGAAGCCATCAACGAATTCATTGGGGTAAGTCAATTTAGGCTAGATGCAGAGAAAAAGGTCGGCTGTGATGTTTCTACTTTAAGTGAAAAAGACGGTGTACGTAATATAAGGGCAGCGGAAATTTTGGAAAAAGATGGTGAAGACAAGAATATACTGTCGTGTAATATTAGGGCCGCAGAAAACAATATTAAAACGGTGTCTGTTCTTGATTCGACTACTAGTAACATTACCCAGGTCCCTCATTCTACCCGTCAGGCATACAGTGAAAAACAAATTAGTGGTACTATATTGCCGCAGAATTCGTGTAATGACTCCAGTTTGCGCCGCTTGTCAATTCTTTTTGCAAACTGTAACGTGTACAAAGGCAAGTTCGTGATGTCGCATTCTGAATTATTAGATGTAACGCGAGAAGGAAAATTGTATAATTATTATGTGGTTTTAAGGAGGAAATTTGAGACTGTAAATAACACATGCGTCTTTCATTTCAAAAAATCGGATGTAAGGAAAAGGATACAGGGCTATATTGTATACGCGTATTGTGCTCATCCTAACTGTAAGTGCTTTCTTATAAAACTATTTGGGAAAGTCGATCGTATTGAGGGTATTGTACTCAGCAGTTCTATTAATTTCAATCATGCCAAAAATGAGACGTACACTTCGTTTGTCAGAAAAACCGAGCGACTGCTTCTGGGCGAGAAGCTGAAGAAAACTTCGTCTTTCGCAGTGCGTACAGAAGATATTAATAATACGCCAAAAATGTCTCTGGTAAACGAGAACCTCCGTGACATTAAATCTTGCGACGTTTATAGAAAAGTTAAGAGCGAAGAAATGTCTAAATTTGATTTACATACTGATGAGTTCATTGATCTAGTCTTGAGAGCTAGAGAAAACAGAGAATATATTTACAAATTGTTCGAACCATTAACCGTGTATGTATTTAGCAAGGAACAGCTTGATTTTATAACGTACCGTTCAAAATTCACCAATAAAATAATTCTCCATTTAGACGCAACAGGTTCGGTAGTACATCCTCCCCCGCAAACGAAAAAACGGATATATTATTATTTTGGTGTTATTAGCATACCAGAACAAAATTACATATACCCAGTAATGGAAATGGTAACATCCCAGCATGACGCATTTTCTATTGGGAACTGGCTTCACGACTTTTTTATTTTTTGCACCAAGAATAAGATAAACTGGCCTGTATTCCCTGTAGTAGTGACGGATTCCAGTTACGCGCTTATGAACGCCATAAATTTCCACTGGAATAAGTTGAAGGATATTAGCGAATATCTAAATCGAATTTATGATCTGATGCACAGCGGTGACTCCAAACTGTGTCCTACAATAGTAATGAAAGTGTGTACAACGCATTTTTTCAAAATTATGATCAACGACGTAAATAAAATTTGTAATGATAGAAAACAACAGAAAACCTTCTTAAATAATTGTCTTGCTATGGTATTTGGTTTCCATTCGTTGAATAGTATTGCCGAATGGTTCGGATATATCGTTGTAGTTTGTAACTCACCGTTGAAAAATGACGATGTGGTAGATGCTTTAAGTAAACCGAGGAATATTCAGAGTCAGAAAACGGTCGATGAATCGATGTGTGCATCAACAAATTCGGAAGAGGATAGCGGCAACTTTAGCTCGATGTATGAAAAAAGTAAATTTTACCAAAAATTTAAAGTAATAGCGGATACGTTTTCCTTTCACGCCTGCCAGTCCGATATGCTAAAAAAATGCAAAAAATACAATCCTCAGATAGCAGATACTATATTAAAAAAATATCTACCGTTTATCCCCATGTGAACTTGCGTTTTTAAAGATGGTGTTACCGACGACGGTAGAACGAATGCTCCCGTAGAAAATTGGTTCGGACAGTTAAAAAATAACGTTTTGGTAGCGCGAAATCAACGGGTGTAGTAGGTTTTTGCGTGCAGTTAGGGAAGTTGTCCTTTCACTACACAAAGCGATTACATTGCATATTCCAAAAAAGCGATGTACAGTGAAAAAATTGCGGAAACCGGACGTAGCATCGATGGATATTGAGGAAGAATGGAAAAGGAAAAGTCGGAAACGAAAAAACATATTTTCCGGAAAAATGTATACCTAAAAAACGTATTAATGCCATTAACGCCCCCGGTGAGGAAAAGCTATCGAATAGTACAGTAGAAGGTAATACAGAAATTCTTTCAAAAAATTTGCAAAAAGCAGTAGTTCCTAGGTGTAAGGTAATTGCGAACAGAAGCAACGGTCTTGCATTAAATACCGGATACTATTCAAATATCGGTATTCCTTACGTGATAGGCCGGTATATAGGAATCCAGCCAATAGATGAAATACGGTACGATGACTATGCAACCTTATCATTAGACGTTCCTGAAAGAGATAGGTGGCTGTAGAATTTTTTGATCGATATTGTTTTACAGTGTTTTCGCAACTTACGTTACCGGTGCCATACGCATTATCACCTCGCATACCGCCGCACAGATATTTAGCGGAATAAAAAAATTCGCCTGGGAAGATTATTGTGGAATTGTCCTAATTCCATATTTACAAAACGCTGAGATTAGGAACGCGTCCCACTGGTGTTTGGGCGTGTTAGATTTCAACACAAAAAGATTTGTTTTTTACAATCCTTCTGGGAGTACCCTGATGGAAACCCAAAATTTATATGTATGTATGTAGCCAACCGGCAAGGCTCCCGGTAAGAAGTCTTTCTTTAAGAAAGCAACTAAACCGAGGGAGTACAAGCCTAAGACTAAGGTCCCTGACCTTAAGCCTAAGTCTTTGGTGACTGATGCCACGCCACTGAAGAATGACCCCTTATGGCTAGATTTTGAAGATCATGGATTCGTCGGCTTAACGCCGTACCGAGGCGTAAACGAATTTGCCAACACGTATGAAGGTCTACTGCCCATTTGTGAAAGGGAGTACGATTTGATTGGCTCAGTGGACAGGAACTTCACCAAGTTTGTGTCCCGGGCCATGTGGAATTACTATTGTGTAATCCACTTGTACACCCGAATAATAGCAATAAAGAAGCACAAGGGTGAGGACACCTTCCACGAAGCACGGTTTATTGATTCGCTTCGCTCGGAGAATTATCCTGTACCATCGTGTGTCGATGAATATTTGAGAGGAGTCGGAGCAACGCTTGATTCCACGGGTGTAAAATATACTCTGAAGTTTCCCGCCTGGCCTAACCGCCATGGACATTTTGGAACCATTAACGAGGCTACCCATTTGAAGTACGAGACGTTTATCGCGCCCGTTGTCCTTTCGCATCGCATCATGAACGATGTGAACAAGACACTCGATCCTAGAGCCGACCCAAATTGGGAGAAAGGGGACATCACTCCAGAGAGCGAGGGTAGGGGCACGCCTACGGCTAACCTATTAGGTTGGGCCAGGGCGACAGCTTTGACATCCGAGCAATTGGCGGCCATACAAGGGTCAGGCATCACCGCTGATGAGTTCCCGACCGATAATACGCAGTTCCAAATGAACAGAGGCCTGTTCGAGCTGATTGCTGACAAAGTGCGTGGACTAAGCAGACATCTTAAGCTTGGGTCCGCCCTCCATGAGTCTGAAGAGGGTTCCATTGCGCAAACTCTGTGGCAGCAGCGTGACGACCGTGAAGACGAGGAGTTTAACAGAATTAAGCAATACTCCGAACGTGAAGTGTCTGTCCGCAGCAATGCCCAACACGATAAGAGAATCACGATTGCGGCTATGGTTACCACGTTCAGAATGAAGAAAGAGGCCATTGGAAGTAAGCATAGCTGGTGTTGTTACGATTTTGGGAACTATGACAACGTTCCACAAACTTGGATTAACACCAGGAATACCAGGAGTACGTAAACAGATAATATTATAGGTAAATTTATCCGAATTTATTTTTTTCACATATTTCCTATTCTCAAGTAACGTAGTACAGGATAGTCCAACAATATGTATGTATATCATAAATTTCAATTGCATTGTTTTTACATTTTTCACATCAAACTGAACAAAATCAAATGGACAGACAGATAGATAGAAGTTACTAACATGCATTATCTGACGACATTGCTAAATTACTGTAGCCATCATAAAACGTCGTGACAATATGTCTACAAAGCGAAAATGTTCACAAACATAACACTCCTCAATTTGCATGAGATACAAAGGGAAAGAATACACTCGATAAGAGTGGCAACACAGCATCACGCGGGCGGCGCTGCATACGCAAAGCACATAAGCCCTTCACCGGCAAATAGTTTTTTGTTAATTCTTTGTCGCTTTTCGGAACCCCGATGCCCGATATTTTAGACATTCCACATTTCAGTTGTAATTTGTACGCTGAAGTGTGTGATCCTCGGAGAATCAGTTCTGCGCAAATAACAATTTTCCTCCCGATTTAGAAATACCTACTTTTTAAATATTTATTTCGGATTTACATTATGAGTAAATCTAAATTAGATATTATTGCGATCGCCAATTTTTTCAAAAGCACTGGCTTGAGTTATGACGAATTGTGCGAATTAAACTATGACAGTCCGGTTTATGCAGAGTGTTGTAAAAAAGTACATCGTAAGGCTGTCAAAAGTAATTTATATTCAATTAAAAAAGCTGTGGTGCGTAACGTAGGTGACATCAAAAGTCTTTTAAGAGAAAAACCTTTAGACGATGTCAGGGATGGTAGATTGAAACTTCTAGGAGAGGCTGTTGTTAAATTGGGGCTTACGGACGCGAATCTAAACGGATCGTACTTTTCCCCTGATTCCGCGTATGGAAATTTGTGCGTAGAATGTGGTTTAAAAAATAATTTGAAAAACAGGAAGAATTTGCAAAATAGATTACTTCGAAATAAAGAAGCCATCAACGAATTCATTGGGGTAAGTCAATTTAGGCTAGATGCAGAGAAAAAGGTCGGCTGTGATGTTTCTACTTTAAGTGAAAAAGACGGTGTACGTAATATAAGGGCAGCGGAAATTTTGGAAAAAGATGGTGAAGACAAGAATATACTGTCGTGTAATATTAGGGCCGCAGAAAACAATATTAAAACGGTGTCTGTTCTTGATTCGACTACTAGTAACATTACCCAGGTCCCTCATTCTACCCGTCAGGCATACAGTGAAAAACAAATTAGTGGTACTATATTGCCGCAGAATTCGTGTAATGACTCCAGTTTGCGCCGCTTGTCAATTCTTTTTGCAAACTGTAACGTGTACAAAGGCAAGTTCGTGATGTCGCATTCTGAATTATTAGATGTAACGCGAGAAGGAAAATTGTATAATTATTATGTGGTTTTAAGGAGGAAATTTGAGACTGTAAATAACACATGCGTCTTTCATTTCAAAAAATCGGATGTAAGGAAAAGGATACAGGGCTATATTGTATACGCGTATTGTGCTCATCCTAACTGTAAGTGCTTTCTTATAAAACTATTTGGGAAAGTCGATCGTATTGAGGGTATTGTACTCAGCAGTTCTATTAATTTCAATCATGCCAAAAATGAGACGTACACTTCGTTTGTCAGAAAAACCGAGCGACTGCTTCTGGGCGAGAAGCAGAAGAAAACTTCGTCTTTCGCAGTGCGTACAGAAGATATTAATAATACGCCAAAAATGTCTCTGGTAAACGAGAACCTCCGTGACATTAAATCTTGCGACGTTTATAGAAAAGTTAAGAGCGAAGAAATGTCTAAATTTGATTTACATACTGATGAGTTCATTGATCTAGTCTTGAGAGCTAGAGAAAACAGAGAATATATTTACAAATTGTTCGAACCATTAACCGTGTATGTATTTAGCAAGGAACAGCTTGATTTTATAACGTACCGTTCAAAATTCACCAATAAAATAATTCTCCATTTAGACGCAACAGGTTCGGTAGTACATCCTCCCCCGCAAACGAAAAAACGGATATATTATTATTTTGGTGTTATTAGCATACCAGAACAAAATTACATATGCCCAGTAATGGAAATGGTAACATCCCAGCATGACGCATTTTCTATTGGGAACTGGCTTCACGACTTTTTTATTTTTTGCACCAAGAATAAGATAAACTGGCCTGTATTCCCTGTAGTAGTGACGGATTCCAGTTACGCGCTTATGAACGCCATAAATTTCCACTGGAATAAGTTGAAGGATATTAGCGAATATCTAAATCGAATTTATGATCTGATGCACAGCGGTGACTCCAAACTGTGTCCTACAATAGTAATGAAAGTGTGTACAACGCATTTTTTCAAAATTATGATCAACGACGTAAATAAAATTTGTAATGATAGAAAACAACAGAAAACCTTCTTAAATAATTGTCTTGCTATGGTATTTGGTTTCCATTCGTTGAATAGTATTGCCGAATGGTTCGGATATATCGTTGTAGTTTGTAACTCACCGTTGAAAAATGACGATGTGGTAGATGCTTTAAGTAAACCGAGGAATATTCAGAGTCAGAAAACGGTCGATGAATCGATGTGTGCATCAACAAATTCGGAAGAGGATAGCGGCAACTTTAGCTCGATGTATGAAAAAAGTAAATTTTACCAAAAATTTAAAGTAATAGCGGATACGTTTTCCTTTCACGCCTGCCAGTCCGATATGCTAAAAAATGCAAAAAATACAATCCTCAGATAGCAGATACTATATTAAAAAAATATCTACCGTTTATCCCCATGTGGACTTGCGTTTTTAAAGATGGTGTTACCGACGACGGTAGAACGAATGCTCCCGTAGAAAATTGGTTCGGACAGTTAAAAAATAACGTTTTGGTAGCGCGAAATCAACAGTGTAGTAGGTTTTTGCGTGCAGTTAGGGAAGTTGTCCTTTCACTACACAAAGCGATTACATTGCATATTCCAAAAAAGCGATGTACAGTGAAAAAATTGCGGAAACCGGACGTAGCATCGATGGATATTGAGGAAGAATGGAAAAGGAAAAGTCGGAAACGAAAAAACATATTTTCCGGAAAAATGTATACCTAAAAAACGTATTAATGCCATTAACGCCCCCGGTGAGGAAAAGCTATCGAATAGTACAGTAGAAGGTAATACAGAAATTCTTTCAAAAAATTTGCAAAAAGCAGTAGTTCCTAGGTGTAAGGTAATTGCGAACAGAAGCAACGGTCTTGCATTAAATACCGGATACTATTCAAATATCGGTATTCCTTACGTGATAGGCCGGTATATAGGAATCCAGCCAATAGATGAAATACGGTACGATGACTATGCAACCTTATCATTAGACGTTCCTGAAAGAGATAGGTGGCTGTAGAATTTTTTGATCGATATTGTTTTACAGTGTTTCGCGAAAACTTACGTTACCGGTGCCATACGCATTATCACCTCGCATACCGCCGCACAGATATTTAGCGGAATAAAAAAATTCGCCTGGGAAGATTATTGTGGAATTGTCCTAATTCCATATTTACAAAACGCTGAGATTAGGAACGCGTCCCACTGGTGTTTGTGCGTGTTAGATTTCAACACAAAAAGATTTGTTTTTTACAATCCTTCTGGGAGTACCCTGATGGAAACTTTACAGTTTAAGCGGAAGCTGTTCGGTTTCGGTGAAAATGAATGGGCGCATATAGTAAAAAAGCATCCGGTTCAACAAGATAGTTATAATTGCGGAGTTTACATCTTGTCGTGTGCGGAAAAAAATTTAAAAAGGTATTCAGTGGACGCTGATCTATTTGAATGCTACGAACCGGACAACTACAGAATGGTCCTACAAAAATTTGTATTAGATTCTTCGGACGATATGCAATCGCGTTGTTTAATTTGTGGAATAACAGATTTGGAAACTTCCGATACTTGGGTGCAATGCGAGGCGTGTTCACGGTGGAAAATGATCACCTGTATACCTCAGCAGAAACGTAGAAACATCACTGAATATCAAAATGAACGTTATATTTGCCTGTTGTGCGAAAATTATGGAATCACGGTCGATTAGAACCAAGATTAGAACGATAAAAACACTTAGTGTGTAATTCTTCGATATCTCGCAACTTACAACGAACCAACTTTAACCAGAATCAACGGCGGTAAAATATCCAAGGTCATAGAGAAGGTATGATATGACAGGAATGGATATTTTTCACTGGGAGGGACTGAAATCGGGATGGTTAGGGGGTGGAAGGTTGGAAAACAGAAAAATTTGTTGTATCTATAACGGGCGCATTCCAATTGGTGTGGGAAGTTCTGTATCGTTTTTTTTATGTTACATATTTAGCTAGCGCCCGGAGGTTAGGGTATGGCTGTAAAGGGGAAAGGAGGAGGCCATCGCTATGCGTCGCGTTTTACGTTATACATTCGGACAGTTTTTTACGAAGTACACGCACAATACCAAGCGAGACACCACAGAGCCACATGATGATATTGCGTCCGGAGGTAAGGGTATGGCTGTAAAGGAGATAGGAGGAGGCCAGCGCTATGCGTCGCGTTTTACGTTATACATTCGGACAGTTTTTTACGAAATACACGCACAATACCAAGCGAGACACCACAGAGCCACATGATGATATTGCGTCCGGAGGTAAGGGTATGGCTGTAAAGGGGATAGGAGGAGGCCATCGCTATGCGTCGCGTTTTACGTTATACGTTCGGACAGTTTTTTACGAAGTACACGCACAATACCAAGGGAGACACCACAGAGCCACATGATGATATTGCGTCTGGAGGTAAGGGTATGGCTGTAAAGGGGATAGGAGGAGGCCATCGCTATGCGTCGCGTTTTACGTTATACATTCGGACAGTTTTTTACGAAGTACACGCACAATACCAAGCGAGACACCACAGAGCCGCATGATGATATTGCGTCCGGAGGTAAGGGTATGGCTGTAAAGGGGATAGGAGGAGGCCATCGCTATGCGTCGCGTTTTACGTTATACATTCGGACAGTTTTTTACGAAATACACGCACAATACCAAGCGAGACACCACAGAGCCACATGATGATATTGCGTCCGGAGGTAAGGGTATGGCTGTAAAGGGGATAGGAGGAGGCCATCGCTATGCGTCGCGTTTTACTAACATTCGGACAGTTTTTTACGAAGTACACGCACAATACCAAGCGAGACACCACAGAGCCGCATGAAGATATTGCGTCCGGAGGTAAGGGTATGGCTGTAAAGGGGATAGGAGGAGGCCATCGCTATGCGTCGCGTTTTACGTTATACATTCGGACGGTTTTTTACGAAGTACACGCACAATACCAAGCGAGACACCACAGAGCCAGATTACGATATTGCGCCCGGAGGTTAGGGCATAGATGATATGATACAACAAATGATAAGATACATATTCAAAGATACGGAAATCAACATTCGAGTTATTTAGCTTGAACCGTTTCTTTGAGTATATTCTATCACACAGGGTTTTTGTTTGTAATTTCTTTTTTCCCTTAGAAACAAAAATGAATGGGGTGCGCTGAAGGGTTCAGTTCACGACTGGCAGCCCCGTTTAAACTGGAAGCCCTTCGACTGTTTTGATTTAACTTCTAACGCAGTACCTACCTTAGGAGAGATATCCTAAAAATCCCCAATAACATCCCTCATCCTGTTATCTCTCTAGGCTTGAAGTATCACGGCAGGTAGCTTTGGCTGGCCTCCGTGGCTACAAGGTTAAGCGAAACCCCATAAACATAGGGCTCCTGACTGTAAGCCACTAATGTGCTGGTTTGGCTCTTGTTGGTGGCTTCTGGTGTTTTTTCCTTTCCATCCTTCTTCGGGTTACACCGGCCTGATGATGCCAATAAGCAGAAATGTGCGCGCATCGCCGGTTACTGCTCCTCGATTTGATCCTCTACTGCGGACATGCCCACGAACTTCCATTGTCCTCTCTCAACCACCGAAACATCCACACCCATCAGCGCACAAGCCGGTATAAACCGGAAAATAAAATTTATGTTCCGACTTGTAATGCTTGCTTTGCATATTTTTTGCATTCAGGACTCGGAGCTGGGGTGTCATCCCCTTTGTCACGGATTTTGAACCATCGATTATTTTAGCCTATAATATCCTCTCTCAACTACCACAAACCCCATCAGTGCTCAAGCCGGAATAAACTGGAAAATAAAATTTATATTCCGACTTGTAATGCTAGCTTTGCGTATTTTCTGCATTCAGGACTCGGAGCTGAGGTGTCATCCCCTTTGTCACGGACTTTGAACCATCGATTGTTTTAGCCTATAATATCCTCCCTCAACCACCGCAAACTCCATCAGTGCTCAAGCCGGAATAAATCGGAAAATAAAATTTATATTCCGACTTGTAATGCCAGCTTTGCGTATTTTCTGCATTCAGGACTCGGAGCTGGGGTGTCATCCCCTTTGTCACGGATTTTGAACCATCGATTATTTTAGCCTATAATATCCTCTCTCAACTACCACAAACCCCATCAGTGCTCAAGCCGGAATAAATCGGAAAATAAAATTTATATTCCGACTTATAATGCTAGCCTTGCGTATTTTCAGCATTCAGGACTCGGAGCTGGGGTGTCATCCCCTTTGTCACGGATTTTGAACCATCGATTATTTTAGCCTATAATATCCTCTCTGAACCACCGCAAACCCCATCAGAGCTCAAGCCGGAATAAACCGGAAAATAAAATTTATATTCCGACTTGTAATGCTAGCCTTGCGTATTTTCTGCATTCAGGACTCGGAGCTGGGGTGTCATCCCCTTTGTCACGGATTTTGAACCATCGATTATTTTAGCTTATAATATCCTCTCTCAACCACCGCAAACCCCATCAGTGCTCAAGCCGGAATAAACCGGAAAATAAAATTTATATTCCGACTTGTAATGCCAGCTTTGCGTATTTTCTGCATTCAGGACTCGGAGCTGGGGTGTCATCCCCTTTGTCACGGATTTTGAACCATCGATTATCTTAGCCTATAATATCCTCTCTCAACCACCGCAAACCCCATCAGTGCTCAAGCCGGAATAAACCGGAAAATAAAATTTATATTCCGACTTGTAATGCCAGCTTTGCGTATTTTCTGCATTCAGGACTCGGAGCTGGGGTGTCATCCCCTTTGTCACGGATTTTGAACCATCGATTATTTTAGCCTATAATATCGTCTCTCAACCACCGCAAACCCCATCAGTGCTCAAGCCGGAATAAACAGGAAAATAAAATTTATATTCCGACTTGTAATTCTAGCCTTGCGTATTTTCTGCATTCAGGACTCGGAGCTGGGGTGTCATCCCCTTTGTCACGGATTTTGAACCACCGATTATTTTAGCTAATAATATCCTCTCTCAACCACCGCAAACCCCATCAATGCTCAAGCCGCAATAAACCGGAACATAAAATTTATATTCTGACTTGTAATGCTAGCCTAGCGTATTTTCTGCATTCAGGACTCGGAGTTGGGGTGTCATCCCCTTTGTCACGGATTTTGAACCATCGATTATTTTAGCCTATAATATCTTCTCTCAACCACCGCAAACCCCATCAGTGCTCAAGCCGGAATAAACCAGAAAATAAAATTTATATTCCGACTTGTAATGCTAGCTTTGCGTATTTTCTGCATTCAGGACTCGGAGCTGGGGTGTCATCCCCTTTGTCACGGATTTTGAACCATCGATTATTTTAGCCTATAATATCTTCTCTCAACCACCGCAAACCCCATCAGTGCTCAAGCCGGAATAAACCGGAAAATAAAATTTATATTCCGACTTGTAATGCTAGCTTTGCGTATTTTCTGCATTCAGGACTCGGAGCTGGGGTGTCATCCCCTTTGTCACGGATTTTGAACCATCGATTATTTTAGCTAATAATATCCTCTCTCAACCCCCGCAAACCCCATCAGTGCTCAAGCCGGAATGAACCAGAAAATAAAATTTATATTCCGACTTGTAATGCTAGCTTTGCCTATTTTCTGCATTCAGGACTCGGAGCTGGGGTGTCATCCCCTTTGTAAAGGATTTTGAACCATCGATTATTTTAGCCTATAATATCCTCTCTCAAACACCGCAAACCCCGTCAGTGCTCAAGCCGGAATAAACCGGAAAATAAAATTTATATTCCGACTTGTAATGCTAGCTTTGGGTATTTTCTGCATGCTGGGGTGCCATCCTATTTATTTTTGTCTATTACATGACATCCTATTGTAGGGCAAGAATGAGTGATGGACACATAACGTGTAAAACTGATGAAAAAATTAAAGATCAACGTTTGCTGCCTAGGCCCATGCTTTGGCCGCCAGTAGGTTGCGCGAGTCAGACAGCCTCTGTTGCCAAGTGTATATGACCACTGAAATAGGAGCCAGCTTTCGGAGCTAGCTTCACACGCATATTACATTTCAGTGTCCATTCCGAGAATATTCACTAGGTAGTACGCCTCTGGTGTACGATACGTCACACATTTCAAAGATTCAAGCGCTCGCCCCTTCCCCTTCCGCTTTCCCGCGGATGTCCTCATTCGTCTTTTTGTGTGTGATACGTGCACGTCGTCCGCTCGCCCGACACGTTGAATCTTCGCCGATTAACACATTAGAGAGATATTGCAAGCCGGACTTAAATAGCGCCCTACCCTATTTAGGTCAACCTTATGCGTACCTTAATAAAGACACAAAGTAGAGTTATTGCAGTCACGACAGGTGATAGCATTATTTTGACATATGACAGTTTATATTTCTATTTTCTAACCTTATCGTTTGACGTTTGTTTTTGGGCCCTGCTTTGTTTTTTTTTGCTTCTAGCTGTATATTCATATCATTAATATTAATTTTATACGTGTTGTTTCTGTATATCATATAATATAGTAAATTATTCGCTGCTATAATATACGTGTTGTTTCTGTTCACATCAAGCAGAAAAATGGAATATGCTTTAGAAGCAGTCATTTTGGCAGGAGCTGATGACGAGGAAACTGAATATGTTATCCTTGATAATATATTAATCCAAAGGAATATTCTCCAGCGAAGATAATTTAACTTAGAAAATATGTCAGAGGAAGAAATTAAACTAAACTTCCGATTTGATAGGGCTGATCTGCATCGGCTTATGGATGTTTTGAGAATACCACCTGAGGTAGTAACTGATACACGAAATAAAGTAAATGGTATTCGTTGTGATAATTTGTATTGGGCAGGTGTAATGTAGTGTAAATTTCAGGTTTAACAGCACTTTGTATCTTGCTAAGAAGACTCGCATATCCTAACAGATTAAGTGATTTAATTCCAATGTTTCAAATGTCTGTACAATTATTGTCACAGATTGTAAACAAAATGGTGAATGTACTTATGGAGAACCACAGTGAACGCTTGGACAATTTGAATGCAGTACAGTGGCTTAACAGGGACAAGATGGAATTCTATGCAGAGGTATTCAGAAAATGTTTATTAATGCTGCCAGTAGCATAAATGTATTTAGTTGATTTGGATAAAGTGTTACTTTAATTTCAATCATATTTTAGTTTAACATAGACCAATCGAAATATGAATGCACTTTCTGTTCATATGCAGAAATGGGAAATTACCCCAACTTCTTAATATTTATTTAAGGTGCCAAATGTATCATCTTAATTTGCAGGAAGGAAAAATTAATAAGATGAATTTAATATTTTCTGCAAAGTTGTCAAAAATTTCAAAGTATTGATTCCCATTTATGATAATACATGTAAATAATTATGATCTTTTAGGCTATCCATAACAAAAAAGCACCTATGACCAACTGTTGGGGTTTTGTAGATGGGACTCCAAGGAAAATATGTTGACCTTCTCAGAACCAGGAGGACTATTATTCAGGACACAAAAGGTATCACTGCCTAAAATACCAATCAATTTTGTGCCCTGATGGCCTCATTCTGAACCTGAAAGTTGCTTATCCAGGACGAAGGCATGATGCAAGAATCTACAGAGAATCTAATATAAGAGATGAATTGAGGCAAACTGTAGTTTTTGATCATGAAAGATTTGTATTGTTTGGGGATCAAGGTTATGGCCTCAGTGAAGTACTCTTCACACCCTTTCCTGGAAGAACAGAAGATTTGCAGCCTCATCAGCAACAATTTAACTCGGTTATGAAACTGTTAAGAATAGCAGTTGAATGGGGTTTTCAAAAGGTAATAGTAGAATTTGCATTTGTAAATTTTTCAAAAAATCTAAAATTGTTATTACAAGATCTGGAATCATTGTACAAGACAGCTGTTTTACTTGCAAATTGTCATACTTGTATATACAGTAGCCAGACTGCCATGTATTTCAACATAATTCCACCAACACTTGAGGAATGCATAGGACAATAATAGTATGGAAACTTTAATTTTTATATATAGGCTGTTGTATTTGTAATCATATTGAAATATGAGCTTCTATGTAGGTACTGTGTGACCATCGTAAATTGAACATTGAGGAAGGGCCATATCAAGCTTAGTAAGGGGCAGAAAACACAAAAGTATGACACTGGATTGGATAACCGCACCAGACATTAAATATCGTGTGATGTGGTTATCCAATCCCGATGCTGGACCGTCTTTAAGGTGGGGAATAAAATCTGCTGTTGCCGATTGCAATTAAGGAGTATTAAGTGAATATAAATTATTTGCCGTTTCCTTTATATATAAAATAAAACAAGTCGTAAAAGAAGGAAATAGGCTGAAATTATTAAGAGTTATGGCAACGTCCTAACTTCTCATACTGCATTCTTTTGGCTGTGCAATTTACATTGGCCACACAATGGATGTAGCTAAGAGATCATATACGGCTATTACTAGTAGATAATATAATTTTATTGGATAGTACCTATAGAAATAAAATAGCTTACTCTGAATATATTTATATTACAAAAAGCAATACACAATGAAGACACATAATAAGGCTTTTAATTCTTGTCTTCCCCACTTTTAGTCAGGAGACGATCAATTAACTTTCTCTGAGAATTTATTAGTTCTGTCAATTTTTTCTTCTCGTCCATATCATTTTGAAAGCGTTGCCTCTATCTCCATTTTTTGGTTCCTTTCCGCAATTTCCATATTCAATCGTTGCGTCTCCAGAGCAATTTTCTGCTCTTCAATAGCTAGTTTTCTTTGTTCATTATTTAGGCCTACTTCTTCCAGAGCCAACTCCTTAAATCGAATCTCCTTGTTACGTTCTGCTTTTCCTTTTAAGGCGAATTTACATTTACGAAAGTACCGTCGCGAAAACGTCGTCGCCACCGTACTTTCGAATTATTTTTGTGTTATTTTCGCACTTGCACGACGGCAACACTGCTTTCACGACGACGATATTTAAAATCGCGTGCTGCGCGATTTTACATCGAAAATAGTTTCGCGCCAGTACTTTCGCAAATGTAATCGTGATCGTACAACTTGTCACAACTTGATAATGGCTGGCGAGAAAAGGTGGAACTCCGCGACAAATATAAAATTTATCGAAGCGTACCACCATAATGTGTGTTTGTGGGACCCTAAACATCCTTTATATAAAAATAGAGAAGCCCGAGATGCGGCCTATCATCAGATAATAGAGGCTACGGAAATGAATATCACTGTCAAGGATGTAATATCCAAAATACGATCTCTAAGAAACACATATAACAGTGAAATGTTGAAGCTAAAAAATCTATGACCACTGGTATGGCTGCGAGTCAGCTGTACAAATCCAAAATACCGTGGTTAGGCAGTATGGATTTTTTGAAAAACATAGATAGCTGCACAAGGACAAACACAGATAGTTTGGTAAGTACATTTATGTTATTGTTACATATTTTTGAAGTATTAATCAATGAACCATACTCTCTTGCCAAGATACGGTTCCTGGACCAATGAAATAACTTGCAAGGTCATTCCTTCTTTCCACTGCCGACGTGATGTGTAAGGGGAAGCAGTGCTCTATTGCGTGCTTGTTGGCGCCATGCACCTTCAATTACTCGTCCTGTATTTGGATCTTCTTCATCCACAAGTCCTGGTTCAATGTATGAAGGTGAAGTCATTTTTAGCCAGTTATGTAGATAGCAGCAAGCTTTTATTATTTTATCAGCTCGATTCGGCAACACTGCTATAGGCCTTTCAAAAATTCTGAATTTACTGACTAAAATACCGAAAGTATTCTCAATACTCCTACGTGCTCTGCTCAGTCGATAATTGAAAATTTTTTGTTCCTTTGTTAGCTGTATACGTCGTGGGTAAGGTTTCATCAAATAATTAGTTAACGGAAATGCCTCGTCTCCTACCAGAACCATTCCAGATGGGGCATTCAATAAATTATCTTCAAGTCGCTGCTTCAAATTGGATCTTGCAAAGATTGCAACATCAGATGCTCTGCCGTAGTGACCAACATTGATATATCGGAATGTTAGGTTGCTATCACAAACGGCAAATAGAACAATGCTAAAATTCTTTTTATAATTGAAGTAATCGCTCTGGGAGTTTGGAGGACATCGAATGATCACGTGTTTGCCGTCTATAGCTCCTCCACATAGAGGGAAATTACATTTGTCGTTGAAACCCTCAATTATTTCATTCCAGGATTCTTCGGTATCAGGCATCTGTAAATAATAGTATATTAAATTACTAGGAGTAGAAGACGCTTATTATATGTATTGAGCTCATAAATTTCCTGCTACTCATCAGTGTGTACTAAATAAAAATATTTCTACTGCCTGTGTTGAAGAAAGTTATTATTATACGCTCGAAAAGAAATGTCTTATTGTTTCAGGACGAACATGAGTACCGGTTCAAATGTAGAGAGTTTAAACGACTCAAGCGTTGGAAATTAGCAATTCTTCAAATAGATTAACTAAGAAGGCTAAAACTTGTCCCTTGACAGAAGCTGTCAAAGCATTGGAAAGGGTGTCATCTCAGCGCAACAACGCCGAATATGATGAATTTGATTCATTCGGTAATTTGGTCGCTGAACAGTTGCGCAGCTTGCCTTTGGAACTGGCTTTACAATCCGAAGAAATGATACTGGCTCTGTTAAGAGAACAACGCCTCAAAACGTTAAGCTCTACCACTACCATTATACTATCGCCTACAGTATCCGAAGAGTCGCAAGCAGTGCCAGTGCAGACCCAAACGCAACAAGTGCAAGACGTACAATCTTACATCATTCAACAAGATGATATTATATCGCAAGCAATAGCTGGTATTGATGATGTTTTTGAAAGTAATCCATAGATACAAAATACAATTTTTTATAAGTATCTTTTCATAATAAAGTACTGTTTGGCTTACCTTGATGTATTCCTTTAAAGCATTGTAAATAGCATCGCATACATTGGAACAAACTTTGATATAGTACAAGATGGAACTCGAAATTCATATTGCAAAGATTGGAACGAGTTTCCACTAGCTAAGTACCGTAACACAATTTGGAGCTTCAGTTTTGCTGGCAATGCCTCTCGGCAGTATGTATTTTTCTTACTGATTGCATTTTCTACTTTTCCTAGCAAAACGTTGAACTGATCTTCCGTCATTCGTAAATAGTTGCGGTAACTTCTTGTATCTTCAATTGATAGCTCAGTAATTAAGGTTTGGGCACTCCATTTTCTTCTAGTAAGCCAGTTACGAACCCAGCATCGGCGTTTCTTTCTTCGCAATTTCTTTTTCAACACATAGATGATCATCTGATTGATTACGTTAACGACAGCCTCACGACGTATTGCAATCGATCGCGATTCCATTTTCTCAATTGCGTGAAAATAATATCAAGCTAGACTCATGAAAGCCCTTAACACATGTTTCCAATCGACAAAAATACTTACACGAAAATAATCACTTTCGCGACGGTACTTTCGTAAATGTAAATTCGCCTGTAGATAATCTAACGCATTTTTTCTCATTGGCTTGCTCTTGTTTGTTCTTTTGCGACAGGGGCCTTGAAATACAAGATAAGTATGTAACATCTGAAGGGTAACAAAAAATACTGTGCAAGGAGAAAGTGTGTCGGTTGGAGAGTGTAGCTTGACATAGTCAATTTGAGTTTGTAATTCATCACTTTCTGTTAGATACCAAGAATGGTAAACACATCATATTTGGTGTTATTGAAGATTTTACCTATTACTAATAGGTTGTCCATTTTAGAGACAGAAGCAGATTGATGACCAAATATTTTACCATGATATATATCTGCTTTAAGAAGAAATTCAATATTTGATAGCTGTTACATATCACTTTACTACTGTTTTAATTATAATAAGATTATGAAAACTTTTATGTTAAAAAAATTTATTATTCGAATGCATTCATTGTTGTAGGTTTCCTATTTGAATAAACACTATCTGTCTGATTTACCTAATACTTGTTTGACAGCTCCTGTGCTGCTACCAGCGGTATTACTGTTTGTCATCGATGAGTTGATATTACTGCTATCACCATCCATTACTTTGGCCCCTTCTTGGTCCTTGTCCAGATTAGTCAATTCAATTTCCACAAATTTGCTAACCTCTGGAACTGAAATAATTTTTTTACAAATCAATAAAATAAATACATACATATTATAGTATTACTAAAAGGTGAGATTACTACCATAATCATGATCCCCTCAATACATTTGCCAAACATTTGCTTTTATCCGACATAAAAAATGCAGTGCTATAGTCTCTCTTTCATGGGGAGCTTGTTTGTATAACTTTTTACACCTATATAAATAAATTTTTACTGCTACTGAAAGATGAGATTAGTACTATAAATATGATCTCTCAAAAAATTTGTCAAACATTCGCTTTTATCTGTCATAAAAGGAGGAAGTGTGATATACACTCTTTCCTGGTGAGCCTGTTCATATAACTTCTTACTCACATCAATAAAATAAATAAATAAATAAATACATTTTTTAGTGCTACTAAAAGGTGAGATTCATACCGTAATCATGATCCCCCAATGTCTCCGCCAAACATTCGCTGTTATTTGCCATAAAAGCATGGAGGGCCTCAGCCTCTCTTTTCTGACGAGCCTGTTCACAGAGCTACTTCTCCACTGGCTCCAATTTCCTTTTTTTAGTTGGTGTCAACGTTAATGTTTCCTTCATCATATCGCTGGCATCTTGCAGCAAGTGGTCTCTCTCACTATATGGTTCCTCGATTCCTGACCTACAAACATTTTTTCTATTCACAGACTAGTTGTGGGTATATACACAGCTTATGTTATTATAGTAGTTATGAAGATAAATAAATAATAGATACAATTTTGCACAACTACACTAAAAAAATATATATGTAGACATAAATCAAAGCAAAAGTTGAATAGGGATGTAATACAAATAGTACATGTGAAACAAATTCATCAGTAGAGAAAAAACAGTTGTCAAGTAAAATTTTTTTGACTATCTTCTTGAATGCCATTCAGGGCAGTTTCTTAATAGATAGATAGATGGGAGTAGCTTATTAAACAAGGAAATACAATTGTAAGTAACAATCTTCTCTACGAGGGCAGTGTTGTTTGCAGGAACCTCAAAAATGTATTATTGGTACATACTTCACTTACTTACTTATGAAACAGGTCCACCAGAAGCTTTATATGTTTTTTCAAGGTTCTGAGCATGAACTGCTTGCCAGTGAGCTCCTGAATGTGCTGCAGAATTACTTCCCATTTTTCCGGGGCACATACCGGGTTCTGCGTTACAAACTCTCTAAAGCTACGGTTTCCTAGGACTGTCGGCGGCGGACGGCGAACTGATGGCGGAGCGGAACCGAATGTCGGTCGATGGTATTCGGTCGCGGAGATGGAGCCCTAGAGCGTGCAGTTTCAAAAATTTGCGGTACAAATTAGTCGAAGTTTGTTGGCCGTGGAGGATACGTTAAAAAGAAAAATATGTGCCTTACTGCTGCTCGAAGAAGAAGCAGAAGAAAATTATGCCCTGCATTTGCTTCACTGCAGAAAAAGACGAAAAATAAGCGAAATGTATTTGAAGAGAAGACAAGAAGGCACATTCAAATTGTTGATTGAGCCGCGGTTGTCTGACGATGATAACAAATTTAGAGAATATTTTAGAGTGAATAAGGAACTTTTCGCAACAGTTCTCTCTTATATAGAAGGTGATATTACATACGATTCTCCGTTCCGCTGTCGGTTGAAATCAACCATCGACTGAATGGAACCGACGACCGAAACCGACAAACGGGCGCCGAAATTATCCGCGGATGGCGACCGACTCTAGGAATCCACTGTCATTTAAAAACACACAACTAATTCCAGCGAACTTCGGTCGCGGTCGGTTACGGCCGGCCGATACTTCTAGGAAACCGTACCTTTAACACTATCAGTTCATCCTCATAGGTGAACCTAATTCTAGATTTTTTTTCCATTCTGAACACAAAAACAATTGCCACAAATCAGCGATAACCGATCGAAAGCTAACTATTAACAAAAATTGCAACACAGGACTTTCAAATACAAATCACGATACACAGCGATACACACAGGACACAGGCCAGGTAGAAAGTAAAGCAATCACCAATTTATCCGGTTGATGCCGATCACCGGAAATCGTATAATAGGGTAACAATAAGGGAGACTCTTAATGGGTTTTTAATAAGGCCGTGCCTTATCCTTATTAAGGGAACCTCTAGAGGAAATGGCGTCTGCGCTTGCGCACCCAAACAGCACAGATTTCTGTCGGACGTCCGAAACAGAACCCAAATAGGTACGTACCGCTGGGACCTAAACTGGACGTCCGTCAGACTTCCTTCACTGGACCACTTTTGTACTTAAAGTTTAGACTTCCATCGGACACCCGAAGTAAGTCCCAAATAGGAACGTACTATCAAGTCCCAAAAGTGACGTCGTTCAGACATCCGTTGCTGGACTTCTTATGTACTTCCAAATTCAGACTGGATTGAGAAGTCCGATACATTTTTTTCTCTTCATCTCTAAATAATAATTATTATCTAACTTTGTCTCAAGTTTTTTGTTATTATATGGTAACCATCTTACTAGCGGTTTATGGAAAATTTAATTGTACTATTTAGAAGATATAGACTATCATGCTGAATCAATAAATACAGTTGTATACTGAAATTTACCCGGTAAAATTTGCCAATCTCAACCTTCATGGAACTCCTGCTACTACTTATGACGTTTGAAATTCGCGGGCTCGCCACCAACTTGCGTAGTTGTCGGGCGCATGCGTATATGCACTGTTTAGCATTGTCAGATTGTCAGAGCTAGTACCATTTTTGCTAATCTAGCACACAATTTTTTTGACTTCTCACTTCTCGAAACGTTTTTGATTCATGTTTTCATATAAACGATAAACTAACAGACAAACATAGCAAGGCAAAAAGTTAAAAAAAATGTTGTTTGACCACATTTATTGAATATATTGATATTGGTGCGATTCCTTTATGGTACAATTTCAACTCAAATCATGAGTTAGTATGGCAACATTGGTTCCGTCACAGGTTGCTTTTTTTCTTTCCACTCGATCTCTAATTGGATGATTCAAATTCTAGTCAGGTAACCGCCGTTTCTCGACATCTCAATCTTGTGACACGTGACTCGTCCATGCCAATCATGCTCATGGGCTCATGCTGTGCCGACTTTGCTTTGCCGTTTCCCATTTACCATTTGTCTGCGTTCGTGTTCGCCATTTTGTGTAGCCCATAGATAAAAGATTTTTGGGTTGGGTGGTGTAGCCATTGAATTGAAACTTAGTGAATTGCAATTCTGTGGTCGTACTGGTGCTGGAACTCGTGCAATATTGCAGTGATTGTATCAAGGTAAGTGAAATATGTCCGATCTAAAAAAATATTATATGCGCGCCAAAAGACACCGGGCTTCTTCATGTTCAAGTACAAAAATTATTAACGATGACCTTGATAGTGGGTCGCAGCACTCATTGCAAAATGCACAGGCCTCATTATTTGATTCACATAGCGATAGTGAGACCACTAGTGAGACTTCGATAACAGAAACCGTAAATGCTACTACATTTGTAACTTCGTCTGATAGTGCCATTAGTACCGCCAGTATTGACACCACCAATGGAAAAATGAATATTGATGATCACATTCCAAGAATTTCAACATCAGTCTCTCCTAAACAATTCCTTACAACATGGGCTATCCAACACAACATAACCCATACAGCTATAAATGAGTTGCTAGCATATTTTAAACAATCTTTTCCTGAACTACCTTCTGATGCTCGTACTTTATTAGGCACTTGTAGAAATGTACAAATAAAGAGGGTTGATCCTGGCGAATATCATCATTTTGGATTACAAAGATGTATAGAATTTTTGTATAGTACTTCTTCTGGTAATTTTCAAGAGGGCTTAGAAATAAAAATAAATATTGATGGTCTACCATTGTCTAAAAGTTCCAGTAGCCAGGTATACCCAATATTATGCAGCCTTGGTGGTAGTGATTTCATTGACATTGTTGGAGTATATCACGGTTTTGAGAAGCCCAAGGACTGCAATGATTTTCTCAGGGATTTTGTGACAGAAGCTGTTCAGCTCGTCAGAACTGGTATAATTATTAATGGCATGCATTTTCCTATACGTATAAAGGCTGTTATATGCGATGCTTCAGCTAAGGCCTTCATCACCTATACTAAAAGTAATTCCGGCTATGCATCTTGTTATAAATGTAATATAGAAGGTGAATTTGTTAATAATAGTGTTTGTTTCCCTGAAACTACTAGACTTCAGTTACGAACTGACAGTGACTTTAGGTTGAAAGTGCAAGAAGAACATCACACTGGGAGATCTGTTTTAGAGGAAATACCATTTCTGAATATGATAGATAGCGTTCCTCTTGACTACATGCACCTGATTTGCCTAGGTGTTATGAAAAAGTTATTATTAACATTTGGTGCTGTGGCAAACCATGTACTAAGCTTTCTTTTCAAGCAATATCAGACATTTCAGAATGTCTTTTGAACTTCTCAAAAATGATGCCTCGAGAATTTAATAGGAAACCAAGATCACTTAATGAAATAAAGCGCTGGAAAGCAACAGAATTCCGCCAATTCTTATTTTATACTGGTCCAGTAGCATTGAAGGGAAAAGTCAGTAGTGATCGATATTTGAATTTTATTGTGTTCCACGTCGCTTGTACTATTTTATCTTCTTCAAAGTTCTTTGGTCTTATAGATTATGCTGAAAAACTCTTCATTTATTTTGTAGATACCTTTAAAACACTGTATGGGAGGGAAAATGTGTCACATAATGTTCACAATCTTTTGCATATCTCTCAGGATGTTAGAAATCATGGACCTCTGGATAATTTCAGTGCTTTTCCATTCGAAAATTATTTGCAGACAATTTTAAAGTCATTACGAAAGCATGAAAAACCTCTTCCACAAATTGTCAGACGACACAGTGAAAAAAAGCAGGAATTCAAAAAATGTGATGCTTATTTTCCTATTTTCAAGAATGAACATAGTAAAGGTCCAATTTTAGATTTCAATCCTAGTAATCAATATCAAACCCTGATATTAAAAAATTTCATTTGAAAACAGATTATCCTGATAACTGTTGTGCCTTATTAGATGGAACTATAATCTTTATTGATAATATTTTGTTCTTACACAATCAGCAGAAACTTTTAGCAAAAAAATGTTTAAGCAAACAAGATTTTTATGTTGATCCCTGTCCTTCTTCTGATTTTGGCATTTTTCTAGTCGGGAAGGACCTTGGACCTTATGAAATATTCAATATTCGAGATATTAGCCATAAATGTGTTGTTTTAGAATATCAAGATAAGCTAGTTGTTTTTCCATTGCTTCATACTTTATAAATATATAAATAATAGAGTGTTTTTTATAAAGGCATAATAAATTAATTTTGAACAACAAAATTTGACATATTTGATTAGATATTTATATATATTTTTAGTTCTACATGCTAATTGGCTCACTTTGAACAAGTAAAGATTATCTGCAAAGTTGATACAGATATACATATAATGATGAATTGAGCTGCAAATAATACTTCATCCAATTTTTTTAATAATTCATGGATATAAATATAGTTACTATTTGTTCATTGTTTCATATAAAATTTATAGATTGACCTGATAATTTTACTAGTTTGAAGCTTTATGGTTTCAAATATCTGAAAAAAGGTTTGAACTGATAGGTGTTTAGTTACTGTCTGAAGAGCTTTTTTTGTAGAATAATGTATGTATGTGAATGAACAAGAACTTTGTGTATCCTATTCATCAATGTGATAAATTTGTTTAAGAGAACCATGGAAGAAAAAACTTGGACAGTAGTCCAGTTTGATGACTTTTCTGTTGAGACAATACCAACACCATGGATACAAGGTGATTATTGTCATTGGCCGCCATACTCAAATAACAAAATAAGTTTGTCCATTAAACACTGGGAGCCATTAAACACTTCTTCTTCTTATAGTGCCTTATCCGTTGCGGACGTTGGCGATTAGCATGGCTATCTGTAGTTTGTTCACTGCACTCCTGAATAGCTGTACTGAAGTGAGCCCATACCATTGACGTAGATTATGTAGCCATGAGTGTCTACGTCTCCCGGGTCCCCTTTTGCTGTCCGTTTTGCCCTGTAGGATAAGTTGAACACACTACCTGGCCCAAACATGGGGTCAAAATATTTAGGAATGCTACTTACGGTAAGTGACATTTTATCACACTGTATGTGCTACTACATTATGTTTATAGCTCTAGATGATTATTCTAAAGCAAGAGGAAAGGCAAAAATTGCTGAAGTACACAGTGACCTTGCTTGAGCTTCAGAGACTGATAGTAAGAAAAGAAAAAGAATCCAAAGAATTTTGAGCAGCTCGTCTGATGATTCGTTCATGTTTACCACCACGACTACCACCACCACCTCCACCACCACCTAGCCACAACACAATGAAAGGTAGGTTATTATTACAAGGTAACCTTGCAGAACAAATAATAATCTGGCAAATTGGATAGCTCTTTATGCAATTGACTTTTTGATCTGTTGTTTTTTCTAATAATGTCTTATAATGTCACTGTTCGGTTTACCCAGTAGTACAGTGAGTTGCTGGCACACCTAAATGCAAAATTTTCATTAAAACCTGTATGATTTATTTGCCCATAACTTTTTTCAATAATCAGAAACATTTTTATTTTGATAACATTTTAATGACATGTGGGCATATAAAATATAGTGGTGAGCAAACTTGGACTGAACCAGGGCGAACAAACTACACTGTAAAAATTCAGGTTTCCATTCATTTTCAGCAGTTCTCAACTCAAAAAAGAATGACTAAATGACTTTAATGAAGGTTGAGCAAATTAAAAAAAAAAGGTTTTAGTGAAAAATTGCATTTAGAGGGGTGCTTCATGTAGCCTGACTTGCCAAACCTTACACCATGTTAAAAGTTCAGATATAGCGATTTTTTGAGATATATACTCAAAGATCTAGTAAATATACTAGTAGTAGTAAACTGCTGTACTTGTCTCTAACTTGAGTAGGGCATGGCTTTGAATTCAAAGATATACATTGTAATTACATGAAGATCAGTTGATAAAGCAATAATAAGGCTATAAAAATTCAGTACTTGATAGTTCCTTCTACTAAGAATAATTATTGTTTTGTTGCAGATATTCCAACTACAACCATCCTAACAACAAATATAGAAGCAGAAAGTAAGTGCTGCAATTTAAAATTTTAATAACTCATATTCGCTACTGTTATATTCAGTGCAACCAGTAGATCACAGATTTAAGGACAATTGATCTTTATTGTCTACTTGCATTATTCAAAAAACATTAAAAAATTTGTTTGCAATTAATACTAAAGTATATGAGGCAGATATATTTTCTGCTACCAAATTGTAATACTAAAATATCTGTTTTGAAACATTATTTTCACATAGTAGTTTGAAAAGTATTTGGGATTCAAAACTTTACCCTATAACTGAGAGGTTAGATGAATATTGTCCATTCATGTTTCCTTTTTTTAAATATTGATATTGGTAAAAAAATAAATGTATTTGATTTGTTTCCAGCACCACCCATGAAATCAATTTGCTGCTGCCAACATGGTGAGTGTAATTATTTGTTGATTTATAAATTCTCATTCAATGAAAAGGTACTCTAAATCTTACAATTTGAATGAATGAAATTTCAATCTTCATCTTCAGGACAAATGACATTGTTTTTATCTGTTAGTGTCTGATGAGACTAGTACTGATAACGTAAACAAAGTGTTTAATTTGTCAAACACTAATGTTTAATAAGGTAATGCAAGTTGTTTACCTTTTCATGATCATAATTATGTATCAAATACATGCTATCTTATAGTTACGTTAGTTAAATCCATACCTATTATTTTTATAGGATCTGCATTAAAAGACATGAAGGTCCAGATCAGCTTAATTAAGGAAATTGTAGCTGAAGTATTACATAAAGTGGTTTCCAAGCAAAACATTGTCCCCAAAAAGGATATCAGCTTAGAGGAAGCATTGGGGATAACATTTCCGATAGGCTGTGAAGAAGACTTAGACTTGCTAGAAAAAAAATTGGAGGATGTGAATAAAGTGAATAAAGCTGTAAGCTAAAACTATTCATATTGTTTAATACTGCTTTTATAAATGTATTTTCATTTCAGGCCAGTGAACTTGCCAAAATTGGGGGTAAAACTCCATACGAGTTTATAAAGAGTGCAACTACATCTATTTTGAAAGATGAAGTTCTTTTACTATATTCCTGGTATGGCCGGAAGGGTAATAAGACTTTCAAAAATATGAAAATTGCAAAGATATTGATTGGTGAGTATTGTTACGTAATTACAGTGCATGCACTATATAATTTAAGAATCTTTAAATTAATCCAGTTCATGCACACTAGCAAAATAAACATTGTTGACAAATAATATACCCCATACCATAAAGCAACCTAAGCAATAATATAGATGTCTAACATGCATTTATTGTCCTATCTATGCCTTTTGTCTATATGTCAATTTGAGAGTAATATAAGATAGAAAGCTAAAAACATCCCACTCTAATAAATATAATTAAGATGGCTCCTCCATTTACTCCATATGATGCTTTTCTTTCAATTTATTCTTAATATATGATGATTCATACTTTTCTATACTTTAAAATCTAAAGTGACTGTCACATGCAACATTTTCATAAACTCATGCTTCACAAACACTAAGACCCAGAAAACTTCTAGTAATCACTAGAATGCGGATTATATGCAAAGGTATTCTGAAATATATGCGCATATACATATATGCAACACTTTTTCAGGAAATATGCAAAAAAAGTTAAAAATATGCAAAAAAATATAGCCAAAGGTTTTTTGGCACGACACTAAAATTGTCATAATTTTTTAAAAACGACAAAAACTATAACTTGAAACAGCAAAATTTTGCAAAAATGTATTATGTGTTAAACGGTTTTAATTAAGTGCATAAACCTTTGTTCTGCAGATGCTGGCCAAGAAGCGTGTGTCACAGACGCGAAGACGATCGAGACATGCATCATGAGGTGGATCAAAAGAGCTAAAGAGAGGCTGCAGCAGGGCATGAATAATAATAATAATTATAAGTAAATTTGAAAAATAAAGTACTATGAAAATTGCATAATATCTGAGAGACACTTCTTTATTTTCCCACATACAAAATCTATACAATCTCAACCAAAAGCACTGCTGCTAAATGTAGAATATGTAATATACAGGGTGAGTTGGAGTGGTTTTTATGTTTTAACAGAATAAGACGACAATCAATGTAACGATATAGTTATCCAACATAAATTATAAAAAATTGTAGGCAAGTCAGTTATGTGTGTGAAGTAAGCCTACTCTGCAGTGTATATAATGGATAACCATTTTGATACCCTGTATATTATTTAAGATACAAATTTGAAACATGTGTTCGCTTATAACATCCTATACCAGACATTTATTACTCTCAAAAAGGTTTGCAAACCGAGAAAAAACTACCATGTTTGCCATTACATGATTATAAATCATGTGAAATCTTATATGTTGATTGTTTCGCAGGTTTTCCTTTAATATAAATTCAAATTCAAAACCACTTTCTCTTGTACCCTTTGTTATAGAGAAACATTGATTTTATTAAATACTGCCATCATCTCAAAGGCTTTTTTAGAATAGATATTTAAAAATACAATGTTCCTTGATATGAGGTGCTGAGAAAACTTCAGGAGAAATTTGTACAGAACAAAAATATATGTGCAAATACCGTTTTTTATATAATTTTTGTTGAATACACACTCTTAATATATAATATACAGAAGTATTGATTTGAACCTGCTGATGAGTATGGTAGCCTTAATTGCCTAGTATCATACAGAAGTACTATTTAGATACAAGAGGCTCCATTTAGGTACAAGGCAAGCCATATTTATGCAAAAGGGAGAACCTATTCAGGTACGAGGGAGGACCTATTTAGGTACGAGGGAGGCTCTATCTAGGTACAAGGCAGGCCCTATTTAGGTACCAAGGCAGGCCCTATTTAGGTACAAGGGAGGTACGATTCAGGTACAAAAACCTATATCGGACGTCCCACGGACCAATAATTTGGTAACATCGGACCTCCCACAGACGGCCGAGGAACGTCGAACGACTTATTCAGGACGTCCTATAGACGTGTGAAAGTCCAAGCCGGACTTCCTTAGAACGTCTGTCGGACGTTTGTGTGCTGTTTGGGCAAATGTCAAAATAAGGTTGTCCTTAATAAGGCACCGGCTTGCAATATCTCTCTATTGTGTTTCATAGGTACCCAGATTATCAACAGGACAAACACGTTAAACTAATTCCATATTAATAATAAATATCTGCTTGTAGCAATGGGTAGACATAAATCACAAACAAGGGAGAAACATGTCTCTAGACGTGAAATGCAACGCCAAATCGACCGATTGGAACCGCAATTACAACGACAGCGAAACTATCAGCGCCATCGTCACCGCGATAGCCGCAGTAACACGAGCGTCTCGCGACAGTAAAAGTTTGGCTGTATGGATCATGCGCCCAAAAACTTTTACGTCAGGGAGAGGCAACGTTGCCATATTTGGTGCTACTCGTATATGCATAGATAAATTTGATAAATACTGATCAACCATGGCAGAGTAGTGAGTAGAGTCGGCCATGGATCAACTGATCACAAAATCACAGAGTATGCAATGATTGCAATGCCTCATTGTGCCGAACATTTCCAGATTTCAACGTCGGTAGCTTTTTACTTTGCAAAGTAATACTAGCTACTTGATAATTACATACAGGGTGAGTTTTTAGTACCGGCTCGGTCGATAACTCCGCTACTGTAGAAGGTAGCGAAAAAAGTTGTATATAAAAGTTGTAGCCACGGATATGCTCCTTGCTCAGAAAATATTTAGATTTATACAGGGTGATCCATAACTACGTGGTGATGCAAACATGCATTTTTTTAAATGAGACACCCTATATATTATTCCATATTCGGATTCTACTAATGATTTCCGTTCTTTCAACATAGGGCATTGTTACATTATACAGGGTGTTTCAAAAGTTATGACCATTTTTATATCCAAATCGCGGACAAATGAACGTACCGTATATCAAAAAGTAATAAATCAAAAATTATTTTTTTTACATGAGAAGATTAAAAAAATCCTCTAGTTTTAAAATCGGCTATAAAAGAAGCCCGGGGCGCATATTCGTATACAGGGTGATGTAGAATGCAAAATCTAAATTTTCTCTTTTTTTTTCAAATGTAACCCCCAATATTTTATTATCCCAAAGAATTGCTTTTAATATGCTCTTTCATCTTTGTATAGCACTTGCTGTACCTACGTCCATCAGTTTCCGAGATATTTCGATTTTTCGGTAAATTTAAAATATAGCCTCTATTTGTGTACTGAAATTTATTTATTTTGAGAAAGTACTATCTGATTAGTTTTTTATTTAACGAACAACTATATTATAACGTCTTGATAGTATTTGATGAAGTCAAAACCCTAAATCATCGAGATGATAAAGTCAAGTATGCTGAGGAAACAATTTTGTAGGCGTCATGCATAATTATCAAGTAGTTTTATCAGGTAGGCTTTGAAAAATTGACAGTTTTCATAACCTACTCAATAATTCCATACTGTGTGAAAAACTAGCTTTGAAAATTAATTTTTCCATTGGGGGTATTTAGGAGAATCTTTGAGAAATTGTCTACTTGCCTCTAGAATATATCAACTATGAATAGCAATATCCAGAACGGAGGCACTCTAAAACTAAAGCGTTTGAAAGATTGAAGAATCGTTTTATTTGGACTGTGTCGTTTCATATTTCATAGCCTACCTGATACATCTGCTTGATAATTATGCATGACGTCTATAAAATTGTTACCTCAGCACACTTGACCTATATTATCTCGTTAGTTCAGTGTTTTGACTTGATCAAGTATTATTATCGCCTTATATTTTAGTTGTTTGTTAAGCAAAAACAAAATTTGGTAGTATTTTCTCAGAATAAATAAATTTTATTAAAGAAATAGAAGGTATATTTAAAATTTGTAGAAAAATCGAAATATCTCAGAAACTAATGAATGCAGCCATAATAAGTGCTATACAAAGATGAAAGAGCATATTAAAAGCAATCCTTTGGTATAATAAAATATTGGGGGTTACATTTAAAAAAAGAGAGAAAATCTAGATTTTGCTTTCTACATCACCCTGTATACGAATATGCGTCGCGGGATTTTTTTATAAAGTATTTTGAAACTAGAGGATATTTCTAATCTTCTCATGTAAAAAAATAATTTTTAATTAATCACTTTTTGATATACAGTACGTTCATTTGACCGTGATTTGAATACAAAAATGGTCATAACTTTTGAAACACCCTGTATAATGAAATAATACCCTATATTGGAAGAACGGAAATCATTAGTAGAATTTGAATATGGAATAATATATAGGGTGTCTCATTTAAAAAAATGCATGTTTGCATCACCACGTAGTTTTGGATCACCCTGTATAAATCAAAATATTTTCTGAGCAAGGAGCATATCCGTGGCTACAATTTTTATATACAATTTTTTTCGCTGTCTTCTACAGTAGTGGAGTTATCGACCGAGCCGGTACTAAAAATTCACCCTGTATATCTATCCATTTCCATAATATGTATAGAGCCATTAATCCACAGTTAAATTCATAGTGGGTTTCTAGTACCTTACAAAATAATTAGGTACGATTTATTTCTACCACCCTGGTCACATTTCTAGTTGCATTACGCCTCTGTAGGATTTAAAAATGTTGCTTATTTGAACCTGAAAAAAATTGTGGGTCCAAGACTACAAATTATATGGGATTGACAAGAGTGTGCAAATATGTATCTCAATTTCCAATAAAGTCTTTCTAGTTATATTTATTGATTCACAATAAGAGTCACGGTCCTAGCAGGTAACATGCTTTGTCTGCAAGTTATTTAGAGGTTAGTGGATTATTATACAACTATTACAATTAACTTCATAAAAAACAAAATGGATAAAATTGATTGAAACAATTATTCCTCCAGCTCAATTTCAACAGAATGATCCTTCAGATGCAAATATAGATTTCTATAATTCGGAAAAAATTCAAACCAGCCATGATAAGGGCATTTTAGTTTATTTTAGTTTAGAATTTCTAGATGAAGGTGCAGAATAATTATGGAGATCTGAATACGAATTTTGCTCCTCAGGGTGTTCTTTTTCCTCGATTTTTTTTTTTTTTTTTTAGCGGTAGCATCATTTTCGAGAGGCTATCTGTTATGCACTTTGCGAATATGAGCATACAAATTTTTCCTCTCTTGAAAGAAAGAGGGGCACTCTGTACAACGGATCCGTCCCATGTTTGTTTTAATAGCGTAAATTCAAATACGATGAAAAATCAAAGCAAAAATCACATCTGATAACTGATCACAACAAAACCAATAAGGAAAGGCTTGGCTTGGGTTAGTTCACAAGTTCATAATGGTGGTGAGGTCAACCGTGGCTGACGGTCAACACAGTCCAGCGTGTTTACACATATACGAGGTACGGCAACATCGCAATATAAGGAGCAGATGGCATGACGCGTTCTGCGCATGATCCACGCAGCCAAGCTTTTACTGTCGCGAGACACTCGTGCAGTAACAGCTCTATGTCTGCGACGCCCTGTCGGTCAAGTCGTTCCCGGTCCCGACGTGCACGGCGTTGTCGGCGTTCCAGGGATGGCAACGGTATACCGAGATATACCGGTATATTCAGAAAAAAATACCGGTATTTCCATACGGTTTTTCTCGTTTCGATATACCAGTATACCGATTCACCATTTGGAAATATACCGATAATATACCGAGATCCGGCTGCAGTTCCTTTTTTTAACATGGCCAACACAAAATATGTGCGGTTAATGGCCAAGAGCCAAGAGCCAGAATCCGTTACAGTCTGACTAATCAGCTGGTTGATTGCGCCACGCCCGCGCCACGGGATTGCGTAAATGCGCGGAAACCCTTTGTTTTATGGTCTGTGGCAGAAACCATAAGGATAGCAGAAGAAGAAGAAGAAGAGGATTGACATTGACAGTTTGACACTATTGACTTGTGGTATGACATATCGTAGCCCGCATGTTGCCCGCCCTGGAACTCACGGAAACGTCAAATCTTTAGCAAAAAATAGACAATTTTGAATTTGAACTGATAACTGATACTGAATAAAGTGAATATCACGTATAAACATGGCCCCAGCAAAGAAGAGCTTGATATGGAGGTATTTCACAAAACAGTCCCAAAATACATCTATCTGCTGTATTTGTGAGAAAGTCTTGCAAAATGCGGGTGGAAAAACATCAAACATAAGGACCCATTTACGGCAGAAACATCCAAAAATACAGCCAGATGCGCCAGATGGCGGAGAAACTTCCACTGTATCAACCTCAAGTGTTTCAGTAAGTATAATTTCTCTTAATCCATTTAATCTACTTGAAGTAATGTTTAATTCGTTTTTCCTTTATAATTTGTTAACAGATGTGCAAGGTATCTATTTAATACTTTTTTTGATATGATAAGATTTTTATATCTTATTACCACCGTCACGGAGATATAGTTTTAAAAAGTTTCAGAGTTTTTAAATGTTCCGTCTTTTAATTTAGCGTAATGTAAATGAGAAGTACCAGGCAATTTTCTCGACCCTTTTTTTTCCTCTCCAGCATTGCAGCACTACGTCAACTGCAGGAAGTCAAGATGAACACCAAGATGGAGATCTGGCAAAAACAGTAGATCACTTCCAAAAAACAGTTCAGATTCAGCCAAAAGTAACTGAAGTAGTGAAAAATTTAGAATCTCATCTTGAAGGTGGGTCTAAGAACACAAAGTTCAATAATGCTGTAGCTTATTTCATTATCAAAGATAATATGCCTTTTAGTACTGTAGATATTGCAGGTTTTCGACACTTAATGAAGGAAATAGTTCCTTTATATAAACTACCTACAAGAAATACATTTAAAAGCATAATTGATAGTAAATATGAAATCATATCTGCTCTATATAAAGAACAACTAAAAACAGCAAAAAATGTTAGTTTAACGTTGGACAGAACTACAAATGAAAAGTTATTTGGGCATCACCAATTATTTTATTAAAAACTCAGAGCTGTTTTCTGCGACTATTGGCGTGGTTGAATTATGTGAATCACATACGTCAGAGTACATATCACTGAAACTCAAAGAAGTACTTTCAGAGTGAAAAATTGATACAGAAGCCATTGTAGCTATTGTTACAGACAATGGAGCCAACATTGTTAAATCTGTTCATGATACCTTCGGGAAAAATAAACACATTCCATGCTTCGCTCACACATTGAATTTAGTTTGTGAAAGATCAATTAACGCTACCGATGCCCTAAATGACATATTAGCCAAAGTGAGGGCAATGGTAAGTTGGTTCAAAAAAAGTGTTAACAATAGCGATAGTCTTCGGTTGCAGCAGAGGCAACAAGGTGTTATGGAAGGTGCTGTAAAGAAATTAATTTTAGATGTCAAAACTAGATGGAACTCTACTTTCTATATGTGTCAACGACTTTTAGAACTATCCCCATTTATTATAAATATTACATTCAGTAACATGAACGCTCCAGAAATGGTGAACAGTATTGAATTAGAAAATTTAAAAGAAATTGTCTTACTCCTGAAACCATTGGAGCAAATGACCACTGAGCTATCCGCTGATAAATATGTCACAATAAGCAAGGTTATTCCAATGGTATCGTGCACTTCAGCTCAATTTGAAAAAATAACTCCTAACTTTTAAATCAGTAAAAAACTGAAACTTAATACGATAAATGAGTTTACCAGAAGATTTGGGCAGATAGAAAAATATTTTTTGTTAGCTGCAGCAACAGTGCTGGACCCACGTTTCAAACAATTGCATTTTAAAGATGCTCTTGCGGTGGCTAATTTTATAAGCTACTTTAAGCAAAATCAAAATTGCAGAACATCTCATGAAAGCACTACAATTTCCGCCAATACTGAACCAACTGCAGATAGCAAAAAAACTGATGGCCTATGGGAGCATCACAAGGATATTGCGGAAGCAAAGCGGCAGAAGGTAGATAATTTTGGGGATAGTGAGATTACGTTATATTTGCGCTATCCTGTGTCTGATTTAAAATGAAATCCTCTGCAAATATGGGATGATACAAAAATAGTGTACCCCTATTTATTTGAAGAGGCGTCTAAATACTTAGGCATTACTGCGACTTCTGTTCCCAGCGAGCGGTTGTTTTCCAAAGCAGGTGCAACTGCTTCAAAGGAACGGAACCGTTTATCTGGAAAACGACTGTCCAAATTACTATTTTTGAACTCATTACCCCATGTCTTCTGGACGTAAATATTGAAATCCGAATTATGTTCTTGTGGAATTAACGGAGGCAAGGGAAGGTATCGTTATGTTTTCAAACGTTATATATGAGGTGATTAGGCACTGTGATCTGGATCTGGAACTAGTACCTGATATGAAGTGTGAAGTAACATGCAATCCAGCCATACTATGTTTTCGTTTAAAAAATAAATAAATTCTCCCGCGACAAGCTATCGGAAAAATGATCAACTACCCTAACCTTCCTTAATTCTACAAAATCATGACAGGGATTATATCAAACTTTTGACTAGGCAATCCAAATGCCTGTCAAATGTGATCGATGGGGCTAAACATATGGTACTGATGGTAGTCAAACTGACATTTACTATTGAAGTTACAAAGGTTTTATTTTATTATCTCATAACCATTGACATTTTTACGTTTATGTTCGCTAGTGATGATTTTTTTTTGTTTTCTGTGTTATTTCTGTGATATAGGTACTGATATTTTCAATCAGAATGTTTATTTATTTATTTTGAGATGTTTTTTTTTTCAATGTATATGTATTTTCATAAATCCACTGCATTGGTTATATGTTATTTTTATTTCTACCCAATTCCCTTAACTTTATACCTACCTGCCTAGTTTAATTTGTGCTGCAGAAAACCTTATTTCATAATAAAAAAGATATAATAATTCTATTACTTACATTTTTATTCAGGTGAAATCATTTTTTTTAATCGTTGCATACAAAATATATGAACAATTGAACAAAGAAATAGACAAATAAAGTTGGTACGATTGGAGGGTGAACGTAAATAAGTTGAGTTGAGAGTTTGCGCTAGCCCTACAGGACCATCTTTAACTTTAGTCATTTAATGTCTTTAACTTTGAAATGACATGAGTCAGTATTCTATCAATGAAAATGTTGTCATTGATAGAATTATGAATATGTAACTTTAAATATCAGCTTTAGTGCCTGTAAATTCATATAAATAGAAACTACATCCTGATAACCAACATTTACAACAATACGTTTTATGTTTTAAATGTTTTTAACAATACTATAGGACTAATTTTTTTTAAATGGTTTAATATGATAATACCGGTATATATCGGTATACCGATTAAACTGATACGGTATATCGATGTTTCGGTATTTTGTTTCTCGATATATCATATGTTACGGTATACCGGTATATCAAAGAAAATTGCCATCCCTACGGCGTTCCCAGCTGCACGCTGACGGTGTACGTCCGAGCGGTGTTGCCAAGCATACCTTGATGCCCCAGAACGAGGGAAATTACTCCGAGGATGTTGCCAAGTATACCTCGATTTCTCGGAACAAGGGACATCACTCCGAGAATAAGAAGAACCATGGATCGAGCATCCTTGGTTCTTCGATGACAGATGAACGCAATCTGGACGATTCCGTTCACTCTGATTCTTCTAACCAACATTCCCCGGCCAGGGTAGACCGTTTCTCGAACGAATCGGCAGACAACCATCAGGTAGACCGTGCCTTGAACAACACGGCACCTGAAGGTCCCCACCACGCTCCCCCAGCTAGAAGAATAGTAGACGGTGATTTGAATAATACCGTACACAACGACTCTGGACAAAATGCACCCGATGACGTTTTATCTCTTCACGATGATGCCGACCTAACCGAGGGACCTCCAGAACTCCCAACTAACGTTCTGGCCATCTTAGGCGAGGACCCAAACTCCCGAGCCCTCGTCCGCAGGATGCATAAAGCAATATGCTCAAGATGGGACTTTATTTTAACCAACGGGCTGACAAAAGAACTTATGTCGGAGCTAACCGCTCGCCATCCCGCTCCAGAAAGCTGCAAGCTACTTTCACCCCCAAAAATAAACCTGGCAATGGAACCTGTCTTATCCCAAGCTTATACCAATAGAGACAGGTGTTACCAACGATTTCAGGACGATCTAAGCAAAGGTATTTCAGCCTTGGGTAAGAGTATCAATTGCCTGTTAGCCAACAATCAATGTAGTCCAACCACTGACATATTACCTCACCTAGTTGATGCAGGTCGTCTCTTTACCAACCTATTTCATGATATATCAATTAGGAGACGAACCTTGATTACTCAGACTCTGAGCAAAACTGTAAAAGACACTGCAGAAAAAACTAAACCAGATGAGTTTTTGTTTGGTTGTGACTTCGGCGAAAAGGTGAAAGCAGCACAAAATCTGGAGAAAACTAGTAGAGACATGCGCTATGCTACTTCATCTCATAGTACGAGACCTTTTGGAGGTCCAAAGAGGGGGGGGGACAAGTCAGAAATATCTCCCAAGCAGTATCCAGGTAGCCCGGTCAGATGGTCATTTAAACCAACAACGCCCGTTTCACCCCAGGAGGGGCTTCGGAATTGACACCTTCATATAATTACGATCGAACTTCACAGGTAAGTTCGTTTGATCGATTAATTATTCCCTAGTGGACTGTATCTTTTAATAACTTTATATTGTGTACGATCAGAACAAACTTTATTGTGTTGAACAAAATGGTGGACAACCAACAACGATATGATACCGCTCAGACGAAAGTCTCTGGTGGAAGTGGAAGTGTCTATATATCACATTGTTCACGCGGTCGTTTCACCCCGGTGCGCTGTTGCCAGGTTGCCATGAATAACAGAGAGAACGCTACAATAAAAAAAATATTTACAATATATTGTAATGTCCGAGACATCCCGCCCGGCGTTGAAGGAATCTCTTCAACAGAATAAGTCACTCAATGGGAAGCACACACAGTTCTGTGACACCACGCCATAGTACGCCTCCTTGGGTCTTGATATCTGCCACACGGACCACGCCGTCTTTGCCAGGATGAACTGCTAAGGCTCGTCCAAGCTTCCAACGCTGAGGAGGAAGATTGCTCTCCCTTATTACAACTAGACTTCCAAGTTTTAGTGACTCGGAGGAAGTCTGCTTCCATTTCTGCCGTGTTTGCAATTCTGTGAGGTACTCTTTGGACCAACGTCGCCAGAAATGCTATTTTATAAGTTGGAGTCTCTGATATTTATCTAATCGACTCTGTTTTATTGTCGTGACGTCATATTCTGGTACAGCCATTAGTGGACGTCCAATCAAAAAATGTCCAGGCGTCAAGGCGTCTAGATTGTCAGGATCGAGGGATAGAGGACAAAGGGGACGCGAATTTAAAACACTCTGTCTGCGTCAGGATCATATACATATCCTCATACGTAACCGATTGGTTCCCTAACACTCGCTTTAGGTGAAACTTTGTAGATTTTATCCCTGCCTCCCAAATGCCTCCAAAGGTCGGCGATCGACTGGGAATAAAATGCCATTTTATTCCGTCCTCACTTAATTTACTAGAAATTGAGTGTTTCTGCAGTCAAGAAGGTGTATACCTTCTGTAGCTCATTACGAGCACCAACCATGTTTTGCCCATTATCCGAAAATATATTGTTAGGTAAACCTCTGCGTGCTACGAAGCGTTTTAGCATTGCCAAAAATCCATCAGTAGTCAAGGAGGTAACTAGCTCCAAGTGTATTGCCTTGGTACTCATACACACAAATAGGGCGATATAAACCTTTATTACCTTGGCTCCTCGTGACTGTCTGTCCTTCATTAAAAATGGACCTCCATAATCGACACCTACATTAATAAAAGGTGAGTAGTTCCGCATTCTACACGCAGGTAAGTCCCCCATCACATAACTGCATTCTTTAGGTTTTGCTCTAAAACATCTAACACAGCTACGTATAACTTTTTTGCAGGCACTTCGCGTTGACAAAGGCCAGTATTTAGCTCTAATGGCAGATATTAAATGTTGCAGCCCGCAATGAAACAGACGCTGATGCTCATGTTCTATAACCAAAGTTGTACATTTATGATTGCTTGGTAACACAATTTGATGCCTTTTATCGAAACATAAGTCAGAATTGTGTAATCTACCTCCGACGCGTATAACTTCGTCATGAATAAATGGTTTTAAACTTAAAAGTTTACTTTTATTATGTAACTCCTTACCTTTGCGTAGACAGTCATACTCATTATAAAATACTTCAAGCTGAACGGTTTTCACTAGTAATAAAAAAGCTGAATCTAACTCCTGGCACGTCATTGCACCATATCGTCTCTCACTGGCCTTTACTCGTACGTTATGTACAAATCTTAAAATATACGCAATAACTCTACGCAGTTTTGAAAATTAGGAATATTTTTCTATAATACCTTGTATTTAATCAGAAGACAACACTGCTACTGAAACTACCGTTCGTTGTTCAGGAATCGTTTCTATAACAATACCGAGAAGCAGCCATTAACAAAGCAAAAGACATTCTTAAACAAAACTGTTATCCTTCCGACCTAATAAACTCCATTTTCAAATCTAGAATCCATGCTTTCTATAATACTCTTAATAAAAATAAAAATAATAATACAAATTAGGAATTATCGACATACATTCACTTCACACAAAACAAATAAAAACACTCAGATATTTTTTCCACAGCAAACAAACCTACATAAGGCAATAGTAAAAGCAGACAAAAACTACACACCACTCGCCCTTTCTTGTCCAGACCATGCTGCAGACGCTCACAATCACATACAATCACAACAAGAAAAAATAAATACTTGGTCCCAGAAGGCACTCCATGGGAAACATAGATACCGTGTAACACAAGACCACATTAATAAAAACCAGTCATACACCTGGCTCCAGGATGGCCAGCTCTTTCCAGAAACGGAGGGCTTCATGCTAGCTATCCAGGACCAAGTCACTGCGACACGAAATTACAAGAAGTATATAATTAAAGATCCATCTATCACCGACGATAGTTGCAGAAAATGCCACCAACAGAAGGAAACAATAGAACACATAACAAGTAGATACAAAACTCTCGCTGGAACTGAGTACACAGCCAGACACAACTCTGCAGCTAAAGTCATACATCAGACACTTGCCACAACAAACAAACTAACTGAAAACACAGATCCATATTATAATTACACACCGACCTCAGTACTCGAAAACAATAAATTCAAACTATATTGGGACATTGAAATACACACATTGATTGAAAACCATCCCAGCCAATAGACCAGATATTGTTTTTCAGTCAAAGGCAGATAAAGTGACCTATTTGATAGATATTGCGATTCCCAATGATATGAATATCCAAAACACCTACACTGGGAAGATATCTAAATACACAGATCTTGCAATAGAAATAAAACGGCTCTGGAAACAAAACAAAGTTATTATTGTCCCTCTCATAATGTCGGTCTCAGGCCTTACACCAAATACATTTACACCACACCTGCAACAGCTGGGCCTGGACGAAAAGTTACACAAAACCTTCCAAAAGTCTGTAATCCTCAAGAGCTGTAGCATTGTACGGTCCTTCCTGAATTCCGAATAAAAATAGGTCAGGTGTTGACTTGGCACAGCCCGTCAATACTTGTTACTACCGCAACTGTGCGAGAAAAAATAGAAAAATAGATAAAAATACAAATAAAAAATATCTTACAATTCCATATATACCAAATCTTTCAGAAACTATACAAAAAGTTTTGAAAACCCATAATATCCCCACCAGTTATAAAGCTCACAACCTCATACAAAGGTCTTTCAGTAAACTAAAAACCAAAACAGAGAAAAATAAAATGACACATGTTGTATACAAAATTCCCTGTAACGACTGTAATAGTTCCTATATTGGCCAAACATCCCAACTCTTAGAAAATAGAATAAAAGGACATAAGTATGATAAAAAAAAAATAAAACTGCATTATCCAAACATCAAATAACATATAAACACAATTTTAATTTCAATGATGCTCAAATATTACAAACTGAACAAAATACATATAAAAGGGAAGTACTTGAAATGATCTACATTAAGAAAGACACAAATAGTATTAACGATAAAACAGACATTAAAAACCTTAGTTCAATTTATTATAACATCATATAATGATTAACAATGTCATGTTTTTTCATTCCACACAAAATTACATTTCAAATATTTAACATAATTCAAAAATTTTAAACATTTTTCAATTTCAATAACATTTAACACAAAACTAAAATTACAAATATCAAAAAAATAATAATAATAAAAAAGAAAACATAACATTTAATGTCAAATGTCACCACTATTGTTATTTGCATCACCCATCTAAATACACATCTTTCTTTTTCTTATTCATATGAAAATATTTTTCTCAATGTAAAATGTTCTGTGTATTAATGTTTCTGTGGCAACTATAATTTGATCTGTAGCCTATTACCTGTTTTGTGTCTCACAACTGTCAAAAATTGTGTACGTGCATTTGCTCATAATTCGATTTTTATAATTTAAAATTTTCTTTTTTCTTTGTGGAAATGAGAAAACGAAGAAAATGTGCTAAAGGGCATTTCCAACATAAAGACCAGAGCTGTTAACAGCCTGGGTCATTTTATTTTTTATTATGTTTGTATCCTAACCTGGTTTCAAAAAATTTTTTGGTACATATTTTAAAATTATAAAAACCTGTCATCTATTAACACATTTTTGTAGTTTATTTTGGAATTAAAGAAAAAACCCAGACTGAAGAAGACCACAAAGATGGTCGAAACGTTTTGACCCATTGTTTTGAGATCAAAATTTGTGTTTTACTCTCCCTTCTCCCTTGTCACATTGAACCATAGTTCCCAAAAACTTCATCAAGATATATAAGCTCGAAGGTTCAAAAACTCCTTGAAAAGGAATAAAACATATATCAGTATCATGATCTATTTCCCATTCTGAACTATTAAGTAACAAGTATTTAGGGCCGTGCCACCACAAACTCAATTCACCAAAGCCCTTTGCCGATGCTCCCCTGGATATTAAATCTGCTGGGTTTTCAAGTGTGCCGACATGATACCACTCTTTTTTCTCTGTTAAATTTTGGATCTCACTCACTCTATTTGCCACGAATGTTCTCCATCTATACGATTCACTTTTAATCCAAGCCAACGCGATTGTAGAGTCAGTCCAAAAATATTTACGGTGAAAGCTAATGTTCAATGCATCACATGACCTTTTTGCTAACTTACTTAGTAAGACTGCCCCGCACAGCTCTAATCTTGGCAAACTAATCTGTTTGGTAGGTGTCACCCTCGATTTCGAACATAATAAATGTGAAACAACACTTCCATTCTTAGAAACAGCTCTTATATAAAGACAACAACCGTAGGCCTTTTCAGAGGCATCTGAAAATCCATGCAGCTGAATTTCTATGTAATCAGATAACATACAGTGTCGGGGTATTCGTAATTTATTAATGTAAACCGAATCTCTTTTAAAATTAATCCACAGTGATTTTATTCTATCAGGTACGTCGCCATCCCAAGAAATTTGTGCTTTCCATAATTCTTGAATAATCAATTTTGCTACGATTATTACGGGAGCGAGCAAACCTAGTGGATCAAAGATTTGACACACGTTTGATAAAATCGTACGTTTTGTTATCTCACTATCTTTATCAGATTCAACACAACCAACTAAAAATTGTATTGTGTCCGCTGTCGCATTCCAGTATACACCCAATGTTTTATTATTCTCATTAGGCCCTATAGTTAGGATATTAGCGGTTAAATTATCCTTGACACTAAACTTTGACAAAAGCTCGCTATCGTTGCAAAGCCATTTTCGCAAATCGAACCCATAATCTCATAACAATTTTGATACATCATGCTGAATCGCTAAAAGATTTTCAGCAGAGTCCGCCCCAGTAGATCGTCAATATAAAAATGATTTTTAATTGCATTTCAAGCTTCTGGAAACATAGTTCTATTCTCATCCGCTATATAAAGTAAAGATCTGACTGCTAAATAGGGAGCTGATGACATCCCATATGTTGCTGTACATAATTCAAAACATTTTATGTCCTCATTAGGATCCTTTCGCCAAAAAATTTTTTGAAAACGTCGCTGATCTGGACTGATTAATATTTGTCGATACATCTTAGAGATGTCTGCCGTCATTACATATTTATACTGTCTAAATCTTAATAGCACATCGAAAACGTCATTTTGTAACGATGGTCCCGGAAACTGTACATCATTAAGTGATAAGCCGGTTGTAGTTCGGCAACTGGCATCAAATACGACCCTGCATCTTGTAGTTAAGCTCTTAGATTTTATGACTGCATGATGCGGAATATAATATCCATTAGAATCTACATTACTGACCTCAACCATATGCCCTAAGCTGGAGTACTCTTCCATGAATTCTACGCAATCACCTTTAAGGCTTTCATTTTTACAGAGTTTTCGTTCCGTGCTAGCAAATCTATTTAACGCGATCTGTCGAGAATCTCCCCAAATTTTCAATAGACGTTTTCAATGGAATTTTGACTATCAGCCTCCCTGTTTCATCTCTCTTTACAGTGTCTAAAAAATATTTCTGTACTTCTCTTCTTCTGATAAACAATCTTTTTTGTTAGAAACCTCTTCTATTGACCAAAATTTCGTAAGCTGCTCATTAAGCTCACACTCAACTGTAGAACAATGGTTCAGAGAAGTATTGGAAGGTATATCCATGTTACCTGCGATGACATACCCTAGCCTAGTATTTTGCAAGATCAATGAGTCATTATTTATTTTTTCCTAACCTGCACACATCAAATACCAAAAAGCTTGTGAACCTAATAAAATATCTACATCACCTGATATATTAAATGTAGGATCAGCCAATCTAATGTACTTAGGTAAGGGTATTGCTGATTTATCAAAACACACCTTTGGTAATCTTTCTGTTATTCGAGGAATCACTAAACAGTTCAAATTCATCGAAAAGTCGTCATAAATAGACGCAACTGTAATATTCACATAACCGTTTATTTTTACAAACTCCTTTCCTACGCCCTTGGCTGTTATATTAATCTCATTGCTTTCTAAATTTAATTCTTTACACAAGTCCTCCTTAATAAAATTGCTTTGGGACCCCGAGTCAAGTACCTTAACTGTTACATTTTTACCTCCGTATTTAATCTTTACTAAAGCTGTGGACAACAAAATTTCCTGTGAAGGAATCTTTCTCGGCGCTACAAAATTTGCGTTAACCGCGGTGAGATCAGCTGGCGAAATATCCGTCAAATTATTTTTCGCCGCTACCGGGATAGGCCGGCTAGACTCGCCAGCAGCGGGACTTGCTACCTGAGTGGCATTGACCTCGGGCGTTGTTGCCCCATCTAAGTGTAAAAGGCTGTTGTGAGATTTACCACATTTTTGACATCTTTTCGCTCTACACTGCCGTGACGTATGCGAAGGACGAAGACAATTTAAACATAGCTTAAGACGCTTTATTTCGTTGATTCTTTGCGATATAGACTGTTTCAAAAGTTGTTCACAATTATAAATAGCGTGATCCTGTTTACATAAAACACATTTAGGCAAGTTATTGGTTTGCGCAACAAAACTACTCGTATGTCTTCTAACACTAGAACTGGATTTTGATGCGAAATTTACATTTTCAAATTTCTTAACTTAATTTCTTAACTACCTTTGTCACATCTAACTTTTCTAATATCTACACCTACTTTTCAAAAATCTATTCATGTCACTCATCTGTGGTAGATCATTCTCATATTTATATGCTTCCGAGTCCCTCCTGGTAACACTGCCAAATTTACTCGAAAGAATGTAAATTATGAGTCTATCCCATTTCTCAACCTCTTCGCCTAGGGATTTTAACGAACGTAAATGTCTTGATACTGAATAAAAAAGATTTCTCAACTCTACATGCGATTCCTTTTGTACAGCGGGGTGATCAAAAATAGCTTTTATATGACCGTGCAGTGTGCACCTTAAGATTCTGATTTTCGTACCTATCAGTTAATAATTGCCAGGCATTATCGTAATTAGCGGAAGTAACATCAAGAGACTCAATAACTTGTAAGGGATCTTTACCTAAAGAGGACCTAAGGTAACAGAATTTTTAAATCGGTGATAGCATGTGATTATCGTTAACTAAGGCGCTGAAAACATCTTTAAATTCCAACCACTGTTGATAGTCGCCATTAAATGTTGGTAATTTTATAGTAGGAAGCTTGACCACCGATGAATTATTGACAGTACTATGTTGCTGGGAATAAACTGAGCCACTGGCTCCACTATGTCCTGCTCTGAATTTTCTCCTTTAATAAAATCCGAACATACCTTCTTAGCTGCAGAAATAACCTCAAAAACTGTGGACTCAAATTCATCCCTTTCAATTTCATCATTTTCAGAGGGATAACTAATTTCTAGCTGAGGCTGATTGTCATTAAACTGGTCAAAACATTGCTCCACTTTTTCCAATCTTAATTGCAATTGCGCAATAATTCTTTCATTTATATCATCAATATTCAAACTATTAAAATATGACTGAAATCTAGTCAACTTCCCTTTAACTACACCTCTTAGTCTTAGTGTACTAGCATTATTATTAGTAGCCATTATTTATAGGAAAAGGATAATACTTTCTTTTACACACCAATAATATGTATATCGATCACAGACACAAACAGAGCGTATTTCAAACGTTACTAAACAGAGGTAAGTTCAATATTTAAAAAAGGAAATATAAGGAAACAATCTGACTTAGCTTTTCTCTGTAAGTTCCTCGAGCACCGTTGACTGCACCCATGTATCATGCACCTTCTTGATGCACCGCCGTCTTCACTGCAACAGGCCTGTGTAGGTGGTTCGGTAGCCAGACAATCAAAGGAACCGCCGCACAGAGGTCATTTTCACAATTTTGGCAATTAAAAATTAAAAAAATGCATTGCCACTAATTTTGATATACGCTAACGCATTTTAACAAACATAATGTGGTTTAGAAATAATAAAAACTGTTTGTCCCGAAAACGCTCTCAGTTGGCCGTGGCGGGGTCGCGCTCATCTGATATCAGTAACACCCAGAAGTGACGCTGATCTAGTAGGCATATTTTGTGTACTTTGTCATGCTGCTGTCAGTACAGTGTCTCGTTTTTCGTTAGGCTAGGCCTTTTATATTACAACCTGAGGTAAATACTAAAAGTTTCTTCATTGTTGTTTTTTTATTGTGCGTTAAACTCAACACAACACAATTTTTAAATGCTCATAAACTTAAGCATCTCTTTTGTTTTTCTTCTGGAAAAAAACAGATGCCCAAGTTCAAGATTTTAATAGATTTTCGACGTAGTAAATTTTTTTAAATAACTGATCTTAGTGACTTAATAAATATGCCAAAATTGTGTGCAGACACGAGCAGATGACTAAAAAATTTTTATTTTTTAGGAAAAATGTCGTTCACGAGAAGGGAATTATTTGATGTTTGGCGGCAGGAGGCTAGTTTAAAGCACAAAAATTCGGCTGTATTTTCATACGTTATGAATCAGTTACAATTTAAACTTGACCAAAATGATGAAAAGTATAATGAGGCAAAATATGTTATAAAAAATTTTACTAGCTTTTTAGCTAAAAAGTGGTTAGAATGCGGCAGAATGCTGAGAACGTTTGACAAGAAATATCATAAGTGGTTAACCGAAAAATTAGTTTTATTTAAAGAAGAAAGTAATGACTCCACATCATCCAAAAAATGCCGCGGCCGCCCTCACAAACAATTTGGTGATCTTGGAAATCAAAGTAAAAGAAAGAAAATACTTCCGTTAATTCAAAACTATTCAAATAGCCAGTTGATTTTCGCCGCACGTAAAAGCCTTGAGATGGTTGGTCAAAGAAAAGCTTCCAGAGTACTTAGGGATATATCTAAGGATCTTCAGACAGCACATCGCAAACCAATAGTGCATCAAGCCAAATCCAAAAGCCAATTAAATATACTAAGGAGGAAGCTCTTGCACTTTTCGTAGACGGCCGATTTACAAAAAAGTCATATTTGTTGATGCAGCAAGGAGCTAAAGCTAGAAGTGCCAATATTTACCCAAACTACAACATTCTCCTGGATGCGAAAAAGGAATGTTACCCTCCTGAGGATCAAATTACCATTACAGATGTTAGTGCCGAAGTGAAGTTGCAAGGACTGGCTGACCATACTGCTAGGAGAATTATGGAAGCACAATTTCAAGTTTTTGAGCAATATGTGGTAAACTCTTCAACAGACCTGGTCCTTACGTACAAATGGGGCTGTGATGGGAGTGCGGGACATTCCACCTACAAGCAAGAATTCATGTCAAGGGAAGATGGAGAAGGTACAAAAACGGACTCTAACCTACTTTCAATTTGTCTTGTGCCATTACAAATAAGAAGCTCTGACAATCTCATTATATGGCAAAACGCACGTTCCTCGTCGACCAGATTTTGTAGGCCGATAAAACTCATATTTGCCAAAGAAACGTCAGAATTGACGCGAAGTGAAATAGAAGATATTAAAAGTCAAATAAGAAAAATTCAGCCAACAACTTGCCATTTTCAAAATTTAGAGGTAACTATAACTCATAGTTTTAAGCTAACAATGATTGACGGAAAAACTTTTGGAGTTATAAGCAACTCATCCACCCAAACTTGCGGAATATGTAAAGCCACTCCGAAAATTATGAATGATCTTGGAAAGATTTCGTTGCTAACATCAAATACCGAAATGTTTGATTACGGAATCTCAAATCTTCATGCGTGGATCAGATGCTTGGAGTGTTGTCTACATGTATCCTACAGGCTTGACTTGAAAAAATGGCAAATAAAAACAGAAAGCGACAAAAGAGAAATGAAGAAAAAAAAAGAATATATTATTGGAAGATTAAAGGATGAGTTGTCTCTTTTAGTGGACGTTCCTAAACAAGGTTATGGAAGTAGTAACGATGGAAATACGGCCCGTAGATTTTTCCGTCAATATTCCTCATCTGCTTCCATAACTGGTCTCAATGAAAACTTCATTAAACACCTATTCGTCATATTAACAACACTTTCATGTGGATATGAAATTAACTTAGACGCATTTGCCAAGTATTGTAACGCAACTGCCAAGATGTTTGTTAATCTGTACCCTTGGTATTACATGCCTGAAAGTCTCCATCGTTTACTAATCCATGGTCCTGATATAGTTAAAAATGCTTCACTCCCAATAGGAATGTTTTCCGAGGAAGCGTTAGAATCTCGTAATAAAGATTTTAGAAATTATCGGGAGTTTCACTCGAGAAAATTTTCACGGAAAATGACAATGAGAGATATTTTTAATGGTCTATTAATATCTTCAGATCCCTACATATCATCATTATCAAAATGTGTAGGTAACCGTTCAAATAAACAACCTTTATCTCAAGATGTTCTTAATTTGTTATGCGAACCTGATAGCATGGAGACCAATGTTTCTTCTGATAGCCAAGAAATTGATTCTGATGAGGACTGAATATTGCCCTTTTAGTTTTTTCTTCGTTTAGTGGCAGACTCATTTTTCCTGTTTTAGTTTATCTAGTTTATTGGAAATATGAGAATAGGTACTTAGAAAATAAGCTGTAGTTAACTATTTTGTTATGAAAATATGCCAATTTAAGTTGCAGAAGTTGACCAAGTTACAGGATTTTTTTTGTTCATGCACTATGAATAATTATACCGTAGATGCTACGAAATATGTGCGGCGTTGTATATCTTCATATGTATGTATTTAAATATGTTTAGTTTTACCTTAAAGATATAATAATTAAATAAAATGTTGTAGTTTAAACATATTTTCAACCTGGATTTTTTATTTCCTAAAATTGTGAAAATGACCTCTGTGCGCCGTCGCCGTGAATATCACACTCGGCTCGAATTGACCAATGTTATGGTGGGAAATTAGTCCCTAGTGGACTGTATCTTTTAATAACTTTATACTGTGTATAATCAGAACAAACTTTATTGTGTTGAACAAAATGGTGGTCATCCAACAGCGATATGATACCGCTCAGACGAAAGTCTCTGGTGGAAGTGGAAGTGTCTATATATCACATTGTTCACGCGGTCGTTTTACCCCGGTGCGCTGTTGCCAGGTTGCCATGAATAACATAGAGAATGCTACAATAAAAAAAAATATTTACAATATATTGTAATGTCCGAGACAGTGACTTCGGTTTATTTAAGATAAAGCGTTCGAATAAAAGTCCAATTCAACAATTTTGACGGTTTTTAGTGGTAGCCCATATTTGCATCACCTTCCCAAATACTGCCTATAAAAAAAAAGTAAAACAAAAAAAGTGTATGTTTTAGCAGAAAAATATGTGGGCATCATGTCCATCAGGCCGTATTTGAGCAGTAAAATAAAAACTTTGTTATTTGTATTCGAAATATATGGCATATTGGGCAATGAAACAAAATAGTAGCCCATATTTGTACCATCTCCATACGAGTGTTCTTTTAGATCGTTATATATTGCGTAAGACGAAAATTTTTGAATTGATTTTAATGACATTGTGACACAGAGTAGGGAGTCGAGACTGAAGTTTTGAGAAAAATTAAAACAGTATGTACAAGGGCGAGCGGTTCGAGAGCGGAGAGGAGGATGGAAGTAGGTCATCTGATAAACTGGGTAGATCTGCAGAAGAGTGACATACAACGCAAACCCTATGGAATGCTGGACGTACATAGTGGAACAGGGGTTAACGTGAATAATGCATACGTGGAAAGTATCGCAATAGTTGAAGCGTACACAAGAGGTATCGAATGGTGTAAGGAAATGTGTCAAGAGTTTAACTTTATCGGTAGTAGGGAGAAAGGATCCATAGTATGCGAGTATTGTCTACCACCTGCGAGATATGCATTATTCGGTGTATGCGATACTGCATATGTAAAAAAAATGCATTTGCATGACATTCGTCTAGCAAAGTGTCTGTATTGCGATAAACGAATAAAGGCCAAATGCGTGAAACTGTGTCGCAAAATGGCAGAACTATGTATATGTATTAGAGTTGGAAGTTAGAGGAAAGATTGCTATGGAAAGAAGTTTGAAATAAATTTGAAGCTATGTAGCTCATGCATTGTTATTTTAGAAGAGTCGAGGAAGACGGAAGAGTGTTAGAAAAAGCACTTAACTTCTACGTAGATTAAAAGGGTCAAAAGTAAAAAAAAAGCTTCAAAGCTTAGGGGTAGCAGCTCTCATTTATTCGAGGTGGTGTGAGAAAAAGATAAGGGGAGGCTTTTGTTGAAAAAATGAAACATGCGGTATAAGAAATAAGGGGGATATTGAGCTCCAGAGTAGGAGTTTTTGTTGTTGTTTCCAACGAAAAGTGATGGAGCTATAAAAAATACGTGATGTAAGTCCGAAAAAATAGGTCATGTTAAGATTTCGAGTGACCGAGAATCAAATTACGAGAAAGTATTGTATCGAGGTATATGAAAGATTCTTACTGCGTGACGACTATGGTATAGAAAACACCCCTAAAAATATGTATTTATGCAACATTGGAAAACCAAAAAAGTAATTGCAATCTATAGTAGAAGGATAACAAGCTTTGCTCTTAGATATACTCTTATGATAATAATATGGGGTATATAACCTTACAAATAAGCCCACCTACGCAAAGTTTACAAAAATCTCAGTCCTGCAGTTCTGTAATAAAGTGTGAAATAACGTCTTTAGATAAGTGCAATTATTGTTCTCTCTGATCAATTCAAACGACTGTAGAATGGGGAAAGTTTACATACAAATGCATAGTTACACAAAATTTGTAAAACGATCACAAGTCTTGCAGATGTGAAGTAAATTATAATGTAAGTATGTTATATATTGATAAAAGGCGTTAGAGTGAGAGTGGAAAGATTCATGAAAATATATTTTATTTGCTAATGGATATGCATTCACTTATTATTTTATACCCTAAATTACAAACGGATGATAACCAGACGTCCTGTTGAATTGGGAGTATCGCCTTAACAAATCTGCTCCTGGCTAGTAACGATCCTTAATTTGTAGTCAAGGGACATCTAATCACAATATGTCCAATTAGATCAGGCCTTGGTTCTCGGGAAGTGTAAAAGCGTAGAATGTCACCCTGTCGCACCTCAGCGCCAATACTGACTTTCTTTATATCACGGAATACGTCCACTTTGTTTGGTATATTGATGCTATCTATAATACCTCCTACAGGAATAATGAAGTTTTTGTCTCCGTCCCCAAACGCATAAAATAAGTCAGCAGATGAAGTAGAGTGCACTGGCAATATGCAATAACTATATAATTTAGATTCCAGGCAATCGCTTAAAATGGCGGACGTCTTGCGCTTTGAATGGAATATTATATGTCGACCAAATTTATCAACAGGCACTGCGACTGTCTGACTGTCAATGGCGAATACTAATATCTACAATATATTTTATAATATTAGATGCGACCTTGTTTAGTTCTCGTGTAGAGTGTAGATGTACTGTTAGTGTGGTGTGTATAAACGCGCCCCGCGGTGCGTGAAGCAGTATCAACACAGTCGCCGGTACGAAAGGTAAGTCAAGATGTCAAGTAGCGTGTGTTTGTGCTTTTTGAGCTTCAAGTGTCGGTACTGCTTATTGAAAAAGGCCGACGTGCAACCGTCGCAGTCGGATGGTCCGCATTCCATCCTGCGAGACCTGCTTCGCGGCCGGGATAATAACAGTATTCGTATTCCGCAAGAAGTGAGTGCAGTGACCTGTGCAACTATAAAAACTGCATCGCAAAGGCGTGGTGGTAATTCAAGGAGGATTCGGGTTCAGCAACATCTGCTTATAAGACCTGGTAAAGCTATAAAACATGTCACGGGTACGTCTCCTATGGAAAGCCTAGAGACGATCGTGATAACTGATTCACAAGACGAGCAAACAAGTTCTAGTCCAATGCGCGAAAGCGATCAAGGACCTAGTGTGTCGTTCATTTCGCAACTTCCTACGGCAGTCGATTCAGAATTAGAATCGGATTTGCACAAAGGAAATCAAAATCACTCGCAATCCTTATTTAGTTTGGATTCTCCGACGACATTGTTGGAAGCAAATCTAGGAAAATCTTGGGAGGAGAGAATGAGCCAATTGCCACTGAATTGGGGGCAATACTCATTCGATTTTGATTGTCTGGGAGAGAGTGCCTCACCCGTAGTGCAAAACTATCAAACAGAGCGCTCCCAAGAACAGACGCAAGTGAGCAATGTTAATCCGCAGCTCCTCTCTCCACAACAGGAGATACCATCTCCAGAACATGTGATCGGGGTTATAGAGGCTAATCGTTTGGAACACTCGGTATCCCCAATCATGCGTTGATTTGCTCGCCCCCTGAGTCATGTCACGCAAGGAAAGTGAATCAGCTTGCATCACCACCGACTGAGGTATGTCATGACATACAGTGGACTGATGAAGAGTTATTCGAAAGAATACCAGTAACACAGCTGCTTGCGCAACATTCTAGCAGGCAGAGTGTTTCGACGACTGATGGGGACCCACATCATGTCATAGAGTGGTCGAACGATGAATTATTTGAATCGATATCAGTCACACAGATTCTAGAAGCAGCAGCATAGTTGGGTTAGCAAAATTTCAAATGTACATTTTCATGTTATAAATGCCAATACCTCACACAAGGCCTGGCCTTCGAGGTGGCAATTATTTGTAGCTAACAGTACAAATAAATAATAATAATAAAGAACAACTACGTGAGGAACTACTCCCATTGTGTAGTGGTGTTTTCCCTCAATCTCAAGATAGTGTTGAGAGAGCATTCCATGAGTCTGATGAAATGGACAGTATCCTGGATGATCACGCAAACTTCTGGCTTCTGGATACTACATGGCGCTACAATGAACAACGACCCAACTACTCCAACTGTGGGTTGTGAGTTTCCAGGGGTCTGATGAAATTGACCCTATCCTTGCTTCTGAATTAGCATCACTACCTTGAAGGACATTGTACTCAATTGCAGCCGAGCCAGATATTTGGGAATACGTAATGTAATAAATGTGCATGGTGTTAGATGTGATTCGGAATAGTAACATATATTTCTGTTACAGTGTTATAAGCAGTCGATAGCAGAAGCCAGAGTTAGTACCGCACATTCAGGTTAACGAGCTTGCAACATGTTGGATACCCCGCCAGCTAAACGAGCACGAATGCAAGACTCAGCTACTCCTAAAGCGCAAACGACATCTCGTGAAACAGCCGGTAGACAACCCCCTGGACAGCCTAGTCAGACGTCATTGGCGATTGCAAAAGGTAACTTTTGAACATAGATTCACTTATAAAAGCATACACTCCACATCCTAAATATATCATAATTAAATGTTGCATAAAAAAGTTTTTACCGGATAAAAGAGATCAATAATTCCATACTCTTATACCATAAATAATAAACAACTTAGTAGAGAATAGAGCACAAAATACCTCTGAATAATCATTAATAACGATTTTACATTCAGCCAACGTATTGTACACGTAAAATAGAGCTCTTAAATTACTTGGCTTCGTCACTCGTTCTCTAAAAGAATTCTATAATATATTCACAATAAAAAGTTTATATTGTGCAGATGTTCGGACAACTATAAAATATACTTGTCCTGCAAGGCCCCCTTATTATAAAAAATGGATTGTTGAGTTTCCGAGTGCATATTTGGAGTGTTCAACTTTATTATAATAAAATATTAAATTTGATGAACCATTCATCAAAAACGAGATTCTTTTGTGATATCTGCATCCAATTGAAAAGTTTAAGTGATCTTGATTCACCAGTCCTTTTGACATTAATTAATCTCAATGTAGCTGAGAGAAAAATTTGCCAAATTATAATTTTTAATGTAACTTCTCATCGGACTAGTCATGACTTTTACTCTGCTTTGTCATGAATGTGTAATAAAGTAAAATAGTCTTCCATCTGATATCGATTTTTCAATAGTTCACTCATTAAATTTAAAATGAGATTAAGAGATGTATCTATTGTGTAAATGGTTTTGGTCGTGAATAAATTATGTTTCACAATTTCACACGCATTTTCTCTTTGTTTGAGAACCGTCGCCAGCAGACCTCATAGCCCAGCCCGGTCCAAGCGGATTAAGGAGATTAACTCTCAACCAAGCCTCCGCAACTACTCCAGCTCGAGCAGTCCCACGAGGGAGACCTCCACAGACACCGAATTCAAAACACTGGACCATCTGTCAGCGAGACGTTCCGGCCAGGAGTTTCTCTCCGCATTTGCGGAGCTTGTCACACAAAGCGCACGAGTGGACACCGATGGATGACTTGGTAAGAGTTTGTCGAAGTGCGTTTGGAGGAAAAATTGTCAGCTATCCAGTGAATTCAAATTTAGAAACATTGAATGTTGAGGACTACATACCATCGATTAAACCAAAGAGTGTCCAGTTATTAGAGCAACAAGTATTGAAGCATACAGCAATTAAGGCTAACGTAGAACTATTTGCTTTGTATATCTTACCAATAAAAGAAATGCGAGATATCAAATCTCACAACACAGCAAATAAGATATTAACTAGATCTTCAGATATAGATAGGGAGTTTGATGCATTCTTAGCTATACTCAATGAAAAGTCGAAAGAATTTGCAGAACGGGAAAGCGGGTGGGTACTCGAAAAAATTCTCTACCTAGAAATTAACATAAGCAAATATAATCCACTTAGAGCGTCCTCATATATTCCTCTGCCAAAAGATATTGCAAACAAAAAGGCTATAGTTAATATTCAAAATACTGATGTGCATTGCTTTGCATGGGCAATTGTTGCAGGCCTGTATACACCCAATGGACGTGTGTGCGATATGAGTTCGTACCCGCATTATAGCAAAGTACCATTTCTAAATTTTTCTAGTACTGAATTTCCGGTAGCACTCAAAGCGATCCCGCAGTGGGAACTGGAAAATAAAATGTCAATAAACGTGTACGGGTTAGAGCCACTCCTCGTTGATGGTCAATGGAAACATCACGTAGTAGGACCATTGCACTACACTACTAAAAAGCAAACAGTTCATTTAAATTTACTGCTGATTGACGATAGTGAAGGGAATCAACATTACTGTTGGATTAAAAACTTTTCCCGTTTGCTCTCACGACAAATGTCAGCAAACCATAGAGTCAAGCATTTTGCGATGGTTGTTTGACTCGGAAACTGCACTGAAACGTCACGTACAGGAAAATTGTAAACTAATTGTAGTTAAATTACCAACACGTGAACCCCGAGTCGATCGATTGGGAAACACTGTTCCAGATGATATCTTAAAATTTGAAAACTATCACAAGCAGTTGAAAGTGCCGTTCTGCGTATATGCAGATTTTGAGTGTATACTTTCGCCACTTGACCAGTCAAGAGCCTTCCAATCAAGAGTCGTTCACAATAAAAAAAATCAGCATATTCCTTGCTCTTTCGCATATCTCATAAAAGCAGCACATGATGATGCAGCATCCAAATTTTACAAATATAGAGGAGAAAATGCTGCAGATGGATTTATTAATTGTTTGCAAAATGATATGCGTCAGCTGTATAAGAAATATTTAAAAGCAGTAACACCGATGAGCCTGTCTCAACAAGACGTGTCTCAATATGACTCAGCTACCGTATGTTATATCTGTGATAAACCGTTTGAGCCGTTGAACCGTAAAGTGCGAGACCACTGTCATATCACGGGCAAATATCGAGGAGCAGCACATTCAATTTGCAATCTAAATCACAAACTTCCCAAGTACGTTCCCATCTACCTCCATAATTTAAAACTTTACGATTCACATCTATTCGTATGCTCACTAGGAGCAGATAAGCATGATATAACAGTACTCCCCCTGACGTTTGAAAAGTATATTTCCTTTAGCAAGCTACTACCTGTGGATCAATATACATATTCAGAAGGTAGAGTAAAAAATGTATTATTACAAATGCGATTCGTCGATTCCTATCAGTTTCTACCGACTAAACTGGAATCCTTGGCCGCATTGTTGGAACCTTCCCAGTGTCGTGAAGTGCGAAGGGCCTTTCCCGATGACACTCAGTTTAAGCTTATGTGTCAAAAAGGAGTGTTCCCCTATTCCTACCTGACTAACTTTGAGAAATTCAAAGAAACCAGTTTACCCACCAGGGAGTGTTTCTATGATCATGCGTGCAACGTATGGACATCTTTTGCTTGTCAAACGTTAGGTGGTTACTCTGACCTTTATTTAACTGCCGATGTCTTGCTGCTGGCAGACGTCTTTGAAAATTATAGAACATTATGTCTCGAGACATACCGGTTGGATCCAGCACATTACTTTACAGCCCCCGGCTTATCTTGGGATGCTATGTTAAAAAAAACAGGTGTTCAATTGCAAATTTTGTCTGATATCGATATGATTCATTTTTTTAAGAAAGGCGTCCGTGGGGGAGTGAGCACGTGTATGTCTCGCAAGGCTGAGGCTAATAATCCGTATCTACCTAACTATGATCCAACTAAAGCAAATTCCTTCATAATGTACTTAGATAAAACGAATTTGTACGGTTTTAGCATGTCACATTATTTACCCCTGGGAGATTTTGCATGGATGACTTTAGACGAAATTGAAAGTTTCGCAAATAGCTTCATGGGAGTACGAGAAACTTCACCTGTTGGTTATGTGGTTGAAGTAGATCTGGATGTGCCTACAGCATTGCATGACTTCTTTAATGATTACCCATTTTGCCCTGAAACCATAATACCTCCGGGCGGGAAAGGATCGAAGTTAATACCAAACCTTTATAATAAACGCAAGTATGTGATACATTACCGCGCATTACAGCAATGTGTTAGACACGGATTAATTTTGAAACAGATACTTAAAGGAATTCGTTTTGCGCAAGCTGCATGGCTCAAGCCATACATTGACCTCATCACTCAATTACGAAATCAGGCTAAAAACAAGTTTGAAAATAATCTGTATAAAAATATGGTGAACTGCATTTTCGGAAAATCGATTGAAAATGTAGAAAATAGGGTCGATATTAAGTTAGCAGCACCCTATGAGAAAATGAACGCAAAAGGGGGGCTGCTAATTAAATCAGTAAACCAACATTCAAAGAGCTGCGTATTTTCAATGAAAATCTGGTAGCGATTCAGATGGCAAAAACATTCATTCATTACTGTACACCAACGTATGTAGGCTTTTGTATTTTAGATCTCGCTAAAACGGTGATGTATGACTTTGTGTACGAGTTTTTAAAGCCTACGTATGGCGAAAATTGTAAAATTTTGTACACGGACACGGATAGTCTGGTCATTTTAGTCAAAACACGAAATTTTTATGATGATATGAAAGAACATATATCTCTGTTTGATACATCCAATTTTACCGAACCAAATTGTTATAACATCCCAAAAAATCCGTCAGTGTTAGGAAACATGAAGGATGAGTATGCTGGGAAGGCGATAGCCGCTTTCTACGGGACAGGGGCAAAAGCGTATTGCATTGATGCAGTCGATGTGGTCGATAAAAAAGCAAAAGGTGTAAGTCAGGCTAGCATTAAGAATCAGCTGGACTTAGTGCACTACAAAAACATTGTAGAAGGCAACCAGCGTTTACTGTATGATGTATGTATTTAAATCAGTATCGCATACCATTTACACAAACTATATAAAAAAAGTTGCATTAACAATGCATGATGACAAACGATATCGCATACCAGAGTCTACACATACATTGGCCTGGGGCCATAAAGATATTGCCTTTTATGAAACACCCGAGGAAGGACGTCTGGACTTGCTCCTGCGCTTGCTTAATGGAGCGTTGGTTGCTCAGACCAGTGCACTTCCGAAATGAGACGTTTCTCAGGCGGTCACTGTAGAGGTGGAGAGGTCACGCATTTATGCTCTGCTCAGTGCTGGATAATTCATAGTTTCGCGATATGCACGCACAGATGTATTACCCACTATTTTCACAGTTGTGTAGTGCCCAAGTGGCGGTCATCAATGATTTCTTACAAGCGATTGTGCGGAAAACGCCTACGAACATCGACTTATTTGCGATGTTGTTAGAGGAAGCTGTGGTACCAGATGACATATTTCGTTGGATTGCTGAATCTAATGCATGTGAGCCCGAGGTAATAAAGACGGTATTAGTGCGAAAACGTCATCTCGATGAAGTGATTAAAGACATTGTATCGGTATTGCTCAGCACGCAATGCTCAAACATCAGTTTAAATGGGCTGCATAAGATGTTTAGCCAGATGTCGTGTCCACCGTCAGTGTATGAGCAGTACTATATTTGCACCTTGTTGAGTGGAAAGTGGTGTGAAGATTAGATCATATTTTTCCCGTTACCAACATTGAACGAAATTGTCGTACTACCCTTCAGAACGTTGACGAAACCATCTGCAAGATCGCCTATTTGGCTGATGTGCCACTCCTTGAAATTTTCTGTAACGTTGTCGCAGAAATGTGTATCGCATTCGTTTTTGATCCTCAAACAAACGAGAATCATAAGTCAGTATTACAGTGGCTACGTAAAAACATTGAGAAAGGTTGCACAGATACGTCCCCTTTAGGATGGACTACAGGTCCTGATGGTATGAAGTGGCCGTCAACGAGGTTGGCGGACTATCTTGATTCTCTAAAGACTTTGCACCGATTTCGCCAGAATGTTAAAAAATAACTTGATCTTAATTTGCTGTGACGGTGAGGTTTGACTAAAACTATCTATTAATTACATTTTACCTATTGTGCTTTCAGTAAATGTCGCAATGTTATGCGATATCACTCAGACATGATTTCTTAATATTTAAATTGTTATTGCTTGCGGAATGTCAAAATGTAGATAACTGCTTAATTTTTAACCTAATGCCATACGTTCATTAGTAAAAGGGTCAAATGTGATGCACATACTATCGATTGTATATCAATCCATAGTATTAATATTTAATTTATCAATTCAATATTAGCGATACATTTGTAATAGCTCATGAGTGCATAATAAGCGTTTTAAACGAGGTGGTTGGGGAAATCTATAAAGTAACGAGCGCTCAAATCCACTCCAGTTTAAACAACAAACCTTCGAACAGTGCAACATGTTTACTAAACAGTCTGGTGCAGTCAGTGAGGCTAGTGCAACGTGTCAGAAGCAGTCTACAATGTCATTCATCACTATAAATGAAAGGTGTTATCCATTGAATCCATCTAAATCTAAATTCATTAGCATTGGGCTAGCATACGAGTGGAATTTTCAACCTAGAATTATTATAAAAGGTCGTAAAAATGATTGTGTATTGTTTAATGAAATCGAGTGGAGTGAACTATTGGAGTACGAAGGAGTAATAATCAATTATTTTCATTGTGTGGAGGAGTTTCAGCCAATTACACATGACACGTTCACGATCACGTTTGACAAGTTTCAAGATATCGCACAATCAAATTAGAAGATCGTTGGAGGAATATCGTTTATTTGGGAGTGGAAGGTGTATTGAAAATGTTTGAATTGAACCGTTTGATCGCTTATACCATCAACACGCTCAAAGGGCAAGAGTTTGCGACGTACTTTAATAGACTGTTGACTGATGTGCAATCTACACCGCTCGACGTTCGGGATTTTGTTGCTCGTCACGTGGCAGACATACCTAGATCTGAGAATGTGCGATCCATGATGGAGTTGACCTATCTGCATCCTGATCTCCCAGACTTCAAAAAGACTGCAACGTTTTCGCACTACAATGCAACGAGCTCGCCCCATCGCAAATAACTAACTCAAATAAGTTTGGCATGATGAAGTAAAATTAATAATAAATGATTGCTGTTTAACAATTGTTGTTTAATTTATTAGACTACTTCATAGTTTATTCATATAAGTCTGACTTGTTAATCCAAGTATTATGATTTTTATTTAAACCCAAAAACTTTACGTACACTTTCGTCCCTTTACGTCTCAAGACTTTTTCCCCTAGATACACATCAGGATGTTTCACTTTTTGTAAGTCTTGTATGTAAAAACCCCCCAGGATATCTTCCCCATTCTGATCTTCTAATAGGTAAGTCCTCGGGTTTGTATACTGCGCATTTCTAATTGTGAAAATTTCATTGGACCAGTTGGGAGTATATCCTTTGGAGAGTGCGTGCCGATACTTGCTGATTCTAACTTTTTCACCAACCTTAAACTTTGCTCTCTTGGGATCAATCGTTTTTAACTGACTGTATGCGTGAAGTAACACCTGCTTCGCATTTCGCATGTTCACATCTTTTGGCTTCATTCTTATTGTTCGGTGCTTTGTGTTGTTATACTCTTGCACAACTTTTTGAAGTAGAGGTAGCCATTTATACGATCCTTGTAAGCTAAATTGTCGCCACATACGAGTTTTCAGTGTACGATTCAGCCTTTCAACAATACTTGCTTTTAAGTTTGAATAAGTGCTATAATGGTTAATGTTGTTCTGTTCCATGAGCGATTGAAATTCTTTATTATAAAATTCTTTTCCCAAATCCGTTTGAATATGTTTCGGTAGATACTTCATCTGTGATAAAATGGTTTTCATAGCCTCCGCTACAGCTTTACCAGTTTTTTGTTTCACTGGTTGCGCCCATGCATATTTACTAAAGGTATTAATTAGCACGAGAATATAACGATAACCTTCATTGTCTTTCGCATACGGCAACATTTCCACCAGATCCGCTTGTACCAAATCTCTCAATCCTCTGATGATTATTCTACGTCTCTGAAAGTTCTTCCTTGCAGGCTTATGTATTTCATTGACCACCTGTTTTTTGATTGCACTCATCTAGATCGTTACTTAGTGGGTAAAAAATTAATATTCCAATAAAAATAGCTTTGTGTTCGTTAGTTTGCACAGTATGGGACACTTATGCACCTGTAGTCACCATATGTGCGCCCCGAATCTTTTCTAGAATGTCTGACACCGGACAGGTATAGAAGTCTAACCCATTTTTTATTATATAGATTTATCAGCTCTGTGTTGTTGAGGCAACTGATTTTCCAGAGATTTGTTGCAAGGTTGTGATGACTACCAAAATTGTCAACGGAGATGTGTGCTGATAAACTTACGTAGATTGACTAAGAACAGGAAAGCTCTTTCACTTTATAAAACGCCCTTCCTTTAACTGATCGATAATTGATTGAATTTTATTGTTGTGACTGTTATTACCAACCTCGTGAGATGCTATAAGCAATCTCAATCGATCAGCGAGTTCGTTCGGATTATCAAAGTAAACATATTCGATGGGTTGGTTAGTTAGTTGTATCAGCCCAAGGCCTGTATGTTTGAATGACTGTGTGCGGCGTAGAGGTGTTTTTGGTTTCGAGGGCTTTTCGAAGGAAACTGACGTGCTTGCGATGGATGCGGGATGTTTGAGAATCTTGTGTTTTAACAAATATGGTTTAATTACTTGTTTATATTTTACAGACTGTGTTCCTTGTATTTGTAAATTTGAGTCAAAATTTCGTCGATATGCGTTAGTTCGTTTCAACATATCTATATAATGATCTAAATCGACTTGTGAGTACCCAACTGGATTCTTTTTAAATAAGAGCTCATACAGTCCTACTGTGCCTGGGTATCGCACGTTATGAAGAATTACATCTGGACCTTCAATACGTACTACTGTTTTGCCCAGTGTAAACGCGTCAGCTGTTAAATCATGCGATAATCCATAATACCGGTCAAACTCTTCTTCATTCCCTCGAATCGATTCATCGACATATTTTCTTGGCAAAGTGTGAAACGACTCTAGATATTCATTATAAGCAGGAGTATCAATTAAATGACGTAAGCTCTCGCGACTCGCAGCAATAGAATCCTCTAACGTTTTATTCTCATGCTCTACTACTGAAGGTACTTGTACTTCTTCCTCCACAGTGGACATGTCTGCAACATTTGAAAGCTGCGGTATATTGGAATAGGTGTCTTCCAAAAAACTCAATCCAGTATAAGGTAAATAGGGTTGAAAACGGTAATCCAAATCCCCATGCGGCATTCCCTTCTTAGGTGTAGATGATGCAGATTCGGACTTCAAGCCTTCTACTTTGAGAGGTGCTTCCATTTTAAGTGGCTCTACTTTGTCTAAAAGCTTCTGCAATGGTTCAGAAATGGGCTGCATTTGTTTCTGCCATTGACTCTCAGTTTCTGCAAGTTCAGATTTTAGTGCTTTATATTTTTGCTGCACAGCTTTCCGTGTTTTCACCAGTTCTTTGGCTAACTTTATATCCATCTTTTCACAGTCAGAGTTAGAACTACACTCTTCAGGTATCCTGATGGGATGTCTTTTTATAACATCATTTTAGAAATAGATATATTTATCAAATCCTTGTCGATATCGGCCATCGTTTTTGGGAGAATCTTTATCAATGACCAGGAAGTCATAAGGGTCTCGCCAGCACAAACCGCACATCCCTTTGAATTCCTGAAATGTCATATCCATGCTGCAATGGTCTTCATATATATGCTTTAAATTTAAGACGTCCTGCGGTAACACGATGAGCAGTGTTGCATTATCACGCAGAAGATGCTTTGGGATGGCGGTATATGTTTGACACAAATAGAAGCAATCCGTATTACGATGTCTGCCAAAACTAAAGTACTGACGAATAATATCTTGAGGGCATGCAGCGACGTCGTCGAAGATTATGATGGAGTTGGGTTGGATTCTGTCCGGAGCCACGATGTTCTTATCGTCCGTATACTCGAAATATCCGATTTCCTTTAGAGGGTCCAACACTTTGCGCAGATATTGGTATTTAGGTTGGTATGGCGATTTACAATAAATACAGACGTTGGAAAAGCGCAGTCCATTCGGGTGCATTATGAGACTGATCATGATATTTGTTTTGCCGGATCCACTCGCTCCTACAATCAATGCTCTTTCGATTCGCCTCCAAATAACGAGCCATGTTTCCGAAATGAGGCTTCCTGAGCGGGCTCGTCATAATTAACAACTGGTAGTTTTGGACCTGTTGCTTTGATCTTCATTGTGTTCCTTTATATATAAGACTCTGCGCTATAGCTCGAAGTCACTATTTTTAAATATTGCCAGTGGGTGCGCTAGACATAATTATGTAATGCTTGTGCATAACCTGACGCGTAACAGTATTCCGTCAAGAAACGCAGCGAGAGGATCTGGCCTGTTCGCTAAGCTACTCGACAAATTTCCTTTTGAGGTACACCTACCATTTTATAACTATTGCGGTCCATTTACGAAATTGCAAACAAGGCTATCACGTGGTGACGTTGGAATAAACCCTTTAGACGAGTATTGCAAACAGCACGATATTGCTTACTCTCAGGCTCACAACAACAGTGATTGCAGCTACGCGGACGGGGTCTTGCGTCAACAAGCCTGGAACCGGGTTGTCGATTCCGACACATCCTTGGGTGAACGAGTCGCAGCACTTGCAGTGGCTAGTGCAATGAAGTCAAAGAAAAAATTATGTTTTGGTTTGAGACGTCGCGGATCGCGAAAACCGCGAAAACAGGGTAAAAGAAAACACGGTCAGGGCTTGCACGCGAAACAGCGTAGGCGACGTTCACAACGACTTATTCCTGTGCCTAAGAAAGGAGGCTTTCTCCCCTTGCTCCTCCCTCTCCTTGGTGCTATTGGGGCCTTGGGAGGCAATGCGCAAAGCAGTCAATGGTAAAGGATTTTAATTAGCCCCTTTTAAAAAAACTTCCAATAAAGCTACCTCGTCATGCGATGACTAACATCGAACTAGAAATCTGTGCTAAATCGCTAAAAATCCCATATTTTCGAGGAGTCTTTATGCGCGATCAACTACCCAGAAATGAAAGTGGTATTATTAATTTGGATCATTCCTCCGGTTCTGGGACCCATTGGACTGCCTACGTGAAATATGGTGACAATGTCACATACTTCGATTCTTACGGTAACTTACGGCCACCTCCAGAAGCTGTTCGCTACTTTATGGGTAGCAATGACATCGACCAGATCTTATACAATCATGATTCCAGTCAAAAATTTAATGCTCATAATTGTGGCCAGTTGTGCTTGAAATTCCTATATAAGATGTCTTCCGTTTTTGTCTAACTAGATTGAAGCTACCCGTCGCAGATCCACAATGTCGCTCTCTTTTATCATGTCTGGCAATTCATCTATCCTTACAGCTGACTTCAACCCCCCTCTTTATCTTGAAGAAAGCTTCGACGACGAAATTGGCTTATGCAATTTTGATAGTTTCAATATGATTCCGAATATTGATGAAACCAACAATTACTTTCCGTACGGCAACGGTGGTCTAACCATTCCGATGAGAGCCTATGAGTTAGCGGAGTTAGAACAATATCTGCAACATAATCTTCCGAAAGACTATAACCTTTCTCTCATACCTCATGCCAACACCTCAACTGTTTCCCTATATGCCAATTTTCCCATTGATTTTACTCAACATAAAACTTTCGCAAGACTTTTAGGTTTTCAACCACGTTTCCTAAAGGCGAACGAATTTCACGAGTCTGATTTCCCAGTTGAAATTCTCAAAGTCAATGCCGTATCTATTGACTGTAGCATCGCCACAGGTTCCTTTCACATTGGTCAACCCTGTCATATCATACATCAATTTTTTCCAACCATTTCTGCGGGGTATAAAATTATGGAATCGCCTCAGAACATTCTGTATTTTCCTGTTACTGTGAAAGCCATCACAACGCTAACGATTCGTGTAATTGACCAAAACGGGGAGCTCGTCAATTTTCGTAACGAAACTATTACCAATCGCCTCCATTTGAGAGCCGTTAGCAATGGCATTAGATTCGCCAACCATAACATCCGGCTTGATAGTAGTTTCATTCATCAATATAAAAAATCTATACGGAAGCGCCGTCCTGTCAGTAACACAACCGTTGGAAACGGAGTCAAGCATTCCACGTCTCCCAAGCTCACTACTGAGAACAAAAAGTTTTTGCAGTCGTTAGGATTTCAAGTATATTCATGATGAGTATTTTAAATGTAACACAGCCCCCAGTCGTAGATAACTCTATTACTGAAATGGAGTATCACACCTATCAACCATTTATCAACGCCAAATTTGACTATAATGACGAAATTCGTATTGCAGTTCAGGAACTAGATACGAATACATTACCATCTCAGAGCATGCTATATCTCGAAGGTAGTTTGACAAAAAGTGATGTGAGTGAAAAGATTGAGACTCTAAAACTCGCGAACAATGCATTCGCTTTTTTATTTCGCGAAATTCGTTATGAATTGAACGGCGTTGTTATTGACTCGGTGCGCGGTGTAGGTCTTACCTCCACGTTAAAGGGGTATCTCTCCTACAACGAAAATGAAAGTTTGCGTCTGCAAAATGCTGGATGGTTTCCCAAAGATACGACCATCGCTGATAGTGGAAAGTTTAACGTTTGTATCCCATTAGCCATGTGGATGGGTTTTTTTGAAGATTACAACAAAATTATGCTAAACATGAAACAGGAATTAGTGCTAATACGCAGCGCGTCTGATTCAGATCCTGTGGTGAGCACAATAGAGGAACTGCCTAAAATTACTCTTGACAAAATACAATGGCGCGTTTCGGTCGACATACCTCAACAATTAGCACTAACAAAACTCCTTAACAGAAATATCGATATCCCAATCTACTTTCGCAGTTGGGAACTTATAGAATACCCCTCTCTTTCCGAGACTACACGCCACACGTGGCCAGTCAAAACGACCACGAATTTGCCACTCTCTATGATATGTTCTCTAAATTCCGATCTATCTACTATCACACGGGCAATGAACCACTGTTTACCCCTAACACCTTTAAGTCAGTAGACCCTATAACACACATCGATTGTTCTAAGCAAAAGGAGAGCATTCAGTCTGCATCCGTTGTTATGCGCATAGAATTCGAAACCATTCAAAGTATTCCCAAAAACACATCGGCATACTGCTTGATTCTACATGATCGAGTATTTTCTTACAATCCTTTGACTAAAATTGTAAAACAGCGTTAACTCCCACAATTACATATTCTTCCTCTTGCCCACTGACTACCATTCTCATCATGACTGCCGCATACAAACTAGCTCTCTTGCAGCATCGTCAAAAACTCAAAGCTCTACGAGAAGCTCTTGACGCTTACTGCAACAAAATTTGCGTCTTTAAACGATTCAGTCGCATGCAACTATGAGTCTTGCCTTAGATGTTCAGGGTTTCACGGTAGAGAACAAGAGATTTATAGTAAATGAGCTTGCTGGCTTTGATGGATCTCGAATATGTCATTACATTTTCAAGCAACCCTTCTCGTGGGATCTTCTCCCTGACGCAGTGCAAAAACAAGCTTCTTGGTTAACGAGACATTACCACTGTATTGATTGGATGTCAGGATATACACCACTACACAGTATTTCGAAGATCCTCCAGGAATTAACGTCACAGGCTGATCGCATTTTTGTCAAGGGTAAAGAGAAAGCCGACTACTTACGACAATATTCCGCTAAGCCTATCATCGAATTTGATGAGCATCCTCGTATAGTCGCTCAACCTGCAAGCTGTCTAGCCCACACTAAGGATATCTGCATTTGTGCACTTTCTAATGTTTATTTTTTATATGATAAATTTATCATGTCATAATTATGTTTTCATACTTTATGCATTGATAAACTTTGATGTTATCTCACTTTTGACGTTTTATTCCCCTATCATCAAAACTAACGTTGATGAATTACTCACCAGTTACCTACTGCGAATGAAAAAATTGAATTCAAACTCAAACATTGCTTATATCATGTATATTAAAATACAAAGATGAGTACAGGTACACTTAGTTACAATCAAATACATTTCAGCTATCAAATCGCTCATTCCAGACTTTCTCTCTATGCTGAACACTCAACACTCTGTTCAGTTCGGGAGCATACTGTGATATTCGTTCTTGAAATCTGCTACGGTCTGCAGCAGGTTCTTGCCAGTTACCCATTCGCGCCACTTTTGCTGCATACTTCCATACGACCAAACGTTGCGTACGTATGATATCAGTAAAGTGTACCCGCTTTTCACTCATTGTCTACAGATCACAGAAGAACACTAATCTTCTCCCATCAGCTTCCACAATTCTTATGCTTTTCACTCGGTGCACGTTTTGCGTTGGTCGCTGGCTGGCCTTACTGTGATGATCCTTTATCAAATCGCCTAGTTTCGGTGGCAGCTGGTTCATAATAGGGTAGAACAACTCGCATCTTCGGGTATATTCTATGTGGTTGAACAAACCCAGCGCACATAGTTTTCCCTCCTCATAGTCCGTAAGGGCTCTGTGCAATCTTCGCAGCTTCTCCGTCATAGTATGCCGTTCGGGTACATCTATTTTCAACGCCCACTCATTAAACTCATTTTCAATTTGTTGTTTCACTGGTTCCAATACACTTTTTTCTAAGGTGGTTAGTGACATTTTAGTTAGGAGCTCTGAGACTATACGCAAGCATAAAGTGATGCGGAACTCTGGTCTCTTGCACCTTTATGCCTCGCTTTATTAACAGAACCAGTTTTTCCTTTATGACGCGCAGTCAAATTTGAGATCCAGGCCACTAATCTAGGCCAAGGCAATAACGGAGGTTATCAGACATCCTTAACCCCTAGAAGGACGTATGAAGTCAATTATCTAGGTCAAACCAATGACGGAGCTCATCCGACGTCCTTGACCCCCTATAAGGAATGTATCACGTTAACCCCTGTTCCACTATGTACGTCCAGCATTCCATAGGGTTTGCGTTGTATGTCACTCTTCTGCAGATCTACCCAGTTTATCAGATGACCTACTTCCATCCTCCTCTCCGCTCTCGAACCGCTCGCCCTTGTACATACTGTTTTAATTTTTCTCGAAACTTCAGTCTCGACTCCCTGATCGCTAGACATCGACATTAAAATAACAGTTTCGCAGCACTACTATTCACCCAAAAAAATTATTTCTGAACATCTTCCTGGGTCCCCACTTCAACCCCATGATATTAAAACCCATAGAACGTAGAGTATATAGTAGGGTGGTCCTTATTTGTTGACTTTCGATTTTTTTTTTGGGACACCCCCCAAAAAGACGCGACTAGAAAAGATAGAAACGTGTGCAAAATATCAGCCCGATCAGATAAAGAGAACACGTGCCGCAATGCGAGATAAGGAGACGAAAAACGCAGTAATCGACGCATCAACGAATAGTGAGTAGTGGACACGGTGGAGGTGGGGGGGAGGAACTGACGCCACGCAACGATGGCCAAAAATAGTAGTGTTCGAACTATGCTAGAGAGTGGTTCAGTTTTTAGATGGCTTTGTGCGTTTAGATAGGACCAAAACGTCGATTTACAACAAACTCGCGAAAAACATTGCGTGCAGAATGGAAACGAGAAAGCGTGATACAATTTACTTAATAAATCATGACGACAGTCAGATCGTCGGTGCCAAACTGCCATCAAATGGACAGGCTTTGAAAGTGCTTTTTTACAATTTACGTAAAGTTAAGTTAAACTTAAGATCCAGTGCACATTTGGTAGTGAAAGAAATAGAAGTTTTTTGGGATAAGGCAAGAATTCCCACCAGAAAATCTCAGCATAGTGTGGAAAAGTTGAAGGCGCTTTACAATGAATGGAAAGACCTACAAAAGTCTAGTACGCGAAGGAGTGATGTACAAATTCAGAAAGAGAACACATTTGTTGAAAAACTCGATTACCTTTATGACATCGCCCATGCTTCGGCTTTGGAAATGGTAAACGAGGAAGACAAACATTTTCTCATAAATCAAAGAAAAAAAGGACGACCGGGAGCTATGATCGGTTGTGACCGTGTTCTACTAGAAAAAGAGAAGAAATATTTACTACGACAAGAACAAGAGCAATTTAGAAAACAACGGCATGAAGAAACGAAATCATTGAATTGTAAGTTAAAATTTTATCTTCAGACATTCCGTATATAATTTTTTTGTTTTCTGTTACAGTTCAAACAGTTTCGTCGATGGCTTCAAGCAGTAGTGAAGATGAGCAGAGCCGAAAACCTGAATATGATAAGTCTGTTTATAGATGCAACAGAAAAACCTGGTCCTAGCACTCAGCCCATGGAACTGGAAGATAAACCAAGCCCGTGTAGTCCACCTAAATGTAAAAGAAAACGAGGTATTCGGGAGTTTATTACTACAAAACTTGTTGCAGTTTTAGATAAGTGTAAAGTAAGCGATCGAAATGCAGTGCATATTTTAATTGCTACTGCCGAAGCACTCCATCACGACTTGAATGACTTGATTATTAATCGGTCTTCCATTCGTCGCTGTCGTGAACGTTTGCGTGAAGAACATGCTTTAAAAGTGCGTCAAGCGTTTGATGAAATGGAGATCAGTGCGGTTACCGAGCACTGGGACGGGAAGATGCTTCCTTCATTATTGGAAAAAAAGCTAGTTGATAGACTTCCCGTTATCGTTACATACAAAGGAGTTGAGCAATTACTTGGAGTTCCTCAATTAGAATCAGGAACTGGATGGGATCAGGCTCATGCTGTTTACAATACACTGCAGGAGTGGGATCTGACATAAAGTACAGGCACTCTGCTGCGATACAACGGCCTCAAATACAGGACGATTAAAAGGAGCTTGCATTCTCCTTGAACAAGAACTAGGAAGAGATATTCTATACTTGCCATGTCGACATCACATGTATGAGCTTATTTTGAGAAGCGTGTTTGAAACAAAACTTGAAAAAAGATCTACCGGCCCAAACGTTCAACTTTTCAAACGTTTCCAAAATTCATGGAACAGAATTAATTTGCAGAATTTTAAAACTGGCATGGGGGATGAGAACGACAAAGAAAAACTATCAGACCTTGCAGAAGACACAAAGCAATTCGCTTTACAAAATATACAGAAAGATCTTCCAAGAGAAGATTATAGAGAACTTCTTGAACTTACAATAATTTTCCTTGGTGGTCTTCCTCCTAAAGGTATATCTTTTAGAGCTCCAGGAGCTTTTCACCATGCTAGGTGGATGGCTAAAGCCATATGCTGCTTAAAAATTTTTCTTAGTCGCCAGGAATTCACACTAACTGAAGAAGAAGAAATTGGAATCCGCGATGTATGTGTCTTTCTTGCAAGTTTATACGTAAAAGCTTGGATTAACGCACCGAATCCAATTGAAGCTCCACGACAAGACTTCGGTTTCTTAAAAAATCTTTTCGACTACGAAAATGACTTACAAATTAGACACGTGGCCGTTGCAAAATTTTGTAATCATTTGTGGTACCTAGCCCCGGAAAGCGCTGCTCGAGCTTCTTTTGACGATAATGTTTCTGAAGATACCAAAAGGCGAATGGTGCAAGCATTGCAGTGTAGAGAGACAGACATGCTACTATCTGCTGAGACTAAAAAATTTACAATGCTACCTGAAAATGTTGAGAATCATATAAATAAGGGACTCGAGCAGTTCATTCAGCCTTCATCAAAGAAACTTTTCGAGAGATTCAACATTGACGCCCAGTTTTTGGAGAAAGACCCTTCATTATGGAAAAATGATGATAGCTACAATGCTGGTTTAGATATTGTGAAAAACTTGAAAGTTGTAAATGATTCTTCCGAAAGAGGAGTTGGAGGATTTTAATAATTTACTTACAAGAAATGAAAATCAAAAGCAGTTTGTTTTGCAAGTGGTTTCTGACTATCGACGCAAATATTCAGACTCTAAAAAGGACACTTCATTATCTAGAAATTTTTAAATACTAGTTTTGTTTTTAAAGAAATGTATAATAAGAAATGAAATTGTCTTACTTTCAAATGAAGAACAAATATACAGGGTGTCCCAGAAATAACACGCCAGAGTGACATGGAAGGTAGATTGGCTTTAGACCAATCAGAAAACATCGACATGACCTTAGTAAAAGTCTTCTAGTTTTCGAGATATTGCCACTTTTAAGGTTTTTCAAAAAATTCCTACTTTTGCTCCTTTTGTTGCCTGTTATGGCTATAAGGATTTGCGGACTTATGATCTTTTTTTTCTCGGGCTACTATTAATAGTTGTTTGAGACGATAAGGTATTGACTTCGTTGAAAAATATCACGGTATGTTAAAAAAACAACCGAATTCTTAGATTTTGTGTCAATGCGAAAACCTTAACCAAGGTTTAACTGATTACTGTGACAACGAATGAACCAGACTGAATCAGCAAATGCTCTTAAAAACCAACCTACTTAATGCTCTTTCAAAAATAGTATAACATTTATAGGTCCTTTTTACTAAAAATCGAATAGCTGCAAGTTTTGACATAGAAGTCGTAATAATAATAATAATAATAATAATAGGAGAACGAGAGATGCCGGATTTATTGGAACTGGAACTACTCGTTCCCCACGCTCGAGCTTGTACAGGCAAACAAGCCCGACATAGTCCTTCTCGACCACCAACAGAAGACGATGTTCGTTATTGAGTTTTCGGCGCCTGCCGAAGTGAACATCGTCTCTAAGGAGGAGGAAAAGCGGACCAAATATCAGGAGTTGCTCGGACAACTTCGCAGGCTCTGGCCAGACTACACTGTAAGTCTGCTGGTTATGGTCATTGGATCCCTAGGTGGAATGAGGAATACGCTGCTCTCTGCACTGCGCAAAATGCCGGTCTGCCGTGCGGCGGCGCACATCTTAGCCGCCAGAATGCAGAAGGCAGTCATCCTTGGGTCCCTTCGTCTACTTAGGGCGCACGATTCGCGGACCCAGTGATTGCTCACCTCACGGTGTGAGGAGTAGTCATTGGGTAATGGAACAGCAGCTCGGTGTGTCGGAGCCCGAGCTGCACTTTTTTGTTTTTAACACATAATTGGAGGGATATTTACGACATTTTGGAGGGACGTTTACGAACAACCCAAACCTCTCTCAGCAGACACTCCGGCCTTGGCGCAGTTCGAGTCCGTTTGTAGGAGGACTCCTAACTTGAATGTACTGCGTCACCCGATAAACACGGAAGAAATTCTTGACGCCTTACGAGGCGCAAAGAATTTCGCAGCTCCTGGCCCGGATGGCATAAACACCTACTGGTGGAAAAAATTCCCCAGTTGCCACCGGCATTTAGCTAGAGTTTTTAACTCGTGGCTAAATCAGGAGCAGCCAATTCCGGCTTGGTTTGTCGAGGGCCGAACCGTGCTTCTCCCGAAGACCGGAGATTTGTCTGATCCCAAAAACTACAGGCCAATAACATGTCTGAACGCGTGTTACAAGCTCTTCACCAGAATCTTGTACATGCGTATCCTTCAAGCTGTGAATCCTGTATTTCTCGACGTGTATGAACAGAGAGGGTCAAAGAAAGGAGTAGCTGGCTGCAAGGAGAACCTGTTGATTGACCGATGTGTCACGCAGGACTCTGTGCAGTACAAGCGAAACCTTTCTATGGCCTGGATTGACTATCGCAAGGCATTCGACAGCACGTCTCATGACCTCATTTTGCGGCTGTTGGAATGTCTTTCGGTGGATAATCAGATAGTGGGATGCATCAAACAACTGATGCCGCTCTGGAAGACCCGGTTTACCATAACACCAGGTGAAACTCGGGTTCAGACAGAGTTGGTGTCATTGAAAAGAGGTGTCTTCCAAGGAGACTCCTTGAGTCCCTTGCTCTTTTGCATCTCACTTTTGCCTCTGTCCATAGCGCTGAGAAATACTAAAGGATACAGCTGTGGCACGCCCAATAACCGGAGGCACAAGGTCACCCATCTGTTTTATATGGATGACCTAAAACTTTATGCCTCCGGCCAACGCGAACTACAACAATCGCTGAGGGTGGTGCAGGAGTACAGTCATGCTATCGGAATGGAGTTCGGGACAGACAAATGTGCATTGGTTCATCTCAAGAAAGGACGAAGCGGAGATAGTGGAGATGAGGAACAGCTCGTTGATGGGAGCATCTTGCGACAACTGCATGCCGGAGATACTTATACCTACCTTGGAGTGGCGCAGCGTCATGTCCAAGAGGCAGCATTGGTTAAAGAGTGTCTCCGCCGCAAGTATTTGCACCGACTCCGGCAGATCTGGTCGTCAGAACTGTCCGGCAAGAACAAAGTCGCTGCCACAAACATGCTTGCGGTCCCATTGTTATTATACACCTTTGGTGCTATACACTGGAAAGTGAACGAGCTGAAGGAAATCGACACGAAGACCCGCAAAAGGATGAATATGGAGAGAAGCCTGCATCCTAAGTCCTCTGTCCCGCGAATATACCTCCCGCGACACCTGGGAGGGCGTGGACTATTGAGTTTGGAGCGTCTGCACAACAGAGTAGTACTGGCCACTGCCTGCTATGTAACGAACAGCACCGATCCCCTGATCCGCTTTGTGCGAGAGCACGAGAATGCGGGAAAAGGAGCCTTTCTTTTTAGCGCAGCGAAACGAGCAGCCGAGGAGCTCAGCCTCACACTCGACTTCAAGCGGAGGTGTCAGCAGTCCATTACGGAACTTGCTCCCGCAGAATTAAAATCCCTCCTTAAAACTGCCGAAGTAGACTTCCTTTTAAGACTTCATAAAGATAAGCGAATGCATGGAATCTTCTACAAACATCTGGAAGAGCATGGCTTGTCTGAGCAGTTGACCTTCTCTTTCCTAAGGTCTAGTGGGTTGAAGTCGGAGACTGAGGGCTTTATAATGGCTTGCCAAGACGGTGTCTTCAACACCTTGGTGTACCGTAAAAGGGTTATGGGTGTAGATGTACCCGACACCCTTTGTAGAGCTTGCCGACAGGCGCCAGAGACGCTTATGCATCTCTTGTCGGCGTGTAAGACGTACGCTGGGACGGCTTACGTCCATCGGCACAACGCGGCTCTACGAGTGCTCTACTATCATTTGAGGCACTCATACGGTGTCGATGAGACACCGGTGCTGCCATACGCTCCAGGGGATATAGAGTCCGTTGTGGAGAACGAAAGATGCCGGATTTACTGGAACTACTCGTTCCCCACGCTCGAGCTTGTACAGGCAAACAAGCCCGACATAGTCCTTCTCGACCACCAACAGAAGACGATGTTCGTTATTGAGTTTTCGGCGCCTGCCGAGGTGAACATCGTCTCTAAGGAGGAGGAAAAGCGGACCAAATATCAGGAGTTGCTCGGACAACTTCGCAGGCTCTGGCCAGACTACACTGTAAGTCTGCTGGTTATGGTCATTGGATCCCTAGGTGGAATGAGGAATACGCTGCTCTCTGCACTGCGCAAAATAAGGGTGTGCCGTGCGGCGGCGCACATCTTAGCCGCCAGAATGCAGAAGGCAGTCATCCTTGGGTCCCTTCGTCTACTTAGGGCGCACGATTCGCGGACCCAGTGATTGCTCACCTCACGGTGTGAGGAGTAGTCATTGGGTAATGGAACAGCAGCCCGGTGTGTCGGAGCCCGGGCTGCACTTTTTTGTTTTAAACAATATAATAATCGACTTTATTGCACTCACAGTAAGTACATTTTGTCGGGCGAGGTTTAGCTGCGCTATTCTTCCACCTAACCCTTATTATAAGTATAAGTAACATAGTTTTGTTTAAAACAATATAATGTCAAAGATAAGTGTATGGTGAAACAGTATCAAGTTGCCTATTTTAATATCTATATATACTAAGATTATAAGAATAAATGCTAAACATGCAATAATACATGATATGGTTTCAAGGTGTTGGTTAAAAAAAATGAAAAGAAAATGTTTGCTGTGAAGGAGAGAAGTAAAAAAAAAATTCAAATTTGACTATGCTACGATTCACCTATCCTGCTCTTCCAGCAGCTGTTTTTTTAAAATGTGCTTGAATAAAATCATTGACTTAGCAGATCGCATTTCGTGACTAATATTGTTGTAGAGTCTGACTGCATTTGAGGTAAGAGATCTCTCAAATAATGCAGTGCGGTGTGAGGGCATGGTAAAAATTGATTTGCGTCTCACTGAAAGATTATGGATGGTGAATCTAGAAACAAGTTTTTGACGAAGATATAGTGGTATAGATGTTAACATAATTTTATGGACAAAACACAAGAAGGTATATCTGAAAAGGTTTTTTATATTTAACCACCTGAGGTTACTGAAGGTATGAGATATATGGTCAAATTTGCGTAGATTATTGATAAGTCGACTACAAGTATTTTGTATAATTTGCAAGCGCTTTATATCTATAGCAGTAATACAGGGGAAGTAAACAACCATGGCATACAAAATTTTTGGCAAAACTAGTTTCTCACAAAGGTAAAACTCGTAGGAGTAGGTCTAAAACGCCTAGATACATTGTCCTTTTTAATTCGTTGTAGGCATCAAAATAATAAATAGAACATAAAACTGGTTCTTTATTTCCATTTATTTTTAGTCACTATAACAGATTTTCAAAATGTTTACCACCCACTCTTATACACAACCCGCATCTTCTTAAAAATTGTCCCTTAAAACTTCTCAAATCTAGATCAGCAATTTCGCCCGCTGCTTGATGGATTCGTTGTCGCAATTCATCGGCTGATCGAATTGGTTTTCCATACACTTTATCTTTTAAACATGCCCAGTAAAAAAATCCAGAGGGTTCAGGTCTGGAGAGCGTGAGGGCCAAGAAACTGGTCCTTGCCGGCCAATCAATCTGTTCAATCAATTCTTCGCACTGTCAATTCCTACCAAGAAGGCAGAAATCCTGGCCGGAAGGGTTCTGAGGGAAGACCCCGTAGTACTCAAGTGGATGAAATTGTATTAGAGCAAGTGACGGAGGACCCATCAACTTCAGTACGTTTAATCGAACGACGTACTGGCGTATCTAAATCACAGGCGCAACTTATTATGAAGAGATATGAATACCACCCGTACCACATCCAAAGAGTTCAAACGCTATTAAGCAGTGATTATGCTACACGTATTTCGTTTTGTCGGACAATGCTGGAGAAGCATCAGGAAGACCCTAATTCTTTCGACAGGATTTTGTGGAGCGACGACTCGGCCTGTAAAAGAGATGGGTATCTTAACTTGCATAATATCCACAGCTGGCAGTTGGAAAATCCCCATGAAATAAGAGAGGACCGTTCACAGCATTAGTTTATGGTAAATCTTTGGACGGAGATCCACAACGGATGCATCATTGGCCCATTCGAACTTCCTGCGACCCTCAATGCAGAAATATACCTGGATTTTTTGCAACATCATCTACCCATTCTTTTGGAAGATGTGCCTCTTGAGTCAAGAAGAAGGATGTGGTTACAGCAGGATGGGTGCCCTGCGCACTATGGTCGTGCAGTAAGGGCTTATCTTGATGAAACCTTCGCTAACAGATTGATTGGCCGGTAAGGACCAGTTTCTTGGCCCTCACGCTCTCCAGACCTGAACCCTCTGAATTTTTTTACTGGGCATGTTCAAAAGATAAAGTGTATGGAAAACCAATTCGATCAGCCGATGAATTGCGACAACGAATCCATCAAGCAGCAGGCGAAATTGCTGATCTAGATTTGAGAAGTTTTAAGGGACAATTTTTAAGAAGATGCAGGTTGTGTATAAGAGTGGGTGGTAAACATTTTGAAAATCTGTTACAGTGACTAAAAATAAATGGAAATAAAGAACCAGTTTTATGTTCGATTTATTATTTTGATGCCTACAACGAATTAAAAATGACAATGTATCTAGGCGTTTTAGACGTAGAAGTATTACGACTTCTATGCCAAAACTTGGAGCTATTCGATTTTTAGTAAAAAGAACCTATATATGTTATACTATTTTTGAAAGAGCATTAAGTAGGTTGGTTTTCAAGAGCATTTGCTGATTCAGTCTGGTTCATTCGTTGTCACAGTAATCAGTTAAACCTTGGTTAAGGTTTTCGCATTGACACAAAATCTAAGAATTCGGTTGTTTTTTTAACATACCGTGATATTTTTCAATGAAGTCAATACCTTATCGTCTCAAACAACTATTAATAGTAGCCCGAGAGAAAAAAAAGATCATAAGTCCGCAAATCCTTATAGCCATAACAGGCAACAAAAGGAGCAAAAGTAGGAATTTTTTGAAAAACCTTAAAAGTGGCAATATCTCGAAAACTAGAAGACTTTTACTAAGGTCATGTCGATGTTTTCTGATTGGTCTAAAGCCAATCTACCTTCCATGTCACTCTGGCGTGTTATTTCTGGGACACCCTGTATAATTTAATTTTTCTCTTCAACTTTAGCTGTTCTGCGGCACCTGATCCCTTCATCCAATTGAACTGAGATTTCACTTGATTTATTTTGTTATCATGTGGAACAAATATAGGGAGGTGTCCCAAACAAAATTGTTAAATTTTTTTTTCATCGTATAGCTAAGGACCACCCTAGTATATAGTACAAGATCATTTTTCCAGGTCAAGGTTCCTAATCTAGATCAGGGTTAATGAATGAGGTTATCAGATGGCCTTGCCCCCTAGAAGGGATGTATGTTCTGGGGGAGGTCAAGGTCTCGAGGTCGTCGATCCTTCATATCTAGGTCAAGGCCTCAGAGGTCATTGACTCCCCCAGAACGTACAATATCTCCCTACTACACAGTATTACTACGGCGGCGGGGATGGAAAATAATGTCAGTGGTGGCGCAACAATAATAAAAAACGAAAAATATAAAAACACCTCAAACTTTGTTTTTAGGCGTTTTAAGGGTTCCTGATCTTTTCCTCCTTTTTTTGGGTGAGGGTGAAATTGGGGCGGTTGATAGGGTGGAGGGTTGTAAACCTGAAAAAAATTGTTGTTATTCATAATAGTTTGCCCGTTGACCTATGGAAGAAATACCTAGCGGCACATTACACTTTTTTAGGTCCATCTGAACATTGGCTTGCCTATTACAGAAACCCTTTTTGTGATGTATACATACGAGTTTTGCTTTATTTCGTTCTGTGTATATTGCGTAAAGCGAAAATTATTAAATTGATTTTAAAGAAGTTTTGACACAGAATTTAGTGCCACGGCGAGAATGGAAAACGCGTCTGTTTTTGAAAAAATCGTGTCAGCGGCGGCGCAGCAATAATATAAACACTAAAAATATAAAAAAAGCTCAAACTTCGTTTTTAGATTGTTTGGAGGCTCCTGATCGTTTCGCATCGTTCAGTTGAAACAAGCAGAAAAAGCTGTGGCGTCCTAGCTTCTAAGGAGGGAGATGCAAGAAACTATTTACGAGAGTTGAACGAGATTATGAAAGAGAAATACCACGGCGAGACCCGGCAACACCGTCCTTCCCACCATGAGCGTGAACGTCAACCCAGACGTCGCCCCATTTCAACACAGCGAGCCGCCATTGAAACATCATCGTTAAGATTTTAAACAAATTGTGCAATATACCGTTGAATACTCATGTTAAATTCAATAAAGTGAAAATTAAAGAAGTATACAGTCCACCTTACGCATTTACAAGAGTTTTTGGATTGGGTGTTTTTTGGCCGGCGGATGGGTGATGATTTGGTTGCAAGGGCATTTCAAACTAAAGCTTCATGCAATGGGAAAATAATAAAATGGTATCATCATTGTGTGTTGAAAAAACGTTTTTGCTAGTAGCTGATATTGGAAACTGTAGTCGAAATGGAGAAGAAGTCTTTTTTGCCGTGTTGCTTAAATACGAGCCAGAATTCGTTAAAAGTATTTTTGTACGTGCCCAAATATGCTATACGTCGAGAACATTGGCTAGCCGCTGCGAAGGTTCCGAATACCAAATCAAGTAGACTCTGTTGCTGCGAAAATCATTTTGATGTAAGCACTTGGCATCAACATCTGCAGCACCAGTGTTGGTAGATAGAGACATTTCGTAATGAGGGAGTGAAAAGATCTGAAAGTGATTTATGTGTACCATCAACAAGTAATTCGTCAGAATATAAGTCATGTTCTGTTGAAAGTGACATCTCCAGTGAAGATGATCCAGATATCAGCAAAGGTCGAAGAAACACTACAATTGCATTATTGGAAACAAAAAGCAGATTTTATTTAGGTTTACCTGAAAATGTGTATAAAACTGTAGAACTTGTAAATGGCGCCAATTATGCATGTAGATGTACTAATTACTTTAAAAAAAAATTAGGACTGATCAGATGTACAATATTTTAGTTGACGATTTTGAGATGAGCCCTTCTACCATCCACAAAATTTTTATTAAGTCAATTCCTTGATAAAGGGTCTGTCGGTAGACTTCAAAATTCTTGGTTGAAAGACATCCGAAGATGGTTTGGTTGCTCATCACTTGACATCTTTCGCATGGCCGTATCTAGGACTACGTTAGCAATTTGGATTGCCAACCTTCGAAAGGAGTCAGCGTCATAAGTAGAAGAAGAATTCCTTTGATCGCCAGTTGCTTGAATGAACCTATTTTTTTGCCAGACTCCAGTACTATAAGAAAAGCTTTGCCTATACCATTTCAAGCTAGATATCAACAAGTTGAGTCAATCATAGACTGCTTTGAAATAGAAATTGAGAAACCTTCTGACCCAGTTTTCCAAGCTTGGACATGGCCAGAATACAAAAAATGTAATGCAGTCAAATATCTGATATCTGCAACTCTCAATGGGTTCATAAGCTTTGTATCAGGTTATGGTGGAAGAGGTTTAGACAAAGAAAATTCGGAATATTTAAACAAATTACGTGACAACACATGGGTGATGGCTGACAGAGGTTTGAACATTTGCTTGTCGAGAAGCAGTGTGAATTGTCTCAGATAATATTGTACTGGAGAAAAGTCAATTTGAGAAAGTAAAAGAATAGCTTCTTTGGTTGACATCCATTGTAGAATAAATCATAATCTGGTTTATTTGACTGATTATATTCTTCTAATAGTATGTGGTACAGGATGGGCCAGGAATTTGTTAACATTTAAATCTTACACCCCTCGTAAACGCAAGCCGCGCGGGGCGCGGGGTGGGGTCTTGCCACTAGATTGTCTCTCGGAAATTTAGTCGCAATGGATCGTTTTACTGGGCGACAGCGTGCTTATTGTGTGGAACAACTTTATTTAAACAACAGTTCGCTCATTACTGTGCGACGCTTATTTCGCGTTGGATATGGTTTACACGACTTAAGTCAGTGTCCGAGTGGCCCTGACTAATAAAGAAATGGGTGAAGAAGTTCGAAGAGACGGGATCTGTGGGGGAATTCTGTAACTCGAAGCGAAGCGATAGCGACATTCTTCCAACGCTTTCGCTCGTTTCGGTATTCCATAAATGTCTTTGTTCCGACTCGGACATAACGAACCCAGACGAACGGTATTAGCGATATCGACGTTATTATTGCTATGTGTCAAAGTGACAATTTTCTTAAATTTATTTGTGTACTTAACTAACAATCAATGAATCGAACAGAAAAAACTAATCCTTCGCAATGGTCGGCATTGCAGAGTCTCATCCAGAGATATTTAAGTCAACTCGTGAATGCTCGTAAGTCATCGAGCTTCATGCCGAAAGCGTAACGAAGCGTGAATCTAGTTATGGAATACCGTCAAAAATCGTTTTCGTAAATGATTAGCTTCGCTTTCGCCTGCTTTCGTTACTATAGCGAAAGTTACAGAATCGATCCACTGCACTAAATGTGAAGCAAATGCGTATAAAATTGTAGAACTTGTAACGAAAATGGCGCCAATTATGCATGTAGATGTACTAATTACTTTAAAAAAAATTAGGACTGATCAGGTGTACAATATTTTAGTTGACGATTTTGAGATGAGCCCTTCCACCATCCACAAAATTTTTATTAAGTCAATTCCTCTGATCGCCTGTTGCTTGAATGAACTTATTTTTTGTCCAGACTCCAGTACTATAAGAAAAGCTTCGCCTATACCATTTCAAGCTAGATATCAACAAGTTGAGTCAATGATTTTAACCAAAACTGAATTTTGTGAAGCTGTCAGTTTATGCCTGAACTCTACGTATTTCAATTTTAATGATGAATATTATTCACAAATCTATGGTTTAGCTATGGGCTCTCCATTATCAGCAACCATAGCAAACTTAATTATGGAATTTCTGGAGCAAACGGTTATAAATTCTTTGGATGTAAAACCTATCTTCTATAAAAGATATGTAAACGACTGCATTTTATGTATATCAAAAAATGATACACAATATATATTAGATAAATTCAACAGTTTTCATCCAAAACCACAATTCACCATAGAAATAGAAAAATATAGGTCAATTAATTTGTTAGACATTTCAATTTCATACAATAATGCAGGAAAAATTAGCACAGCTTGGTATACTAAAGATGTATGGTCTGGGAGATACCTAAATTATAACTCTTTTGTTCCAAATTCATATAAAAAAGTGTTGTGACGGGGCTTATAGATAGAGCTATTCATTTCACTGAACCGAGTAACCGAATTAAAAATATAAATAAAATTAAAAACACACTTATTAACAACAATTACTCTCCACAGTTTTTCAATTCAATTATTAGAAGCAGAATCAATAAACTTTACAATAGCAAAGAAGGAAAGAATATACAAAAAACAGAAAATAAATATATTAGCTTGCCATATATACCTCAAATAAATAATCAAATAGAAAAATGTCTAAAATCATACAATATTAAAATAGCAAACAAACCTGCAAACTCAACTAATAGATTTTACAATAATTTTAAACCAAACATAGACTTAAATAATAAAACGGACACAGTTTACCAAATAGACTGTCAGCATTGGACAAACAAAACAATATTTAAAGAATAGAGTTTATAATCACAAGTATGATACATTGAACGGAAAAGAATCAACCGCTTTAAGTAAACATGCATATGAAAGTGGACACAAATTTGACTTCCAAAATCCTAAAATTCTTGCACAGGAAAAAATTATTATAAAAGAAATATAAAGGAAATGATTTATATTAAAAATAATGATAAAGCTATAAACTTAAAGGTCTGATGTTGACAGGTTAGGAAATATATACAATAGCTTATTAAAATGAGGTTTCCGCATCTTATCTAAATCAATAAAATCATTAATACAGATATGTACGTTAAGTTACCACCCTACTCCCACTCTCTAGCTTTTGTCACCACCACTTTCTAAACATCTGGTATATAACTTTAAGGTCATTCCGATCCCTGAACCCTCAAAGACGGTTTCGCTCTATATAATGCTTAAAAAATATGTAACAAACTAAAGCAAAATGTAAGTAGTGTTTTTATTTTATCTTCTTTTAGTCCAGAAAAGTGTTTCATTGTATATTGTTCTGTTATATTGTTAAGTAATGTTTATTTTCCATTTTTACTAGATGTTTTTTTATATATACAGTTCGTCTACTAGACAACATATTTACCTGTTTTTATAATTCTTTACAGACACCTGACGATGGTTTAGATATAATAAACCGTAACGTCGTGGAAAGGAAAAGTGTTTCATTTAATTGACCGCAATACCACACTAGAAAAAATCAAGTTGAGTCAATCATAGACTGCTTTGAAATAGAAATTGAGAAACCTTTTGACCCAGCTTTCCAAGCTTGGACATGGCCAGAATACAAAAAATGTAATACAGTCAAATATCTGATATCTGCAACTCTCAATGGGTTCATAAACTATGTATCAGAAGGTTATGGTGGAAGAGGTTCAGACAAAGAAATAGTAGAAAATTCGGAATATTTAAACAAATAACATGACTACACATGGGTGATGGCTGACAGAGGTTTCAAGTACATTGAACATTTGCCTTTCAAGAAGCAGTGTAAATTGATTAGGCCACCTACCGTCTCAGATAATATTGTATGGAGAGAAGTCAAATTCGAGAAAGCAAAATAATAGCTTCTTTACGTATCCATATTGAGAGGGTAATACGGAGAATCCGTGAATCTTCAATGGTTGACGTCCATACTAGAGTAAATCATAATCTGGTTTATTTGACTGATTATGTTCTTCTAATAGTATGTGGTACAGGGTTAGCCCGGAATTTGTTAACATTTAAATCTTACACCCCTCGTAAACGCAAGCCGCGCGAGGCGCCGGGAAGGGTCTTGCCACTAGACTGTCTCTCGGAAATTTAGTCGCAATGGATCGTTTTACTGGGCGACAGCGTGCTTATTGTGTGAAACAATTTTATTTAAACAACAGTTCGCTCATTACTGTGCGACGCTTATTTCGCATTGAATACGCTTTACACGACTCAAGTCAGAGTCCAAGTGGCCCTTTACCCTAGCAGTGGTCGTGCGCGGATTCCTGCTCCGCACTAGGGATGGCAAAAACCGGTCAGTTAAACCGCGCACCGGTTTTTTGGAGCCTTTAAACCGGTTATAACCGGTTATTTTGTGATGCAGTTTTTTGTCGGTTTTCAACGGTTTTTTGTTGTTTCACTAAAAAACCGATAGAACCAGTTTTTTAAAAAAATCGATCCTCAGAGGTAAATATGAAAGGACATAGGTTAGAATCTAAAACTTATAAAACATATAGTCTCCTCCGCTTTATTAATGAATCACTGTTTATTATCCTATATACCCGTTTCCATTAATGTTTGCAGTAAATAATCCTCAAAAGTAATGTGACAATCTCTAGTGACTGTATTGACATTTCATGATTTTTATAAATTTAAATTAAGCTATAGAATGACCTACTAGTAGTGAGTTATTTTATGGTTATACCCAAGTATATCACTAAGAATATTTCGAATAAGTCTGGATGGTGTTCATACTAGGATTTAACGATTTTCTGGCATTAAAACTTGAAATATTTGCAACAAAAAGATGTATTTGACGGCTTGCCGAATACATAACTACAATAAAATTCACTACACAGATCTACCAACACCAACTTCCAGAAACAAATACTGAAATAGTACTATTGTCCTGCTGACTGTCTTGTGCAGCTAGTAAGCACAATCAGATAGCCACATCTGACCAACCAGATATAATATCTGATGAAACTGATAATAATATTGAATCTTCTGACTCTTTTGACTTATGGGGATACCATAAGGAAGTAGCTGCAGCTAAAAATAGCAGAAATGATATCCGGGACAGTGAATTGACACATTATCTGAAAATGGGAGTCTGTAATTTAGAAGACGACCCTTTCAAAATTTGGGACAACACAAAGTCAATTTACCCTAAATTGTATTTGGAAGCTCAAAAATATTTAGCGATAGTTGCAACATCAGTTCCTTTTGAAAGATTATTTTCAAAGGCTAGTGCAACTGCAACAAAGGAAAGAAATAGGTTAAGTGGCAAAAGATTGTCAAAACTACTTTTTTTGAATTCAGTGATAGATCAATTTCTATAAATGTTATTTTGTTAACCAAAGAACAAAACATTTTATAATTTTGTACGTTTCATATGATATAAGGTGCTTTCAGGCAGCGTACATTACCATTACATTTTCATTTTCATTATAGCTAAATTTGCCGAACACTCGATTTTTTGAGTCAATTGTGTTGCATAACTGAGATTTGATTCATTTGATTAGTTTTACTAATCCATGTTTTCGTTGCGACAACGGATTTATTCATAAATTACAGTTTTAAACTGTTATATTGAGGTTATGTATGAATTTATAATGGTTAATGTACGCTGCCTGAAAGCACCTATAGACTGTCATATCTGTAAACATATTTTTTTTTCAAGCAAAGAATATATTTTCTTATTTATTTTGTATATATTGAATAAGTGGAATAAATGAAGTTTTTTTCTATACGATTCATTCCAGTGGCAGAAAAAGAAAGAAAGACCTTTGTTTTGCTCTTCAAAAGTTTTGTTACAAATACCGAATAAAACCGAAATAACCGGTTTTTTATACTAGGTTATACCTGGACGATTAAAACAGGTTTTTACAAAACCCGATTAACCGAAAACCGGTATTTTTCTCAGACTTGTCATCCCTACTCCGCACCGATCTGTATTCGTCAAGTATATCTACGACTTCACCCTCCTCGAGCTGCCCTTCTCAGTACCTTCGGACGAACACGTGTTTTAGTTCGGCACCCAGTGGGCAGGTTGTAAGAGACTCACTTCAACGAAAAATTTGTGGTTGCGGACTGAGAGTCCGCGTGCGACCAGTGACGTTTTGTTTTCTTTTTATTTGTTCAGTGTTGTTCAGAGTTTTTATTCCAAGGTAAATTGATGCTGTCATTTGTAGTTATAATTATAACACACTACATATTTTAGCATGGGCTCGTATGAAAAACAACAGGCATATCTACAGAAATTGATGGAGGAATGTATTCTAAATGATGATGAAGAAGAACCACCTCTAGATGACAGCGACGAAGGGGAAGAGGGTGCTGTGGAATTAGATCCACGTGAAACGGATAGTGAACAGGATGTTTCGGATAACGAAGAATCTGTTTTACAAGAATCTGTGGAGCCCTTTTTCATAGGTAAAGACCAAAGTACCAAATGGCGTAAGCACTGCCCCCCAAAGAACGTCAGAACCAGATCTAAAAATTTGATCACACACTTACCTGGTCCAAAAGGGATAGCTAAAACGCTGAAAACACTAATATCAATATGGCAGTATTTTTTTTCTGGACAGTGTCTTCAGATTGTTGTGCAAAATACAAACAAACATATCCAGGCTGTACTAGAAGTTGACTGACATTGTTGAAGTCAAAGCTTTGATTGGACTTTTATATTTAGCCGGCGTGATGAAAAGCAGCCATTTAAATGCGGAGGACCTTTGGAGCGTTTATGGCACCGGAATCGAGATATTCAGACTGACAATGTCTCTACAAAGATTCAGATTTTTACTGCGACACTTGCGGCTTGACGATTTAGAAGCTCGTGAAGCTAGGAAGTCCCTAGATCGATTGGCAGCAATCAGAGATCTCTTTGATATGTTTGTCGAAAATTATAAAGCTGCATTCACTCGCATTTCGAGGTAGATGTATTTTCCGTCAGTATATTCCCAGTAAACCAAATAAGTATGGCATTAAGATATATGCTCTTTGTGACTCAAAAGTATTTTATACTTGCAACTTAGAAGTTTATGTTGGCAAACAACTAACAGGCCCCTGGCAGCTGAATAACTCCCCAGATGCTGTAGTCGAAAGGTTGTGTGAACCTTTGAAAGGAACTGGCAGGAACGTCACCACCGATAATTGGTTTACCAGTTTCAAACTGACTGAAAATCTGAAAAAAAATCAGGATGACTCTTGTAGGAACAGTTAGGAAGAATAAAAGAGAACTGCCTGTTGAATTTGCTCGTCCAGTGACCCGTCCCGAAAAGTCGTCTATGATCGCCTTCAATGAGACTTGCACACTTGTATCCTATATTCCAAGGAAAAAGAAAAATGTTTTGCTTATGTCTAGTTTGAACAGAGACGATAATATTGATAAGGAAACAAGTAAACCGGAAATAATTGTTACATACAATCAGAATAAGGGAGGTGTGAATACAGTGGATAAACTTTGTTCCGTGTACAACTGTGCACGAAGCACTCGGGGGTGGCACTCTACGTTAAATATTGCTGCCATAAATTCACTAGTTATTTACAAGGCAAACGATGTCGATACTACCATTTTGAGGAGAGAATTTTTGCACAAACTATCTTTTGAACTGATACATGATCAGCTGAAGATTTGTTCCAATTTGCCGTCTTTACCAAAATCCATATCAGCGAGGTGGGTCGACGCAAGGCGTTGCGTCGGAGGTGAGCGAAGGCGTCGCTAATTTACCGGTGGGCGACTTGGTGAGGGCGCTATTGACAGGCGGCCTTACCAGCACCATCCCCAAGATCGCAAAACAGTAGGCGATGCTGGTGGCAGGCGATCTCTCAGATGCTCCGGGTCAGGCGAGATCGCCACGGCGTAGTGACGTGCCGGAGCCAGAGGCGAGCGGTAGTGGCAGGTGTGTCATGCTGCTGGGGTCCGAGATGGTGGGGTACTTCGACCCTGAGGACCCTGATATGAGTGTCGATCGGTGGGTGCACCAGATCGACCCAGCTTGACGAGGTCCATGGGTGGACGTCTTATGAGAGGGCGACTCTCGCGCAAGCTAAGCTGGCGGGCTCGGCAAGGCGTTGGTTCCTGCAGTTGGAGGAGCATAGCAGGACCTGGGACCAGTGGAAGGAGGCTCTCCGCACGGTGTTTCCCAGGCGATGGGATTTCGCGGAGATGCTGGAGGAGATGTTGGCGCGGCGCAAGTCATCGGGCGAAACGATGTCGATGTATTACCATGGGAAGCTGGCGCTATGCTCTCGTGTGGGGATAGCAGGCGATAAGGCTGACTCCTGCATCATTAGGGGCCTCCCGGTGGAATTGCGGGCGAACGCGCAGGCGGCGCGATGCAGGATTCCTCAGGCCCTGTATAATGATATACTGGCGGGATTGGAGAGCTACGGGCGAGTAGCGACCCAATCCAAGGCGGCGGTGGCCATCAGGGTAGGCGTACCCAGCAGGGCGGTAGTCCCCGTGGCGAGGGAAAGGCAAAGGTGCTATAATTGCCAGCAAATGACCACCCATCTCAGCAAGGACTGCCCCATGCCATCGGCGGAACGGTGCAGGGGTTACAGAGATCGGGGGGGATATTTTGAGTAGATGCCCCAAACGGCGAGGCGTTGGCGAACGAGGGGCTGGCAACAGACATACCGCCGCGTCGAAGGTAAGTCTATTACTAACCCCCGATAATAAATGTTTCAGGCACCTGGTATACATTTGCGGCGTAGGCGTCAGGGCGTATATCGACTTTGGGTGTGAGGCGAACCTGATGGCGTTGGCGACGGCGGAGAAGCTAGGTCTGGAGTTGGATCCCAATGGCGCTGGGCAACTCCTTCAGGGCTTTGGCGGCGGCTATGCCTTGAGCCGTGGGTCGGTGAGATTTGAGATAACACTGGCGGAGTGTCAGCTCGAATTGACCGCTCTGGTGACCGAGGCGGACATGGCCGAAATAGAGCTTCTCCTGGGGCAGGCGACCCTTAACTCCCCTGGCGTTACAATGGTGGTCAGAGGCGGGCGGATGTATCTGACCACCAAACCTAATATAGATAATGTAGGTTGAACAGTGGCGTAACTGTTCTCTGGCGTATGCCAGTGGCGTGTCTGGATATTTTAGGTTGAACAGTGGCGTAACTGTCCTCTGGCGTATTCTAGTGGCGTGCCTGGACATTTTAGGTTGAACAGTGGCGTAACTGTCCTCTGGCGTATTCCAGCGGCGTACCTGGGTAACTGGCGTTCGTACACTGGCGTAATTATTTTGTGGCGACTACCAGAGGCGTACCGAGATATTTTAGGTTGAACAGTCGTGTTTGGCGTTGGACTGTGGTGGTACTGTTCTGAGGTGGAATTAATTGGCATATGAGAAATACATCAGCACAATACGGTGTCACAACTGACTTGGCTTGCTAGGCGCGTATAATTTGTCTACGTAATCAATAATCGAGAACTAATTCTCCGTGTGTTACAGCGTCATGGCGATGGAGAATGATGACGTCATGAATCTGGAGCTGGGCGAAGATCTCCAGATCGATTCTCCACGGCGTGAGGAGGAGGCCACGGTGGGCCAACAGCGAGGTGGGGCGACGCAAGGCGTTGCGTCGGAGGAGAGCGAAGGTGTCGCTAATTTACCGGCGGGCAACTTGGTGAGGGCGCTATTGGCAGGCGGCCTTACCAGCACCATCGCCAAGATCGCAAAACAGCAGGCGATCTCTCAGATGCTCCGGGTCAGGCGACATCGTCACGGCGTAGTGACGTGCCGGAGCCAGAGGCGAGCGGTAGTGGCATGCGTGCCATGCTGCTGGTGTCCGAGATGGTGGGGTACCTCGACCCTGAGGACCCTGATATGAGTGTCGATCGGTGGGTGCACCAGATCGACCAGCTTGGCGAGCTCCATGGGTGGACGTCTTATGAGAGGGCGACTCTCGCGCAAGCTAAGCTGGCGGGCTCGGCAAGGCGTTGGTTCCTGCAGTTGGAGGAGCATAGCAGGACCTGGGACCAGTGGAAGGAGGCTCTCCGCACGGCGTTTCCCAGGCGATGGGATTTCGCGGAGATGCTGGAGGAGATGTTGGCGCGGCGCAAGTCATCGGGCGAAACGATGTCGATGTATTACCATGAGAAGCTGGCGATATGCTCTCGTGTGGGGATAGCAGGCGATAAGGCTGTCTCCTGCATCATCAGGGGCCTCCCGGTGGAATTGCGGGCGAACGCGCAGGCGGCGCGATGCAGGACTCCTCAGACCCTGTATAATGATATACTGGCGGGATTGGGGAGCTACGGGCGAGTAGCGACCCAATCCAAGGCGGCGGTGGCCATCAGGGTAGGCGTACCCAGCAGGGCGGTAGTCCCCGTGGCGAGGGAAAGGCAAAGGTGCTATAATTGCCAGCAAATCACCACCCATCTCAGCAAGGACTGCCCCATGCCGTTGGCGGAACGGTGCAGGGGTTGCGGAGATCGGGGGCATATTTTGAGTAGATGCGCCAAACGGCGAGGCGTTGGCGAACGAGGGGCTGGCAACAGACATACCGCCGCGTCGAAGGTAAGTCTATTACTGACCCCCGATAATAAATGTTTCAGGCACCTGGTGTACATTTGCGGCGTAGGCGTCAGGGCGTATATCGACACTGGGTGTGAGGCTAACCTGATGGCGTTGGCGACGGCGGAGAAGCTAGGTCTGGAGTTGGATCCCAATGGCGCTGGGCAACTCCTTCAGGGTTTTGGCGGCGGCCATGCCTTCAGCCGTGGGTCGGAGAGATTTGAGATGACACTGGCGGAGTGTCAGCTCGAATTGACCGCTCTGGTGACCGAGGCGGACATGGCCGAAATAGAGCTTCTCCTGGGGCAGGCGACCCTTAACACCCCTGGCGTTACAATGGTGGTCAGAGGCGGGCGGATGTAGCTGACCACCAAACCTAATATAGATAATGTAGGTTGAACAGTGGCGTAACTGTTCTCTGGCGTATGCCAGTGGCGTGTCTGGACATTTTAGGTTGAACAGTGGCGTAACTGTCATCTGGCGTATTCCAGCGGCGTACCTGGGTAACTGGCGTTCGTACACTGGCGTAATTATTTTGTGGCGACAACCAGAGGCGTACCGAGATATTTTAGGTTGAACAGTCGTGTTTGGCGTTGGACTGTGGTGGTACTGTTCTGAGGTGGAATTAATTGGCATATGAGAAATACATCAGCACAATACGGTGTCACAACTGACTTGGCTTGCTAGGCGCGTATAATTTGTCTACGTAGTCAATAATCGAGAACTAATTCTCCGTGTGTTACAGCGTCATGGCGATGGAGAATGATGACGTCATGAATCTGGAGCTGGGCGAAGATCTCCAGATCGATTCTCCACGGCGTGAGGAGTAGGCCACGGCGGGCCAACAGCGAGGTGGGTCGACGCAAGGTGTTGCGTCGGAGGTGAGCGAAGGCGTCGCTAATTTACCGGTGGTCGACTTGGTGAGGGCGCTATTGGCAGGCGGCCTTACCAGCACCATCACCAAGATCGCAAAACAGCAGGCGATGCTGGTGGCAGGCGATCTCTCCGATGCTCCGGGTCAGGCGACATCGTCACGGCACAGACGGGTAAACCGCTGATCTAGCCGGTCAAAAATCAATTTCCAAGAATTTGTCGCAGGCAGAAAAATCCGGTTGGTATATGTCGTTTAATAACCAGGGAGCAACAGCCATCGCTTCCCGGTATCCTATCGGCTATACCTGCGCTCTTGTTTTAGTCTCAACTTTACCGTCACTTAAAGCGTACGTATCTTTCTTGGCTTAGTAAGTGTGACAGTGTCAGTTAAAAGGTAAATTTTTTTGTTACCAGTGATTGTTCTGGAAACATAGCTATGCATTTGGATCAAGGAGGTAAGAGTATATACTTTTCAAACATTTTGCTCCTTTGGTGATAAAATGTTTTTTTCTGTATTTTATAGAAATAGTTCAAAATCATTGAATTTTCTAATCTAGCTTTACGTTTAAAAAGGTTTTTGTTATATTTCCGGTGTCTTCCCGGCTGTTATTTTAATTTTTGTTGTGAGGCTAGTGATTGTTTAATATAATCGTGATCAAATCAGCCGCCCACGGCCGCCCTTTCATTAGCAAGGATAGACAAACCAAGACAGTGAAAAAAATAGATAATTTATATTAAAGTCTCCCATTATGGTAACGTGATAATTATCTTGTTTCAGAATCAGCTGGTTGCTCAGGTGTTAGAGTAGTGACCCGCAGATTACTTTTTAATAAGATGCAAGAGCAGAACTTACCGAGTTTTGATGAAAAATTGGAATATCTGGAGAACTGGATTTTGTCTAGCGAAACTTACTCTGATTGTGAAATAAAGCAGCTGAAGCATAAATTTTCACATATTAAGTCAGAATTTAAGCAAAGATGGCAAAAAGCTGATAGAACGACAGCCAGATTCATTCAAAATAATGAAGAATGGCTAAAAAAGACCTTTGAAATACCAACAGCGCAGCCGCGAAGTTCTAGTCGGCGACAAAAGTCGTTTGCTGAGCTGAGCGAGAGGAGCAAAAGAAGAAAAACCGAAATGTTTCGAGTTACGCCACTGCATCCACGAGAGGAAGCAGCCAAGACAGCAGATTCAGCATATTCCTTGTTTATTGTATTGCTTATCTGAAATGTATTATATACTCATTGTTTCAATTATAATTTTTCAGATTCACTTTGCACGGCTAACAATCAACATTGTACTTCTTAAAAAATAAATTTTATTAGTTCGGTCAATCGAATTGTAGTTTTTTAAAAACTCCGGTTCGTAAGCTCCCGAATTAATTGGCGCAGCAAGCAGTAGGATTCGGTCGAGAAGTTTCGCCGCCGCCGTGATAACTTCTCTGAGTGAAACTCTTAACGGCCAGACGATCCTGCAGAAGAAGAACTACGTGGAACCAGACAGGGGTTGAAGAAGAAGCTTGGACCTCGTCAAGTGCATATTGGTGAGCCATCCTTTTATCCAAAATCCTTGTTTTCCGTGTTGGTGTTAGGGCAAAGTGGTCTCACTAGGATATCAGCGTATATGATATCCCTAGTTTAGTTTTAAGAGGGTTAATGCATATGACCACGTCTGGAAATTAGTGAATATAATCTTTCAGACATAGAAAGTAAGGCAAACACAAAGAAAAGCAAAAAGCAAGCAAACAAAGCACCAAAATTGGGGATTTACTAGAAATTTTCAACAACTTAAGCTTAGATAGTGATAGTACTAGTAGTAATAATATTAGCACGATGAGTACCGAAACCCAAGTGAATTATCGGCTTTTACGATTGTATATTGATACTATTCCAAATTTTAATGGAGACAGCAATACTTTAGAAATTTTTATTGAACACTGTGATCATTTAATCAGAACTTTCAAATTTCAAATTCGAATAACCAAAATGATCCCCTTAACAGTTTTTTGATTAGAGCTGTAGTAGGTAAACTAACAGGAAATGCTTTAGCTTTAGTTGGTAGTAGACCAGAAATTAGAAATTGGAATGATTTAAAAATATTTTTAAGACTTAGTTTTGGCGATCAAAGGAATTTAGATTGCTTAGTGCAAGAACTAATCGTAATGAAACCTCAGAAATCTGAATCATTTTTCAATTTTGTACAAAGAATTCAAAAAGCGAGAAGTGCAATAGCTTCAAAGTTAATTTCGATGAATTTATCAATAGCAGAGAGAACTTTTCAAACAAAAAATTATGATGAACTATGTTTAAAAACATTCATTCGTGGATTGACAGGTAGAATACAAGATATAGTTAGACTAAGAAATCCCGATAGTCTTGAACTAGCTATTTCGTATGTATTAGAAGAAGAAAATTTTATTCTTCACCAGAGACAATCAGGACAAAATCAAAATACTAATTCAACCCAGAATTTCCAAAATCGTGCACAGCCTCAGTTACCTCTTCAATTTTCTCATAATTCTAATAATTTCGCAAGATATCCACAACCTCGGAATACTTTTCCATCGCAACCCATTAATATTCAACCTAGACAAAATATGCCACCTCCTAGATATTTTACAAACCAACAAGTGTTTGGAAAACAAAATTTTCCTTCTAAAAATGTTAATGTATTTAAACCTACTGGGCAAGTTCCCCAAACAAAACCTGAACCCATGTCTACGAGTACAAGAAATGCGAATTTTCCAAAAGGAAATCAAAATAGGAATTTCTTCCAAAATTCAGGCCCTAGGAATTTTACTAGCCAAGAACTGCATAATTTACAAGACAATTATGATTTAATTACGAACAAAATGAAAATTATGAACAGTGTAGTGATAGTGCTTATTCCTATGACGAAAGTTTTGTACAAGCGCAAGAAAGCCTTGATCTATATCAAGAAACTCAACAATATAATTTAGAACAAAATTTTACTCAAGCCCAGCCTCCGAAGAATCAACCTTGATAGAAATTAATTTTTCACAAAATAATTTACCTTGTATTTATATACCAGAGTTAGATGCAAAATTTTTAGTAGATACAGGGAGCACAAGAAGTTTAATTTCTCCGAATCTAGCATACACTTATTTTCAAAACTATATTCAAAATGAACCATTTAATATTCAAACTTCTCATGATGTAAGTTATCATAATGAAGTAGCAGTGATACCAATTTTCGAAATTTTTGAATGTGAACAATGGCATAAATTTCATATTTTTAAATTTAATCCAAAGTATGACGGACTTATTGGTATAGATTTATTACAAAAGTTACAAGCTACTATAAATATTCAAAATCAAATTTTGGTTACACCTTCTAGCCAAATTCCTTTAATATTGGATGAAGAAAACAAGTTAAAAAAGAACTTTCAGCCGCAAACTCAATATTCATGAAACAGAATCAACAGTAGCCAACCCTGGAGATGTAGACGAAGCTATTTTAAAATTCTTAGAAGATATCGCTAATAATACTGCAAATTATGATCAAAATCCGCAAAATGTCGAAAAAGAATCACCCCCGAAAATAAATATACTTCAAGATGTGCAGGTTAGACGTCCTGACCCATCCGATGATCAAACTCCCCGTTCGTTATCAAAAGAAATAGAAAATAGTGGTATCCCTATCCAAGATACTATAATCAATAATAAATTCAATCAAATTCATGTCTCTAAAAGCAGGCAAAACAAAATAACAGTACAAAAAGAAAATTATGGAAATCATAGAATTCTTAAAGTTAGCATACCTTTAGAAGAAAACGAAAAATTAATATTTGATTTCATGAGAGACTATTTAACAGACGCCACCTATTACATGTATTTTGAGAATGAAGAATTACTTACAAATTTTACGAATGTCTATTCCGAATATTTTAGTAACAAAATGCTAAGACTAATTAGATGCACACGTCGTGTCAATACTATTTCCGATATAGAGGAACAGGTCATGTTAATGAAAAATCATCATGAAGGAAAAAAGAATCATCGTGGAATTGACGAAACACTTCAATCTTTAAAGAAAAATTATTATTGGTTAAATATGAAACAAAGTATTACAAAATATATAAATTCATGCGATATTTGTCAAAGAGCCAAATATTCTAGACAAAATCCGTATGTTCCCTTAGTACTTACGGAAACGCCCACGAAACCCTTCGAAGTAATACATGTTGATACATTCTTTTATAATGGAAAACAGTATATTACAATAGTAGATGCATTTTCTAAATTTGGACAAGCATTTTTCATTACTGGCAAAACAGCTATTAATGTATGTAAAACACTTACAAAATATTTTGGTTCTTTTGGAACACCTGATAAAATTGTAGTAGACTCAGGTAAAGAATTCAATAATCAAACTGTTACAGAAATGTTAAAATTACATAAAATTAAAATTCATGTCTGTACCCCTCAGCATCATGAATCAAATAGCATAGTTGAAAGATTTCATTCAACCCTTATTGAACACTTAAGGATTTTAAAAGAAGAATATCCCAATGAGGATGATCTTATTGATTACGCCATTATAGGTTATAACAGTTCAATTCACAGCGCAACAGGTTTTACTCCTTTTGAATTGGTATTTGGTCATACTAATTCAAGACATGCCGATGAAATTCTTACACCAAAAGAAATTTTTACAGACTATGTTCAGAATCATAAACAAAAAATTAGTCAAGTATATGATACGGTTCAAAATAAACTAATTAAGGATAAAGAAAAGGTTTTAGAAAAAAGGAACGTAAAAGGTGATCAATGTGTAGAGTTTACAGTGAATCAAACAGTTTATAAAAAGAGTCCAAAAATCAGGAATAAAAAACATAATAAATTTATAGGACCTTATACTATCGTAAAGATCTTAGAACATAATAAAGCTGAAATAAGAAATAGTAAAGGAAAAATAGAAATTGTTCATATGAAGGAATTAAGGAAGCCTCATTTGTTACAGGACGAAAATGAAAGCCACGAAAATCTTCCTGGTCCTTCTCGTAGTAACCAAACTGATAGCGAGTGAAGTTAAGGTTACAGAGTTATCCAATACCCCCGGTATTTTACCCTTTAAGTTAGGTAAAGCGAATATAATTGATAGAAAACATATATTTTTACATGATATTAATTCAAAATACTTAGATAAGCATATATATAACTTAGTAAAGACGTATACAAAGCTGAACTCCTCTTTAGAGAAAATTACTCCTATGTATTATACAGTACTGAAGAATAAATACGATCAATTATTACCCATGATAACTGAAATGGAAACTAAATTTCAAAATATGTTTTTCAAGAGAAACAAACAAAAGCGAGGATTAATAAACATAGGTGGATCCATAAGCAAGTGGTTATTTGGAACTTTAGACGATTCAGATGGCCAACGTTATGATAATGCTATACAAAAACTGAATTCTAATCAGGAAAAAATTGTTAAGGAAGTAAATTGTCAAATCTCAATTGCAAAAAGCCTTGTTGAAAAATATTCAAAAACAATTGATTCAATTAGTGAAAATCAACAGAAGATTTCTAAATACATTGCTGATTATAAAAAATATATTGATAATGTCACTGATCAAATGCATATTTATACCATTTATGTAAGTACATTAGACCAGCTTTTTATCAGTGCTAATGTTATTATTTCATTTTTGGATAACCTAGAAAATGCAATTACATTTGCTCAGCTGAATATAGTACATCCAGACATTTTAACAAATAAAGATTTAATACAAATTTTGGCAGATATAAAAAGATATTATAAACCTAATGAGATTTTAAATATTAGTTTGCAATCTTGGTATTCGATAATTAGTGTTAAATGTTATTATCGTGAGGAGAGAATCATTTTTGCCATCGAAATACCAATTGCCTATCCACAAACCTTGGAATATTTCCAATTATTCCCAGTTCCTACCAACCAAAGTACCATAATTATACCCCAAAAACCTTATCTGGCTCTTGAAGAAGAAGTTTACCAATATATGGAGCAACCCTGTATCCAAGTAGAAAATTCGTATATTTGCCGACAAGAAGAAATCAAGTTCCACCCTGAGGAAGATTGTGCATCAAGTCTAATCCTAAATAAGAAGCCACTGTGCCAGCCGACACCAGTTCAACCTCCAAACCTGATATTCAACCGAATTAATGAAGAGTATCTAATTATAGTTACAGAAGAAAGAATTAATTTGAAAGCCAGATGTCCAGACCTTGAATACCTCGCCATAAAGGGAAGTGCCCTAATCCAAGTCCCGATGAATTGCAGCTTAGAAAACCAAGAATACCACTTTGGGAGTTCGAAACAAGAAGTATTTGGAAAGCCTTTAATACTACCTGGAGTAATCAGTAACATATCAGTGGACTTAGCAGTCAAATTAAGACCACTGAAATTAGGGAAGATTCCGTTAAAAGAACTTCACAAAATTCAAGAAAACGTTGAAACTATGAATCAGTTGGTGATAGAAGAATCAAGCTCAAATCCAGTAAATTGGTTCCTATGGTCCATCATTATTTTAACAATGGTTGCCATTGCTACCTATATGTCAATCAAGTTTTTGAAAAAGAAATCAAGAAATCAAGAAAGGCCGAGAGAAGTCAAGGGAGTTCAAGAAAATTCGCCTTCAGTGCTTTTCCAGCCCGAAGTCTCTGTTTAAGAAGGGGAGAGTTACGCCACTGCATCCACGAGAGGAAGCAGCCGAGACAGCAGATTCAGCATATTCCTTGTTTATTGTATTGCTTATCTGAAATGTATTATATACTCATTGTTTCAATTATAATTTTTCAGATTCACTTTGCACGGCTAACAATCAACATTGTACTTCTTAAAAAATAAATTTTATTAGTTCGGTCAATCGAATTGTAGTTTTTTAAAAACTCCGGTTCGTAAGCTCCCGAGTTAATTTGCGTAATACTGAGGATGATGATGTACTGATACACGCTGCAGGAACAAAGTTACAAACTTCGGGAAAGAGGGACGCTTCAAGAATATTGAAAGAAATTATGACTTCTCCAAAGAGAGCTACAAAATTAAAAAAAGCATACAAAGCAGTGCAAGCGGATAAAGGAAAACAGCTAACACCTTTATCGGCTCTTTCTATATTCGTCGAAGCTGAACTCTCTCGGCGACAATATGAAATAATCAGAAGTGCTAATAAACAATTATATCCCAGCTACAGTATCTTACAAAGAGCAAAACGTGACTGCTATCCGCCCAAAGAATCGTACGAAGTGACTGAGACATGCGCTCAAGTAAATCTTCAAGATCTGTTAAACCATACTGTGTCAAGATTATTGACTTATTTGAAGGATGTTTTATGCAATCTCAACCCTGATGAATGTAATTCCTTAGAACTGATATGCAAATGGGGCTGTGATGGATCACAGCAGGCGCAATTCAAGCAAAAAATGGAAAACGACGCCACTGATGCAAACATTTTTCAAAGTAGCCTCGTGCCTCTTCGGTTAGTATTTGGCACAAAAAATCAAAACATTCTATGGCAAAATCCAACTCCATCATCACCCCGATATTGCCGTCCTATTAGGATTCGCTTCGTTAAAGAAACGGTGGACATAACACAACACGAAGTCAGCTATGTAAAGAAGGCTATTGACACCTTGCAGAATACAACGTTTGTATTGGATGAAACACTGTATTCAGTAAAGCATACTATGATGCTCACAATGGTGGATGGAAAAGTGTGTAATGCCAACACACAGACCACGGTGCTACATTTGTGGCACAACATCCAAACGATTCAATGATTTAACAATCAAAAGAGATGTTGATGTAGACCGCGCACTTTCATTTGGATTATCCACTTTGCACGCCAGAATTCGTCTCTTTGAAAGCATATTGCACCTTTCATATAAACTTTCAGTAAAGAAATGGCAGTTAAGGTCTGATGCTGACAGAGCAATACTTAAGGAGAGGAAGCAAGTAATTCAAGAGTGATTTAAACGTGAAATGGGCCTAATAGTGGACATAGTGAGAACCGGGTTTGGGAACACAAATGACGGTAATACGAGCAGAAGATTTTTTGCCAATCCTGAGCTAGCTGCAGCAATAACTGGGGTTGATTTTAATTTAATCTACCTTCTCAAAGTCATTCTTGAGGTTATATCAAGTTGTCATAAGGTCAATTTGCAGAAGTTCGCAGATTATTGCATGGACACAGCCAAACACTATATAAGTTTGTATCCGTGGCACCCTATGACACCTACAATGCATAAGATCCTGGTACACGGTGCAACAGTAATAGAAAAAGCATTGTTGCCTATTGGGATGCTCTCGGAAGAAGCCGCTGAAGCACGAAATAAACATTTTCGGCTATATAGACAAAATTTTGCAAGAAAATTTTCAAGGGTTGAGTGTAACATTGATGTTATAAATAGGTTACTGCTCAGTTCTGACCCACTGATTACTAGCATGAGGCCTACCCCAAAAAAACGGACAATGCCATTCACAAAGGAGACAATAGAAATGCTGCTTCCTGCTGCACCTGAATCTGAAAATGACTCAGATTACGATATGGAGACGGTTCCTGAATGTACAGAGATTGATCAGGACGAAGAAGAACCTTGGCATTTATCACCTTAGTAATACTAATTATAGCTACTAGTACAGTTTCATGAAAGAATTGTCATTAAAGTTATAAATTGCTCAAATGTTGTTTTACTACATTCCTTCTTAATGTTTTAAGACATTATTCTTTGAAAAACACTTCTTTTAACTTAAACTCAACTAGGCAACCTTCAGAAGTACAAAGAATGAAAGATATAATTTTCACCGACTAGATTGGTAAGGCGTAGTGACGTGCCGGAGCCAGAGGCGAGCGGTAGTGGCAGGCGTGCCATGCTGCTGGGGTCCGAGATGGTAGGGTACTTCGACCCTGAGGAACCTGACATGAGTGTAGATCGGTGGGTGCACCAGATCGACCAGCTTGGCGAGGTCCATGGGTGGACATCTTATGAGAGGGCGACTCTCGCGTAAGCTAAGCTGGCGGGCTCGGCAAGGCGTTGGTTCCTGCAGTTGGAGGAGTATAGCAGGACCTGGGACCAGTGGAAGGAGGCTCTCCGCACGGCGTTTCCCAGGCGACGGGATTTCGCGGAGATGCTGGAGGAGATGTTGGCGCGGCGCAAGTCATCGGGCGAAACGATGTCGATGTATTACCATGAGAAGCTGGCGCTATGCTCTCGTGTGGGGATAGCAGGCGATAAGATAAGGCTGTCTCCTGCATCATCAGGGGCCTCCCGGTGGAATTGGGGGCGAACGCGCAGGCGACGCGATGCAGGACTCCTCAGGCCCTGTATAATGATATACTGGCGGGATTGGAGAGCTACGGGCGAGTAGCGACCCAATCCAAGGCGGCGGTGGCCATCAGGGTAGGCGTACCCAGCAGGGCGGTAGTCCCAGTAGCGAGGGAAAGGCAAAGGTGCTATAATTGCCAGCAAATCACCACCCATCTCAGCAAGGACTGCCCCATGCCGTCGGTGGAATGGTGCAGGGGTTGCGGAGATCAGGGGCATATTTTGAGTAGATGGCAACAGACATACCGCGTCGACGGTAAGTCTATTACTAACCCCCGATAATAAATGTTTCAGGCACCTGGTATACATTTGCGGCGTAGGCGTCAGGGCGTATATCGACACTGGGTGTGAGGCGAACCTGATAGCGTTGGCGACGGCGGAGAAGCTAGGTCTGGAGTTGGATCCCAATGACGCTGGGCAACTCCTTCAGGGCTTTGGCGGCGGCCATGCCTTGAGCCGTGGGTCGGTGAGATTTGAGATGACACTGGCGGAGTGTCAGCTCGAATTGACCGCTCTGGTGACCGAGGCGGACATGGGCCAAATAGAGCTTCTCCTGGGGCAGGCGACCCTTAACACCCCTGGCGTTACAATGGTGGTCAGAGGCGGGCGGCTGTATCTGACCACCAAGCCTAAAATAGAGGAGTTTTTCGCCACTATTATACTGGAGGAAAACGGCGGGCGATGCAAAGTGATTCTGGCGGAGGATGTCACCTTATTATCCGACAGTGTGAGCTGCGTAAAAGTTGAGGTTCATGGAATACCGGGCGTAGAGTACTTCATGGACAAGAAATCTTTTCCGCACAGGCGATCGGCGATCCTCATACCGGCAGGCGTGCTGAAGGGCGAGGCGGACCACATAAAGGTCGTAAACAGCGGCGAAGAGACCATCCTTTGGCGGAAAGCAAGGCTCGTAGCGAGGGCGGAGGCGTGCCGTCCGGAGGGAAGTCAAGAAGGCGTCGTTAGGGTAAGGGCGATTAATGTGTTTAATGACCTAGATTTGAGTAACATAGTACTAGGCGATGTGACTGGCGAATGCAAGAGGCGGTTGCTTGATTTATTGAGGTAAGGCGGATTGTTTTTCTAAAGGCGAAGGCGACCTTGGTTTAGGCATTTAGGCGAATTGCAGATTAGGCTAACTTCGCATATACCCATTTATTACAGGCCCTATAGGTTGTCATACAAGGAGAGAGAGCTGGCGAGGGACAAGATGCAGACTCTCCTGGAGGCGGGCGTAATCAGAGAGAGTGTATCGGCGTATGCGAGTCCTATCGTTCTGATCCCAAAGAAATCTGGCGAGATAAGGATATGCGTGGATTACAGGGCGTTGAATGCTATCACGAAAAGATAAGATATCCACTACCTTTGATATCGGACCAGTTGGATAGGTTGGCGAACAAAAGTTTATGTCGCAAGCACAACGAGGAAGTAAAATGACGCTAGATACGAGTATACTAGCTGCTCTAAGGTTTTTCGCTTGTGGGTCTTACCAAAAAGACAAAGGAGAAGAACATGTGATTGCTCTATCACAGCAGTCAATGAGTAGGTGTATCCACGAAGTTTCAACAGCATTAGAGGGTGTTGCTGCAAGGTGGGTCAAGTTCCCATTAAATAATGAAGACAAGAAGTTGGTAAAGTTAGGATTTATGCAAAAGTTCAACTTCCCAGGGGTTGTGGGTGTAATAGATGCCACTCATGTGGCTATACTGAAACCTGTTGAAAATGAGCATATATATGTAAATCGAAAAGGGTGAGTTCTGGATTAAAAAATGGATTCAAAAAATTAATTCACATATCTCCAAAACAACAGAAAACTTCAAGGATGGTGCTGTTTAAACATGTGAGTACAAAGTGCTTTAGAAACAAAATCATGCTTTTTCAGCATCTTAGAATCAATGCTCCAGTTATATCAAATTTGTTGGAAGGCATCACTTTTTGACTGACACATCTATCTTTATTTCAGCTTCCACTCCAAGAACGTCCAAATAATTTGTGATGCTAATCTTGTCATCTTGAGTGTAAATGCGAATTATGGTGGATCCACGCATGATTCCTTTATATGGAGAAATTCACTGGTCCATACCCATATGGAGCAGAACTATTTGGAAGGAGATAGGTCATCCTGGCCTTTAGGAGGTAGTGGCTATCCTCAGCAGCCATGGCTTATGACTCCCTTTAGAAATACGTTAGCCAATACGCCACAAAGGCGTTACGATAATAGGCTATCACTAGCAAGAAACACTGTTGAGAGATGCATAGGTAAAAACCAATTGAATAGTTAGGGTGCAAGTAAAAAAGTTACAAAAACATTATAAAATGTCTTTATTTATAATGTTTTTCGAAAAGGCAAAAATTATTTCACATATCTCCAAAACAACAGTAAACTTCAAGGATGGTGCTGCTTAAACATGTGTGTGCCAAGTGCTTTAGAAACAAAATGATGCTTTTTCAGCATCTTAGAATCCAAGCTCCAGTTATATTAAATTTGTTAGAAGGCATCACCTTTTGACTGACACATCTACCTTTATTTCAGCTTCCACTCCAAGAACGTCCAAATAATCTGTGATGCTAGTCTTGTCATTTTGAGTGTAAATGCGAATTATGGTGGATCCACGCATGATTCCTTTATATGGAGAAATTCACTGGTCCATACCCATATGGAGCAGAACTATTTTGGAAGGAAATAGGTCATCCTGGCTGTTAGGAGATAGTGGCTATCCTCAGCAGCCATGGCTTATGACTCCCTTTAGAAATACGTTAGCCAATACGCCACAAAGGCGTTACGATAATAGGCTATCACTAGCAAGAAACACTGTTGAGAGATGCATAGGTAAAAACCAATTGAATAGTTAGGGTGCAAGTAAAAAAGTTTCAAAAACATTATAAAATGTCTTTATTTATAATGTTTTTCGAAAAGGCAAAAATTATTTCACATATCTTCAAAACAACAGTAAACTTCAAGGATGGTGCTGTTTAAACATGTGTGTGCCAAGTGGTTTAGAAACAAAATCATGCTTTTTCAGCATCTTAGAATCAATGCTCCAGTTATATCAAATTTGTTGGAAGGCATCACTTTTTGACTGACACATCTATCTTTATTTCAGCTTCCACTCCAAGAACGTCCAAATAATTTGTGACGCTAATCTTGTCATCTTGAGTGTAAATGCGAATTATGGTGGATCCACGCATGATTCCTTTATATGGAGAAATTCACTGGTCCATACCCATATGGAGCAGAACTATTTGGAAGGAGATAGGTCATCCTGGCCTTTAGGAGGTAGTGGCTATCCTCAGCAGCCATGGCTTATGACTCCCTTTAGAAATACGTTAGCCAATACGCCACAAAGGCGTTACGACAATAGGCTATCACTAGCAAGAAACACTGTTGAGAGATGCATAGGTAAAAACCAATTGAATAGTTAGGGTGCAAGTAAAAAAGTTACAAAAACATTATAAAATGTCTTTATTTATAATGTTTTTCGAAAAGGCAAAAATTATTTCACATATCTCCAAAACAACAGTAAACTTCAAGGATGGTGCTGCTTAAACATGTGTGTGCCAAGTGCTTTAGAAACAAAATCATGCTTTTTCATCACCTTTTGACTGACACATCTACCTTTATTTCAGCTTCCACTCCAAGAACGTCCAAATAATCTGTGATGCTAATCTTGTCATTTTGAGTGTAAATGCGAATTATGGTGGATCCACGCATGATTCCTTTATATGGAGAAATTCACTGGTCCATACCCATATGGAGCAGAACTATTTTGGAAGGAAATAGGTCATCCTGGCTGTTAGGAGATAGTGGCTATCCTCAGCAGCCATGGCTTATGACTCCCTTTAGAAATACGTTAGCCAATACGCCACAAAGGCGTTACGATAATAGGCTATCACTAGCAAGAAACACTGTTGAGAGATGCATAGGTAAAAACCAATTGAATAGTTAGGGTGCAAGTAAAAAAGTTACAAAAACATTATAAAATGTCTTTATTTATAATGTTTTTCGAAAAGGCAAGGTTCAGCCAATACATAGTTGAATGTAAGATGCTGTCTCTAACATTAATAGAAATGAATTTGAAGATTTTATTGAATATAACATATTTGTTTTAGGCTTATTAAAAAGGAGGTTTCGCTGCCTGGCAAAAGAGAGAGTGTTGAGGTATAACCCATCTAAAGCTGGATGCATCATTAATGCGTGTTGTGTTTTACACAACATGTGCATTAGTGCAAATATACAAATGGACCAGCAGCCTCAACATGATCCAGAGCTACCAGCTGAAGAAATTGACGTATTTCCCCCTCGAGTGAGTCAGGATGGAATCACTCTGAGAAACCATATATTGAATATGTGTTTTCAATAATTTGATTTACATATATATGTGCTCATCTCCAACAGGTTGTAGTGTAGCTACATTACACCTAGAACTGCTTGTCTTCATTATTTACTGGGAACTTGATGCACCTTACAGCAATATTCTGGAATGCTGTTACAACTTCATGGATAAATCTACTACAATCACATGTTCTTCTCCTTTGCCTTTTGCCTTTTGGAGAGACCTGCAACCGAAGAACCTTAGAGTCTTTCATATACATAACTCCTTCGATAAGCAAAAAAGTAGAGATGAAACGGATAGTTGTTTGGCCGGATACCGGATGCCGAATATTCGGTGAGCTGCGCGGCCGGATGGCCGAATATCCGGCAGCCGAATATCCGGCCATGGCGATCGGGTCAATTCGTGCGGATTTCAACCGAAACCGATAATCGCGGCATGGAGATGATGCGTGGTTCTCGAAGCGGCGTGTGTACGTTGTTTACTGTTTTAGTTTCAGTTTAGTTTACTCGCTGCGTGATTCGCGTGCAACGATATTTTATTAATAATATTAATATTCCTATAATACTATACTTCGCAATCTTCGCAATAGAACTGAAACATGTCATCAGGAATAAGAAGATCGCCAATTTGGGAATATCTCGACATCAATAGTGAAAATAATAGGTTTGCTGATTGTTTGTTGTGCCGGCTTCGAATTTCTCGTGGTGGTGAAGGAAAAACGGCAGGTATGTGTCCGTGTGTTTCGTTATTTTTATTTTGCATTTGAATTAGTGAATTACTGTTGTGAATTACTTCGTACTACAGGTGGGAGATAACCTTTATTCATAGTTGCTATAATTCTTCAGGAGCCAGCCCTAGAATGCAATGATTTAAGTTATATTCATAGTTATAAGACTTATTACAGTGTACTCACCATCTACTAGTTAACACATCGTAGACGGGGCCCCCATCAGATCATTTCATGCATGTCATGGTACTTGCCATCATAGTTAAGATCACGTATCATAGTTAAGTGACAACACACTCTCAGCGCTAAGAAAAGATCCTTTAAGGACAAACTCCACATATTTTGGTCTAATAAACTAATTTAATACAACTTGTTCTATTTATTACCATTAATACCATCTATTTTATTTTATAAACAAAGTTATCTCAGAACATCTTTTCCAGCTCATCCCACTCAATGTCAATCCGTTCCTAACCTCATTGTCGGAAAATTGAACCCACGGAATTTTGAAATTTGGATGTCCCCTGATTTTAATTCGCACACTACGTGTCATGTTTTAAAATTGGCGCCCAACGTGGGGTTTGAGTGTTTCAAATTTCACGCTCAATGTTTCATAAATGGCACCCTATGTGTCATGTTTCAGTACACAGGAAATTGAATGGTTCATTAACTATTATGCCCAAGATGGAAGGAGGAATAATTTTTAATTTAATATAAACCTGAAATATAGGATGAATGATATCAGAAGCACCTTTACATACTTTGTACATATATCTATAATATCTATAACAAGCATACATCGAGTAGATGGAAGTTTCATAAAAGTATGTAGGTATGTACCTATAATCAATTTCTCATTGACTGAGCTGGGATTATTAATTAAGGTGGCTGTGATTAATACTACTTTTTATGATTGTGTCACAAACTATCGCAATTAGCAATTATACAATAATTATAAGGTAAACATAAAAAATCTGGCTTTAGTTTGCAGATCAATCGTTATGTTTTGATTTTCTGCTATGATTTTGATACATGAATTCTAAAATATTTTTGACAAAAGTGTCCATCCAGCTTTGAAGTTTTGTTTTTAATATTGACAAAATGCTATTGGATGATACTTATTAACTATAGACCTCAATGCCCAATAGAAACCTGGCGTCAAACAAGGTCCAATAGAAAAGCCCCGTCAAAGCATTCGTCAGAATATGCATGTTGATAAAATCGGGCCTAAGTCTTCCATGTCACGAAAATTGATGTCCTTTGGATGTGGGATGTTATATTGCATATGAGAATTTTAGTATGATATGTTATCTTGACAGCAATGGCTTCGAGGTTAGTGTTTAGATGTACCTCGTCAGCTTGAATATTATTTTTTGTAAATATAGCTACACCACCAGCTCCCCTACCTTCGGTCTGCCTATTTTTGTGAAAACGTGCAGTTCTTTAATCCGATCCGATTTCCAGTTTTTTTTTTTTTTTGATAGTTTCCTCCTTATTTTTGGGTCCTTAGTGTAGTTCTTTATTGTGGCGATTATGTCTTTGGATTTGTAGGAGTTGTCAATGAGGTCGGCTACTTCGGTGGTGTTCAGCTTTATTTTGGGAAACTGTGACTTGATATACTCCTCAGCTGGTTTTAGGAGTTCCTCCGTTTCTGCCGTAGATTTGATTTTCTTTATAGGTGCCTCTATTGGAGGGCTCAGAGAGTCATTAATATCGGATGGTGATGATAGTTGTCGTTTAGCCTGTTGAGCTGACGAAGTTTGTGGAGCATGGGTATCGATTTCAATTGCTGGTGGTCGGGATGTGTCTGCTTGGATGTTTTGGTTGTTGAGTTGTGATGTATTTTATGGTACAGTATTGATTACGGTGGTGTTTTCTTCAATAGCTACTACGTTATTAGATCAGGGGTGGGATTCCGTTCTGAATCGAGAAACTCGATCTCGATAGATGATCAACTCGATAGAATTATAAACCCAGATTCTGTTACTCGATCTGTTCTGGCTTCGGAAATCTTCGGGAATTCGTTAGTTGAAATGACACATATTATGATCTACCTATGACATTAAATCATTGTTTTTTGGTCCTAACCTCAAATATACCCAGAAACATTATTTATTTTTTACTTCTGTGTCATCGGCATAGACTGCTCTGGTCATTAGCCTCATTATTTTTTTGTTTCCATCTTTGTAATAATAATCATAGACATACTAATGTTGCCAATTGTGAGAGAGCTTCTATTACAGCAACAGAGAGAACTGCATCGGAGAAGAATGGAAATTAGAGAAAAAAGCAATCCTTTCGAGCTCCCCGCCAATAGGTTTATAGAACTGTTTCGATTAAATAGAGATTACATACATGTTTATTTATCAAAGTTATATAATAACATAAACAAAAGGTCCTGTAGGCATATGATTGAGGAAATTCGACCTTTGGTTCAGGAGAGATTTTCAAGAAAGGGATTTACTCTGAGGCGAAGTTCTTTGCAGCCTTAGATTCTACGCCACAGGTTCATACCATCATACCAACGATGTAGGTATTGGACAAGAATACTCAGCTGGAATGAGTCAAACATCCATAGTGAAATAAAAGTTTATTTTCCAGTTACTGCAGCCACTAATATACTGACAATTTCCATTAAGTTTGACAAAACTGAAGTACGGGGCTCACTATAAAAGTTCAGTGCTTGTGTAAACAGATGTATAACCTCACTACTCTTGAAAATCTAAGCATCGAATCGACTGCTCTGCAGCTGTCGAGTATAGATATTGTCGAATTGTGACAAACGGAATCGCTACTATCGTTTTTGATATCAAACTCGATATCATTTTTAAAACGGAATCCCATCCCTGTTCGGACATTTCTCGATGGTATGGCTTGATTGTTTACACTGGCTGCAGGTGGGGCCGTCTAAGGACAGGAAGATTCTGTAGGTCGTTCCTTCGTATGTGAGCGTCACTGAATCTTGTATTGGGTTTTCATTTGGAACGATGAATACTTGTCTGCGAAAACTCAGTACATGACTGTATTCGTTTTCAGCCATGCCCACTCTTAGGTGCGTCATTCCGGATAGTGATTTCACACCCATATTTTTCAGCAAGTCTTCTATGATAATATTAGGTATCGAAGGGCACACGTTAGAAACCACAAGTCGTAGAGCGGGGGTAACTAATCGTCTTATTTCTATGTCGTGTTCTTGAATTTTTATAGTTTTGTGTATTGAGACTACTTCAGTTGCTACGTTGGAACTACTAAGGTATATGCAGATGCGATTGTTGGAGATGCGGGATGCGAATAAGATATTTTTTGGTCCAACAATTGCTACTGCAACGATGTAGTCGCGAATCTTGATTCCTTCAATGGATGTCAGTAGAATTGCTTGATCTTTAGTTGGAGACGTTATAGTGGGTTGTTGTAGGAGTGCACTGGAGTACGATGGTTGGTTGGTATGAGATGTATTGGTTTGTGACATTTTGAGGTAGGTATTAGGTGTTCTGATGTCAGTGATGTATCTTATGCCGGCCCTGTCGACGCCGCGCTGGACTGCCGCGTACGGCTAGTGCGCCGGTGCGACTACCCGTATAAGGTTTGTTTATATTTGATGAATTTTTTTTATGTATGAATCTTACTATTTAGCTGGTCGGTTGTTGGAGTACCACTATTATTACAGTACATGCACTTTTAACGAGAAATTAGCATGAAATATTGCATTAATTAGACTAGAATATCACTCACGACAATAGTGCGTCTGTCGTGGTTGACGGTCAGGGCCGTCCTAAATAATACTACTACAATAGTACTTGATCAAGTGAAAACACTAAATTAACGAGATAATATAGGTCAAGTGTGCTGAGGGAACAATTTTATAGACGTCATGCATAATTATCAAGCAGATCTATCAGGTAGGCTATGAAATTTTAAACGACACAGTCAAAATAAAATGTTTTTTTAATCTTTCAAACGCATTAGTTTTAGAGTGCCTCCCTTCTGGATATCGCTGTTTATAGTTAATATATTCTAGATGCAATTTCTCAAAGATTCTCCTAAATACCCTCAATGGAAAAATTAATTAGCTCGTTTTTCTCACAGTACGGAATTATTGAGCAGGTTATGGAAACATCCACCGAAAAGGCAAGGAGCACGTTGTACCGGATGCATTGTCGCGTGCAGTACCAGTCACTAATGCACTGGAAGACATTGTGCATCATGAATCTAGAAACAAATCTAAAGATTCTTGGTATTTAGGCATGATGGAGAAAATTCGAAGGTCCCCAGAACAATATCCCCTGTGGAGGATAGAAGATGACGTTTTATATAAACGTTCTAATCCAAGATATCCAGATCTTTCTGAGGAAAGAGATTTCTGGAAGAAAGAAGTTCCAAAAGAGGACCGCCCCATGCTGATCAAACAAAATCACGATCCACCTACGTGCGGCCATCTTGGTATCTTCAAGACGCACGCTAGGTTAGCCGAGAAATATTATTGGCCCCGAATGAAAGCAGATATTTCCCGATACATTAGCCGTTGTGAAGTATGTTTAAAGACAAAACCGGAGCAACGACCGCCAGCTGGACATATGCTAAGCGTTGCCCCTACAATCACTCGCCCTTGGGAAATGTTGAGTATAGATATAGTAGGACCCCTTCCGAGGAATAGTTCAGGTCATGTATATATTTTGTCTGTAGTTGACATATTTTCTAAGTTCGTTTTACTTTTCCATCTTCGTCGCGCAACGGCTCGATGTATAGTTAAGCCACTGGAAGAACAAGTTTTCTTACTCTTTGGAGCCCCGGCTCGAATAATTACCGATAACAGTAGTCATTTTAAAAATAAGGAAGTCACCGACTTATTGATGAAGTACGATATAGAGCATAGGTATACTCCCCATTACCATGCCCAAGCAAATCCCGTAGAACGTGTACACCGCGTGTTGAAAACCGCGCTCACTTCTTACGTTGCGGAAAACCAGCGGTCGTGGGATAGATACTTACCTCATGTAGCAGCAGCTATTAGATCCGCCCGACACGAAACCACACAAGTCACTCCGAATTTTGTTATATTTGGTCGTGAAGTAGTCCTTTCGGGAAAAGAAAACCCTGTGGCTCCGAGCAAACCTTTCCAACCTACCAAACGCCATGAAGCCCTTAAAAAGGTCTTTCAGGACATTCAGACTAAGTTGCTTTAGGGGTATGAACGCTCCAGTCAGCGCTACAATCTCCGTCATCGCCCTGATACTTTCAAGTTAGGTCAGAGGGTTTGGAAACGTAACATTACGCTATCGGATGCTGCTAAGGGTGTCACATCTAAATTGTCCCCTAAGTTTGATGGTCCGTATCGAATTGCGCGTATTGTCTCCCCGTGGGCTTACGAACTCATAGACCAAGCTGGAAAGACCAAAGGAGTATAGTCCGCGCACGATATAAAGGCACATCCACCAGAGGAAGTTGAAAGTTAGGGTTAAGTTGTTTTCTCGTTTTTAGATTTAGTTGCTTCGTTAGCTGTTTAGGTAGTCAAAGCCTTCATGGGAAGTTGCTATGTATAGTGGTATGAATTCCGTCATTCCGAAAGATACGGAGATGGAAGATTCTTTGATATTAACTTTTTTTTTGAGGTTACCGTGGTAGAAGGTTACGAGTACCATGTTTTTATTTTCATTTTGGGAAAGTTTTTCCTTTGTGAAAGTTTTCCCCAGAAAAAACTTTGCCAGGAAGGGAGGGTGTTTAAAGTTCGGGAGAACTGATGATTTGATTTATCATTTATAGTCTCAGAAAAGAAGTCTGTGTCACCTGGAAAAGAAAGAAAAATTAGTATTAACGTTCGATTAGGATATTTCGTTACATCTATTGTTTACATCTTCTCGACAGGTAAAAATAAGGTTGGATTTCCCTTTCGTCTGTCATTCGTCTTTCTGTCATGGGAGACAATTGACAGAAGTTGGTTTAGCGCCAGTTTTCCGGAAAAAGGCAGACATTTTACTTTTCCTTCTGGGTCCCTTGAAAGACCAAGTGGTCATACTTTCGTGGATTTAAGAGGGCAAAAACCCAGTTTCATTTGACTTTTCGGCTTTCTAAGCACCACATCTGTGGGATGTGTGGGAAGTCAAACAAGGAAAAACACTTCTAAAGGCCACACAACATCAACGGTAGGTGTCTAACCTTACTTTCAGAATTTCACTTTGAATCTCTCATTTATCACTAAAATATCCTGGAAATATTGAGAACTTACCTGTTTTCAGTCAGCTAATGCTTGTGTTTTGTCCACAGGCCTTTTACTCTTTATTTTAAGTCTACCTCAAGTCTCTGCTTCTTTATGTTGTGATCGTATATCCTGTTTCGCCTTCCACACCAACTGCCTCTTCTGCACGAGTTGCACTACCTGATGCCAGAGATTAAGATCAACTGAGCCAATATTGTTGGATTGGCATTGCTTCCTACCACATATCTCCAATACTACGTTGGATGAGACGCAGTACCCCCACGTACAATACGCTCGTTACGATTGATGTTGGAACTACTAAGGTATATGCAGATGCGATTGTTGGGAGATTCGGGATGCGAGTAAGATATTTTTTGGCCCAACAATTGGTCCTACTGCAACGATGTAGTCGCGAATCTTGATTCCTTCAATGGATGTCAGTAGAATTGCTTGATCTTTAGTTGGAGACGTTATAGTGGGTTGTTGTAGGAGTGCACTGGAGTACGATGGTGAGTTGGTATGAGATGTATTGGTTTGTGACATTTTGAGGTAGGTATTAGGTGTTCTGATGTCAGTGATGTATCTTATGCCGGCCCTGTCGACGCCGCGCTGGACTGCCGCGTACGGCTAGTGCGCCGGTGCGACTACCCGTATAAGGTTTGTTTATATTTGATGAATTTTACTGATAGTTGTATGTATGAAACTTACTATTTAGCTGGTCGGTTGTTGGAGTACCACTATTATTACAGTACATACACTTTTAACGAGAAATTAGCATGAAATATTGCATTAATTAGACTAGAATATCACTCACGACAATAGTGCGTCTGTCGTGGTTCGTGGTTGACGGTCAGGGCCGTCCTAAATAATAGTACTTGATCAGGTGAAAACACTAAATTAACGAGATAATATATAATTATATTATAATTAAATATTATATAATTATCAAGCAGAGCTATCAGGTAGGCTATGAAATTTTAAACGACACAGTCCAAATAAAATGATTTTTCAATCTTTCAAACGCATTAGTTTTAGAGTGCCTCCATTCTGGATATCGCTGTTTATAGTTAATATATTCTAGATGGAATTTTTCAAAGATTCTCCTAAATACCCTCAATGGAAAAATTAATTAGCTCGTTTTTCTCACAGTACGGAATTATTGAGCAGGTTATGGAAACTGTCCATTTTTCAAAGCCTACCTGATAAATCTGCTTGATAATTATGCATCATGCCTCCAAAATTGTTTCTTCAGCATACTTGAATTTATTATCTTGATGATTCAGGGTTTTGACTCCATCAAATACTATCATGGCCCTATAATTTAGTTATCCGTTAAATAAAAAACGATTTCAATAGTACTTTCTCAAAATAAATAAATTTCAGTACACAAATAGAAGCTATATTTTAAATTTACCGAAAAATCGAAATATCTCGGAAAGTGATGGACTTACGTACAAGTGCTATACAAAGATGAAAGAACATATTAAAAGCAATTCTTTGGTATAATAAAATATTGGAAGTTACGTTTAAAAAAAAGAGAAATTCTAGATTTTACATTCTACATCACCCTGTATACGAATATGCGTCGCGGGCTTGTTTTATAGCCCATTTTGATACAAGAGGATATTTTTAATCTTTCTATGTAAAAAGAAATAATTTTTGATTCAATATTTTTTGATATACCGTACGTTCGTTCGACAGCGATTTGGATATATGTTGCATCACCACGTAGTTATTTATGGATCACCCTGTCTAAATAAAAATATTTTCTGAGCAATGTGAATATCCGTGGCTACAACTTTTATGTACAACTTTTTTCGCTATCTTCTACAGTAGTGGAGTTACCGGCCGAGCCGGTACTAAAAACTCACCCTGTATATACATACATAAATAGCGATAAATCTATATATAAATAGTGATTACAGATTATAGAATCAGAAGTAATATTAACAAAAATTACAAAAAAAAATCAGGCAAAAATACAATGTTGACATGACAAACCTACGATAACACATTAAAATATTAATAAAAGTTACACCAGACACTACAGTTAAAAGTTCAAAATTATACAAATTTTGCCAAATATGTTATGCATTTAGTTCAGTGAAGTCATTGTGGAGGTATTCCTCATGATTATAAAATGATTTCTTGATCAAGTTTTTCTTGATCACAAAAAATATTAATTTTCAATACTTTCATCTCGCTTGGTAGAGCGTTGTATGTAGAAGTGCAAGGCATAATAATTTATGCCTGTTCTTATTTGCTAATTCTCGTACTTTGTATTTTAAAGTTGGCAGCTTGTCTTGTATTATGACAATGAATATCATTATGTCTGGTATGTTATGTTTGGTTTTATGTGACAAGCATTCTAAAATAAAAATACAGGGTAATGTTAGTAGGTGTAACCTGATAAACCCATCTTTGCAGGGCTGTATATTTCAAGTTGACCAATACTCTTACACACCGTCTCTGTATGCCAAAAATATCTTTATAATGTGCAGAATAACCCCAATTCAATATATAATATGACCTAGCTGATTGAAAATATGCATAATAAATCGTCGTTGCTCTGACAAAGTGGTGTAAGCGCCATGTCGCTCAAAAATGAGATATGTTCACCAAATCATTAGGTTATAAGATTTCTGTGATCCGACAAACTGGCGAGCGTGTACTCTTACGCATTTCCATTATACAACAAGTTAGTAATAGGCGTATACAACACTAAGCCTAATTTCAGTATTAGACAAAAAGGCGAATATCCCAAATGTGGATTTACGCCACCTTGTGAGGTCCTGTAACATTCACATTGGTTGATACGCCAAACTGGTGTTTCCAGTTACCCGCGGGGGCGCTCGCAAACGTAAACAAATATGGAAGAAAGCGACTAATTTGTTGACTGTTTGTAGCTGTTGCCTTTGTTTCGGACGTTAAGAGTACTACAGCTTTTTCAGCTGTTTCAGATAATTCACTGAGACAATGGACGTGATAGTGAAGTCGGAAAGTAGTGGTATCAACGTAGTTTCATCAAAAGACATAATACCGGTTCTTAAAAACAGTGTCTTACGTGAAGGTGTGAAGGTTAAAATGTACTGGCCCCCTGAAAAGAAATACTACGTTGGAACAGTTATCAGTACTGTTACTGAAAGTGATGACACTGACGACAGTATTTCATTTAGCGACCTATTAAAACATGACAAACAGATTTCTTCCAGTAAAATTACTATTCATGAAGACAAATGTGACAGTGGCGAAGATGTACCGTTGGGTGTTCTAAAAAGCTCGCTAATAACTGCAGGCTTCGTCCCAAGGCTACAAGAAGAGTGTGGCACTCAAGTCCCTAGTGAAGTTCATTTAGCTACCATTTCAACTCAGAATATGGAGGAAAACATGGGTATTTGTTGTAATACATATTCTAACGAATATAAGCGCCAAAGAAAATAGTTCGACTATTGTCCAAAATTGTTAATTTCAGTGTTGCAAAGAAGAGGTATCATTTGCTTCTTGTGCACGCTGCAATGTACTTTTGTGCTGGAACCACTTTGAGAGAAATGAAAACTGCAATAGACACGGAGATTTCAGCGACTATTTTGAGAATGGACGGGAAAATAACTTGTGTGAAGCACGAGTTACAGAATCTAGTACCAACAGTGTTATGCCAGCAACATGCAATCCCACGCTTGTTGATAATAATGTATTTTCTAACTATGCAGTAGATGGAGAGAGACGAGAAACACCTCTCAAAAAAATAATAAGAACGAACAAAAAGAAAATCGCACATGAACACAAGAAAAAGCCTACGTTAGTACTGCGACAAGAAAACCTAAACCTGGCAAAATTATGAAACCTCGATGTGAGCAAAGTAAGTGTCATTATGAGAGAGTGTATTAGTATTGACGAAGAACAAAGGAAAAAAATATTTGAAGCATTTTATGAAACAGGCAGCCTACAGTTGCAAAGAGAATTTATTGTTCGATATGTGGCGGCTCAAAACGTGAAAAGAAGAAGACCTCAAGCTGATAATTCCAGAAGAACATTGACAATCAGTTATACTATACCAAAAGGAAATGGGAAAGTAGGTGTTTGTAAAAGTATGAGACACTACGGACAGCTATGAGCAAGAGGACAGAAGAAGGAGTGGTAGAAAAAGAAAGAAGAGGAGGGAGAGTTCAAGACCTAAAAGAAAAAGACAAGAAAGTAAGAGCTTCTATTCTTCAACATATTCAACGAATTCCCAGAACGAAATCGCACTATTGTAGGAAATCTACAACAAGAGAATATCTATATGCAGACCTCACTGGTGAGAAAAATGTTTGCTTTGTATGAAGAAGAAAATGCTGGAAAGGATACAATGTGTAGCTACCATACTTATAGGAGAGTGTTTAGGTCATTAAATATGTCCTTTCATCACCCCAAGAAAGACCAATGCTCTCTTTGTATGACTTACAGAAAGGGCACTGATGAACAGAAAAATGCAATTGAAAATTTATTTGTTGAGCATACAAATAAAAAAAATGCAGTAAGAGAAAAAAAGACAAGAACAAGGAGTTGCCTAAAATGTATTCCAATATAATTGCATCAGCGGTATTTGATCTACAACAGGTAACTACTCTTCCGATAAGTAATGAAGCTGCTATTTTCTACCGAAAGCACCTTTCAGTATTTAATTTTACTATATACGATATTGGAAACAAAGAATGTATACGTTTTCAATGGGATGAGACTATCAGCAAACGCAGAGCTGTCGTGTGTCGCTACTTGCCTTAGATATTAAGATAATTGCGAAATGTTCGAAGTAAACTTATTTGCGGACGGTTGTGGTGGTGGCCAGAACCGCAATACTATAGTTTTTACTATGTTACTTCACACCATCACTAATGCCAAAAATCTAAGGAGTATATCATTGTCCTTTTTTGAAGCCAATCACGGTCAGAATAAAGGCGACTCGGCCCATAGTTCTATTGCCACAGCTATGTCGCGTTGGTCGGAAATATCAGTGTTCCAAGTGAGCTACCACCCATTTTTAAACTTGCTAGAAGAGGTCAGCCTTACAAGGTAGTGGTGATGAGTTCAAATTCATTTTTTGGCTATAAGTTACTGTCGGAAAAAATTAGACTAAAATCTACAAGAACTTTTACAACAGGTGAAAAGGTGGATTGGTCAAAAGTGAGAGAAGTGAAGGTAAAAAAACGCAATCCAACCCAATTCTTGATGAAAAGCAGTCATTTAAGTGATCATTATCTGATTTTACCGCTCAAAAGAAATTCGCTTGGAGCACTGGTAGAACCAATTTAAGAACTAAAGGGTCCAATAAAACTTCCAATGGACAAGTATTTGCATCTTTTAAGCCTTTGCATTTTGCGACAAACCTGTTATTAAAGATCCCAATTTTCAAAAATATTACAAAGATCTTCCACATGAGGATTAGGTAGCTTAGTTATTAAACATCGTTTTTTTAGTTGTCAGAAGCAGTTAATGGGACCATATTTATCTCAGTTATTTTCATGGTATAATTGAGTTTTTAGAATAAATAGTTCATTGAAATTTGTCTAAAATTCACTGCACACTTTTATTTTAACAAAGGCGTGAAGCATACATTTATTGGGATATGTACTATGGTTATTAAAAAACTATCCGACAAACAGGCGTATCTCCTCATCCTTTATATTTTTTGATAATGACCACAAATCTGTCTCATTCTATTGTGCTGCACAGAAATAGTGATTGTCGATATACCTTATTTTGATAACAATAAATAAATAAATAATTGCGTTTATTTTTTAGAGCCGTTTGAGTAGAGGTCATTTTAAACAGCTTTCGTGTAAAATTACCTAGTTGGCGCTTACGCCACTTAGTCATAACAACGACGAAATGATCCTGGACAATGTGTTTGTGAGTTTCTGAATGTGTAATCTCCATGACAGATGCGAATCTGAGCACACTCCTAGGAATTTTACATTCTGTTCTCTCTTCTGATTAGCAAACCATTTTAAAATCAATTTGTTTTGTTTCTGTATGGTTTAGGCTCAGCGAGCATATCTGACAAAATCAGAACTTTATCAAAGTAACAGACTGCATTTTCCACTTTTGGCCACTCCATTTACGATTATCTTAGTTATACACAAATGTCTACTGTAAGACATGTTTATAGGAGATAATTCACCATCAGTATTAGTAAAGTGGCTACTCACAGGTGTTATCAGTGTTTATGATTTGAACTGCACTGTTCCAGCCTTTCCGAATACAGCTTTTCTATTAAGTCAAATTTATTTTTTCAACCATGAATACCTATGATTTTACAATTTATCTATGAAGTTATAATATTTAATTCGCAGATGCCGCGCACATCATCGCACCAGCCAGAAACTACATATACAGCAACAGCATTTGACCTCTTCGGTCTCCTGTGGAGAGACAGACAGAGAGCTGTCTCACTTCTGACTCTTCTCGGAAAGAAAATTAAAAAAAAAAACAGGCGTCTCACTTGAAAACACAAAATAGATGCCCATAAATCTGCGACATTTACAGAAGATGATTACAAAGTTCAGTGTGATAGTTTCTTAACTCCACAACTTTCCAGTTTTTGTTAAGGATAAAGTAGATTTACTACACAAATCAGCTCAGGGTAAACGTTACAGTAATGAATTTAAACAGTTTTAACTTTCTTTAATTTTTTTAGTCCAAAGTGTTATAGACAGTTGCAGTTAATATTTTGCCTACCATCACCTACGTCTTTATCCAAGTTTATCGAAAATATCAAATTTACAACTGGTGCCAATCCTTCATTCGTCAAAATGTTGGAAATGAAGGTGGCAAAATTACCGCCAGCACATAAGTACTGCGTTTTATGTGTGAATGAAATGTGTTTGAAACCAAATTTATTTTATAACTCCAGTGCTGATTGTATAATTGGGTTTGAAGATAATGGTAAGGTTCGCACTAAAAAACCAGCATCATCTGCCACAGTTTGCATGGTTCGAGGTATAAAATCAGCATGGAAGCAACCAATTGCATATTGTTTTTAATCCACATATTATAGTGCTGTTGGGATAAAAAAACTATTGGACAATGTTGTCCAAAATTTAACTTCTATAGGCCTTGAACTCATATGTTTAATATGAAATATGGGTTGTTCGGAACTGTCAAAGATTTTAGGTGTAAGCATTGAAAGTACAAAAATTTGGTTGGGAGGCAAAGAAATGATTTTTCTATTTCGATCCACCTCATCTCATAAAAGCAATGCGTAACAATCTACTGCGATTTGGTTTCAAATGGGATGATGAAATAGCTTCATGGGGAGATGTTGTATCATTTTATGAGAGAGATCGAACACTCGATAATAAATTAACTCCAGAATTAACAAAATCTCATATAAATCCTACAAGTTTTGGGAACATAAGGGTTAAATATGCAACACAAGTAGCAAGGAATACTGTTGCAGCTGTCATTGAAACATATGTAATGTTAGGTGCATTACCACCTGCTGCAATGGGTACAGCTGTAGGTCTAGCTAAATTTGATAAGCTGTTTGACATATTCAAGTCCTCAAATATGCTCCAAAAACAGAAATGAATAGACCCTTTAAAGGTGATCCCAAGCAAATTAATTTTTTGAAAGAATGTAGCACTTTTTTAGATAAGTTGATTGTATTCAGTACATCTAGAAATAAAGTAGTAAAAGTAAAATTTTTGAACTGTTGGAAGATTTTTATAGCTAAAGCATCTTTGCTAGATCTTTGGGAACATCTCCAAGCAAAAGGATTTAAGTTTCTGTTCACATGACGTATCAATTAAGATTGTATAGAAAATTATTTTGGAAAAATGAGACAGCAGCATGGGAATCCTACCGCATTGTAGTTTATAAGGTCATTTAGAAAGACATTTGGCATGAATTATATCCATACTGCAGATATGAATTGTTTAGAAGACTTTGAACCAGAAGTAAATGTATTCAAGTATGTTTGTGGGTACTTCATTAACAAATGTCTTACAATTCACTGTAGTCCTGTAAGTCAAAAATTTGCGACAGATAATAATGAGTTAGACCATTCAAATTTATTTATTTACTTAAAATCATTTAATACGAGTAAATCGGCTTTCGGAAAATTGAAAACGCCTCATGAGTCTTTCTACCATTTTATATATCGACCCCTCCAACGAAAACTATAGTAACTCAAAACTGTTGGTTTGACTTTCTATATGATACATACAGATCTTTTCAAGCTCCTTTTTGTGGAGAAATATACCTGCTACAGTGGATCATAACTCTACAGACAAATTATTAGAGATCTTGGATATCAGCTCTAATTACGTTCAAGCAGATAGATCTCCAATATTTGATACAACTTTCAATACAAGCAACAACCTTCCAGGAAGCTTTTCAGATAATTCGGATATTGATCCTGGTTATATGCCTGGAGAAACATCTGATTCTGACCAGTCCGATGTATCTGAGACAGTTGGATGCTGTATACAGAAAGCATTTACCTCGTCGTTCTGCACCTGATGAAAACAGTGACCAGAACAAGGAAGTTCAAGTTTGTAGAAAACGTAAAATAATACCTAAAGAAAAGAAGGGCAGAAAGCGTGTGAGAAATACAAGTGAGGGGTTTCATGTAAAAGGATGCAGATAAGGAAAGATGATAAGTCAGTTTATGCCGCTTGTTTTGACTTGCAAAAAGTCCTAATAACACCTCAGTCGGCTGTAAGCGACATCTATTATAAGAGTAAACTCGCCACATACAATTTCACGATTTACGATATGGGAAACCAACCATGCGCCAGTGGCTGAATAGCTTTTTGAACGACCGATCTCTGTTTGTTGTAGTCGAGGGCTGTTCATCAGACGTATTTTCAATAAACGCCGGTGTTCCTCAGGGATCTGTCCTATCCCCTACACTGTTTCTGCTGTACATCAACGAGCTGCTGGAAATAACATCCAATCCAATCTACAGCTTCGCAGATGATAGTACGTTAGTGTCGTGCATGGAACCAGGCAAGCCACTATCATCCCAGGAGACGGTACGTCGGCGACAGCAGCATGCCTCATAGATCAACGCAGATATCAAAACAATTGTCGAGTGGGGATTAGCAAATAAGGTACAGTTCAACGTACAAAAAACTCAGGCAACAACACTTACAAAGAAGTCTCACGATGGCTTATCAACCGTGGAAATGGAGGGTCACCCCATAGTCGAACCACCTTCCGTCAAGCTTTTGGGAATCAACATCAACAATAACATGTTCTGGCACGACCACGTCGTCAGTATTGCTAAAACGGCATCCCAGAAGCTTGGAGTTTTGTTCCGCTGTAGGAAGTTGTATACACCAGAGCAACTGCTGCTGCTCTACAAGGCACAGATCCGACCATCGCTGGAGTATTGCTCCCATGTGTGGGGATGCGCTCCGAAGCACTCTCTAAAGCTTCTGGACACTATCCAGAAAAGAGCGATTAGACTAATCGATACGCCTAATAGCGAGGCCGCACACCAGGCATTCAATTGTTTCTCCACAATTGTAGCACCACATTTGAAATGCGACACATTTAACGCCCCCATATATTCCTACGTGAGCACGCACACCGAGGAAACATTTGTAGCGGGCGCACTTTGTGGCGAGATGTCATCCGCGCTACAATAATTCAAGATCGAACCTGTTCGTTTTTTGTGTCGCGTTGGTTTGAAAAAATGAAAGACAACATTGAATTTTACGTTGAATTTACTGCAGAGATCGAAAAAAACCCTATATTATACAATCATACACTCAATGATTATAGTAACAGACGGATTACAGAAATTATTTGGACTAAGATTGGTGAAAAATTCAATGAAAAGGGTAAGTACCTATCTTTTTTGTACATTTAAAATCGGGCTACACTGTGTAATTATTTTGCCATGACACCAGCCCATATGGTTTTAAGAAGTAATTACACAAATATTCTCGATTTTCTGTAGCATCGTTATTCGGTCTCCCATGATTTATATTATTGGTGGTGGGGTTATTTCCGTCATCGGTTGGAGTTAAAATTATATTATCATTTTTTTTATAAAGTTATGTAAAACACAAGCAGCTTTAACAATTTTGACTGCTTTCTCGACTGAACATGAAATTGGAGTTTAAAAAATTCGAAATTTGGACACTAGCATACCGAAGGTGCACTCGACAATCTTTCGACCACGGGATAGTCGATAGTTAAATATTCGGCGATTGTTGTTTAAAGATCTACTATTATACGGTCGCATTATATTAGTGGACAAGGGAAATCCTTCGTCAGCTGCAAAATAATAAGGAAATGTCTGTCCAAATTCTTCCTCGCCTGGCAAGGGCCGTGGCATAGGTATATTCAAAGTATTATTATTTAATGCTTGGCCTAATCCCGAATTTTTAAATACTCCTTTAATCACTATTCCTCCCGTAATCACCCACATCGATACTCGTGAATAATCCGTTTGCATCAGCACACGCCATATGGTGGATAGAACAATATTCTTTATAATTAAAGTATGACGATCCAGAGGTCATAGGCTTCTTCATTCTCACATGTTTTCCGTCTATGGCTCCAATGCAATGAGGTAAATGCCATCTTTCGAGAAATCCTTTTGAAATGTCTAGCCAATCGTTTGTTGTGGGTATTGTCATATACATTGGCTGTAAAACTACCCATATAACATCACAAGTTTCATCGATAATTTTTCCAATAGTTCTTTCACCTCTCTTAAATACGTAAGACATTGCTCGAAATGAGGATCCGGTTGCCAAGTACCTGAAACAATTCGTCTAATTTGATTGATTAATTTTATTGATAATACTGATTTTTGCAGGTGATGATTGTAAGTCCAAATGGAAATCCATACGTTCAGCCTACATACGAGCTTTGAACACAAAATCTAAAAGTGGGTCCGCTGCTGGGTCGATAAAGGAGTACTATTTAGCGCCATATTTGAAATTTCTAAACCCTTTTACAAAAAATCGACCACAAGAAGGTAATATATCAGTACAAGAAGATGAACAACTTTCTGAACATGAATCACAGATTGAGGAAACTTCAAACAATGTGCCCGATTTGACATGTGCTGAGGGAGATTCACTCAGAAATGAAACGCTTGTAGCTTCTGTACCCAGTCCCCATTCTTCGAGCTTATCGATACAGACTCATCAACCCGCAAAATCTCGGAAACCAATGAGTGAAGCAGACAAATGCACTATTGAATACTTTAAACTAAAAAAACAAAGACTGGAAAATAATCAACAATCTGAGAAACAGCCAAATGATCCATGCGAAATATTTCTTTTGAGTTTAGTTCCACACATGACATCCATGTCCCAGCAACAACAATTCACCTTTCAAAGAGGGGTACTAGAATTAATAGAAAATATTAAGTACAGGCAGCTTCCTCGTCGATCATTGGATACGAATTCGTCAAACTCAAATTTATCAACATATTATACAAATTTTTCTCAAGTTCTACATGATGACCGTCCGTTGCAACGGGCAACCGAAATTGCTCAATCTGAAAACCAGCATATAAGGCCTTCGCAAGCACCATATACAAATCCTCATTCAGAAAATGAATCTATTGAGTCCCCAGCACAACAATTAAACGAGACTTCTCAGTCTGAAAACCAATATCTAATATATAAATCATACATACCTTAAAGTGATGAGTAAACGCTCTTCAGCCGAAATACACTTCTCTGAAATGGGTATTTTGTTTTGTTAAACTTGATTTTACTAAATTTAATAACAGCTTGTATGTGTTTTCAGTCATTCGATAATATAAGTGGAACTTTTCTTCGTGAGATTGTAATTTTTGTGAAATTTTGTAATTCCCGTAATTTGTGCAATCTTGATTAAACGGATGAACCCAATAACGTCTTTTTCTCTCATGAATCGCCACATCAAGAAATCGTCGTCATCAGAAGATGACGTCGACATGCTGAAAGCGGTGCCACGCTACAACTGTGCTTCCGATGTGCGTATATACAATACATTTGTAGTAAGCTGAATTGTAGCGCAACGATTGTGGCTACGTAAATGTTCGATACGTGTAGCATGTGGCGCTGGTGTGCGGCCTGCCTAACCTCACAAAGGACCTCCACAGCCTGGAATATCGAAGGAGGGTGGCTGACCTATCCCTGTTCTACAGATTCTATCACGGAAGATGTTCGAGTGAGCTCTCTCAGATAATAACACCACAGGCCGTCCGAACCAGGAACACTAGAGAAGCTTTGCGAGCTCATCCTTACCAGGTTGAGGTCCTTACTCCCCGAACCAGTCTCCTACAGCATTCCTTCTTTTGGGGAACTTCGACGCTGTGGAATCAACTGCAGGGAATTTGTTTCCCGGCGGCTACAACCTGTAGCGTTTCAAATTTAACGTGAATCGATACTTATCCTCTCGCAGCGCTTCTACAGCGCCATAGGCTTTCAGCCTTTGCGGGAGGCCGACCATAAACCAAAAAAAAATGAAGGTTACTGTTATGTTTGGAACGAGGTGATTGCTAGGAGGCGACCAAAAGAAAAAAGCAAGTATTTTCAGTTTTTTTATAAATCAAAAAGAAAAAGGAATCAAAACGGTAATTCTTTATTCTGACAACTGTGGTGGACAAAATCGTAACCGTTTCATTTTTTCAATGTTTTCTCATGCCTCCATGTCTTTAAACTTGCAAATAAATCACCGCTTCCTTGAAACAGGCCATACTCAAAATAAGGGAGACAGCATGCGTGCTGTTATAGAGAACGCCAAAAAACGGCAACCATCTATTTATACACCTGTTCAGTAGATCATGCTAATTCGTATGACAAAGGTGACTGGCAAACAATAATTTATCAAAGAAATGGCACAAAATGATTTTTTTAGTTTGAAAGAAAAGATGAAATTGGGATAAGGATGATAGCGGAGAAAAGTTAAAGATAAGTAAAGTAAAGGAAGGACACCAGATCTGCCTGATGAAATGAAATTTAAGTATGGTTACGATGAAGAGTTGAAAACTATAAAATTGGAGAAAAGGTGTCAAAGAAAAAGAAGTAGCGAAAACAGTACCCTCAAGGATTATCATTATCATTATCGCTGCAATGATTTTTTAAATGGTTCGTGATAATGGTAACAAATACAGATGACATGAGATCTCCTTCTACTTCTGACCACCAATAATTGGTGCACTGTCGGTTTTCCAAATTATAGATCGTGAAATTGTGTACCTTCAAGCGAGTCTTGTAGTAAAATTTGCTTGCATTGTTTAAAGGACACAGCTTCACAGCTTGAACATCCATTATGAATACCATACATTTTTTCTCTTTGGCGCGCTGTTTGTCTCCTTCTTTCTCCATCCTTGCTTGATTTTACTTCCCACACCGATAGGTGAGGGGAGTATTGTGATCGCGAAAATTTTCGATTTTTAGATAATACACTTTTTGGGCGTTTTATGATGCCTACATCACGAAAATCCACGTCACTCATTTCCGTCGGTCTGTCTGTCTGTCGGTCTGTCTGTCGGTCTGTCTGTCGGTCTGTCTGTCTGTTGGCGTTTTTCTAGCCTCCTAATCTCAGTAACCGCTACATAGATTTTGATGAAATTTGGGTGGTGATATGGTGTAGGGTCCTAGTAGGTAATGTTGCTACAATTTTGAAAATCGGTGCATAGGCGGCGGAGTAATTAGCAAAAAACGAAAAATTTCAAATATGCCTCAAACTTCGTTTTTAGGTGTTTTAGGGGTTCCTGATCATTTTCTACTTTTTTATGGGTGGGGGTGAAATTGGGGTGGTTGGGGGGGTGGGGGGTTGTAAATCTAAAAAAATTGTTGTACTTATAATGGGCTGTCTACTGACCTGAGAGAGAAAGACCTAGCAGTATAATACACTTTTTTAGGTCCATCCGAACATTGCCTTTTGTATTACAGGAACCAAGGGACTTAGAGAATTTTCCGATGTATACATACGAGTATTGCTTTAGATCGTTCTGTATTTTATAATGTTGAAATAACTGAATTGATTTTAATGAAATTTCGGCACAGTATTACTAGTTTGGGGAGGATGGAAAACGCGTCTGATTTTTGGAAATCGTCTCAGTGGCGGCGCAGCAATATTAAAAAAACTAAAAATATGAAAACAGCTCAAACTTCGTTTTTAGACGTTTTAGGGGTTCCTGATCATTTTATACCTTTTTTTGGGTGGGGGTGAAAATTGGGGTGGTTGGGGGTTGGGGGGTTGTAAAATTGAAAAATTTGTTGTATTCATAATAGACTGCCCACTGACCTATGAAGGAAGACCTAGCGACATAAATAACTTTTTTAGGTATATCTGAACATTGCCTTATGCCTATTACAGAAAACAAAGAACTTAGAATTTTTTCCGATGTATGACATACGAGTATTGCTTTAGATCGTTCTGTATTTTATAATGTAGAAACTACTGAATTGGTGTTAATGAAATTTCGGTACAGTATTACTGCTTTGGCAAGGATGGAAAACGCGTATGATTTTTAGAAATCGTCTCAGTGGCGGCGCAGCAATATTAAAAAAACTAAAAATATGAAAACAGCTCAAACTTCATTTTTAGACGCTTTAGGGGTTCCTGATCATTTTATACTGTTTTTTGGGTGGGGGTGAATTTAGGGTGGTTGGGGGGTGGGGGGTTGTAAAATTGAAAAATTTGTTGTATTCATAATAGACTGCCCACTGACCTATGAAGGAAGACCTAGCGACATAAATAACTTTTTTAGGTATATCTGAACATTGCCTTATGCCTATTACAGAAAACAAAGAACTTAGAATTTTTTCCGATGTATGACATACGAGTATTGCTTTAGATCGTTCTGTATTTTATAATGTAGAAACTACTGAATTGGTGTTAATGAAATTTCGGTACAGTATTACTGCTTTGGCAAGGATGGAAAACTCGTATGATTTTTAGAAATCGTCTCAGTGGCGGCGCAGCAATATTAAAAAAACTAAAAATATGAAAACAGCTCAAACTTCATTTTTAGACGTTTTAGGGGTTCCTGATCATTTTATACTGTTTTTTCGGTGGGGGTGAATTTAGGGTGGTTGGGGGGTGGGGGGTTGTAAAACTGGAAAATTTGTTGTATTCGTAATGGGGTGTCCATTGATATGCGAATAGAAAACTTAGCGGCATGATACACTTTTTAGGTCCATCCGAACGTTGCATGCTTATTATAGAACCCACGGGACCACGAGTATTTGTGATGTATACATACAAGTATTGTTTTAGATCGTTCTAGATTGCGTAACGTGAAAATTGTTCAATTGATTTTTAATGCATATTTCCTGAAGAGGGAGACGTAAGAAACTATTTACGAGGGTTGTTGTGTTGGATGTTTTTTTTGCGGGCGGGTGGGCGATGATTTAGTTGCAAGGAGATTTCAGACTATAGCTTCATGGCCTTCATGCAATGGGAAATAATAAAATGGTATCATCGTTATGTGTGGGAAGTACTGAGTCAATCAACTTGACTCCATTTTTTCAAATCTATATGGGTTCTGTATGTCATGTCATCTATATTTCCAGCATTATGTTCCACACATATGTTGCACTGATCCTTTTTTGGACTAAATATGCCAAGATGATTTTCATCGAACATATTGTAGAAGGTGCAAGAACTTAATGGAGAGTTGCCTTCCTCAAGGCAAGTTTGTTTGTAAACTCTGAATACTTCAGCTCTAGAGGTAAAAGTTGCCTCGAGGTATAGCTTCGAGGACCGTTGCCTACAGTAGTGGGATGGCATTTTAGGCAGTTCTTGAAGAAATGAACGCAAATACTGCATAGCGCCATTTTACTTTGTTTTGTTGGCAAGTTTAAGTTGCTTGTTTGATTTTTGTTTCTCTCTTGAAGCATGCATCCCAGCTACACCTTTCGTACACCAGTTATGAACCATCCATTCCTTAATCCCTAAAGTGCCTAAAAACATCTTCTTGCATACCTGCTTTTTTGTGTTTTCAATCTTTAGAAAATACTTGTATGTATTGCTTTTTCTCGAAGACTCCACGCGAGGCCTTTTTGTTTCAACCTTTTCTACCAAACTGGATATGTAGATCTTTTTCTGGTCCCAGCTTAGTTGCTCCCAGAATATTTTGAAAACTTTGTTTCTTTCTTCTTCAGTTATTAGAGCACAATATCTGTTTCTATATTTTGCACACTTATTGGATGTGCACTTAGGTCACATGATTCTAGCGCCCCTTTCTTGCTGCTGACAAGCTTTCCCTGTTTCATCCCTTCCAAAGCCCATATAGAGCTTACCTTCCATCCTTCTCTTCTTATTTTGTTCTCGGAACCATGACGCTTTTTCTGGTTTCTTCTTCCTCTTTGGTATATCTTCATCGCTGTATCCAGAATCTGTTTCTTTTTCTGTAGGATAATTTTCTTTTGCTTCTTCGTTTGCTGGCATTGAGCAATTGTCATGATTTTTATCCTTGGTCCGACTATTGCTGTTGCTCAAACCTATAGGTGACCCTTTTATTGTATTATTGCTTCCACTTGCTCCTAGGTCTTGTAGTATTAACTCATTCGGCTATTTATTATTATCACTGGTCGATTCTAAGTACTCGATGTCGATGTCGGCAAATGGTTCGTAGGTATCTTGATCTAAGTTCTGTAACTCCGAGCTAATGCACTGAGCTGCTTCCATAGAAATCAGAGAACTGTTCAGAAGTCCTGATGTTTCTGAAACTTCAGCATGGCTGTTATTGTGTTCAATAATAATGGGTTTTGACAGAGCTTCATCAATAATTGTGTGCTCTCTTGCGAGAGCCAGGATCTTGCTTGCTCTATTATTCATTGTGTCTGTAATAAAAAAAAGGTATGACCACTATGTACTCATAAGATCTGGTCTTTTTGTTTGTGTTTTCCTCATCTAAAGGTATAGTGTAATTCTAGAAAATTAACAAATCAGAACCACGTATCGTAAAAATCATTTGCACATAAATCTCGGTATCAGCCAATAAAACCACTTATCATACAAATAAAATTTGATGAAAACCTTGTATCAACATATCAATCTAACAATACCTTTATGTCTTACATCAGGCGAACGTTCATAATGAAAAAAATGAAACACACTATTTTTTTGAAGTATGTTCGATAGATTTGTTTTTGTCAAATGACTTAGCGATATTTAGAGTCTCAACAGGTAGCATATAGAAGCGCGTATCGACAAAATGAATTTGTTACAAATTCCGGTATGAACCAGAAAAAACGTGTATCGCCCAAATGAAGTTTGGCAAAAAACCTCGTATCAACCAATATTTCCGATATAACCTTAATATTCCATAACAGGCTAACGTTTATATCAAGAAAATATTAGTCCAAATAGCAAAACTATATTTTCAATGCCTTACCTTCAAATCAAGGAAAATAGATAGCTTCAAACCACCTTCAAACACTTCTAAATATCAACTTGATTCAACTGGGTTGATACGCGCTTACGTTTATGCGGATTCACTTTGGCTGATGCCGGTTTGCGGTATATTACATTTTTATCGGCTTTGCAGAATGAATGGCGCTCCCAAATTTTTACAGCAGATGGCGACAAGATCCTGTAAGTTATATTCACAATAATCCCATTTTCGCTAAATTGGTTGATACGTGGTTTTGCAGTTAAGGTATCGAAATATAAAATAAATAATACAATAAACAACTAGTGCCCCAAAAAAGTTAAAAACGTGTGCTTGGGTATAAGAATGGTATACGGTAATTATTATAAAATTGAAGCAACAGATAAGGGCTAATTCAGGAATATTTATATTTAAATATTATGTATTCTATAGTGTGGGTCAAAATATATTTGTGTTCGTCGTGCCCTATTTGTGGTTCATGTTTTATATAAGTTATATGTCACTCTCAGAGGAAGAACGTCTTAGTCAGCCTCCGGCGAGCCTTATCTAGAAGTAGCGGTATCACACATCCTGTGTAACATGATATTATATTAACTGATTGTAGCTTTCAGACCATTGTATTTTCTTCATTATTGTAATTCAGTTCAGAATCAGAGCTCATCGCAAGAGCACCTTGTAATTCGGTTTCTCTCCCAAATAAATTTTTTAAAAACTTATCCTAACGGATCGGTCATTTAAGTGGCGCAGCCAGTAACGGATGAAGTCAAGCCAAAAAGGGACATTTTCGGTTTTCGTTTTAACGATTCATTGGCTCAACGTACCAACCGCGATTGATCGGGCGCTTGTTCGAAGGAACATCGATACGTGCGATACCGGCATCGAAGAGAGAAGACCAGGATACAAGAACGGTGATTAGGTAGCCGTTCAAGAAGCCATCGCATTCAATGAAGGGTAGCTGCAGAAGAAGGGCTAATCTCTGTGACCCCGCCAGGAACACGCTTGGACACATGGGACGGATTGCATTCCTACTGTAAGTACACATGTCTTATAGGGGCAATTCAACAAACAATTTTCTACGCGATTCAGATTCTGATTCTAACTCATCGGATACGGAACATATCCAACAAACTTTAGTTAATTTTCATTTAAGACCAAGTTTATTAAGTAACAGTCAACCAATTATGCAGAACCAATCTACAGATAGCGTTAGAAACATGATGACGTTAAGGCCCGAATATCTTAATATGATACCTGATTTTCATGGTCAGCAAGAACTGTTGCCCAGATTTATAGATATTTGCGAAAAGTTAGTAAATAAATTTTATAGACCAGGAGAAGATGATTTTCAAAACGAATACCTGATGTCTAGTATTTTAGCAAAGATCAAAGGTAGTGCAGCAATAAATATTAGTACTAACACTATTAGTACTTGGCAAGATTTAAAGTCAGCTCTATTAAACACGTACGCAGATAAACGTGACATTTTTACATTGAATATAGAGATTTGTGAGTTAAAACAGACTAACGAATCTCCATTTGAATTTTTCAACAAGGTACAAAGGTTATTAAATTTAAAGATTGCATATCTTACCACACACATCAATGTCAACGAAACGCAAATTTTGTGTGCTTTTTGCAAAAACGTAGCTTTAAGAGTATTTTTAAAGGGACTTAAAGATCCACTTGGTTCACTTATGAGAACTAAAAACCCGTCAAACTTGAATGAAGCTTTGAATATTTTAACCAACGATTTTCAACTAGAACACGAAAAACCTAGATTTGATAAAAATAAGTTTTCGAATAACAATAATCAACAAAAATTTAATGCAGGACAATGAATACGTCCACCTGCTCAGAATTTTAATACCCCCAGACCACAATTTTCGAGACCATTCAACCAAGGTCAACAATTTCTACAGAATTTTTCTAATCAAAATAGGAATAATAATTTCAATGCTTTTAGACCAAATCAGGTCGCTCCACAAAATCTCCCAAGACCTACTCCTATGAGTGTATCGACAAGAAACACCAATCAACCAAATCATTCGAATTTCCAAAATAGAAATTCGAATCAAAATCCGAGACCACCTCAAATTCGTGAATGTTCATTCAATATCTCAGATCAACCAGAGATGAGTTCCCACTCCAATTCCTTACTCAATCAAATCCCCAATTTCGAGCAATGTGAATATTTCCAAGAAAACGATGATTCTCAGAATTTTTTAGGCGAGACGGCCTCGAAAAACTGAGTAAGCTTGAACTAATGAGCTTATCAGATAAACATAGTGAATTACCATTTATTATTTTCCCTGAATATAATCTTAAGGTGCTTATTGACACAGGTAGCACAAAATCTTTTATTCGGGATCGATAATGCTAAAAAACTATTTCCAAAAAATATTAAAAATGATCCTTTCCAAATTTCATCAGCACATGGTACATCTATTGAACAATATAGTATGATTATGCCATCCTCGAAGATTTTCAATAATCCAGCTACTTTTATGGAATTTCACCTATTCAAATTTCATGACCATTTTCAATGTCTGCTTGGTTTAGACAATTTGAAAAATGTATTAAATGCAAATATTGATTTAAGTAGTAACCACCTAGTAACCCCTTCAGCCAAAATTCCGTTGAGATATCACCAGATTACTCACTCCTCAAATTTTATTATTAATTTACCTCCAAGAACTGAACAAGTGATTAAAATTTATGTCAAAAACAAATCAAATGGTGAAGCTATCATTAAATATAGAAAACTTTCTTGCTTAGAAATTCCAGAATGCCTCACAGTTGTTAAAAATCATGAAGCGATTTGCACAGTTTTGAATCCCTCCGAAGAATCAATTTCATTCGATATATCCAATGCTATAGAAGTAGAAAATTTCAGCGATTACCAATTTTCTGAAAATTCTAGTCCACCGAATATTAACTCTCTCGATTTTCAAAAATATAAATTTGATGTTTCACAAATCAGGACGAACCATATGAGCTCAGAAGAAAAAGAAGCCACTATCAAATTAGTCAAAGAGTATTCAGATATTTTTCATATCGATGGAAATTATTTAACATTTACAAGTAAAATTAAACAGCATATACGAACTTCTGACGAAATTCCAATTTATACCAAATCTTACAGATACCCAGAAATTCACCGTAAAGAAGTACAAAGGCAAATTCAAAATATGCTTGACCAAAAAATTATTAGGGAGTCAAATTCACCTTGGTCATCAAATTTATGGGTAGTGCCGAAAAAACTTGACGCTTCAGGTCAAAGAAAATGGAGAATAGTTATAGATTTTAGGAAATTAAACGAAAAAACTATTGGAGATCGTTATCCATTACCAAATATAACTGATTTATTGGACAAGTTAGGGCGTTGTCAATATTTCTCGACATTAGATTTAGCCTCCGGATTTCACCAGATAGAAATTGCAGAAGAATATATTCCTAAAACAGCTTTTAACACCGAAAATGGACATTACGAATTCACTCGTATGCCATTTGGTTTAAAAAATGCACCAGCAACATTCCAGAGGGTAATGGACAATATTTTAAGTGTTATTCAAAACGAAGGATGCCTAGTTTATTTAGATGACATCATTATATTTAGTACAAGTCTTCAAGAGCACATCAGCCGCCTTAGAGAAGTTTTTGAAAGATTACGTCAATCAAATTTTAAAATTCAATTAGATAAATCCGAATTCCTTAGAAAAGAAGTTTCATATTTGGGACACGTTGTTTATAAAAAAGGTAAATTAAATACAAACGCAGATTTTTTGTCAAGAATAGAAATAAATGTAAATGAAGCAAGACCACCAACTCCATTAGCAAAATTCATGGAAGAATTTAATAAGAACTTTGAAAACCAACCCAGTACATCTAATATTTCCAATATTGCAAATCCAACCGATAATCAATCAACCACACCCGAACCGAATGATTTAGATAATATTGTTGATAATGATTTGGATGACTCAGGACATATCAATATACCAATAATTGATTCACCAACTAATTTTGTAAAAAATCAAATAATAATTTCAGAATTATCAGAATTATCTAAAAATAATTTTGAGTGTCTGATACAGTCAAATTCGTGAAAGAATTTATCGCACCTAAAGTTAAATATTACTTATACTTTGAAGACCCAATCTATGAAAAATTTAGTGCAGTTCTTCAAACATATTTTAGAAATTTCCAAATTAATCTTATACGATGTACAAAGAAATTGATAGATATTATTGACCAGAATGACATAATAGAAACTATCAGAAATGTTCACGAAAGTAAAACCAACCATCGAGGAATCGATGAAACAGATAAAAGAATTCGATCAACATATTATTGGCCAAATTTGAGAAAATTAATACAAACGTATATTAACGAGTGTGAAATTTGTCAATTAACAAAATATGATAGACACCCTTTACAACTTCAATATAATGTCACACCTACTCCAGTTAAACCATTTCAGATTTTATATGTAGATACTATCACTTTAGAAAAATCAAAATTTTTGACAATTACTGATTCATTTTCAAAATACGGACAAGCCTATATATTAAACTCTGCACGAGGTGTAGAAGTAGCAAATAAATTCATAAAGTATTTTACGCATCACTGTATACCGGAACAGATGATTTTTGACAATGGTACCGAATTAAAAAATTCTGTAGTTAGAGAACTTTTAAACACGCATAAAGTTAAAATACATTTTATCAGTTCACAACACCCAGAATCAAATGGAACAGTAGAACGTTTTCATTCGACCCTTATCGAACATTTGAGACTATTGAATAATCAAATTGAATATAAAAACGAACCAATTGAAACGAAAGTAGACTATGCCATTTTAGCTTATAATAACACAATACACTCGGTAACAAACTTTAAGCCTTATGAAATAATTACGGGACATTTGAATATAGAATCTCCTTTTAACTTAGATTGTACGTGCAATTTTCATTATTAATCTTTCGCTTGCTATTTGTGTTGCCTAATATACCATGCAAATTCAAAGGTACACATTTACCCGCCAAGGCAACCGTTACGTTTTTTATCCGACCGACGAAAAGTTACAAAAAAAACGAGTTCGAGTCGATTCCTTAGAAACGTGGAAGACGACACTTCTTCGACTACTTCTTCGATCTTCATACGGTGATACAAGAAAATTCGTTAGACCATTTTCCGTCCGGAAAAACGGTTTTGAAGATTAGTGCTAAACGAGACCAGGGGGCCCCCAGCAGAGGCAGGCATCAGCGAGACCGATTCTAAGGTAGGTGTCCTTGACTTCGCATGGGTTCTCTATTTACCAAACACAAAAAATACAGTCCACTGAATTCTACATACATTTCTTGGTCCTTCGAGCCGGATGATTGAATCGGCATTTTTCAATTCCGTTCATTAGTTTATCATTTCATTAGTTTCTTTTTACAACCATATTCTCGAAAATTCATTAGTCATATAAAATCTTTAGAATCGTATCAAATTGAATTCTGCAATTAGCAACTACTCGTATTCTTAGACGGTTGATTGGTAGAGAGGCGTGAATATTATATTTTGTACATTTTTAAATAAATTACGTACATAGTTTTGGTGTCGTTCTTGCGTTACAGCTAAATTACTTAAGGGGACGCTAGATTTATTATAATATTTATCCTTGATGGGATAATAGTCAGATTTTGGAATCACTATAAGACTTTAGTTTGCTCTTGTAACGAAATTTTTGCTAATTTCGTTACACGTCGTGACTCCTTTTATAGATCAATTCTTACAGAATAATATCCAATTGACAGGTAAATGTATATGTCCCTGCCTTATGCTTTGCCGTTACGCTATTGGAAGAACCCCTTTTCCGCGCCTATGGATGCCGATAATACGCCTGAAATTTGTCCTTTTCCCGATAGATATGTGGTATATGCAACCAGACTCGCATGTAGGCGCAATGGGAAATTTTAACGTGTTACTATATTGTTGTCTATAGAATTTAGACTTGCGAAGTTGTTTTATTTTTCGTTCCCTATTATGAGTTTATTTTGTTAATAATAGTAGTTCTGTCCCGATTTGCAATTAAGACTATAGTTACTTTGAGGTTGGGTTGGTAGTGAGCCGTTGGCGGCACTGCCTAACTAGGGGCCTGGTGTGATTGGTCAGTTGGCTATTAAAATTCGTGAACATTCGAGAAGTTTTCGTGATTACCGACGAAAAATTATAAATAGGCTTGTCTCTCCCTAGCGTCCTTCTGCTTCTGGTCTCTCTCTCTCTGCAACTGCAACAGGTCAAGTGTATCGATCCGGCATTCTACCATCTTTAACTTAGGTTTTTATTTTTTTTCATTTGGGCCTTCCGTCATGTTCATGAAATAGATTCTTTTATTTGTCGTGGGGGTAGACTTTGAGGTTATTAACTCTCTTTTCGCGAGATTTCTATTTGAAGTACCTAACCCTGTAACACGGACAATTATTTGTGAATTGTGAATATTCCGCCATTTTTCTTGGATTCTATATTTCTGTTTTAGTGTGCCGCGTTGTTAAACCAGCGACTCTTTTGAATTTTTGCTAGCATACCGTTGATATCGAACCTTTAGTATCTAAAATCGATATTATTGATTTGATTTAGTTTCATTTTCGAGTCAGATTGTGAATGCCGTACTGTGTTATATATGTGTTTTCAGCCCAAGTGTGTGCATCTGCTTCCCGAAGAAACTGACCTGGTACCTGGTGCTGATGTTAATCTAAAGGAATACACGCCCTTTTCCACCTACTTCTAGACCCTGGAAGGATTCACAGGAGTGTGGCTACAAGCTGTTCCTGCTACTTTGGATATAGAAGGTACGTAAAAATTGCTTATTTCAAAATTGATCGCCATTTTGGCAGCTATCGAGCTATTTTACGTACTTTCGCATCTAGAGTTTGTAGTCACCTCCAAGTGTGACCTTCATTCCGCTTTTCTTTTTTTTTTGTTGCTCTTTTGCACATTTTTGAGAGAGAGAGAGAGAGAGCACACCTTTTTTATTTGGTAGAGTTCTGTGTAAAAATTGCTTAGTTCATTGTTTCCGCCATTTTGGGCGACTTATGGGCATTTTTGCATAGATGTCTAACCTTGTTCAGTATTGCCCCTTTCGTACATCTTTTGAGAGAGAGAGAGAGAGAGAAGCACCTTTCTTTATTTTGGTATAATTTTGATAGTTTTTGAGTGTGCTGACACACACATTTTGCAAATTTTGAGCTGTAATTTTGCTGTACGAATTTGACAAATTTTTCCATCTTTACAACCGATACAGCCTACCGAAGTACATCTGTGTGAGACTGAACGTACTCATAGATTTGTGTTTTTTTTTGAGCTATAGTTTTAGCAGTGAGAGTATTTGTTGAAGTATAGTTGCTCGTACCTTGCAACTACTGTTCATATAGTTTCAATTTTCTGGATTATTTGTGATATTTGACTTTGAGACATTTTAGTAAATATTTGTGGGCTTGATAATTTTTTTTGTGATTGCATTACCTTTCAAGATTCTGAATTTTCTGGAGCACTAGAGCCAGCAACAACTTAATAGAATCATAGCCTTGATTTCTTCTTAAATCAATTAAACTGCTTTGAACTTAAGTGGACTATAGCCTTGCTCACTTCAAGACTCATATTTTAAAAATTTTATCTTAAGTATTAGACTTGAAAGGAAGATTAAGTATCTAGGTTAGGTGATACTTTGTTGATACGATATTGGTACTTTATTTTAAAATTATATTCTTTCTTTATATATGCAGATTCAATTGTGAACCATTGTGGGGAGATATCTGCTATAGCTTTGTGTTTAACTTTTAAGAAATTTTAGTATAGAATTTAAGCAATTTGTAAGGGATCTTTGTTAAATTTAAGTAGATATTGTTTCAACTAAATTGTTGGGGAGGGGGCTTCTAATTGTTCAATTCAAAGCCAAGTAGTACCCCTGAGCTTGCATAACCTTCTAGAGAAGTGAGGATTGGGATTAGCTAGCAACATTAAAGTTATGGCCAAGTGAGGTATTCCTTTCACAAAAGATGAAATTAAAAATGTTGTTTGTGACTACGTTACTGCAAATGGATTGAAAACAGTTTTCAAAAACAATAAACCTGGGAACGATTGGTTTGTGAGCTTTTGTGTACGTCATAGGCTATCTTTAACCCTTTCAGGACGGTTGCCGTACCATTTCGGCAGCAACTGTTTTGGCAGACAGACGGGTGACGTATATAGTCGGCACCTGTTGAATCTACTACTTGACGTCTGCCGTTTCTATCACGGCATACAAATTTCTTTACATGACTCACAGCCGAGTGCCGAACCGTTTCGGTCGTTTTTGTTTGTCAGACGGACGGATGCCGCATATTTACGGCGCTGTCGAAAATAGGCGGCGGCCGGTGACCTAGCAAAATCACATAAGATCATACCACCATCACATCTTTGACCGCGTGCAAATTTGGCGTCAGTCTGCTTCAATATGTCGTCCGAAGAATGTGCGGGTACTTCACGAAATCCTGATAGGGCATAAAAAAGAAATTCAAAGGATTATGAATGTTATTGTGGGCTAACTGATAGAGAAGTCCTAAATATGTTGGAAGAAGTTTGGAGATGATTTCTATCTTAATGAGGAAGAACCATTCCTAGACAGCGGCAGCGAATATCTTCCTCAGTCTGAGAGTGAGAGTGAACAGAATTTGAGTTCCAGAGAAAAAGAAATCTTATGCGAGGACAATGATACTCAAGAACGGGTGAGCAGTAGAAATTTGGAAGAATCTGGCGAGTCTATTCAGAATGTACAGGAGTATCAAATAAATTGGAACCACAGTGAATTTGTTCACACAGTCCACAAGTTTGACAGCTCTAATAGTAGACTGCAGAACAAAAGCTTAGCAAATGACAGCAGAAAGGTGGAATGTTTTTTTAATCTATTTCCAGAGGAAATATCTAGCCTTGTCGTTGAACAAACGAACCTTTTTTTGCTCAGCAACAAAAAGTCAAGAATTGGCGAAACATTGACATACCCAAATTTTACAGGTTTGTTGCCCTGACAATGTTGATGCCACATATCAAAAAGTCCGATATAAAGAATTATTGGACTACAGATGACTTGACTTTTACCCCTATTTTCCGCAATATAATGTCTCGTGACCGATACCTACAAATACTAAGGCACTTGCATTTTAATAACAATCAAGAAGCCCCAGCAAATAATCGCCTATACAAGATTGAACATATTCTAAATATGATAAAAGAGTGATTTAAAAATCAGTTTAACCCATTTGAAAACCTTGTTATCCACTGTTACTGCTACTGTTCAAAGGTAGGCTCATTCAAACAGTACACAAAAATCAAAAGGCACCGCTTTGGAATAAAATTGTTTGTTTTATGTGACTGCAGAGACATCTTTTGACGTATATGTTGGCAAGACCAATAATAAAACTGCAGATAAAGATAACTCTTTAGGAGTGTCAGGTGATATAGTTATAAAACTTCTGGAGCCATACCTGGACAAGGGACATTCGTTCTGCAGTGATAATTATTACACCGGCCCAAGCTTATCAAAGTACTTTTTCTACACAAAACCAATTCTTGAGGAACTGTACGTATTAATCGGAAACACATGCCAGTATTTGAAAAAAAAATGAAATCAGGAGAAACGGAGTGGAGAAGCAGTGATGATATGTTAGCCTTGAAATGGAAGGGTCGTCGCGATGTACTCATGATTACTACGTTCCGTGAAAATAAAATGGTTACTCTTCCCCAAATTGACAGGCTTACAAATAAGAATAGAGTAAAACCGCTATGTGTGCTCGCTTATAATGAACAAATGGGAGCTATTGATAGAGCTGACATGATGATAAGTTCTGTATATTGCACACGAAAAACCATAAAGTGGTATAAAAAATTATTACTTCACTCACTGGATATTTGTATGCTGCCTTCTATAAAACTCAGAATCCTAAACATATATTGTTACCGACATTCCATCTCTGGAAGTTAATATTTGATGGGCATTTATTGCACTCAGGTGTAGGCACCATCGAAAATAGCAAAGGCCGAAAATATAACAATCATTAAACCACCCGCTCACACTAAGACCTACTTCAACCTCTTGATACCTACTGTTTCCGGCCTTTGAAGATCCTTTGGGATAAAGAATCATATATACAGGTTATTGTCGTAGAGCCGTGTGACACACAATAGGATTACGCCAAAAATTATAGCGATAATTAAAACGAAAATAATTTTAGCTGTATGATATGTGAAAGAATTCTAACTAAAATTTTCATGAAATTTTCGCCGTAAAAATATAGAACATGTTCTAAATTTTGCATAGAAAATGCGCGAGAATCGGCGCAGAATGTACAAAAATATTTGACATTGACAGTATTAACACATGTCAGCTGGCTTTGCCATTATAACCTCCATTTTGTACACTTAATTCTTCCGCGTTCAGTTGGCTTGTTTGTATTGTCTGCGAGTTTTACGTTATTTTGTTTATTGTTGCTTCAATTAATTATCGAGACGTCATCGTTATGTCCTGGACACGTGAGCAAGTTACTCTACTCCTGGACGAGTACAAGAAATGGCCAAACTTATACAAAGTGAAGTCGGTAAATTACAAAAACCGCAATAAGAGAAGAGAGGCACTGGATGCGGTTGTCAATGCTTTGAAGCATCTCAAGCCGGATGTCACCATTGCCGACATCCAAACCAAATTCCAGGCCCTTAAACAGAATGCACTACGTGAGAGGAAGAAGTGCCTGGAATCGCACAGAAGTGGGGCTGGCACAGATGAGGTAACTATTACATTCCATTGAATAAATGTTGGAGACTTATTATGTATATACTTACAGATTTTGGAACCATCGTTGTGGGATTTTAAATTGATGGAATTCATTTCTGATGATGACCAGCCCAGAGCAGCGGTAGATTCCCTGATGAATGTCCCACGTCAAGCACAAGAGGAAGATGAAGAAAGGGTAATTGTGTTCTACAATTAGTACTCTCAAATTTATTAATATATATATATATCATTTTGAAGATTGAAGACAACCCACATGAAGTGGTACAAGCAGTACTAACCCAAGAAGGGTTACTAATGTTGGAGGAACCAGAGAATGCTAGCCCAGCTCTGGTATCACCGACTACACCATCCTCTGGAGTAGCTGGACCTAGCTGGTTCCAGTTCGGAGAAGATACGCCCAGTGTATCTGGGCATGAGTCTGGCCCAAAGAAAAAGAAACGAAAGTTGGCTGCTAATACAGATGACCCTGTGATGAATAAGTTGGCAGAATCACTTACATCTATTTCCGCTGCCTTAAAAAACCCCATACCACCTGTCCCTTTGCAGCAACAGGTATTGTCATCAGCAAGCCGGAACTTCGCAGATTATGTTGCTGCAAAGCTTGAAAAAATTACCGATGAGGAGGTTCGAGATGAAGCTGAGGCAGAAATTATAAGCTGCCTAAACAAAGCCTTAAAAAAAAGTAGAGAGCTTCAAAAGCATTAAATTCAATATTATTTCTCTTTGTATATAGATTTATTTTATTAGATTACAGATTAGATATTAGATTATAGGTTGTATTGTAAATATTTTATTTGAATAAAAATTTTATTATGTATCTGAGAAATTATTATTACCAATTGGGGCATAGGCATATGAAAGAAGGCCTCACTACTTAAATGAGAAGAATAGAGCAACCTATATGGAACTTTCTTTGACTTGGGTGTGAATCTTGCTAATAATTGATCGAAATGTATGTATGTTTTGCTAACTTAATAAGTATATCATGTCAGCTTAATACTGATTAAAAATCAGGCAGTCTGCTTGTGAATCTCTTTATTTTGTTCTACTTTAATACATATAAAGATATAGTAAAGGGCAATATATCTAAAAACATTAAATCAAGAATATTGTATGATTTTCAAGAATGATTTAACAACGAATAGCTTACAGAGCACACATGAAGTACACAATGTATCTCGTGGTGAGAATAATGAACATCTTTATCCTCAGAGACAAATAAAGGCGTCCTTAACACAATGAACGAATAAAAAAAGATATTGTATGATTTTTAAGAATAATAAAGAAAACACAGCTTACAGGGCTCATATGAAAGAAACTTCTTGATTGAAACAAGGATTAAGCATAAACAACTTTATTCTTAACACATTAGACAAACAATATTCTATGATTTTCAAGAATAAAACAAATCAAAACAAATTACAGAACCCATAGGAAAAATACAATGTACTACCTACTAAAACAATTTACATTCAATTTCCTCTCTATACTGCAGTATCCTGCCAAGGAACTGAACCCAAATCACTTAAAAAATAATTTTTAAATTCTTCACGTATTTCCTGGCTCAGTGCTGAGGAACGATTTCCAACCTGCTGTGCTATTTGTTTAAGAGTATTATCAAAGTCAGTTTCATAAATACCCTCAGTATACCTTATGTTTTCTGTTGCTAAAAAATTATGTAATACAATAGATTTCAATGTGATTAATTCAACTTTTTCTGGACTTAAGTGAATCTTATTTAATAATATTCTCCATCTGTGTGCTAAAATGCCAAAACCACATTCTACAAGGCGTCTGGCTCTAGAAAGGCGGTAATTGAAAATTCTATTTTCATATGACAACGAGCGTTGTGGAAATGGTTTTAACAAATTAGTGAGCAAGGGAAATGCCTCATCAGCCACAATGGCATATGGAACTTTTGTGATCCTGCCTGGTAGACACTGAGGTTCTGGTAAGCTTAAGCTACCATCACGCATCTTCTTTGACCGCAGTGAGGCACCAAAAACACCACCATCACTAACCCTTCCATTGACTCCTACATTCACATAAATAAACCTATATTGTGCATCTACCAAACCTAGCAAAATAATGTTCCTTCAGTTCCTTTGTAGTTATGGTAGAATGACCCTGATGATATAGGTGCACTGAAACATATATGTCGCCCATTCAATGCGCCAATACAATGAGGAAAATTCCATTTTTCTATTCTCTTGCTATTTTCAACCATCCTTCACCTGTAGTTGGCGTCTAGAATAAACAACATGTTTGTAATGATTTGCTTATTAGCGAATGCAGGTTAATAACATACTGCCAAATATTTTCCTTTCAGGTGTTTATATATTGCACGGCACACTTCTGGAACAAACTTTGAAATCGTACTCTCATGAATCCTTGTGCTATACATTAGTGATCTATAGATCTCTCCAGTTACCAGAAAACGAAGAGTCACATTGAGCCTACAACAAAATTAAGATTAATTACAAGATATTTTGCTTAATTATTGGGCATACTTGTGTTCAGCACTGATGCTCTCTCGCATGAATGTATCCTGTTTTTTGATATCATTTTCAACCAGATTCAATAGAGTTGCAAACTGTGCTGGATCGAGCCTTAAAAAATTTTTATACGCATCTGCGTCCTCTGTTCTCAACTCCGTATTCAGAAGCGCTAACATGCCTCTACCACGCCTTCTTTGTAGCCACTTTCGCGACCACAGCCTTCTTTTTACGCGTGTATTATTATTTCGTCGTTTTTTTAGGTAGACCACTAAAGCGGCGCAAACGACCGCTGTTGCTAGTAATAGTCTGGGTCTGTCCATTTTCCAAATAGTTGAAATTATCACAATAATATTTTTGATCAAAAATCAATAATAATAATAATTGACAACACAGAACATATATAGGCTGGACAAATTGACACTAATGACTGACACCTGTCATTTGCATGGTTGTCACAACTTAGAACAGTTAAAAGTCAACCATCAATAATGTCAACTACGGATGGAAAAAATAAGAAGAAAGTAATATCAAACTGACACCAAACCAAGTGCGCATGCGTATAAGGAAAATTTATAGATACATTTTGCTAATAATTTATTTGCGTGTCATACATGTCCTATTGCCAAGGTTAAATAGTTTTATGCCGAAAAGATTCATTGAAATTATCATAATAATTTTCATCGTAATCCTATTGTGTGTCACACGGCTCGTAGACCTCATTGTTTACTTCATCCGTAGAGGATGGAACTACTTCCACATCCAAGTCTAAATTTGCTGCAATACGTATATTATGCAAAATAGCCCAGCTATTGACGATTCTTCCTACTCTCTCTGGGGGATACCTTAATACTCTCTCTCTTAAAAAGGCATCGAAATCTTGATTTCAATACTCCATTGCAACGCTCAATGCAATTCGTAGCCCGTATATGGGCTGCATTACATATATCTGGATTCCGGAGTGTTCTGAGGGGGTTTGTAAGGCAAAATTGATCATTTGTGTAGTTGTGTACAACATGTACACATAAACAACATACCTTCATTATAAGCTGCTTTCAAGTGTCGTTTTACTGCTGACTGACTCCATATAAACGAATCATGTGTGGGTCCTGGATATTGAGCATTTACATTTAGAATTTTAAGATCATAATCACAAATCTGCAACAAAATGTATCTAGATGTTACATGTTTACTGTTCAATAATTTTAAATGATAAATTATTTTTGCGTAGATCTGGTATGGATTTAGAAAAGAGGGATGACACATTTACCATCTGTATGTTCGTGAAATGAAAATGTTTCCTGTTTAAATAATTATGTTCTTCTTCATGTGGTGGCAACATAGCAACATGAGTACAATCAATGGCTCCCAAAACACCAGAAAACCCTGTTGCCTCCATAAATCTCCCTTGGATTTCCATTTTTTCTGCCAATGTAATCGGAAATTTGATCCATATGGGGCCCCGTCTTGCTTCAATTAAATTTGTCACTGTTTGAATTGCTCTTGAGGTAACTGGTTGGGAGAAACTGATATTATAGTTTTGCCCCAGAGAATACTGGTATAACCCTGTTGCGTATAAGTGTAATGTGGCAAAAAATTTTAATGATGGAGAGACTGCAACATTGTTACCCATAATATCTAGATCTTCAATAACTTGGTTGTATACATATTGGGCCAGATCTTTATTTAACCTAAACGTTTTTTTGAAAAGATCATCCCTCAGGTCAAAGGGGTTGGATGCATCCACGGACAATTGATGCATCTCTGATCCTCATTCTCTCTATATTGAATAATCTAATTTCTGCCAACTGCTCCTCCCTTTGTAGTACTATCATATTCATAATGATGAATAGAAACACCTAAAACAAAAAAGCCTAGTTGCAAAAGAACGATCATCCATCTAGGTACAATTGAGTCTTACCTTGACTAAATGAAACTTCTAACCAAAAGCAAATGATCATTAATTAACTAATTAATAAATAGACTAATAAATACTAACTAGTAAATAAACTAATTAATAAATATTTGTTTGAAAAGTGAAAACTCAATAAATAAATCTAACAAAAAATTCAAGATTACGTCACCAAAGTCAAAGAAAAATTTGACAGCAACCTGTCAAAAGCACAAATCATGTCGAAAGCTGGAAATCAACATTATTCGACGTGTTAACTTCCTCAACAGGGTGCATAGACATCGTATAGGTAGATCAGTAGAGGACATGTACCATCACTGCCACGTGCCAGACACAGTGGAGCACACGCTATTTGAATGCAGTAGATGGTCCCATTATAGACAGGAAGATCTGCCAGAAGATCTCACTCCTAGAAATATGGTACCGGTGATGTTTTCGAAGCGAGGTACGATGGAAGATCGTACATAAAATGATACAAAGTATCTTGAAAGCAAAAGAGTCAGAAGAACGCAGACACAGGGAATAGAAAATACCTCATCTTTTGCTGCGAAGAATTTCATTCAGGATGATGCCCGGCGCAGATGGAGATAGAGGAGGTAAGGGGAGAGGGAAGGGGTTTTAACCAGTCGAGCCGTGATGGCATGTCGGGTGGACGCAACTGCGTCCGCTGGACATGGCATCAGAAGACTCAAAATGGTACAACGTCGGAGTGGGCAGATTATCTCTCACACTTCCGGGTGTGGGCGTGCTTCTCTCTATAATAAAAAAAACAAGTACTTGTCTGATCTGTTCCCATTGGATCGTGTCGAAAGACGGATACGTGTGCTGTGTTGACGATCTACCTGATCTGAACGAACATACGGCTGACGTTTATCGCCTTGTGTTCCGTGATCCAGCGGCCATGATCTAGGTAGTAGAGTCGGCCATGATCTAGGTTAAGGCTCGTGATCTGTGCTCGTGATCCATTATTGACAGCTGACATGTCATTCTATCTATTTTGTGAATCTGCGTTGTGTGTCGTTAACTGTATTTGTTGTGTGTATTGTTTTTTCGCTTTTTGTTTATAATCTGACTTGTTTCCTTTTGTATTGTATTATTTATTACTTTTTTCGTTCCCACTTTCCTTTCTGTTGCGTCAGTTTCTCATAACCAACATGAGTAAAGTAGATACTGGCTTCACGAAAGCAGATTCAGATAATCTGCCTAAGGTTGACGTGGATATGGTGAACGACTACTATCTGAATAATATTCAGTTCTTCAGTACCGAGATGAAAAACGTAAAAGCTAAGAAGTAAGTTGCAAAATATTTATAACATTTGCGGTCATAAACAACATAATTATATCTTTCAGAGCAGGAAGAGAGCAGTATGGTGATAATGCTGTCAGCTATGTACAAATCAAACATGAAAACAATATGTGTGTTGTGCGAGCCAGAATAACTCCTGAACACAAAATACATAAAAAGGCCTACACAGTTGAGTGTATCATTGATAAGGTTAAAGAGAAGGTGAAGAGCTGCAAATGCGGTGATTGTGCAGCTGCCTCAGGTTAGTAAACATAATATTCAAAATAGTAATCTGTACCTAAAGCAATAATTATTATGCAGGTGGACGTAAGCATGCCATAGCATTCCTATTTTGGCTACATCGGAGGTCTGAAGAACCTAGTGTTACCTCTAAGGAATGCTACTGGAAGGCTCCTAAACTGTCTAAGGTCGGCAGAGATGAAATATATATGTCACTGAAAGAAATTGCTGGCTACACAAAAGAACCAACAACCAGTACAGATGACAGTAGATTTGTTCATGAAGGAGATCGGAAAAGAAGGAAAAGGCTTATTTGATTTGAATGCTGATGTCACTCTGGAGCAATATAGTATTTATCAACTAATTCTGAAATACTAGGTGAGTGGAGCAACCCCTTGTCCAGAAAATTTCATCAAATTTGCCGCACAAGCTATGGGCGATGATTGCTCTATTGTAGAGCATGAAACTAGGTTGCAGTCATCTTCTTCAGCTTGGTATGAATTGCGCTTTGGTAGGGTGACAGCTTCCAATCTATATGAAGTAAGCAGATGCACAACAGAAGATGGTTGTTTAATGGAGTCAATAATGGGGGCTAGTAAACCACTGAATACAGAACCAGTTTCACGAGGCAAACGCTTAGAGCCATTGGTATTAAAAAAAGTGGAGCAACTTAAAAAAATAAAAATAAAAAAACTGGTATCTACCCGAGTTCATCTTTCCCTGTTTTTGGTGCTTCTCCTGATGGATTGAGTGATACACACTGTATTGAAGTGAAATGTCCCAGTAAAGTGAACAAAACAGAAAATTATTATAAAAATAATGAAATAAACAAAAAATACTACCTACAGGTGCAAATGCAGATGTTGTCCTCACATAGAAAAAATGGACTGTTTTGCATAGCATCTCAAAATTTTGAGAACGATGGTGGGGTAAAGATTATTGAGGTTGAATTTAACCGACAAGATACCATAGCTACAATGACTATAGCACTTGATTTTTGGAAGAAGCATGTTTTTCCTAATTTAATGAGAATGTAATTCATCTCAGGTGTATATAATTATGTTTGAAGAAGTTAGTAAATCAATTTTTTTTACTTATTTATATCTATATTTTTTCTATTATACCATAAATTGTTCAAAATTCAATAGGTAAATTGTATTAGCATTTGATTTTTGGAAAAAGGGGATGGAAATGTATTTTTGTATATAATATATGAGCATTGTCATTTTTTAAATATAATCGAATTCTCTCCCACTGTACAGTGAATATAATAAATGTTTTGTCATTAAAAGATATAATAGTATAATTTGTCTCAGGTGTATATAATTATGTTTGAGGAATTTAGTATATCAATTTTTTTTACTTATTTATATCTATATTTTTTCTATTATACCATAAAATGTTCAAAATTCAATAGATAAATTGTATTAGCATTTGATTTTTGGAAAAAGGGGATGGAAATATGTTTTTGTATATAATATATGAGCATTGTCATTTTTTAAATATAATCGAATTCTCTCCCACTGTACAGTGAATATAATAAATGTTTTGACATTAAAAGATATAATAGTATAATTTGTCTCAGGTGTATATAATTATGTTTGAAGAATTTAGTATATCAATTTTTTTCCTTATTTATATCTATATTTTTTCTATTTACCATAAACTGTTCAAAATTCAATAGGTAAATTGTATTAGCATTTGATTTTTGGAAAAAGGGGGTGGAAATGTGTTTTTGTGTGTGTATATCTATGAGCATTGACATTTTCTAAATATAATCAAATTCTCTCCCACTGTACAGTCAATATAATAAATGAATTTGTGGTTCTTGGGTTTTTAGGCCGGCGTCGTTTAGCGTTAAAGCTTGACGTTTCGCCACCACGAGTGGATGGCATCTTCAGAAGCTATTTCACTTCGGCGACTTCCAAAATACTGTATTTTCTACATTTTTCGCGATTACGAGACTTCCTCTACCTATTGGCGTGTGAAGCAAAACAAACTGTTCTACCATCTGACAAACGTAACGTCACAGTTCGAGGATATATCTTAAGATATGGGAATTTAAAAACAAATTGTCGTGAACTATTATCAATTGCAGCCTGGGAAAGATAATAATGATTTGATTTTACAGGTGACGAAATCAAGAAAAAATGGAAAAACCTTCGAGATTCTTTCAGTAAGCACGTTAGAAGTGAAAAAAACAAAGACTGGGCAGGAAATGAAGCTGTTAGAGCGTTATAAAACATGGCCTTGGGCCCAACAAATGGAGTTTTTGAGACGGTCTAGGACTTTTCAACGCCGCCGTTTCATCGCCGCTGTTTCATCGCCGCCGTTTCACCGCCGGCCAGTTCATCGCTGGCCGATTCATCGCCAGACCGTTTCATCGCTATCTAAAATATTTATCTAACAGTGCGAAATTTGGTGTGTGTCTTTGTTGCATGATAACGTCAAATGAATTTAGACAGTTATTTGTGTCTATATATATTTTTTCTGACTCTATGAACAATTCCATAGAAATAATTATTGTATATTGTATCCAGTTTTACTTCGTGTTTACAACTTAGTCCCACTGTATATCTCAACATTAGGTATGTCCCAGATGGACATTATTGAAAAAATAATGTATTTTCTGCACAACTGCTATTAACCTAATTAGCAAGGGCAACTATGTTAACAAAAAATTATGTAAAATATCTAAGCTGGAATGAGAATAAACGCCTCAACCAGGAGTTGAAGAAAATTTCTTACTCCATGACAGTGGACAAAACGATAACAACCGTATTTTAATTTTTGGTCGAGAAAGTTGGCTTCAGCACTTAGAAACATCAGAAAACTGGTATGCTGATGGAACCTTTTCTATTTCGCCACGTTTATTTTCTCAAATTTATGTGGTGATGGCGAAAAGGTACAATGGAGTTCACCCTATATTTTATGCGTTTTTACCAAACAAGCAACGTAGGACCTATGTAAAGATGTTTACAGCAATTCAAGGACTACTTCCAAATTTAAGTCCCAGTTCTATTAACTGTGACTTTGAGCAAGCAGCGATTGCTGCCTTGACAGAATGTTTTCCGAATGTGGAAATAAAAGGCTGTTTTTTCCACTTGGCAAAAAACATGAAGAAACATTTAGCCGAAATGGGATTTACGAGGCAGTATAATAATGATCCAGGCTTTGCATTACAAGCTAAAATGGTAATTTCATTGGCTTTTGTGCGAACTGAAAACATAGACGAATATGTAGATGCTCCGGGAAATGAACTGATAGTTGAACTACAACCACTGCTTAATTGGTTCGAAGATAATTATATCGGTCGTCCAAATAGACGTGGCAACGGAAGACGTCCTGCTTTATTTCCGGTAGAAATTTATTTTTATTTATATAATCGTGTAATAAATGAAGAAGATCGGACTAATAACCACGCTGAAGCTGCGCATCGCCGACTACAAACTGAGTTAGGTGTCGATCACCCAAGTATATGGAAATTAATTGATGGACTGCGAAAAGTGCAAAAAGGTCGAGACGTTTATTATGAACAACTTCTTGCTGGAAGTGAACCGCCAAAGAAATTGAAAAAATACCGTCAGGCTGATGAACGAATCAGAAAAATTGTATCCGAGTACAATAACAGAGACAAAGTAGAATATTTGCGAGGGTTGGCACATAACTATCAGTTTTAACTACTCAATGAGTGCATTTAAACCTGGCAATTATTTTAACATAGCTTTGTTCTCACATGTTACAGTGTATTACTTTAATTATATTCATATTTCTTGTGTTCGACGATATAAATTTTTCAATTTTTGTAAATTATTATGCATTGCTTGTAAAAGTTATTTAAATTGAAAACGGTAAATGTTTAGTTTTTCTTATATGATACTCTATAATTTGTTGTAGTGTGATTTCTAAATATAGGTAATGTTTTATTGAAAATATTTAATTGTTTTTTTTTTTTGGTTTTGTATTTCACAAGCAGTAAACCTATAAGAGGTTTAACTCGAACGTAAATTTTCTTTATTAAGTTAGTGATAACGGGTAATGTTGTCGCTAAACGGTGACGAAATAACGATAAGCCAAAATAGGCCGGCGATGAAACGGCGGCGATAAAACGGCGGCGATGAAATGCCCCCTGGGGATAAATAGGCGGCGATGAATCGGCGGCGAGGAAACGGCGGCGATGAAACGTCCCATTCCCTTTTTGAGACTCTGTATACAATTCGCACACACGGAATCTAATGTTTCATTAATACCTGATGCTCCATGCACTTCTCAAGCAGATCATGACGAAGAAGCGTCCCAAACGGAGCCACAAAATTTGCAAACACCCAAAAGAAGAAACGTGATGAAACCACCTCCGCAACCAACAGCTGTCAAGGAGGTTATCTCTTACCTAGAGGATAGGAAACAGAGCACGATTACTGAGGATATTGGCCGCATTCAGGGAACAACAGCGCTGCAGCGCTTTATTACAGCGACTGCACAAAGCTACTAAATTCTGACATTTCGCTGAAGCGCTTCATTAAAGCGATAAAGCGTATCGTTTCGTGCGCTGAACCGCTTGAAATTTGATGCTGTAAACAAAGTAGTAAAATCTAACCTAACTTTTTAGCGTCTATTTTCGTATTTTGTGTTGTGATTAGCGTTGTCGAGATTTTGCTGTTGGTGTGTTTGAGTTTCTGAAATGGAGAACGATCTTGTATGTGTCCAAATAAATGGCGAGGACGTCTATTTTGAAGCAATAAATGAAGAGGAAAGAGAGAAAATACTTACTGGTTAGTTTGCTTAGGATTTATTAATTGCATCTGCCTGCTAAAGTAACTTGTTTCGCGTGGTATTTTTGACCCAGACTGTGGATTAAATGTTTTTAATTCTCTTCCAGATCCGTCATATGCGACGCATCTGTACCAGAGCTATATTAGCAAAGAAAACCAAGTAAAAGAGAGTGATCCAGATGTACCTGGTAATACTGCCTCAGAGAACCCGATTCCACAAATACTGGACTCTGAGGGTAATAATACACAATTTGTTTTTATTAACATGATTCATAATTATATGTATCTTTTAGGTATTATTTGGAATGATCAGATGATTCTTCTTTTGTTGGAAGAGTACAGAAAATTAAGAGATTTATTTAGAAATCCAAAAATGAAAAAAAGAACATTGTGGCAACAAATTGTTGCTGTATTCAACAATTACAAGTATAATGTAAACGAAGAAATTTTAGACAAAAAATTTAGAAACCTCAAGCAAACATTCATGCGCATAAGGGATAACCAAAACACGAAAAAGAGAACTGGGAAAGCTAATGTGACATGGAAATTTTATAATGCCATGTGTGATATATTCTCAGTTGATAAAACAAGCAACGTGGAAGTGAGGATCATAGAATCATCTCTTCCAAACCAGAATCCAGCAAAACCTATTGTGAAGGCTGACAGTCAAACCTCAACTAGCGCAATTGTGCCAGAAACGCCAAGCATGTCAGGAGAATTAACACCTTCCTCAAAAAAATTGAAGATGGAAAATGTTTTTAGCAGTCCTATGAGTGATGGAGCTGGCCCTTCTGGAGTGGTCAATAGCAAACAGTCTGCCACACAAGTTTAACAGAAAGGTGCACAACTCCCACTACCACACCTCAATGTAATAAAAGAAAAAGAAAAGGATTGTTACAACACCGCCAGGGGTTGTTGAAAATGGAACAACAAAAGGTTACAGAGATATCTCTCTTGAGACAATCGCTAGATAAAAACAATGAGCTCATGCAAGTGTTGGTTGAAACAGCACAAGAAAGGAATAAACTCTTGGCACGGTTAGTCGAGTTGGAAGAAGAAAAAAGGCAGTAGTAAATGTATATTTATATATTTCAAGCTACTTGTTTTTATATTTTTAGAAAATAAAACTTTATTCCACTTCTGTTTTGAAACTTATGTGTGTTATATCCGTTATATCCCTAATACCTTGGTGCATTCAGATACAATATACTTGCACGCAGTGTACATTCAACTTTGAGAAGAGCTGAGCACACCCACTGAATGGTCAAATCTATAAAAAAAATATCATAACATCTGTCAAAAAACAGCCAATAGAATTCAAGTAAAATATGCAACATATACCTAAATATTGCACCGAGATCATAATCAATCTTTATGTGTAAAAATCTCAAATGGTAAATTAAGGCTACCTATTAGAAGAAGCTTTATTTCAAAATAGGATTATTCTAGTACAAAGATACAAGTACTGATACCAAAAAATACAAAAAGATTATCCCAAGATAATCAAATTAATACAAAAAAATTAACACATACTATCACAATGCGCTTCCTTCTTATGATAGTTCTCATCCCATGGTTTTGTAACTGTGCTAACTGATTCCAGTTAAATAGTTAAAGTACAAAAAATCAATAGACTGATAGCCATGTACTATAATGTATATAGATTATACAAGAATCTCCATCCTCTACGGGTGAAGCCTAGGGTCTCGCTGAACTAAAGCTCATCTCATGTAAGCATTAAGTAGTGTTAAATGAAATCTAAGAACACAGCAGCAAGACATTTAACCTGATGTAGCTATTTCCAAATTTGACAGGATGTGTATTGTTTAGTGGAAGGCAACCAATTATTCCAAATTATTTGTTATATTTATTCTCTTGACTTCTCCCAATTGATGCCGTCTTCTTTCTGTAATATTAGGTGCTACAATAGGGATCTCTCCCTCATCTACAATTTCTAACTCCTCCTCTACCTGGTCACCTTCACTGTTTATAATTAAATTGTGTAGCACACAGGCAGCTACAATTACTTCATTTAATAATTCTAAATCTGACATATCGAGAAATTTTAATCTTCGCCATTTTCCTTTTAAAAGGCCAAATGCTCTTTCAATTGTTGACCGTATATTAGAAAATCTGACATTGAACCTTGTTTCTGCTTCAGTCAAATGACCTGTGTCACGATATGGTGTTAAAACTTCCTGTAATAGGGGATAGGCACTATCGCCAATGATATGATATTCTGGCCTTATGAGAGGTTCATCTTCATCTACAATCTGTTGGTATAACAAACTTCTACGGAACACTCTAGCATCATGCATACGTCCAGGGTGACAACACTTATATTAATGAAACGTTTCCTTGGATCACACACAGCTTGCAAAATTACAGAATGCGATTGGTATCTGTTATAATAGTCTGCAGCATTGCCAACTGGCTGTTTTATAAATATATGGGTACCATCTACGGCTCCAACAACATTTCCAATTCCTCTTGATCTCTCTTGGAATATCTGAAAACACATAAGTACTTATGAGCTCTAAACATTCTAAAATTAACAAGTCGTATTCCTATACTTGTATTATTCAAATAAAAGTGTTTTTACCTCTGCATTTTCATCACACTGCCTCGATGTTGGCCATGCAATAAAATCATCCACCATACCACAAATCACGTTAATGATTTCTCTATAAATATAGTGTCCTGTACTTGGTGCTAATCCAAATCTATCACTGCAAGCAAGGAATGTTTCTGGCTTTGCCAACATCCAAATTACAAAGAGCACTTTCTTTTGCACATTTACCAATAGTTCTCTGGATGGTTGAAGGCGACTGCCAATCTCATTAATAAGTATCTGAAAAGACAAGTAACACTGTAAAAATATGTGAATCTTAAAATGTAATTTGGATAATAAGGACTAAGAATTTATGCTTTGGCATTATAATAGGCTGCTATACTAACACGACAGAACCTGTATCATGAATATTGACCTACCTCAAAAGTATCTCTAGACATTCGAAAATGGTTTCGAAATTCATCTGGCGTGTATAAAGGTATTGTGTCTTCTACATAATTTTCATTCCTAACCGGATTTCTTCGTTGTGGAAGTGCTGGTTGTAGTGAAGATGTTAGATCTTCCACTGCATAAACTATTGTCCTGTTGCGATTAACGATATTAGCAGCTATTTCGAGGTCTTCATCAAGAAATTCTGCGATATAATTCATGATGGACGTCTTTGTATGGTCAATGAAAGCACACAGTTTTCAAATTGCCACGATCGCCAAATTATTTATAAAAATAGAATAGAGATAGAGAATAAATTCAATAAATTGATAGCTGGGAGAAACATACGATAAACATAAACAACATAACCCAACAAACCGTTACTACGTCAACTGTCACAACAATCTGACAGCTACCTGTCAGCTTGATGCTATCAACAGCACAGCTATTCAGGGAACACAAGCTAAAAAGCGCTAAAGCGCTGACCCGCTGTAAATTCCCTGAATGCGCCCATTGACATCATCTTTCAGGGTTACGCCAGGACTGTGAAAAAATTTTCAGAAAGACGACAGATTTTAGTCAAATATAAAATTTTGCAGTTACTCATGGAGCTAGAATTGGCTCAGCTGGAAGAGAACTCTCAACAGTTACCTGTTGCAAACATTCTACACAACCAAATGATATATTAGCTAGTCTGTATGAAAGCAGGCCGCAGTCCCAAACATCCAACCAATCTATTCAATCGCTCTATCACTCTCATCTACAAACGAACCCCCATCGCCAGCTACATGGTACGAGCTATAAAATATACCAATTAAATACTGTAACACTGTAATGATTAATAATATAATAATACAAAATCTGAATCATAATTACTTTCGCCCAATTACACCGCATTTGGGAGTACACTTATTTCCCCCGATGCACAGAAAGAGAAGTGGCTTATGATCCATACTTCAGAGGATCATTTGTATGAATCTACAATCAATTCATGCACAATTATTTCATTCTGACTACCATTATAGGTCTATCTTTAAAATATCTCTGCAGCTCTTACTAGCTAGTTAGTAGTTTTTGACAGTTGCATGGTTATATGGATTTTCATATAACATCATGCTCCAAAACCATTACCAGCTCAATTTCGAAACATTTTCTCAAAAAACTGTTTTATTTATTCATAGTAAAAATTCATATTTGACTTTATACTTACTAAGAGTAACTGCTAATCGTTCAGCTGGTTTGATAGGTCTTCGAAAATTGCTAAATTGTTTTTTAATATCTTCTTCAATGAGACTCAGAATTTCATCAAAACATTCCGGCGTCATTCTGAAGTAAATTAAAAATCGTTCCCTATTTTGTCGAAGCTTTGGAAAGATTGTATGGAACTCTCCTTCTACTTCTTGAGATAAGTTCACCTTGTCAACCCAAATACGACTTCTCTTCCTAAAAAAAAAACAGTGAATATTGTCAATACCACCTTTGATAATTGTGAACAATGGTAAGCATGCACTTGCGGAATAAATCGAACGTAGGGGGCTTTTTAGATTATTACAGCCTAGGGACCTAGAATTATTATACCTATCGCTGTGGTTCTTCGTCTGCCAAAACTGCAAGAAGTAATAATGCTTCTTCGTCAAAATCCATGTTTTTTTTTTGTTCAAATACAACCTACTACTGAAGATTATTTTATCGCCACGTGTTTGTCTTCAGTGTATATAATAGACTAATTCGCTCATCCAGTCCGCCCTAGTGTGCGGACCAGGCGTACCGCCCTAGTACCGCCACCGCCACCGCTTGCCTTACCTACATTATTCTATCGACTAGAGGCTCTTCACCTTGGAGACCTGCTGCGGATATGGGTACGAACCGGCGCGACACCTCCACGTGAAAATTTGGATCATCTGATGTTGAGGGCTCCACCGCCACCGCTTGCCTTACCTACATTATTCTATCGACTAGAGGCTCTTCACCTTGGAGACCTGCTGCGGATATGGGTACGAACCGGCGCGACACCTCCACGTGAAAATTTGGATCATCTGATGTTGAGGGCTCCACGTCTACGACATTTAACTCTTCCTCTGGTTCAATACTATATTTCTCAGGGAGAACTGGAACAGGCAACGCATCACTGTGAGGCACGAGACGAATAGCAGATGGTATGTTAGGATATCTCAAAGTATCCTTTGTTTTCATCGTAATACCTTTACTCACTGAAGGTGTGAGACAAAAATAGCAATCAGATGTATGGTCCCTTGGTTCTCTCCAAATCATAGGTACAGCAAATGGCATTGATCGACCTCTTCCATTAAGCCAGTCTCTAAGGCAGTTAGCACATGTATTACAGCAAACATGAGGCGCCCATATCTTATCTTGGTCACCCACTTTACATCCAAAATATAGGTTTGGTGGTTTATAACGGATAATGCTTGTATTGAGTAGAATGGCATTAAATGACACTAGGATTAAGGTGATTAGCCTGCGCGCCGAAGCGATTGTGCGATGACGTGAGCGGTACGCGCCAGCCTGACTGTCATAACGGATGTTGCCCATATCGTGGAAACTAGACCTTGGAAAAATTTTTGGGCGCCAGATTTGCGTTTAGTGGGTTAAATTCTACGTGACTGGGCTATTTTGGTGGCAGACCTTTTTTCTTTGTTGACTAGTGTTTTCAATCCATCAAAGGTAGCAAGCTGTTTCACTATGAACTTATTGTGCTGTATATGATTTTGAACTAAATATATTTTTTCCCATTTGCATTGATACATATTAGATACGACATCCTGAGTTACGTGGTCCTTCCGTTAGTTTATAGTGCACGACCCAAAATTATCAAAAGTAAAATTCGTGCATGATGAAGACATATATACCAGTTTTTGTTATTCTAAGTTTAGGTTCATCTTTAGTGTTCTAAAATGCCAGTAAAGTGTCTACGAAGTCACTTGGAACAGCAAAAAATGCTTGGGCGGCATCTCCTTTGTGAAACGCGGCAGCACCGACACTCGGTTTATCGTCGGTGCGTGGCAGGTATACAGGGTCCCGGGGGCGTTTCACAAAGGAGAAGCCGCCCAAGCATTTTTTGCTGTTCCAAGTGACTTCGTATACACTATATGTGCATTAAATTTTATGATTCTGGTCCAAAAGCTCAGACAGAAGTTTTGTAGAATTACGTGTTTCACAAATACTGCGCCTCCTTAAATATGCTTCCATTGGGTAGTGGTTTTTTCTTCGATGAGTGGGCCAAGGGATAAGGCAAGTGTAGAATGGGTCATTTAAGGTGGAATCGATTTATTCATTTCAGTAGATTAGATTATTCGAAAAGTGAATTGGTTCAAAGGCGGTCTTAGGGCCCTCCTCTTTCGAACATTTTCTTAAAGGCATATAATGAGATCATACCCATACCGTCAATTGACATTTAATTGTTAATCAATTTAGTTCGCTTCAAAATACCATCGACAGTTACGAAGTACAGGAAGCATATCGGTAACAGATTTAAGATAAATGGTCAGATACACGCGTCTACCTGGAGCACTTCCGCAATTAATGAATTTTTGAACGTGCGCCGAATGTTGTTATTCTAAGTTTAGGTTCATCTTTAGTGTTCTAAAATGCCAGTAAAGTGTCTACGAAGTCACTTGGAACAGCAAAAAATGCTTGGGCGGCATCTCCTTTGTGAAACGCGGCAGCACCGACACTCGGTTTATCGTCGGTGCGTGGCAGGTATACAGGGTCCCGGGGGCGTTTCACAAAGGAGAAGCCGCCCAAGCATTTTTTGCTGTTCCAAGTGACTTCGTATACACTATATGTGCATTAAATTTTATGATTCTGGTCCAAAAGCTCAGACAGAAGTTTTGTAGAATTACGTGTTTCACAAATACTGCGCCTCCTTAAATATGCTTCCATTGGGTAGTGGTTTTTTCTTCGATGAGTGGGCCAAGGGATAAGGCAAGTGTAGAATGGGTCATTTAAGGTGGAATCGATTTATTCATTTCAGTAGATTAGATTATTTGAAAAGTGAATTGGTTCAAAGGCGGTCTTAGGGCCCTCCTCTTTCGAACATTTTCTTAAAGGCATATAATGAGATCATACCCATACCGTCAATTGACATTTAATTGTTAATCAATTTAGTTCGCTTCAAAATACCATCGACAGTTACGAAGTACAGGAAGCATATCGGTAACAGATTTAAGATAAATGGTCAGATACACGCGTCTACCTGGAGCACTTCCGCAATTAATGAATTTTTGAACGTGCGCCGAATGTATTAGCCTGGTATATCCAGGAAATAAATTTAGCCTATTATGCTCTGAAAGAAATATGTCGAATTAGCAACAACTATAACAATTGAAGTAATAAAATCAGTTATACGCTTATGCTATACCGACGTCCGGCTTCAAAAAAACGTTTACACCTTTTGTAGGTAGGGAATAGTCACTGGTTTAGCTTTATATGCTTATTTTTCAACCAATTTTTATGATAAGTAGTTTTGTCGCAGAAAAGACGTCTCAAATAACGTTGCGAGAGAGGCGTATGCTTGTAAATGCACATGAAAGGGGAACATCGACTGCAGAACTGTCCAGTTTGGTATATCAGTAAGTCATACTGCATTTTTCGCTTCTAATTCGATTTTTTTCTGACAACAGTGACAGGTGCAAAAGCGGATTAAGCGCCACAGAGAAGGTGGTAGTTTGGAAACTGACCGCACACGTGGGCGTTGGCAGGCTCTGTCGCAAGACGATGTAAGGCGACTCATAGAATATAACACCCAACATCGGTTCTCCTGCATAGCAACAATAAGAGCCAGCCTTGGACTGAATTGCTGCAAAAGAACCGTTGCAAACTATTTGCACAGAAATGGCATCACAACCGATCGCCAGCCAGAAAACCTTTGCTCAGTGAAGACCATAAGAGGAGGCTGCTACAATTCTGTCAGGAGAACCTTAACAGAGACTGGAGTACTGCAGTCTTCTCCGTCGAAAAGACGTTCTCCACCAGCTTGGATCATCGCCCATCACTGTGGCGGGACAATACAAAATATGATCCAGCAAACGTGATTCCTAACAGACATACCGGTTGGAGTACCATAGGGTATTGGAGCTGGATGACTAGTGATGGTTCAAGTGATTTAGTGAAGATAAGTGGTAAAAAAATAGCTATTATTTTATTACAGTCGAACCTCTATAACTCGAACCTCTCTTTAACTCGAACTTTTATACCTGTTCCTCTACATTTCCAGTATTTTCATCATGTATTCTCTCTATAACTCGAATTTCTATAAATCGAACACCTCTATAACTCGAATCAATAGTTACATCCTTTCGAAATAAAAATCTCTATAAGTCGAATTTTTGATTTACGTTCAGTCGCAAGTTGGCAACGCAGCGCGCTTTGTCTAGCACAAGCGGTAACAGTGGCAAATACAGCTGACGAAACTTCAAGGTAGGAGCGTCTTTATGTTTTATACTGTTTAAAACCTAACCTAAATTTCTGATGATCTGTGGTCTAAAGTATATCGCCGCCGCGAAAAAGCCTGACGATTGAGAAGAAGATAGAAATTTTAAAGAAAATGGAGAATGGCGTCCAACGAAAGGTTATTTGCCACGATTATGGCATACCAAAAAGTACACTGTTAACTATAATAAAAAAGAAAAGCACTATAGTGCAGCTTGGTGCCCAAGTAGCTAATCCAGGTAAAGCGAAGCGAAACAAGCATAATTAAAATTGTAAACACTGCATTAATTAAGTGGATCGAAAGTTCAAGGAAAGCGAATTTGCCTATATGCATTATGTTTCTGAAATCAGAACTAGATCTCTTAAAAGTGTTTAAAATATGATTGTGCTGTGATTGGATTGGTTGATTATAACTTTATTAAAAATTATTGATAGGTGTTGATCCTCTTTTTTAAGTTGTATGTTATTCTCCGCGTAAGTTACAAATATGTAATTTGTTTATAAATTCAATATTTATTTAACCATATCACAGCTAATATTTTTTTGCAAAAAAAATTTTAGAACCACCCCTGTTGCCTCATTTGAAATTATAAATACATTTAACTATGAATTTCGTCAGTTTGATAAAAGATTGCAGTTTTTCATTCACATTAAATGTTGCTTGGGGTTATCGAAAATAAATTTGCGAATGAGAATATTGCTTGGTTTGGAAATTTCCACAGGCATTGTCACTAGAAAATACTTCATTTTCGGATGAAATCTGCGTTGGATATGCGTTAAAAGCTGAGTTTTCGTCCGCGATTGCACGAGATATCCTCCGGGCGCTACCCACAATTGAGATTTTCTGTCTGTCAGTCGTGGTTAATGCCCTGAAGATGTTCCGTGCAGTTGCGGACGAAATCTCGGCGTTTAACGCATATTCGACGCAGGTTCCATCTGGAATTGAAAAATTTTCCAATGAGAATATTATTTGTTGCAGATAAGATGAACTCGCGAGAGTATGTGGACATACTGGAGAACAGTTTTATCCCTTCTTGCTGTGTCATCTACCCCGAAGGGACCAGTAAATTTTGAAGATAATTCGGCCATGCATACAGCACACATTGTCCGGAACTATCTTGCACAGAATTCATATAATGTGATTGCGTGGCCACAAAGTCACCAGACCTTAACCCCATAGAGAATCTATGGAGCATCATGGTTAATCAACGGGAAACGGGCGAACCACTCCCAAACTCCCGGTACAATCCAAACAGGCATTTTAGGGGTATATGGGAGTCGTTGCGCGGTACAGATGTCTGCAGGAATCTCGTTGGAAGCATGCAGAAAATTATTAGCCTGTATTGAAGGTGGTGGTGGTTATATCAAATACTGGTAAGCATATATGTTATATTAAATTACACCAAACGCATAGACTGTATTTCTATTATTCAAACATGTCTTTTTGCGAAAATCTACTCCAATCTTCGGCTTCTGGAGAAATACGAGTATTTTTGTTTGAATTATATTGTATTTGTTAGATGTTGTTTTTTATATCTATATTTTATTGGCAATAGTTTATGATTATTTGTATTTATATCACAGGGTTTATTCTGTTTATTTGATATTATTATTCATTTTTTTGTAATATCCACCGAATTCATTTTAATTTGAAAATAAACCGTCGGTCTCCGCATGTAGTGGCATATCTAGCATTTTGCAAATTTTACAGGAGAAGGAAAAAGCGAAATTAAGCATCAAATGGAGCTTAAAATGATATCGAAGTAATTGAGACAGCTTCTTGTAATTTTTTGCCAAGACAGCAATGCTGGAAATCTAAATGTTGCGATATTTGGAGTTTTCTCAAAAAATATTAGTTTCTGAGAAAAAAAAATTATGCAGTTACACCACTTCGTGAGATATATGTTTCTCTTCAGTATATAGTTACGCCATTATATGGCTTTTCAAAATATAAGTAATTCAACCTTCTTGTCAACAATAATTTTATTCCATGATAGATAAATACAAATTATTGATAGCAAATAATTAGAAAAATAGTAAACAAAATAAGAAAATGACGTTATTCTGACAAATATCCATAAAGCCCGCTACTCACTATTCGGTGCTGCGCCACTTCGTCGCAGTAATTCACGAAGTATTGCTTAGTGAGTATGATGCGCTGCGCCGATGCGTTTCGTTGTGCGGCGCTTCGCCAGACTTCGCCTTGATGTCGGTATTTGAACGAAGCATCAAAGGAAAAATGAACGATGCGACGAAGTCAACGAAGCGACGAAGTTGACGCTGCGGTCTCAGTTCTCTCATTCGCAAATCGTTCGTTGAAGAAGACAGTCGTCCTGTGCGTAATTATTCAGAAATGGAGTGGAATGAAGATAATATTTTTAACTTTATTCAAAAAATACAAGTGCATCCATGTTTATGGAATCCGAGTGACAGGAACAAAAAAAATCGCAATAAAGTGCATGATGCTTTCAAAAGCATTGCTGAGGAAATGGGATCGGATAACATTGAAGAATTGAAAAAGAAAAAAGAAAATCTTTTTCAAACTTACCGAGGCTACAGGAGAAAGGTATTCTGTAGCCAGAAATCAGGAGCAGGGACAGGCGATATATATAAACCAATATGGGCGCCATACTCGCTTTTAGATAACTTCCTACATGGGATATACACTCCGAAAGGAAAATTTGACACGTTGGTAAGCAACAACATCATATGTAATTTTTTGTTTATTTGCAGGTTGAAACAAAGTCATGAAAATATACAAGTGTTGTCTACACGAATTTGCTTTCAAGTCGCCCTGTGTATATGACATTATCATTAAAAAACGGAAACTAATTTGTTTTAAACTTTGCGTCCTCACAGTATAGTAGATAAACTAGTATTCATTCTGCCACGATACTTGGCCTGTTGTTGAAAAATGGTTTGCAAATTCGAGTCGAACTGTTTCTGCGTCATTCTTAGGTTTTCTTGCAATCCTTTTTAATGGCTTAAATGATGTTATTCCATCGTTATCATTTCTCCACGATCCAGCAACAAAATTTCCCTCCACCTCTACGTCAAATGTCCCAGTTGGTGTGTAACTGTTTCGTGAGGTCTTGCTCCTGCGCAAAAAATTATGCAAAAGTACACAAGTCTGTACAATTACATTTGCCTTTTCTGGATTAAGCAGAATAGGTGTTCTAAAAATGCGAAATACCGATGCCATAATTCCAAACACATTTTCAATCATTCTTCGTGCCATGGACAGTCTGTAGTTGTATATTCGTTTTGAAGAACCTTTATCATGTATTCCCGGATAAGGCACCATTATATTAGTTTTTAGGGGAAAGGCATTGTCACCTACTATAACATATGGTAAAACTTTACTAGTATTCGTCAGTACATCGTCAGGGGGAAAATTGATTGTGCCCATTTCCATGTGCTCGGACAACTTACATTTGTAAAATACTCCTCCGTCTGACATTCGACCGGGTGATCCAATATTAGCGTATGTTATACAGTAATCAGCATCACATAATGCCATTAAATTTATGCTGAATGTCGATTTGTAATTGAAATATTCACTACCGCTATTTGGTGGTGCTTGTAGAATCACATGCTTCCCGTCAATGGCTCCGCAACAGTGTGGAAAATGCCAACGTTCTTCAAATACCTGCGCAATTGTCTTCCATTCTGCGGGCGATTGTGGAGTCTGAAATAAAAAATATTTTTTTGTAGGATAATTTAGATGCTAATGAAGATCTAAACAAAGATGATGAGGGAAGATCAGATAATGATAAGGATACATCACAAATGGATTTTAATGAAAATAAGAACACTGAAGAGCTTTCTATCAATGACGGTACCTAAGTTTCTTTTGCTTTGTGACTATAACTAATTTACTGACTTTTTCTTTTTAGAGAAGAACGAGATCCCAAAAGGACCAGCTAAGCGAAGTAGTGTGAAGCGGCCAAAAAAGGAGCAAAATCGTGCAGATATGGCATTCAATGAGCTTTTAGCAATAAAGGAGACATTAGCTAAAAGAAATTCCAGCTGTGCGAGTCGAGATGAGTGCACCGTATATTGTGAACTACTCGCCATAAAGTTACGAAAGCTGGATGCACGTACACAACGCTTAGCTATGCACAAAATAGATACTATCATGTTTGATCTGGCTTTCGATTCATCGATGTTACCGTCACCCAGACCTCACTCTTCCCATTCATCTTATGTTATTGCTCCTTCTTCTGGCGCTTCATGTGCACAGTTTTCCCCTCAATCACAGCCGACGTCCAGTTTTCATGAACAGTCGAGCAGTAACTACATTACTCTGCAGCCACCTTCTGCTGTAAATGAAGCTTCACAGCAGCCATTCTCTCAACTATTGCAATCTAGCTCACAGGATATTTTACAAACAGAAAACTGTCAGTCTACAAATCACACCAATGAACAGTTCCAAGGTTCAGCTGAACCTGAAGATGAAATATCTGACTGGCCTCAGTAGACCTGATTCATGTTACGTTTTTGTATTCGTTAATACTTAAGACTTATCAATATATATATTTTTCTGTAAAACTTTTCTGGTTAGTTTTATAGCATCTATCATGTTGTCCATTTAAATGTTTTTACAGTAAAGTATTAAATATACTCACCTTTAAATGCTCTGATAGTGCAATAATGAGTTCTTGACATACTTCTGGCACTATCACCGATATTATTTGGGGAGAAATTTTGAAGAGGAAACTCAAGCTTTGATATGAGTCGCCAGATGCCAAATATCTCAACGTAACAGCTAGTCTTTCTTTTGCTGGTATGGATAACCTAAGGTGTGTGTCCTTTTTCTGTACTTGGGGACCAATTTTATTTAACAGCAACTCAAAATCTTCATAACTAATCCTGCAAAAGTTATGAAATTTGCCAGACGGTTCCTTAAGCAGATCCACGATCATGTTAGTACAGTTATACCTACAAATGGGAAATACATAAATCAGCTCATACAAGTGTGTCTTTAAATTAAGTTGCAATGCCTTCGATTAATAATAAAAGATGTATACTTACCGAGATCTGCTTTTATAGAAGGATTGGGTCCACCATCTCCTTTTTTTCTTCTTTTTACATGAATTGGAAATAACCACATAACAAGCCTGAGCTGCAGCGAGAAGAAGCAGGTCTGCTTCATCAGAATTCATTTTTACTACTGAAAGCTTTTTTGGTTGCACTTCGCACAATGGACGAATTTCCATGCATCATCGAAGCGAAGTGAAACAACGCATAATGAGTAGGATGTAACTGCGTTGGATGGTCGAAGCGCGAATTAACGAAGTAAACTGACGAATCGCATTAACGAAACGAATCAACGAATAGTGAGTAGCCGGCTTAAGTGTTATCTCCTCTATCGTCTCTTTGTTCCATTGAACAGTTACCCACAGGAAGGAGATTTCCTTATAATCTACTCCCAGCGAGGAAAGATCAATTAGCCTATTACGCTGTGAAAGCCAATTTCGGCTCAAGAGTAGATCAAGTATTAGAAGTTTTACACCGGACTGAAATGTCCTATGACAAAATTTTAGATTACTTGTTGAAATATGATCCTCTGTGTCCTAAAAAGGATGTCGTAGATGAAGATAGCTTCAGACTAGCAAAAGCAAGTATTTTAATGGATTTACAACAACATAATAATAGCACAGTTCCTTATGCTTTTGAGGAAGTTCCAAAACTTAAAGATTTTCCTGGGGCTAAGTCACCTGGGCTCCCTTGGAAATTTAGTCACTATAAAACAAAGAGAGAGGTAGTTGCAGATCCAAAGAATCTTGAATTCATGCAGAAAAACTGGGCCCTAAGAGGAGCTGGAAAACGCATACCAATTCCAGATGTTTGTCTATTTGCTCGATCTCACATCGCTAAAATAGGTAGATAAGATAAGGGCCACGTGGGGGTACCCTCTGGAAATGTATCTTGAAGGGGCTCGATTTTTCTACCCTACCCTACCCTATTCAAGAAATGTTGACTAGCTATCAACATAATTTAGATATAGCGTATGGCCTTGAGATGTTCAACAGCGGAATGGCAGCTATTAATGCAGCTAAAGGGTTTCCCAATAAGAACGAGCGATCTTTGGCAACAGCGCATTGCAAGGTCGAAAGTCACACATGCGTTATCTTTTCCAGGCGTATTCAGTTACCCTTGACATTTAATATGGAGCGGTATACAATTGCACAACGTGTCGAAATCGTCAAAATTTATTACCAAGGCAATGTTCTGTTCGGCAAACGTTCCGAGCACTTCGTCGAGTTTATGGTGTCCATGATCGTCCTACCGAGTCCTCAATTCGCCGTTTAATGCAGAAATTTGAAGAAAGTGGTTCAGTGGTAGATCGACCAACGCCTGTACGTCAACGAAGAGTGAGATCCGTTGAAAATGTTGCTGCCGTCCGAGAAAGTGTGAACGAGAATCCGGGACAGTCTATTCCGCGACGAGCTCAAGAAGTTGGACTTTCGCGGATGTCAACCTGGCGAATTTTGCATTATGACTTACACCTTCACCCATATAAGGTGCAACTGATTCAGGAATTAAAGCCCAATGACCATAGACTGCGGCGTGAGTTCGCTAACTGGGCGCTAGAACACTTGGGGGGTGACCCTGATTTCGGGAACAAAATAATCTTTAGTGACGAGGCGCATTTCTGGTTGAGTGGCTTCGTTAACAAGCAGAACTGCAAAATTTGGAGCGACGAAAACCCGCGGGAGATTCACCAAGTGCCACTCCATTCCGAAAATGAGGAAGGAGTTGCACTTACTGTCACCGGTGAGCGGTATAGAGCGATGATAAGAACATTTTTGTGGCCGATAGTGGATGGTATGAATCTGGCAAACACGTGGTTTCAACAAGATGGGGCGACGTGCCATACTGCACATGATACAGTAGCACTATTGCATGAGAAGTTCGAGGGGTCTGTCATATCGCGAAATGGCGACGTCAACTGGCCGCCCAGATCATGCGATTTAACTCCGCTGCATTTTTTTCTCTGGGGTTTCCTTAAATCTCGTGTCTATGCCGATAAACCACGGACTGTTGACGGTCTTAAAGCCAACATCAGACGCGAAATTGCTGTGATTAGGCCACATCTGTGTAATGAGGTCATCAAAAACTGGACTCGCAGTATTCGACTCACCAGGCAAAGCCGCGGCGGACATTTACTTGATATAATTTTTAAAACATAATGTCACCGTACATGTTTTAAAATAAATATTAAATTATGTCCGTTTCATTTGAACTTTTAATTTTATTACACTTTAAAGGTCGAGCGCTCTTATTGGGAAACCCTTAGTTTCCAGAGGAATATTATTATGTGCACGACTGGAAAGGCTTTCATAAAACAGTTCCACCTTGGCTTATCAGGATTGCATTTAACGTTTTAGAACAATTAATTGATTTCACTTCATTGCAATTTGCTGATGGCAAAGCCGCGGCGGACATTTACTTGATATAATTTTTAAAACATAATGTCACCATATATGTTTTGAAATAAATATTAAATTATGTCCGTTTCATTGGAACTTTTAATTTTATTACACTTTAAAGGTCGAGCGCTCTTATTGGGAAACCCTTAGTTTCCAGAGGAATATTATTATGTGCACGACTGGAAAGGCTTTCATAAAACAGTTCCACCTTGGCTTATCAGGATTGCATTTAACATTTTAGAACAATTAATTGATTTCACTTCATTGCAATTTGCTGATGGAACTCAGATTCGTGTGGATCCGGACTGGCAGAAAAGGAGATGGAAGAAAATGGTTAACTATTCTATCGAGACACCTGTTAGAACGAATAAAGGTGAGAGATTTTTAGTTAAAACAGGAATACCGAGTGGATCCTGCTGGACAAACATTGTAGATACAATAATTAATTTATTAGTGACTAGATATCTAGTATTTGAGACTTCAGGAGACGATGGGTTCTTTATTTTAGAGAAAATTAATATTGAAGATATGGCAGTTTTAGGGAAAAATAAATTTGGAATGGAAATAAATGTAGATAAAAGTTGTTTAACTAGGAACCCACGTAATGTTCATTTTCTTGGTCATTTTAATTTAGGTGGTTGTTGCATTTCGGGTAATCGGACTACTGGTGTTTTTCCTTTACATAGGGAAGTTAGGTTATCATATTTTTTTTGATACCTTGATATATCCAACGTTTAATGGCTTCAACGGTAAAGTGGAAAGACCGCCTTTAATACGCTGCTTCAGCTTGAAACTACCATATTCCCGGTCTTGGTGACTACATTTAAAATATATTGTTGTAGGTTCTTGTTTTTTAATTATTATTTCCATCATGTCCGTCCATTTTATACTTTTTCCTGACTCACTTTCTCTTATTGATAAAATACGTAAATCCTGTGCGAATGTTTTGAAATCCAGAAGGTCCTTATAGTGCATGGGATTGATAAGATACGGTTGTTTGGGTCGATCAAAACGTATTACTGGGTACAGTTGGCTAGGTGCGAAAAGGTCACCGGCATGAGATACAGCATGATTGATGGCACTATGGGCCGAATCTCCCTCATTCTGACCATGATTCGTCTCAAAAAATCTGAGACAAATTTCTTCAATTGTTGGAAACTTATTCAAGGCATAAAGTAACATCGATACTACGGTTGAATTTTTATTTTTCCCGTAGCATGCATCACAATACAGATGAAGAGTTCTTATCCTTCTTTGACTGTATTCCGCTATTGCTTTAAAAACACAAGTAGAAATATCTGCCGAACCACGCTTGCTTTTAATTTCATCCCAAGTGAAACAAAAGCAGTCTTTAGTCGCCAAGTCATGGAAGGTGAAATTGAACGTAGATAATCTTAACTTTCTTGTGACATTGGCAAATATATAACTTGCTGGTGGTCAAAAACCGCAAACAAGAAACTTGAGTCCTCCTGAGCTTTTGCTTTGCTCAGATCTTTCTTTTTTTTCTTTGACAATTTTTTTTCTAAAACATTTTTCTCGTACCTGTTTCTCAAATTTTCTTTTATTGTTTCATCTCCGTCTCTTCAAGTTATACAGAGAGAACATTGATCTTTTATAGGACGTAAAAAGAAAGATTTTTTTGATTTGAATACTTTTCTGTAAGTCGAAAAGCTAGGAAAATTATTGCAACCCTTTGCCATCTCTTGTTCTGTGAACATCATGTACATTTTTCTCAAAGACAAGTCAGGATGCAGGTATAATCTATTCGTGCTTGCTCTGTAATAGTAATAATAATAATATTAAGAGTATCAACCAGTACTTGTAAAAGAAAAAAAATCATTATTACAATGGAGACAGAGAAGGACGTGTTCATATAGAATCTGAAATCTATAGTAGGGGCAAATAAAACAACCATTAATATACCCCGAACAATGAAAATGTACAATGCAAAACTTATAGAACGATCAGCGAAATGCCTTAAAGATCCAAACCCCCTAATGACGGCAATGATCCTCATGGGGATGAAGTATCCTATAGCAGTAGACAAGCGAAGAGCAAGAAGCGCCGGGATACCAACCCATTACTTTCCCCCTCAAGACAACCAAGCTGATGACCATCATGAGCACGGGAGAATCCTATGTAAAAAAGAAGCCATCAACTGGTGGGTTGAGCAAAAGAAATTGCCTTCAGAAGAGGATAAATTGGTTATTGATGTAATGATGAGACAGCCCGGAAGTGAAGTAGAAACCTACAAGAGCATAAAGTGGGAAGAAGCCAGAATCCAATGGGGTGAAACTGTATTGCAAAGAAAATTTATAACGACAAAGGAACCACCTGTGAGAATCCCAAAGGAAATGAGAGAACAAGCTCTAGCTCAAACCCTATTTCCCGACCTTGTGCTTCGCAATAGTGTACACAGAACACACACAAGTCGCTGTCCCAGTTGATGTCCATAGGGTTGAATGGCAAAATGAACATCGCTCGGCAGATAATGATTCTACTAAACATGATGGACCCAAGGGAAAGGTATTTGCCAGTACCCCATGGCATGAGTGGCAAATTGGTACCCTCCCTTCAAGCACGCCATACACGGTAGCAATTTTTACATGACAAACTACAAGTTCGAAGCAGGGCAAGGTCAACTCAATTATGACATCCCTGTTAACATGTTCGCTAGATGTTTGGTAGTAGAATCAAAGCTGTCGAATCTCACATTAGAAGACTTGCAAAGAATAATAGGAAGCACCAGGGTCCATGGAGAGCGGTTGGAATACATTCTTAACCGCGGGCGCGCGATCATTCGTAACGGCAGCGGTCGCGCGTAATCGAAAAGACCTATGAGATATATTAGAGAAACAAAGCACTAATTATCCAATATTTATTTATTTTTTTTGAGCACAGATATATTATCATTGTATTCAAAGTCTTAATTGTTGCAAACAAGTAATTTAAATTAAGAAAAAACCATTGTACATATATCAAACTAGACTCTGTACCTAGTAAAGAATAACAACAGAACATAAACCTTGGTTTAGTTTTCATCAGGATCAGTTTCTTCGCCCAAATAACATTCATTGCAAATGAATGTAGTATGACTTCTGCAAATATTTCTTCGACATGATTATATTGTAGCTTCGATTGCTTTCTTTTCTTTGCTGGGCATATTTTACATCTTACTCTGTATGGACTGGAACTGCTGCTTGTTTCAGCAGCATCTTCAACATGCATATTCAAATGCTCCCTTATGTTTCTTTTCAGTTTTCTTGGAAGGCTCACCATAGTTGCTCTTCTTTGGACGTATTTTTTTGTCAATTCGATACCTAATGCCCGCAATTACTTTCGTCATTTCTGTATAGCCACATTATTTGCCCTCAATATCACCATGGCACTTATTCCAGTAATATCCACAAGACGAAAGAAGAGTGTCAATAGCCATCTATTATTCTTCCTTGTCCTTGATGTCGAATACATTTTAGCTTCTTATCAACTTCATCAACACCCCCTTTTGTTTTGTTGAAAAAAGTAACGATGCTGGGTTTGCGCTTTTCATATGTACTTTCATCAATTTTTGCAGCACAATGAAGTGATGATATTAGAATTACAGATCTTTTTTTCTGAGGTAGCTGTATCAGAAAATCCAAATTGACTTGAATATCCAGGTTGGTTTTTATCTGTAAAGCAAGGAGGTGTTTCTTTCTAGTACCTGAGTACCTCAATCTTCAGAGCGAATGTTTTGAACTTGACGTCTCACCCTGTTGTTGGATTTTTTCCACTTCATTACTTCATCAAGTCCTGTAAAACAGATGACTAAATCTGAAAGAGGTAAATTATCCTCATCTGAATCCGAGCTGTTTGATTCATCAGCAGTTTGAATTCCATCTAAAACAAGGTGGTCAGAATTTTCTGAGCCTTGCTTGCTGAGCTCTAATTTGCTCTCTTCTTCGTTTTCTCGTTATAGTTCCTCGAGTAACGCACTTCGTATTACCGGTCTACGACTCGTTTTAGAAAAAAAAAACAATAATATAAGCTTATCTCGATAATATTGGGTGATACCCTAAGAAATGTTATATAGCGTCGCGTGTAACCTTTTCGACGTCAGGCGCGTGGTGTGCTTTCGACATCTGTGGCGTGACTGAAACAATATGGATCTGTGGGATGGTGGAGATGCGCCTAGTGGAGTTAGACCCTTTTATTGGCTGGCAATGACCTAACGACAGGCTACTAGACATGATAAATACATATGATAAGAAATAATAAAAGTATGAACAAAAATGTATTGATCACGGTCGATTCGACACCGCGCGCCCGCTTGAAGGTTAAAAACCAAAATATAGAAGAAACTGATCCTGTCAAGTGGCTGAGAACTGCTCTCCATCTGAGTCTCACGATGAAAAGGAAAGAAGGAGAGCTAACAACATGCAACAGCACTCCGAGAGCCGAATACAGAGAGATTATGAATACTAAAGGTGTTGTAATGCAGGTGCCTGCGTATACAATGGTGACCAATTTTCATTGCAACTCCATAAGAGAATGCTGTCTTTCTATCCTTGCACATATCGGGATCACCTTCCAAGAAACAAATGCACATTCCCTGGAAACATCAAAAGAACAGATCAGGTCCAAGCTTAGAGACCAATTCTGGGAATATCTGGACACTACACAGGAGGATATTGTAGATGCTCTAAATCTAAATCACCACAACAAACAATACCCGAAATAGCCGATACACTGAAACAAAAACTTGCAGTTTATCCAGCTAGACGCCGCAGATACAACGAATCAAACGACAGAAAGGATGCCAACAATCTTTTTCAGAAAAGCGAAAAACAGTTTTACCAAAAAATAACGCCAACAACGCAGATAACAACAATAGAACCTCCAACTAGACAGGAGTTAACCGAGTTTTGGGGAAGCCTATGGTCTGAACCCAAAACACATAATGACAACGCTCCCTGGATCAGACAAGAAGAGGAAAAACAACAACATATACCGGAACAGGGAGACTTTATTCTTACACCACAGGAAATAGCTGAGACAATAAAACATACCCACAACTGGAAGTGCCCGGGCGTAGATAACGTGCAAAATTTCTGGTACAAGCAATTCAATGCAACCTATGGAGTGCTCACAGACCAAATCAATAACGCCATACTCCAACCCAATAGGCTTCCCAAATTCCTCACACAGGGAATAACATATAAAACCTAAAAACGCAGACACCAAGAACCCTGCTAATTACCGCCCGATCACTTATCTCCCCACCTTATACAAGATCATTACAGCAACAATAGGCAAAAGGATTGAACAACACCTCACACAAAACAACATCCTGACTGAAGAAGAAAAAAGTTGTAGGAAACAAAGCCAAGGTTGCAAGGAACAACTTATAATTGATAGCGTGATCATGGAGCAAACCAGAAAAGAACACCGGAATCTCCATACATGTTTTATCGATTATAAAAAAGCTTTCGACTCTGTACCCCAGAGCTGGCTAAAGAAAACTCTTGAAATATATAAAATCAACCCATTGCTTCGTCAGTTTCTTACAAGAACCATAGAGACATGGCGAACAAACATACACCATCAAACAGAGGACGGCCATATCCAAACGGATGAGCTACACATACGTCGTGGTATCTTCCAGGGTGACTCTCAGTTCACTATGGTTCTGCCTCTGTCTTAATCCGCTCTCTAACACGCTCAACAACACAAACTGTGGTTTCACCATCAGACACCAGAAACTAAATCAACACAAGATCAATCATCTCCTCTACATGGATGATATCAAACTATATGCGGCCACAGAAGTGCAACTGAGAGAATTGCTCAGAACAACGGAAGTTTGTAAGTCACACATGAGGATGGAGTTCGGAATGAGTAAATGTAAGGTGCTCCACATCAATAAAGGCCAATGGAAAAACCATCCCCAACAAGAAGCAGTGACTGGCCAAACGCTCGACAACATGGACAAAGATGAAACGTACAAGTACCTGGGTTTCAATCAGAACGTTAAGATAGACCACACACAAGTCAATGCACAACTAACACGAGAATTTAAAGATCGCCTCACTAGACTCTTAAAAACAAAACTGAATTCTAGAAATATTACAAAAGCCATTAACACGTTTGCGATACTTGTACTCACATACTCCTTTGGAATCATCAAATGGTCACACACTGACATAGGAAACATTCATATACTTATCAGAACAGAATTCACGAAACACAGAATGCCGCATCCGAATGCGTGCAAGGAAAGGCTTACCATCGACAGAAAACAAAGGGGCAGAGGAATTATAGACATACATTCACTCCATACAAAACAAATAAAAACACTCAGACATTTTTTCGACAGCAAACAAACAAACTTACATAAGGCAATAGTAAAAGCAGACAAAAACTATACACCACTCGCCATTTCTTGTCCAGACCATGTTGCAGATGCTCACAATCACATACATTCACAACAAGAAAAAATAAATACTTGGTCTCAAAAGGCACTCCATGGCAAACATAGATACCGTATAACACAAGACCACATTAATGAAAAGCAGTCATACACCTGGCTGCAGGATGGCCAGCTCTTTCCAGAAACGGAGGGCTTTACGCTTGCTATCCAGGACCAAGTCATCGCGACACGAAATTACAAGAAGTATATAATTAAAGATCCATCCATCACCGACGATAGTTGCAGAAAGTGCCACCAACAGAAGGAAGCAATAGAACACATAACAAGTGGATGCAAAACTCTCGCTGGAACTGAGTACACAGCCAGACATAATTCTGCAGCTAAAATCACTGTGTAATGGGTCCGATTGGTTACGCCACTGTGCGATCACGCGGGGGGTCCGTGCGAACTGGATGTGTGCGCGTGTGCCCGGTAAAGAAGTTCGATGGACAAGGAATCGACGGGGCGCGAGGAGACGGGCTCCAGCCGCCGCGGCAGACGGTCACTGCACGCGATATTTAAGGTTATCTTTGTTAAAGTCGTACGCCCTACGCGGCGAATTTAAGTATAAAACGATAAACGTTGATTATTACTCGTTTGTGACACAGACTTCGGCAATCGTAGTCTGTGACTTGATTGCCATTATACCATAACCATCGAAATAAATAGTGTAAAGCCACCACCGACTACTTCTCAAGAACCCCATCCCTGAGAGAGAGAAGTTCTCACGGGTTTCCCTAGCCGGGAATCGAGACCTGTTACAACTGGCCACAACAAACAAACTACAACAATAATTGGGCCTGGATGAAAAGTTACATAAAACATTCCAAAAGTCTGTAATCCTCAAGACCTGCAGCATTGTACGGTCCTTCCTGAATTCAGAATAATAATAGGTCAGGAGTTGACTTGGCACAGCCCGTCAATACTTGCTACTACCGCAAGCATGCGAGAAAAAATAAGAAATGCAAAATAATAATAATAGACCTGCAGCATTGTACGGTTCTTCCTGAATTCAGAATAATAATAGGTCAGGTGTTGACTTGGCACAGCCCGTCAATACTTGCTACTACCGCAACCATGCGAGAAAAAATAAGAAATGCAAAACAATAATAATAATAAACGTCTTTATTCACTACTACTACAGGAGGCGAGGTTTAGAAAATGTCTACTCTTCCACCTAACCTCCAAGAATACAAAAAAAAAAAGAAAATATAATCAAATATAAATTCCATTAGCCGAACAATCATTCGATCAGTACCATGGCAATAATATTATGATCTAGTGTGTGTGATGGTTGAATTGAATAGCCCTAGGCTAGATTCCGCCATCAGTATAACAAAATTTGTTAAAATATGTTGTCTAATATTTAATAAAAGTCGTTTATTATTATTTTTCAAGCTTTTCTCGCATGACTGCGGTAGCAACAGATGCTGACGGGTCGTGCCAAGTCAACACCTGAACTATTACTGATCGGAATTTAAGAAGGATCGTACTATATTACAGGTCTTAAGAATTACAGACTTTTGGAATATTTTGTGTAGCTTTTCGTCCAGGCCTAGCTGGTGCAGGTGTGGTGTGAATGTGTTAGGTGTAAGGCCTGAGACCGACATAATTAGGGGTACAATAACAACTTTGTTTTGTTTCCAGAGTCGTTTTACTTCTATGGCAAGGTCTGTGTATTTAGATATCTTCCCAGCGTAGGCGGTTTGAACATTCGTATCATTAGGGCTAGCAATATCTATTAAATAGGTAACTTTGTCTGCCTTCGACTGAAAAACTATATCTGGTCTATTGGCTGGGATAGTTTGGTCTGTGTGTATTTCGACGTCCCAGTATAGTTTGTATTGATTGTTGTCAAGTACTGAGGTCGGTGTATAATTATAATATGGAGCTGTGTTTTCGATTAGTTTGTTAGTTGTGGCTAGGGCTTGGTGTATGATTTTGGCTGCAGAGTTATGTCTGGCCGTGTACTCGGTTCCAGCGAGGGTTTTGCATGCACTTGTTATATGATCTATTGTTTCCTTCTGTTGGTGGCATTTTCTGCAATTATCGCTGGTTACGGATGGATCTTTAATTATGTATTTTTTGTAGTTCCTCGTCGCAATTACTTGGTCCTGAATAGCAAGCATAAAACCCTCCGTTTCTGGAAAGAGCTGGCCCTCCTGCAGCCAAGTGTATGACTGTTTTTCATTTATGTGATCTTGTGTAATTCGGTACCTATGTTTGCCGTGAAGTGCTTTCTGCGACCATGTGTTTATTTTTTCTTGTTGTAATTCTATGGGATTGTGTGTGTCTGCTGCGTGGTTTGGACTGGAGAGGGTGAGTGGTGTATAGTTCTTGTCTGCTTTGACTATTGCTCTATGCAAATTCGTTTGTTTGCTCTGAAAGAAATGTCTGAGTGTTTTTATTTGTTTTGTGCGGAGTGACTGTATATCTATAATTCCTCTGCCCCCTTGTTTTCTATCTATGGTAAGCCTTTCTTTGCATGCGTTCGGATGTGACATTCTGTGCCTCGTGAGTTCTGTCCTTATGAGGATTTGGATGTTTTCTATGTCAGTGTGCGACCACTTGATGATGCCGAAGGAGTATGTGATGACCGGTATCGCGAATGTGTTAATGGCTTTTGTAAGATTTCTGGAATTTAGTTTTGTTTTTAGTAGCTTAATAAGGCGGTCTCTAAACTCTTGTATTAGTTGTTCGTTGACTTGTGAGTGGTCTATCACACTTTGATTGAAACCCAGGTACTTGTATGTTTCGCCCTTGTCCATGTTGTCCAGTGTTTGGCCAGTTAATGTTTCCCGTTCTTGATGCCTCTTCCACTGACATTTGTTGATGTGGAGCACCGTGCACTTACTCATTCCGAATTCCATCCTTACGTCTGACGTGCAAACTTCCGTTACTCTGAGCAATTCTCTCAGTTGTACTTCAGTTGCTGCATATAGTTTTATGTCATCCATGTAGAGGAGATGATTGATTTTATGTTGATTAACTTTCTCGTGTCTAATATTGAAACCACAGTTTGTGTTATTGAGTGCATTGGAGAGCGGATTTAAACAGAGATTATTATTATATACCTATGTAATAGGAAATAAATGAGTTATCCTATCCAGACGAAAGTAAAAACAGTGATATTGTCATGAAACGTACGTCATTATAATGTTATTTATGTAAACTGTATATAAAAAAAGTTTATCTAGCACACCTATTTATCTAGGATCAGTACCGTGGCAGTAATATTATAATTTAGTATTTTATACTTATGTAATATCAAATAAATAATTTATCCTAACCAGCAGAACAAGCGACAATGATATTATCATTAAAAAAAAGTCACTACAATGTTATACTATATGAAGTGTATATAAAAAGAATTGTTTATGTATAGCAGTCATATTTACCCAGGGCCACAAAAAAAAACTAAATGATGAACGATTCAATCTGGGACAAAATCTGTTGCTAATGGAATACTATAACTGCTGCCGCTGCCTACAGATGAGGTGTTTTTTAGTATCCTTTTAAAAGAAGCATAACATTCAATATTCTTTATGTGAGTATCTAAGGCGTTGTAGCATTTTACCGCATTGTATACGTATAAGTTTTTTGAAATAAGGAAATATTATATTTAGGAATATTTAAAGTCCTTGTATTTCTTATATTAACACTGTGCATTGTTCCTCTAGAAATAAATTTTTGTGAAAGATACATTGGACTAGGAAAATGCAGTATTCTATAAACAAAAGTCAAAAGATGATAAGGGTACAATCCCTCAAGTTTGAGCCAATTGAGATCACACATGCACCTTGAGATGTGATCGTATTTTCGCAAGCCTTTCACGAACCTACAACAATTATTTAAATTTTTTTGTAACCTATTTGCTGTGTGGGCGTCTAAGAAAGGGTAATATCCAACTAAACAGTATGAAATTTTTGATATGATCAACGCTTGGCAAAGTTCTTTTTTTATGTTTTCATAAAATACCTTTATTTGCATACATTACACGGAGTGTCGCATAACATTGTGAAATTAAATTAGTAACATGCTGCATGAACTTTAGCTCATCATCCAATATTAAGCAGAGATTTCCTGCATTTGACACAGGATCTAGTTTTTGTTGCTGAAGAGTTATGTTGATGCCTTTATTGAATTTCTGTTAATTCTATTGCTGTATATGAGAAGTTTAGATTTGGTAGGGTTAACTTGCAAATTATGATTTACACTGTAAGTAATGGCGTTATTCACATCATGATTGATAATATGACTAGCTATATCCACGGTCTCATTTTTGAATGCATAATATATCTGGGTTTCATCAGCAAAAAATTGTATTCTACAATCTTTCAACTGTTTTTCTAAATCTGAAGTGTAGAGTAAAAACAACAAGGGTCCCAATACAGACCCTTGTGGTACCCCTGGGGTAATATGCTGGAAGGTTGAATGTTGTTGATTCACACAAACTCTTTGATATTGATTTTTAAGACATGATGCCATGAATTGCAAAGGTTTTTGAGTGAAGCCATAATAACTGCACTTTGACTCTAAAAGCAGATGGTTTAAGGTATCAAAGGCCTTTGTAAAATCTAACAATACTAATGCAACTGAGGTTTTATTGTCGATAGCTGTAACAATATTGTCTATAAGATCACAAAGCGCTGCAGTTGTGCTGTGCCCTTTACGAAACCCTGATTGTCTAAGAGGAATTATATTGTTAGAGTTCAAATAGATACAGATTTGCTCATAGACAATTTTTTCAAGAACCTTTAACAGAATCGGCAGAATGCTCACAGGTCTCAGTTGATCATAACAGTTGGGGTTAGGTTTCTTGGGCAATGGTATAACAACAGCCTTTTTCCACTGGTCTGGGAAGTAACCCATCTCCAGACAGTAATTAACGATATGAAGTATATAAGGACAAATTACAGGTAAACAAAGTTTCACCATTGGCAAAGTAATACCATCTACTCCCCCAGAATTAGATTTAGGCCCGATATTATCAACATGCATATTTAACAAAGAATTTAACAAAGCTTTTCTATTGGTTGTTCTTTAGCAAAAGCTTTCTATTGGGTATTGCGGGCTAGGTTAATAAATATCATCCAATAGGATTTTATCAATATCGGAAAGGAAACGTCAAACCTGGATGACACTTTTGTTAAAAATATTTTAAAATTCGTGTATTAAATCATAGCAGAAAATCAGAACAAAGCAATTGATGTGCGAATTATTGTCACATTTTTCAGGTTTGACTTATAATTTATTATAATTTATTATAATATATATTACTAAATGCAAACTGCGATAACTTGTGACACAATCATGAAAGTAGTATCACTCATATCCACCTTAACAAATTACCTGGCTGTTCGGCTGCGCCAGTGCCACTTTGGCCACACGTCAAACAAACCCAAACGGTTCACCACTCGATTAGTGAATAGTGGTGAGCTTTACAAATACTTTACTGACGTGGATATCCGAATACTCGGTGCGAATGTTGATTCATTTCAATAGTTCCTAAAAATTAACAAATACCTCGGAAGTATTCTTCTACTATCTATATATATAACAACGCAAAAAACGTGTATCGTAAAAATTTAGTATTGGGTCTTATTTTTTTGTCACAATAACTTATAAGCCATTGTGAACGAGCACCTTCAGTCTAAAATATGTTGTTGGTTCTAATGCCGTTTTTATTAACAAAATGTTTGTATGTTGTATTTTATTTCAAGTTTTGTATTATAATTTTTCTAGTATGTAGTTAATTTTTTGTTTGTTAGACTGTATAATGCAAAGGATATGCACTTGCACTTTTCTTTATTTGCATGTCCCTCACTGAAAAATATTTATACAAATATGTGACCTTCTCCCGTCTAAAAGCTGGCACTGTTCAGGACAAACCTGATGAATTGTTCTATGGTCCAAAAAACAAAGATTGCGATAATCTCACACAGACACGAAATAATTGAATTCTAATCGCTATAAATATAGAACATGAATTACACATGCAATGCGGGGTGACACCAAGTATTTGCAACAGACATTCACATATATTATTTTTAGCAATCTAGCACTAGTGCCACTGGTGGTACTAATATCATTAAACATTTTTCTAAATTTTATTCTTCACGTTCCAATAATTATGTTAGATAATAAAAAGGGTGAAATCTCCAATTTGGTACCTTCTAATTAAAATACGTAATTACTTCATTTGACCAACATACGGTTTTCCGATTTCTATCAGTTTTGCTAAACTGTAAATAATAATTACATATAATTAGCCCTAATATCTTGAGCAATCTTTATCGCGGATATAAGATACTGATGCATGAAGTATCGATATCGAGCTATTTTGCACATACGCACATCACTACTAACTGACAGATAGCTTGTGGGGACAGTTTAACAGGTGTGTCAATACTGTCAATGTCAAGGCGAATTTGTTTTGTTGATACGATAGGATTGATGTTCAATTTTTTTAATTTTACATGTAAGTATAGGCTGTTAGTATTTCAGTGCGTTAGATTTCAGGTTTAACATCAGTTACCAGGGGCCTATTTCACAAAAGTACACGTATTGTTAACAACAACTGTAAGAAACAACCACTTGTTGTCACAAGTTGTTACGCACAGGAGTTTCATAAAGAATCACGAAACTTGTTTGCAACAAGTTAAAATTGTGCGTAACACTTGGTATGAACAAGAACTTGTCAGCAACAATAACGTATGTACATAACCTAAAAATTTAGTTTATTAAACTGTTTCTTTATGCCTACGTACGCTATGTAAGTTTTAGTTTTTAAAGAATTAGGCAGTTCCATAAGTTTAATTAATTATGTCTAAAAGTGTTACAATGGGAAATAAAGTTCTTATTTTAAAAGAAATTAGAGACAGTAAAGACACTCTCTTCGGCAGTTTTTCTAGCAAACTTACAAAAAAAGAGAAAATAGAATGTTGGAAGGCAATCCATCAAAAGTGTACCAGCTTAGGGCTTGTAGCTCCTGATAAAGATTGGACTTATTGCCGAGATGTTTTTTGGCAAAACGTGAAAAAAGCTACACTGGTAAGTTTGATTTATTTGTTATAAAATAACCCATTTTCTTTTCATGATGTGTCTAAGAATTTTTTTTAGCAAATAGATAAATATTTTATTTAATCTTTATTCGTGTGCAATAATTTTGAATATATACCTACCCAGATTCTTTATTCTTTTGTAGAGTAAACTTGTATTGTAATTTAGCACTTTTTTGTTTGTTATGTACAGGGTGACCCATTTATTTTGGGCCTCTCGATAGAGGAAAAGGGTTAGCATTGAGCCTTTTTTATTATTGGTATATTTTTAATTAATTTATATACAGGGCGTTTAAAACAAAGTTCGAATGGGTTCTATAATTCTTGACTATTACGATTTTGTTTTTGTTTTAGAAAAAAGTTGATAACCGAATAAAAACAGGATCAGCAGGAGGTACTGACTGCAAATATACAGAAATTGACAATATAGTTTTAGATATATTAGGTCATGACAATCCAATAATCTCCAGTCTGGGAGTCACAGAAATTTGGGAACAGAAACATGCCGACTGTTCTTTTGGAGATGCAAATAACACTAAACTTGATAACAACCTAGTTGTTGAAGAGAACAGTGTCACTACTCAGGTTATTGTAAATAAAAATCATGAAATTAATACCGAAACACTGTCTGGTTCTGCCACAATTAGCGGGGTGGAAAAGGTGGACTCCTCTACGAAGAAAAAACGTATAATGAGTCATATAAACGAGACAGCAGAAGACTCCTTAAATGAGCTAAAAAAGAAAAAATGCTACTGCAGATTGAAATTCTTCAAAAAGAAAATTATTTAAAATAATTAGAAATTTTGAAGCTGGAACGAGAGCTGCAGGTTCCTTCGTCAAAGTTTACGGAAGAGTTTTCTTCACTTACCTACTTTATTAACATAGAAGAGGCTCCCGTGCAAGAGGTTGAAGATAATAATGGCAACGCTACTGAATAATTTATAATTTAAGTATACGTAAGTTTTTGGACAAACGAAATAAATTATAAATAACAATTTTTTTCAAATAAAACACTATTTTACAGTAGATTACAGCCATTTATTTAGCACTTTATATCTTCCAGAATAATTATTTAGATTCGATTTCTAAAATAATTTAATATTTCTTGTTGCCTTTGTCTAGCATTGCGGCCAGCAGCTACGTTGATGGCATTTTCATTAGCTTCATTATCAGCCATATACAAGTTAACATTCTCCTGCCGTGAGATATTGTAAAGTGCTGTGCAACACTTAAATACATTAGCTGCATATACAGGCGATAAACGAAGGTAGTTAAGACAGGGAAATTTTTCCTTTAAAATTCCAATACTGTTCTCAACTAAACGCCTTGTTTTCTTATGTGCTCTATTGTAGGCAGCACTTGCTGCATCTATGTTTACTTCAATGGGAGTCATAAGCCATTCCAATAAAGGGTAGCCAGAGTCCCCCAGTAAAACTCCATTTAAAATTGGACGCCAACCTTCTTCCATTCGTTGAAAACGAGTACCGTTCCTCAAAACTCGAGCATCATGCACGCTTCCTGGCCAATTGGCGCTAGCATAATAAATTTCCAAGTTTGGCCCACAAACAATCATACAATTGATGGAATGTTTTCCATTATGATCAACAAATGCAGGCTCGTTTTCAGTTGGAGCGTCTATTTTCACTAATGTCCCATCAACACAACCAATCACTTGAGGGAATCCTGCTATTGCGAAAAAACCTGCGGAAACGTTTAAAATGTTTTCAGGCCAATTAACACATTGGGGAAATTTGATTTGGTTAACTGCATGCACAACATTTCTAACACATCTGCAGACACTTGCTTTACTAACTCCATGTGTGTCAGCTATGACATGGTATTGCCCTCCGTTACCTAACCAGTGTAATGCTATACAAAGCTGCATTTTTGTCGATAGCGCGTGAGACCGGTCAGTCGGATGAAGAAGCATGTGTCCAATATCCATACGAAGTTGTTCCATTTGGATAGAAGACATTCTGAAACGTTCATTAAATTCGAATACTGAACGGAACACACAATTTATTCTTGGTCTAAACACTCTTCTACGTATTTGAATAATTTCTTCATTATCATCCTCAGACGAAGAGCTACTAAACATTTCGTTCCTATACTTTATATATGTATTTTTAAAACTTGTAAATCAGCTACGTACCTTTTAAGTTAGGTAGAAGGTCTTTAGTAGATAACAAGTCCCAGTACAATTTTGTTAACTACACTAGTTAGCAACAGGTGTACTCATAGTAAATTACAAGTACTTTACTTGTAAAGTTGTAAAATTTCACATGTCATTACAAGCGTTGACTTGTCATTTTATGAAACGCACGTGATTACAGATTTCGCCAAACTTGTTAAAATCTACTTGTTACTTACAAACTTGTGTTTTTGTGAAATAGGCCCCAGTTCATTCGTCACACGACTAATAGTAAACCGTACGAATTTTGTGTCGAACAAAATGGACGTAGGAAGAGGTAAGAATTTCAGGAAGAAAAATTATTTTTACTTCAGTTGGTGGACAGGTAAGTGAAACCTTTTAGTTCAAATTCTGCGTACAAGCAAAATTCATAGTTGTGTTTTTAGACGATCATTATGTGTTGCCAATATCATTGCATCTTTCTTGCATCTCCTTTTTAATAACCTATTTTTTAGGCAAAAGCGTACTCTGCTATGCCACAGAAGTGACCAAGTGTCCAACAGGCAGAAGATGGATGCCTGGAAACAAATTGAACGGGAATATAATCTACGTTTTCGAAATGCACCCAGAAAGGTGCAAAGTTTGAAAATACTGTATGCAAACCTGAAGAGGAAGACGAAGCAGACAGTAGCCCAAACCAATGTAATTTGCATTAGATAATTATTCATTCGTAACATATTTCTAATGTGATTTATGTTTCAGAGAAATTTATATACAAATCAGCTGAAAACTATTGCAAATCAGGATAAGGTAAGAATGAATTTTAATGTAGGTACCTAAGTATTTTCCTTTAGATTAGCAGTAGTGACTTATTTGGTTCAAAAAGTTAGTCGAGATGAAGATGATAATGTAATTTAATATAATGTATTAATTATGATATTAATTATGAATAGTTCTTTTATTTATAGATTATTTTGATAATTATCAGATAATTTATTTATAAATAAAAGCACTACATTACTGAATGAACTTTAACTCGATAGCTTGGTAAGTTTCTTATTCTATATTACCTTGTTCTAGGCTTGCTTTTGCCTGTTTCCCTATTTTGGTTACCTATCTATTCCTGAGTAACATGACTCATTAATAATAATAATAACGTTTATTGCTTCCCAGTACAAAACAATGAAGTATGTAATAAACATTAACAATAAAAAACAATAAACGTTTAAAGTTAAACAGAATAGAAGCCTTTGAGATGTGGGTACTGCGTAGACTTCTCAAGATACCCTGGACAGCGCATGTTACAAACGAGGACGTGTTGAGACAAGCACGATGCGAGAGAGAATTGGTACAGATAGTTAAAAAACGAAAAACAGCTTACCTGGGCCATATAATGCGCGGAAGTCGATATGAACTCCTACAGTTGATAATGGAAGGGAAGATTGAGGGCAAACGGGGCATAGGTAGCTGACAGATGCTGAAGCAAGAGTTTTGGCTATGCTGGGTGATTCTGTAAAACCTTTGGAAAACCCATACGATAGTGCAGCAGAATACTTCAGTAAGTATTAATATACATATGTTCCTGAAGTTTCATTCCTAACATCCTAACACAAATGAAATATTGCAAACTTTATCCTGCAGTCCAAACAACCTGAGATATTCTGCATTTTTCTTAATTCAGTGAATAAACTAAAAAAAACTCACCTGATATGGTAGTGGAGAAAACAACAAATTCCACACATAAATAATATAGTACAAACATATTTATTTTTTTAGAAAAGTGTAGTCATAAATTGAAGTAGTAATGATAAGCCTGCATTGAACCTTGTTTGCTTAAATAATAATAACATCTTAGCCACCAGAATGCAGAAGACATGCAGTTTTGTAAATTTTTTTTCCAGATCTATCAGCATCATGAATGGAATAAATAACAAAATAAAAGCAACACAAACCCCATTATATTTTTCTATCAAAAGTTATGACAGAGCATGTGGCAATATTAGGCATTCAGATAATTCAGAGCTAATTAAATTAGTTGCAGATTTTAGGATACCTATTGTTAGATTTTTAACACATAATCACAGAAACAACCACGACAGCTCCGTAGTACTCGAGCGGTACGCATAGAATGACCTAGATCGATCACCGGCGTGCCGACCGTGGGCGGTCGGGGTTGTCTTTCTATCTTTTTGACGTATTAAAATCGGTGCTCAGGGTATTTATCATTTTGATTCTAACACGGCCAACCTGAGTACTAAGTCGTTCTCGACGTCAACTGAGCGATAGCCTACCCTAGAAGACTGAACTAATTTACAAGCAAAATAGAACAATATATTATCAAAATAGTAATTAGTAAAAACATAGTAACTCTTTAGCAAATAAAGGAACACAACAATTAGTAACAACAAAGTGATTCTTTAACAAATAAAGGATCACAAAAATTATTCACAACTTTCCGCTCTAGGTTCATCTTCGGTCCAGTCTCCTTTGTCCCTGAAAGCAATACCTTCGTTAAATACACGATATCTTACTGTTAGACAAGGTTCATGACAGAAAAATCCATAGATCTTCTCGGGCTTTTAGGCCGTCGTCCGTTGGAACTTCTTCCTAACGTTTCGCTAGCACGAGTGGCGAAACGAATTTGTGCACCACAATACATAGATGAAGAACAGGAACACCTAAAACAGGTTTTGATGAAAAATGGCTACTGCAAGAGTGAAATCAGGAAAGCAATGAATCCAAAAAGAACTAAGAGAGAAGAACCGGCTACAGAAAAAGCGTACCTTCCATACATCAAAAGTGTCACCGATAGGGTTGCCCGGATCTTGAGAAAACATCAAATAAAAACAGTTTTCAAGCCCACGCAGAAAATTAAGAATCTACTCAGATCAGTGAAAGGCAAGAGGGACCCGAAGACATCGGCAGGGGATACGAAATACCATGTTCCTGTGGAAAGGTATACGTAGGAACAACTAAGCGCTCCTTGAACACGAGAATAACCGAACATAAGAGGGCCTGCAGACTGAGTCAGACAGAAAAATCAGCGGTAGCAGAACATGCATTAGGACAAGAGGGACATGATATTCAATTCAAGGATACAAGGTTATTAGTAGCCACGAATAGCTACCACTCGCGCTTAGTCAGGGAGGCTATAGAAATTCATAAACACCCATATAATTTTAACAGAAAAGAAGAGTCACTGAACCTGCACAAAATATGGCATCCTGTTTTAAAAACCGAATTAACGACAAACAATCACGTGTCCAGGCAAGTTCCCCGAAGCGATTAACAAACAACGGTCAGTATAAATATGACCTGCGGCCGAGGGTACAGTCGAAGTTCTACCGCGTTCGTCGTGAACTACGCCCGTAGTATCGAAAAACGCGTAAACCTTCCGACCCCGCGCCGCGCGGAAATCCCAACCTTGGGAATTCCCAAAGTGATTACCGCTGCTGTATAGTACAGGACGCTTAGGTAAGCCATCATCCTTTGAATCGATTGTCATCCCTCTTCTCATGTCTGGCCCTTTTAAGGGCCAGCCGTTTTTCTCTGTCATTGCTTATTCTTTTGGTGCTGTTTCTGCCTCAAAAGCCATGGTTTCCTCCGCTCCTTCCTCAATGGATGAGGACTCGGACCCCCAAGATCAAAAAGGGATGATCTTCACTCTCCAAATCCAAGTTAAGACGCTTATGCGACAACTTGACGCCGCAAACTCGCGGATAAAACAGCTAGAAGCTGGCCCTTCGCCCTCTTTTCCCCCCAGGCTGGAGTCGGTTCCATTGACTCCCCTCCCGCTTCCCACCTCGAGGAAGTCATCAGCCTCTCCCAACGCCCCCCCCCCCCAACCGAGGAAACGGCGCCGTAAAAACTCCCCCCCTTCTCCGTCCGAAGCTAACATCTTCGATTCTAGCGAAGATGAAGCTTCAGTGGCTCCCGCGGACGAGTCAGTCCGCGAGGCAATGCGAATCAGTTGGCATTGAAGTTAACACTACCCCTTCCCAAACTAGAGTTATTTGTCTATACTCTCTCCTGTCTGTCGCAAATCTGGATTGTATTCCGAAGTTCTTCAGTTCAAACTGTCCTACCCTGTTGCTTGGTGATTTCAACTCGAAACACACGGCTTGGGGATGTGCGAACACTAACATGAAGGGCAAGATCCTGCTCAGTCGCGTCACCAATCTTCACCTCTCTGTCGAAGTTCCAAATGAGCCAACCTTCATTCCCGACAACGGAAATCACAATCCAGATATTCTAGACTTGGCGGTCACTTATAGAGTGTCGCTCAGCCGTGATCCCTGGGTGGTCAACGATCTGTCCTCTGACCATCTTCCAGTTATGATGGAAGTTGACTGCACTCCCACCAAAAAGCCAGTCATCCTCTCTAGAGTCGACTGGCTGCTTCTCAGATACAAACTCGAGACCCTACCCTTCGACTGCCCTAATATTATCAGCGCTGCTGATATCGATACCGCAGTCGAAAAGCTCACTCAAAGCATAAATGCCGCCACCGCAACGATCACCATTCCCAAATCTGAGAAGTCTCCACCCCTCCCGACAGATGTTCTTAGCCTGATTAAGACAAGGAATGTCCTCCGAAAACGCTGGCAACGCTCTCGCGATCCTCTGATCAAGAGCAACCTAAACACCCTCCAACGCCAAATCCGTGCCCAGCTCGTCGAAATTCGCAGCAAGAATTTCAACGAGTTCATCGAGGAGGCAGAAACCCACCCACGTAGTGTCTGGAAGGTTACCAGAATACTAGGCAATCGGAAACCCGTTCTCCCTCCCATCAAAGTCGGAAACAGCACCCTCCTACTTGACTCTGAGAAAGCCAACGCCTTCGCTGACTCCCTCCAGAATCAATGTACTCCAAACCCCAGTTCTTCGGAGTTAACTGAACTCCACCACCAAATCACAAGCGAAGTCCGAAATCTTGTCATTCCCGAGTCGGTCATCGTCCCCTGCTCCCCAGACGAGATCAACAGTCTGATTCGTCGTCTTAAAAATCGCAAAGCTCCCGGTGGGGATGGTGTCTCCAATAAGGTACTCAAACTCTTGCCGAGAAAATACATAGTCGCCATTTGCAACATCATAAATGCTTGCATGTGGCTTAGCTACTTTCCCGATGTCTGGAAAGAAGCCATTGTCATTTTTATACCAAAGAAGGGCAAGGCACTCAACACCCCCGATGGGTTCAGGCCCATCAGTCTCCTCTCATCGCTTGGCAAGCTAGCTGAATCAGTTCTCCTGGCACGAGTGAACGCTCACCTCGACGCCAACAATATAATCCCGGATTCCCAATTCGGCTTCAGACAGGGCCATGGCACCGGCCACCAACTCCTTCGTGTGACAGAGCATATAGCTGAATCTCTAAACAAGAGACATCACACGGCAATGGCCCTTCTCGACATCCGTCAGGCCTTCGACCGTGTATGGCACGAAGGTCTCGTCCACAAGTTGATTCAGCTTAAATTCCCCCCTTAGATCATAGGCACCATCCGTTCCTACCTCACCAATAGGAAATTCAGAGCCAAGATCGGCGAAGCCCTTTCGGACTCGCGTCCCATTTCTGCTGGCGTCCCCCAAGGAGGTAAATTGTCCCCCTCCCTTTTCAACATCTTCTGTCACGACATTCCTCACCATCGCAACATTATAACCTCTCAGTACACTGATGACATTGCTTTGCTGCGTTCTTTACACCAAATCTCCAGCTGCACAGCGCTACTTAACTCCCACTACAAATCCGTTACCGACTGGTACCGGAAATGGAGACTTTACATCAACGTCAAGAAATCCGACAGCATTTTCTTCTCTCGTAGGCGAAAAGCCCCACCTCCCGTCCTTGTGAATGCTCAACGTCTCAAGTGGAGCAATTACACGCAATATCTAGGTGTCACCTTCCACAGACACCTTTCCTGGTCCCGCCATATCAGGCAAACCGAAAATAAGGCTCAGGCAGCCTATATCGCCCTTAAACCCTTCTTCGACAATAAAAACGTCAACAACAGAACCAAACTCCGCGCTTTTTCCGCAATCATAAAAAGCATATTTACCTACGCTATCCCTATATGGGGCACCTCCGAAAATGGCCTCAAACGCATTCAGGGCACATTCATGAGACTCCTGAAGTCTTCCCTGAAAATTCCCTGGTACATAAGGAATAAGCAAATCCTCAAGGAGATTCCCATCATCTCTCCGGCACAGGCTGCTCCTCTATTCGCAGCCAACCTCCACAAGACAGTCAGAAACCATCCAAATCCTGCTGTCTCATCCCTCATAAGGTTCTGCCCAAAGGCTTACGATAGGGTCAAACGCCCTTGTCACCTGCTAACTAGTCGTGTTTAGCAAAACACCCCCCTCTTCCGAAGTCTTAAGCCCACTTCTAAACCTCGGCAAAGGCCGACCCCCAGTCTCGCATTTGCGTTAAAGATCTCTCGGTCTCTTCAAGACTGAGAGAGCCTCCCAAATTTCCAAATCGTGTGTTCCACACCCTTAGATGGCAAAACTTCTCAGTTGAACCTCTCACGGGGGGGAGTTTTAGTTGGTATGCGCCAGCAGGCTTCTCCTGCTGGTGAATCCAACACTACCCGCATTTCCTTCGCGGGCGTCTTTACGAAGATTTCTCCTCCTCGTTCTTCAAACCCAAAAAAAAAAGAGGGTACAGTCAGTTGTCAGGTAGATTTCGATCCGAAAACACCGACCTCTGAAGATGCTAGCCACTCGTGCTAGCGAAACGTTAGGAAGAAGTTCCAACGGACGACGGCCTAAAAACCCGAGAAGATCTATGGATTTTTCAGTTGACGACGGCCGCGAAAGCCTCAACACTTACAAGGTTCATGACATCAAAACAAGCAACCGCTTCCTCTAACATGTACATACAGAATATACCAAGATGCCATAAACAGTAAACTAGGTGTCAAACATGATGTCATGTCTCTTAAATTCACTTGAGTCTTGGAATCAGACATATATCACCATCCGAAACATCATAGAGACCAAGGAAAAGGAATCCCGATTAGGCTAGAGATGGAGTAGCAGTAGAGACTGCCTATAGGACATACATATACACTGAGCTGAGGACCTTCCCGTACCGAAGTAATGCGCAAGCGGATGCCAGTGCTGGGAGGTTGAAAGAAGAGCAAGGGGTTTTAGTCGGAGTGGCGCCCGACACTGTTGGATGCATTTTGAAGCAAAAAAATGCCAGCATCCTTCGTCAAGCGGTTTCCCCTTGAAGAAAAAAAAAAAAAGGTGTCAAACATAACACAATGGTATGCAAAGTGTAACGAGCTTTAAGCATAAAGGAATGACATGCAACGAGTAGCCAGCTTCAGACTAAATTAAATCCATGTGAAACGTACCAAGCTTTAAACTTAAGACAGTTACGTGCAAAGCTTACCCAGCTTAAAACACAATAAATACATGCAAAGCACACCAAGCTTTAAGATAAAACAGTTACCTGCAAAGCGCACCCAGCTTTAAGCTTAAACAGTTTCGTGCAAAGCGTAGCTAGCTTTCAAACACAATAAATACATGCAAAGTGTACCAAGCTTTAAGCATAAAACAGTTTCGTGCAAAGCGTAGCTAGCTTTCAAACACAATAAACACATGCAAAGCGTACCAAGCTTTAAGCATAAAACAGTAAAGTGTAATATATTTTAGTCACTCCATACTGCAAGGTTACACAATACATTATCACATAAAACAAATTCTAACACTGGCCCATATGCAGACTACTCACTCGTTTTCTAAATCTTGCAGTAGCTCCTCCATGTTTATCGTCATCGACCAGTCACTTGGCCAGCTTCTCAATTGTTCCTTAGCAGCCTTAGTCACAAGAAATTTGCCGACCCTTCTCATTTCATAACGACCTTCTGGTGTAATGCCCATGATTTCAAATGGCCCTTGAAGCTCATATTTCAGTTTTCCTTGATGCATTCGATCATCGCGGTGCATAAGGACAAGATCACTAATATTGAAGTTCTTCGTATTACATCGTTTGCTGTTTTCCTTAATTTCGGTTCGTGCTGATGAACCCAGACGGTCTTTTATCCTGCTGCGATCTAATTGCAAATTTATGATTGGTTGTAAGTCAGAATTTATATTGGCAAGCAAGCTCTGGATCAGCGGGGTTGAGCTATCAATGCCAATCAGTGCCCTAAGTGGTGTCATCCCTGTTGCTTTTTGTACAGTGGTGCTCAAGACTAACTGAATTTTCCATAGTCCACTCGACCATTCTGACCGAATCTTTGTTTCAATTCGGAGAAGGTTCATGATTGTCATCTTATATACCTCTCTGCCTGTCCATTGGATCTATGAACATCAGGAGTAGTATAGTGATAGCTAATAGCCAAAGAATCCAAGTATTCTGGCAAGCTCAAGTTTTTGAAGTTTTTACCAGCATCCATGATTATTTGTTTAGGTGTGCCAAATAGCGATATGAAAAGTTGGAAAGCCTCTCTTGTTTCACAAGCCTGGACCGTCTTCAACGGTAATAACAAGCAATATTTGGTAAATGCATCAGTTAAAACTAAAATGTGCTTGTGTCCTGCACTTGTGGTTTCCAAAGGCCCCAGACAATCAGCATGAATGACGTTCATAGGCTCATTAGGTTTGTCAACTTTTGTGATATAGCCCTGTAAAGGACCAGACCTGGTTTTCTTTACAGCACACATGAGGCAATGCTTAATGTACTTTGTAACAAAATGTCGCATGCGGTGAAACCAAAAGTGCCGTTGTATTGATTCTAATGTTTTCTCGATCGCAACATGACACTGTTAATCGTGAAAAAACCTTAGCAGACCTAATCTGCTTTGTCTGGGCACAAATGGCTTAGGAACAGATCCATCACGCGTCGATACAATGTAGTGCAAAATATCGTTCTTAACAGCATAACGACTTTTATCTATGCGTCCTTCCTTCCAATCATCGAGCAGCATCTTAACTTCATTGTTCCCACGTTGCTCGATATATAACCAATTGTCATGTTTTGTTAACCGACGAACCACCACCGGGTTTCTGCTTAAGTAGTCCACATGTAGCAACGAACACACCTTTTTATAAACAATCTCAAAATCGAAATCTTGCATGTACACCCACCAAAGAGATACCCTTGGTAAAATATCTTTTTTCGCTGCAGTAGCTTTGATAGCACTGCAATCATCAACAAGCTTAACATGGATGCCCAGAAGATAGACACGGAAGTACTTCATGGAACTAACAACGGCGAGGGTCTCCAGCTCATAAGAATGATACTTTTCTTCATACTTGTTTATCTTTTTGCTAAAGTATCCAATAACTCGTAGATTTCCATCCGATTTTTGCAGGAGCACTCCGCCATATCCAATGCTGCTCGCGTCCGTGTGTAGTTCTGTAGGAAGTTCGGGATCAAATACCCTCAAAAGAGGGCGTGATGTTAGATGATCAATTATATACTTTCTGGATGACTCTTGTTCTTCAGTCCAAGAGAAAGGTTCGTTCGATTTCGTTAGTTTGGTAATGCATGCAGTACGCGTGGCAAACTCTGGAATAAATTTGCGGAAGTACCCAGCTAAACCCATCAGTTGCCGTACTTGTTTTACTGTGGTAGGTATGGGGGATTTTATCAAGGCTTCTACTTTTTGTATCCCAGGACGTATAGCTTCCAATTTCTCTTGGAGAAAGTGACACTTTTTTAAGTTTAAGCTGCATCCTGCATTTTTAAGCGCCTGCACTGCCTGCAGTACATTACCCAAATAAGTCAAATTATCTTCAACTGTTTATTCGAATATATATATCAAACTTATTGTACGTGCATAGTACCTTTTATTCTTCCTTGTAGCAACAGCATTGATAATGCCACTTGTCGATGCCAGTGACTTTTCATTAAACTCTGACATCTGCCTCTCAATCGTCTCCAGTGAGTTAGCCTCAGCAATTATTGTGTTCAGACTTGCTGTATCTCCCATGGCTAAATTTTTCCTTAGATCCGTTGACAAACACTTTTCGGTTATTTGATCGACAAGCTGCTCCTCCAAACTTGTTGCAAATTGGCATTTTGCTGCTTGGTGGAGAAGCCTAATGAGATATTTTTCAAATCTCTCGCCATTTTCTTGTTTAAGAAGTCTAAACAAATGTCTTTCATAAAACTGTAACATTGCAATTATCATACACGATCATCTAATGATTAATTTATTATTTATTTTACCTTGCTTTGTCTAGGCGTAAAGTAATCGTCTAATTTTTCTATAGCAATATCGTAGCTATTCTCATTATCGATTACATCCGCTCCTGGTCAATTATAAAAAATTTCCTGAAGTCCAATTCCTCCGAAATGCAGTAGTACTGCTTTTCTTTTATCAGAATTTTCAATGCCTGCAGCATCAAGGTAAATTTGCAAGGCTCTCTTCCACTTTTGCCACCGCAGTCCCACCGAACTTTGATCTCCATCACAGTCGAAATTGTCCAAGGCTGGCAATTTTCTCTAATTGGGGGGGGGGGGGCATAATTCATAGTTTATTTACAGATTCCATTTTTGGATAGCATTATATAACGTGGGGGCATAATTAATATTTTATTTACGGATTCCATTTTTTGGATAGCATTTGGGGGGGGGGTGCCTGTTTACAGCACCTCAATGGGCAGATGGATTGGGTTGGACGTTGAACAAGACTATCCAGTGGCGGATCTACAATTATTTTGTGGAGGGGGGGGTTAAACAGTAGTTTAATGTTGTTTTATGGGGCTTCCAGAATCCTTTTAGTTACTAGTTTACTGATGAAATACATTAAAGTTAATAATAATATTTGAGCTTCAAACAAATTATATATTGGTATATAATTTACACTTTCAGAGATTTTGGAGGGTTTGGGTAGATCCGCCAGTGAGACTATCTACTAGTGAGACTAATCGTGTGTGTAGCTTTGTGAAATGCAATAAAATGTTATTTTAACCCCTTTTTGCTATAATACAAAAGTATATTGCACGTAATTATAATTATTATTGATAGTAAGTTATTGTTTTATCAAAATAATGCAGTAATATGAATTTCTTCTCATCATTATATAATTTAATACTCCAAGAAACCAGTGATCAAATGTACAGATTTGCTGGAATCTGATTGGCTGAAATTAGCGATCGCTAAAATCTTTGTTAAACAAGAAAATGCAATTTTTCACCCATTTAGGATGGAAAATCAGACTGGAAATGATACTAGATGGTTCATAATGGTCGATTGTATATAAAGCATGTCATTTTTGACCTTTTTGTGGTAAATTTCCAGAGAAATCGATAATTTTCAGAGTACTTTGACAGATGCATGTTTTTGAATGCGCTGCTCTGATTGGTCAAAACCTTTTTTATAATGTGCCTGTTGATTAAATCGGGCCTTAATCTCTTTAATGACACTAACTACAGTAGGTTCATCTACAAGTGTAAAATTAAATACTGTATTTTCTTTAAACTTATGCGTACGATAAAATGCAATTCTTTCAGCACATTCAAGGTCGCTCCTACGAAATACAGACAAAAAAGCATCGTGGATTCTATACGGATTTGCAAGCTCCCCAGGAATGTCACAGCCTTTTCGTGACTGAACTTGTTTTTTTTTTTATTATAGAGGGTTTAGGAAATCGGCTTGATCGCAAGGACAGAAAACACTCACACACCCGGAAGTGTGAGAGAGAGTCTGCCCGCCCGACGTTGAACCAGCTTGAGTCCTCTGATCACATGTCCAATGGACGCAACCACGTCCATCCGACATGTCATCACGGCCCGACCGGCTAAAACCCGTTCCCTCTTCCCTTACCTCTGATGCTATATCTCCATCTGCACCGGGCATCATCGTGAACGATATTCTTCGAAGTGCAAGATGAGGTAATGATTAAAACCCACTTCTGAATAACTTCCAATCCTCATTTATCCTTGAAGGCGCTCCTCTTTCTCCTTTGCAGAGAGTATTTTGTTGACCATCTCATGTATGATGGTCCATGCTTCTACGCTGGACAACATCAACGGGACCATAGTCTCTGGGGTCAGCTCCCCATCCAGTTTTTGACTTGCCTCCTGTCTGTACGCCCCCCATCGATCGCACAGAAACAGGGCATGCTCGGCCGTATCTTCCGCCTCGCAGTGCAAGCATCTTTCGTCCATCACCCGTCCTATCCGTTTCCTATACACTCGAAAAGGCCCATGCCCAGACAGTGCCTGCGTTAGGAAATAGGACGTCTGCCGATGACTGCATTCCGCCCATTCTTTTATCGACGGTATTAGTCGTTTCGTCCACTGTCCGACATCAGTGGTCTCGTTCCATATGCTTTGCCACTTACTTGCTGCCAGCCTTTTAGCCTCAGCTCGGCTTATCGCATTGCCAGCTTGACCATGGCGGATCAGTGTCCTCTCTTCGGCCAGCAAGTATAATGGTGGTATCGCCGTTATAACTTGCAAGGCTCTAGTAGATACCGTGCGATAAGCACTGGCCACCCTTAGCAGAGACTTTCTCTGCAAGCTGTCTAAGACCTTCTGATACCTTTTCCTTTTCGTGGCTTTACACCACACAGGAGCTCCGTATAGGACGATCGACTGTACAACCTGGCACAGTAGTGCCCTTTTGTTGCTACTGGGCCCTCCTACATTTGGCATCAGTCGCGACAGTATCGCCGCCTTCTTCTCAGCCTTTGTCACTACTCGTTTAAGGTGTTCTCCATAACACCTCTCGTTATCCAGTGTGACTCCGAGGTACACTATGGACTTGCTTGGCAGGACCTGCACTCCCTTTAGTTGAAAGACCACGTTAGCTCTCTTGCTCCTTGGGCCGCGCATTATAACTGCCTCTGTTTTCTCAGGAGCCAACTTAAGCTTGTGATCGCACATCCACCTGTCAATCTTGCACAGTGATGCATTGGCTTTATGGACCAGCTCTGCCTGTTCATTTGCCACGATAACTAGTGCCAGATCATCGGCGTATGCTACCGCCTTTACGCCGGTGGGCAGCGGAAGTTTCAGCACCCCATCATACAGGATGTTCCAAAGTAACGGCCCTAAAGCAGATCCTTGGGGCACCCCTGTTGTCATAGAGATTTCGGTTCCGGCAATGCAAATTGATCTGGAGTCTAGGTAGCTGCTTATAAGATTCCTTAGGTATTTTGAAATCTTCAGCTTTCCTAGTTCCTCCATAATCATGCTCCACGAGGCTGTATTAAAAGCATTGCGGACATCCAGCGTCACCAACGCACACCATTTCTTTTTGGTATCTTCCGCAATCCTCGTCACCGTTTCCAGGGCATCGATGGTGGATCTCCCCGAGCGGAAACCGAATTGACATGGCGAGAGTCCTCCTGCCTTTTCGATCTCTTTCTCGAGCCTCTGTCTTATCAGGATTTCGTACAGCTTTCCGATGGTATCTAGCAGGCAAATTGGCCTGTATGAAGAGGAAAGCTCTGGTGGTTTTCCGATCTTGCTAAGCAATACCACGTTTGCCCTTTTCCACGCCTTTGGTACGGTTTGCGTACTCAGAAGGTGGTTAAATAGACCGGATAGCAGCTGTGGTGCTGTAGATGCAATAACCTTGATGGCCTCAGGAGGGACACCATCTGGCCCAGGAGCTTTACCATTTTTCATCTTCCCCGCAGCCGCCTTAATCTCCTCCACCGCAAAGATCTCCGGATTATTTTCGGTACTGTCCGTCTCCCAAGCTTCCGAAGTACTTGGGAAGAGCTCTCTCACTATCTCTACCCTTCTGTCGTTACTTAGTAGACACGGTGATGATTGCTTGATCATCCTTTTGGTGACCAACTTGTACCCTTCACCCCAGATGTCATGTTCTAAGTCTTCGCATAGTTCTTTCCAGTGTTTGGATTTTGAAGTATAGATCAGACCTTTTATCAGCTTCTTCTTGGCGGCGTATTCCTCCTGTAGTGCATTTATGGCTGCTTGAGGCTGGTGGTTTCCACGTCGTATGCGCGACAGCTTACGCCGTACTTAGTCTAAACAAATGTCTTTCATAAAACTGTAACATTGCAATTATCATACACGATCATCTAATGATTAATTTATTATTTATTTTACCTTGCTTTGTCTAGGCGTAAAGTAATCGTCTAATTTTTCTATAGCAATATCGTAGCTATTCTCATTATCGATTACATCCGCTCCTGGTCAATTATAAAAAATTTCCTGAAGTCTAATTCCTCCGAAATGCAGTAGTACTGCTTTTCTTTTATCAGAATTTTCAATGCCTGCAGCATCAAGGTAAATTTGCAAGGCTCTCTTCCACTTTTGCCACCGCAGTCCCACCGAACTTTGATCTCCATCACAGTCGAAATTGTCCAAGGCTGGCAATTTTCTCTAATTGGGGGGGGGGGGCATAATTCATAGTTTATTTACAGATTCCATTTTTTGGATAGCATTATATAACGTGGGGGCATAATTAATATTTTATTTACGGATTCCATTTTTTGGATAGCATTTGGGGGGGGGGGGGGTGCCTGTTTACAGCACCTCAATGGGCAGATGGATTGGGTTGGACGTTGAACAAGACTATCCAGTGGCGGATCTAGAATTATTTTGTGGAGGGGGGGGTTAAACAGTAGTTTAATGTTGTTTTATGGGGCTTCCAGAATCCTTTTAGTTACTAGTTTACTGATGAAATACATTATAAAGTTAATAATAATATTTGAGCTTCAAACAAATTATATATTGGTATATAATTTACACTTTCAGAGATTTTGGAGCGTTTGGGTAGATCCGCCAGTGAGACTATCTACTAGTGAGACTAATCGTGTGTGTAGCTTTGTGAAATGCAATAAAATGTTATTTTAACCCCTTTTTGCTATAATACAAAAGTATATTGCACGTAATTATAATTATTATTGATAGTAAGTTATTGTTTTATCAAAATAATGCAGTAATATGAATTTCTTCTCATCATTATATAATTTAATACTCCAAGAAACCAGTGATCAAATGTACAGATTTGCTGGAATCTGATTGGTTGAAATTAGCGATCGCTAAAATCTTTGTTAAACAAGAAAATGCAATTTTTCACCCATTTAGGATGGAAAATCAGACTGGAAATGATACTAGATGGTTCATAATGGTCGATTGTATATAAAGCATGTCATTTTTGACCTTTTTGTGGTAAATTTCCAGAGAAATCGATAATTTTCAGAGTACTTTGACAGATGCATGTTTTTGAATGCGCTGCTCTGATTGGTCAAAACCTTTTTTAAAATGTGCCTGTTGATAAAATCGGGCCTTAATCTCTTTAATGACACTAACTACAGTAGGTTCATCTACAAGTGTAAAATTAAATACTGTATTTTCTTTAAACTTATGCGTACGATAAAATGCAATTCTTTCAGCACATTCAAGGTCGCTCCTACGAAATACAGACAAAAAAGCATCGTGGATTCTATACGGATTTGCAAGCTCCCCAGGAATGTCACAGCCTTTTCGTGACTGAACATGTAGAGACTTGAGAATCTCATAAAACCTTCCGAACTCCTTATGTCTGATGTTACGCAGATAAGCAGCATTTTCATTTCTAACGGCAGAAAGAGCATAATTACGTAGTTCCTTGTACCTGTTCCATGTATCAACTGTCAATTGTTTTCTATATTTCGCAAGGGCTTCATCTCTCTGTTTTAAGATAAGTTTTATGTTACTTGTTAACCAAGGCGCATGAGGTTTGTTTACACGTACTGTTCTTACCGGACAATGTATGTTAAATAAGTTTAAAAAAATTTTGGTTAAAAAAGCAACCTTCCCTTCTATGTCGTTGATATAGAATATGTCCTGCCACGGTATATTATTAAGATCCCTGTCAAATAAGGCCTGGTTAAACTCGCTGAAATCGCTAAAATTGATGTATCTTTGTTTGTTGATATAATAATCCACTTTTAATTGACAAAATACAAGTTGATGGTCAGAAAAAAAATCAGCATTAATTACGCCAGTTTCTGTGCATAATTCTGGTTTGCTCAAAAATATAGGATCAATTAGAGTAGCTGTTGACTCAGTAATCCTTGTAGGCTCAGAAATAACCTGCGGAAATCCATATGCTTGAAAACATTGATATGTAGTATTATTATTATTATTATTTAGTAAATTGACATCCAAATCGCCAATAACAACGACATTATCATATTCTGGTAGAATTGATGCTAACATATCATCAATTATAGCAGTGCTTTCAACTATTGAATTTTGTGGAGAACGACATAGTACACCAACGGCAAACTTTTTTTATGTACTTTTACTTTCAACAATATATATTCAAGAGAAGGATGTTGACCTGTTGAGATTATTGAACAATTATAGGTATTTCTAACAAAAGCAGCTACTCCACCACCACGTCCATTTCTGCCACAACGAAAGCAGTTATAGCCATCCATTCTAATATGATCATTAGTTACATTTCCATTGAGCCAAGTCTCTGTTACACCAATAATATCAAAATCATTTTGATAGACTACCGAACTAAATTCATTAGAGCCAGATAAAATTGATCTAGTGTTAACCTGTCCAATTTTAAATAAAGCTGTGCTTCTCCTAGTACTTTTATTCATGAGCTAGATTTTAAACGGGTAATATAACTGTCAAGAGTCTGACAACTGTGATCCTTAGACGAATGATTTACATCGAGATTGGCTTTGAATTTAGTATTATAATTAAGGCAATTTATACATTTTTTGTGAGTGGAATTACAGTTTTTAGCGACATGCTCCTCTGTACAATGAGGACAAACAACTTTTTGTGCTCTACAATTATTTTCAGAGTGACCTAAGCCTGAACATTTATTACAACGTCTAATTTCCACATAATCATAGACTGAGCAACAATTCGAGGGAAGATAAAGATATGCCTTATTTAAAATTTCAATTCTTAGCTTTGGAGAAACCTCAAGAATAATATCGGAAATTTTATCAGAACGTTTCAGTATTGTTACAATTTTGAGATCAGACCCGGTAAAGTTTTTAAAGCTATTCAGAACGAGTATACTATCAGTCACTGATTGAGAGCCTCCGCTGACAGCAACAACATTTTTGACGATCAAGCGAGGTCGCAACTTTTTCATTTCATCCACACTGTATTTCGCGCCGAGATGACCTTTTATTCCAGACTTCAGCTTATCCAGAGATGAGTGATTATTGCAGCTAATGATTATGCCATTTGTTGTTTTTTTACACCTTAGATGCATATATTTAATTTGCTAGGATCTATTTGCTTCAAGTGTGCTTCACTAGTGTGATTCAACTTTGGGTATCGGTCTATGTGATTTTCTATATTGACTCCATCTTGTTTTTCTTTGTTCAAGCACTCAAGTGATCTCTTCCTGCCACCTCTTTTTTCTCCTGCAATGTCACCCATCTCATTAATTTTTTCAAGTGCTGTACGTAGCGATCGCTCGGGAATCCCTAATGTATTTAGAAAAAAAAATTGCACACACTAAGTTTTCGGTTGTTCACAGTGAATTTGTAAATGCTGGAAAATTCTCTACGAGATCTCTCTGTTTTAGTAGTGCTTCTCTTTTTTGAGATAACATCGATGTGTCTAACCAGGAACAGTCTCTGCCTGGTTAGGTCTCCTAAGCCATGATACTGGTCAAATATTATCTGTCTTTACTCATCCGAAATCTCTTCACACGCTTTGCCCTTTATTCTACATTTTTCGCCATTACAACGACGTTTAATTTTTTTGCTGCAACGATTTTTTAGTTCTCGTAATAACGTAAACTTGCCCGCTCTGTCTTAATTGTTTGGACAAAATTTGCCTTATTAATTTTTTTCTGTTTATGAACTTCAGTTTCTTTTCCTGCGCCTTCAACAGAGAATATTTCTGGCTGAGCATTTCTAATGTCAACATCATGTCTGCTATTAACAGTAACTAAAACAAGAAAAAAAAGTATTTTCTCAAACCTACCTGCACTGCAAAAAAGGGATTGAAGATTACGCAAAAGATAGAAATGTAAAGGCGAATTTACATTTACGAAAGTACCGTCGCGGAAACTTCGTCGCCACCGTACTTTCGAATTATTTTCGTGTTATTTTCGCACTTGTACGACGGCAACACTGCTTTCACGACGACGATATTTAAAATCGCGTGCTGCGCGATTTTATATCGAAAATAGTTTCGCGCCAGTACTTTCGCAAATGTAATCGTGATCGTACAACTTGTCACAACTTGATAATGGCTGGTGAGAAAAGGTGGAACGCCGCGACAAATATAAAATTTATCGAAGCGTACCACCATAATGTGTGTTTGTCGGACCCTAAACATCCTTTATATAAAAATAGAGAAGCCCGAGATGCGGCCTATCATCAGATAATAGAGGCTATGGAAATGAATATCACTGTCAAGGATGTAATATCCAAAATACGATCTCTAAGAAACACATATAACAGTGAAATGTTGAAGCTAAAAAATCTATGACCACTGGTATGGCTGCGAGTCAGCTGTACAAATCCAAAATACCGTGGTTAGGCAGTATGGATTTTTTGAAAAACATAGATAGCTGCACAAGGACAAACACAGATAGTTTGGTAAGTATATTTATGTTATTGTTACATATTTTTGAACTATTAATCAAGGAATCATACTCTCTTGCCAAGATACGGTTCCTGGACCAATGAAATAACTTGCAAGGTCATTCCTTCTTTCCACTGCCGATCTCTTGTGATTTCTGCCGACGTGATGTGTAAGGGGAAGCAGAGCTCTATTGCGTGCTTGTTGGCGCCATGCACCTTCAATTACTCGTCCTGTATTTGGATCTTCTTCATCCACAAGTCCTGGTTCAACGTATGAAGGTGAAGTCATTTTTAGCCAGTTATGTAGATAGCAGCAAGCTTTTATTATTTTATCAGCTCGATCCGGCAACACTGCTATAGGCCTTTCAAAAATTCTGAATTTACTGACTAAAATACCGAAAGTATTCTCAATACTCCTACGCGCTCTGCTCAGTCGATAATTGAAAATTTTTTGTTCCTTTGTTAGCTGTATACGTCGTGGGTAAGGTTTCATCAAATAATTAGTTAACGGAAATGCCTCGTCTCCTACCAGAACCGTTCCAGATGGGGCATTCAATAAATTATCTTCAAGTCGCTGCTTCAAATTGGATCTTGCAAAGATTGCACCATCAGATGCTCTGCCGTAGTGACCAACATTGATATATCGGAATGTTAGGTTGCTATCACAAACGGCAAATAGAACAATGCTAAAATTCTTTTTATAATTGAAATAATCGCTCTGGGAGTTTGGAGGACATCGAATGATCACGTGTTTGCCGTCTATAGCTCCTCCACATAGAGGGAAATTACATTTGTCGTTGAAACCCTCAATTATTTCATTCCAGGATTCTTCGGTATCAGGCATCTGTAAATAATAGTATATTAAATTACTAGGAGTAGAAGACGCTTATTATATGTATTGAGCTCATAAATTTCCTGCTACTCATCAGTGTGTACTAAATAAAAATATTTCTACTGCCTGTGTTGAAGAAAGTTATTATTATGCGCTCGAAAAGAAATGTCTTATTGTTTCAGGATGAACATGATGTGCCGTCCCCGAGTACCGGTTCAAAAGTAGAGAGTTTAAATGACTCAAGCGTTGGAAATAGCAATTCTTCAAATAGATTAACTAAGAAGGCTAAAACTTGTCCCTTGACAGAAGCTGTCAAAGCATTGGAAAGGGTGTCATCTCAGCGAAACAACGCCGAATATGATGAATTTGATTCATTCGGTAATTTGGTCGCTAAACAGTTGCGCAGCTTGCCTTTGGAACTGGCTTTACAATCCGAAGAAATGATACTGGCTCTGTTAAGAGAACAACGCCTCAAAACGTTAAGCTCTACCATTACCATTATACTATCGCCTACAGTATCCGAAGAGTCGCAAGCAGTGCCAGTGCAGACCCAAACGCAACAAGTGCAAGACGTACAATCTTACATCATTCAACAAGATGATATTATATCGCAAGCAATAGCTGGTATTGATGATGTTTTTGAAAGTAATCCATAGATACAAAATGCTGCTGTACCTTCATTTTTATTGGAGCTCAATGATTGTTGAGGCTCATCTGTAATAATACTTTGCCATGGTCTCTACAGCTGTCAACCTCTTCCACTGTATGGTCCCAACACAGAAGAATTTCACGTCTCGGACATGCTATCCAAACTTCTTTCTTACACTTCGTAACTTCGCAGAACCCATGTGGTGGATCTGCATTAGAGTCATAATTGTCCTCTGAGAGCGAAAAATAGCTGTCGGACATTTCCTCGTTTTCAAAGTGTACAGACTATCACCAAAAAATTATAAGGAATCAACAACGTTGTTAACAAGCGTTGACATTGGGATAGTTGGGTGGCTTATTGAAATTTGATGCACCAAAGTGGGATCGACGCTCTAAACGCCCCCAAGCTCTGAGATTCAGAAAAATCGCTTGACAAATTGCTATTTTCAATGTGCTCTAAAATTTGTGTCTAAACAATTATAAAGGAGAGTACTATCGTAATACTTACTTGAGTGACAGTACCCATATTTCGGTCTGCCGTTTTTTGATAGGACAGCTTTGCTAATGAAATGCCCTCTTCAGTGTCGGAAGATAGGTATCGCTTTATTTTCTACCTCAGATTTGTTTTTTTCTGAATTGCCACGGTTAATTAATTTTGCAAGAGGAATATTATCCTCTGATTCAGTGCCACTAATGTCTTCCTGTTCCTCAATTGCTAAGATGGTACCTTTATATACTTTTCTTCGATACTTCATTTTTACCAACCTTAAAGTCGTTACGTCCCACTGTTTTAAGGTCTTTCGAGTCAACGACATTTTTTGACTCATCGTTTTGATGAAACACTAATAAACAATACACTCGTTTTATAATATTCTGAACAAACTGTTGTCATAAAGTTCTCAATTTTAAACCGTCTTATAAAGTTCTGCAGGATAAAAATCAAACGATGCTTTTGCGTGCATGTGGATACAAAATAAACACTTTTATAGGTTATGACACGTGCTTCATTGTTATCAGATATGCCAGTACGTGCTGTAAGTCAAAATTGAAATGTGAAGAAAGTTTTGACGTAGAGGCGTAAGTCACTTACGCCACTTTTTTGTGGCGTAAATGAAATTTTGAATTTTTATCAGTTACGCCTCTACGTGCGGAACCGACGAAACATTTCTTTATAATTATTTTTGTTATCGTATTCAAACTGTTCGCTATTTTTCAACATACGCCAGACTACCAAACACGTAGGCGTGATTGAACATTTTAAGTAACGTCTGTGGGCATAATAACCAATTAAATCACAAAGAAGCAAAACTTTAGATGTCAGAATAAATGTTTCATAGCCAAAATAAACGACTGATTTAAATTGAACTGATTAGGCGGCGACAATGGATAAAATTTTTAAGTAGATAAGAAAATACAGTACTTATTCGTTCCCAACAATTACATGGTTTATGAGAAATATTTTTCTGTTCATATAACATAATTATCATACGGTAAAGCCTTTAAATTCAGTATAACAGGTATTCGAAATTATTACCGTCAACTTCAATACACTTATCAATAATTTTTATAAGCTATTTATTGCGCCCAACAAGAATTTCTGTACTGACTGCTCCACAGGCATTCCTGATGCAATTCATCATAATTTTTAGTCTCTGGATTTATTTAACTACCATAATTGCAGTTACACACTATAATTGAGTTTTACTTCCAATGGAAAAAATCCGTATAAATAGCAAAAGGGCTGACTAATATAGGTTATTCAATTATTTGATTTCTGCTAAATATCTACCTTATTCACTAACATAATATATTTGCTTACAAATCCTGCTGCTATTAGATAATTTTTCTGGTCTATTTATATTAAATTACCACAGTCTATTCGTAGCTTCGTCAAAAATTAATTTAATCATCCTGCCCTCGTACAGACCTCACTTTTAGATACTTTACAATATCTTCTGCCAATATCTAAAAGACTGTTAAATTGTTTGATAGCTATGCAGCAAAATATGATTTTAATATGATATAATTTTTCCACTGCAGCTATCCTTTACATCCAAAGACAAGTAGTTCAATACTGGTTAATTGTCCGCTTTAGGATTATAATAATTTATGATCTGTCGACCAGACCCTTTATGCTCTAGGCTGCATTTCCCAAGCTGCACATCTTATAAAGATTAGAAACTTATTAGTTGTCAGTGTGACCTTGATAATCGGTTAATAGATCGACGACGGATCCGTCTGTAGTTCTTCCGGCGGAGTTGGGTGAGAATAGGAAGTGAGTTTATAATTGATGTGGATGAAAATTGTGATGCATTAGACAAATGTGGATGATTTGTTGTAGGATTATCAAGAGAACGCAGTTGTGATGCATATGATGGCTAAGTAGGAAACTGTTAGGCAGGAGGGGGACCAGGATGAGTGGATGGATTGAATGGGAAATGTAGATTTTTATAAGCATAACGATATTGAATGGGTGTGAAGGCAGATTTTATCAACTGTATCATCTCCAATTTCACATCCACACTGGAACCCCCCCTCCTCAAATCTGGCAGCAGCGAGAGAAGAAAGTGTCTGTCCCCGTTATTTTCCAGCACAATGTCGTTTTTTTGTCGCTGTTCAATATTTGTTCTGAATAAATCTACAAGCTGGCAGCTATCGTTCGCTTTTTTAGGAGCTTTTCTATTTCCCTGCGTTCATGTAGCTTGTAATGGAGTAACATTCTCATTTTCTATCACTACCGAAGTTTCTCCTGTCTCCTCATCTTCTTCTGCGAAATTTGAGATGGTTTTAAAAGAATAATAACAGTTAATTCAGTAGTAGGTATTTGTTGAAATTATCCCACTCTCTGCTTGAACAGCATCGCATTAGGAATGACATCTGCTCAAAATGTGTACGTTTTCCAGGACGCTCCGTCGCCACTCCTTTTCTTTTTTTAAAGCCAATTCTCGGGCAAAGGAGTTTCTTAAATTCTTTTCTTCTGTATATTTTTTCCTTGAAAACATCAACTGATTAGATGTTCTTTTTAGGTACCTAGCTTCTGGCTGCTCCCTTACTGAGCTACATTATAATTACAGAGTTGGAATATCAACGGCAAATGAAATAATCCAGGAATCATGCAAGCTTATTTGGAAAGAAAGAATAATTTATATCAAAGCCCACATTAGTAAAATGGTTAGAAATCGCGGAAGGCTTTTCAAAGAATTACCCTCACTGCTTGGGTGCCACTGACGATGACGGCAAACATATCCGAGTTATAAAACCATAATATAGTGGTTCACATTATTTTAACTATAAACATTTTTTTATACAACTAATGGCTATGTGCGATTCGAATTACTGCTTTACGTTTATAGACATTGGAGATTATGGAAACAACAGTGATTCAAGTGTTTTTATAAATGCAAATTTTTACAAGAACTTAACCTCAAACAAGCTAGATATTCCCAATCCGTATTTCTTACCACAAAAAAAAACGACTACAAAATTCCATATGTGCTGTATGACCGTAAATGTCGACGGCATTTATTAGATATTTGTATGTTGATTTTTGATTACTGGATTTTTGACTATAAGCCGATACTTGTAAAAGTCGAATGGCAATAAAGAGTATTATAATTATTATATGATAAGTGAAATCAACAAAAAAAACATTATTATTGTTATTATTATTATGATTGTGATGAGAGCAGTAGGTGGCAAAAGCTAATAAAACTGCTCCAGGTTTGTCCTTTTTTTGCAAGTTACACACTATCGCTACAGTTAAAATGTCACATTGTTGAAATATCATACAGTTTGTGCCACCTATCGTCAATGTGCCCTGGGTGATGACTGCCAACTTGAAATGGTGTACCATTCAGATGCTGATAGGGGCCAATTCATTATCAACGTTGTTTTTAAACTTGTTTATTGAAGGTGTAGTGCAGTGTAGTAGCAAAACTTGTAACTAGCTGTTTCTGATATGTCAGATATATTATATAGATTGAAAAGAAAGGGGGCCAGTACTGAGCCTTGTGGAGTCCGTTGTTCAATTTGCGCTGCCTTCTCGCTTCGTTGCACGTTGTACGAGTAAAGCATATTTTTGAGCTGTTTTCTTTTAATTTTTGGTGATAATGTCTCGTAGTGAGTATTATTTATCGCTGAGTGGCGACATCAAGCTTCGTTATGATGAAAAACTGAAATTAACTGATGGTGTGGATTCCTATGCTTTCAGGGTTGATGAACTTTCCGAAGAGGTTGGCTTTTTACCAGCAGTAACCATAATTGATCTGATTAATTACTTGGTTCTAACGCATAGTTTTTATACAGGACATCAGATGAAGGCAGTGGCGCAACTAAGGGCCCGCAGCGCTCGCAGCTGCGGGGGGCCCCGTAGTTTTAGGGGCTCCATAGTCTTGGAGGTCCAGGGTCCTCAAGCGCCATCGTTTGTGCAACAAAAAAGTACTACATTGAAAGGTCTCTTTCTTTGTATGTTAGTATGTTTCACAAATAATACTTCAACATATGAACCCCATGAGACATACCTATCATTGAAAAAGTGGGACAGTATTGCATTTTAAACTAAACCCTAAAAATCGGCGCAGTATCCGCAGTAAACGGAAAAATATGGCACGACAGCATGCATCAAAATTTTTTTTGGCTAATTTAACTCTCTGTCTTCCACAGCTTACACAACAACGCAATACGTAGGTGTAAAATACAAACTAAACATCGACCTTCTAAAAAAATTTAAATCGAAAAATGTGTCTTCAAACCACGAATTTTGTGATTTTTCGGGATATAAACATGTAAAGATCGTTGTTTATTTTGTATTTTATACCTACATATGTGTTGGTTGTTTGTGTGACTTGTGTTGTGTAAGACACCAAGTTAAATAAGCCAAGAAATTTTTTACGTTTCTTGTTTTAGAGTTGCATTTGAAAGTCTGTAACTCAATGAACATTGCTATTTTTGCGAGCAAACCTCAACCTTAAAGCCCTGAGGATGGCAATAAATGTTGTCGAAGTCTTACGCAGTGACCCGTGTTTCTTTTCAAAATTTTGGCCTCTACCCCAGACCTAAGCTGACACTTTTTTTAACTGTGTATAAAAGTCGTTGAAATAAACTGATTTTTCAAATAACGTTTTCCAGAAAAATGAAAAATAAACGAGACACAAAATAAAAAATGTAAATCTGGGCTTGTGTATCAAGACGTACCTAGTCTGTTTATGTTTAGCCTTTCCACGGATTTTTGTCTAATCGATTAGGCATTGCAACTTTTAGATAGTGCAGTAGTTATTTTCTGTTTATCTTTGTTAATTTTATATTGATAAATTCTAAAGGCGGCACATTATTATGAACGCAACTTTTAGGATTTACCAATTTAGAATTAACTACGATAAACGAAAAGTGACTTGTGCATTAACTGACAGGTAAAATGCCTAATGATAAGACAAAAATTCTAGCAAAAAACTAAACATACAGAGACTAGGTACGTCTTAATACACAAGTCCAGACTTACTTTTTTTGATTCTGTACCTCGCTTATTTTTCCGTTTTCGGAAAAAAAGTGATTTGAAAAAGTTATTTATTTCAAAGACTTTTATACACAATTTAAAAAAGAATCAACTTAGGACTCACCCTGTATACAGGGTGAGTTTTTAGTACCGGCTCGGTCGATAACTCCACTACTGTAGAAGATAGCCAAAAAAGTTGTATATAAAAGTTGTAGCCACGGATATGCTCCTTGTTCAGAAAATATTTTGGTTTATACAGGGTGACCCATAACTACGTGGTGATGCAAACATGCATTTTTATAAATGAGACACCCTATATATTATTTCATATTCAAATTCTAATAATGATTTCCGTTCTTCCAATATAGTGTTACATTATACGGGGTATTTCAAAAGTTATGACCATTTTTATCTCTAAATCGCTGTCAAATGAACCTACTGTATATCAAAAAGTGATGAATCAAAAATCATATTTTTTACACGGATGGATAAAAAATATCATCTAGTTTTAAAATCGGCTATAAAAAAAGCCCGCGCTGCATATTCGTATACAGGGTGATGTAGAATGCAAAATACAGATTTTATCTTTTTTTTCAAATGTAACCCCCAATATTTTATGATACCAAAGAATTGCTTTTAATATACTCTTTCATTTTTGTATACAACTTGTTGTACCTACGTCCATAAGTTTCCGAGATATTTCGATCTTTCGGTAAATTTACAATATAGCTTCTATTTTTGTACCGAAATTTATTTATTTTGAGGAAGTACTATCGAATTTGCTTTTTATTTAACGAACAACTAAATTATAAGGTCATGATAGTATTTGATGAACTCAAAACCCTGAATCATCAGGATAATAAAGTCAAGTATGCCGAGGAAACAATTGTGTAGGCGTGATGCATAATATTATCAAGCAGATTTATCAGATATGCTTTGAAAAATTGACGGTTTTCATAACCTGCTCAACCATTCCGTACTGTGTGAAAAACGAGCTTTAAAAATTAATTTTTCGATTGAGGGTATTTAGGAGAATTTTTGAGAAATTGCCTACTTGCCTCTAGAATATATCAACTATGAACAGCAATATCCAGAACGGAGGCACTCTAAAACTAATGCGATTGAAAGAATGAAGAATCGTTTTATTTGGACCGTGTCGTTTAATATTTCATAGCCTACTTGATAGATGTGCTTGATAATTATGGATGACGTCTATAAAATTGTTTCCTCAGCACACTTGACCTATACTATCTCGTTAATCCAGTGTCTTGACTTGATCAAGTACTATTATGGCCTTCTATTTTAGTTGTTTGTTAGGCAAAAATAAAATTTGATAGTATTTTCTCAAAATAAATAAATTTTAGTAAACAAATAGGAGGTATATTTAAAATTTGTAGAAAAATCGAGATATCTCAAAAACTAATGAATTCAGCCATAACAAGTGCTATATAAGGATGAAAGGGCATATTAAAGGCAATTTTTTGGTATAATAAAATATTGGGGGTTACATTTAAAAAAAGAGAGAAAATCTAGATTTTGCATTCTACATCACCCTGTATACCAATATCCGTCGCAGGTTTTTTTTATAGCCGATTTTAAAACTAGATGATATTTTTTATCTATCCATGTAAGAAAACTGATTCTTGATTCATCACTTTTTGATATACAGAACGTTCAATTGACAGCGATTTGGATATAAAAATGGCCATAACTTTTGAAATACCCTGTATAATGTAACAATATCCTATATTGGAAGAACGGAAATCATTAGTAGAATCTGAATATAGAATAATATATAGGGTGTCTCACTTATAAAAATGCATGTTTGCATCACCACGTAGTTATGGATCACCCTGTATAAATCAAGATATTTTCTGAGCAAGGAGCATATCCGTGGCTACAACTTTTATATACAACTTTTTTCGATATCTTCTATAGTAGTGGTGTTAGAGATCTACGGAAAATTTCTTGCTGGGGGGCCCCGGGAAGTATCTTGCGGGGGGCCCGAATTTGAAGTTACGCTACTGGATGGAGGCATACAAGTCCTGCAAGCTTTCAAATATTATGAAGCAGATTATGTCCAACAAACGATGGCAAAAATGATGAACACAAACTGCTATGTTGTCATGGGTAAGGTAAGCTAGTATTTGACTGTCACTTTCACGTGTACTGATGTAAAATTCAATGAATATTCCAATTTGTGTGAGATAATTTGCATGTCAGTGCTTTTTTATATACCTGCTGAAAGTCTTGTTCACAAGACTTGTTTTCCTCATCACTATGTTGACTACCTTATAGAGAATATTGCTTAGAATATATTAATCCATCGAAAAAATAGCTTTAGAGATTACAAAAAACCATTCATTCTGTTTTCACCCATAAAAGTAAACTATACCTACTAAAACAACCATTATCTTAAACCACTACAGATATAGATTATCTTACTATCAGATGGTGCTATATCATGTGCTCATTGCACTTGCATGGCCGGATTAAGTGAAGTTTGCAGTCATGTTCATCAGTTCTTTTCTTCCTTGAAGCACGTCTTAAAAGTGTGGGCCAACAAGAAACTGCATGCACTGAAGTATTATCTCAGTGGTCCATTCCTGCCCATAAGCATGCAGATATGGTGAGAATAAGAGATATGGACTGGAGCCAGAAGAAAATCAAAGTAGTAACTTCATCAGCTTCATCTGTAGCACCTCTGGATGGAGATGAATTAACGACCTTCATAAAAGACTTGCAAGAGAATGATATTCAGCCTGCACTTGCACGAATTTTGAAACTATTCGCTACTGAAATGATGAAGACTACAAATCAGCTCCCTAAAGGTCTCGATGAAGTTTTTAGGGAAGAACTGTCTACAAAATCTTACGAAGATATTTTAAAATAGACGCCTAGTTTCAGATTGGAGATCTGTGACGATGACATAACAAAAATTGAGAAAACAACACGTGATCAAGCACAGAATAGTGTGTGGTTCAAATTTAGATCTAGCCGAGTTACTACATCAAAATTTAAAGCTGCTGTATGGTTTAACTATTGTGAATTGAATCACATTTCATTCAAGCTGTTATACCAGGGTGCACTGACTGTATGTGAAATCTCGTAATAAATAAACGCAAAACATGCTCGAATACCTACTAAAGTCCCCCGATATTCCAGTACAATAAACCAAACAAATTACTGCTTGACGGCGACACGCTGCAAAAGCAGACGTGAATATGTAACAAGAACAGTATTTTTCAGATCTACTGCGGACGGCGTCGATAGTAGACACTTTTTTGTACCTTTCTTTATCGGCGGGCCGAGACCACAGCGTGCCACAGCTCAGACTGTCCACTTACAGTAGGAAATACATTACCGGCGCGCGTATTGAGCTATTAGCGAATCTATTGAAAAGTATTTTGGTATTAGATATCAAGATGGCTTTTTGGAGACCCTTTGAAAGTGACCAGGAAGATGTAAACAATGGTGAAGGTTAATTTGAGGATGAGTTCAAAAACAAAGACTTAAATGTGCAGTGTCAGCGTATTGTCCTGAATATATATCAGTGTTTAAAGCGGGAAGATGCGGAAACATCTCATAGAGCCCTAATTAAAAGAATCAGTGAGTTAACAAAACTTTCAGATTCTACAATTTTTCGTGTCACCAAGGAAAGGGACACAATAGATCGTGGAGTGAAACGCAAACGAACAACGGGAAGGCTCACGTTTCTATGAGCAGAATACTGTTCCTACATTAGAGATGAATCAGGAAAAACTAAGAGACTATTAAAATTATAACTATAAGTGTTTGGAAACTTTACGCAGTATTTTAGTGGATTCAAGTATAAAAAAATAGACAACAGGATGTTTATTATGGAGTCTCAGCGGATAGTTGCATTATGAGGAGAATTTCTTCGAAGAATCAGACAATTTCGAGGCCAAGGAAGAACTATAGTTTACCTAGATGAAACGTGGTTTGATACACACGATGTGGTTCGCAGTGGTTGGGTGGGTGAGTCAAAAAAATGCTTCTTGAGTACTCCTAGCTTAAGAGGAAAAAGAATAATAATATTACATGCAGGAAGTGAAAGTGGCTTCGTACCGAATGCTCTGTTACTATCAGCTAAGAATATTGCACAATCTTCGGCGGACTACCACGAGGAGGACATGACAGCAGATTTGTTCGAGAAATGGTTTCAAGAACAGCTTTTGCCTAATCTTCAACCGTCATGGACATTGCTTCCTATCACTCCCGCATTCTGAACAAGATAGCAAACACGAATACAAAAAAGCAGACATTTTACAGTTTATGGTAAATGAAGGCATAGCAATCCCCGAAAAAAAAAACAATATAAAGCGGGAGTTGGAAATTATAAAATCTCACAACTTTAAAAATGAATATGTTATAGATGAGCTATGCAAAGCACAAGGTCATACACTTTTACGACTGCCACCTTATTATTGTATTTTTTACCCAATAGAATTGATCTGGGCTATTCTGAAAAAACGTGTGAGACAACTTAACAGGACGCCAACATCTAGTGAGACCGTATTCAATAATATACGGCAAGTAGTACGTGAAATCACTAATCACGAATGGAACAATTGTGTTGGACATGCCATTAAAAGTGAAGACCAATACACAACTTTGCCTCCTGTTGCTTCTGTAATCATACACCTCAATCATAGTTCCAGTTCCAGTGACGATTCTGAAAGTGACAGTTCTTGATAATGAATCAGATATTTTTAAATAAAAACTTCTCCGATTATCTGGTTTTTGTGAAATGGGGGTAAGGACACATATGAAGCTACATATACTGTGTTTCTCACTGCAAATTTGCGAAATAAACGATGTTAACGATCTGGCAAACCCCTCGATCCAAAGCTAGATGATTCATATTTGTTTAGTAGTACTAGCTCAGTTTTGGTTTTCTAAAATTAGTGTTGGTTAGTCACGATTTTTTATATCAGTGATTTTCAAACGTGATGCGATCATAGCTTAAAGTGATGGCGTCGCGTTTGATTGCCCCCGTTATCTTTTGAGCCGTGATCCGTGATTGCAGTTGCAGTCATATACCTACTGTGTCTTTCCAATCGTCATACAACATGGTATAACCTAAATTTTTCATATTTATGGAATGTCAATGTGACAACCAATAAGGTCGCTTGTTTGAGGGAACTGGGGGAACTCGGTATTTTCAGGTTATTTTTAACAGCCATTTGCTGCAAATATTCGAGGAAGCAAGCATATTGTTTTGCTTATGATTTTAACTGTTATATTGTGGCAGTCGTGAATTGTCGTCCTAGTTGCATAACTGTGATTTGCAACAAGTAGGTATTTTACATATCCTAGAATATGAAATATTTGAAAACCCCGTGTAAATTCGTAGAATTTGTTGTAAGACTTTTAGGGTCGTATTCATAGTCGATACTTAAGGGTCTCTTAATAATGTTAAAATCCAATAAATATTTTCTATGTAGTACGTATCTGCGTAATTTATTAATCTAACGAAAACAAAATTCTGTCCCGCCGCCCATGGTTTTCAAAGAAGCTGCCGACAGCCGGTCGGGGCCCAGTTTTTTAGGTGATTCAATTCACAATAGTTAAACCATACGAGCAAATTTGGAGAGACCACCGCTTTCATTAATAAAGGGTATTTGTTATCCCCAACAAGCAATATTTTATTCTAAGCAACCCAGTTACGGTATAAAAAAATGAAGGTAAAGCTCTGGAAAACTGTCTTGTAATCATGGAAAAGCACCACAAGACATTAGATGTTGGCTTTTGCATTTCAAAGGGAAAAGGATGTGTAGAAATAAAGTGTCCATGTCTTCTACAGGATTTATCATTTGAAGAGTACTTGAATACAAAAAGTTCTTGTATAATCAGAAATGATGACAATACCTCATCGTTAAATCGTACGCACGCATACTATCATCAGGTACAACTTCAGATGTTTGTGCTAAATGTGAAATATTGCGATTTTGTCATTTGATCAAATAATCATATTTTAATAGATATGACTCCTTTTAACCCAGAGTTTCTTGATGCAAACTTAAACAAGGCTCTTGAGTTTCACAAATATATATTGATGCCTGAGCTTATAAGCAAATACTTTACAACAAAAGCAGGTTCCGCAACTGTTAAAATGTGGGGTTATTGTGAAAAGTCTGATGATGGAAAACCTATGTTCAGGTGCAATAATAATAATTGTAATATAAATGGGGTCATTGTGATTGTATCGATCTTATGGAAGTTTCAGATAGATCTTGGTTTTGTTCTGAGTGTATGTAAATTTGTAAATATTTGTTAATATTCTCACTGATAAGCATTTCAGTTATTGTATATAGTGGATATTGTGTGAATGGTATGAGTATGTTATGTGAACAATTCTGTGAACATTCTAATAATTGTAGTTATTAGTATTGTTATTACTTTAATGCAAGTAGTACACATCATTGAAAAATTAACGTTTTTCTACAGAATACAATTATACATGTGATATTGATTTTCAGTTATAGATTCTAATACAGGTTTAAATGTTTGTCGCTGTGAATTACTTAGCTGACTTTCCTCACATTTATGTAAGGAAATGTGTGAGGAATTGGTGTAATGTGTAAATTTAACCATCAGCTTAGATCACCGTTTACAAAATAGAATGACTGTTAGCAACATTTCTAGGTTTTCCAACTTCCATTTGATTTTACATATTTAAGGTAATTATAAATTTATGTTTTGCACGGGTACTGGTAATTAAATAAATAAATAATTAGGTAAATTAGAAATTATGAGTTTCATTTCTAGCAATTTACAGTGGTTTCTCTGCATTGTTTATACAAAAACCTTTTAAAAATAATGATCAACAATCTAATAATAAATGCCATTATTTTATCCTCGGCAAGGTCAAGATTTGCAAAACTTTTATTAAAAAAGCTATAGTTTTATAAAAAAAATAATAACCATATTGAGATAATCTAAAAAAAGTTAGTATACACAGAGTTGAAATATTAGATACATTTAGGCCCGATTTTATCAATATGCATATTCTGACGAACAGTCTAACGAATGCATTCTATTTGTTGAGGTTTAACGAAGACTTTCTATTGGACATCGAGGTCTATAGTTAATAAGTATCAGCCAATAGTATTTTATCAATATTGGAAACAAAACGTCAAAGCTGGATGACACTTTTGTCAAAAATATTTTAGAATTCATGTATCAAAATCATAGCACAAAATCAGAGCAAAGCGATTGATTTGCAAATTAATGCCAGATTTTCCATGTTTACTTTTATAATTATTGTATAATTACTAATTGCGAACTGCGCTGGTTTGTAACACAATCATAAAAGTGGTATCATCACAGCCACCTTGATTAATAATCAATAATACCACCTCACTAGTTACTACTTCAGTCAGTCAGAAATTGATTATAGACACATACATACTTGAAACTTCCAACTACGATGCATATGTTTGTTATAGACCATCTTATAGAAATATTCACAAAGTAGGTATGGGTGCTGCTGATATCATTCATCCTATATTTCAGGTTTATATGAAATTATTCCTTCCTCCATGTAAGGCCTAGATTTATTTATAAATAAGTCAATTTCCTGTGTATTTTCTGTAATCATCTGTTCCCGTCAAAACCAGGAACGGTATTTGGCTTTATCCACACTTTTGCCTAGAAAAATTAATAATGAAATTAGTATTAATACCACTATTTATAGTAAATTCACATTGCATATTGTTTTGTTTACCATAACCACAAACGCACAAACGCACAAACACAAAACAGTTGTTTTCTTTTTTCCACCTTTTTTCTCCTTTGGTTTCTGTCTAGTGATGGGATAACTCGAGTGAAAATGTACTGGAGTAGTCGATTATTGAGATAACCGATTAACCGACGTCACTCGATAATCAGCGAACGATGTGATTTACGAGTGCAAGCAGCAACCAAAACGTGAAACTGAAACGTGAAACTGAAACATTTTTATTCATTCTGAACTAAATTCTGTACCAACAGCAAGTATCGTTCCGTCGCTGTCGCGCCGAGTCGAAAGACAAGCGAATGGAACAGAATCTGCTAGACAGTAGACAGTGATGTAAGAATCGTAGTTAACAAATATGGATTAACAAAGAAACAAATTAAATATAAATATATATGTAATTATATTTTAATTTAGTTGCGAGTCGTTGAGGAAAAAATAACGTAACCATATTTTTTAATTAACAAAAATTCTTCGACAAACTGCACACACAAACAAGTAACTTCAAATTAAAAATAATTGGTAGGGTAAAACAGTAAACATAAATAGAATAATAATTGAAAACTTACCACAAACTGAACATTTCAAAATGATATTAATGAGATATAATATTTTCGCATTATTTGAAGAAAATAAAATACTATAATAAATAAAAATTAAAACTCGTTGTACAAACAAGGTAACTTGGAATAAAATAAAAAATACACAGAGGATTACAAAAATTATACATTATTAACAAAAATTAAACCTCTCATTCTAGATACTAGGTAACTTTGACCAAAATATCAAATGATAGAAACTCGCAGAAAAGAATTTGTAAAAACAATAATTACCAGATTTTTAGGTGATAGTCTCTGTTTACTTCTTAAATTAGAGAGTTGAGCTGCTCCAGAAAAGTGTTTTCGATGCTACCTACGTACTTGGCACGCATAAATATTCACTACTAGTACTGAGTACTGACAAGTTCCTTCTGTTCATATTGATTGGAACTTAACTCGAGTGATCACTTGATTATAGAAATTGGTAGGTTTTCCCCATCACTATTTCTGTCTGCATAAAATAAAACCAACTGTCAAGTTGGCGGTGCCGTGTTGCCGGTGCCGTGTTGCCGGATGAATATCTTACTCGTAGAACAGAGCAACAGTGCTGCGTTTCTGAAATGTACTGGTTGAAAGTAATAAAATATACGAGATTGTACTAAAACCCGTGACCCGTGAATTTCTTTATGAACTGAACTTTATGAAGAGCAAAAAAACAAAAAAAACTCTCAAACCTCTGCGTGCTTGCATTATATATCCATTTGAGAAGTTACAACGTATGAAATGAAGAAAATGAACTATAATTCGGCCTTCATGTACTGTACTTTTGACGTCGAATATGTACTAGAAATTGGAAATAGTACAAATGAACTAAAACGGCAGCAGTGCAGAGCAGATAAAAACAAGAGATTTTTTGATCTCAACCATCTCAACAGCAGTTTTTATTGAATGTGTTTATTCAAGATGCAGACAAAGTATAACACAACAATAATCACAAAAAATATTACCATTAAAACAAGTGCGCTTGCGGCTATATACAAATCAAATCAACTGTTGTAATAAAGCTATATACGAACTTAATTATTTCGATTCTGAATCCGTTAGGTCTGAATTTTTCTAGTACATTTTTGAATTATGTAGCTTCAACAACTTTGTGGAATCGAAACAATGGCATACCTACGTAATTTTTCTTTCGGGCGCAAACAGAAGCCTTACTATGAAGCAAAGCAACAGTGCAGTACTGCAAAACGTGTTAAGCAATACCGCTGGTGCGTTTACAGCAACTTCATTTGAGAAAATATTCAATGTTAGCAAACGAATGAAGCAAGTGCGTAATAAAAAATCAGACAAATTTGGGATCATATGAAACTTGCTGGTTTCAAAAAGGTGGAAGGTGTGAAAACAATATTTAACAGGTAGGTAGTTGCGACAAAAAATTTCAGTGCAAAAAGCTGGGTGCTAAAAATAGCAGATGCCCCTTGAAATGGCACATCAGGCAACGCTGGGAGCCACAACTGCGAGCACTGAGCCGCCACAAAACAGTATGAGCCGGTGTTAGTAGTTCTGTGGTGGCGGTGGTACACGACTACCGAGAAACAGCTGATGGCAGTAGTGATGGGTTTGGGAAATAAGTTCCTAATTGGTAGCATGATTATTCTTTCGTATTTTTTTATTGTGCAACGATCTAGTTAGGTGAAGTGTTTGAAACCAATATATACTTGTCATGCCATATCTATAGCGGAAGCATGGCTGCTTCAGTAATATTATTATGGAGATGTTTTTCTAAATTTTATTCTTCAGGTTTCATTTTTTACTTGCTTCAGAATAATTATATTATTTTTATTAGTAGCTATTTATGCCCTACTCACCTACTCTATAATACTACTTTGTAACTACTTTTTCATGTAATTGAATTTTATGGATTGTTATATAAGATTAAAATACGAAATCGCTTTATTTGACCCACATATATTTTGTTTTTCCAGTTTCTATCATATTTCTCATAAGCTGTAGTATCTTGAGCAAGTCTTATTTTTTACGGATAGGGAAAATTGATCTGTAAAGCATCGACATCGGGCTATTTATTTCATACACTCATAACTACTAGTTACATTTTTTTATCGAAGTGGGAGCTGTAAATAAGTAATGGGATCTTCAGTACCAGTATGTATATTCTTTGGTTCTCTTTGGAATATTCATTACCAACTTTGTGATATATGAATGTGTTGTTTATAACAAATAATACCGTCATGATTTAACTACATGATTATATTTAGTTCAATTCTTGTCGCTCTGATTCTCTACCGTATAAACCGATAACATCCCATCTCTAGTTTTGCGGTCCGAGTCTGAGACAAGTGCCTACCCCTACCTTCCTACCTATTTTGTGGTTTCAAGATGTGTTTTGTGGTGGCAAGCTCAAGGTGGCATTCACGTCTTCATCTTCATTTGTTTACACTTACCATTTAGATTGATCTATATTCTTTTTATTTAGGTAGTTATTTTTTCAAATTAAAAACAGCTACAGCTACTCGTATATGTATAAGTTTTCAGCAGTGCTTTGCATACCCGCGGATTGCCTATTGAGATGTCAACACCCTCTTAACATAAGGGTAAACCAAGAAAAATCTTTACATTTATGATACAAAAGTAGGCTGTTAGATATAATACGAAAAACGGGGATTGTTGAACTACCTCCATATATCCTTTTTTATTATAATACAAAGGTATTGTATCTCACAGGTATTTATAATCATTTTTATAATTCTTATAGATAGTAACAGTCTTGTTTTTGTCAGGATGGTGCAGTAATTATTGTTCATATTAAAGTTATATCAAATTGTACTACTTTTCTGGGCCGACAAACAGTTAAGTCATGTGCTTAGCTTTGTGAAGTGCAACAAAATGTTATTTTTAACCCTTATTACTATAATACAAGGGTGTATTATAAGCATTTATAAATTATTATAGTTAGTAACATTTTTTTTTTCAAAATAATGCAGTAATTGAATGCCTTCTCTTCATTATTAATTGTTCATCAAACCAGTGATCAAAATTTCTGGTTTCCTGGCTTCTGATTCGCTGTGCTAAACGAGTCGTCAGAGAGACTGTCAAACACCAATATGCAATTTTTCACCCATTTAGGATGGAAAATCAGACTGGAAAAGATACTAGATGGTTCATAATGGTCGATTGCATATAAAGCACGTTTTTTTTCACCTTTTTGCGGTAAATTTCAAGAGAAATCAATAATTTTCAGAGAACTTTGACAGATGCATGTTTTTGAATGGGCTGCTCTGATTGGTCTAACCCTTCGTCAGAATATGCATGTTGATAAAATCGGGCCTTAATGCATTGAACATACCTTATAACCAATACATAACAAATATAATGACAAGAATTTCTGCAACAATACAAACATTTTTTAGAGTAAAATTTAAATAACACCTTAATTTTAATACAATTAGGGGTGCTATTATTATTATGTTTATATAGCTACATTATATGAGAATAATCTTTCAAAAACTGAATTTTTTGTTTAGACATTGTAAGTTGCACAGAATTCCTATTATTTACATTGTGACATTATAATTGACATATATCTAGTATAAACTTATGAACAGCACAAATGCATTTGAATATGATGTACAGTTGGGTAAAATTGAGACTAGTCAATTGGAATTTAAGATGGACATAAATTTATTAAAACACTGCACACAACTAAAACTTTGTCACGTCAGTAAGCACACACAACATGCTAATAGGTATGGGACCTTGAAGTATATTGTATTTCTTCTTAAGAAGACCAACCACCCGTTCTACATGTATTCTAACTCTAGCAATACTACGAGTGCTTTTTATCTCTACTCTACAACATTTTACTCAGCAGATATGGGACCACCCTCGAGTTTTCTCAAAACTCCAAATCGACGATCGATATATTTTTCAATATGCCTGCCACTGTTGCTGATGTTATACCCTGTAACTTATCAGACCATTATCCTATAGCTTAGCTTGCAAGTTATGAGATCAAGAATTGTTCTTCTCAATCTGATATTTTTTATTACAGCAAACGTAATGTTAGTAAACAACAAGATGTTAAAATGTTTAGGTTGCTTTTCCAGGAATTAGACTGGGCATTTCTGTCGGATGTAGGCTTAGATTTTGACTCTAAATTTGATATGCTCCATGACTTCTTTGTATGCATTTCTGACAAATGCTTTCCTTTTGAGATGATCAAATATCCTAACCAATATACCCTCTAGATGAAAAAATAGGTGGAGAACTAGAGAACTGATTGATGAAAGTAGATTTTTGAGAGAATTATATATAGCTTCTAAAACGAACAATGATACTGAACTAACCTCATGTTAAAAACTGCTAATTAAAGACCACAGAAGAAAATGACTGCAAACAAAAAGAGCCCATTATGATCTAGTTAGAGATGGAGCGTTTGTGTTCGCTAAACCTAGCTAAAATCTAGCAAGAATATTCAACTGTGCTTTAAAGACTGGTGTAATCCCAGACAAATGGAAAGTAGCAAAAATATGCCCAATTCTTAAATCTGGAGATCCATCTCAGATTCAAAACTATAGGGGTATATCACTTTTAAACAATTTTTCTAAAGTTTTCGAAATGTCATTGTATCATATTATTTACTTCCAAACTAGTCAACTTATTTCAAATTCACAGCATGGCTTCATGAAAGGCCGTTCAATCATTACGAATTTGATCGAAATAACTCAAACCATATCAGTGGCTTTGGATGACAGAGGGCAGCTTGACGTCATTTATACCGACTTCTCCAAAGCGTTTGACAAAATTGATCACTCGGTAATAATCGCTAAACTGCAATGGTATGGCTTTAATGATAATCTGGTCAAATTGTTCAGTTCATAACTTGATTCTAAAGTTCAATATGTCTGTCTCAATGGGTTTAATTCGCCACAGTTCATTGCTACGTCCGGTGTACCTCAAGGGGCGAATTTAGGGACACTGCTCTTTTTGCTCTTCATCAACGATCTGTCAGGTAGCTTAACTTCGTCGCATCTTCTTTTTGCAGACGATTTGAAAATGTATGCGAATATGAGGAGTTTGCAGGATTGTCAGGCCTTGCAAAATGACCTCAACAGGATCAACGAATGGTGCGAAGTCAATAAACTATTCATGAATGTTTCAAAATGCCAAGTCTGTACATTCACGCGAAAAGTTACATTCATAGATTTTCAATATCGTTTACAGCTTACTGCCCTAGAGAGAGTTGGTGAAGTAAAAGACCTGGGCGTATTGTTTGATTCCAAACTAAATTTCACATCTCATATCCAAAATACAGCACTCCCTGCCATCAGATATTATGGCTTCATGGTAAGGAACTGCAAATACTTCTTTAACATATCTGCACTAAAATCCCTGTATTTTTCTATGGTTCACTCAAAGCTCGAATACGCTTCAGTGATATGGAACCCTTACCATCAAACTCATACCCATCAGATTGAGAATGTCCAACGCAAATTTCTGAAATATTTGTCTTTCAAAACAGATGGAGTCTATCCAATGGGGGGTTGTGACCAATTAGCTTTACTTGCGAGATTTGAGGTAGAACCATTAGAATTAAGGAGAATCAATAGTGCCCTCACCTTTCTACATAAATTAGTAAATAATGAGATAGACTCGCCAAATTTATGGCATCAACTAAATTTTCGCATTCCTACAAGACCATCAAGGCATTCCTACAAGACCATCAAGACAAAACATCACTTTCCTCATAACTACTGCACAAATTTATTAATTAATTCCCCTTTATATAGTATGTGCTCAAACTTCAACATGATTGCTGATCAATGTGACATCAACTTTTCTAGTTCTAAGGAAATAAGGAGTTCATTTGCGTCATTATATCCCACATTAACCTGAACATAAATTATTTTTAGGATGAACTTTTAACTGTTGTTGCTACGGTTGCTATAGTTCAAACTTATTCTTATTGTAAGCTCATTGTATGTGATTATATTATCTACTAGTAGTTCTAGTAATTGTCCTGTAATAGGAATGTATATTCTATTGGGCAATAAAGCATTAAATCAAATTAAATTATCGTGCTCTCGCACAAAGCGGATCAGGGGATCGGTGCTGTTAGTTACATAGCAGGCAGTGGTCAATACTACCCTGTTGTGCAGACGCTCCAAACTCAATAGTCCACGCCCTCCCAGGTGTCCCGGGAGGTATATTAGCGGGACAGAGGACTTAGCATGCAGACTTCTCTCCACACTCATCCTTTTGCGGGTCTTCGTGTCGATTTCCTTCAGCTCGTTCACTTTCCAGTGTATAGCAGCAAAGGTGTATAATAGCAATGGAACCGCAAGCATGTTTGTAGCAGCGACTTTGTTCTTGCCGGACAGTTCTGATGACCAGATCTGCCGGAGTCGGTGCAAATACTTGCGGCGGAGACACTCTTTGACCAATTCTGCATCACGGACATGACCCTGCGCCACTCCAAGGTAGGCATAGGTATCTCAGGCATGCAGTTGTCGCAAGATGCTCCCATAAACGAGCTGTTCCTCATCTACACTATCTCCGCTTCGTCCTTTCTTGAGGTGAACCAACGCACATTTGTCTGCCCCGAACTCCATTCCGATGGCATGACTGTAATCCTGCACCACCCTCAGCGATTGTTATAGTTCGCGTTGACCGGAGGCATAAAGTTTTAGGTCATCCATATAAAACAGATGGGTGACCTTGTGCCTCCGGTTATTGGGCGTGCCACAGCTGTATCCTTTAGTATTTCTCAGCGCTATGGACAGAGGCAAAAGTGAGATGCAAAAGAGCAAGGGACTCAAGGAGTCTCCTTGGAAGACACCTCTTTTGAATGACACCAACTCTGGCCGAACCCGAGTTTCACCTGATGTTATAGTGAACCGGGTCTTCCAGAGCGGCATCAGTTGTGTGATACATCCCACTATCTGATTATCCACCGCAAGACATTCCAACAGCCGCACAATGAGCTCATGAGACGTGGTGTCGAATGCCTTGCGATAGTCAATCCAGGCCATAGAAAGGTTTCGCTTGTACTGCACGGAGTCTTGCGTGACACATCGGTCAATCAATAGGTTCTCCTTGCAGCCAGCTACTCCTTTCTTTGACCCTGTTCATACACGTCGAGAAATACAGGATTCACAGCTTGAAGGATACGCATGTACAAGATTCTGGTGAAGAGCTTGTAACACGCCTTCAGACATGTTAGTGGTCTGTAGTTTTTGGGATCAGACAAATCTCCGGTCTTCGGGAGAAGCACGGTTCGACCCTCGACAAACCAAGCCGGAATTGGCTGCTCCTGATTTAGCCACGAGTTAAAAACTCTAGCTAAATGCCAGTGGCAACTGGGGAATTCTTCCACCAGTAGGTGTTTATGCCATCCGGGCCAGGAGCTGCGAAATTCTTTGCGCCTCGTAAGGCACCAAGAATTTCTTCCGAGTTTATCGGCTGACCCAGTTCATTTAAGTTAGGAGTCCTCCTACAAACGGACTCGAACTGCGCCAAGGCCAGAGTGTCTGCTGAGAGAGGTTTGGGTTGTTCGTAAATGTCCAAAAGGCCTCCACGCGATCAGCAGTTGGCGGCTGCTCTATGGCTGGTGGTGGCTGCTCTATGGCTGGTGGCGGCTGTTGGAAAAGGCGAGAAGGTCTTTCACAGAACATTCTGTTCTGCTCCAGAACCCTCGCCCGCGCCACCAACGATCGTTTAGCAGCGATTAGCATCCGTATCCTGTCAAGACAGTGTTGCTTGACAACAACCAGTACCGCTTGACTGAATGTCAACCCGTGGGCTATCTGGCGCACTCGGCGCGTAAAAGGCTTCCCAGCCGCTCTATATTCCGTCACACACTGGATACGGGATGCTTCCTGGCGAGCCAACTGGATTTTCGCTTCCATTTGGCGCACCTGTCTCTGTGCTCTCTCAACAGGACAGTCTCTCACTCTCCCCTGTCTAGCTAGCCTCAGAGCCGCAGCGTAAATTTCGCAATTGATGCTCCAAATGTCAGAGGCCTCCGATAGACGTTCACCCACAACCTCATCCTCTCTCCTCAAATCTGCCAGCTTCAAGGACCTTTCGTTATTATGCAAGGCCCTTCGGTCTCTGAAATCCCCAGGTGAGACGACTTGGTCGATTTTACTCTCAGCAGGCCTTACCGGCAAACTTTCAGCCTGGGTAACAGGCCTTCCGTCCGCCGAAGGGGCAGGCTGAGCCGGAGCACGAACATATCCCTGCCTCCGAAGGTACGATACATAATCTCGCAAATTCTGGGATGTAAGCGTGCTATGCTCTGTATGCATTTCACACCACCTCCCATACATGCGGGACATATATCCCCTACGGTGCGGGCTACTGCTCTCGTAGCAGCGCAGCAGGTCATCCCTGAGCTTCGACGTCCACCTAAAACGGTCCATGTCATAGCGGGGGTCGTCAACAGGGCGATCCGATGATCCGAGGGATGCTATTATTATTATTATATAGCTACATTATATGAGAATCATCTTTCAAAAACTGAATTTTTTGTTTAGACATTGTAAGTTGCACAGAATTCCTATTATTTACATTGTGACATTATAATTGACATGTATCTAGTATAAACTTATGAACAGCACAAATGCATTTGAATATGATGTACAGTTGGGTAAAATTGAGACTAGTCAATTGGAATTTAAGATGGACATAAATTTATTAAAACACTGCACACAACTAAAACTTTGTCACGTCAGTAAGCACACACAACATGCTAATAGGTATGGGACCTTGAAGTATATTGTATTTCTTCTTAAGAAGACCAACCACCCGTTCTACATGTATTCTAACTCTAGCAATACTACGAGTGCTTTTTATCTCTCTTCTATGTTTTCTGTACAAAAATTAAGGTCTGATTGTAATTGGTTCAAATAATCCATGTTTAAATCAGTTTGCACATCGACATTAATTTTGTTCACATCTGGTTGTGGTGCACATGAGGATCCAGGCAAAGAGTCATTAACATCTGGAGAAAGTTCCTCTGCTTCAGTCTAAAAGAGTATTGGATAATTAAATGATGAACTGGAATAATAAACAATAACTAACCATTATAAGTCGCTTCCGCTGTGTGGTTCTTTGATGTTTACTAACATCAACATTACTAGCATCATCGTCAACATTACTAACTGATGTTTACTACTTTACAAAATACTCTTCAGATGTCTTGAGGTTATCTAATTTTCATATGCCCGACTAGTCATACTTTTAAAGAAAGTATTTACCCATTATAAAGTGATCCGACCAAATTCTAGCATTTTTCAAGGATGTTCCATTTAAATTCCTTCGCTTTAAGGATCTAACCCAACATTCTCGACGTTCGTTTGATAATGCATCTAACTTTTCGCCCCGATTCTAAGAGCTGCTGGTATTCTAAAAAAGTGGAACTTATCCCTTTCTGCCCTCTTTGCACACCCAACTACAGTATAAAACTATATAACAATAAAGCTATAAGTTGTTGTCTATTCATTTCCAAAACAATGTATACTTAGATAGATAACGCAGCTATTTTCGTATAAACATACTCCAAGCCATGTCACGTCGCGAATTCAGCGACAACGGCGTGTGCAGCGGCGACGACCACCGTGTGTGCAAGCCCAGGAAATTCTATGGACGGCGACGGTCAATTCTTCGCCGCGGTAATATCCGCCGTGTGTGCCACTGGCCTATCAATCTACTATTTAAACTGAACTGAACGCTGAACGTCAAGCGGTAGTAGCGGTACACTAGGTACGCGATTTAAAGGCGATTAAGAGAAATTTGAGGTTAGGAGTGCAGTGAGGCTTTCTCGGGGGCAGAGCACTAGGGCTCCGCTGTGAGAAATTCGTGGCGTGCGCGTGTGGCATCGCGGCGGAAGCGTCGCGACGCCGGGCGTCGGAGTGGAAAAAAGGAGCGGATACGTCTGGGAAGATAAGGAGGCACTTCGAAAAGTGCCCCTGAGGTCCATAAGGCCCTTTTGACATTTTGACACAATTTCGATTCATCCGAAATTGTGTAAAATTCGGACTTTGGTGTGTAGTGGGGTCTTTAGGAAGCATCGGACGGACGGATAGGCCAAATAACTATTAACGGTCATTTTCGATTTTGACACAACTTCTGGAGAAAAAAGTTTTGTAAAAAGACATAAGAGGTCGCCTTGCCCGCGGGGCATAGGAAGGTTTGGCCCTGAGGTCAGACGCAGGAATGGAGTCGTCTGATAATACAGAGACCACAGGGCTGGAAGGAATTGGGAACCTCGAGCGTTTAGAACAGGAGGCAATGCAGATGGGAGGGATCCCACGGAGGCAATCCCTGGCGCGGACGCCACCGGAGACAACAAGCAGTGGCAGATCGGGATCCTGCGCAGGTCTTTTTGAATGCCGGACTCAGGAAGACCTAAATAAGGGCATATGGGAGATCGAAGCCGAAAGAAGCCAGGAACAAAGAATCTCTGAAAAGATAACGCATATTTCAAAAAAATCCAAAAAGGAAGTAGTTCCACCAGTGGAGGACATCGCAAACGGGAGGACAACTGCGGGACCGAGTAGGAAACGGAGACAGAGTACAGAGGAAGGGGAGAAAGAGAGGGACACAGCTCCACCGGCGGAGGACGTCGGGATCGAAGGAAATGCGGCAGGAGCAATCAGCGCTGAGGAAGAAGAAGGAGAGCTGATAGAAGTTAGAAAAAAAATAAGCGCTATTGTTAAAAATTGCGAGAGGGTCAACGGGGTGACGGGAAGGGTGAGCTCAGAGAAGATCTCCTTTAATGTAAGCGACAAGGTAACGGTAGCGGCATGTATGACAGAGATCACAGGTGGAGTGAGCGTGAGTCTGCTGAATGACTTCATATGTGTGGGAGAGGATGAAAAGAGCGGAACAAAGGAGAAAGGAAGATAGGATGGATCGACTAGAGAAGAAAGTGGAAGGTATGCTAAGTGCCGATTTTATCAACAGGCGCATTTTAACAAAGGCTTTGACCGATCACAGCAGCCCATTCAAAAACATGCATCTGTCAAAGTACTCTGAAAATTATTGATTTCTCTTGAAATTTACCGCAAAATGGTGAAAAAAATGCTTTATATGCAATCGACCATTAAGAACCATCTAGTATCTTTTCTAGTCTGATTTTCCACCCTAAATAGGTGAAAAATGGCATTTTGGTGTGTGACGGTGCTTCTGACGGTCGATTTAGCACAGCCAATCAGAATCCAGGAAACCAGAACTTTTGATCACTGGTTTGATAGGGTATCAAACAAATAATAATGAAGAGAAGGCATTCAATTACTCCATTATTTTGATACAAAAATGTTACTAACAATAATAGTTATAAATGCTTGCAATATACCCTTGTATTATAGTAGAAAGGGGTAAAAATAACATTTTGTTGCACTTCACAAAGCTAAACACATGACTTAACTGTTTGTCGGCCCAGAAAAGTTGTACAATTTGATACAACTTTCATATGAACAATAATTACTGCACCATCCTGACAAAAACAAGACTGTTACTATCTATAATAATTATAAAAATAATTATAAGTACTTCCTGTGATATATAATACCTTTGTATTATAATAAAAAAAATATATGGAGGTAGTTCACCAATTTCCGTTTTTCGTATTATATCTAACAGCCTACTTTTGTACCATAAATTTGGTTTGGTTTACCCAAAATAATATTTATGTTTAGAGGGTGTTGACATCTCAATAGGTAATCCGTGGATATGCAAAGCCCTGCTGAAAACTTATATAGCTGTTTTTAATTTGATAAATAACTATTTCAATGAAAAAATGTAAAATCAAGCAAGACAATAGACGAATATCCATCACAATATCCATCGTAAACAAATGACAATCACAAACAGCGTTGTGCTTTTGGGGTAAGAGAATTGTACTAGAAAATGCACGATACACGTGAGAAAATGTAATAGATTGTAATAATTTGTAATAGATCCAAAGTTGCGCGCCATCTAGCGATGAGAAGCACAAGTTACTACTTGTTTATGGTATCAGTTTTCTTGAGTGATGTGAAAAGTATGCATGTGTGTGATGCGAGAGAAGTCCTATAGCGTCCAGGGGCATCAAAATATTATAATAGAGAGATATTGCTGTGACCAGATGTGCCAAGCGGTAATACCGCACGCGCTATTTTGACATCTAAGCATGCGCAGATGCGTTGCAGGTGTACGTTGCGCTATTTGGAAATAGCGCCTGACGTTACGTACGGAAAATAACTAACGTGCGATATTGTCGCGGTATCCCCGGTCGGGAAGTAATCGTCACCGCTCGTGACGATTCGTAGTTAACTGTCACGGAGCCACGGACCACAAAACATGTATTTGATGGTCTGGGCACAGGATCAAGGCAAAATGCCAAGGTTAAAGGAAAGTGATGTGCTTTACGCCATTTTATAATTGATGTGCGTCGGTGTTGTTTGCTGTGTAGTTTTTCCTGTTATTTTGGCTGTTGAATAAATTAAAGTTCAGTATGAGTGCGATGACTACTCCTAAGAGACTGCGATTTAATGCGGACGATGATTTATGCTTATTGAAGGAGGTTTTGGGACACAACCCCTTGGAAAATCCAGACAACTGGAATATTGTGCGTGACAATATGCGATCCATTTTAGGGAAAGAATTTACACTCAGAACCCTAAAACACCATTTGTTTTTACTGCTGGAGATCTGGAGAAAGAAAAATGTAGGAGATGAGAGAAGGTTAGTTCGAAAATGCATCTCTCAGCACCTACCTGGATTGAGAAATGTTTTTGTATTGCAGGTCAGGCGTAGAGGAGGTCTACAGTGAAAAAGACAGATTGCTGCAGGAAATCGGCGACCTATGTAGAGAATTGCCCGACAACAAATCCGCCAGAAAACGGAAGGCTCCGTCCAAGGAGCAAAAAATTGTCGAAATCGCCAAAAAAACGAGGGAGGACTGGGCCATGGCATCATGTTCCCCCCAAGGAGTTTTGGAGTGCACAGCATCAACAGTGCAAACTTTGTTGACGGTAGATGATACTCTGCAGGATCATGATTATGGTGAGATTTTCGTTTGTAACTAATTGGCAAACCAATGATTAGTTGGTATTTATGTGACACCAAATAGATGAACCAATGGACCACACAGTCACAAATTTTTCATTGATGATTAATCAAAAAAGATGTTAATGTAAGTTAATGACACATAAATCTGTTCACCAATAGACATCAAATATTATCATTACGATTGTAAGAACCAATGAACCACACAGTCACAAATTTTTCATTGATGATTAATCAAAAAAGATGTTAATGTTGTAGGTTAATGACACATTGATCTGTTCACCAATAGACATCAAATATTATCGTTATGATTGTAATCAACATTTCTGCAATGAAAAATGAAATTATAAGGGTGTATGCTTAAGGGTGAATGGCATCTGAGAACAGGTGCATGGGGCCAAAAAGCGTAAGAACCACTGACCTAGACTATATCATGTATATATATCTGGTGCTTTCGCAATATATCATATGTTAGAGCATACTGCATAGTGAACCTATCCATATTATATTATACATACCTTAATATTGATACTCAATCAAATACTTAGGATAGTGTGCTGGCATACTAGGTCACCACCCTCCAGTCATATATACTTTATGAAATATTGATGACATCTTGCTTTTGCAGTGCCGCTATATATTACTGAAGAGGAGGTAGCTGAAACTACGACACCTACAGGGTTGGCCAGTAACGACAACGTAGTCCCAAAGGAAAGTCTAAAGGAAGGTCCAAAGGAAGGTCAGCTAGTAGGACCAGGCACCTCAAAAATATTGAGTGAGTATTGTGATGCAAATTGGTTTAAATTTTTCATGTGCAGTTAACACTTTTCACTTTCCCTGTAATACTATTACACTTATTCCTTTGCCTTGCTGTACAATTGGAAAGTATACAGCCACATGTAATTTAGGGCGGGTTTCTCAATGTCTAGTTAAATATTTATCTGCCAGATAACTGCAACTGTTAGATAAATTGTTTAAACAATTGAAGATTAAACTTCATATTACCGTCAAATCCTTATCTAGAGGATATTTTGACTCACTTTTGATTGACACTAATACCAACATTACCAACCTACAATTTAAACCATAACTCAAAGATAATTGCACAAAACAATATCATTTAGGCCACAGAAGTCTATCGTTGATTTCTGTGGAATGGCGTTCCATGTCAATTGCCGACATTCCGTGTTTTGTGATGCCGCGATTGGTTGTAGGTTATTGTTTATTGTTGTTAGAATTATTTTCTGTTTAGCCAAAAATGGATCTTCATCTGCAAGACATAGATTTATTTAACGACGACGATGAGGAAATCATTGAATTTTTGCAACAAGAGACGCAACCGCGTCGATTTAGAGAGCGGGAGGATTGGTTGCGAAAGTGGGATGGAAAAGATTTTGTGAGGCGGTTTAGGTTTAAGAAAACCACAGTGTTATATATTTTGTCCCTTATCGAGGACAGTATTGAAACTGTTACAGATAGGTATGAAAACTTTGGTTCTGGATTGATGTCTTTGATCTGTGCTTTAACATTTTAACTGTTGGAAGGAACTAGCACCATTGAAATAGTGAACAGTTTATAATAATATTTATTCCTTAGGTGGTGACGGTACGGCACAGGTAAAGAGGTGAAGGACATAAAGGTTGCATCTACATTTGTCATTTGTTATGTTCCGATTTCCGAATATCTGTTTCTGTTGTGTGATCTGTGGGTTCCTTGTTCATGTTACAAGCCGGTCGCGACAGGAAGGATTCCTACGGCAGCGCACCTACTGGTCTTGTACAGAACTGAAAAGCTAACCTCTACTTGAAGTGTGACTTGACCAAGTTAGTTGTTATCTCTGACTTGACCACTTGACACTTGAAGTTTATTTTCAACGTTTTCAACGGTTTCAACGTCTTTTCTTTTTCTTTGCTTTGTTTGATTTCTGGTTGACCTTGCGTATTTAAGATTTCCGATTTGATTAGCTTCAGTTGATTTATTGTCAGTTATTCGCTCTATAAAATGGGTGATAACATAATGTTATTTGCGATAAGCAATATTCAAACGTGTCCAATCTCAACAAACATGTAAGGCTATTACATAATATAGAGCCTCAGGTTAAAAAGCCCTGTTTGATTTGCCCTACTTGCATGGGAATGATCGCCACATACGTTGATTTGCGAGATCATTTAATAACTACTCACAAGGTTGAGATGTATAAGGAAGAAAAATGCTTCAACAATTATGCAGGTAGGTAAAGTACAAATATAAACACCAGCTGGATCTGTGTATTGTAAATTGGATAAAGCTCAATTTTGGCATGCCAATGTTTTAAAGACTCAAACGTGATGTTATATATATAAAAAATTGTATTTTCAGAATTTGAGGAATGGAAGGAACTGAAAGAGAAAGAAATGAAATGTGCATATGTAAAGACTACTGGAAATAAATGTTGGAAAAACACTGAGAAAGTTTATTACATTTGTCATAGATCACATGTACAAAGGAGTTACAGATATGCCCCGCAAGAATAACAGCACAAAATGGAAAAGTCTCAAGGTTCAGCAAAAGCATCTGTCGCATGCCCTTCAACTCTAGATGTGACTTTGGGGAAACAGCAGCTTAACGCTGTTTTGTATTTCCCCCATGTTGGACATACCTGTTCTCATATTAATCTCACTAAAACTGAAAGAAACCATATAGCTGGTAAGTTGAGTTTGAACAGTTTAACCTGCTGATTTTTCTGTTCTCTAGCACTTAAAAAAAATTGTAAATTTAATTAACCTTGACATTGAAATTAGCTTCATCTATCTATTTTGTCTCTATTTTCATATTTTCATTGAGTAGAAAAAAATAAAAATGGATTGTATTTAACTCTTACAGTGATGTTTCTTAATTTTTCAGGGAAAATTTCTGAAGGAGTATCTTTTGAGAAGATACTTGATGAAATTCGAGATAGTATAACTGACAAAACATCATTGGGAAGAATCAATCTCTTGGATCGTCAGGACCCACGAAATATCACAAGAGATTTTTCATTGAAGGGAAATATTCAATTACATCAAAATGACGTAATTAGTGTCTCTCTGTGGGTTGAACGTTTAAGAAGCATGAAGGATGAATTTCCTCTTTTATTTTATAAAGCTCAAGGGGTAGATGAGTGTAATGAATACAGGGTGTAACCTTTGAGGATGTCCACACCTATAGTACCGTGTAGATCTCGCTGAGCTGATCATTTTTCAATAAGCAACATGGGTCCGGAAACGAACTGTTTCGGCGATAGCGCTACCGGAAGTAGTCCTTTCTAACGCCTGAAGTTAGGCAATTAATTCGACGCCTTGCAGCCAGTAGCGTGGCCGGCGCGGTCTTTGGATCTCAATCCCCTGGATTTTTTCCTGTGGGGTCACCTGGAAGCACTTGTCTACCAAGGGGGTGCACCGCACACAGCAGAAGAGCTGATTGCACGCATCATTGCAGCAGCTGGAGACGTCAGGGAGCAGCCACAGGTAATCAACGCTGCCACTGCATCGGTCATCCATCGAGCCAGATTGTGCGAGCAAGAAGGCGATGGCCACGTGGAGCCTCTCCTTCACTGATTTTTGACTGTTCTCGGTGTTTTTTGTTGTTGTTTTTTTTTGCATTGTTTTTTTTTGTTTTGTTTGTTTGGTTTACTTTTGACATTTTGGCCATGACGATTAAATGTTGACAAGCCGAATCTGTCTTAGCAGCTGATCCGTAACCCCCTCTCTCCTCTGCCAATTACGAGGCGTTGAATGATTTGCCTAACTTCAAGTGTCAGCAAGGATAGCGGATTTCGGCAGCGTTATCTCCGTAACGGTTCGTTTTTGGACCCATGTTGCTTATCGAAAAATGATCAGCTCAGCGAGATTTACATGGTGGTATAGGTGTGGACATCCTTAAAAGTTACACCCTGTATAATGATAATGATTGTGCGCTAATGTTGATGAGTAGTTTTCAAAAAAGTCAGTTAGTTAAATTTGGATCTGATAAAATATGCATAGATTCAACTCATGGCACAAAGGTTATGATTTTTTGTTGACTACATTACTGGTGATTGATGAATTTGGTGAAGGTGTACCTTGTGCTTTCTTAATAAGTAATAGAGTTGATACTTGTATTTTAACACATTTCTTTAAAATGATCAAAGAGCAAACATATAATATAAAGTATTTATGAGTGATGATGCACCAGAAATTCTATAATGCTTGGGTAAATTGTATGAGTATCCCTATTAAGCGACTTCTGTGTGCTTGGCATGTAGACAGAAAGTGGCGAAAAAATCTAAACAAAATCAATGGAAACCAAGAGGTTAAAGCAAAAGTTTATAAAAGTATTCGCATGCTTTTGCAAATTCAGAATGAAGCAGAATTTCTTCAAATGCAAGACTTTGTAATATCTGAGTTGCTGTCTTGTGAGGAGACAAAGGCATTTGGGGGATATTTTGAGATGCACTATGCTACTCGCTCTAAATTATGGGCTTATTGTTACAGGGGAGGCGCATTGATTAATACAAATATGTACTTAGAGGCAATGCATAGAACCTTGAAGCATATATATTTTCAGGGAAAAAAATAAAAGGGTTGATGTCTGTCTCCACACTCTTATAAAACTAATGAGAGACATCATGATCAAAAAACTAAAGAGAAACATCAAAGGAAATAACTCATTTAGGATGTAGTTGATAAAAAAATCGCACAACAATTCCAAGACTATGTCTCTGAAGGCCATCTGTCAAACAGATCAAAATATTTGGACTGTAAAATCAAAGTCTCGTGAAAAAATGGTATACACGGTACAAAAATGTACCGAAGAATGTTTTAGAGCAACTAAAAATTGTCAACTTTTTTGCAAGATATGTCAAATTTGCATCCATGAGTTCTCCTGTACTTTTTTTTTTCATTTTCATTCATTTATTTGTACTGAAGAATACAAATATTACCACCTCGAAGGCGATGCCTTGTGTGAGGTATTGGTATTGAAAATATACACTAAAATTTTGTCTAACCTAATTTCACTGCTGTCTCTCTTTGGACCATTGTATTTGTTCGCTTTTCAATGATTTGCTTCTCCTTCTTCTACTTGACCTTCTATGGATCCATTCTCAGCAGCAGCAGGGCATTCTCTTCTATAATTTTTTGACGATTTCGTAATTTGAACGTAAAATTTGGATGGGATGTCCAAGTGACATTGACAATCATATAGGGCAATATTTGTAAGCATATACATGCAGTGGTGGGGCATTTTGCTAAAGCTAGTTATGCAATGAATCCTGGACTAGATCAATTAGTCCAGGAAGAAATCATTACAGATTTAGCACAACAAAATGATAAGCTGGCAGAACAAAAATGTAATAACAATTTAAGAAATAAGGTTGACGTTCTATATGGATTGCTTTCTAAAAACCAGTTAACTTCAGAAGCACAAGAACAACTTAGCAAACTTTTAGATAAAGCAATCACAGAAGCAGCAAACGAAACAGATGTTGCTTGGCAACAGACTTCTTCTAACGAGCCAACAAACAAAAAAACTGAGAAACAACCAAGATTTGAGAGTACGAAGAGAAAACGGGTCTCAAACAGTCAGATGAGTAAGCCAAGTTGTTCTGACATACAAGATTTTGTTGCTGAATTTCATAAGAAGGATAAAGCAAATGATCACATATATACAAAGAATATTTCAATGTTTAAACCTTGAAAAAAAAATTCAAATTTGTGATTCAATAAATTTTTTCCAAATATTGTATTATGTATGCAAGAATATTGTATGTTCAACAATTATTGTTTTTTATGCTCGTTGTAATAATTCTTTAATTTTGTTGATTGATTGCTTTGAGGTATTAATTTTGAATGTTCTTCAAATATTATTTTCATTCTGTAGAATTTACTTGTAACAAATTTATGTATCAATTATGAATAAATAAAAGGAATCTGATCTGGTATGTTGTTTGCATTATTTAGGTTTGTTATGATCATTGAATACCAAGTTATCCACTTATGTACATTCTGTGTTTTTCATTAGTCTGTAGTTAATTTCCACAGTAACTGGGTACCTATACAGTAAAGGAACTGTGAATGCAGTTTTAATAAACACATTCACAAAGTGTACAAATGAATTTAATAGCAGCGAATTTCATGTTTATAAAATTATGTAGTTAAAAAAAAAATGCTTTTACATCACACTAAAAAGTGAAAAATAATAAAACCTAATAATAATAATGAACAAAGAATACTAGTATTACTGTGCACAAAGCGTGGGGCACTTTTTAACATAAAACATTATGTGTTGTTAGTTATTTGAAAGAAGATTGTAAATGCACTCCCTCATTTAAACCCAAAAATTTTACTGGTAAGGTTAATAACGTATTTGGTTTTATTAAGGCATCAAAATTTACAATTGGCCTGTAACTACGCCAAACGGAGACGAATGTTTTTCACATAAATTTCTTCAATTGGGAACTGCATGAATCTATAATATTGTACGGTATGTAATTTTTAAATATGGCGCCTTTTAGCAGCGTTTATTTTTCTTCCATGGAGGGTCGCCACCATAGGAATCCTTCCTGTCGCGACCGGCTTGTGTTCATGTTGGTACCACAGACCACTAGGTTCGGTGCTGAGCAATTTTGCGTTTTGTGCGAACGACCACAGAACGACGGATAGAGTTGGTTCCGCTAACGCTCTGGCTTGGTTCCTTTGATATACGTTTGGTTCCGTACAGGTTCGGTGTAAATGTTCCTTACTTAGTAGTTTTGTGGTATTTAATGAAGATATTTGTTACGAGGGTGATGCCAAGAGCTCTTGGACACTCGTCGCTGTAAGCAATTAGTTTAGCGTAGGTGAATGTGTTTGTTGTTTAGCAATTTTGCATTCTGCTGGTGGATATAGATTTCAATAGAGACTGCTAGTGCAAAGGGATTTTTTTTATGCTTTAGGGATTTATCGGGCTACGCACAGGTAGTTGTTACATACACTTGCCGTTTGTTTCTCAGAGGTGTATAGCTTTGTATAGGTTTGTTTTTTTCTCTTTCTATTAGGTAAGGAGGGGAATTGTATATAGTTACGTAACGCCCAACCACTTGCTTTTGTCAGATCTTTGGATAACTTCAATATTAGGTCATTGTGTGAGGAAATATGGAGGTAAATCGGTTATTAGGAGATGAACTCACTTATGAGCTTCAGGTGAGCGAATTGCCTATCGGAAATACGGTTGCGGAAAAAAGGATGTTATTAAGAGATGCATTGCGGCAGTTGATTCCCTGTGTAGGGACCTCCGAGCCTCCTTTGAGGATAACTGTCCCCTACGCAAAGTGGGCGTGGCGGGCAATGCCACCTTCTGGACTAAGAAATTAGAAACCAGGAAAAAGTCCCTGCACAAACTACTCACAAAAGTTAGGTACAGGAATATAAGAGGGAAGTCAGGGGGGCCTCCAGGGAATCTTGGAGGAACCTCTGCTGGTCCATCAATGATATTCCTGCGACGGCAAGGATGCATAGGATCCTTAGCAAGGACACCAAGTCCAAGTTGGGGACCTTGACGGACTCGAATGGTCATAGAACCAATAACGAGGAGGAAACGCTTGAACTGCTGATGAGTGTGCACTTTCCGGGATCGGTTGCCGCTCAGCAGACAGGTGCACATAGGCCACTCCGCCGTCCTCATAGAGAGGAATGGCAGATGGCAGGAGAAGTCGTCACTTATGACCGCACAAGATGGGCGATAAATACTTTTGCTCCATAGAAAAGTCCAGGCAAGGATGGAGTCATTCCAGCCATGCTACAACATGGACAGTATCTGGTACTACCATACCTAGTTAGGATATTTCGCGCCTGCGTGGCTACTGGCTTCACACCGAGCTGGTTGCATTCAAGGGTCGTTTTTATTCCTAAGCCGGGCAGAGGTAGCTACACTCGTCCGAAGGACTTTAGACCGATTACCCTTTCGTCGTTTTAACTAAAAACACTGGAGAGGTTGGTTGATAGATATATCAGGGATGGGCCCTTACAAAGGGTTGAAATCCATGCCTATCAGTTCGCATATCAGGCGGGAAAATCAGCTGAGCTGGCACTTCATCATTTGGTCAGCAGGCTGGAGAAAACGTTAGATTAACGGGAAGTGGCTATGGTAGCATTTCTTGATATCGAGGGTGCGTTCAACTGTACCACTACCAATTCGATAAGACGCGCCCTAGAGAGACATGGAATTGCTCCAATCCTAGTGGAGTGGATTCTTACTACTCTAGAGGGCCGAGTGGTTTCTGCAACGCTTAATGACATAAACTATAGCGTTGCAGTGGCACGAGGCTGCCCACAAGGCGGTGTTCTTTCACCTCTATTATGGTGCTTAGTGGTGAATGACCTACTCGTGAGACTAAGCAACACAGGGGTCTACGTACAGGCCTATGCCGATGATTTGAGCATAGTGGTCAGGGGTAGATTCATTAATACAGTCTCCGAGGTAATGCAAGGCGCGCTGCGTGTTGTGGAAACGTGGTGTAATGAGGTGGATCTGTCAGTGAACGCTGAAAAGACGGAGCTCGTTATGTTCACTAGGAAAAGGAAGATGGAAGGCCTCGTGAGGCCTACCTTTTTCAGAACGACACTTGAATTGTCTCAGTCAGTAAAGTATCTAGGAGTCATACTGGATCACAAGCTGACTTGGAGGCAGCACGTGGATTATAAGGTAAGCAAGGCTCGAAACTCATTATGGGCCTGCAGAAGAGTTGTCGGTAGTAGCTGGGGCCTGAGCCCAAAAGTGGTGCACTGGCTCTACACTACAATAGTCAGACCGTCACTAATATATGGCTCCATAGTGTGGTGGACCTGTATAAAGACGGAGGCAACAAGACTTAATAAGGTCCAACGTTTGGCATGTCTTAGTATAACCAGTGCAGTGCGCACAACACCTTTGAGTGCCATTGAAACACTATTGAATCTTCCTCCTTTGGATCTGGTAATCCAAGGGGAAGCTAGAAAAACTGGGTTCCGTCTCTGGAGTCAGGGTAGCTGGACTTTTATGAATCCAGGCAAAGGACATTCGACGATTCTAGTAGAGTCAACGTTTGGCATGTCTTAGTATAACCAGTGCAGTGCGCACAACACCTTTGAGTGCCATTGAAACACTATTGAATCTTCCTCCTTTGGATCTGGTAATCCAAGGGGAAGCTAGAAAAACTGGGTTCCGTCTCTGGAGTCAGGGTAGCTGGACTTTTATGAATCCAGGCAAAGGACATTCGACGATTCTAGTAGAGTTGCATGAGGATTGTCCTATTTTGTTGGCGAGGAGCGATACAGTTTCTCCTACGCATCGCTTCAATCGCAAATTTACGGTGGTGTTTCCGTCAAGGGAAGAGTGGGAGTCTAGGGAAAGACAGCTCATCGAAGGAGGAGGAGGACAGGTCTGGTACACAGACGGTTCACTCGCTAGAGAGAGCTCGGGCTCGGGAGTCTACGGGCCCCGTACAAGACTTTCATTCCCTCTTGGGGGGCACACCACAGTATTCCAGGCTGAGGTCTATGCGATACCTGCCTGTGTAAATCGTATTCGGGAAATTGACGGGTCTAGGAGGCGGATTACTATCTGCTCTGACAGTCAGGCAGCCATCAAAGCACTGAGTGCTTGGAAAATAACGTCGGGACTGGTCCTGGAGTGCAGGAGGGCTCTTGACGACATCTCAGCTAAACACAAGGTATCACTGATGTGGGTACCTGGGCACGCTGGGGTAAAGGGTAATGAAATGGCGGATCATCTAGCCAGGATGGGATCCGGAAACAGTTTTGTGGGCCCGGAACCAGCCTTAGGACTGTCTGCAAACCTCCTTAGGAAAACAACTGGAGAGTGGATCCAGAATCAACACTCTCTGCGATGGAACAACATCTCTGGTCATCTCCGTCAGGCTCGGGAGCTATTAGCAGGGCAGAGAGAATATGACGATTTTGTCTCTCTCTGGATAGGAGTAACTTGAGATTGTTAGTAGGCTTATTAACGGGTCACAATACCTTCAGGCGTCACTTGTTTGTGATGAGGGTGGTCAACGACCCAACGTGCACGTGGTGTGGTGAAGAGGAAGAATCCTCGGCACACATCCTGTGTCGCTGTGAAACCCTGGGTTATCACAGGCAGACTATGCTGGGCTCAAGAACCTTGTAACCAATAGAGATAAAACGGATAGGACCTAAGAATGTACTTGCCTTTGCCAAAAGGGCAGGTCTTAGGAACTAGCGCGGATAGAGGCGCAAAAGGGCCCATCGTGTGGCCTATGCACCAGCCACATTCCGTGGCCTCTGGTTCTTATTCATTCATTCAAGAGATGCATTGCGCATGGAGAAGATGAAGGTGAAGAGCTTTCCAGTAAAATCCGTAGCACCTGTGGAAGTCGAATTGGAGATATGTACCAAAAAGCTTGGTGAGCTGCGAGAAGACGTGGTCAGTTTTGATTCGGATAATAGGGAAAACAATTTTAGGCGGATATACTCCAGATTATTGCATGTTTCGGAGAGATTGGCCCGTGTACAGCCAAATCCTGATCTAGAGGAAAGGAAATCTCTTCTCTATAATGAGTCAATCCTGTTATTACGGGAACTCACTACAGTCTTTGAGCAGGCGAAGGAAAATGGGGAATCTATGACAAGACCTCCGCACGAGCTGTTACAGTCTAGGGAAATGTCCTTACTGGATGCTCCTAACTTGTTGCTCCTTGAAGTTGTGCATAGGAATTCTCAGCATGGCAAAGAGGTATCTTTTGACCTCGTTGACGTTCCACCTCCCAACGATGGACTAGAAGAACAACTCGCAAGCTGTTCCTTAGTGGAAGTTGAAGGTAAACGGGCAGCTGGAACTATTTATAGGAAATCAGCACCATTGCCGGATGCCTTTAGTCGATTTGACACTCGGAGAGCAGATGCATATCGAGATAGGTATTCACAACCTGCAGCATCATTCTGGAAAGGAAATTTACCTCATTCGTACCCTAGATACGAGGATATTAACACCATACCCTGCGGATATAATCCAGTTGGCTTTGCTCCTCTTATGTCCTCAGAACAGTACCCAAGGTACAGTCAGCCTAATGACGTACGGCGAGCGTATCCTTGTGAAGCATTTGTATGTGATAGTCGGCTTAGTGAAGGCACTCGATTTGTCAATGTCGGACGATGAAAGGTGCACTTCAATGGACGTTCTGGTGTGAATGACTTTTTGGAGAGAGTTGAGGAGTTGCGTATCTCTCGTAGAGTATCCAAGGAGCAACTACTCCGTTCTGCACCTGAATTGTTTAAACAGGACGCATTATTATGGTATCGTACACATAATTTTGCATCTTGGGATGATTTAGCTCGACAACTTAAGGCAGATTTTCAACCCTATGATTATGAGCACTTACTGTGGGAAGAAATTCGTCGTAGAACGCAAGGTTCTCAAGAACGCGTTGTTAGTTTCGTGGCAGTCATGGAAAGTATGTTCCGACGACTTCCATCTCTTCCTCCGGAAGATAAGAGGGTCAACCTTATCCGAAGAAATCTTTTGCCAACTATACAAAAGGACCTAGCACTACAAACTATAGACTCAATCTCGGGGTTGACCCGATTAGCTCGTGCTAGTGAGGAGACTGACTTAAGGGTTCTGAATTTTCATCCTCCTCCCACTAATTTGCGAAATCTTGTGGAGTCAGAATTGGCATATCGTCGAGTACCTTCCAGCTCTTCGCAGAACGTGACGGCAGTCTCAACAAATGATACGAGACCGTTGTTGGACCCGTTGGCGAGTACGTCGGAAGCACGGCCTAGATCGCAATCGATCTCTGGTAACTCCAGATCAGCTCCAGTCTGTCTGTGAATTGTCTACAGGCCAACCACAAATTTCGCCATCGTCCAGAAGCACGGAGAGTTTTCTGTTTCAAGTGTGGTAAATCTGGTGTGAACTCTCGCACTTGTTCTGAGTGTACAAAAAACGGACCGAGGAGTCAGCGGTAGGCCGCAGCGAATCCCCTTATATGGTAAACTCGATGGCCGTTCTTGACTTTGTATTGTCCCATGCGAAAAATGACACGCGTCCATATTTGTCAGTATCTGTTTGGGGATATAGCTTACTAGAACTTCTTGATTCTGGAGCAAGTTCGACAGTCGTCGGTGGTCCAGGTTGGAAGCTTTTGAAGCCTATCTGTTCTCTTGATAGATGCGACACACAGAAATGTATTGTAGCTAATGGACAGGATTGTGAAGTAATCGGATCTGTCGCTTTGCCATTTGTTTTACAAGGGAAAGTTAAGTCTTTGGATGTTCTTGTAGTACCATCCTTGCCTCATACCTTGATTTTAGGCACAGATTTCTGGCGAGCAATGCAAATTGTTCCCGATCTATTTTCTGGGGAATGGTCCTTTCGGGAGCCAAAATCTTCTGAAGTACAGGTTCTAGGTATCACCGAATTAGATTCTCTGACAGTAGAACAGAAAAATCTGTTAGACGACCTACTGACAGCAAGTTTTCGTGCTATGGGCACCAAGCTCGGATGTACCCACTTAGTGGAACACCACATAAAAACTCCGATTAAGCAGAGGCACTATCCTGTTAGCCCAGCTGTGTTGAAACACGTCCATGCAGAATTAGAGAAGCTCATCGAAGTGGAACCATCGAGTTCACCATGGGCGTCCCCAATTCTTTTGGTTAGAAAGAGTGATGGCTCATATCGCTTTGTCGTCGATTTTCGACAACTCAAGGTCACCGAAAAGGATTCTTATCCGATACCGTTCCTTACAACTACCTTAGATAAACTGAAGGATGCAAGATATCTGACTACTCTTGATATCCAGTCAGCATATTTTCAGATTCCATTATCCGAAGTGTCAAGACCAATGACCGCATTCGTCATTCCTGGTCGTGGGCTGTTTCAATTCAAGAGAATGCCTATGGGTCGTCACATAGCCCCTGCGACCTGGCAACGATTTATAGATAGAGTGATTGGCATGGATTTGGAGCAGAATGTCTTAGTATATTTAGATGATATCGTAATTTGTACGAATACTTTTGAAAAGCACCTCGAAGTATTACAGAAAGTTCTTGATCGCCTGACCAAAGCAGGTTTGATCCTCAATAAAGACAAATGTCATTTCTGTCGACCAGAACTCCGTTATCTGGGTTATGTTGTTGGAGCTTCAGGTTTAATGGTAGACCCTGAAAAGGTTGAAGCCTTGCTAAGGATTCCTACTCCACGCAGCGTAACGGAAGTACGACGTTTCCTTGGTCTCGCAGGTTCGTACCAGAATTTTCTGCTGTAGTAGCGCCACTCTATGAACTGTTACAGAAAGGTAAAAGGTTCTTGTGGACAGATCAGTGTGAGCAGTCTTTTAAGATGTTGAAAGATCACTTGGTGGCATCACCAGTACTCACTTGTCCTGATTTTGATAAGCCGTTTGTTATTCAAACTGATGCCAGTGATGTGGGCTTAGGAGCTGTTCTTACCCAATCCACCGAGGAAGGCGAAAAGGTAATTTGCTACCTGTCCCGTTCCTTAACCAAGGCGGAACGTAAATATTCTACCACAGAAAAAGAATGTCTGGCTGTTTTGTTCGCCATAGAGTAGTTGAGACCTTATATAGAAGGCACGCGTTTCACAGTAATCACAGACCACTACAGTCTTAAGTGGCTGCAGAGTATAAAAGATCCTGTGGGTCGTATAGCACGTTGGGCTGTTCGTTTGCAACAGTATGACTTTGATGTCGTGCACCGTAAAGGTAAAGAGCATGCAGTGCCTGATGCACTCTCTCGCTCAGTGCCTGTGTTAGATCTTATTGCCACTGCTGAAAATAATTTCTTGATCAATTCCAAAGATCCTTGGTATAATCGTTCGGTGTCAAATATTACTCAAAAACCTGAGGAGTATCCCCTTTGGAGATTTGAGAATGGTGAAGTCTTCAAACGAGTATTTTTGCAGTATCCTGATCTGGAAGATGACAGCGATGGATGGTTGCGTGTGATTCCTAAAGAGGAGAGACGAGACTTAATTTCGGCTCATCATAATTCTCCTATTTTCGGACATCTTGGTGTTCAGAAAACGTTTGCGCGCCTAGCTTCAAAATACTATTGGCCCAAGATGAAGGAAGATATTGCTCGTTACGTAAGGAACTGCCATGTTTAACTGAGAACGAAGCCTATCCAACAAGCTCCTGCTGGACTTATGCTTAGTCACGGTCCTACAGCTACTCGTCCATTCGAAGTAGTCAGTATAGATTTGGTAGGTCCTCTTCCTAGAAGCACTTCTGGATTTCAGTACATTCTCACCATGGTAGACGTTTTTAGTAAATTCGTACTTTTCTTTCCACTTCGGTCAGCTACCTCTACTAAAGTGGCCCAAATATTTGAAGATCAAGTTATTTTATTATTTGGAGCACCTCGTCAAGTCATTATGGACAATGGATCTCAGTTCAAGGGAAAACACTTCCAAGATCTTCTCAAGTTATATGACATCCAATTAGGTTTTATCGCTAACTATCATGCCCAAGCGAATCCCGTGGAGCGTACTCACCGCGTAGTAAAGACTATTCTGTCCGCGTATGTTCAAGAGAACCATCGCTCATGGGAGAAGTATCTCCAGAAAGTGGCTTGTGCAATTCGCTCTGCGCGGCATGAAACCACTCAATTGGACCCAAACTTTGTCGTCTTTGGACGAAGAGTTAAATTCTCGGGAGCTGAAACTCTTCCAAGAGAGGTTCCGAAACAAAATTTGGTACAGGAGATGGAAACTCGTTGCACGATGTTGAAAAAGGTGTTTGCTGACGTGGCTAAACGTTTGCAACGAACCAGTATTACTAGCAGTGCTCGCTATAACCTTCGTCGTCGAGACGCGCGGTTTACGATTGGCCAAAAAGTATTTAAGAGAAAATACACATTGTCCAATAAGGCTAAAGGTTTATCGGCAACGTTGAATCACAAATATGAAGGTCCATTCACTGTAACTAGGATTTTATCTCCATGGTCTTATGAATTGAAAGATTCTAGGGATCGATCTATAGGCGTATGGCACGCTAGCCATCTGAAAGCTCATCCATCTGATGACGATAGCTTAGACTAAGTAAATAAAAGTTCACCTAAGTTCACTTTTCTCTGGGAAAGGGGGGAGTTGTTACGTGTCAAAAATATATGTTGTACTTATTCGCTTGAATGTTATTTAAACGGTCCATATCGCCCAGCATTGTCTCTGATAACGTAGTTTAAAATGTAACATATGTATATTAAATACTTACTCAGATTTAGGCTTATTGTAAATAACACACATATATGTACGTTTATAGTATATAAGATCATTTATTCAGCATAATGTATGTACAATGCTAGTCCAGGTTGCATTTATAAAGTATTCCTGTCTTCTATAGCTGCAGTCATCTGGAAAGAACAAAAATATCAATACTACATTTAACTAAATTCATATGAACTTACCATGGCATTCCGTAAACCTAAAACTCTTGTTTACATGTCCATGTTGATGAAGAAGAGGTTAATCTTGCTTCTGATTGACATCTGTCGCTTTGTACCTTGTAGACAGTTGAACCAAGGTCGAACCACAGAATTATATCACCACAGCTCATTACCATATGACAAGCGAGTTTAGCGCCGATTTTCATGGAAAAAGCCATTTCCTTTTCACTTCTCTGTTTTACTTGGACCAGGTGGTCACTTGGCATATTTTGCGGATTTGAGTGAGAATAAATACTGTGTAGGATTGGATTTTGCCATTTACAAATCCACCTCACACAGCTTCCAAAGGAAATACTGTAAAGCCACCCAACACCAACGGTAGGTGCATAACCTTTCATGAGAATTGGTCATATGGCTCTCTCTATATTACTCTTTCACATCTATGGCCATGACTAATTATTGCTTTAAGTGTTGCTTATTTGCTTCCAGGCATCTAACATAATCCTCTTGTAGGCTTTTTAGGCTCAACGCCATAGGCTTTTTAGGCTCAACACCAACGGCTTTTTAGGCTGAGTCGAAGCCCATCGCCAACTGCCAACCCTAAAGACTGTCCAACTCTTTCACTGGCATGTCATCTCCAGTTATCTGCTTGGTACTTGCTAGAACTACTGCTTCGCTCTATTACTGCGTGCTTTGCTACCTCGCTTTAGTGCCTGCCAGCTAATAAGGTATTTCCAGAAGGCCCAGGACATAGTGCTTTGGAATATAGGTGGGAGATAGCCAGACAGCATAAGTTGTAGATCCTGTAACTGCTTCATTAGAAGAAAATCTGGAATTAGGAGTTAGTTTAGCTATTTCCAACTTGTGCCATTGGACAGTATACTTACCAGACGTAGATATAGTCGCGGAATAGCAACGTAAGATAGCGGGGCCCCAATCAATAATCATTGTTACGTCAATCTTCAGAATGTTTAGATAACGTTTAGGTGTAGTTTTATCGGTCGTAACCAGCTGACGTATTCTAGCTTGTAAGAAATTATTTTTATATTTTTTACTTGGCTACCAGATACAAATAGTTTACAACTTCCATTTTTAGCAACTACTTCCTCATTATACTAGACACATTTTTATAACTGTTTTACTTCTCACCTCTACCTTTTCCCATCTCTATTTCTTTCAGCTGGAAATATTATTATATTATACAAACTGCGCAAGTGTGCACAAATTTTGGGAGAATCTAATGAGTCGGAGAGTGTTCTCTCCCTCTCGCAATCTTACCTTTTACATCAAAACACGTACCTCTTCCCTTTTTCACTTCTGAACTCGATCAGTCAACATCTCAAATAGTTATGTCTCTCTAAGACAATTTTTGTGTCTGTGCAATTATGTGGTAACCGAGGAAACCACCCTTCTTTGGAGGGGCTCTGCACTTCTTTGGGCTTCCATGAACACTTCTTTGGGGTGACACCACCAGAACTCCTTTTGAAGGAAGCCAGTCTTCTTTGGGGTGCCACCATGTGAACACTACCACTTCTCCGGGGCATCACCCTTCTTTGGGGTGCCACCAGCATCATGTAACACCTTCTTTGGAGCACCACCTTCTCTTCGGAAGGGCACCACGAGAACTACTCCCTGGATTTCCCTCCGAAGCTAAGTTCGTGTTTAAAAAAAATAGATAGAATACAAATGTACTGCATTCATATATACTGAAATAAATCTTTATTAAACCATTGTTGTCCTGTTTTCATTTCTTGGCGGCTAGCTAGACTCCCGCACTCACGCACGCACCCACAGGCCCTTGTTTCATGCAAACCAATTGAGCTGCTGGTTGCTATGGGCAATATGTTGGTTGGTGGCTCATCACCAATCAGCGTTGTTATTGAATTTGTGGTTCTTGGGTTTTTAGGCCGGCGTCGTTTAGCGTTAAAGCTTGACGTTTCGCCACCACGAGTGGATGGCATCTTCAGAAGCTATTTCACTTCGGCGACTTCCAAAGAACCACAAATTCATTGGACGATGGCCGCGAAAGCCTTACACAGTATATTAGCGTTGTTATTGTTACACCAATCGGAGCCAAGCTTGCAAAGAAACGCAGATATTACTCTCACTAGAATTTCAGTCCATTTCTGTCTTTGAGAAAGATTCCCCTAAAATTCACGTCTGCCTTACCGACGACTGATTCCACTGAACAACTACTTAAGGCTACTAGTCAAATTTATTCAGACCGAGGAAGCTATTTGCAAAGAAAGTTGTTCAGTTATGAATACTGATAGTCAACAATAGCTGTAGCTCAATGAAACTCACAACAGTCTCTGAAATTCAGAGAAAACTCCATACTTTAAAAAATACTTAGTGGTTGTACTTAGCACGTAGGTACTTCAGAAATTTAGTTTTAAGACAGCTAATTGACAACAGTGTCATAAAGGTTGACCAAAGTCTGGAATGTTATTTAGTAGATACAAAATATAATATAAATATAAAATAGTTGATATTTGGTTCAGATTAAAGAAAAAGTATAAATAATAATTTATTTGAAATAAGGTGTGATAATGCTGATGAAACGTTATTCATTTTTGTATCAACGAAAAACTTGCTGGCGTTACATAGATGTTTCGGTTTCGGTTTCGGCCGAAACTGAGACGGAGGCCGAAATTCGGTTTCGGTTTCGGCCGTAAAAACTAGTTTCGGTCGGAAATTTCAAATAAAAAAAAAATACATTACAATAAAGTATATTCAATGATTAATTTTTTCTGGATAACTGATTTAAATTTTTTTAGAAGAAATGGCCTAGTGCATTAAATATTCTTTTGAATGTGCAATAAGAAATTTTTAGTGTTACTACTTTCACTGTTTTTTTCTGAATTTGGGATATCTTGACTCCTTCTCCTGAGTGTACGATCCAATTTACTTACTCTCTCCCCTCTCGTAAATACGGCCCTGGATGAAATTCATAATATTATAATACCGCTTTATCAATCAGCTTACATAGGTGTGTAAAATTTCAGTTTAACAATTAATTTTTAAATTTGACCTTGCTACATAATATGGCCCTGGATGGGTTTTATAATACAATAAAATATCATTGTCATATGAGTTATATAACTGTGCCAAATTGTAGCTGAATTGGACAGCAGAAACTACATATATGTTAAAATTGAAATTTGGACCCGACGCACCTTGGCGTCCCGCCAAGGATATCTATGCTGCTGTTCAGCGATTTCCTTGGTTTGCCTTTACCTTCGGGTACTAGATGGCGCACCGGCAGAACCTTCTGCCACTTGCTACAACATGCTTCACATGTCTGGGTGACATGAAAGAATTGATGCTCTCTATTTCCGTCAATCGACCTATGGCGCACTGATGATCGCTAATAAGCGTGAAACAGCTGTCTGCATACTGGTGGATTGACGGAGGTATAGAGCAACCCTCGTATATCGGCTTTCATACGCAGTAGCGTATAAAAAACCCGCGCTCTCTAGTGGCCAAGCGGACGCACCTTGGCGTCCCGCCAAGGATATCTATGCTGCTGTTCAGCGATTTCCTTGGTTTGCCTTTACCTTCGGGTACTAGATGGCGCACCGGCAGAACCTTCTGCCACTTGCTACAACATGCTTCACATGTCTGGGTGACATGAAAGAATTGATGCTCTCTATTTCCGTCAATCGACCTATGGCGCACTGATGATCGCTAATAAGCGTGAAACAGCTGTCTGCGTACTGGTGGATTGACGGAGGTATAGAGCAACCCTCGTATATCGGCTTTCATACGCAGTAGCGTATAAAAAACCCGCGCTCTCTAGTGGCCAAGCGGACGCACCTTGGCGTCCCGCCAAGGATATCTATGCTGCTGTTCAGCGATTTCCTTGGTTTGCCTTTACCTTCGGGTACTAGATGGCGCACCGGCAGAACCTTCTGCCACTTGCTACAACATGCTTCACATGTCTGGGTGACATGAAAGAATTGATGCTCTCTATTTCCGTCAATCGACCTATGGCGCACTGATGATCGCTAATAAGCGTGAAACAGCTGTCTGCGTACTGGTGGATTGACGGAGGTATAGAACAACCCTCGTATATCGGCTTTCATACGCAGTAGCGTATAAAAAACCCGCGCTCTCTAGTGGCCAAGCGGACGCACCTTGGCGTCCCGCCAAGGATATCTATGGTGCTGTTCAGCGATTTCCTTGGTTTGCCTTTACCTTCGGGTACTAGATGGCGCACCGGCAGAACCTTTTGCCACTTGCTACAACATGCTTCACATGTCTGGGTGACATGAAAGAATTGATGCTCTCTATTTCCGTCAATCGACCTATGGCGCACTGATGATCGCTAATAAGCGTGAAACAGCTGTCTGCGTACTGGTGGATTGACGGAGGTATAGAGCAACCCTCGTATATCGGCTTTCATACGCAGTAGCATAACCAAATTTGTTGGGGAAAAGAGTAAACTATTCTCTTCGAGGCTCATATCAAACCAGTTGTGAGTGAAGCTACCTCTATTTCTTTCAATTCATCGGGGAAATGCTATAGAACCCTAACAAGGTCTGCCTGTGGTGCAAGGCCAAAGGGTTTTACGAGAGCGTATGTGGAAAGAGCAAATAAACTTAAAGCCAAATGTCTATTTCGTAAAAAAATACAGTCAAAACGCCAAGCTATGGCAAATAAGGACAGCGGTCCAAATGCCAACTATGTTTCATTGGATATAAATACTGAGAAATTCCATGATAAGACAACATTTTATATCATGAATGATCTGTTGGTTCTTGGGCTGTTAGGCTGGGGTTAACACGCTCCGCCGCCTTGGCGTCGGCGCGCTCCGCTACTTGACGTTTTGCCAAGACGAATGGTCGGCATCCTCAGAATGATATTACCTGTTCGGCGTGTTCCGACAAACAGAGACCAACCACACATTTTCAGCTCTCCACCTCCATACCCTGCAACCCCATGAGTGCCACTGCCCGATTCAGCCGAAGAAGACCTTGAGGCTATCCAGTGCGGCGACAGATGTTCAGAGGTCAGCCGACCTCAAAGCAAATCCAAAGTCCAACTCAAAAAGAAATGTCCCCTGCCAATCCAGAAGCCGGAGCTTCGGCCGACAAGGAGATTCCCAAATCCACCACCGAGAGGCGAAAACACTTTGCTCGCCTGAGCAATGAAGATGTTCAAGGACATATCGGGTGGTTGAAAGAGAGAGGTGCAGTATCAATTGATCTTTAAACATTATGTGAAAGGATTCATTCGTGGGACTCCACTAGAGAACCGGCGGGCGGTCAACCTAAACATCAGGCAGTTGACTGCCGACTTCTCGGACTTACTAGACAACCACAAAAATTACATCTCAAACCTCACCGATCCTCAGAAGGCGACAGTGGATTGCTCTCTCAAGATACAGACCGAGTAGATCACTGCTTTGCGCAAAATCACATCTGACTGGAGGAGCACAGTAGAAGCTTGATATCGACTTCCAAGAAACTGAGTGGCAAACAGTGGCGGCTCGTCTGAGGAGGCAGGGGAGGCTCAGCCTCCTCTTCAAATTTTTGAAATCAACGAAGCGTATTTTCTATACTTTTTCATGACTTCTCACTACACATAAAAGACTAATAAAATAAAACATCCTCGGTTGTATTTTTGGCGCAAATCTAGGCCACAATGTAGCCGACGCCACAGCGTTTCACACAACGCCTCTCGCCCTCATAGCGTAGCTGCGGGATCCATGAGCAGCTAGCGGCTCGAAATTTCCTATTCTCCCCTAGTACAACGATGATCTAGGTGCAATACCTCGTAAGTGCCGAAATATTCAAGACTCAGATTTTCGCGCCAAAGGACTATTAAAAACGATTACCATCATCCGCGAACAGTTGGAAGAATTCTGACCAATAGAATCTCTCGAATGGGCGCCGTGACAATAGACTCAATTAGTCGTGACGTCAGAATTAGGTTGGCAGCAATGCAAATCTGACTTTATACGTCAACCTGCTTCCAAACAAACATCTTTGTTGATCTTTGTGCAGTATATGGCGATAAGAGATTTTCGGTGTTGTTTTTTTATATTATTTTAGCAGTTTTCTCAGCTCCACTGACTTTATTCCTTACATAGCATTAATTGCGACATACGAAACCCTAAAAAAGTAAGTAGTTATGAAATATATGAGCAATAATCAGTTTTAATTGTTTGAGGTTAGAATGCATTATGTTATTGTTATTAGTCTTGTTTTATTTCAAAATTTAGATACACAGTTATTGATCAGTTATTAGGATGTAAAAAAATGTTTTATTGATTGTCTCCAGGTATTTTATTTTGATTTCTAAAATTTATAGGTTCCCCAAAACTATGGCATCAAAGTATGCTATCAAGCTGCACGACATAATGGCATTTTTCAAAGATGAGGAAAAACTTGTCAGCAAAGGTGAAAATGCTGTTGAATCAAGACATGTCAACAGTTTGGTGTCAGATGCTGACCTTCACCTTATTAGAGGAAAGGTGCATGCTAGCATGAAGGATCGTCAATATAATGTTGAGGTAATACATATATTGTAATTTTATTGTTCCAGTGGACTATAGTATACTTTTTATTTTTAGGTTGAATTTGATTCTGACTGGGTCATTCAATCTGCTACTTGCAACTGCCCAAGAGGACAGCTGAGATGTCACCATATGGCAGCATTGATTCTTTTTGCTAGGGACAATATATCTGTGACCGATAAAGAATGTGTGTGGAGTAAGCCCAAGCAAGTAAGAGATTCTGAGGTCAAGAAATTGAGTGACTTGTACCCACCTAAAGATCACAGATCCACTGCAAGGGATTTGACTGAGGAAGAGATAAAACAGTTTAGACAAAAATTATCTGTTTTTGATGGGTCTGTTGGTTTTTCGTGGCTATTGTCGGAAGAAAGTGACCAGGAAGAAAATGCTGGAAGTCCAATCACTGTGGACATTGAAAGTTTGATATTTCATGAAGATTATGTGACTGCTGATGATAAGTTGAGGTACCTTGAAGACCAGCTGAAAGTAGATGATGAATCTATCAAACTTATAGCTGAGCAAACAGTTGGACAACAGTCAAATCCAAGATGGCTTCTTGCAAGGAAGAATAGCTAGCAACTTTTCAGCAGTTATTGCTGCATGTGGGAGGCAACGTTTTCCTCCCAGTTTATTCAAAAGGCTTTTAGGTATGAACATTTTATTTTTAAACATGGTTAAATCAAGGCAAGAATGTTTTTATTTTATTGAACATTTTACATCTGACAAAATGTAAGTTTTATTTATCAGGATTTGGATTAGGGTGAAGTTTACAGGTGGTTTATTAACTTGTAGTATGATTATATGGTTATAAATTAGTGAATATGTCTTTTACTAATAGCCAAAAGACATCGCCAAGAAAATTTTGCAATAATTGTTTGAAACTTCATAAAACTGATATAAAGTATTTTTTAACAATTTGATTTCTTTTTTCAGGTACATATAATATGGAGCACTTAAAAGCTATTCAGTGGGGTAACATGCATGAAAAAGAGGGAATCCAATCATTAGAAGATTCCCTAAATGTCAAAGTTGTGCCTACTGGAATATGGCTCCACGAATGTGGCTATCTAGGTGCTAGTCCTGATGTCTTAGTAGGGGAAAATGATATAGTTGAAGTGAAATGTCCATATAGGTATAGAGATATTTCACTTCTGGATGATATTAAATCTTCCAGAAATTATATCATTGTTTCAGATGAAGATGGAAACATTTCAGTAAATCGAGAACATGAATATTTTCTGCAAATTCAAGGACAGCTAGCCATAACCAAAAGAAAAAATGCATATCTTGTAATATGGACTCCTAAAGAAGTAGTCATTGTAAACATTGAGGCAGAGTGTTTTGATGACCACCTAAATGATCTAAAAATGTTTTATTTTGAACATTATATTCCCTTTTTATTAGGGGAAAAACATATGTAGCCTGCCTATAAAATACATATAATCATACTTCTTAGCTTTTGTGTTTCATTTCCTTTTTATTTGGTGCTATTATGAGTTGCTCAATATATATTTCAAAGCATGTTAAGGCACTAGACTAATACTGTGTAGTGTTAAATACTACATAAAATGAAACTGCATACATAGTTAGTGTTTGGCGATAAAATTTAATGTAATGATCTCTCTTGTTATTAATATTATGATATAGTTCTGGTTTGAATGAGGAGTGAATTGACTCTGGTTTAATGTGGGAAAATATTCTAGCCAATCCTTTGCAGTAAACAACTAACAAAACTAAAAAAAAATAAAAAACTTCTCAGTTACAAATTGAATTTGACGTAATTATTGGTAGACAAATTTCAGAAGCATTAAAAGGTTGTTTTGTTTCGAACATATTATTTCTTGTGTGTATAGGTAGAATACTGTGGAAGTTTTACAATATCATAGTATGAAAGAAAATTTGCGGTTTCGGGAACACTGAAGCAGCCTGTTACAAAAAAAACCTACATCCTTGTATGCAAATAAAAGTTTCCTGAATTTTAAAGTGTGGAAAAAACTGTGAATCTTTTGTATTGTCCATGTTCTACCATAGTTTACTATCCTTGTTGAAACATAGTCAGTTGTAATAGAATAGCTGTTGAACAAAATAACTGCATTCGTTTTATTTTCACATTGAGGTTTGACCATGTATCGGGTCATTATCCTATAATCAGTTGGCTAAAAATGCATGCCTTGGTTAAATATAATTGTTTAACTTTTATTCATCAATTAGTTATTACCGAGACTCCTATATACCTATGCGAGAAGTTGATTTTTAGACGCAACATTGTAGACATATGCAATATGTCACTTAAAACAATGCCTCTTCACAGCTCTTCCATATTTACAAGTTCCTTCATTGCATTTGTACAACAACATGGATCGATCTGCCAAAATCATGTCTTTTTATAGTTTAAAAATATATTGAAACCCTTCTCCTCCAAACAATAAAAAGCCTTTAATTGTTGGAATGTTTGTGGCAAACAAAAAAAAAATGTATAAATTGCGGGTATGTTTTATATTTTTTTAGGTACACCACATAATTAACGGTTTTTGTTGTTTTGTTTAATTTAGCTGTTACTCCTATTAAAAAACAAATTTGTATGCACTCATTGGATAAGTGTAAGAGTAGCTGTAGCTAAACTTCGCCATTGTGCTGCTCACCTGTTTCCATTGATATAGATATTGGCATCTTTAGAAATAATAAAGATGGGTTATTATTATTATTACAAATCTATTATCTCCTATTAATATTTCCTTTCTATTAAATTTGATGTAATGCAATATTTGTTTGTGAATAACATTTTGAATGTGAACAATAAAGGATATATAGTGCAAAGGAAAATGGAAGAAAATACTTTATTAGATATACTTTTAATATAAAGATAGTTTATTTTTAATAGGAAAAACATACTACAATAGTTTTATAATATACCTACATAAAAATAATGATATAATGGTATAAAAATGTTTAAATACAAATATTCATAATCTTATAAACTTAATGCAGTAGTAAAATGATAACCAATTAACAACTTAAAAACATCAATAAGATGCGATTGTATCACGTTATGACAACTAAATAAATCAAAAGACACAGTTGTGTAAACATAAGCCATATTCACAGTAGTTACAAGTTCATAATCTAACACAAACTCAAAAATTGTCTTTACCACAGACCTAAGCTACAAATATCTCTAAATTATTCAATCTAAATAGACAAATTAAACAAAAAAACTAGTTTATAAGGGTATCTTTCAATAGTTCAATTTTACAATGTCATGAATTTGCCCTCAAAACCAAATTTAACATTCTGAAACATATTCTTTCAAATGCTTTTTAAAGCTTATCAGGGTCACAGCATTTTTGACATGTGCTGGCAGGTGGCTAAATTCACTCATCGATTTGTGTATGTATATTAAGTAAATGCAAAAAATATTTTATCTTATATGAGCATATAAATATTTTATAGGAAAAGTACATGAATGAGCATAGAAAGGTAAATGATAAACATAGCAAAATTGACATACAGAAGAAGTAAAACTTGATCTAACAGTCAGGTGACAATAATGAACAGACTAGTCATAACAGCCATACTAACATGTAACATATAAAAGTAATTTCCAGCACTTTAGATTTATTTATCCTGAAATATGGCTGAAATACCTTTATTTTGCAGGCAATGTGAAGAATTTACCAATATTCTTTTTTCTAAACATGAAATTTTCATAGACGACATTACAAATGTAATATAGTCATAATACGTAGACTTTTTAATAAAATAAAATTTTGTAGTGATTGTGTTTTGTACTTCTTATAGCCCTCTATATATACATTTAATATTTAATCATGCTCATACAAATTTTCGACTTCAGCAATTAATGGAAATTGTAAGTTTGTTAATGCACCACAAACCTGAAAAATTTTTGTTGCCTGAGGAAGCAAATTCTGGGGAATTGAATTTAAAATTAAAAAACATTTCATTCTTCGTATTGCCCTCTCCACATGAATTCTGGCACGTGCTATAGTTCTGGTTTGAATTATTTGCTGTGGAGTGAATTGCGCTGTGGTCAAAAATGGTGGAACATTTAAGCTAACCCCTTGAGGTAAAATATCTGTTATCAAGAAGCCTTTATCTGCTAAAATTAGGTCACCTGATGCCATTTTATTTAATAGAGCAGAATCCTGTACAATTTTTTTGTCAGACACTGATCCAGGATACAGTTCACTGATAAAAGTTATTACACCATTGGGAGCTACTCCAACTAACCCCTTCACAGTGTTAAAATGTTTATATGTGCTATAAGTAAACCTTTGCTTTTCTAATGAGGAAGGCCTAGCACATTTCACTTCTGTACAATCTAAAACTACACAGTGAATGTACTAAAACAAGCAGGCATGCATTCTTTGTTTTTATTTCTTGATGGTATATTTTTCATCAATTGACAAAAAAGTATCTCATGGATGGCATCAATCCAAGTTGAGACAACATTTGTTATTGTACCTTGACTAACATTGAATCTACAGGCTAAATCATTATGCAACAGGTTAAGCCTCAACTTCATTAAAGTAAGTAGAAATTGATCCCGTTTTGTTATTTTCCCCACTGTCCACCCTTGTACATAGTTTAATGGCATATGTTCAAAAAGGCTGTATGTTGTTTCAAAAATATATGCATTTGGCAAACCTGTATACATATTTACGAGTTTGTCATCATTTTTAATTTCTTCAAATGAAAAACTTGTCAGTCTTTTATTCAATTTGGCCTTCAGTTCTTCATTTTCTTTCCTCAAAAAATACATTTCTGCCTCTGTTTGAGCTGTCATTAAGTAGGTAGGAAGAGTTGTCTGTGATACACTGGGAACATCCTCACTACCTAAATCAATAGATGAACCTTCATCAACAGATTCAGCTATAGGTGTTAATGAATCACTAGGACCAAAGCTGGTAGAAGGTTCTGGATCATAGCTGGTGGATGGTCTAGGATCCATACTGGGGGTGGCAGTTGTGATTTCTTCAGGTCTTTTTGTCATCCTACAGAATATGAGCATTAATTTTATAAAAAAAAGCTTTAGAAGCTTTGAAAAAAACCATATAATTAATCAATCATACCTTTTCTTCCTTTCTGGTGATTGGTATAAAAACAGCTTGTTTTCATTGCGTTTAAACAATGTTGGAAGCCTTGTCTTGTCTCCATTGATAAAGTGGCATGAGCACACCAAAGAAGATGGAGTTGGATCTTTATCGCCTCGTCTACAAAATGATCAAACAATAATGAGTGAATATATTCAGATTCAGGCAAAAAACTACAAACCTTATAAGAGAAATCCACTTCCTATTAACAACAGGGTCTTTTGGAAAGCGAAAGAAAGAGCATGTCCTCCTCTCACTGTAATGCTTACAGTCTGGTACAAAGCACATCACCATATCTGTAAAATATTGAAAACACTCAATTAATCCACAAAATAAAAATATAAACTATATTTTTCAGTACTGACAAGTTTGACATAACCTATAAAAAGTTTTCAAATGCACAAAATTAATAACATGTGGTCATGACCTAATAGTATGATACATCAACGTAAAGTTTACATCATTCTTGAGGTGGAGAAAAGAGTTCAAACACTTAGAATTAATCGTACTTACCGAAAGATTTAAACAAAAAGTTCGCATACACAAAATTGATTGGAAACATTTATTGTTTGGAAGCAATCAAGCTGTCAACGGAGCTACCAAACTTAATTTGACGTCAGACTAATCCAGTCTATACATCACTCGCAAATTTTGCCGGAAAGTTCAGTTTGTAAATGCGCATGACGCATAAACGTGCTGACTATAGAGTTTGTGATTTTTGTATCTACGATTTGCAAGGTAAGTAGGATTCAATACCCATACTTTCATACCGCGAAACCGCAACGCTATTTTGGCCAACGCTCTTATTGGTTTCTCAGTCTCTAAAGATGTCGTTATAGAACAAAAGTATTTAGTCAAAGGTCACACTCAGACGGAGTGTGTTGCTGTCCATAGCTTAATCGAACGACGTCTTGATAGACAAGAAATATATTTGCCTGCAGAATACGTTGTTGTAACGTTGTTTTACCCTCGATGCTAAGTACTTCCATCACGATTTTTTTAAACACTATAGTGACCCTGCAGTACAGTGCTATTCCTCCATACGACCTTCTGGAGCAACAGTGGCGCAGATAAGGTCGATTAAATATACACCAACAGGTGTCATTTATGTTACAACTGATTTTAACACTGAATATGTGCCACTCAGAAAGTGCAAAAATAATCCATCAAATTTCAACTATAAGAATTTGTATACTTCAAAACCAAAGATTTCTCTGGAAAAGGATGAAAACCTACCCTATCAAAACTTCACATGAAACTGTGAAAAAGTTAAGTCGGACCTGTTACGGGATTTTACTTCTATCTCAAGCGACTTTTTTGTATCTATCAGTTTTAAATCTGCATTTTTTTCCTCTACCCATTTAAAAGTTACTCTTCTTTCAGTATTTTTTAAATCAGGTAGGCCGCAGTTATTTTCTGATATGTTTTTGCACTCGTTCAGAGTTCTGTAGTAGGTTTTATGTTAATATATCATTTACAATGTTTTGACCATAAAAAATGTCATTATTTGTGCAATAATACATGAATACATTGTATGAAGTGGCTCGATTTTTATTTTATGATATATATATATAGACGATAGCACCGCGTAAGTACACGAAAATGGCTAAAACTAAGAATGCAATACAAAGTATGTGCATATAAAAAAATAAATACACCACTTTTGATTTTTGCTGACTTGAAATATTACGTCCGATGTCTTCCAATATACTTTGATGCAAAAAATGTTTATTTAAATCAAACTGCAAAAAAATAATAAGTTCGGCCATCGATAAGTAGCCTTGAAATCACGTCTCATTCATTTTTACTGGCTAAACATGCACGGTGATATGGCAGTATATGCCGCTATGGAACGATAGCCTCCAACTACATGCATCTCTGTTGATTCCACAAGCTACGGATGATCTATCTCGGTCTAACCCATCGACAACGCAGGGGCTAGTTCGTACATTGTTGCCAACAGTACGAATTAAATCGTATCTAACGATTTTTTTTTGCTTTAGGAACGGTGAACGTATTTTAATCATTGCCCAAATTAATGCTAGGTCTCTTCCAGGTAGTTTTTATGACATAAGAGAATATATTTTAATGCAAGACTTTGATATCGTAGGTGTTACGGAAACTTGGCTAAAACCGGACATTTCAAATGATACTGTTAGTATAAGAGGTTACTCACTTTTTAGATCAGATAGAAATGACAGAAGAGGCGGTGGAGTGGCTTTGTATGTTAGAACGAGTATGAAATGTAGTATTATTGAGGATTTTCTTTATGACGCGAGTAGCAACATTGAGTCTTTATGGGTGAGAGTTAAAGTCAACAAAAACATATTTGCTGTAGGGGTTGTGTATAGGCCACCAAATGTTCCATATCAGTCTCTTGCAATACTTGATGATCAATTATCATTAATGAATCAAAGCATCGATAATGTTATTTGTATGGGAGACTTAAACATAAATATGTTGAATGTCTCAACTCCTGAATTTACACTCCTATCGAATATTATTAACGACCATAATATGAAACAGATCATTGAAGAAGAAACCAGAGTTACAGCTAATTCGAAAACTCTTATCGATCTAGTTATAGTTAGCAAGTTAATGCGCATTTCTAAAACCGGCACTGTCAATATGCCTTCAGTGACTGATCACTTCCTGGTTTTCTTTTGTGTGGAATGTGTAGAAAAAAGAACTGATCCAAGATATGTTAAATGTAGAAGCCTAAATAGAATAGATCAGGGAACGTTCCTTCAAACTGTGTCTTCTATTGACTGGCTTGGGGTTTTGCATATTACTGATATCGATAGTAAAGTACGATACCTTAATGATTGTATAAATTACGTGTTTGATATATGTGCGCCTATTCGTACAGTCAAAATTACTAAACAGTCATACCCTTGGGTAAGTTCTAACACGAAATTTCTTATAAGACTTCGCAATAAAGCTTATTCAAAATTTAAACGGCATAGAAGAGATAGCACCTCCAGTAATACAGACAAAATTAATGGTTTATGGATTTACTATAAGCAGCTAAGAAATCTTGTAACAACTACAATTAGGTTAGAGAAAAAAGCTTATTTTGAATATAAGCTTGATCAAAATAAAAACAGTCGCACTTGGTGGAAAACTATTAGCGAGATGGGTGCACATTCGTCAAAACATTCATCAAATCTAACTAGCGATACAGTATTATGTAGTCCTAATGAGCTGAATGAAGGTTTTATCAACTCAAGACCTTCTGCGTCAATTGATGTAGGTAAACTTTTTTATTATGAAAATCATATTTCTTCAAAAGTATCTTCATACATGTTTCCTAAACTAGCCACAAGAGATGATATAATCGATTCATTTAACAAAATCAAGTCAAACGCTGCCGGTTGCGACAACATCTCACTTTCAATGATAAAGATTGTTTTTCCATATTGTCTGGATGCAATTACTCATATTATTAATGTATGTATAGAAAGCAAAACAGTGCCAACTACATGGAAACTTGCCCGTGTATCGCCACTTCCAAAAAAGGATAACCCTCAAAGTGCAAATGATTACCGGCCCATCAGTGTCCTTCCGATTTTCTCAAAAATCTTAGAGAGAATTCTTCATCAGCAAATCATTTCACACATAGACCACAATCAATTGATACCTAATAATCAATCAGGCTTCCGCAAACATTATAGTACTGTTACAGCACTTGCAAGTATATGTGATGATTATATATCCGCTATAGATCAAGGCTTTGTAACAACCTCAGTTCTTTTGGATTTAACTAAAGCATTCGATTGTTTAGACCACCGGATGTTGCTAGCGAAGTTGCATTACTTCGGTTTCTCTGACGATGCTATAAAAATATTCAGTAGTTATCTCATGGACAGAAAACAACAGGTTAAGGTATTGTCTAAAAATGGCTACGAATTATCAGATGTACTTCCTGTTACCACTGGAGTACCTCAAGGTTCTATATTGGGTCCTATATTTTTTGCTTTATACTTGTCAGATATCTTAGATGTGGTAAAATATTGTAAAGTGCACTCGTATGCCGATGACACACAGTTATACCTATCATATAATCCAGTAGAAGTAACTTCTGCCGCACATTTGATCAATGATGACTTGCAAAACATAGCAAGCTGGCTTAAACAACATGCCTTAGTATTAAATAAGAATAAAACTGTGTCCATAACATTTAAGTCAAAACGGTCTAAGTTTGATAGTAGACAAGTGCATTTGTATGTTGACGATGATTCAATAACTAACTGTGATACTGCGAAAAATCTTGGTATTACTTTTGATGAAACTCTCACTTTCTCTTGTCATGTGAATAAGCTAGTTCAGGCTTCATATCTAAAACTTAAATCCTTATATAGTTTGAGAGATGTATTATCAAGGAAAACGAAACAAAAGCTCATCAATTCATTAATATTATCAAAGATTGAATACGGCGATATAGTATATGGTCCTTGTATTACCTCACATGAATCATACAGATTGCAAAAAATACAAAATGCCTGTATACGTTTCATCACAAAAGCTTCAAGGCGCGAACACATATCACCTTATCGGAAGGAGCTTAGCATGCTTACCATGAATCAGAGATGGCAGATTCATATTTTATGCCTAGTGAGGTCTGTAATGATCCACAAAAAGCCAAAGTATTTAGCAGAAAAGCTGATATTGAGGTCTCAGGAAACTGATGCGAACCTTCGACATGCCTCTTATACTCTATCTATACCAAAGCATTCCACTGCCTTCTTTCAGTCTGCTTTTTCATTTATTGCGCCAAATTTATACAACACCGTTGTTCCTCCGACATTTAAAAATTTGTCTTTTTTAAAATTCAAAACGAAAATGAAAGAAATTATGTTATTACATAATAGCTCATAACATCACGTTACTAGTTTCTTGTTTTGTATCTCTGGTAAGTTGTATTTGCATACTTAATTCCTTGTTTGTTTGTTTTTTATTCTTAATTTTAAGTAATTTAATTAGATATAGTTAAATCATTCTCATTGCATGTGATGATCAATCTTTTATCTGTATTAACATTCTTTGATGCTACATGTTTATTAATTGCCCTGGTTGGTATTAATATCAGCTTCTGCTGCTACCCGCCAGGTAAAATAAAGTCCTGTTTATTATTATTATTTATTATTTATTTATCTCGTCCCGGCGATGTTACGTAGAAATACGATATTTTGGGGGATTAGCAGAAACTAACCACTAGAATATCAGTAGTGCAGTACAGACCGGTTAGAGCTAGTAGGTAGGAACCTACTTCCCCTTTTTTTCACTACAATAGATTAGACGCTGCAAATCAGAGAATCGGGAAAATCCAGCAAGTCATAATCGCTATGAAAATGGAATGGAAATTGAAATCCTTTTTTTGCTCAAATTTTTTCCAAGACGACACTGCATTTGTTTAAGTTCAAGAAGTTTTACCCTGGATATAGCGATCAATTTTTATTGTATGACATTATCGGAAAATTGACTAAAATTCCATTTCCTTGACCAGTATTTATGATTTCTGGAAAATAGTTAACAACCCTGCTTCGACATGCTTTTTATTTAAAGAAGAAAGGGAGGCTTTTATTCTCAGTTGGAAGTCTCACGCTGTAGTGGTAAGTTGTATGTAATAGGTATCTGATTTACCACTATGACTGATACGAGTGATACGCCAGATCCTTCGAGCCCGAATTTGGACGTTGTTGATTATTTACGAAATAATTCATTTAGCGCTATTCAATATGATATGAAATTAACAATAAAACGGAATGGTAGATCAACGCCATCAATGTCCTTATTAGTTATGGTCGGTAAAAATCAAAACAGAGGTTTCAATATAAATAATTACGACAAGACTAAGTAGTTAATGGCATCAAGTACGCGGAATAAACTCTATTGTTGGAATTGTGTTTTGTTTTCGAATGATAAATCTTCAGTTTGGGACAAAACTGGTTATAATTACAAAATCTATACAGTTCGAAAAAGAGACATCGAAAATTTTAACGAAAATGTACGGGAAAACCGAGAAATTTTAAAAAGATTATTTGATGCAGTCGTTTATATATCTAAGGGAGAGTATTCTTTTCGTGGACATGGTGAAACGTCTGTATCTGACATGGGAATTCAAAGAATTGATGGATTTTTTGAATACTTATGATCTAAAATTAGAACGGTTTTTAGTCGGTGCTACAGTTTTTTTGGAACTTATAAATCTATTCAAAATGATTTAATTGCGAGTATTAGTTCAGTAGTTAAAGGTAAAATTCAAGAAGAATTGCATAGTACGGCTTTTTTTTCGTGGGAAATCGATGAGATTACTGATATAGCTTGTAAAAGTCAACTTTCTGTCATTTTTCGTTACGTTATCGGAGGTGATATTAGGCAGTTTTCGTTACTTACAAATTGAGGTTCCGTTTAACGCTATTTGACAACTTTGACATTTGCACTTCGTTTTACGTATACCCTGTTACCCGATACTTTAAAGTGTCAGCCGTGTCAACAGCGAATAGCTGTTCGGCTAGTGATAACTAAAAATACCCCAGATTGAGTCTTGACGTATCAGTTTTAAGCTTTGAAGGAATGCAGGGCTGTACTGAGTGCAAGTACTTTTTTTCTCCAATTGTACGTTGTACGTTTTAACCAACAAATAATAGGTTTTAACCAATGAATATCCCACTAGTGGTGCAAGTTGTTCATTGAATCGTCGTTACTGCTAAATATAGAAGTATTTTATAGTCTCTAACAATATACAAATAAATAAAATAATCTATTTCTTTTAACCAACCATTTTTGCTGCGCATTTCTGGATATTGAAGCAATTTGCTGTTTAAAAAAAATAGTCATTACATTTTGGCAGTGAGATATTCAGTAAGAATATTATTAATACGGTCCTGATCGCAGGATTGCCAATCAACACCACTAGTAAACAATTAAATTTGAGGTACACTTCTTCGTCAGCTGATACCTATCAAATAGACGTCAAGCCAGTTTAAAGTATCAGGTAACAGAGTATATATCGTAACCGCTAAATGCCGGTATTGTACGGACGATAGCCATAACGATTAACGAAGCGACACGCATGCGCAGCACGAATAACAGTGACACTGGTTTTGACTTTTGAGTAGATCTGCAACAACAACAATTTATCCGTCGGTCTACAAAAATGTTTTCAAATTCGTCAAGTTCAAAGAGTGTGTTACAAATAATAAAAAGAGTCAAGAGTTCGCTTTACCGAGGAAGACGACCAAATTTTATTAACAGAAATACTGGCAAATAACCCTTATGCAGATCCTTCCAAATGGAACCTAGTGGTTGCCAATTTCTTAGAGGCAACTGGAAAACACGTCTCGGTGAGAGGCGTCAGAGAACATATACAATATGTGTTGAAAAAATTTGAGGAAAAGGAGAAGGAAAACATGTACCGGTGAGTGTCAGAGCATTTTATTTGCCTATTATAGTATGTCTGCGAGTCTATGAGTGCTTTAACTGGGTGTCAGATGATGTAGGATTAGTAAGCATACTGTTTAGTGTGGTCTATATTTTATAAATATTTTTAGTTCAGGGGTTGAAGAACCATATAGTAATTTGGATCACTTGCTTCAAGAGGTACTGGACCTTATTAATAGTATTTTGGCAGAAAAAGAGAAGGTCAAATCAAAAGAAAGGTCTGATGAAACTGCAAAGCAATTGAGGGATGATTTTGCCAGAAAGCTTCTAGAACCTGTTAAACTGAAATCAGATCCAATTACGCAGTTCATAATGAAGAAGGGAACCAAGCGATTTTTCAGGAATCTATTGTGCCTGATAAAAATATACCTGTACAAGTTTTAGCACGTATGTAATAGCTTCAGTAATAGTAATAACATTTGTATATCATTCAGACACATACACTTCAATGGAATCATAATTTTACCATTTTTGAGCAACTAAAATCTTATATAAATAAATGAGTATTTGGTAAAAGTTTCAAAGTTTCATATAGCCTTGTCAGGTATTTAAAGAGATTTTTGAAATCAGTCTCTTTAGTTATAATGTAGATCCAATATAACAACATTTGGTAAGAGCTCAAAAAATATGTTGCGATAATTTGCTATAAACAAATTTTAGACTTACACAGTAGTGTTGGCAGTGGTACTGAGCAGGAAGTATATGGCACCAATCCAACAGGGAATACACACGAATTGTATTTAACATTGTTTGAGGCACTTTTCTGTTAGAAAATTTTGAAAAATTAGAAAAAAATTGGCACTTTCTTTCCCTGCCTTCGAATTTCTTGAATTAAACACACTAAACATTGTAATGGAAGAAGGTTTGTTATGATATTGGTTATTTGTATGAGAAAATTAATTACAGATGATAATGTTGAAAAAGAAAAACTTCCAGAGTCACATGAGGAAACAACAACCGAAAAAGAAGGAGAGGCTCAGGATAATATTGCAGGTATTATTACTCATATAATTATAAAAATAAATTACTTTGTCAGGTAGCTAATTACACATAAGGACATAAGTAATTAAAGAAATCATGTTGGCATGGACATAATTTAGGAAGAGCATTATATAAATCATTTATTTTTATCTATTTTATTTAAATAAGCAATATTTATCAGAATTACTTAGAAATTTAATGTCAAGATATATAAAATTACAAGGGGTATCTCATGGTCCATGCATTTGTACACCTCTTTCCACTTTTGGTGATATTTGGCAATGCACCACTGCCATTTCTACTGGCATTACCAATCAGGGGCGGATCCAGAATAGAAATTTTTACTGTAATCTAAAGAAAAGATACTGGCTTATGTACAAGCTAATAAGGTTACCTTTTAGGACTATATTTCTTGTGTTCTAGGACCTAGCAGGAAAAGAAAATGTCGAGTGGCAAAAAGCAGCATGAAAAAAACCACCATGCAGTATTTAGAAGAAAAAAATGCTGCAAAGCTAGAAATAAGGAAAACTGAGTTGAACCTGGAGAGTAATAGGCAAAAGCTGGAAAGCGAAAAACTTCAATTCGAACAACAAAGACTTGCTTTTGAAAAGGAAAAATTTCTCCTGGATAAAGAAGAAAGGAAAGCATTGATGGATTTATTGGAGAACCAGTCCATATTAATAAGTTCTCTTATGAGAAAAAATAATGTTTAGGAACGTACTTTTTAAACTATATGTATTTCGGTTTTTCCACATTTTCTTCCCATACCATAGGTATTTCAGTTTCGTTTCGTTAACTGTGTTTTTTATTTTTGATAATCATCTCATTATTTTATATGACCAGTAATATTTTGTGTTGAAAGTTTTGTGATGTTTTGTACTTTAGGGTTGTATATATTTTCTTTAATGTTGTTTAATAGAATGTTTGCAGTTTATAGATTGAATTGCTTGTTGGTATAAAATAAAAATCAATTTGAAGTTCAAATATTAGTTTTAATAATTCACATTTACACAAAGTAAAATCTAAATCTAATATCTATAATACATCAAAAAGCATATTACATAGACACAAAAATAGATACAGACAATTTTATCCGACTTCTTCATTGCTACAACCCATGCAGGTATTCTTCCAACTCGATAGGATTGCAGTTAAATGACTGTGCAGTCTGGTTGCCGTACAGACAAGAATGACAATTTGTCAAAATAACTGCCACCATATACATTTTTGCAATCTCTTGTAATAAGAGTTTTTGATTTTTCTTAAAATCCAGGAACGCAAATTCTGAGAGAACTTTTCCAAATCCCCACTCTACAGCTATTCGTACCTGGCTCATTCTCACATTAAATTCCTGCTGTTGTGCATTAATACCATCACGATTTGGATATGGACACATAAGCAATTCTCGAATACCATATGTCTTGTCACCATAAATGATAAATTTTTCTCCATTTGGAAACCTTGCAGATTCCTCTAATTGACTGTACAGCTGGGAGTCCCTAAGTATACCGGCATCATACTTTCGCCCTTCATACCCCCCTTTTAGGTTGACAATGATACCATCAGGACGTGTGACTGCCTGGTACTTAACACAATGGTACCTCTTGTGGCCCGAATAATAAGCCTCTTGGTTTTCTGAGGGTCTGCATATGGCTCGAGTAGTGCCATCAATAAAAGCCCAACAGTTAGGAATGGGGGATCCTTTTAGGTGTATTGCATTGGCATACATCCTTAGTCTTTCCAAATTCAACCAGGGCAAGTTCCGCAAATTTGAAAGAAGATGACCAAAGTTGTCATATACATGGCTTACCATGACATCAATTATTTTTGATAGGGCGGTCATTGATCGTCCAAAGAACCAAAGAATGGCTCTAGGTCAGCTAACCTGTTGGGGTAGCTCAATCTCCTGAGCAAAATACAAAGCGCTTTTTGTCCAGAAACCTTATGTTGGCTGTCTGTATTAAGCTCATCTGGAATTCAGAGTGCTTGTACCAATCTCGAAATATGCCGGTTTTCGAAGCGAAAATTCACTTTACACTCCTGTTCCGAGAGCATATCTAAGTTGAAGCTCCCGTAAAGGTCGGCTCTGTATTCGATGCTGTTGTCGTCAAATACTTCCAACAAGATCGCATCTTCAAAATCTGAGTCATCACTGGAGTCCAATAAAATCAACTCGTCCATCATTTTAGGGCAAACTACAGCGAACACTATTGGGTAATTATGATTTTCTTTCAAACAACTACCTTCACAATACTCATCTGCTATTTTGACGTTATGGTGTCAAAGTTGTAGCTCAAAATAAGGTTAGCGGGCATCTTACAGTGGTGGGTAAATATTTATTTATCTGTCAAATAGCGGTTTTGACAACGTATTTGTTAACCGAAGCGGTAAGATTAAATAAGAACAACGAAAGCTGCCTATTGTTGAAAGATTTGTAGGGTTCTATGATGTCAGTAGCGGAAAGAATGCGGAAAGTCTATATCAGCTGTTAGTAACAGAATTTCCAGACTGATTTAAAACATAAACTGATCACCCAAACATATGATGTAATCAGAAATACAGTAAAATCGCGTTATACGATATGCAGACATCGAAAAAACTAAATCTATTTTTAGACAGCTTCAAGTGACGCGACCGAAAATCCGCCTATCACTTTCACATATCGCCCGGTTCCGCGGTCGCCCTTAAAACTAAGATATAATACTAACAACATCTATAACGCTACAATCTAATTTTTAATTCCATCTTGGGCCTGTTACAAGATTTTAACGGTTTTCAATCTAAAATTAAGAATATAGCCCCTCGTGCTTTATTTACACACAGCTATGCGCATAAATTAAATTTGGTATTGAGTGAAGCTTGTAATGGAATTAAAGGAGTAAGGATATTTTTTTCGAATCTGTCAGGGTTTTCTTCATTTTTTCAAAATCTAGTAAACGGTCAGAAGTTTTAAATAGAATAGTTGATCGTAGGATACCAACCAATGCTCCTACTCGTTGGAATTTTTCATCCACAGCTATTCTAACAGTAGAGTCGCATAGAAGAAAACTTATTGAAGAAGAGATATATTTTTAGAAAGTGGATACAGCGACATGGAGGTCGACAGTATGCACAGCGCTATAGAGCATCAACAGAAATTCGTACTTGTTTACACAGTGCAAGACTGGATCAATATATTCCACTTGGCCAGATCTCAGAGAAAAAAGGAAGCTCCACCATACAACGTTCGAGAACTCAAATTTTCCGATTTTTTTTATTTGTCTCAACTTTCGAAGTTGATTATGAAGAATAAATCCCGATATGTATATGGAGAAGTAGTTAACTGGTTGAAAGTTAAAAGTTTTCGATACTTGAAATACAAGCCCGGTATTCTTCAGTACCGATACGACTTTACGTCAGATTACGAAGAGACAAATGTATTGGGAAAAGGCAGCGCAGTTAATATACAAAAAGTGCAATTGTCAAAAACTTACAAGAAGGTGCGTCCGATAAGTTTGAAAAGGAAAACGGATTTGTTAAAATTATGCCGTGATGAAACTATTCCTGAACAATTTTACTTATGGTATGAGTCCTTACTAGTTTCCCAAAAGGAAGATACGGTACCGGCACCTGCTACAGACGACAGTGTTTCGGAGGTTAATTTCATTTTTATATTATTAAAACTATGTATCTAGCTTTGATCAATAAAACATGTTCTAAATAACCACAACTGATTTTCACTGGGAAGTTAAAGTTTAAGTCCTATTTACTCAATTGTGTATTGCGACTTAACGGCTTTTTGCAGTAAACCGTCGATATATTCATTATATACGGGGTTTAGATAGACTTTTTCCAGGGATCTTAAATATAATATACTTACTTAGTCTCTTAATTTTCATGTTAGGGCTCCACGATATATACCATTGAAGAATCTTGATAAGGAGTGGAAGGACACCAGTCCAGCGACCAGGCTGGTTTATCAGAACCATTCCCCCAGCCTTGTCACTACGAGGAAGTAGCTGGGGATCTATTCGTTGCCCCAGCTATTATGCATTGGGACATTGCGTATCCTCGGATGTGGTAATGCTTAAGGAAATCGCTAGAGTGTTCAGGTTGGATCTACATATATCTAATTATATGCCTCTATTAGCTAGCAGAACTATTTTCAGAAAAAAGTATGGAGGAGTGGGAGAACTCCTGTCTCAACGACGGAAACGAGGCGAAGTCGGAGTTTTGTAGAAGGAAAACCGAGCAATATTCTACCTGGTTACCAAATTCAAGTACTGGAGCAAGCCGAACAACCGCACGATTTTTAATTCGCTGCGGTCTGTTCGGCAATATGCTCTACAGAATAATATTTATCACATTGCATTCCCAAAACTTGGCTGTGGTATGGACCACAGAAACTGGGGTGTAATACAGAGAATGATGATACATATTCAAAGATATTGAAATCAACATTCGGACATATGTAGCTTGAGCGTTTTTTTGACTATATATTTTATCATAGAGTTTTCGGTTGAAACTTCGTTTTTCCCTAAAAAAACCGAATGGGATGCGCTGAAGGGTTCAGTTCTCGGCTGGCAGCCCCATTTAAACTGGAAGCCCTTCGACTGTTTTGACTGTTTCGACTGTACAATATTATCACTATGATTAGAAATCTAATATTTCTTCTACTATAAACAGTTAATTTTTATATAATTGATTAGCGTACATTTGAAATACTTCACTGAACTAGCTTCTTTGATTTGCTGGGGCAATTTGTTATATTCACTGAGTCCTTTGTACATCAGTGATTTCATTGTGCTCTTCATATTAGTCTTATTTAAGTAAAAATTAGAATTAGTTCTCGTATTATAGAAGTGGACTTCACTATTTGTTCTTAAACGATCAGCTAGATAACTTGGTGATACATCTTTCATAATTTTGAAAATAAAAACCATAGTTGTTAAATAGAAGTCATTGTAATGTGTTTTAACATATCGTTAATTCTTGTATATCTAGAACATTGCAGTATTATTCTCATTCCTCTGTTTTGCAATTTTTGTAAATTCCCTAGTTTATTTTTATTCAAAAAATACAATAATGATGAGCCATACTCAAAATGAGGTTTTATTATTGTATTATAAATAGTGATTCTTGCAAACATTGAAAGGTGTTTTGAAATTCTTGAGAAAAAGTAATTTTTTTGAAATTTTCTTGATAATATAATCACAGTGACTATATTTTTATCTATCATAAATCCAAGACATTTGATTTCATCTACAATGTCCAGGACTACATTCTCGACTATAATTTTAATACTGCTTTTTATTACCGCCTTGATTTTAAGCTCTGTAGATATTATCATGGCCTTAGTTTTTTGAGTATTTAGTTTTAGTATGTTAGATTTTAGATGTCTTTCAATGAGTGCAAGGTCCCCATTCATCATACTAGCCCCCCTCATCTAAGTTCGTGCAAGATAAGTAGAGCAATGTGTCATCTGCAAACATATTTAAGGAGCAGTTTTGCGGTACCAGTTCCATATCATTCAGATATATGAATAAAGACAAAGGGCCAAGGGCACTACCCTGTGGGACTCCACAATCAACGGAAATAGTGCCTGAAAATGAAAATCCTACCTTAGTCCTTTACTGTCTATAATATAAATAGCTCGTAATCCATTTCAGTACTGTGCCACCAATACCATAGTGTTGAAGTTTATGTATTAATATTTGCCTGTCTATTGTTTCAAAGGCTCTTTTGAAATCTTCAGTTATATAGTTATTATCGTCTATGAAGTTTTTCCACTCATTAATTATAAATTGTAGGGCTGTTTCACACGAATGCCCTTTGCGAAATCCAGATTGCTTTGACATGAGTATCTTATTATTTTCAAAATACTCTGTAACCTGTTTATATACACAGATTTCCAGAATTTTTTCAAGTGGTGGCAATGTGTTAATCGGTCTAAAATCGGACGCTTCAATAGTGTTAGATACTTTAGGAATAGGTGTCACTGTACTAATTTTTAATTGATCTGGGAATATTCCATAACTTAACGAGGTGTTAATAAAATTCAAGATTACATGGCCAATGGAGTACAAGGTATATTTCAGGATTTTTGGAGTGAAAATGTCTTCCCCGTATGTTTTATTTTCAAGGGAGAATATTATATCTTTCAGCTCATGGAATTATATGGATCTGAAGTAAAGTTGTTAATGATTTTACGACGTTTCTTTTAAAATTGCTACTTTTGTAACATGTCAAAACATCCTGTATAAATATATGGTTTAATTCAATCCGCATAGTTGCACTATGGAATGATGATACGAAATCCGGTCTCCGGTGTTGTAATACAAGATGTCACCAGGTCGACCACTTTCCCGTGCATGTCGACTAAGATTTTTTGTTTATTGAATATACGGTGGGTACTTTAAGGATGAACAGGTTGTTTCATTTTCTACCCTTAACACAAAGTATTACGAGGCGATCCTGCCACTTGACGATTCTGGTGTTAGTTAATGGTGGTAGATACCAAGAGCTAAATGGAACCAAAGTATAAATGGGTAATGCCAAGTCGCAAGAAAAGATTGTGATCAACCAGGCTTCCATTGGCGATGCAAGGGGCGAGATGGTAAACCCAAAAGGAAGTGGATTTAGTTAAACAGAGGTTCTGTTAATAGTTCTGGTTGTGGCAGCAGCAATTGTTTCTGTATTTTGGGCCATGAAATATTGCCGAAACAAACTAAGGCAGACTATTAGAAGAGGAATAGACAAAAATGAACTGCAAAAATCAAGAGACGAACTAAGGATGGAAGGAGTTTAACAGTGTTTCTCTTTCAGATCAGTGCCTCTCTTTCAGTGCTTAAATAGTCTGCCTTATGGTTACAGAAGGTGAATATTGATGGAACTGGATATAAAAGTGAACATAAAAGAAAAACAATTATGGAGACAATTGTACCTAAGATATTATGAATTGTAGTATAAGCCGGCACGTAAGTTTTTATATTTTATTGTTTTATTTTGCTGCAAAAATATGGACCCGCTTAGTAAAGTTTATAACTTGAGGTATTTTATATTTTAATGCGAGACAAACTTTGTGATATTTTGAATTCACTAAAAATATTAGCGCGTACTTAGTATAATTAAATTACGACAGACGAAAAGGCCCTATTGTTGAATCCGAAGTCAAAGGGGTACAAGATTATTATTCTCAATTGAGTAACGAAACTTCTGCTATTAACTTAAAATGGAAAAATTCGAATTGGGCAAAGAGGATTTTTTGTCTATTAAAAATACTACAAAGGAAATCAAAAAAATTAAGTCAAGTTGATTGACTCAGTACTTCCCACACATTACGGTGATACCAAACCATCGCCCCAATTTCTTCCCTACCCAAAGAAGGTAGAAAACGGTCAGAAACCCCTTAAACATCTAAAAACGAAGTTTGAGCTGTTTTCATATTTTTAGTTTTTTTGATTATTGTTACGCTGTCACTGACACAATTTCTAACAAGCATACGCGTTTTCCATCCTCACCACTGTAATAATAATGTGTCAAAATTTCATTAGAATCAATTTAATAGTTTCCACATTACAACATACAAAGCGATCCAAAGCAATAAATACTCGTATGTATACAGAAAATTCTAAGTCCCTTAGTTTTGGTAATAGGCAAGGCAATGTTCAAATGGACCTAAAAAGCTGATTTTTGTCGCTAGGTCTTCCTTCACAGGTCAGTGGATAGCCTATTATTAATACAGCAAACTTTTCAGTTTTCCAACCCCCCACCACCCAACTACCCCAATTTCACCCCCACCCAAAAAAACTCAGAAAATGGCCAGGAACCTCTAAAACACTTAAAAACGAAGTTTGAGCTGTTTTTATATTTTTAGTTTTTTTATTATTTCTGCGCCGCCACTGGCACGATTTATAAAAACCATACGCATTTTCAATCCTCGCCATGGTAGTAATACTGTGTCAAAATTTCATTAAAATAAATTCAACAGTTTCTTCGTTGCATAATATAGAACGATCTAAAGCAATACTCGTATGTTTATACGACAAAAAATTCTAAGTCCTTTGGTTTTTGTACTAGGCAAGGCATGGATGGACCTAAAAAAGTTATTTATGTCACTAGGTCTTTCTTCACAGGTCAGTGGACAGTCTATTATGAAAGCAACAAATTTTTCAATTTTACAACCCCCCACCCACCAACCACCCCAATTTCACCCCTACCAAAAAAAAGTAGAAAATGATCAGAAACCCCGAAAACGCGTAAAAACGAAGTTTGAGGCATATTTAAAATTTTTTGTTTTTTGCTAATTACTTCGCCGCCCATGCAGCGATTTTCAAAATTATAGGAGCATTACCTACTACGGCACCACAGCATATCGCTGCCCAAATTTCATAACAATCCATCCAGCCGTTACTGAGGTTACGTGGCTAGAAAAACGCGTACAGACCGACAGACAGACCGACAGACCTACAGACCGACGGAAATGCGTGACGTGGATTTTCGTTATGTAGACATCATAAAACGTCTAAAAAACGTATTATCTCAAAATCGAAAATTTTCGCGATCACAATACTCCCCTCACCTACCGGTGTGGGAAGTAAAACTTTACCGGGAAATTGTAGATTTTGGAAATCAACATTGTAACAAAGACAAATCAAAAATGTCTTCTTTTGATCTAAAGGTAGCTACGAACCTTTTACCGGTGATGGATGATACGGAAGCCAACACTTCTAAATTAGTAGAAGCTATAGAGTTTTATTCGTCAATGATTGACAATGATAGTAAAGCTATTCTGATCAAATTTGTTTTAAAAACGCGAACTTCTAACAATGCTAATTGCATTGAATGTGAGTGTGTGTGTATGTGTGAGTGATTTAATATCTGACATGAAGAGGCATCTTCTGACTAAAAAATCAGACACCGCCCTTCAGGCACGCTTGTTCGCCGCTAAGCAGGGAGAAAAAAGTATAGCTGATTTCACAATGAAGCCTCAAGTATTTCTGGAGCTCTGTACAGTTGCGAGGATCATTTTGATGTAAGTTTACTAATAGCGTTTAATTATTACCCAAACGTATTCACGGTGGTGTTTTTCAGCTGGAAAATGATGCAGAAAACTGGCAATACTACAGGATGATTGGACAAAGATTACGTTTGAAATCTGGAGTAAAGCCTCATAGAAATATATCGGAAAAGACTTTAGTTATTTCTCAGTTAAGCCCACAATCCAAAAAGAGAAAAGCTGAAGTAATAGATACAGTAAAACGGAAGCTTCAATCAAAAAAAAAAAACATTCAAAGAACCTCAACAAGTTCAAGTAAGGGACTAGCATATAGTGAGGATTTGAAATATATATCGGTAGTGTCACCACCAAATAAAGCAGCTAAAGGGGTTCAAGTCAAACCAAACATGAAAACAGCTTCAACTATTACCATATCTGACACTGTGGAAAAATCAACCAATACCACAGCCCTGAACATTGAACGGTCAGCAGTGAAACATGTTATGATTTCTAATATCAGTGGTAATAGTACAAGTGCTGGTTCTTCTGCTGATGCTATTTCAACACCACAAGAGAGTCATGCATCAGGCAGCAATGGAAACACGAGTAAAGTAATACCAGAGCACGAAATATGTAAATTAGAAAACAATAGTCGCTTTTTCTTGGGTTTGCCAGAAGACTGCTATTTTATGTTAAAATTAATAGCTCAAGAATCAAACTTGAATATGAATGTGTATTAATAACATTGAGAAAAATGGACTAACGATAAGTTTTCTAGAATAGGAATAGACTTCGGTGGGAGTATAAGTGAAATTTCTAAAATTTTCAATAAGAGTGTTCCACTGATAGTTGCATTAATGAAACAATTAATTATTTGGCCTTCCAACACGATGATCAAAAAATTGGTACCAAATCAATTTAAAGCATATTACAGTAATGTACAATCAATAATTGAATTTGAAATAGAAATTGAAAAACCCTCAAACTCACGACAACAAGCCCTGACATGGAGTGAATATAAAAAATGCAACACAATTAAATATCTTGTAAGCTGTACTCCCAATGGACTAATAAATTTTATTGCTTGTGGATTTGGAGGACGTACACGTGATGTGCAAATTGTTGAGAAATCAGAATTTATGACCTGTTAGCTGTGTGATAATGGCAGATAGAGGTTTCAAACAGATAGGGAATATTCTGCATAGAGAAAATGCATCCTTATTGAGACCTCCTAGCGTCAGTACTAAAGAATATCTCTCAAAACTAGAAGTTAGAAAAAGTAAGGCGATAGCTGCTTTGAAACCACATTTTTGTATACGATCTAGAATTGCCCATCTGCTGGATCATGTTGTGATCATTGTGTGTGGCTTGGTAAATTTACAGGAACGTTTTATTAAGAAATGACTATTTGGATGTAGAAGGTTTACAGAAAATTCAGCCATTTTTCAGATTACAGTTGTGTAGGTATAAGATACTAAATTTCACAAATAAATAACTGAACTGTTATCATGCTTTGAAAGTAACAATAGTGTTGTAATACTTTATTACTGTCAGAAAGTGTATATTATAGGTTTTTTAAATACAGCTGCTAGAGAGTTCTACCTTACTTTGACATAATTTGAGTATGTTTTCTTAATTTTTTTATAATTAGTGATACAGCAGTGAAGTTGTACTGTTATAAAATTGTTAAATATCCCTATGTAAGTATATTTTTGTTTTTATGATTCATGTGTTGTATATAGTCTTCTTTTTTTTTAATGTCCTGGGTATCCTGACGTACCCACTCTACTGCTGAGCCCACATTTATTGTTTAAATGAAAATATATTGACCAAAAACAACTTTAATCTGAAGGATGCTTACATTTGAATGAGAAAAATGTTTTGTGTCAATTTGAGTGCTACTTTGAAACTCATATCCAAATTCTATGCTGAATTTTTTTTTTTGTCCTATATGATATGGCATCAATTAGAATTCTTATTATAAATATATTATTCTATACCTTGTAATGAGTAGATATTATAAAATAATGCACATACTAGATAGATTAGTCAGCATCAATTCGGTTAATGACATGACAATATTTTTGAACTCATCCCTTATATGATTTTCATTTACAATCCACTATTAATAAAAGTCAAAAACAAAAAAAAATTGAAGAAGACAAAAGCGTATTGAGTATATGATTATAATGTTACACAATTTGTTTTTAGAAGACAGCATACACTCTCAAAGAGCCCAATGGAATGAACTATATTTCAATTAGCACTTTGCATTTAGAAATTTGCTTATAACTGTCAATTGAAAAGGGGTTCAGTGTATGAATTTCTTGAAAGCTGTCGTTCTATAATCTAAAGTTAACATGCTTTGGATTTTTTCATAAGTTCTTATTCCATTTCATTGCTGGATAACCGCTTGTCGAAATCACATATAAAAAAAATGAATTTCAAAATTAATAATCCCTACAACATCAGAACAAAAACCAGTGAAATGTCAATAGTTGGCCAATTTAAGCATTAATTCATATTCAAGATAATATCACCTCTAAAAAGAATAGAAAGTATTAGTGAGCATAAAACATGCATATAAATGTAAAAGGAGATTAACATATTTTTGGGAATTTGAGTGTCATAAAGTGGATCCTGAATAAGAGCAATAGCAAAGACTACAGTATTATTATTTATTCATACATAAGTACAAGTAACATAATTTACATAGAGGTTTTGCAAAGTAGCTTGGTCTTAAACTAAAAGTACCACCTCTGTGTACAAAGGAAACAAGAATAATCCTTCATTTGCCAAAATTTTCAATAAACAAATACTGTACGGAATCTTATAATTTTTAGTTTTGTATGTCAAATAAACAATACAGCCACAAAAGGCCTTTTGTGTGTCTTTAAAAAATATGTTTTTGTTGCTGTGATACTACTATATATTCTAACATAAAAACTGTGTTCTTATGGCCAAAAATAATAAACAATATAATAATATATGATAGGTACAAAATAAGCTTTATAAAATTTAATAGTAACGAAGCTAGTACAAATCACTATAGCAATTTAATCAGGAATTTAATAGTACTATTAAACATATTTTAACTTAATGCTGAAATACAGGTAATGGATAGAATCAAAAATAATTTGAGGGCCACACATTCACTATAGCTTATGGTGGACATTTGAATAGTAATGAATTCCCCAATGTTTCACTAGAATGTGAAGTCCTAAATTAATTTGTAGTTGAAATTAAGCCTATTCAGGCAGCTTAGAGGAGACTGCCTTTTGCCAAAATGATGTAGCCTTTTGCAGCAGATTTTCACAAACGCAATATTGCTTTCTACTTCAACTATTGAACCATCTCTGCTTTGTTCAAAATCTGGTGATGCAACACAAAATAATCCTTTTACCCTACCAGCTAAAAGCATTTGCAGTTGCATCTGAGCCATAGGTTTTTTAGTTATTTGACTGTCCTTTAAATACTGCTTAAATGTTGAATCTTTTGAGAGACACTTTATTTCGATACAAAAATCTGCACTAAGAGCATCAGGGCTGGCTGCAAAAATTGGATATTTGTTATTTAAAAATATCCCTACCTTGCGTGCCTTTATTTTCTTTTTTTTGCAAATAATATCTAAAATTTCAACCTCTAATGATAGTCCTCTTCTCATTGCTTTTGTTGGTTTTAATTTAGTTGCACAAAATGGTCTCAACTAGACATCCATCAACAGAAGTGCACTGTGCTGCTTCATATAATTTTGATGCTGTAATACGTGCATACCGAACTTCAAACCAGGCACCACTACTCAGTGGCGTACACACGGGGGGGTTTTATTTATACCTACCGAAACTTCCTATCCTCAATGATTTGGTGTTCTTAAATATCCATTGTGCTATTCTAGTTGCTCCTAAAGCAGTTTTATGAACAGCCTTCTAATCAATGAACGAAGAATGAATATACATTTGTAGCATTATTACATTGTGCATTGCTGTAACCCCCCCCCCCCCTACAGATTAGGCTGTGTACGCCACTGCCACTACTTGATTGATCTCTAGTTACCTCTGATACCTTTCCACATGAAACCGCATCCATTTCGTGTTTGCAATATTCTATAACTTTGCTGTTGTTATATTGCTATGGTGGTTTATGACGGATTTGTTTATTAAATGAGATACACACACACACACACACACACACACACACACACACACACACACACACACACACCATACAGGTGCTCGTATTTGCTGTGACATCCATGAATTATCCTCAATTGTGGCCTCATCCAAAACATACCGACTGTTAGAGAGAGAAAAATTTTATCATCACGTGACTCTTTCCCGTTTCTTTTTACACTCCGTGGTTAGGTAGCTGTGTTCGCATGCAAGAACCTGACTTGTGACATCGATGTCACAGCAACTATAAAATTCACGTGTGTAACTTTATGCTTCCGTATTTGTTGTGACATCTTTAAAGGGATGCCACAGCAAATACGGAATTGTAGTGTGTATGACGAGCTGCATAAAAGCTGTGTTAATAATATGACTTCAGACAATAACCACTTGTTAATTTTTGTAAATTTTATATCATTAGAGATGGAGCAATGAAATTCGGATTCTAGCAAATATCGAAATAAACTGCTGAAACCAGAAATAAAGTAAAGCTTTATTTAAAAACCGTACAACATACAAAACAAAACAAACAGTCAAATCTGCTTTCTAAGCAATCATTAGATCTAGTCTAACACTTTTTTCCTCTGCGACCTTTTTTTCGGGTCTCGGAGGGCTTTGTTTGGAGACACTTTATTGACTAGGTTATCGAACAACTAGGACAACTCGGCTATTAACATCTTTATCTCTTTATCCTGAAAATCTTATGTCATAATAAAGTTGTTACCTAGCAAAGTTGTAATGAAATGACCTGCTTTAGCATCTCACAACTAATTGCAGCAGAGTAAATAAAAATGTTGTGCCAGTTCGGCCCTGTCCGCCATCTCGCGTTAGTCGCTCGAGCGATTGAATTCGCAAAAACGGGCCGACTTCCAGAAACCTGCTTGCTGTGGCCGCCAGCGTCGAGAACGCGGAGAGAACGTTCGAGAGCGGGCGACAGGAATTATATAAGAAGGAGCAGCGCAACCGGACAGCAGAGTTAAGCAGCGAGTCGCAATCCGTGGTCTACCAGTCGCGTGCGTAAAATAAATGGTCAGTGAAATAAAAAAGTAGAGTGAGGGACAAGCATAAATTAGTATAGTGACTGTAAATAAATTAGACTGATAGGTGACAGGTTAAGCGTAGGCATACCAGTGAATAAAGTTAGTGTAAATAAATAGTTTAATCCGTACCAAGTGTCTTCCTGCCCAATCAAATCAAAGACTTGTAACAGTGGTGTCAGGTGTGGGGTAGACTGATTGATTGGGCAACATGGTACGGACAACTAAGTGAATAAACTGTCAAAATGGCAAAATTCGAGAGCTCGACGAACGTGGTGCTGATAGCAGTAGGTTGCAGGCCGTTCTCCAGGATCGACTCCGACAAATAATGATGGAAGGGGGGAAGGGGGGGGGGAGATCCAGATACCTTCATATTCGAATCACCTGAATTCGAGTGCGCCAAACAGCTCCAATCAAAAAACGAAGCAAGCTCCAAACAGATTACTGCTGTAGCAAAGAACATCGAAGAAAGGATTGGAGCCAGAATCGACATCTTAGAATCGATAATGGAGAAACAAAAAGAAGATCTGCGAGACAACATCTTGCGAATGCAGCTTCAGGCTGCAAGCGTAGTCACACTAAGTGATCTGAAGGCAGGAGATTCGACCAAGCTGAGATTAGAACTTCCTCAGTATGATGGTAACACGTCCTGGCAGAATTACCTCCACTAATTCGGAGCGGCCGCAAACGCTAATGGTTAGTTATCTGGTTAAAAGGCGACAGCACTGAGAGGCGAAGCTTTATTTTTTATTTATTCATCGTATGGCTCAAAAACATGACAATAGTAAATATAGATTAAAAGAAAAACTATTATAACCTATACTAAAATAAAATATATACAGCTACAAACTAAGATACATAGTCTTTGGTATTTACAGGTTGATGTCAAGTTCTTTCAACCACTTCAGCGCCAACGGTGTGGCTATAAAGAACTCTTCTCGCGATCCCTGAAACGCACGCAGTTCACATTCGCTCGTAATATGGTTTATAGTTTGGCGGGCCGCGCCACAGTCACATAAGGGAGATTGCACATAGCCCCACTTGTAAAGGGAGTCGGCACATCTGCCGTGGCCTGTTCGGACTCTATTAAGTTTTACCCACTCTTTCCGGGGTAGTTCTGATCCTGGAAGTAAGGCTGCCCCCATAAATGCGCATCGTGAGTGGTGTTCCGCAAAACCTTACCACTGGGAGCACCATTGGTTTAAGGAGTCGAAGTTGTTGGTTTTAAGCCCTTCTGCATCCCTCATTGGTGGTTGTCGGGATTTAAGTCTGTTTATCTGCAACGGGGGTATTGCTCGGTGGATGGGCAGTTTCTTGTTGGCCGTAATCTTGTTATACTCCCTTAGAAGGGCGTCAGTCCTTCGCAACTGCGGTGGGGCTATTCCAGAGAGGCGAAGCTACAGATGTGCTTCAGAAGCTATCACTGACAGAACGAGGGGACTACGTACAGCTAGTCAGACATCTGGACATGAGATTTGGCCAAGTCAAATTCGGTCACGTTTTCCACGCTCAGCTGAAGAATCGCTGCCAACGATTAAACGAGACGTTGCAAGAATTTGAAGCAGATGTAGCCTGCTTTGTTCAACTGATATATCTGACGCGACAGCTCCAGAAGATCTAATGGAGCGACTAGCTGTGTAGGGCATTAGTAGGTGGCCTGCGTGATGGCGAAATGCGTCAAGCTGTAGCTCTGGCACATCCGGAACGTCTGGTGGTCGCACTAGCTAGAGATTTAGAATATGAGGCTGCAGGTTGTGAAAAAGACCCACCACTGCCAGGCCCGAGTTCCGGAATGTGAAGGTGAGACAGAAGTGCTGTCCCTAGTTGAGGAACTGCGGCGAGTAATTATCGAGGCCCGTCCACAAAAGGAAAGAGAGATCCGATTCTGGAATTGCGGCGAGATGGGTTATGTTAGAAGCCGCTGCAAGTTAGAGAAGAAGCCACTGTCGAAACCAAAAAAACTATGTCGGGTCGAAGACAAGAGGCAATCCTCAACCCGCGTCCAGAAGGCCGGAGGAAGAACTGCTCGTATGGCCTACGTTGGGCAGCAGATGAAGGACGCCATGACAAGAAGAACCACCGTGGTGGATGATCTCTGGCAGCCTATCGAACTCCAGAAAGACCAGGAGGAGGATTCTAGCCTGAAAATGATCAACCATCGAGTGGAAGAGGGAGGACCAACGACCAAGTTCTTCACCTAAAGTTTCACTTTACTCGCCCACCGTCAAGTCCTACAGTGGGACACTCTGGTGATGGAGAATGGGATCCTGAAACCAATGGAGGACAAAGGAGGGACCAGAGAAAGAAGACAGACCGTGATGGTACTAAGGGAGATTCGCAGCGGAACCAGTAGAGCTCATCTGGGCTTGGCCAAGATCCTGGAGAAGGTTCGGAAACGGTTCTACTGGTTTAGGTGCAAGGAAGATGTTAAGAAATGGTACAGGAATTGTACAGCTTGTGTTGCCAGCAGTGGTCCAAAGAGTTGTACGAAGGCTCCCACGCACCAATACAATGTTGTCCCTTCGAGAGGATCACTATCGACTACTAGCAAATGGGTCGAAGCTTATGCTCTGCCAAACCAGGAGGCCGCAACCCTTGCCGAGGCTCTGGTTTAGGACTGGATTTGTCGTTTTGGAGTCCCGCTCGAGCTGCATTCGGACCAGGGAAGGAACTTCGGGTCTGTGCCCTTCCGGAACCTGTGCAAAGCTTTGGGGATTAGGAAAACTCGGACCACGGCGTTACATCCTCAGTCGGACGGCATGGTGGAGAGGATGAACAGAACGGTGAATCGCTATTTGGCCGAGGTTGTCTCGGACCGCCAACGAGACTGGGATAGCTGGCTTCATCTGTTCCTATTGATGGCGTACCGCTCGGCAGTTCATGATACCACGGGAGATACACCAGCCAGTATTGTGTTTGGGCGATAACTCCGGCTAGGATATCATGTATGACCTCATGTTTGGCCGCAAATCAGGGAACGATGTGGCAGGCGAAGGCTACGTTGCCAACCTTCACAAAAGAATGGCCGAGGTCCATGAGTAAGTTCGGCACAATACTTGCACCGCAAGCGATCGGATGAAGGTGACGTACGACGTAGGGTCCAGTGAAACAGCATACCAATCCGGAGTCCTGGTCTGGCTGTACAACCCTCAGAAAGACCGAAGCCTGTCACCGAAACTCCAGAGCTCCTGGGAGGGCCCGTATGAGGTCGTCAAAAAAATCAACGACGTAATCCATCGAATCCAGAATGCCAACGGTAAAAAACCTAACGTCGTGCACTTCAACAGATTGGCTCCATTAGCTGGAGATAATGCGGGCACGCAAGTTAGAGAACTTGAGCAACTCAACCCGGAGATGAGCTTCGAAGATTTCATTTCATGGTCACCCACCCTCTAGATTTGACCCAAAACCAACAACATCAATAACAATCAGCGCCCATGTGAAACAAAATAAAAACGCTAAAATAAGGTATTATCGTTACTATTATTACTATCGCTGCTAAAAGTAAGACCTACCTTTTACCTATCTTTGGCTGAAATACGCGCTCTTCTCCAATGCTTCTCCCTTGAGCACCAAAGTGATGCTGATAGCAAAAGATACGTTTACACACTTTTACGCTCGTAGTGAAATGTGTATTCTGTAGAGGGCGCTCCAGAACAGACTTTATAAATGATGTTACAATTCAGGATGAAACCTGTGTGCTACAAACCGAATTGTGACATCACATACACAATCGAGGAAAATATTAAGCAGTGAGCGTAGACGAACATCGATGAACTCATCGGCGGCGTTGCCAAATGGTCGTCCCGAAACAGTAGAAAGGATGGATTTAAATGATAAATTAAGAGAGTTATCGCATGTATTGCTGTGACATCGGGGTGTAAGATGCCACAGCTAAGGCAGAGGTCACAGTCCACGATTATTCACGCACACGATGTCACAGCAAATGCAGTACATAAACACACACACACACACACACACACACACACACCTTCTCTACAGCACTTTCGGCAGTTTCAAAATATTCAAATAAAACACCCTTACTACTGTGTGCTTTGCCCATTTCAACTACTTTATTTAAAAATGAATCACCTTGTGATTCCATTGGTGGAACATTCCTAAACCGTTCACTCACCTTAGCAACTTTCAATGAAGTGCCTACTTTAGCTAGTGTTGGTTTCCTCCAATAGCATTCCACACTTGTTACTGCAGGTGCCATAGATCGCCTTAAAAGCCAAAACATCAGAGCTATAGTATGTTTACAGCCACCTTAAGAGTGAAATTAAATTATAATTTATATAATATAATAATTATCTTAAAAAGCAAAATGAGAAAATACAAATTTCAAACTACCTTCACTAGCAGGGCAACTGTGACACACACGCTCTTTAATCTCTTCCCCAGCTTCATCAATAGTTATAGTTACAAGATAACCTTTTTCATGAATCTTGTGTTCCGACGTTATTCTGTACTTAACAGTGTAAATGGCTCCTTCTCTCCTCAACTGGACATAGACATAGGATTAATGTCACCTCTGATTAAAACAAAAAAAAAATACCGAAAATAGTTCTTTCATACTTTTTCCATACAACTTACCTCTGGGTTTTACCATTTCTCACATTTGCTTGGACAAAATCTATATTAGTTCGACAATACTGGTCAATCATTTCGTGATCGACTTTAGTAAATTGGATGAATCAGCTTTTACAAAATTGCTTTCCATTTTAATAACAATTTAACAAAATCGCTAGACAGTCAAACTACGACAAAAATAACCGTGACGCTAGTGAAGTGAACTCAGAAATAATCATGTAAAAAAATGGAATTAGAGTGCTGTAAAATATCCAAAAACCTACAAATCCAAAAATTCAAAAATCCAGAAATCTAAAAATCTAGAAATCTAGAGATCCAGAGATCCAGAGATCCAGAAATCCTAAAATCCACAAATCCAGAAACCTAGAAATCCAGAAATCCAAATATCCAAATATCCCAATTTCCAAATATCCAAATATCCAAATATCCAAAAATCCAAAAATTCAATGAAGTTAGGGTTTGCCTACAGAATAGTAAGCATTTAACACCATATACTAAATATATAATATACAGTACCATCATCAAACCACATTTTGATTATTGCACAACTATATTATTCATGTGTAACAGTACTGATTTGCAAAAACTACAATTACTACAGAACAGGTGTATGAGATTTTTGTTGAATTGCAGTATATACAGGGTTATTCACGTTATTCGACACGGAGCATTATGGCTAAAGTATTTGATAAAAATGAAAATTATACTTCGGATGGATAGAGACCCACAAAGGCTACATTTTAAAAATATTTTCATGTTATACAGGGTGTCCCAAAAACACGAAATGTATCAAAGTTATGTTTTTTTGAATGGAATACCCCATATATTATTGCATATTCAGATTCCTTGGTAAATTCTAGTGTGACTTTATGTATCATACATAGGACCTGAAGTGAACCGTTTAGGGGTAAATCACCATTTTCGGTATAAGTAGATATCAGGAAAAAGTTGAATATCGCAGAGATTATAAGATATGGAAGGCTGTGACTTTGCCGTATTACTAAGCATAAAATGCGTCAGCTTTGATGAGACTGTCAAATTTAAATTGCGTTTATGCTTGGAGAAATCGGTCGATTAATTAAGGAAACTTCGGTCAACGATAACTTGATTTTTTCAAATGGGAATGCTCAATTTTTTTTATACGGTTAAACGTAGAATTTGATAACCTTTCTAATGATATAAGGTTGTGAATATCAATCTGTGCTAGTTTGCATTTAAGTTTCAATTTTCAAACAAATCGGCGTTTTTCAATTTGCCTACCTATAAGCAACGTAGCAGGCCATGAAATATAAACAAAAACCTGTTCAGGTAGAAGAAAACAACTAACATAGCTGAAAAATACACCCGAACTAAACTAAATGGACAAGATTATAAAAATTACTCACAACAAACAAAGTCTAACCAGAAACAACGGCGGTAACATATCTTTGGTCAAAGAAAAGCTGGAGGATGGCAGAAATGGATTTTTTCACGGCCTACTAGCTACTGCAATGTACTAGAGATTGGCAATTTCCAAAACCATTAAAAATTTTGAAATAAAATAAAAACTACTAGATAATGTTTTAAGCAGTTTATTATTTTCATAATAAAATTTCACATTTAATGATATAAAAAAATATGCAATTCTGTCAAAACTCAAGTCGAAAGTACCTCTGACTGGGGTTCTGAAAATCCTTCAGTAAGATCGCAGAAAATGAGGAATGAATTAAAATTTGCTCAAATTATAAAAAATAACTTAGATGGCAGAAAATTTAAATCTGATTTGTCAGTATTCCTTTTTTGCAATATTGCTAATAGATATTGAAAAATAGAAGGGCTCCAGTCAGAGGTATCGACTTCGACGCAAATTAGTACTTTTTTACACCATTACATATGATTGATAGTGACGCGCTGGAGCAAGAGTCGCTGGTTATTTTTGTTTCATATCAGGGTTTTTAATTGTCTTGGAAATTTTTAACCTCTAGTAAATTGCGGTAGCCAGTAGACTGTAAAAAATATCTATTACTGCCATACTCCAGCTTCTCTTTGACCTTAGAGATGTTATCGCAGTTGTTTCTGAGAGAATTGATTTGTTGTAAGGAATTTTTATGATCTTGTCCCTTTAGTCTAGTTAGTGTGTATTTTTCAGCTAAGTTAGTTGTTTTCTTCTACCTGAATAGGTTTTTGTTTATATTTCATGGCCTGCTACGTTGCTTATAGGTAGGAAAATTGAAAAACGCCGATTTGATTGAAAATTTAAAATTGAATGAAAACTAGCAAAGACTGATACTCACAACCTTATATCATTAGAAAGGTTATCAAATTCTACGTTTAACCGTATAAAAAAAATTAGGCATTTCCATTTGAAAAAATCAAGTTATCGCTGATCGAAGTTTCCTTAATTAATCGACCGATTTCTCCAAGCATAAACGTAATTCAAATTTGACAGTCTCATCAAAGCTGACGCATTTTATGCTTAGTAATACGGCAAAGTCACAGCCTTCCACGTTTTATAATCTCTGCGATATTCAATTTTTTCCTGATATCTACTTAGGTAGGTACTTTAGGTCCCTTGTATGATACATAAAGTCACAGTAGAATTCACCAAGGAATCTGAATATGCAATAATATACGGGGTGTTCAATTTAAAAAACATAACTTTGATACATTTCGTGATTTTGGGACACCCTGTATAAGATGAAAATATTTTTAAAATGTAGCCCTTATGGGCCTCTATCCTTCTGAAATTATTACTTTCTTTTTTATCGAATATCTTAGCCATAATGCTCCGTGTCGAATAGCGTGAATAACCCTGTATACCAGTGTAGTGCATATGCAGCAGGTACTGCAGTGGAAGGCTACTAAATTTTACATTAAATATAGAACAATGCTGTTTATCTATAAATTTTACACAACATGTTACCACAATATTTAACCACCAACTTACAATATCGTTATAATATACATGGCCACAACACACGGCAAAAAGAACATGTACACATACATCCCAGCAACCTAATGAGTAGTAAAAACTCTATATTTGACCATGGAATCAATGAATATAACAAATTGTCAGATTATGTGAAAACAGCATCAAGTGTAAGGGTATTTAAGGAGCGACTATTTGAGTTACTTAATCAATAATAATTAATATAAATCAGGATACTTCAACATGTTTGATCTTATGTTTGTATATCGTTTTTTTTTAATGTCCAGATATAATTTATATTTTATGTATCAGTAGCGGTATTGTTTACATACATAAATTGTGTTTGTTTTTAAACAGTATCATAATGAGGCCTGATATTTAAGCATTGATGTATATTTAAATTAATTAATTTTAAAGTTATAAATAGCATTATGCTAATAAAGATCTACTACTACTACTACTACTACTACTAAAAATCCAAAGGGCCAAAATCCAAAATGCCAAAAGTCCAAGAAAATACAAAAATCCAAAAACCACAAATTCAAAAATGAAAAACTCAAAGATTATTTATAAAAACTGAGTTAAGAGTTTTTTCTTTCAATACAATGTGTCACTGCTATTGTTTTTATTGTATCTCGTATTAATCAGGTTGGCATAAGCTTAAGCATTTGCTTCGTTGCGTTGAGGTGACTCGCTATCGAAGCAGTAAATGGAATATTTCCATAGTATCGTTAAATTTCAACAAGTAGGCAACATTACTAAATCTCGCTTAATGCGAATTGTATAGTTACATTCTGGCTACATCCGGAATAAAAATCATTTCTCATTGGCTGATTCCTTAGGCGGGAAGTTCGAGAGGATTAAATGAGTTCTCTTTAACCCTTTGTTGCCCGACGGTACTTTTAGGTTCCGACAATTTCAAATGGATGTTATTTGCCAATAGCACATTCTACGTGACAGATCTTGACGGTACTTCTGTGTCCGCTATTTTCTCCCGCTTATACAGCTTGCGCATGACCGTTTTGTTGTACGATATAGCCTAAAACAATTGTTTTGCTAACTCGTGCACCTGACGCTTATGAGTTGTAGTGCCAGTACATTCTGTGGTCTGGATTTCATTCTAAATCTTGTTGGTAAGAAACTATTTCAGTTTTGTAGTGTGGGCTGGAGTATTTACTTCTGGCTTAGCTAACAAATCTTTTGAATCTCGCGACATAAGGCTCAATATTGTGATTTTTTTCAGGAGCCTCAAAAGTACCGTTAGAAAAACGTCATCTATAAAATGGAATGATTTCAAGCGGCCTTTGTCTGATGAAGAATTAGAGGAAATAGCAAATAGAATTTTAATTGAAGATTTACCTTTAGACAACAACGTAGACACGGATATTGAAGAGAGTGATAATGAAGAAAGTTTTGAGACATCATTACCGAATACGTTCGAAAAATCATTCAAGAGGTCAGAAACTGATGAAACAACATCCACTGAGAGAGGAACAGACAATAATACAGAAACGCCAAAAATCAATATTTTGCAAAATTATCTGATTGTTCCTAGTACCTCCAATGCTGCCAGTAGCAGCTGCAGTAACGAACCAGCCCCATCATTTTCCAATGAACTCAATAGCAGGTGTTTGAGATCTTCTATGATAGAATCTGTTCGAGATGACGACGAAGAAGAAGAAAACAATATAAATGTTCAGGATTTGCCAAAACGCACTTGGACGAAGAAAACTTCACCAACTATTCTACCTGATTACAATAAGCCACAGGGTCCAGTTGAGTATTATTTTGCAAACCGTGAAACACCAACCAATTTTCTTAGAAAAGTTCTTGGCGATACAATGGAGCATATCACGTTTCAGAGTAATCTTTACTCTGTTCAAAAAACAAACATTTGAATCTCACAGAAAAAGAATTATTAACATTTATTGGGATAAATTTTCTTATGAGTTACCATCAACTACCTAACTGGAAACACTACTGGAGTGGAAGAAAAAAAATCAGAGAAAAAAATAGAAAAAAATAATTTCAGTACATCTGGGCAATAAAGGGTTAAAGGCATGATTTTCAAACTCTATTTTCAATCCACCTGGGCAGAAAAAACTTGAACAAACAGCGCTGTCATCACAATCTGTATGCCAAGCCGATGGGAATGCCAGTGCTTTTGATATTCTAAGGGCCGATTTTATCAACATGCATATTTAACAAAGAATCTAACAAAGCTTTTTCATTGGATGTTATTTAGCAAAAGCTTTCTATTGGGTATTGCGGGCTAGGTTAATAAATATCAACCAATAGTATTTCATCAATATTAGAAACAAACGTCAAAACTGAATGACACTTTTCATCATATCCTATATAAGTTTTATAACAAAACTATTGTTGTAACAAGTGTATATTTGTTGCAACATAGGCGATTAATGAAGTTTGCAGTTCGAGACAAAGTTTACGATCGAAATAAATATCTTTTTGAATGTTTGAAATTAGATCACAAATCCCAGTAATAAAGTTCCTAATCAAATATGTACCGTTGAGGCGATCCTTTGTACAAGATTACGGGTGGCCGAGTGGCATAGTGGTCGACACGGTATGGCTTGGTATCTCTGTATTCGTGGGTGGTGTTGGTTCAAGGCCCAGCCCGTGCAACTCTTTTTTTTATTCTTTTTTTTTATCCAAAATATTCATTGATGTGCTTTTTACTCATGTTACACACATTTTTTGTGCCATCGACATAAAAATGTTTTTGAATCAAATTTTATTAGACATTTTACTTGACATAATATGCAATATTATTGCAAAAGCTAAATACCGGAGGCGGTGGAGGATTCAGTCAGTGGAAGTGAAGTTTATCCGTCAATATCAATCGCTAATTTATTGCTCTGATAGCAGTATCAGAATGAGATTATTCCCAAAAAGTAAAATTATTCGTAATTTTTGTTGTACTAGTAAAACATCTAATAACATTTGATTCAAAAACACATTTATGTCGATGGTACATAAAAATGATATAACATGAGTAAAAAGCATATCAATGAATATTTTGGATCAAAAAAAATAAAAAAAAGAGTTGCACGGGCTGAGTCCCGAACCAACAACACCCACGAATACAGAGTTACCAAGCCATACGGTGTCGACAACTATGCCACTCGGCCACCCACAATCTCGTACAACGAATCGCCTCAACGGTACATATTTGATTACTGGGATTTGTGATCTAACTTCAAACATTCAAAAAGATATTTATTTCGATCGTTGACTTCATCTCGAGCTGCAAACTTCATTCATCGCCTATGTTGCAGCGAATATACATTTTAGTTACAACTGTTACAAGTATTTTCACGAAGTACGTCACACAGGTTCGGAAGCCGTCGGCGTGTTTTCGGTACTGATGGATTCAAAAACCCGTTTTTATTTTGATATAACTTTTGAATTATTGCGAAAAAAAGAAAACAAAAACAGTTTTGTTGTAAAACTTATATTTGGTCTCTCCATTTGTCACAAAAAAATGTATTCAAAATTTTTTGTGATCATTATCATTTCGTAGAAGAAAAAACTAGCGATCAAATGTACAGTTTTTGCGGAATCTGATTGGTTGAAATTAGCAGTTGCTAAAATCTTTGTTAAACGAGATTTAGGATGGGAAATCAGACTGGAAAAGATACTTAGGCCCGATTTTATAAATATGCTCCACTCCAACGAACAGATTCTATTCGTTGATTTTTAACTAACTCTTTCTATTGGGCATTGAGGTCTGTAGTTAATAAGTATCACCCAATAGAATTTTATCAATATTGGAATCAAAATGTCAAAGCTGGATGACACTTTAGTCAAAAATATTTTAAAATTCATGTATCAAAATCATAGCACAAAATCAGAACAAAGCGATTGATTTGCAAATTAATGCCAGATTTTCCATGTTTACCTTATAATTGTTATTGTATAATTACCAATTGCGAACTGCGCTGGTCTGTAACACAAATATAGACCATAGGAGTGGTATCATCACAGCCACCTTAATTAATAATGAATAATATCACCTCACGAGTTACTACTTCAGTCAGTCAGAAATTGATTATAGGCACATACATACTTGAAACTTCCAACTACGATGCATGTTTGTTATAGAACTTCTTATAAACATATTCACAAAGTAGGCATAGGTACTGCTGGTATCATTCATTCTATACTTCAGGTTTATATAAACTTATTCCTTCCTCCATGTAAGGTCTAATAATTAATAAATAATTCAATTGCCTCTGTATTTTCTGTAATCATCTGTTCCCGTCAAATCCAGGAATGGGTTTTGGCTTTATCCGCATTCCACACGTTTGTCTAGAAAACTTAATGAAATTAATAGTTTACCAATTCCAATAGTAAATTCACATTGTTATTCTTTTATTTACGACATTTCTTTTTTCATTTTTGTCTAGTGATGGGACAACTCGAATGAAAATGTACTCGAGTACTCGATTATTGATATAACCGACGTCACTCGAATACGAGTGAACGATGCGAGTATTGCGAGTCACAAGTGCAAGCAGCAACTGAAACGTAACACACTTTTATTCATTCTGAGCTAAACTGAACCAACGGCAAGTGTCGCTCCATCACCGTTGCGCCGGATCAAGCGAGACTCGAATGAAACAGAATCTGCTAGACAGTGATGTAGGAATCGTACTTAGCAAATATGAATTAACAAAGAAGCAAACTAAATATAAATATTCTATATAATGTAATTTTATTTAATTTAGTTGTAAGTTGTTGAGAGAAAAGTAATCATATTTTTTTAATTTAACAAAAAAACTTCGACAAACTGGACACAAGTAACATCAAATTAACAATAATTGATAGGGTAAAACAGTAAACATAAATAGAATAATTTATAAACTTACCACAAACTGAACATTTCAAAATAATATTAATAAGATATTATATTTTCGCATTAGTTTGAGCAAAATAAAGTACTATAATGATAAAAAATTAAAACTCATTCTACAAACTAGGTAACTTGGAATAAAATATGAATTATAGAAGAACTCACAGAAGGAGGGATTAAAAAAATTACATTTTTAGCAAAAATTAAAACTCTCATTCTAGAAACTAACTAACTTTGAACAATGACAATAATAGAAACTCACAGACAAGAATTTGAAAAAATAATAATATCCAGATTTTTTTGTGATAATCTGCTTACTTCATAAATTAGAGAGTTGAGCTGCTTCAGCAAAAACTCTGTTCGATGCTACCGACGGCGACGCACTTGGCACGCATAAATATTTACTGACAAGTTCATTCAGGTCATACTAAGTGAAATTTAACTCGAGTGATTATAGAAATTAGTCTGTTTTCCCCATCACTATTTCGGTCTAGCTAAAGCAACTGTCGAGTTGACGCTGGGGCACTGGGGCGGTATCTTGACTGCCCTGTTGCCAGATGAATATTTTACTCGTAGGACAGAGCAGCAGTTCTGCCGTGGTGAGTTTCTGAAATGCACTAGATGAAAGTAATAAAATGTACAAGATTGTACAGAATTGTACTAAAACCCGTGACCCGTGAGTTTAATTATGAGCTGGCAATTGGCACCATATGGACGCTCTATAATTTTGTGAAGAGCAAAAAAACAAACAAAAAAAAACTCTCAAACTTCTGCATTCTTGCATTATACATCCATTTGAGAAGCTACAACGTATGAAATGAAGATTTTCATTGATTTTTTTGAAAACTGTAAATGTACTAGAATTCAGCCCTCGTGTACCTACTTTTGTACTTTGACCTCGAAAATGAATTAGAAATAGTACAAATGTACTAAAACAGTGCAATACTGCAAAATAAGACGTGTTAACCTGTTCCGCTGGTGAGTTTTCAGCAACTTCACTTGAGAGGCAAACGAATGAAGCAAGCATAAGAAAAAATAAAAATTGGATTCATGGGAGATTTGTTTCAAAAGCAGATTTTAATACTGTAACCTTAAAGCGTGTTATCTTCTAGGGGTACTATGGGTGTATGGTGTAACAGCCTTTGATCAAGACATCTCTCACAGCCGATACCAAAAAAACAAACAAGTGATTTTGTCATGTTTACTAGGCTCTAAGGAACGCGTAAAAGACATAATATTTTTTCTGCAAGTACCCTAGTAATTTAAAATGTTTTCAAAATTTCGAAAAGCTGCAAAATTGGTCGAAAATTTCACTTGTTTTGAAATCATCTCGTTTACCAAGATCATAATTTTCTTAAGGTTTCTGTTTTGAATATCCAACTCTTTCCAAAAAACTCAAATTTCACGTCATTATCTTGAAGTCGGATATCTCAAAATTTTTATATTTTTTTTTGAAAATTTTATAGTTCTTTAGGAAGTCAATTTTTTTTTCGAAAATTTCATTATAATTATTTCACAAAGTTTCAAAACTTTACGTTTTTTCAGAAGTTCTCAGTTTTTGTCAAAAAGAAACTATTTTAACAGTTTGAATTTTTCTTAGAGATTTTCATATTATCTGGGAGCGAAATGGAGGACAAACTCCAGTCTTTACGTGAAAATCAGTAATATGCAGCTTGATTCATGTAACAAATACAACTTTGGTTTGACGAATTTGTTGAGTCACTGTGTATAATTAAAAATGAGACTGCTGATGACTGCTTCTACAAACCCTTGTTAAACTTTTTTCAATACCTTTCTAGTTTACCCAACTCGACCACCTCTAAAAAATTTTATAACCCCACATATTAAGATTATACTGTAAATATAAAATAATGGGTGTTTCAGAACTATGGGATCAAACTTCTAGGGGTTATTCAGTGAAACAGTAGAAAACTTTTTAGTATAGGGACCCATGTCCGGAAAAGTGTCCCTACGGTACTATGGCCCTGAGAAGCGTTAAAATGTATAAAGACGATGAATTGCCTGAATAGCCTTTAATGCATTCAGTTCTTGCCTTTTGTACAACATGAAGCATCACAACAATTGTTCAAAATATCTTCCTCCAACCTGAATACACCGATTTAAACGTCGCACATGACTTCTCCGGGCTTGACTAAAAATTTGATACTTGTTTTGAATGATTTCAAATGCTGCTGTAATTCGTCCGATTAAGTCTTGCTCTGTTTGTACTGGAGATTCGTAGACCAAAGACTTTACATGTCCCCACAGGAAAAAATCTAGCGGCGTTAAATCAGGTGATCTAGGAGGCCAAGAAACGGCTCCACCTCTAGCAATCCAACGGTGCCCAAACCGCTGAGCCAAATTTTCACGTACTGGTACAGCAAAGTGAGCCGGCGCTCCACCGTGCTGAAACCACATTTGCTGTCGAACGTTTATTGGAACATTTTCAAGAAGTTCTGGAAGAACTTTCTCCAAGAAACGCCGGTAAATAGGTCCCGTTAACCGTTCCGGTAGAAGGTATGGCCCAATCAAATAATCATCAACAATCCCTGCCCATACATTGACAGACCAACGTTGCTGATGTTTTCTGGGAAAAATAGCATGGGGATTTTCTTCGTCCCAAACATGGCTACTCCTACTATTAAAAACACCGTCTCTTGTGAATGAGGCTTCACAATCTCACAATTTCAAAATTTTGTTTCTGTTAATTATTGAGATACGGCAACACCGCTTTTTCAGTAAACAGTACCGGGACGCTAAAATATTTCCAAAACTGCCACAGCTGGAACGGTGAAATTCAATACTTGGGGGTTTTTGAACATACAGAATTCAAAAACGCTAACATAAGTGTTGTCAGATTTACCACTTTTACGTTAGACTTCATAAATAGGGCATTTCATTCAAAATTATGACGTAAAATTGGTAAATCTGACAACACTGATGTTAGCGTTTTTGAATTCTGTATGTTCAAAAACCTCCAAGTATTGAATTTCACCTCTCCAGCTGTGGCAGTTTTGGAAATATTTGAGTGTTCTGGTACCGTTTACTGAAAAAGCGGTGTTGCCGCATCTCAGTAATTGATAGAAAAAAAAAATTGAAATTGTGAGATCTTACTAAATTTGACGTGCGCAATTCATTGCAATAAAAATATGTAGAGGATTCTATTTAAAATAAATTAAAATCGGGAATATCTGTTTAAAAATTTGGAAAAATTATTTATAACTTGGCAACGCCTCAAACGCGAAAAAAAAATTCAAGGCGAGATAGGGTATTAGTAGATATTTCGATTTAAAAAAAACTTACAGGGCGTTACATTTAAAATAAAAACAAAGTGAAATGACCTTCAATTTGCCGTAATTTAAAATTCTGCCAAAAACACTCTGTAGATACAAATTGCTGATAACACCCAAAATAATATCCACTTAATATTCAAGTAACTCTCTGTATAATATTATTGAGAAAAGTTAAAGGAATATATCAATTTGGACATATTACTTGCGACCTTGCAAATCCGGAAATTAATAGAAAATAAATTATAACTTGGCAACGTCGCAAACGATCCCAAAAATATTTCAAGGTTGAATAGAGATCAATGATGGAAGCTAGAAAAATTTAAGAAAGAGTTATAGTTCCATATAAAAAAATCAAGTTGTCACTATCCTACTTTCCCGCAACACCCTGTATATTTCAAGATATTTTAGAATATGCGTCTTAAGTAACCAAATAACTTTTGTATTTGAATTGTCAATATCAGGAAATACTTTACTTACTATGCGTGAAGAAAATTAAATATAATTTCTAATTTAGTAGACAAAATTTACGGTAGTAGAAAAAATGTATGCAATTCGTATGTTAAGGCTTTTTTCCTTCGTATGCATCCGGCTCATGCGGAATATTCACACTCGGCATTTTACACACTTATTGCATGTCATTTTCATGTTCTGCCATGGAAAGCTCTTATTAGATGAATTTTGATAGATAAATATCATCTTATAGCCAGCCCAGTTTCCTAGACACAGGGTGTGTTCAAGGTTAGAGATAAAAATTAACATTGGACATATTGAATCTTTGGAAAATTTATATTTTGCCTTCGCAACGTTTTGAGAGATTTAACCAGTTGGCACATTTCAGGGTTATTAGCACATTTTGTGTCAAAGTTAGCTGCTTTAAATTGCTTGTTAATAATCAAATTTGAAAAGAATATTTACCTATGTCAAATATTCTATTTTAATTTCTAACCTTGATCATTCTTGTATCTCGTCAAGTGTTTTATGTCCCTATATCAAAATTCTGTTTGGTAAAACGTTGACGATCAATAAATTGTAGTAGAAACCTGTATATTGATAGAATTTATGCATTTTTACAGCATGTAACATTTTTCAGAGCCATCCAGTGAGAGTATTCCAAACACTTCCTCGCAGTCTAGCGCAAGTGAATATCTTGGTGATTCTTTTGAAGGTAAAATGCATTTTTTTGAGTTATTCTGCACCTAGTAAGAAATTCAATTTTAGGATGCAGCTCACTCTCTTCCGCGGATACATCAAAAACCGAAAACTGTGAAAAGGATTATGACAGTCTTTCTCCTGCGGCAATAACTTCACCTCAAGACGCCAGCCCTCCATATGAAAGCAACAAATCAGACGCAGTACCAATCTACACACAGCTTCCATTGGCAAAAGTTGTTGATTGTGCCATCCCCTCAACAAGTGGTCCAGTTAAGGAAATTAACATCATTTCTGACATAAAACTGAAAGGTAAGTAAAAAATTGATATAATCATAAATTGTTGTCACAGTTATTTATCCATTTTGAACTTTACAAACGGTTCGAGTCTCACATCAGAGGGCAAGTGTTATTAATATGTAGGTATGTTTGGGTAATACTAGCTAATGATAAATGTAATGGAATACCTGGCACAAAGAGACCGGATGAAATCAATGCATGCCGATTACGTTTTTCTGTTCCCTTGGTATGTGTCACATAGAAAGTAACCAGAAAGCTTTCAACTTGAACATACAGGGCAGCTCATTTTTAGTGTTCCAGACTTTTTTCATCTAAGGGGCATCCTATTTGTATAGAAAAACATTAGTTGAAAAAAATGCATTATTGCAAATTCTATGATTGAAAAAATTATTGAAATTTCTCCAATCTGTCAAATTGGATTAGTCTATTCGAAAAAAAATCAAATTAAAACTGGTACCGCAGTAATGTATGATGAGGCATTTTACTGTGAACATTTATTATTCATGGTATCATGGTAAACTTTTTGATCTTTCAATTTTCACGATTTCATGCTCGTCATTCGATTTTTGAAGATGTCACTATAGTAGGATGTTTATAATTTTTTATCGCAAGATTTATCACATGTGAGTAGACTTTTTAGAAGCATGCACGGAATTTTGGTGGTACAATTTTTTTTACAAAATTTTGTAGAATCTGTTCAGAAGCTACACTGGAAACTTATTACGTAGTTGATAAGTTTATTCTCTACTTCCATACAAAGTCTCATTTCATTCACCCGCATAGTTCTCACACTAAAATAATTTATGTGAAAGGAGTAGAAAAATTTCAGATATTATAATTTTTTTGAATTGTGTTTCCTCCAGGTAAACAAAATTGGACCACTAAAAATGGTCCACGCTGTATAAAGAAACCCTTGCATAATTTTTGAGTTTCGGCCTCAAATGAATCCGAACCGAATTACATGACATATCAATAATCATTTCCAACAATAAATAAATGTATAAACTTCTTTGACGAGCACAATAGCTATGACAGATGCTCTTGTTCTTATTTTGCAGAAGGAAATCCTCCAATGCAGAATGTACAGGAATGTAATAACAAAAAGAGAATTCCGAAACGAAGAAGATATAACTGCCCTTATTGCGACATGTTTGTTGACAACTTTGCTAGACCTCTAGAAAGGCAACACAACGACGAAATAGACGTACAAGGGTTTTTATCATTGGAGAAAAAAGATTTGCACCGGAAGGAAATCATTGATAAGATTCGAAAGGAGGGAGATTTCGTTTCTGGAAAATATGTTCCTGTCTTGCGGTCTTTAAAAGCTGATGAGGTTTCCTTGGTCGCAAAATGGGATAAAATCATTTGCGAGGTAGCGAGAAGATACATAAAATCTCACAAGCAAAAACACCTCACCTTAGTAGCCAGACGATATATGAGGCGGTTGTCACGGCTTCTTATAGAAGTACGAAAATTGGGAAATGATAAATGTATCACTGTTTTATCTATGTTACATCCATCCAAGTTCAAGACAATAATTACGGCTGTAAGGAATATCACAAAATACGACAATGCAAATAGAACGTACCACTCGCCATCATTTGCTCTACAGATGGGAACTCTACTGAAGAAAGCAATAGCAACAGCTTATTCATTGGAAGTACAAAAGAACATCAATTCTGATAAGCTTCATATACTCGAAACCATGAAAAAATTATTGGATGAGGAGTGGAGTACCGAGATCTCAAGTGAAGCGTTGCAGAATTTGAATGTAAGAAGATTTAATAAGCCGACAATAATTCCGATAGCTGAGGATATAGCGGTAAGTAAATGTGGTTCTTGGGTTGTTCTAGTATCTTCTTTGGCGTCTTAAAAAATACTAAAGTCAAATTAAACAGAGATTATCTTATTTAACTGAACACAGTTTTTGTAAGCAAAACTGATTTTTATTTTTTAAGGAGCACATTGAGCTTACTTACTATTCTTGTAAAATTACTTCTTGACTGTTCGGTGGTAGAGATTGTCAGAGATACCACAAAATTGAGCACCTTTATGTCGTCTTTGAATCTTACAAACCAAAGCTACATCTTTAGCTTTCAATTAATGTCATAAGCAACACATTTTTGCCATTCGACATATAAAGCCGCGTTTACACCGGAGTTAATAACACAAGTTATTAACAAAAAGTTAATAACATTTCAGAATCGCCCAAAATTTCAAGTAACAAAAGTTATCAACTCGTGTTAGTAACAGAAATTTCCATGTTATGTACAGAATTTATGTTACCCATCTGAAGTCGGTAAATGTGAAAAAGATCAAAGGAAGTTAATAACAATTGTTAATAACAAATGTTACTGGTCTCTTCAGTTCGGTAACTTTTGTTAATAACAAGCCCCCCTACCCCTGCGCCCGGCATCCTGCACGCCAGTCGCTCCACACCGCAGACGACACGTGCCTTGAGTTGAGGTTAGTTTTGTGTATTGCGCCACGCGTGTAAATTTTATCCCTTTGACTTATTACAATTACAAATTGACAAAATTACGATTTTGTTTGTGAGGATGGAAAGTGAATCCAAGACTTTGGACTGGAATCACGACCAAGTTATACAACTGATCGATTTATACCGTGAAAGACCTGTTTTGTGGGATCCGGGCTGTGCAGATTATAAGGACAGGAACTTGAAGAACTACGCTTGGTCAGAAATTGCGTTGGGCATGAGCATGACCAAAATTGAGGTCCAGGATAAGATGAAGAAAGTTATAGGCCAGTTTCAACGAGAAAACAAAAAACAAAAAAGTGGATCTGGAGCCCATGTGATAGAAATAGAAAAATGTACGGTATTCAAGTCCTTTCCATTGTGAAAGACAATCAAGACCTCTGACTGAACGATGAATTTCCAGTGGCATTTTGCAGCTGAGTAGAGACTCTGATATATTTTTGGTATCTGTAGCAGACCATTTCATTCTGGAACTGCGAAAACTTCCATCCCTCCAGCCCATCAAGCATCGCTTCATGACTCCCAAATCGATCAAATGAAGAGAATCTGCTACAGGAAAATCGTCCACCATGTTTACTTGAAGATTTTCTAATGGTGTATAGCATTTATGATGTGAAGGGTATTGTCTTGACCTAAATCCATAATCGGTTCTTTTAGGACATTGGATTCGAGGGAAGATATTGCAATGGGTTATATATGAATATTCTCCCACAGTTGTACATTTTAGACAGCCATGTTGACCATTAAAATTAGTAACACCTGCAAGAGATCCAAATTATTATGATTTTATCATGTTTTATTTATAAGTTTTACCTTTAATAAAAGCTCTTGCTGGGGAGTCTGACATAAAGCACCTGATCTTGACCTGTAGAATATGTCCATTCTCGAGTTCTATTCCATTTTCCAAAATGAGTTTTGCCTTCTCAAAAAAAGGAGTCAAAAAGTCTTCAACATTGTTTGGTTTGCCTTTTCCGCTATAAATTCCAATCATCATGGGTTGTAATTCAGCAACTTCGAAAATATTGAACAATATAGGCCAGAAATCATCCTTAGAGCTTTTATAAATTGGCAAGCCGTCAATGTTTACGTTTAGGGAAATTTTTGATAATGTCTGAAGACTTGTATGACACCTATTTAAACAATGCTTGAGACCTTGATGCCAGTAGTACCCTTCACCCATTTCACGAATCGTAATTGTAGTAGGAGTCCCTAGCAAAGTTCTTGGATCTACTGGTAGTACATTTGGTAAACGATCGTTGAAAATTTTTATGAGCTCTTTCAAAGCTCGGTGCGTGATGTTAAAATTGCACGCCCAGTTTTTAAGGTGATTTCTTAGTTGTTCATTTTTGATGGATTCTAATGACTCCTTGCCATAACTGGAAAAATTGTCAACCTCAAGCTCAGTTAACCATTTATCATTATACTCACTGGCACTGGCATTGTCTTCTTCCAACGCCTCTTTAGTGATAGTACACTGGGGTACTGTTTTATCTTCTTCAACTTCATTATTGCAGGGTGAGTAATCTAATGAAGTTGATTCAGCTGTAATTGTTTTATTTTTTACTTGATGTTGACCTATCGAGTTCGCTCTTCTCGTAATTAATGTCTCTGGTGGCGTTGAGGTATTTTGTTGAAATTTTGCGTAATCTTGCGGCGAAATGAGGTGCTCCATTTAATTTTTTTCCATTATAGGTATCCATTATATTATTATCATACAATATATAAAGCGATTTTGTTTAGATAAACCTGTCACTTCTGCAATGAGTGTTTTTATTGAGGTAATTTGCGTTACTGTAGGCGGAGAAGTTTTATTGAAGTAACGACCATCGCCAATAGTTTTATAACATAGTACTTCCAGGGTACGACTGGGGCTTTATCACTATTATCTACCCAAAGAGTCTACCCTAGAACTCAGAAGATCGGAGTGAGGACTAACCGAAGGGCCCTCGAGAGGCTTGTTATTTATTACGGTCCCCAGGACATGGCCTACAGAAGCACAAGGAGCTGGGGGAAGCTCGCCATATACCATATATCTCATTTTTACGATTATCCGGTCACCGCTGAAGAAGACAACATGACATCCAAGAAGCTCGCTAGAGGATTGGTTGGAATCTTACTCTGCATGGGAGATTCAGAATCAATGATCGTGAACTCTAGATTGCGGGAGGCCTTAAACAAAGCTGGCGTCAACCCCTCTTTTAATCTAATCGACAGGAATGAGATCCGCCTGTTGTCAAGCCACCATTATGACGGCTTTAGAGATGATCTCATCAATGATGACATGTGGGACACAATAATCAATGATAAGGATGCCCCCTTGGTGATGATGTGCGTTATTATTCTATGTATGGTCAAGTCAGTGAATCCGAATAATGCAGAACAATGGATAAAAAATAGGATAAGAACTTTCTCGGGTGCTGCTGGGAATCCAGATCTAAGAGATATCTGGGAAGAGAATCGTCCTTTTACAAAGTACCTTTCAATGCTCCAATCGTTCATGACTGCTCATTTTCACCTACGGAGAGAATGTTTTTTGATCCTAGTGGAAATAGCTCAGCAGACCGACGAAACGTCTGAAGTCATTATGTGCCGGGACATTATACAGCTGATGAAGGGTACGGAACTTCACCATCTAGTCTTAATAGACCTCTACTTATTTAGAAAATATAGGGAATTCATGGGGTGCCATTTTCTAAATGGAGTCGCTGCAGTACACAAGAGAGCAATGGATTTTCTGAAAAAGGAGGAAAGCGTGAATGTATTTGCTAGTTTTTATAAAGGGAATCGCAAGCCCCACTACATACCTGAAGATACTTTAGTGATATAAATAAGGTTACGGCAAACACTATATAAATTAATTATATGCCCATTGGTAACGGTTACTAAGAGTTTTATAAAATAGTGATAGAAATATTTATATCACCTCGTTATATGCCTGTAAGTTACAATAACCTTATACACCTGTTATTTTGCCACAATATACCTTTGTTACCCTTATATATCTCTTATATAGTTTCTTGTCACCTCAAGTTGCGGAAAATGTTTATTGGGAAGAGCAAAGTAGCTCCATTAAAAACTGTGACGCTCCCACGATTAGAGCTATGCGGTGCAGTGCTAGGTTAGGTCAAAAAGTCAAACAAGCGTTGAAACTGGAGAATGTAAAGCTGGTTTTCTGGACAGATTCGACTATTGTCCTTGGATGGTTGAACTCAGCTCCTCGAAATTTGAAAACCTTTGTTAGTAATCGTGTGGCAGAAATCCAAGAGTTGACAAGCACTGACACATAGAGACATGTGCCCAGTACTTCTAATCCTGCGGACTTACTATCGCGCAGTATGAAACCCAGTGAGCTGATAAAGGCTAATATATGGTGGAATGGCCCTAGTTGGCTGCATTCAAATGAAAATTGTTGGCCTGAGAATCATTGTGTGAAGCAAGAACTTCCACAATTTAGAAAAAATGTGGAAGTATATTGCATTAAGACAGATTAATTTACGCTCTTTGAGAAATATTCTAGTTTAGGTAAGCTAGTTCGTATCACGGCACTTATTGTCAGATTTATTTCCAATTGTGAGGTTCCTGCTAAATATCGACAGTTTAACCATTTGACAGTAGGAGAACTTGATGTTGCGTTAGATAAATTAGTAAGGATTGCTCAAAATGAATCGTTTCATAATGAAATTCAGCAGATAAAACATGGCGAAATTGATAAGAAAAGCAAACTGAAGTCTACACCCATTTATAGATTCCTGGGGTATCCTGCGGATAGGTGGGAGACTATGTAATGCTACATATGAATTTGAGAACTGGATAATATCAGCTCTTTCGTTAGTTAAAAAGGTAGTTAAAAATTGCATAAAATGTTTAAGATTCAAGCCTAAAACAATCATCCCTAGACTGGGAAATTTACCTCAGGAAAGGCTGGAACCTACACGAATATTTGACATTGTTGGTGTTCACTATGCCGGGCCCTTCTTGATTAAGGATAGAATAGAATAGAATAGACATTTATTGGCTACTAAAAACATCTTCAGACAATGCAGCAAGTCAAAAAAAAAGATATATATGTATATAAATATCTGACAAGATTAAAAAACATAAATAGTAGTGTAAATCAAGATTTATAACAAACACATAGATGTATATATACAAACAAGGCACATAGATATATCATGACAAATAAGGCCTGCGCAGGCAAGTATAACAGTGTTTATTATTATCAACTATTCTGTGCGCTAGAAACTCATCAACAGAGTAGAAACATTCATTAAACAAATACTCCTGCAATGTTTTCTTAAAATCGTAATAGTTTAAATTTTTTAAACCACTTGGTAGGTGATTATACAACTTAATATTGATAGAGTTTTCAGCAGACCTTGCCAGCCTGAATCTACGGTCTATTAGCTGAGTTCTAGTTCGTGTAAGATAGTTATGGTATGACATAATTCTTTCAAATTCGGATACATTTTTGTGTGTTTCCAGTAGTTGGTAATAAATAAACAACATTGGCAGGGGCATGATTCGCAGAGACACGAAATGCTTACGACAGGAATCACGATATCCAATTCCAGTAATTATGCGTATGGCTTTCTTTTGTATTTTAAAGATCGCGAGTGCGCCGGTGGAATTACCCCATAGTGTAAGACCATAACTTATACGAGATTGAAATAATGCGTGATAAACGGTCAGCAGTACTTCCTGGCCCACCAATTTTGAGAGCCTGCGGAGAGCAAAAATTGCACAAGATAAGGTATTGCTCAAATCTGTGGTATGAGGTTTCCATGATAGACGATCATCAAGTATTATCACTAAAGATTTTACGGTATTACCACTAGTATATTGAGCATCGCTGGAAAACACAATTTTTTGTGTTTTATTCATGTTGAGCTTAAGGTTGCTGTTGCTAAACCATGTTTCAGCTTTTTGTTCCAAGCATTCCATCTTTAGATGTAGCTGAGTTAATGTTGAATCAGTGGAAACCAATGCTGTATCATCCGCATAAGAAAAACAAGTATGTGGCTGGAGGTAATCATATATGTCGTTTATATAGATCAAAAAAAGTAAGGGTCCTAGGACAGAGCCCTGTGGGACGCCGTATTTTAATGTGATAATGTTCGATTTAGTATCATCTACAACCACACACTGCTTCCTTCTTGACAAGTATGACTTAATTAAATTCAAAGGCGCACCCCTTATGCCATATTTTTCTAATTTATTTATTAATAAGTCTACAGAAATACTATCAAAGGCTTTGCTTAAGTCACATAAGCTAAGACCAATATACTCTCTATTTTCAAATGCATCAATAATAAGACGTACAATTTTTGATATTAGGTGAACTGTTGAGCGCCCCTTTCTAAATCCAAATTGGTGTTTACTAAAAAGATTATGCTTTTCGAAATACTTATCTAACCTTTGTGTTATTATTATTTCAAATATTTTTCCCAGGTACGGAATGATAGAGACCGGCCGGTGGTTATTCAGTTCTTCGGGGTCACCCTTTTTGAATATTGGAACAGCTCTAGATAGCTTGAATGGTTCTGGGAATTTTCCACTGCTGATACATAGATTGAACAGATGAGTTAAGGGTCTGGCAAGAAGCAATTTAACGTGTTTAAGTATTACACTATTGAAATCGTACACATCAAAAGAATTTGAGAATTTCATACCGCTGATAGCAGTCAAAATATCGTTTTCCGTGACTGGTTCAAGGAAAAATGATACCGGTGACACCGCAATATTTAAGATAATATCGCTTTGAATTACAGGATTTACATTCAATGAAGCAACTATTTCATTAATAATATTGGAGAAAAACGTGTTGAAGTCGTTAGCTGAAATTTCTTTACAACTGTCCGTATTGTTGTTGAGATTTCTCTCATGATTGACAATTCTCCAAACACTCTTAGCCTTATTGTCAGATCTATTTATCATGTCAGCGTAAGCAGCTTTCTTAGTGTCTACAATCAGTTTCTTGTACTGTGCATGCAAAATGTTATACATACGCTTACTGTCATCATCTTTCCTCACACGAGAAATAGTTTTTGCTGCAGCAACTCTATTCCTGAAACTTTTTAACTCGTCATTGAACCAATTAACCGGATAATTTGATATTTCATGAACCTTCAGAGGAAAACAGGCTCTGATAAGTGTTTGGCAATTACGTTGCAAAAACTTGGCGCTTTCGTCAATATCCTGTAGATTATAGAAATGTTGCCAGTTTAAATCTTCCAGGAGGGAATATAGTTTGTCAAGCCCTTTTTTTGTTATTTTCCTATATTTCGATTTACTAGTTTTTTTGGAAAATTCTAAATTAATTTCGATAAACTGACCAATATGATCTGATTTTATTGCGAGGTCTAGTACCCCAGTTAAAATTCCGCTTTCTGGTAAATTTGTCAAAATATTGTCAATACAACTATCACCTGTAACTCCGAACCTCGTGTTTCTAGATATAGTAGTACTTAGTCCATATCTGGCAATCATATATTTGTCATTGGGTAGGTTAAAGTGAATGTTAAAATCTCCCAAAATTACGATTTTTTCGTACTTACCGCTAATGGAGTACAACAGCTCTTCAAATTTCTCGAAAAATATTGAAACGTCTGCTAAACATGACCGATAAACTACTATAACGATTATATTCTGCTGGCTCAATTCTAGCGCACAGAACTCTGCGTAGGCCTCCAAACTGAAACTTTCTACATCAATCACTTTACATGTAATATTCTTTTTTACAAACATACATACTCCACCATGTATTCTATTTGGCCTACAGTAAGCTGATACTAACCGGTAACCATATATATTCATTTGAGTCAAAACTGTTTTTTGTTTAATCCAGTGTTCACTAAGGCATATTATATCAAACTTATTACAATTTAAAAACATATTTAGAGAATCGATCTTATCTCTGATGCCTTGAATATTTAGGTGAAATAATGTTACACTATTAACAATCAATTGTTCCTTACAAGCGTCATTTTTAATTATGTGACAGCTACTGTCCTCGTATTGATGTGAAAAAATTTGCTGATCCTTGTTCCGGTGGTCCATCTACTTGCATCCAAAAGTTTGTCGGCATTTGTAGTATAGACACCCACTTTGAATGAAGAGTATAGATCAGGATATTTTGCACTAATTTTATCGCATACTACTTCAGGGAAGTCGTCCTTTAGAAATTCGACCATGTCCTCTTGAGTTGTATCAGGGTGGACACGACACACGTGAAAGTAGGGCACATTAGGAACTGCCCTTATCTTGTGTGCAACGTTTGTAGCTGTGCCAATTATTATAGAATTATTTCTATTATTTCTGCGATTTCTGTGTCGAACCGTTTTCCATGAGTCATCTTGTTTTTCACTTGCTTCGCTTGTTATGATTGGCATATTTACTGTTTCGTCAGCTGTTTGGGAATTCCCTTTTTTGTTGGCTTCATTTTGTGAATGGGAATTGCTTCTTTCTGCCTGGTTGCTTCCATTGCTTGTCGGTTTTTTATTGTGATTGTTTTTGTTTCTGGCCTTCTCAGCATAATCTGCTCGATTTTCTTGAGAATTGGTGGTTTCTTCCATTGTTAGAATATTTCTAGGTTCCACATTACATGGATAACTGGTAGATGGCGAGACCTGGCTGTTATTTTTATTTTTGAATAAACTATTATTTTCTTTCAACAACAATATAATATCATCTTGGTCTTTGATTCTCATTTCTAAATGAGAAGAAAGTTGTTCTACTAACTGGTATTGCTTCTGTAGGGCTGCACAGCTTTCGCAGTTCGGTAGACCATCATGGCTGTCGAAGAACAGGTCAGCGTTTGGTTCGCGATTTGTGACTATTTCACTATCCACTTTAATCTTAGACACAAAGTTTATTAGCGCGGCACTAGTAACACTTGATGGTAGCTTTTGTTTCACGATGACATCGATTAACTCGTCTTTTTTTAACTTATTTAACTCCCGTGTCAGAGTCGTAGCGTCAACACCGCCCGCCATATTTTATTATTTAATAATATAAGGCAGGTCGTGGTGCTAGTGTTGTCAAGGGATATGTCGCGCTATTTGTATGTTTTGTGTCAAAGGCAGTTCACTTAGAACTTGTCACAGGTCTGTCAAAAGACGCATGTATTTTGGCGTTACGTAGATTCATTGCCAGAAGGGGCAAACCTAAACTAATTTTCTCTGATAATGGTACCAATTTTGTAGGGGCCCATTCTGAACTAAAAGAATTAGGCATTTTTATCAACAAAAATCAAAACGATTTAATTGACTATTTTTGCAATCAGCAGATAGATTGGAAATTTATTCCCCCCAGTCGCCTCACTTTGGTGGCCTCTGGGAGGCTGGTATCAAAATAATGAAACACCACTTGAAAAGAGTTGTTTGCAATGTTAAATTAACGTTTGAAAATTTTTAAACTCTATTGACTGAGGTCGAGTGTCGATTGAACTCCCGTCCGATCTCAACCTTATCATCTAGCCCCCATGACCTTCTTCCGTTAACCCCTGCTCACTTTTTAATTGGCCAACACGCTACATCGTTACCAAGTGTCGATATAACAAAGCAACCAGAAAATAGGCTGAACATATACAAGCATTTGCAGCAGCTAAAGCAGCATATCTGGAGCAGATGGAGCAAAGAGTATGTGTCTGAACTTCAGCAGAGGCATAAGTGGAGTAGTACCCAGGGATGTTTAGCAGTTGGAGATGGTGCTTGTCAAGGATGACAATCTGCCCCCAATGTACTGGAGGCTGGGCAGAGTCGTGAGTGTGGTGTGGCGTCAAACGTGTTGCGAATATTCAGACTCAAACTGGTTTGATAAAGCGATCTTTCGCTAAATTGTGTCCATTGCCGCTAAATGAACAGCAATTCAGGACTGCATTGATATGCACTTTTATGTTTTTTCTTTTATGGACGTTTCCACGTCGTATTTATGTATAAGTGTCTGTAAAGTGTTGTACACTGATATTAGGTATAATTTTAGATAAGTAGGCATTGTGTAACTGATATGTTTGAAAGTGATCCCTTTCAAAGCCGGGGCCACGTCTGATTTTGCATGTTAATGTCCGATCGTTATTTGTATTAAAACATCGTAAAAGACTTGGCAACATTGCGCAGCGGTAACGCTGTTAACGTCAACGTCAGTCGATGTCATTTTTGTGCGCCAACAGCGGCCCCATGTATGAATGTATCTGTCATTGGCATTAAAATGGTTGATGAAGCTTGTCGTATTTTTTGAGTCTCGTCTTTATTTGTAAAAATCAAAATCAACCAAGTCATGGCCGACTCTACACTAGGCCGCCTCTACACTAGGCCGGAGCCTTAGATGTGGTAACGTGGCTTAGCTGTCAAATAGCGGTCCGGTTACCGTAAATTGTTTTATGGTTTCAGAATAATAATTATTATATTTTATATGTATTAAGAGTTCATCTCGGTTGATAAATTAAGAAAAATACTTTTTAGAACCACTACTACTACTAATACCACTTACATCTGATGTCTGGTTCATCGTAGTCAAACACTACAAAATAAAAATAAACGCAACCTGTTTCCTACTGCCACTTCCACTTCCACTTAAACGAACACGCAATTTACTTTGTAAATTTTCACTTGAGCTAGAAAAATTCACTTTTAGGTCACTTTGAAGCTATTCTTGCTGGCCTTGATTCCCTTTCACTATCAAATCTTTTCGTAGGCATGCCCAGATGCATGCCCAGATGAGTTCTATTAACTCTCTTTTTCTGTGATATTTGGGAGGTCCAGAAAACATTGTAGGTACCACGTTGTGCTTTGAAATAGGTCTTATCCTTTGAAATGTTTGTAAATTATTGTCTTTATTCTTACAAATATAACCAGCCCTTACGAGGAATACCGTTCACCCACTTCTGTTTATATCCTATTGGAAGCACAATTGCTAGTGCAACCTGGTACTACACACTTTGCAGGCATGTTTTATCTTTATAGTTTCGTTTGTGCAGGTAAATAATTAGAAACACATTATAAATCACCTTCCAATCTTCTTTTTCACTCTGGAAGGTTATGTTTGGTATGTCCTTTATTGGAAGCACAATTGCTAGTGCAACCTGATAGTACACACGTTGCAGGCATCTTTTTATCTTTATAGTTTCGTTTGTGCAGGTAAATGATTAGAAACACATTAAAAATCACCTTCCAATCTTCTTTTTTGCTCTGGAAGATTACACTAATGACTTAACAACAAACAAAAGCTCGGCCCCCGATTGAGTGTTGCCATATTTCAATGCTCCGGCCTAGTGAGTACAGTCGGCCATGACCAAGTCAATCAGAACCTTTAACAGATAGCCTATCTGTCAGATAACCCCATATAAATTGTATGGGTCTATCTGCCAGATAGGCTATCTGACACTTATTGGGGACCGATGAAACCAGCCCTTAGTCTCTTAATTTTCATGTTAGGGCTCCACGATATGTACCATTGAAGAATCTTGAGGAGTGGAAGGAGTGGTGGCTGGTTTATCAGAACCATTCCCCCCTACCTTGTCACTACGAGGAAGTAGCTGGGGATCTATTCGTTGCCCCCAAATATAAATATTATGCATTAGGACATTGCGTATCCTCGGATATGGCAATGTTCAAGGGAATCGCTAGTGTTCAGGTTGGATCTACATATATTTAATTATAGGTCACTATTAGCTAGCAGTACTATTTTCAGGAAAAAGTGTGGAGGAATGGGAGAACTCCTGTCTCAACAAGTCAACGACGGAAACCAGGAGAAGTCGGAATTTTGTAGAGCGAAAACTGAGCAATATTCGACCTGGTTACCAAATTTAAATACTGGAGTAAACCGAACAATCGCACGATCTTTAATCCGCTGCGGTCTGTTCGGCAATATGCTCTACAGAATAATATTTATCACATTGCATTCCCAAAACTTGGCTGCGTCTTGGACCACCGAAACTGGGGTGTAATGGAGAGAATGATAAGATACATACTCGTATTCAAAGATACTGAAATCAACATTCGGATCTATTTAGCTTGAAGCATTTCTTTGACTATATATTTTATCATACAGAGTTTTTGGTTAAACTTCGTTTTTCCCTAAAAAACCGAATGGGGTGCGCTGAACGGTTCAGTTCACGACTGGCAGCCCCGTTTAAACAGGAAGTCTTTCGACTGCTTTGATTTAACTTCTAACGCCGTACCTACCTTAGGAGAGTCGATATTGTAAAAAATTGCATTCGTAGATATAGTTTGTTAATCATTTTACGACCTTTCTTCTAAAACTGCTACTTTCTTTTTCAAATTAAAAGGAAAGTTTGTTTTATGGTGCCTAAATCACAAAATACCGCCACTCATTTTCGTCGGTCGGTCTATCTGTCTGACGGTTTATCTGTTGACTTTTTTGTAACAACGATATCGCGGCAACCATTGAACCAATTTTGATGAAATCTGGGGAGCGATATGCTGCGAGGTCATAGTAAGTAATACATTTTTTTTAAATCGGCGTGTTTGTACTGGAGTAATTACTCCACTACTTCACTACTGTTTTGGGTAATTAGCCAAATAATAACAATTTGCAAATTTCGGTTTTAATGGTTTGGGGCTTATTGATCATTTTCTAATTTTTTAGAAGGTAGAATTGGAATATTTTAGAAATGGGGGGGGGAGGTAGAAAAATGTGTGACAAGTACTGGATCAATCAACCTGACTATATTTTTTTATGATTCCGCTGTCATTTAACGAATTGACCTTTAAATCGCACGAAAATAGATGAAACCAGATACCACTAATATTTTGGGCGGAAAATCGTTCACGCGAAGTCGCTTGCACTGTAACCCTAGCCTTATTCCCATGTTCCCCCTATTTCTACTAATACGCACAACAAACGAGTATGGCCGCGGCAGTAACTGGCAGTAATGTTGCAAAGGGTGCTGCTGTTGATGCAAGAATCAAATAAAATGGAAGAAATGGCGAAGCGTGCCGCAGTATCCCTATCCCGTTGCCGGCTTCCGAAAGACTGTCAGCTTCATTGCTCAAAAAATTCAGCTTGTGAACAGCTACCCAGTACCCAACTGCCATATTATTTCGCCAAGTGAGCATGCAGGGGGGTTTGTGTAACTAATCGCTTGTGTTTTGGATAATTGGTGGAACATTTCGAAAAATGCCAAAATATCAAACTATAAGGAATGAGGATACACTGGATAACAGAATTTATTCTGCGACTTGTAATGCCAACTTTGCGTATTTTCTGCATTCAGGACTGGGAGCTGGGGTGTCATCCACTTTACAAGAGATTTTAAACCACCGATTATTGTAGCTGATGATATCCTCTCTCAATCCACGCGAACCACATCAGTGTTCAAGACGGAATAAACCGGAAAATAAAATTTATATACCGACTATAATGCTAGCTTTGCGGATTTTCTGCATTCAGGACTGGGAGCTGGGGTGTCATCCCCTTTGTAACAGATTTTAAACCACCGATTATTGTAGCTGATGATATCCTCTCTCAATCCCCGCAAACCCCATCAGTGCTCAAGACGGAATAAACCGGAAAATAAAATTTATATACCGATTGTAATGCTAGCTTTGCGGATTTTCTGCATTCAGGACTGGGAGCTGGGGTGCCATCCCCTTTGTAATAGATTTTAAACCACCGATTATTGTAGCTGATGATATCCTCTCTCAATCCCCGCAAACCCCATCAGTGCTCAAGACGAAATAAACCGGAAAATAAAATTTATATACCGACTATAACGCTAGCTTTGCGGATTTTCTGCATTCAGGACTGGGAGCTGGGGTGCCATCCCCTTTGTAACAGATTTTAAACCACCATTATTGTAGCTGATGATATCCTCTCTCATCCCCCGCAAACCCCATCAGTGCTAAAGACGGAATAAACCGGAAAATGAAAATGTATATACCAACTTTTAATGCTAACTTTGCGTATTTTTTGCATTCAAGACTGGGAGCTGGGCTGTAATCGCCTTTGTCACAGATTTTAAACCATCGATTATTGTAGCTTAAGATATCCTCTCTCAATCCCTGCAAACCTCGTCAGTGCTCAAGCCGGAATAAACCGGAAAATTTAATTCATATTCTGACTTGTAATGCTAGCTTTACGTATATTTTGCATTCAGGACTGGGAGCTGAGATGCCATCCTATTTGTCTTTGTCTAAGATCCTATTGTAGCGCATACTGTGATGAACACATAACGTGTAAAACTGATGAAAAAATTAAAAATCAACGTTTGCTCAAGCTGACTTCGCCCATGCTTTCGCCGCCGATAGGCTGTGCCAACCAGATAGTCTCTGTTGCCAGATGTATACGACCACTGTAATTGGCGAATCCAAAAAAGAGTGAGACCCCTAGCGGAAAGTATGACAACCTATTAATGGCCCGCAATTTGAGTGTGAAGCCAATGAAATATAACACAAATTGTTGTGTTTATGGCTGTCACTCTAGGAAAGGTGCTGATAAGAGCATTCATTTTCATTCTTTTCCTGACAAAAAAAGTGGAATCAAAGTGAAAATTACAAATTCCTGGGGTTTGGAGGAAGAAGTGGATAAGAGAAAAGCGTGGGAGAAAGTTTTGCTGATGGGAAAACCCGTGACTAAGTACATGCGAGTGTGTTCAAAACACTTCACAGCTGAGGATTATCTTTCAAAGGGTGAGTACAAATACTTGATTAAAGGCCAGTAATCTATTGAAATTAAATGTTAGGGTTAATTACTTACAAATAAATACTTTCATGTCCAGATCAGTTCTTTGCTTAAAATATCTTTCTATTCTTTTGACAGTTACCCACCTCATAAACAATTTTTCTAATTTTGTATTTCAACGTATTGTACCGTGTGATTTATGGGGTTTGTCTGCCCTTATTTCTATATCTTAGTGTAATTTTGACTAAATATATGTAAGCAGATTTATTTACTGCAAAATCATCAATAATCAACATAAAATAAGATTGATATATTGTTTATGGTAAACTGATTGATCTTAAGCAAGTTTTACCTTGATTAAGTATTTTTTTTTACATTATACTGCTTGTTTCAGGTGTTACCTTGAAGCAGCCGAAACTAAAGAGGAATACTGTTCCTTCACAGAATTTACCACAGAAAAAGCAGTATTCACAAGCGAAACAGCAGTCTTCAAATATTCGAACACAGAGGCTCATTAGTAGGGTAAATATAGCTACCACATCAGATATATGTGGAAGTGCAGAGTATACTGTAGGAGAAGAGAGGGAAGAGTATGTGAGAAGATCGTATGATGAATTGACTGACGATGAGAAGGTAGTGATAGCAAATTTGTGCAGTTTATGTGATTTGTCTGCTAAACATTATGTTGAGGAAGGTACCCAAGTATCAAGTGGTGATATTGTAACAACATTCGCTTCAAATATAAAGCGGAATATTCATCTCAACTCTTTGACGGGCATACATTCTCAAGAACAACTTAACTCATAATGTGAAGAATTTTTTTCCTGATAAAAAGACCCACAAATGATCAGTAAGAGATAGAATAATACTTGTTTTCATGAGACTAAAAATAGCTTTGAAGTTCAACGTTTTATCCTTTCTATTTCAAATATCTCCTTCAGTGTGCAAATCAGTTTTCGTCGAGTACATAGGATACCTAGCCAGTATAATTGAAACTTATATTTGTTGTAAACATTCCTACTTGTTTCCTACAATTTAGAAAAATTAGAATAATAGTAGATTGTATAGAAATTCCTATTGAAAAACCTACATGTCTATGCTGTAGAATAAGAACGTACTCACATTACAAAGGGAGGCAAACAATAAAAATAATGACTGGTGTTAGTGCAGCAGGACTCATTAGATTTGTTTCTAAATCTTATGGAGGAAGAAGTTCTGATAAAGCAATATTCACTCAAAGCAAATTAAGTGATAATCTGCAACCAATGGGGGATCAAATAATGGTTGATAAGGGTTTCCTCATCGATGATATATGTAGTGAAAAATTCGTAAAATTGATTAGGCCTCATTTCTTAAAAGAGAAAAAACAGTTTACTGAGCATGAAGCTAATGAGAATTTAGCAATTTCAAAGGCTAGAGTTCATGTCCAAAGAGTAAACCAAAGCATACGTATATTTGAGATATTAAACATACCCTTATACCTTTAATAGACAACATACTAGCAGTTATTTGTGGCATATGGTAAACCTACAAAGCCCAGTGTTGGCTGACAACAAATTTTAGGATAGCAAACATTTTGTTAAATATTTTATTTTATTTTTGAACATATATATGTATAGTTTGGATTTCTTTTTATAACTTTTATCTGAATGCCAAAATATCTGAAATTGCCACCCTGTTTTTGCTCCATATTTTATGTTATAATTTGCATTTGAGTTTCTAGCTTAGGTTAGATCCTCAGTTAAGTGGAAAAACTAGCTTGACTTTACTGAGGTGAAAATAAAGGCCATTTATTATTACTATTATAATGTACATAAGAATGATGTAAATAAAACAATAAAATATACATTTTACTTTTATTGAGAACAGTAAGTTATCTTCAGAACTAATACAGAATTACAAATTGATCTAATGTAAATTGAAAAACCTTAAAACATATACGTTAATCAATGCTTAAAATGATGACACTGAATGTGAAAAGTAAACAACGATTACTGGTTTTAACAACAAATTTAACATAAACATAACTACATTAACACATAATATCAATATGTACAAATAGGACTCAAAGAAACAATACATAACATTTTATTTAATTATGATTTCTCACATATATGATGTATCATACAATTGAAATATTTATCTGTTATTCTGCTTATTAACTGTGCAGCAAATTCAGGATCAAAAGGTACAACAACATTTAAAAATGTTTTTGATTTTGCAGAATATAATATTGTCACAAACACTCAGATTAAGTATAGCCATCCCAAGTTGTACTTGTCCATAGTATTTATGTTTCTTCTTTAATGTGATGCCGGTTGTGGGGTTAAGTTCCAAGAACTTGCAAGTATGGACAAAATTTATTGCCTCATTTTCAATTCCTGAAAAAAAGTATGTATTTTTATGTGATAATATAATTAGATGACAAATAATAAGGTGCATAGCGGATTCCGATATTCCTAAATAGCTCTTGAATGAAAATAAATAAAAGCGTCACACCAATAGAATTTGTGATTTAGTGGTTTAGTTTTTGTCAATCCAAAAACAGTACATACCATCATAAGGGCATTTTATCTCGACCAATCGAGATGTTGTGCCACAACAACTCCATCAGGTGAGTATGCTAACCAAGGGTATTTTCTACATATTACTACTCCCAGCTCACATACTCGGTATTGATTAACCTCAGTATACTTCTGGAGGGCTTCTGGCTCATGTTTCATCCCATGCTCAATATACTTAAAAAATTTTTTAGGCCAAAAGTAATGTTCTGCCTTTGCCGCCCACTCCTTCCCTGAGTAGGTGTATATTGAGTAGCATCTGGATCCTACAAAAGAAAAAAGTTTGATATTTAATAAGCAAGTGAGACTAATTATACCATCATCTATAAGCCTATATAGAGTATAGTCTAGTGTTTATGTGCATACATTTTTATAAAACTTAATTTCCAAATTTTCGGAAATTTAAACAAAAGAAATGATATAACATAAAAACTAGAATAAAAAGACAGATGTACCTATGGCACCAACGTAAAAATACACCTTTATAGTTATTAGACAATACAAAAGTTGTTGAATATGCTTCATAAAATGTTGGTTACATGAAGCATTTTTAGCAGGTAAAATTAGCTAGTCTTCCATTATTGTATAGAGTTGCAACTTGGCTAAATGAGAAAAAACTTATTAAATGTTTTTGAATTTTGTCCACATTGCATGTCCACTGGAACTTTATTATAAAATTTCACACAGTGTGTCATAAAAGTTGAAAAACGTTATACATAAACATGATACATTCAAATATGAAAAGTAGGTAGCAATGGAATAATAAGCTGATATTAATTTTTGTGTTACATTTTGAACATGTCTGTCCCAATTTAAACAATGGTCTATATAGAGTCCTAAAAATTTAACGTACTGAGGTATTTCAACTTTTGGGGGTGGAGCTCGAGAGTTTCAGGATAGTGATGATGTGACTGTATGGTTTAACAATGTAAAATATTATTATAGGCCTTTACGGAATCAGTCATCTGGAACAGTTATATGTCAAATTGTCAAGCAGCTGTCAAGTGGGATTTATGATTCGATGGATTTAACGAACATCAAATAACGAAAGTTGGTTTAAGAATAAAAAACAGCTACTGATCTGAATCATCTGATCGCAATCACTTATTGTACAAGAGTGAATTGACCAGATCACTTTCCGAACGTCAGGTTCAGTGATTCTTGTGATCAGGTTAATCCAATTATAGTGTCTGTAAAGGCTTATAATCATCTTTAATGGAAACAATCCATTTTTTATACACTCAGGGTATAATTTGATTGATATAACAAGGAAACTATTACCTGTTATTCTGAACTGTCTTGCTTGAAACCATAGATTAGATCGTTGTGGTGAAGTAAGTATGGTTTCAAAATCTTTCAGATTGAAAGCATTCCCAACAACTTTTTCACAGCATGTTCTCAAATTGAAGGATTCTACCTCGATTCCTAAAGAATACAGAAATTCTGAGCTGGCAGCACGTGTGATTATTGCCTTGATATCATCTGGAAGTAGCGGCCTTTGCGGAGCAAGGTTGTCAACTTCTGTAGACCGTCCTTCCCTGAAATTTGATATTTTTATGAGGGGCGCTATAAAAATTACAGATTTATAATCAAGTAGACTTCAGATGTTCTACTTACAAGTGGCGAGCTAAACTGGAATTCTTGCAAACTGTCGTCAATAAACCAAGACATTCTTTTTGTTGCTCTGCTGTTAAAGTCTTCCTAGGTTTGACTTTTGGAGCAAACAAGAGGTCTCCAAACAAGGCTTAGCTTCATATTATTCTTCTTCGACCCTCCTTTTCTTATTTGTCCAATAAAATTTTACGTCAGTCGTAGACAATTTTTCCAAGGAGGATATATGAGATCTGGAAACATTTAGAAGATTGATTATATAGGAGGAACTACTAAGAGACACTAGCTTTTACTAGATTCTAAAATAGTTTTGGAAACAAGGATATAACCTTCAAGTATAAAGAACTTACCTAGTGCATTTCAAAAGGACTGCAGCAATATGTTTGCAACTTCCAGATAGATCAGCTTTGCAACTACATCTGAATGTGTCAACTTTTATATCACTCTCTGTTATAATTAGTTTTCCTTTGACTTCATGAGGACTACTTTTTAATGTACTGCTTTGGAGACAAAGGGCAAATATTTCCTTGGACTCATCCGTCTCACTACTAAGGCCTAGCAGTATAATGTGGCTTGCATTCAAAAGTGCTTCACCTTCTTTAAAACATCGGCCCTCTAGATTGCATCCCAAATAAGAAACCATTGTTGACAATGATAAATATTGTTCATCACCCATTTTGTATGTTAATTTAGCACCAAATATCCACTAAATTGATAATCCCTTGATAATCCACACAATCCACAGCACAATAGGCGTTCGTAAATGTAATTCAGGGTACTCACAGCATAAGATCACTGAACCAACTGAATATAATAAACCCGTAACCCTAAAATCTATTACCTGCTTTCCTCCATCTTTGTTTACAAACGACAGCGCCCTCATCGGTAGCTAAAATCGCCAATAGGAGCCAGCTTTGGGAGCTAGCTTCACATAGTAGTGATCTCACTCCTACTATCAATTAAAATATCTACTGAAATATCTCACGTAATGATTGCCGACATGACTGGTAGGGGTTGTTCAAAATTCTCCCCATCACTTTCAGGATCTGTGAGCATAATATTCGGTTCTGTATTGAAGCTAGTAATATACCGAACATTTCTACCACTCAAGAAGTATTCCTATCTGGATTCTGTTTCCAGTTTCCAGTTTGTTCATTATTACGATTTTCAGAGGAAGAGTGTGGGTGTTGTGGTTCAGAATTTGACCGCCTATTGATTATCAGTACCGTGTTCGCGTCATTTTCTTTATTATAAGTGTCATCAATTTTTGATAAATATTTATCTCATCAGTTTTTTGTAGCTCCAAAGTAACAATTACCCTCTGAATTTCCGGTTCAAAGTGTTTGGAAATCATTGAGATTAATTTACTTTTAGGTATTGGCTCGGAAAGGTATGAGGACTAGTTCATTAAATTTAGAAAATATACAGCCCTAGCTCCTTCTCTAAACTTTCCATAGCTCAGCTCTAGGAATAAGTCTCTTTGCTCCCCCCCCCCCCCGAACCTATCTAAAAATTCTGACCTAAAATGGCTAAAGCCAGTAAAAAAGTGCTCTTTGACCGATGCCCAATCAGCTGCGCCACCCTTTAAACATGATACGATAAGGCTAGTTCGAGATTTCACAGGTACAGGTACACCATCAAAAAGCCTTTTGACTTTGTTTACAAATAATCGTGGGTGCAATTTGCCATTTGAAGCGTAACAAATATTGGCGCCACCAAGCTCACGCCAGTAATTAATATAAGTATTATCTAATACATTAGTCTTTGCGTCATTACTTAACACAAGTCTCTGTTTCGAACGCTGCCGTTCATCGACTCTATGCGCCTCATTAGTGTGACGTCACAGTGAGGTGGTCACGCCCTCTGCATCTAAACAAACCTCTTTATCATTGACACACAGGTTGTATAGTGGTCGACTGAATTTTAGTTTTGCATGCTTATTGAATATTTTAGAGGAGATAAATCTCCGAAAGTAAGTATTTTAGTTATTATTTGAGTAATGTAAGTCAAAATATACGAATAGCTGATAAATAGTTACCTACGTAATTGTCTTAAGAAAATATTGCAGGTTTGGTTACGATGGAAAATTTGTCAAATTATTGATATTGTATTTGTCTTAATTATTATTTGCATATAGTAAAAATAAGTCTTTAATCGGGTGAAGAATCATGTATTATAGGTATATGTTTATAGGCAAGCCTAAGTCCTTTGACGCCTTTGTTAGGAAACAAAATTAGCTATAGCTGGGAAGCGGCAAAAATATATTAAAGCGAAGTGTACTCTTTGAACTGAAGCTTTCGGAGAACTATGCCTCCATCATCAGGGCTGAAATATTATTGAGTCGATGCAGGCTATTATAAATACATAAATGTTCATCTATTTAGTAAGTGTGCTGTGTGTGTGTGCCATTTATAATAGCCTGCAACGATTCAATAATTTGCATTTTTCTCGAAAACGAATAGCCCTATCGAGATGTATCAAGAGACCATTTTTACGTAGAAATCTCTGAAATACCATACTCTAAAATCAAAATGTCAAAAAAATTACCATTTAGAAAATGGGGTTATTTTTACTCTTAACTCCTCCCGTATGATACGCTTCTGATTCAAATGATGAAATTCTGAATTCAGAATCAGATTCAGCGGCAAAAGTTTACCCATCGTACCTAATTTCGTAATTTTGTTATGAATGGTTTCGAGAATATCGAGGGAAGACCGTCTTCAGGGTGCCCCATGCAAAGGAGCGTAGCTCCCTTAGGAAGCATTTCCGGACCCATGTTCATATGACACTTTCTTTCTATTTTTCGGAGTACTATTCGTGGTTAAAGTTTGTTAACATACTTTATAATTATATTATAGGTTAGGTTATAATAAATCGAAAATTTGTCACTAAACTTTATGCGATAAAAACAAGAATTCTGTGAATATGCTAACACATGATAATTTTCAGTGACTTCAAAACGTGCTATTACGTTTTCTGCAGTGGAAGAATTTTTTAAGAACAATATGTCCCAGCTCCAACGTGGTGAAAATTCATATGAGAGTGGAAATGTAGTAAAGATGTTGTTTGATGCAGAAGTTTCACCAGAACTGATAAAAGGAGAAGTATCTGCCAGTATGGAGAAAAGAACTTATAGAATGGAGGTAACATCTACCAAAATATGCGTAAAAGTCTACTTTTATACTAAATACTGAAATACTAAGATTTCCTATGATTTTGGTCACGGAATTGTAGCTGCGAAATGTACATGCCCAAGAGGTCTAGCAATGTCACCATAAGGCTGCACTTTGCATCCAAGCTAACTACAATGTTAGCGTAACGGACAAAACATATTTATGGAGTAAACGGAAGGCTAGTAAAGAAGAACAAACTACAAAGATTAAGCATATATATCATCCTAAAAATCCAGACTACACAGCTGCCCAGAGGAAAGCATCTCCATCTGAAATAGAGGCTTCCAAAAACTCACTGGTAGAGAATACTCCAGTAGGATTTTCATGGTGGCTATTGCCGGAGCCCTCAAACGACATCAAGTTTCTGCCAAATATTGAAGAAATTATATTCAGTATCCATCTGCCCCTAATAAAAACCAATACTTCCTACAGAAGTGTAGTTTAACCGATATATCCATAAGACATGTTGGAAGATTGACAACTGTCCAGACAAATAACGTCTACTGGTTAGTGGCCAGGAAATATATGCTGACATCTACCAAGTTTAGAGCAGTTATATCGGCCTGTCTCAGAAAAAATACCCACAATCACTGTCTAAAGGTTTATTGAAAGGGTACGATCTAAGTGGTGTGCAGGCTATTTGGTGGGGTAGGGAGAATGAACAAACCGCAATAGCAAAATTTTAGGAAGTCACTGGGCTGTAGAACCTGCGCCTTGACAAAAGTGGTCTTTTTAATACAAGCCCTGATGGTTATGTTAGTGAAAGATTATTATTGAAGTCAAATGTCCATTTGAATCGAGGAGCACTTGTCAAGTGCACTTTCAAAAGATAGGAATCTCAACGGTGTGGCGCTTGCTGTCACCCGATTTTAGTTCTTTTTTTAGGTTAGCACAACCCTCGTTGACATTTTATAAAATTTTCAGCTTGATAGCTTGACATTTGTAAAACTGACGCCGTATATAGTACATATACGATTGTGCGTGATCTCTATTTTGTACATTTTTTAAAATGGAATTGAAATTGCAACAACGAGTTTGTGCTAAATTTTGTGTTAAAAACTATTTCAATGGTGCGACGACATTGAAAATGCTAAAAAAGAGTTTCGGCAACGATACTCTGAAGAAAACAGCCGTTTATCAGTGGCACGAGTGTTTCAGAAGAGGCCGGGAATCTGTGAACGATGACAAACGCAGTGGCAGACCATCGACATCGAAAACCGACGAAAACATCGACAAAATCAAAGAATGAATGACCGTAGACCGCAAATTGACCATTGGAGAGATGGCAGAAGAGTTGGACGTTGCTTTTGGATCAGTTCAAGACATTGTGGTTAATGATTTGGGCCTCAGACGTGTCGCTACAAAGTTAGTGCCGAAAGACCTGAATTTCGTGCAAAAAAGGGACCGCGTTGATGTCGCAGATTTTCTAAGGCAACATTCATTAAACGCATAATTACTGATACGAGACGTGGATTTATGAGTATGATACGCAATCAAGGCATCAAGCGAGTGAATGGCGTGCACCGAATGAGCCACTACCGAAAAAACCATGTCGTTTTCAGTCGAAAAAGAAGGCGATGCTCACAGTTTACATGGATTATGAGGGTGTTGTGTATCATGAATTCCTTCCACAAGGCCAGACTGTCAACAAGGAGTATTATTTGGGCGTTATGAGATGTTTGCGTGAAGCAATTCGCCAAAAAAGACAAACAACTCGTGGAACTTGCACCACGATAACGCACCGACGCACAATGCCATCATTATCCGGGAAAATTTGGCTAAAAACGGAACGAATACTATCCAACAATCACCGAATTCAACTGATTTGGCTCCCTGCAATTTTTTCCTATCCGACCTACTCAAGAAACCGCTTCGCGGAATCCGTTTCAGCACCCGGGATGAGATCATGAAAAAATCGAAGATGGCTCTGATGGCCATACCGCAAATCGAATATGAAAAATGTTTCAAGGATTGGATCAAGCGCTGGCATAAGTGCGTTGCAGTCGATGAGGAGTACATTGAAGAGGACAATATAGATTTTGATATATAATCTTGTATTTTTAATTTTATGAATAAATTCCGGGAACTTTTTGATCAAGGTAGTATATTACCTGTCCTATAGTATCTGAGAACATATGCCCATATGTGAAATTTAGCAGCGGAAGAGTATGTATTGTTCTCTCTGTATCATGTAAAATTACAAGTAGTTTATATAATAATACAACAACTACAATGACAGGTGAAGTGGAATGGAGATGGTATGGATTTTTAACCATTTCCTTTAATAATGACACACGTATAAATCACATAGTCAGCCCTATATATCATTGTGACAATTGTTTTCTCTGTGAACATGATTATTTGATGAAACATTGTAGAAAAACGAAAACTCTCGTAATCCTGGGTATAATTTTAAGTCTGACTACCTTGCTTATTATATTTTTGACTCATAAGCTTACGATAAAATTGAGTCCTAAATACAAATCAAAGATAGATAATCTAAATAGCTTAATTGTAACAAAATTATTGAATAGAGAGATTAGGGAAGAAGATAAGAAGGTAGAAAAACATTCATTTAAGCAACTTAGCAAGTAAAAGAAGACGCCAAGTGACCAGCAAGCAGTACGGATAATCGCCTAGTTATTTATACCGCAGTGTAGTTTGCAAATTAGGGCATATTTCGTTCGTTTTCTGTGATTTTTGTACGTAATACGTATACAATCACCAGATCCAAGGTGAATTGTATATTACTGATAGAGATATAATTATGTTATTTAGTAATATGGATTCTACGTAATGTAGTTATTTTAAGAGTTTCTAGAAATGATGAATGGATGCCAAATATGAACATTTTGGAATAATTTATCTCGAGCAATTCATACCAAATATTGTATCATGATTAAAAATAAAACACTTTCATATAACTGGAATTTTATTTAATACTCAGATATAGATATTTTCTCTACTGGTTACTAGAGGACATAGTTGGTTTCGGTGACAAATGTAGCATGCATGAAATGATAATTTCTGAAGGTTACAAAATGCAGAACAAATCAGCATTGAAAAGTCTAAAGAAATTTTTATTTCATTTTAACTAACATTATAATCAGTAATTTATCATTCCACAAAACTTGCACGCATTCTAGTAAAAAAGCAAATATTTAAAATAATTATTTAACAATTTCATAAATGAAATACAGCATAGTATAAGTCTTCAATGTGCATCAACAATTTTGATTTGAACCTAGATTTATAAAATGTCAAATTATAGGAATACAATCATGCTATCAATGATTTTAGATTTTTATAAGCACCTGGGAAATATCAAACATTCTAGCAAATTTTGGATATTCAGATACTGTGAATTCAAACTTAATACACAAATTTAAAAACAAAATAATATACAATAAAAATTATGATACATTTGGGGTGCCTTCTGAGTAAAATTGTTCAATTTCTCTTAGTAGTGGATACTGTAAATTTGTTAAAGCACCTATTACCTGAAATACTTCATCTGCTTGTGGTAACAAATTATATGGTATATAATTCAATATATTGAATGTCTTTATTCTTCTTATTGTACGCTCGACATCCTTGCTCTTGCAATATATTCTGTCTGCCTTACCTGCTCAGTAGTAAACTGACTTGTTATGAGGAATGGCGAAATATTAATAGCAACACCAGCAGGCATCAAATCCTTTCTTAAAAAACCCTTATCAGCTAACACAAAATCTCCTGCTTCAAGCTGATTAAGTATCCCGCAATCCTTAACAATTTTCTTGTCTGAGGTTGACCCCAGGATAGAGACATGAGATGTAAGTAACAACCCCACTGGGAGCTACACCAACTAATCCTTTGCATGTATTTCTATGTTTGTATGGGCTGTATGTTAAATTTTTGTGTAGACATACTCGATAGACATACTAATGTATATACCTCTGTACAATCCAAGACAGTTCGTAAAACTACTGAAACAGTTTGGTAAACAAATCTTATTTTTATTTCGTGACGGAATGCTAGACATCATTTGTTTAATAAGAATTTCATGAATTAAATATATCCAAGTAGAGACAACGTTTGATACTGTGCCTTGTGATACGCTAAATCTAGCAGCCAAATTATCATGAGGGATATTTTGTCTCAATTTCATAAGAGTCATAAATAACTGGGCTCATTTTCTGGACTTTGCACTTTTAGTAATATTTTATTTCAATATCTTTTAGTATGTTGAATTTTCAATTTTCAATTTATTTGTACCCTATTAATGATTTACAAATATTGCCACTTCGAAAAAAATGCTTGTATGAGGTATACGCTTACACACATATGTACAATAATTTACCTAACCTATTGCATTTATCCTATCCGTTGAATTATCATGGCTTCTATTCAGTTTTGGAGTTAAATCCGTTCTGTCTTCCTCCAGGACAGAAATATTTTTTCTGCAGGTAGGCCTGTATATAGAAGTACTAATCTGTCATTTCCTTTCACAACATTAAAAGAAAACCTATCAGTAAGGTGCAAAAGGTTTGGCGTAGCTTGCTCCAAATCTTGTCGCAGATAATAGCAGCATCAATTGATGCAATATGTGACATTGGAAGTAAAAGTACAGAGCTGTGGCTCATTCACAGACTCGTCAGTTTACTTTGAAGTTGATGGCTGTGGCTCATTTCAGACCTGTAAATAGAGCTTTTAGTGAATGTTGTATAAAATGTATACATATTGTAAAATCTACAAAATATTAGCTTCATCATTGCTGACAGACTGCTCTACAGTCTTTTTAAGTGTCCTCTTTTCAGGAGATGAAGGTTTTAATTGTTTATTCTTATTATAAGCAAACAATGTTGGTCCATTTTCTTTTTTTTCATCTACAGAATGACAGCTACATAGATATGCCCCAGGACCTGATTTAACAGTTCTCCTACAATCAAAGGAAACAATACATATATTTTGAATGCAACTAAATTGAGAAGCATATTTATATATTAATTTAAATACATCTAGCTTTATTACCTTGTTAGTTTTATCCAACGATTCCGTGTTTTTGATCTTTAGGAGATCTGAAAAATATCACTTTGATTTACTCCTGAAGTAGCGAAACCTCTTTTGCTTCCAACCATAGCATTTTCTTTTTTAGTTCCCTTAAGCTAAGCGTCCACATGCCCGCATCGTACGCATCGCATCAAACGGATGAATTTTTCACAATGCGTCTACCTCATCAGCAGCGATCGCATTTGCCACCGCAACGGTCATTCGGATTTTCGTAGTGAGCATACGTGCGAAATGTTCTGCGACATAATGGAGGAAAGCGAAGAAGTGCAAATCATAATTGCTTGTGTGTTAGCAGAAGAAGAAGATAACGCTAAAACATCTAAAAAAAGGAAACATAATATCTGGATACACGACATATTCAAAAAAAGATTACAATATGGAGAATTTCACACACTAATTCCAGATTTATTAAACGATGACGCCAAGTTTTTCCAATATTTTCGTATGTCTCAAGCTAAATTCACCCTTCTCTTTGAAGTTCTACAACGACATTTATTAAAACAGAATACAAAATACAGGAAGGCTATAGGACCACAAGAAAGGCTTGCTGTGTGTTTAAGGTAAGGCGTTTAATGTAATTAAACATCGGATCATAGTTCCTATTTGCTACAATGTAAATAGTGACCGAAAATCTGGGAATCTTGATCCACTGATTGTAAATGTTCTGTATTGTTTACATTTTCGATGGAGGACAGCTCAAGCAGAGTTTCGGTATTGTCATGTGGAGACAGCGCTTCATTCATTGGTCTGGAACCAGTGAGTGCCGGATAGAGCACTACATTTGAAAGTATTCTCGCGTTTGAACCAGATGCCATAGGATTCGAAGCAGGATTTGGAGTTGTCGCAAGCCTCATCTCTACGCTGTTAACCATTTGAAACAACTGAGCTTCAATATGAATTTGGTCTTGTATAGGGAAAGTTTTCACTGTTTTTGCCATATTGATGAAGAACTCTACTAGAGGATCACTCAGGTTTCGGTTTTGTTCTGTTGTTGTTAGGTAGTCTTGTAGAACGGCGGCTGCAGTTGGTCCTTGTGAAGCTTGTGAAGCTGCGAAGCTTAATTTCCTTCCTGCACGTCGTGTTGATATCGCAGGTTCTGTGGATAGTGGACTTGGTGCATCGCTTGATACATTATTACTTACACTGCTTGAATCATGCGGTGTTTAGAGGTGGGTATCGTCGTTATCGATGACAATATTACTAGACGATAAGCTTGACCGTCGCTCTTCCTCATCGTTTAGGTATTGTGTTAGGAAAGAGAGTTCTTGGACGAATTTAGGTGGTTTTAGTTTCGATGCTGCTTGGCCGCTTTTGGTCTTGCGCAAATTTAAAGCCTTCCTATGGTTACCTCTAATTCGGGTCCAACGCTCTTTGCATACATTGCCTGTAGCAATGAATTATTATTATTTTTTGTTTGTTTCAGGTTCTTAGCCACTGGCAACTCTTTTCGGTCACTGTCGTTTTCCTTCAGGATTGGCGAACGTACAGTGCGAAGAATTGTATATTCATCCTGCGAAGTCATTATTCAAGTCCTACAGCCAATAGTAACGCCAAAACCTTCTGAAGATACGTGGATTAAATCAGAAAAAGGTTTTTGTCACAAATGGAATTTTCCCAACGCCATCGCCGCCATTGATGGAAAACACGTGCTTATTCAAGCACCATCCCACAGTGGTTCAAATTACTTTTGTTATAAAAAGCACTTCAGTTTGGTACTGTTAGCCCTGGTCGATGCAGATAAAAACTTCATAGTCGTATATGTCGGTGCTTTTGGCAAGAACTCTGATGCTAGTATTTTGAGAAGTTCGAATTTAGGCAAAGGTTTTCAGGATGGCACTCTAAACATACCTCCAAGCAAAATACCACCAGGAGGCACTGAACTACTACCTCATGTCATCATTGGCAGGCCCGCCGTAAGCGGGCGTGCAAGGCGTGCAATGCGCGCGGGCGGCGCATCCAGGGGGGCGGCAAATCAAGCAATCAACAACCAAAATTCAGACATTGTCACATCACAATACTAAAAAAAATATCCAACCAAAAGAAATGAAAGCGGCGCGCAATTATTTTCTTTTGCATTAAACAGTGCCATCTATTGAAATTCAAGAGAACAAAGATGCAACACGTAACACTTGTTGGTAAGGTGTGCTCGTGCCCGAGGACGGCTGCCGAAAGAAAGTCGACATATTGTTTATGGTCGTGTTATGCTCTATGCTATGAAACGACGCGAAATAGGGGAATCCCCTCAGAGCTTTATTCTCATTCCCAATGAAGCATCAATACCTATGGAATGGCCCCGTCCCATTTAAACAATGTAGGTCAGTGAGAGAGATAGAACTAATCAGGGAAAAAGCACAACCACCTACCTCCTAACTAGCTATGTGGAGCATTGGCAAATCTTCTGCAGTTTTCCCTGACTAGCGCTATCTCATTCTAGCCGCAAACGAGTGCACGCGTGCCCCTTCCACTTCATTGCTCATTCCTCTTTTTATAACCATGCGAAAGCGATGCGAAGTCGAACAGATTAGTGAACAACACGCTTCAATTATTTCGTTTAGTCCTGAATAGGTTCCGTAAGGAGTCCAAGTACCTATAATTAACGATATTCTGACTTGGTTAGTGTGATTATAATTCAGAGAATTATCTATTTCATCCGTCGGCGCCAAAAATCGTATTATGGTAAGTAACTCCGTTTAATCACCCTATGAGTCCATTATTGCTCGTTAACCAGAAAAACCTAATTATATCTGAAAGTATTACAATTTGTTATACGTAAAATGGGTTGTATTAAAATAAAAAAATGCTTACCTCATCCGATACATTCCAGGAACCGCAAAAAAGGAAAAAGCTTTCAGGACCGCAATTTCGACAGCAAAAACGAGAAAAAGATGCAAAAAAAAAATTAGAGGGCTCTCTAGAGAAATTTTTAAGTAAACCAGGAAATAGAGAAACGAAATGTCAAGAAAATGTTGGCGTAGCTTCAACAAGCGCAGCCTTAAATTTAGAAGTTATGGAGGTATCTGAAGAGAGAAATATTAGTCCTTTAGAGGCAGACTTCAGTAAAACTAAAACAAGAGAGTACTGCTGAAGAACCTGTAAGCAATTTATCGTCGTCAATAAGTAGCTGTTTAGATGGTGGTGATGATCCCGGTTTATGATCTTGTTAATATTTTGGTTAGTCGTGACCCGTACAGCTGTTTAACTACAATTTTCCTGCTAATGACGACGGAAGAAAATTTGCAAACAGTTATTATTCTAGAAATATTCCCAATGGAGAAAAAATTAACAGAGAATGGCTTGTTTACTCTACGTCAAAAGATTCAGTATATTGTTTCTGTTGTAAAATATTCAGTAAAACTGTAAGTAGTTTGTCGGCTCCAAGCGGTTTTTCCGATTGGCAACATTTGTCATCCACCTTAAAACGACATGAAACAAACGTTTCCCACAGTGAAAATTTAAAATGTTGGGTACAACTAAATAATATGTTAAAAAACAAAACTACTGTAAATCAAATGCAACTGAGACTATTGGAATCTGAAAAAAAAAACAATGGTGTGATGTATTGGAAAGGATCATAGCTGTTATAAAATTTTTATCCCATCAATGTCTGGTGTTTAGGGGCTCATCAAAAACATTATATGAGCATGATAACGGTAATTTTCTCAAAGCAATAGAAATGATAGCAACCTTTGATTCAGTTATGCGAGAACATATTCACAGAATTCAAGCCTCGAAATTGGATTCAACGCGCATGACTCACTATTTAGGAGATCAAATTCAGAATGAAATCATTGATTTACTCGGCACGACTATAAAAAATTATATCTTGAACAAAGTCAGAGAATCAAAATATTTCTCCGTCATATTAGATTGCACACCAGATGTAAGTCACACAGAACAAATTACAGTTATACTCAGGTATGTCATTTTAAACAGTGAAACTAAAAATGTTACGACATGCGAAAGTTTTATTGGTTTCTGTCCGATCACTAGCTCCACAGGTGAAGGACTATTGAATTTTGTTTTAGATTTATTTTCGCAATTAAACCTGGATATTAAGAACTTACGTGGTCAAGGTTATGACAATGGTTCTAATATGCGTGGAAAACACAACGAATTGCAAAAAAATATTGGAAATTAATAATCGCGCATTTTACGTTCGATGCTCAGCGCATAGTCTCAATTTGGTCGTTAACGATGCGGCAAATATTACGCACGCCACCGTCAACTTTTTCAATATAATTCAAGAAATTTACGTTTTCTTTTCGTCATCTACAAAAAGGTGGTCGATAATTTGCAAATATTTACCAAATTTAAAATTGGTCCAACAGAATCGATGCAGTCAAACCTTTACAGTATCACCTCGAAAAAATATTTGACGCTTTGCTAGAAATATCAGATAACAATTCGTCGGAATGGGATTGTACAACATCTCACAAAGCTCATTCGCTTGCTTTAAACATTCAAAATTAGAGATTTATTTGTTCGGTTGTAATTTGGTTCGATATTTTAAATGAAATTAATGCTCTCAGCAAAATGATGCAAAACCCCACAATAAATACTCAAATCTGCATAAATTTGTTAAACAAATTGATTAATAAATTCACCGAATATCGCACGGATGAGCACTTCGAAAGGGTGTTAGAAGAAGCTACCAATGTGGCTTAATGTAGAAACAGATCTTCCGCCTATAGACACAGTTCGTCCACGAAGAAAACTAACTCAATTTCAATATGAACAGAGTGACGAAGTTTTACTTGATCCCAAAACCAAATACAAAGTAGAGGTTTTTTTTTAGAATCCTAGATCAAACGTTAACTTCTTTAAAGGAGAGATTCGAGGAGTTGGAAATTTTTACCGACGTATTTGGCTTTTTCACCAATAATAACTTATTTAGTTACTCCAAAGATGATTTAATGAAACATTGCAAAGATTTGAATTTGAAGCTAAAAGGCAGTTCAAATAGTGACACAGATATTGACGGTATAGATTTGTTTAATGAAATCAATGCTTTAAAGTTGCATTTTACTGAACATCAGTCCAATGATCCACAAACCCTACTGCAATATATTTTTGCAAATGATTTAATGTCAACATTTCCGAATACAGCAATAGCACTAAGAATATTACTTACGTTGTCGGTTTCAGTTGCATCTGGTGAAAGGTCCTTTTCAAAGTTAAAAATTATAAAAAACTATTTAAGATCAACAATGCACCAGCAAAGACTAAGTAATTTAGCCATAGTTTCAATTGAACATGAGATATTAGATAGCTTAGACACAAAAAAATTGATAACAGATTTCGCCAACATAAAGGCGAGAAAAGTACAATTACTGTAAATTAAGTAAATGGATAGTTTTTCGTTGTAAAGTATTTCATATTTTTTTCACATCCTTAACCTAGTTTTTTTAACCTAGATCGTGTAAGGTAGACATAGTTAGACGGGGGCGGCATAATGGGAATTGCACACGGGCGTTCAAACCCCTAGCGGCGGGCCTGATCATTGGTGATGAGGCTTTCCCATTATGCACGTATTTAATGCGACCAGACTCTCGCGACGATGCCCAAAGAAGTGAAGATAAAAAAGTATTTAACTATCGTCTCAGTCGTGCGAGAAATACTGTAGAAAATACGTTTGGAATATTGGCAAAAAAGTTTAGAATTTCCGAACGTAGATTGTCTATGCACGAAGAACACATAGTAACTGTTGTAATGGCTACATGCAGTTTGCACAACTTTCTAAGAGATGACACATGCCACTGGACAGAAACTGATTTGAACACTTCTATTGAGCAAATGGCAGGACTGCAGTGCCTTAGGAATATAGGCGGTAATTCACGCACAGATGCTTTAGCAGTCAGGGATGGTTTCAAGAGTTACTTAAACTCATCAGCAGGGTCAATAGAATGGCAATTGAGAACAGTTCGTGCTGGAAGACGTGAAAATGTTTGAATAACTAAATAAAAAATTACAAACTTACCATTTTGATTTAACTTGTTTCCTCCCAGATGAGTAGAGGGAGAATGTATGTTCTGGGGGTCAATGACCGAGCAACCTTGACCTACATGAGCAACCTTGACCTTTGACCTCTTAACTTTGACCTCTGACCTGTGAACATTGACCTTTTGACCTCTGTACTTTGACCTCTTGACCTCTGACCTTTTAACCTTTGAGCTCTCGACCGTTGATCAAGTAAGTAAAAAGTTCTCCACTATACCGCGGACAAATCCCAGACTCTCTGCGAAACAAGTAAAACCTGTACATACTAGGCTATGAAGCCATGTACCGAGTGTTTACAAGAAAGAATAAGAGCGCTATTTTCCATCTGAAAATCTATGAGAGTAGCGCATACAACGTAATTGCAAGTTCGTGATTGTGAAATTTGAAATCCCTTTCTATCGTACAACAACCCTGAGCGTCATATCCCCTGTATCGCTCATACCGCTTGTTTCATTCGTAACCAAATTAGTGGCTGGGGGCCGTCCTCTTTCTTACACTACTACTAATCAAATGTGTATTACTCTTACATGTAAAAATCATCATTCGAAGGGTATTTCTCTCCTCTAAATAAAAATCTATAAACTACATAGCTTTGAATGTATTTCAAACTTCGTTAAATATATTAATGAGCTCGAGCAGACTGCTGTCCGCTGTCCGCGGAATGCAGTCAAATATAGGTAAGTTAATGACGCTGTCTGGGAATTCGCATCAGGGCGAACACTCTTCTGCGTTATGGTAGGTCAAGATGTATGGTTTGCTAACTACACTGATTCTCCTTCAAAGACATGGGAATCAACTTTAATAGTACGGTCAGTTTAGTGTTTATGTGTGGTGGATAATTTGTTTGGACAGACTATGGGATATAGTCGTCGTCCGTTCAGAACCATAGGATAATATGCATTAAAATAGTGAATATAGGTCATTAATAATAAAACGCAACACATCTTACTTATTTATTTCAGTATCATACAACTTTTCTAACCGACAACTCTCACACAGACACTTGATAATATGCAATAAAATAGTAAATATAGATCATTAATAATAAAACGCAACACATCTTATTTATTTCGGTGTCATACAACTTTTCTAACCGACAACTCTCACACAGACACTTATTTCAGATGATCTGCGACACGTTGTTGCACACTTTGCTTTGATACGTTTTCCACAATAAAGACAGGTTGCCAGCTGTTTATTGTGGATCTGTAGGAATTTCGTATATGCCGACTCATAGACGCTAAATAGAGAATATCGAGCTGCAGAGAGACATATTTGACACACTATCGATCCTTTATCCCTGGTCCCGACAAAATAGTACAGTTGACACATTTCTTTATACCATTCAAGACCTCGGGAATAGGCTTCTACGATAGCGATGCTTTCCACATACAGGTTATGTCCTGTGAATGTACCACACTGCAAATGCATGAACCCGTATGGACGTCTCTGCAACTCACTGTTCTGCAATTCGGCCCACTTTATCACACGACTGTCATCCACCGCCTGCTCCGTTTCAGACTCGCAGCTCCTCACAGGTACTGTAGCACTTTTGCTGGACACTGCACTCACTCCAATGTGTTTTCGACTCATTAGAGATTATTCCAGAAACCCTCTACACAGAAACGTCCCAAAAGCTCCCGGATACGCGTATACCTTTTGGAGCTTCGACTTGACTTGAGTAGGGTTTCAGATACAACTGATATTTCAAAAACTTCGTCGTATACCACCTTGAAATCATACCCCTACCCTTCCCCCACAGTGGTAGCCAAGAAGTTTAATCTCCTTTCTATGCCATCCTGTACAATTTCCATAACTATCTTACAATACAATAGCAGACATGTAGGAGATTCACCTATATTTAACACAGGACGAAAAAAATTGCACACATTGTCCATACTTTAATACAAAAAGCATCTTATAATTTGTGCATACACAGCTTTCCAAATAAGGCGTATCAAAGGTTGCAGACAGTTGTAAACCTTCAAGCTGATTATTCATAGAACATAAAACAATCTCGATTTTAACGAAGTAGTTTAAAAACTTAGCTTTCCAAATAAGGCGTATCATCGAGATGGTAGAGGATTGCAAGTTAATAAGGTGAGGTGAGGATAGTAAAGACCGCACCGAGAACAGCTTTCGAAGGAAGCATGACTAGCGAAGGTATGGGGAAAGGCTAATAAATACCACCTAGCTCCATCACGTCGTCACAGTCGACAAAGCGTGATCGAGTTAACGTCATAGAGAGCAAGCGCTTTTGCATCGTCGGTTTTCAATGTCGATACTGTGCGAACCGTCTGGGGCCTAGCACAGCAGTAAAACCGAATAAGTTAGGTCGGCAAAAGTGTTGTGTGGGACTAAAAGATAGTGCGAAACCACAAAGTGATGGTGTTAGTAAAAAACGAATACGTATCCTTCAAGACATTAAAATTCCGGCCGAAAAACGTGTGAAGCTGGTCGAACCCCCGAGGCAACCTGCACTCGTAATAGAAATCCCAGATTCACCTCCGGAAATAATAGAAATCTCCGATTCGTCAACTGAAGCTTCCAGTTCACCGGAGAGTATCGAACTCCTCGATTCGTCAGATTCAATTGAACAGATGCTAGAGGCGAATGATGTTCCAAACATTCTTCAAGCCTCATGGCGAGGATTAGAGCAATTAGACTCTGATTGGGATGCTTTTGGTGAAGACAGCCAGTCAGCATCACCCAGAATACACAAACCCTCACAGAAAAGAAATAATGTGGGTGGGGATGATAAGTGTAAACGCCCAGCAGGTGTTGCGGACATAGTGGCAGCTCGTATGGTAACATGTCCAACACCTAAGGTAGTCTTGCCAGTGCTATTGGAGGCGGTGGAATCGTTCAGTTCCCAGGTGAGAACTGGCAATGCACGAGTGATGATTGAGTGTTCGAGACGATTCAAGTGCGCCATTATTTCTGAGCCTCCATTAGTGTTCAGATACGAGGTGACACATCAAATCGAGGACAGGCAGTCTGTACTCGCTTCACCACCGTTGACGGGGCAGACACAAGCAGTCATGTCGGAGGAATGGACGAACGATAAGATCTTCGAAAGCATCTCTTGGACACAGCTGCTTTCCAATTGTGTGCCACCTCTGAGAGTAGAGATGGTAACACAGGAGGAAACATTCCAAGAGCCAGATAAGATGGATACTCTTTTGGCTGAACTAGCCGATCGTGTCGAGTGACGTCAAGCGTGTGTGTCGGAACTGCCCGGCGACGAGGACACGTATTCGTTGATATGTTCACCACCGTTGCCGTGTCACGCCAGATCTGTGGGACGATTAATGTCAGTAAGTGAAATAGCCTAACGAGATACTTTTCTAAAGGCGTTCACGTACACAGGTGCTGGTTGAATGTGTTACACTTCGAAGTGTAGAGGTGTTGGCACATGAAGAGACATGCTAAACGCCGGATGGGTATCGACGGTACTAGTTACAGGACACAACTACACTACACAACTATGGTGAGGAATATATCCACCAAGTGACTATAAACTAAGAGTTTAACAGTATTATTTGTTTACAGCATCCAGTTCTTATACAGTTGACAACAGGTTTGAAGACATGGTTCTGGTGGAGCGCTATGAGGTAAATGTAGTGAAAAACTAATAGGTTTGTGGTTTGTTGGTGGTGGTGTTGCATAAGGGAGGCGTAGACCGGTAAAACGTGAGCGTAGTAGTGAATTGCATTGTTAGAACCCTTGATTTCCACCCCTTGTGCTCCAAATTGATACACAACCATTGCATCTTAAACGGCTGAATGCTTAACGAATTGGCAGCGTTCAACGCTGACATCAATAGCACAGCCAAAAAAAAATTATGAATATGTACTGTGTTTCAGATGCCCCCACCCCATTGTGGCAAGAGAAGGCTGCCACCTCCACGCGGTTCTTGCTGGGTAACGCCAGGAGCAGTCAACCGAGTGTGTTGAGGATTAATAAGGTAATGAAAAAAAAATTTGTGAACTCAGAGACGTTTCTTCTGTTGCAGAAATAAAAGGTGCATGCTAAGGGACGATACAGCAGTCACTGACAAGACATAGAGACCTATACCTGCGACCATTGTAACAACACATACAGCTCGAGATGGAAACTGAAGCGACACCAGGCATCAAACTGTGACGGTTCAGGGGAATCATCATCTAAGAGAGCTCGTGCGAGGCTACCAACAAAAAAAGGTAATATATTAGTGTTACCATATCTAACATAAACTTACCCTTCTGAGAAGTCTCCAAAATTAAACACAGTAAAACAAGTCCGACATGTAAGCTCAATCAACTTCTAAATGCAACATATGTCAATCACCTTTTTATCTGTATCGGTGCATGAACTAATCCTTCTGTTAACCCCAAGTTGAAACACAGTAAAAAAATAATTCCCACATGGAAGCTCAACCAAGTGAATGTAACCTCTGTTAACCACCTCTCAAAAGTTATCACAACAATGCTAGTTACACGCATTTCTGTTATTCCAAGTAGACCAATAGCAAACCATGTCTCATCAGATCCGAGAGGAATGCAGTCGGCTGTACAGCCAGGGATGCAGTGCACTACTCAGGCTGGCTCATTACATCAGGTGCTGCCAGGTCCCAGCGGTGCTCAGGCAGGTACATCTCGTCAGGTGCTTCCAGGTCCGAGTGGTGTGCAGTGTACTACTGAAGCTGACCCCAGCGACATGCAGTCGACTACAGGTGACATAAATGCAAAGTATTGTCCTAGCTGTGCGCGAGATATTCCCACCAAGATGTTTTCCGCACACTTGCGGTGTCTGAAGCATAAAGCCCATTCATGGAAGCCAGTGGATGCACCAGTAAGCATCAGTCGATCAGCATTTGGTGGGAAAATTGTGAGTGATCAAGTAGTGTCAATTTAAAGACTTTAAATGTGGAAGAGTATCTACACTCTATAAAGTTAAAGACAATCAATTTATTAGAGCAACAAATATTTAAACATACTTCAGTAAAAGCTAATGTAGAACTTTTTGGTATATATATTACCGACTAAAGAAAAAAGAGATGTGAAGTCTCACAGCACAGCAAATAAAGTTTTTACAATAGCGTCAGATTTGAGTAAAGACTATGATGATTTTGTTACAAAAACAAGTGTAAAGTCAAAAGAGTTTGCAGAACGCGAAAGTGGTTGGGTATTAGAACAAATTTTATATCTAGAAATCAATATCAGCAAATATAACCCGCTGAGAGCATCCTAGTACATTCCACTTCCAAAAGACATAGCAAGTAAAATGGCAGTCGTAAATATTTGTAATACTGATAACTGCTGCTTCGCGTGGTCTATTGTAGCAGCCCTATTCTCACCACAGGGACGAGTGACTGATACCAAATCATATCCACATTATTCGTCAATATCAACTTTAGATTTTTCCAACATGGAGTTTCCAGTGTTACTGAAAGCTATCCCGCAGTGGGAACAACTGAATAATATTTCAGTGAACGTGTATGGATTGGAACCCATTATGGTTGATAATAAATGGAAAACCATATCGTTGGTCCGTTACATTATACCTCAAAAAAACAAACAGTGCACATAAATTTGTTGCTCGTTGACGATTCAAATGGTAAGCAACACTACTGTTGGATCAAAAACTTTTCTCGTTTATTATCGAGCCAACTCACGGCCAACACGAGAACAAAATATTTTTGTGACGGGTGCTTGCAATACTTTCCATCTGAAAGTCTGCGGGACTGTCATTTACAGCAGAACTGTAAGTTCGTGGCTGTAAAGTTACCAAGAGTTCACCAATCGGTCTGGTCTAAGTTCATTAGACCAGACCGATTGGGATACCTAGTTCCCGATAATGTGTTAAAATTTGAAAACTATCACAAACAGTTGAAAGTACCATTTTGTGCATATGCAGACTTCGAATGTATGCTTTCACCCATCCCACAAGACTCCAGTGATTCGTCTAATCGTGAGTCGTTCACTGTGAAAAAGTACAAACACATCCCATCCCGTCTTCGTTTGCTTATTATATAAAATCCAACCACAGTGATGCAGCGTCAAAGTTCGAGTTATATCGAGGTGACAATGCTGCAGCAGAATTCATTAAACGCTTACAAGCTGACATGCAGGAGTTATACAACGCATTTAGAAGATGTAACCCCTATGCGGATGACTAAGCAAGATGAGCGGCAACATGATGCTGTAACAGAATGCTATATATACGACAGACCCTTTGAACCATTGAATCGAAAGGTGAGGGATCACTGTCATATCACTGGAAAATATCGAGGAGCTGCCCATTCAATCTGTAATCTAAATCATAAACTCCCAAAATATATTCCTATTTTCTTTCATAATCTCCGCAATTATGATGCTCATATATTTATTAAAGAGCTTGGCGCTGATAAGGAAGACATTACAGTTCTTGCACAAACCTTTGAAAAATATATTTCTTTCACCAAGGCTCTCCCCGTAGATAGGTATGTAGCGCCAGATGGTACAATTAAATCAGTCTACCTGCAACTGCGGTTTGTTGATTCCTATCAGTTTCTGTCCACCAAACTTGAAACCCTTGCTTCCTTTCTAGACCCCTCGCAATGTCGTGAAGTACGTCGAGCCTTTCCTGACGATATACGGTTTGAAATTATGCGTCAGAAGGGTGTGTTCCCCTACTCATATCTCACGGATATGGGGAAATTTAAGGAAACCTCTTTGCCACCCAAGGAGTGTTTTTACGATGAGTTGCGGGATGCACATATATCGCAAGCAGATTACAACCGCGCATGTAACGCATGGTCAGCTTTAGGTTGTAAAACGTTGGAGGACTATTCCGACAAGTACTTAACCTCCGATGTCTTGTTACTAGCAGATGTATTTGAAAACTATAGAGAGTTATGTCTCAAGATGTATCGGTTAGATCCCGCAGATAACTACACCGCTCCTGGTCTGAGTTGGGATACGATGCTTCGTCATACAAAGGTCGAACTTCAGCTACTATCCGATATTGATATGATTCACTTTTTCAAAAAAGGTATACGGGGAGGAGTGAGTACGTGTATTACGCGTAAAGCATAAGCTAATAATCCACACCTCCCAACATTTGATCCAACTCAACCGTCATCTTATATCATGTATTTGGATTCGACAAATCTGTATGGACATAGTATGAGTCAATATTTAACATTGCGACAATTCAACTGGATGACGGAGGATCAGATTGAAAACTTTCCACAAACCCTGAATGAGCTAAGTGATAGCTCAGAGGTAGGGTATGTGCTAGAAGTCGATCTGGAGGTGCCACAGGACCTACATGATTTCTTTAATGAATATCCGTTGTGTCCAGAAACCATCACACCTCCTGGAGGCAAGGGTAAAAAATTAATTCCCAATCTTTATAACAAAACTCGATATGTTATTTACTATCGAGCGTTGCAACAATGTCCAAAGTATGGACTAGTGTTGAAAAAAATTCTTAAGGGATTACAGTTTGCTCAAGCTGCATGGCTTGAACCATACATAGCTATGAATACAAGGTTGAGAAATCAGGCTAACAACAAATTTGAAAATGAAATGTACAAGTTGATGGTAAATTGTATTTTCGGTAAAACAATTGAAAACGTTGAAAAACGAGTGGATATTAAACTAGCAACCACCTTTGAAAATAACGGACGCAAACGAGGGGCAGGGAATTATATCAGTAAACCAACATTCAAAGAGTTACGCATTTTTTGTGAAAACCTAGTGGCGATTCAGATGGAAAAAACGTTGGTTGACTATTGTAGACCAACATATGTTGGTTTTTGTATCTTGGATATCGCCAAAATTGTCATTTATGACTTTGTTTATGATTTCTTAAAACCAACGTATGGTACATTTTATATTCTGATACTGATAGTTTAATTATTCATCTAAAAACGTCGAATTTCTATGAGGATATGAATGCAAATATATCACATTTTGATACATCTAATTATACCGTTCCAAATTGTCACAACATACCAAAAAATCCATCGATATTAGGGAAAATGAAAGACGAATATGCAGGTAAAGTGCTATCCACAATCAGCTGGATTTAACCCACTACAAAAATATTGTGGAAGGCTCTCAAAATCAAGTTTACTGTATGATGTATGTGTTCAAATCCGAATCACATACTTGATCCCACACTCAACCAACACATTGGCGTGGGGTCATAAAGATATCATCTTTCACGAGACTCCTGATGACGAACGACTGGATTTACTGATACGGTTGCTCGAAGAGGCGGCGCGAGCGTCAGATGAGTGAGTCACTCTTCAGCATGTTACTTATGATGTTGAAGAGGGGAGAGCGATATTTAACCCGTGCTGACTGCTGGCAAGTGAGCAGTCGCAATCATGAGTGCTCAAAGATATTTCACGCTGTTCTCTCAATTGTGCAGTGTTCAACTCATCGTGATCAATGAGTACTTACGATCAATTGTGATGTAAGCACCAACGGAGGAGGAACTTGAGTTATTCACCTTACTGTTGGATGAGGTAGTAGTGCCCGATGCTACCTTCCAATGGATTGCTGAATCCCGCAATTGTGATTTAAAAGTGATGAAAGCTATTGTAGCGCGGAAGTTACTCCTAGACCAAGTGATAAGTGACATTGTATCAATGTTACAAAGTATAAACTCTACGAGCATCAGTGTGAACAGTTTAGCTCAAAGATTTAGACATGGAATGTGCTCCCTCAGTGTATGAGCAATACTATATATTCAAACTGTTAAGTGGAGATTCTTGTGTGGATATTGATAAGACTTTTCCAGTGTCAAATATTCATAACAGTCATCATGATACTTTAACACATGTAGACAGCACCATGTGCACGCTCGCCTATATACACTTGGAACGTTTTGTGGAAGTTATTACGCAGTTGGGTGTCACATTTAAGTTTAATCCACCACGAAAAGAGGAGCATAAATCGATAATACAGTGGTTACGTAAAAATATTGAGAAAGGTATTACGGGTGTGGATTCCTTAGGGTGGACGTCTGGTCCGTGTAGCGTGAAATGGCCGTCAACGCAACTGATTGACTATCTGGATTCACTCAAAATTTTACATAAATTCCGCACTGATCTTTGATTTGCCGTGACTGTGAGATTTGTACTAACCTTGATTTAATTATACGTATCCTGGTGTTTGTAAATTATATGTTAGGTAGTTTGTTGATGTATAATCATTGGAAATTGTTGTTAGCTACATATTGTTCACATAATATCAACATATGTGTTTTCATTAACCTGTTTTTTGTATACTATATGTCAGATAGTTTGCTGATGTATAATCATGCGAAATGTTTTAGCTACATTTTGTTCACAACATCAAAATATGTGTATTAATTAAAGGTGATCTGTTGCTTATATACTATATGTCAGGTAATTTTCTGATAAACAATCCTGTCAAATTGTGTTAGCTGTTAGCCCTCAAGGCTAGCACCATTATTGTCTTATATCCTCAACAGCCTCACATTAAAAACGTGAAAAAACATACAGTGTTTTTCTTCTTCTTTTCTTTCTACCTACCCACACACACGTACAATCCCAAGATGTTGGAGGGGCGGATTATGAAAGGTATAAAGAAGCACACACTCCAGTACCAACCAGTGTTATCAACATTCCATCGCACAACACATCATGTTCGCCAAACAATCTAGTATCGGTGGTAGTACCAGTGAGAAGAGTGCTAAACCACCCCTTACATCTCTCATCACCATCAACGAACGGTGCTATCCGCTGAATCGCTCAAAATCCAAGTTTATCAGTGTCGGTTTAGCATACGAGTGGAGCTTTCAACCCCGTATCATCATCAGAGGGTGCAAGAATGATTGTGCGACGTTTACGGAATCTGAGTGGTATCAATTGCTTGATGATGAAGGAGTATTAATCAACTATTTCCACTGTGTGGAGGAATCTAAACCCATTCACAGTTACGTTTGAACACTTCCAAGATATTCGTACTATCAATTTTGAGGATCGTTATAAGCAAGCTGTGTACCTGGGAGTTTCAAAGTGTGTTGAAGCTGTTTGAAATGGTGCGATTGATTGCTTATACAATCAATGTCCTTAAAACTCAAGATTTTAACACATACTTCAATAGACTGCTAAGTGCAAGCTGGATGTACGAGACTTTGTTGCTGATCATGTGTCTGACATACCGACGTCTGAGAACGTGCGATCCATGATGGAACTCGCATATCTACATCCCGACCTCTCAAAGTTTCAAAAGTCTAGTACGTCTTCATATTACAACCATCCAACCATACCTTATCACAAATGTTAGTCATCAATGTACTTCAACAATAAATGATACACACAGTTAATTGTAGTTGTTTTATTAGAGTTATGAAAATCACGCTACATATCAGATATTTAAGTCCGACTTGTTAAGCCAAGCATTATGTGTTTTATCTAAACCCAAAGATTTCACGTATACCTTCGAACCTTTACGCCTTAAAGCTTTTTCCACTAGATATGCATCAGGATAGTTCACTTTTTGTAACTCCTCGCTGTAAAAGCTTCCAAGAATATCTTCACCATGCTGATCTTGTAACAGATAAGTTCTTGGATTCGTTTGCTGCGCTTTGCTTACTTTGAAAATTTCATTTCACCAATTGGGAGTGTAGCCCTTGGAGAATGCATGACGATGCTTGCTGATTCTGACACTATCACCAACTAGAAATTTGGCTGACTTAGGGTCTACTATTTTTAGTTGACTGTAAGCATGGAGCAGCACCTTTTTCTATTCCTCAGATTCACATCTTTAGGTTTCATCGCAGTTGTCCGATGTTTTGTGTTGTTATACGCGTGTACAATTTGTTGAAGTATAGGGAGCCACTTATACAATCCTTGTAAGCTGAATTGTCGCCACATACGATTTTTTAGGGTACGATTGAGGCGTTCAACAATACTTGCTTTTAAAGTGGAATATGTACTATAGTGATTAATGTTGTGTCGTTTCATTAGTGAGTGAAAATGTTTGTTATAAAATTCTTTTCCGAGATCGGTTTGCATGTGTCTAGGCATATGCTGCATCTCTGATAATATGCTTTTCATCGCTTCCGCTACGGCTATCCCAGTTTTTGCTTTTACTGGACGAGCCCATGCAAATTTGCTGAACGCATTCACAACTACCAGAATATACCGGAATCCCTTGTTTACCTTTGCATATGGCAACATTTCCACCAAATCGGCCTGTATCAAATCATTGAGACCTTTAATAATTACTCGACGTCGCTTGAAGTTTTTCCGTGCCGGTTTATGAATTTCATTGACTATTGCTGTCTTGATCATACTCATTATGGCTACTAAGTAATGGGCAACGTATCACAACTTCCATCAACACTGGTAGAAGGTCGCTTGGGTTGTCAGTCATAACCACCAAACGATCACCTTTCACTACGCTGTCTCCTGGTTTTAGCGGGCAATAACCACTTTTATACCACGAACAGACTTTGTGAGTTCCTCCATACCGAATCTCTTCGATGATACCAGACACGGGTCAAATGTAGTAGTCTAAACCATTCTCCAATCGATACACTCTCTGAACGTATTGCAAACCTGCGCTTCGCAGCTGTACTACAAATACTGTAGAAAAATGTTGTGTTAGTTGATCCCTCGTGGATCTCTTCAGCAGCCACCGCTTTGAAGAGTTGTGATGTCTTCCAAATTTATCAATCGGCATGTTTGTGGATTCACTATATCAACGAGGAACTATGCTGTTGAGATGGTTCTGTTACTTTATAAAGTGTCCTTCTTTTAGCTCCTCAATAATCGCTTGAATTTCATTGTTGTGACTCTGGTTACCAGCCTGTTGCGATGCCACAAGTAATTTGAGTCGATTAACAAGTTCGTTTAGATCATCAAAGTATACGTGGCTCAAAATCATGAAGGTGCAGAATTGGCATTGCTAGCAATTTAATGCCTTAAATCTTAAGTTTATTGAGAGAACAAAATTAATAAATTACTACAACTAACTTGATTTAAATGTACATCAAACAATAGAATTTATAAGTGGGGTGAATTTCAAATTATATCAATATACATGCATGGAAAGTCATTTCGGGAACGCGTCCTAATGTACGGTCTTCAACAACAAGTCCAAAATATTAATGAAAAATGTAAGCTGTTTCATAGTTGTGATTTCTTAATATACTATATGTTTAATGCAAAGTCTACTTTTTGAGAAAAAGACTAAAAGAATATTTATATTCAATTATGAAAATGCAAAAATAGTTTGTCCGATAGTGTCCGAATCATTTCAGTGAACGCATCTATAATCGAATTAAAATAATGTTATGTGAACGCAGCCATAAGGTGTCAAACGTCAGTAAAGAAAGAAACCAGTAACAGAGTCGGCTGTCAGTGTATTTATCGCCAAATAAATTATATCTTAGTAGTAAGTACCTTTCAATTCATTATTGTTAGAGCGTACATTAATAGTCCGTCAATTCGGGAACGTGTTTATTACTTTTAATTATTGATAAAATTCTTATTACGACACGAAATATCAAAGTAACCTCAAATATTTTGCTATTGACAGAGTCAGGTCGCATTTGAGATGGTCGCCGTATTATAAAGGCGCGCGCTTATTTGAAATCGTCAGTCCGTGAACGGTCATTTCGGAAACGTTCCCGGACATGATGGCACGTTCCCAAAATGACTGTTGCGTTCTCGAAATGATGATTATTGTTTACAAGTACGGTTCACTTGCAATTTTTTACTTATTTGTTTCAAAACTTCGTTGTTTTTTATTAACAGCATTATGGAGACCCCTCGTAAAGAAGAAAATAGAAAAAAAAATCAAAAAATGCTTCAAAAGAATAATGCAGCTTATTTACGCCAAAGAGAAAAGGCAAATGCTAGAAAAAGAAAGTTTTTGGATAAGATGACTGAAGAACAGAAAGAAATGAAAAGGGCTAAGGATAGGGAATATTATAAGAAGAAAAAGGAAGAACGTAAAGTAAAGAAAATTGCTGATATGACCGAACGAGAGAAGCGAAAGCAGAGAAAAGATTGGAGAATTGCTTCAAAAAAATACAGAGAAAAGAAAAAAGGTGTGGCAAATATAGTAAATAATACACCGCCACAATCAGATGACGACTTAGCCGTAATAACTGCGGAGAGAAAACAAGTGGGTAGAAGAACCGTTCGGAAAGATAGGGCGAAAGCATACCGGAGAATAAAAAAGCAGGAAGAAGCTATAACTCACATGAAGCGGAAAATTCAATCTTTAAAGAAAAAACTGAAAAGAAGAGATGCAAAAATGAAAACTGTACCAAGTCCCATCAGGAAAGTTGATGCTCTAATAAAGGGTATCCACGTACCTCCTGAAGTACGGAAACGACTCATATATAGCGAAGTATTGACTACGCAATTGCAAGAACGGGCTGATTCTTTTCCGAAAAATTCTAAAGAGAGAGAAGCCTTCCATAAGTGTGTCAGTGGAAGCACTTTGCGGAAATACAAAATGCTACATATGGCCAAGAGGATTTTACCAGATAGACCAAAGGGAAGAAACTATAAATCAATTTTAAAGTCTGATGCCAAAATTCGGGAAATTGTTTTGAAGAAAGAAGTTCGCCAAAAGGTCATTGATTTTTTCGAACGAGATGATGTAAGTCGAATGTGCCCATCTAAGAGAGACTCTGTGAAACATGATGGTATTAGAAAACAGAGACGCGTCCTCTTATACACAGTTAAAGATCTGGTTTCAAAATTTGTAACAGAAACTGGAATTGTCTTGTCATACGCAACGCTATTGAGAGCAAAACCATTTTGGGTCGTAGCTCCGAAATCCAGGGATAGGGAAACCTGCCTGTGTGTCAAGCATGCAAACTTTGAAGAAAAGTTCAATAAACTGAAATATGCCAAAGAGCTCAGCCACCCGTCTATAGAAAAATTGATTGAGCAGTACGCTTGTGATGTTAAGTCTCATGACTGTATGAATAGTTTGTGTGAAAAATGCAAAATTCCGGAATTTCAGTTAGGAGATAATAGAGATTCCTTGACATATTTTATATGGAAGTCTGTTCAAGAAGATAAAATTGTGAGAGGCGAGAGAAAGACTTTTAAGATAACCAAAAAAGTTCCGATTTCGAGTACAGTTGAAGAATTGAAAATTGCTTTATTTGAAGATATACCAGCTATGAAGAAACACTTATACGGCATTTATAGTTATAACAAATTGAAAAAAGAGCTCAAAGACAGTTTACATGACAATGAGGTGATAATACAGATAGATTTCTCAGAGAATTATACTACGAAGTACGCAAATGAAATACAGTCAACACATTTTGCTAAGAAACAATTATCTATTCATACAGGCGTATATTATTCGCGAAACAATAACAGTGATTTGACATCAAAATCTTTTGCTACAATTAGTGAGAATTTAGATCACCAAGCACATGCCGTATGGGCTCATATGAAACCAATACTAACAACAATTTTAGAAAACAAACATATTGACACAGTTCATATTTACTCTGACGGACCAACATCCCAATACCGGAACCGTACAAATGTAACTCTTTGGATAAAAACATTGATTAACGATTTCTCACAAGTAACCAAATCTACTTGGACTTTTAGCGAGCCTGGGCATGGTAAGGGCCCTATGGATGGCGTAGGAGGATACCTTAAAAGAACAGCTGACAGACACGTCTTGATGGGTAATGACGTTAGAACAGCCTCAGAATTTGTCGATTTGTTTAAAAACTCTGCTATTGAAGTGAAGGTAATCTCAGAAGACGACGTGATTGAGGAAAAAAACAGTGTACCAAATTCTTTGGATGCCATTCCAGGCATAATGGACATCACAAAAGTATATTGGCAGAAAGGGTTAGACGTTTCAATACAATTATATCGATACGAACATTTTCACAAAGAGCTAAAACTATCGAAGCTTTCTAGCCTATGTGACGTAAGTCCAGTTAGATGTGAGGACGTTTTAATGCCTGCAATTGAATCTCCACTTGACGAGAAGATTATGATAACAGACAAGCATTTAAAATTCAGGAAAAGAGTGAGCATTTATAAATCTGTATACGACTCGTCTTCCTCAGATGATGAAGATTTTATGGCAATATCTCTTCCGCAGCAGATTAAAGAAAAACAGATTGCTGTTGAAGCAAGTACATCTTATGGCAAAGAAAACATACATCCAAATCTCATATCCCCTGGGACATTCTTGCTTGTTAAAGTTCCTACTGAAAAGCCGAATATTTGCTTTAGATATGTTGCTACCTGCAAGACATGTGTAGATGACGATGATGGGGAAATATTAGTAACCTTTCTGCGATCTGTGCGTAACAACCTTAGAAAATTCAAACTGGAACCAAAGGATGTTTCATATATCAACTTTGAGCAAATAATCAGTGTTCTTCCGACACCATTGCTGGAAAAAGAACAAAATCGAAAATATTATTACTTTGATAATAATATTGATGTTTTTGAAAAATAATGAGTTTATTTTTTAATATTCTTTGCAAGTTAACTTGTCGTTTGTTACCGAATTTATTGTTGATTTTCAAACGGTACTTAGTTTGTTTACACTATTCGAAGAAGTGAAGTAGACTAGGATAGAAGTTCCACTAGATTGATTTATGATATGTTAAAAAACTTAATTATAAGATTTTATCAATAGTAATAGTAGTTTGTCTGAAATGCAAAAATATGACAATTTAAATAAATAAATTTGTTATTTAAACCGTTGTTAATAATTTAAATATTTCCTTACAACCTTATAATATGAACATCATCATTGCGCCAACATTTTTGTTATTCAGGGATCGGTTCATCATTCCCGGGAACGTTAGAAAATTTTAGTATAAAACAATAATTTGATCTATTTTTTTAGAAAATACGTAACTATTACATTAACAAATTTCCATTCTGTTCATGTGATGTATTATCGATTGTAATATATTTTGATATTTTCAACTTTCTTAAATTTTGTGCACGCTAATAGCAACTTGCTCAATTTTTTGACGTATTTTGCTTGTAGAAGATGTTATATGTATTGTTTTCAATACTGTTTATATAATATGGATACATAATATACTCATGTCATTAAACAAAGATCAAATCATATAATTTCTTTGTTTTTGTTCATTTTATCAAATCTAGAAAAACGTTCCCGAAATGATAGTTTTCTGCACAATATCCACAAAAAAGTAATATTACGAAAACAGTATAGAATTCTGTGCGCTGCTCTGTCAATGTTTATTAATATACAGGTTTTGGGACAATATCAACTAAAAGTCATCATTATAGCTTGCAATTTTTTTTGTCAAAAAAACAATCTTGAAATTTGTAACCTTCGTGATTTTGAGCCACGTATTCAATGAGTTTGCTGCTCAACTGCATCATTCCATGACCAGTATGTTTAAATGACTGTGTGCGTTGCAAGCGTGTTTTTGGTGGTAGAGGTTTCTCAAAGGTTACCGAGCTGCTCGAGCTGGCTGTAGGATGTTTCAGAATCTTGTGTTTGATCAAATATGGTTTAATGATCTGTTTATATTTGGTTGACTGAGTCCCTTGTATTTGTAAATTTGAATCTAAATTCCTGCGATATGTATTAGTTCGCTTCAACATATCCATATATTGGTCCAAATCCGCTTGAGTGTAACCGAGTGGATTCTTTTTAAATAATAACTCATACAATCCTACTGTCCCTGGATAGCGCACATTGTTTATGATGAAATCGGTTCCCTCAATTCGTACCGGTGTTATACCTAATGTGAATGCGGCGTCAGTTTTGAGGTCATGAAATAATCCATAGCGTCTGTCGAATTCTTCCTCATTCCCTCGAATACTATCATCAACATATTGTCTTGGTAACGGGTGAAATCCCTCCAGATAGTCAAAGTATGCTGGAGTCTGTATTAAGTGACGCTAATTGCTGCGAGTCTCCTCAATGACGTTTTCCAACGTTTGATTCTCACGCTCGACTACTGTAGGTTCTCTAACGTCTTCTTCGATGGTAGAAACATCTACCACGTTGGAAGTTTGAGGTATATTGGAATAGGTTTCCTCCAAAAAGCTTAAGCCTGTGAGTGGTAAATATTGTTGGTATGGGATGTCTAACGCTTTCTGCCAACCTTTCTTAGGTGTAGAAGATGCAGATTCCATGTTGACAGTTTCAGTTTTTAGAGAAGGTTCCAGCTTAATTGTTTCTACTCGAGTTAACAGTTTCTGTAAGGGTTCCGAAATAGGTTGCATTTGCTTCTGTAACTGACTCTGTTTCAGCCTGCTCTGATTTCAACATCCTATATTTTTGTTGCACAGCTCTTCGTGCTTTCACTAGTTCTTTAGCTACTTTAATGTCCATCTTTATTCCCTCAGCTATTTAGTTGCACTATTCAGTCTTTGGAATGGAACCCCCTTTTTATAGCAATACGTTAGAAATAGATGTAGTTATCGAATCCTTTCCGATATCTCCCCTCGTTTTTAGGTGAATCTTTATCAATGACTAAAAAGTCGTAGGATTTTTGCCAACACAAACCGCACAGCTCTTTGAACTCCTGAAATGTCATATCCATACTGCAGTGATCTTGGTAAATATGTTTTAAATTCAAAATATCTTTTGGTAGCATTGTCGCGCAGAAGATGTTTTGAAATGGCTGTATAAGTTTGACACAAATAGAAGCAATCCGTTTTGCGATGTCTACCAAAACTAAAGTATTGACGAATAATGTCTTGAGGGCATGATGCTCCATCATCAAAAATGATGAGAGAATTGGGTTTCATGAGGTTGGGAGGTATGATGTCCTCCGCCTCCGTATACTCGAAATACCCGATATCCTTCAGCGGTTGCAACATGTTGCGTATGTATTGATATGTCGGTTGATATGGGGATTTACAGTAAAGGTAAACGTTTGAGAAGCGAAGTCCATTGGGACGAGTTATGAGACTAATCATGATATTGGTTTTTCCCGGTCCACTCGCTCCTACAATCAGGGCTCTCTTCGACTCGCCTCCAAATAGCGGACCATGCTTGCGAAATGAGGCTTCTTGAGCTGGTACGTCGTAATTAACCACTGGTAAATGGGGGCCAGCCGCTTTGATCCGCATCGCAATAAGTTATATAAACTACTGCGCGATATCATCAAAGGGTAGTAGTTTTAAACACATCCACTACGTGCGCAACCTATATAATGCTTGTGCATTCCCCCACACGTATCAGTAGTCGATCACGGTACACACCGATAGGTTCTGGTTTATTTCCGAAGTTACTAGACAAATTTCCTTTTGAAGCCCACCTACCTGGGGGGTATCGCTTCTGTGGTTCGCTCACTAAATTGCGAAAACGACTAGCTCGTGGTGACGTTGGCATCAACCCCCTTGACGACTATTGCAAACAACACGATATTGCTTACGCTCAAGCTCAGAACAGCAGCGGACAGCGTCTTAAAAAAACACGCCTGGAGTCGCGTGATCGATTCTAGCGCATCATTGGGAGAACGTGCTGCAGCACTTGCAGTTGTTGGTGCGATGAAAGCTAAGAAAAAGTTAGGTTTTGATATGCGAAAGCAACGGAAGCAGAGTAAACGGAAACATGGGAATGGTGTGTTAAAAAAGGTGCATCGTAGACTTGCGAAGCGACTTATTCCTACACCGAAGAAGGGAGGCTTCCTTCCCTTCCTATTACTGCTCATTAGTACTATTGCTGCCTTGGGTGGGGGGGCTGCATCTATTGCAAAAGCTGTAAATGATGCGATAGCTTCACAGGCCCAACTTGCCGAACAGAAGCGTCATAATATAGCTCTAGAGTCAACGCGCAAAGCCGTCAACGGTAAAGGCTTTTACTTAGCTCCATTTAAAAAAACTTCCAATAAAGCTTCCCCGTCATGCAATGACTAACATCGAAAAATTCGCAAAACTGTTAAAGATTCCTTTTTTTCGCGGAATGTTTATGCGCAATCAATTACCTACACGGATTCGCAAAAATGAATGTGGTGTTATTAATTTGGACCACTCCTCTGGTTCTGGCACGCATTGGACTGCCTATGTCAAATCTGGTAAATGTATCTCATACTTCGATTCTTACGGTAACTTGCAGCCTCCTCCAGAAGCTGTTTGTTACTTTATGAGTAATAACGATGTGAATCAGATCCTTTACAACCATGATTCCGTGCAAAAATTCAATGCTCACAATTGCGGACAGTTATGTTTGGAATTCCTATATAAGACATTTTCCCTCTCGATATAACTAGATTGAAGACATACGCTTACTTTTACTATGTCTGGAAACTCATCCATCCTTACCGCCGATTTCAATTTTCCTATTTACCTGAATGATGGGGTTCAGTATGAAATTGGTTTATGTAATTCTGAGTTTCAATCTAATCCCTAATATCGATGAAACTAACAACTACTTTCCTTACGGTAGCGGAGGTCTAACCATTCCTACCGGAGCTTATGAAATAGAGGAGTTAGTATCTGTAAAAGAATCTTTCAAAGGGATATAATATTTCTATCATACCTAATGTAACCGCCTCAACTGTTAATGAATTTGTGGTTCTTGGGTTTTTAGGCCGGCGTCGTTTAGCGTTAAAGCTTGACGTTTCGCCACCACGAGTGGGTGGCATCTTCAGAAGCTATTTCACTTCGGCGACTTCCAAAATACTGACGGCTGGTGGATCTTTACCTGTATTTATACCTGCTAATGGTGACGTGGCCCAACCAGGTAGGGTTGGTAGCCCCGCCCCTTCGCGATATGGTAGTGTCTTCAGGTCCTTTAGGATGGGTATCCATGTCCGGTTGACTTTCTGTGTTTCTTCTTTCCTGTTGAAATTATTATGATGTTTCTGTATTTCGATGGCTTCTCTTTGAAGTCTGGCATGGTATGAAGACGTTGCGGCAAGAACCTGTGTTTCTTCAAACTTGACCCTGTGACTTCCCACAGCTAGCCTTATGTTCTGCAATTCTTGTGTTTATAGATCGCTTCGTTGTTCCTATGTATACACTCCCACATGTGCATGGTATGCGATATACCCCCGGTGTTGTGAGTGGGTCTCTTTTATCTTTCACCGTTCTCAAATATTCCAAGAAAGATACAGGTGTCTGACTAGCTGTTCGTAGTCCCCTCGTTCTGTCGGTGATAGCGTCTGAAGCACATCTGTAGCTTCGCCTCTCAGTGCTAACGTCAAAGCTGTCGCCTTCTCACCAGGTAACCAACCATTGGCGTTTGCGGCCGCTTCAAACTGGAGGAGGTAGTTCGCCCAGGATGTTTTGCCATCATACTGAGGAGGTTTTAATCTCAGCTTGCCCGAATCTCCTGCCTTCAGGTCGCTTGATGTGGTTACGCTTGCAGTCTGGAGCTCAATTCGCAGCTTGTCCATCTCTGAGTCCAGGCGTCGGGTGTTGTCTTGCAGATCTTTTTGTTTTTCCAATCCCTTCTGGAGATTTTTTTGTTTTTCCAATCCCCTATCGAGATCTTCTTTTTGTTTTTCCAATCCCCTCTTGAGATCTTCGTTTTGTTTTTCCAATCCCCTCTTCAGATCCTCTCTTTGGTCTACCATTTTCGATTCTAAGATGTCGATTCTGGTTCCGATTCTTTCTTCGATGTCTTTTTTTAAAGCAGTAATCTCCATCTTCAGGGCGGATTCTGACTGTCTGGAGATTGCTTCGATTTTTCACTCGAGCAACAGTCGAGCAGATTCCGACTGTTTGGGGAGCTTGCTTCGATTTTTGTTTCGAGCTTCTTGGCCCACTCGAATTCAGGTGACTATCGGCACCGCGTTCATCGAGCTCTCTATCACACTTCATTTATTTCGCGCGCGCCACTGGACTAACCCGTATTCGACTGCTGCGCTCTATTGACTCGAACTGTCCCTGCCTCACTGCCTGTGCGCCGTTTTTATACTAGGTGTGCCCTCTCTCGATTGTTCTCGAGAGCTCGCGGTCATAAAACAGGAATCGAGAAGTAGGTCTTCCAGATCTCACGAGATGGCATACAGGGCCGGCCTGGCACAATACTTTTCGAAAACAGTTATCATTTTAAAGGTATTGGTGTACAGAATACTACCAGCCCACTTTCTTTTCATATGTTTTGATATGGCGTGTACCAGTTTCTTTGCTGTAGATACATTTGTGCAAAACCGTATACATTAACACTAATTACATTCCGAACGTTATACTTTTCGAAAAAAATCAACATTTTGAAAATATTGATCTACATTATACTTCCAGTCCACTTTTTGTTACATGCATATTGCTTGTAATATTGTCTTTGCTGTAGACACAAGTGTGGAAAACCATATGTATTAACACTACTTATATGCTGAACTTTATACTTTTCGAAAACAATTATCATTTCAGAAGTATTGGTGTACTTCCAGTCCACTTTCTTTTCATATATTTTGATATGCCTCGTACCAGTTTCTTTGCTTTATATTTAGCTGTGAAAATCCGTATGAACTTTAATACTTTTTGAGAAAAGTTATCATTTCAAAAGTATTGGTGTACAGAATACTTTCAGTCCACTTTCTTTTGACATACCTTACAGGGCTTGTATCAGTTTAATTGCTATAATATATACAGTTGTGGAAATCCGTATGCAGGAAGTCCAATTACATTCTGAGCTTTATACTTCGAAAATAACCATCATTTAAAAACTATTGAGATACAGAATCCTTCGAGTCCACTTTTTACATTGCATCGATATGGCTTGTACTAACGTCTTTGCTATAAAGAGGGTGTTCCAGAATTTAATTGACACGCGATTATCGTAACAAAAACGGTTCAACCAGAAAATGAGTTGTAAATCTGAAGGTACCCCTACATAAATTATATCCATATTTTATTTAAAATCTTGTGGTACCTTTGCCGTTGAACGTAAACTTATTTTTTCGTAAAATGATACGCATAATATAAATAAAGTAAGTATTTGTCTGACGCTAAAAACGGATAAAAATAGAACTAAGTGGGTTTCTAGGTGACCTATCAGACATGCCTATGAGTACAAAAAAAAATTGGTTTGTGTGTGAAATCAAAGGCACTACAAGCTTTTGAATAAAATAGTGACTCTTACATTAACATCATATTATTTGATAAAATGTTCTTTTTACGCTTGCCAATTTTAGTAGTCTATATTATGTTTTTACACAAAATGTTCCTTTTAACGCTTGTCACACCTTGTACTGATCATTAAACAGAGGACGTATATCACGGAATATTGGAAGCGCCTGCAGAACACACACATCATTTATGCTAAAAAGTAGTATGTCTTGATAATTGATAAAAATTGGCTGCTTCTGGAAAAAGAATTGCGACCCAGCCTGGAGTTTCAGTACCAGCGATGTCTTGCAATACAGCAGTTATATTTTTTAACGGTTACATACGTATTCCTAACATCTGAGTAATACCTACACAGGGTCGGCCTAAAGCGCGAGCAAGGGCGCCGAAATGAGAGCAAATTATGAAAAATGTTATAATGGTAAATATGTTAACTATTATATAATTTTTAGTACACATATGTTTATAACTAGGTATTCAACAAGTTTGGTGCAATAAATAAAATATTAAAGCTATAGAGAACTGGCACGTCATGAAACTTCATTCAATCGTCTGAAGTGTTATAAAAGGCGAGTGGAGGCAAAAAGGAAACAATGTTAGAAAAAGCCTTTTTGTTCTATCAGCTGTCACAGCCCAAACTAAGCGGTGCTGCAAAAGCCTTGGTACCAGCAGTTACGTATACACTTATTCTAACGATTCGTCGGCTGTGCTTTTTATTTCAACAAAACGTTGGTGCAAAGTGTTAGATGGTCTGTCAAAACAATCAAAGCATCGTATTTGGACTTTCTGTCACATTTGAAAAGACTCTGTGTAACTAACTGGGAAGCTGGTATTGAATGCCTCAAAGCAGATTATGCAAATTTTATAAGCTCTTCGGAATTTGTAGAAAGATGCATTATATGAAGACGAGGTTAGAAGACATGTAAATTGTGTGTCTGAGATAACTGAATATTTTAGTTTCTTAGTGCCGCTGATTGGCTGATTGGACGTATGGCATCTTGTTGCAAATAAACATTGCTAGTAAGATATTGCAATCAAGTTATACCTTCTTCAAGTTCTGTTGGAATTTCAAAAACTTCCGTGAAAATAGATTTGTTAGTTGTGTGGTTAACTGTAACACGTTTATTGGCCCCCGAGACTTTTTAGAGCGGATTTTTTTTCCACTTGCTGACAGTGCATAAATTGGTGTACAAGATGAGAGATTTGAACTCGATAAACTGTCCAACAGAGACGGGTTGTTAGTACAAATATCTAGAAAACCGCCTTTCAGATGAAGATATGAGCGTTATACCAAATTATTATCTGTGTTAAGTACTTCACAGATCTTCGTAGATTTTTCTCTGAATTTGGAAGAAATTTTCTCAGTAATACAGTACAAATGGGATAAAAAAATTGTCATTTCTGTTTAGTTAAGCCAAAAGTAAAGATATCTCCAACTGGAGCATTCTGAAGAACTATTGCAATAATTGCTAGAATTTTTTAGTTACGCTATGTTGTAATTGTGATTATTTCATGTAGTTTTCTGCAAACTAATTTATGTTTTACAATTCAAACAGACTGCAATTCAAGTTTCATTTTCCGCGATTTTGCTAATAAGTAGAAGTACCTACTGAAGAATTTGGCGGGTTTCAGTCAGAGGTATCATTACTTTTGACTTACGCAAATGGCTATTTTTTTAAAGCATTAAGTGTAAAAATTTATTAAAATTTATTCAGAAGACATAGATATTCTACTGCCAGCAACAACCACTAGTAGTTTTCCTTAAGATATTTTTTTACTGACTTTGGAAATTGGCTAATAGCTAGTAGGCTGTGAAAAATGAGCATTCTTGTTGCCGCTATTGTTTCTGGTTAGAGCTAATATGTTGTAAGGAATTTTCGTAATCTTGCCTCGCTGCTCTAGTTAGTTTGCATTTTTCTACTAAGTTAGTTGCTTTCTTTCATATTAACGAGCTTTTGTTTATTTTTTATGGCCTGCTAGGTTGCTTGCATGCAGGAAAGTTGAAAAACACCGATTTGACTGAAAATTTGAAATAAAATGAAAACCAAAAGAGACTGATATCACGAATGCTATATCGTTAGAAAGGTAATTAAATTTTACATTTGATTCTTTAAACCAAAATAGGCATTCCCGTTTGAAAAAATCAAGTTATCTGTGATTGAAGTTTCCTCAAGTTATCCTCTGATTTCTCCAAGTACAAAAAGAATTCAAATTTAGCCGTCTGACCTAAGGTGACGCATTTCATGCTTAGTCGTACCGCAAAGTCAAGGCCTTCTAAGTTTTATAATCGCTGCGATATTCAATTTTTTTCTGATACCTACTTATACCAAAAATGGTGATTTGCGCCTAAACGGTTCGTTTAAAGTTCCATGTGTGATACATAAAGTCACACTAGAATTGATCAAGGAATCCAAATGTGCAATAATATATAGGGGGTTCCATTCAAAAAAATGTAAGTTTGATATGAATCACCCTGTATAAACGTCAAAATTTAAGTGAACATATTTTTACGTTATAGCCTCAAGGGTCCCTACTATGATCAAGTGACAGATTTTTGTAATATTCTTTACTAAGCCCACAATCCTCCGTCCACGGACTATTGGCCCACCCTGTATACCAGGTACCCAAGTAACCGATACAAAATTCACTCCACTCCTCGAGACACCTCTGTTTGTTTTTTAATCGCACCAAGACTAATAATTTACTATCCCGCCAAAACAAAGCGAGCCGTTAGAGTCGATACGTGTGTATATAGATAAACTCTATAGTTCCAGGACATCCCACTACTTAGCAAATCCAATATAGCGGAATACTTTTTGTCTGCTATCGACATTACATACATTTAGTATAAGAGGATATTTGAAGTTGTTATTAACAATAACAAAATAGTTTCCAAATGAGTAAGCTTCCTTGATACAGATATTATTTTCTATTTATTAACTTCACCAATCTAGAGGCCAATTAAACACTTTGTCTCTCGTCTCTCAAAATTTAGCAACATGAAATCGTTGCTTTGGGGCCCAAAAATGTTCACGTAAGAACCTTCTACGGTAACAGATTTGTAAAAAAAGATGGATGAAATCGGAGAAGTCGTACTCAGGTGATGACGTGACCCAGGGAAAAAATGAAGTCAAGTTGATTGACTCAGTACTTCCCACATATTACGCTGATACCAGTTTATTATTTTCCCATAGCATGAAGCTTTAGTCTAAGATCCCTTGCAACCAAATAATTGCCAACCCCCCCCCCCTAAAATTATCTTATGCCGCTAGGTCTTTCCTTCACAGGTCAATGGACAGCCTATTATCGATACTACAAACTTCTCAGTTTTACAACCCCCGTCCCCCCCCCCAAACCACCTCACTTTCACCCCCACCCAAAAAACTGGTAGGAAATGATCAGGAACCCCTAAAACATCTAAAAACCGAATTTTCATACTTGTCGCGTTCTTTGATTATTGCTACGCTGCCACTGACAAGATTTTTAACAAACATACGCGTTTTCCATTCTCACCACGGTAACAATATACTGTGTCAAAATTTCATTAGAATCAATTTAATAGTGTCCACGTTACAAAATACAAAACGATTTAGACCAATAAATTCTCGTATAGTCTACAGAAAATTCTAAGTCCCTTGGTTTCTGTAATAGGCTAGGCAATGTTCGGATGGACCTAAAAAATTTATTTATGTCGTCAGGTCTTCCTTCACAGGTCAGTGGACAGTCTATTATGAAAGAAACAAATTTTTCAATTTTACAACCCCCCACCCCCCAACCACCCCAATTTCACCCCCACCCAAAAAAAGTAGAAAATGATCAGCGACCCCTGAAAGGCCTAAAAACGAAGTTTCAGCAATATTTAATTTTTTTGTTTTTTGCTAATTTCTCCGCCGCCTATGCACCGATTTTCAAAATTATAGGAACATTACCTACTACGACCCCACAGCATACCGCTGCCCAAATTTCATCACAATCCATGCAGCGGTTACTGAGATTACGAGGGTAGAAAAACGCGACAGACAGACAGACAGACAGACAGACAGACCGACAGACCGACAGACCGACAGACCGACAGACCGACAGACCGACAGACCGACAGACCGACAGACCGACAGACAGACAGACCGACGGAAATGAGAGACGTGGATTTTCGTTATGTACACATCATAAAACGCCCAAAAAACGTATTATCTCAAAATCGAAACTTTTCGCGATCACAATACTCCCCTCACCTATCGGTGTGGGAAGTAAAAGGGATTCATTTTTATATATGTAGATTATCACGATCCTTAACTTCAGTATGCATTTATACAAAATCTAAGCCAGTTATTAGGACAACTGAACAGATTGCTGAGCGAACAGATTTCAGATACGGCTTAAAGTAAAATCTTAAAGGTGGCATGAAGCTAGGCTAAACATAATTATATAATATACGATGCAAAACTGCAGCCATGTTAAAATTCGATCAAAATTTAAGCTAGCGCCTGAGCATTGCTAAAATTCGATCAAATTTGATGCTATCTCCTGGACTATTAGTCTACGTGGAATGATTTATGGCAGTCTGGCGGGCGGCGTTTGACAGAGCGAGAGGACTGCTTTCTCTCTCAGCCGTTGCAAGGTGGCCTTCGATGTTTTGCTTAGAAATTGTAGGAGAATACGGGGGTAATTTTTCAAGTTGCTAGATATATTATTTCTCATAATTTTTGGCAAAAAACTATAAAGTAAAAAAAAAACTTGAGTCGCGACATCTACAAAATTGTAACCCGTGAGATTTGCTACACTGAAAAAAAAGACGATCAAAGTCGACTGAGAGGGGCAAAGTTTGAGACGTTCGAAATAAGAACTGCGCGCGGAACCCCTAAAAAACTTTTATTGCCGAAAAACACTCTTTTGTGTGAATTAACCGTAATTGGTGTCTAAATACGTGAAACAAAATTCTCAACCACCTTTATTCAAAACGTTTTCTTGTACAATATACGCTTTCGGCGTAAAAGTGCAATAACCATAATTGGGGGTGGCTTTTGGTGATTTTTGATATACAGGGTGTTGTAGGATAGGATAGATCAACTTAATTTTTTTATATGGAACCATAACTTTTTTTAATTTTTCCAGTGCCCATCATCGATCTCTATTTAACCCTAAAATATTTTTGGGATTGGTTGCGACGTTTCCAAGTTATAATTTATTTTCTATTAATTTCCGGATTTGCAAGGTCGCAAGTAATACGTCCAAAAATTTATATATTCCTTTAACTTTTCTTAATAATATTATACAGTGGGTTACTTGAATATTAAGTGGATATTATTTTGGATGTTACCAGCAATTTGTACCTACAGGGCGTTTGTGGCAGAATTTTAAATTACGGCAACTTGAAGGTCATTATACTTTGTTTTTTTAAATGTAATACCATGTATTTTTTATTTTAAATTGAAGTATCTACTAATACCCTATCTCGCCTTGTAGTATTTTTTTCGTGTTTGCGGCGTTGCCAAGTTATAAATTATTTTTTCAAATTTTTAAACAAATAGCCCCGATTTTAATCTATTTTAAATAGAATCCTCTACTTATTTTTATTGCAATGAATTGCGCAGGTCGAATTTAGTAAGATTCAAAATTTTGTTTGTATTAATTACTGAGATACGGCAACACCGCTTTTCTTAGTAAACGGTACCGGAACGCTTAAATATTTAAAATTTAAGAAAAGGTTATAGTTCCATATAAAAAAAATCAAGTTGATCACTATCCTACTTTCGCGCAACACCCTGTATATTTCAGAATATTTTTAGAATATGTGTCTTAAGTAACCAAATAACTTTTGTATTTGACATTTTACTGGACTAGCCGGACAGGCGTCCGACTTGATCAGCTGATGATCTTTGAGACATTAATATTAACAGTTTAAATACTTAGTGATTGTACCTATATAACATACAATGTAACATAGGTACCTATTTGAGAATATAAAAGTCGCAATGACTAACATCCGTAATGTGAAAATCACGTCAAATTACGCTTTGCTTGTGTGTTGGGAATCGTGATAATTATGTACCTAGGTGATTTTAACATATCACTGAAGAAATCCAAGTTCGTCAAGTATCGCTTATGGCAAAGAATCGCAAGGTCAGCGATCCACCCCTGTTCTTTTAATCGCGCCAAGATTGTTTCATTGATTTTGATAAGCTTCAAGAATGGTGTATTTTACCTATACCTATGTATGCTCACGTAGCACGTACGAGTACATACTCTTCTAATTTAGATTGCTAGTCTTTTATTGTTTTATAAACAATGAAATTGGTATGCCTACGCATCGAACAAATTAATTTTACTAATATGCCTTGATTATTTCAAATTGTAATGTTTCCTAAGGAATTTGTAGGGTCATGTCATATATAAATTTATTAAAAACTAATAATTTAGGTACTATCCCGCAAAACAAATCGAGCCGATACGTGTGTATATAGATGAACCTTATACTTCCATGACATCCCACTATTTTGATTTTATTTCAAAAGAACAGTGTCTCATGCGTCATGCGTCTCGGACCACGTATCATTTTGGCTGCTTCTTCAATAAGATGCAGATGTGTGTACGTATTGCTGCGTAATCTTTTATAGACAGTGGACAACACGGTAAGTACCAGGAGCTTAACTTTATTGAATTATTTGTTTATTACTATTACTAGAGACGTGATCGGCTAGATGTAAAAGCTAATTGTAATCAAATTACGATTCTCCCATGTTTGTGTCCCTTACCCCTTTTTCTCTAAAATTAATAATCTTTTGGAGCCCTTTCTTTTGATGTGGAACTCGTTTTGGCTATTAAGATTAAAAATCACATTACACTATTATTATACCGAGTGTGAGAAAATGCAACCTATAATAGAAATGTAAACTTTAACTTCGTGGTGTGTGCATCTCTGTTAATCAGTAGTCTATAATTTTTATTATAATCACTTTTGAGTTGCTTTGGTTGATGTCTCGGAACTTTTTGGCAGTTTTATATTTTTGGTTTGAAAAAGAGACAAGAGGTTCTCAAAAAGTAGTAGTAGATTTTTCAAAATTACTAAAACTACTGAACTTCAGGAGCTACTTTTTACTTCCCACACCGATAGGTGAGGGGAGTATTGTGATCGCGAAAATTTTCGATTTTGAGATAATACAGGTTTTGGGCGTTTTCTGATGTCTACATAACGAAAATCCATGTCACTCATTTCCGTCGGTCTGTCTGTCTGTCGGTCTGTCTGTCTGTCTGTCTGTTCGCTTTTTTCTACCCTCGTAATCTCAGTAACCGCTGCATGGATTGCGATGAAATTTGGACACCGATATGCTGTGGGGTCGTATTAGGTAATGCCGCTATAATTCTGATAATCTGTGCAGGGGCGGCGGAGTAATTAGCAAAAAACAAAAAAAATTAAATATTGCTCAAACTTCGTTTTTAGGCGTTTTAGGGGTTCCTGATCATTTTCTACTTTTTTTGGGTGGGGGTGAAATTGGGGTGGTTGGGGGGTGGAGGGTATGTAGAAGTGAAAAATTTGTTGTACATATTCATAATACGCTGTCCATGGCCTGTAAAGGAAGGACCTAGCGGCATAACACAATTGGGGGGGGGGAGGCTGGCGAAGATTTGGTTGCAAGGGGATCTCAGACTAAAGTTTCATGCTATGGGAAAATATTAAACTGGTATCACAGTAATGTGTAGGAAGTACTGAGTCAATCAACTTGACTTCACTTTTTTTTGAAAAAAAATACAGAGAATTTTGAAAAACTAAGGATTTTTCAAAATTACGCAAAAAACAAACCTTCAGCAGTTTCTTCTTTTGGTATGGAACTTATTTGGAATTCCGAATTTTACGATAAATATAATTTGTTTAGTGTTATACATTATGTGGAAGAATATAATGTAGAACAATACAGCGTTAACTGTCAAGATAGAATTTCCAAAATATTCATCGTAATTACTTTTAGAATTTTTTGTCGGTATCTAGAAGCATGACTGACAGTTTTTTATCTTATTATTTAACCAAAAAATGCGTACTTTTAGAAAGTTCTTTATATCTCGTTTTCTACCAAAAAACACAAATTGACAAATAATTTCCGAGACCACTATTGTTACAGATGCAGACAGTTTATATTTCCAAATTCCAAACAAAAGAGTACTTTTTTAAAATCTTCTATATCTCTCTTTCTAATAAAAAAATGAGAAACCACCAAACACTTGCCTAGCTATAAAAAAATCGACCAATAGGGCAGGACCACTTTAGTTAGCCTGAACAACCATTGAGGAAATTAATTACAGTGGTCCACTAATATTGTTGGATTTGACAGTTAGATTTTGTGAAAAGCATCCAAATACTGCACAATTATCCGCTTTGGAATTATAATAATTTATGACCTGTCGACCAAACCCTTATGCTAATGCTGCCCCGCGCAGCGTTGCTATTAGAGAGAGGCAGGTAACCGAAGACGCGAACTTTAGATTTTCTCACACTGTACGAACAGCTGGGGATTGACAATCCTAACCTCAGCAAACTATGGACGCGTGAGACATTCGAGTTCTATTGTACCTCGCTTGTATGGGTCATTCATCTCAAAGCGAAGTTTTGCGATGAGTTGTCTGACACAGAGCGGAAGATACTCGAAAAGTGCGACGGCTACGCTTGCAACGTGCCTGAGCCAATTCGATTATATCTGAGCTCTCTAGGCGTAAATGAGACCCGAGGAGGTCAACACCTCTACCCCTCGTTCCCAAGCAAGCCTCAAACAACAGTGGACCACTCTCCGGGTTATTACTCGGACGTCATCGACACTGACCATCATAACCTGTATGAAGAGATTCCTTCCTCCTAAGCAGGAGTCATCATTACACTAATGCAGGGGTCCTTGTCGGAGACACGTCCTCTCCCCCAACCAGCCATCCCCGTGTTACCTGACGGCCACGAAGCAAATGGTAACCTTTGATTTTTCCATCGCGTTTCACCGCCAAGAGAAGAAGGGAATAACATTTTATTACATCTTATACTCAGCGGGCGTAACTACCATCCACTTTCCTTGCTCTCCTGCCAATAGTGGATTCAATTTCACTATCCTTAAAGCTGTATCTGGCGTTATTGCAGGCACCCTTACTTTTAAGGTGCACCCAATTGTTTTTGCCACCATGAAAGAACAAGGGTACCTCTGCCAAGCAATACGCACACACCCAACCAGCGACAACGATGTAACAAGCCGCATCACCATTTCCAACGTCATTCCCCGATCACTAAACGCTGATGCTCCTGGAGCTTTCGGGGTGGCCACCTCGTTTGGCTTTCAGTTACGGAAGGAACCATTCGAGAGTGTTATAATTATTATAACACCTGGGCGAGCGTAACCGGAACGGCAGCACGTCCCATTCCCCAATTTTTAGCGGTTCGAGGTTCGAAACGATATTTATTATCACGCACACCCACCCCCAAGGTTAATTGTTTAATTTGCCTTCAGTTCTAATCAGCAACATGGCCGATCTTGGTTACAGAGCTCCAGCAGAGCGTCAACAAAAGAGAAATCGAGCGAGAAATCTGACCCAGCAGGCGGCTGGTGAGAACTCCCCCCAACCCCCGTCCGACGCGGTTGAAAAACCCGTGGACAAACGCCAGGGACCTAGCGCTATAGAGAAGCGTCCAAGGAAACCTGCCCTGCCAGCCAGACCTGTGCCAGGACAAAAGAGAAATGTCCCGACACCCTCCGCTTCTACAATAGTAGAAAAGGAGCCAATGGTCGACTCGCTTTTCACATTCAACATCAATGTGAGAGAGGTGGCCATTAACGTCAAGCAGAGGCTGAACCTAGCTGCATTCCCAAATGTAGTTAGAAAAACCTATGATCAACTTTTGAACGATGATTCAAACCTAACGGAGTCTTGGACTCGTGGGTCCTTCGAGTATTACTCCACAGTACTTCTGTGGTTAAGAATCATCCACCTGAAAACAAAATTCAGGGACCCAATCACGACACAAGAGCAACAAGTCATCGACAAGTGCGATGGTTACAGTTTCAACGTACCAGAGCCAATCCGATTGTACTTGTTAGGCTTAGGAGAGGTAGTGACGAAGAGAGGCCAACGCCTGTACCCGTCATTTCCTTCTATGCCAGCAGTCTCAGTGGATAGGACCCCGGGTTATCATACCCAACGTATCAACGCAGAGAACCATAATCTGTATGAGGAAGTACCTTGTTTAGGTACCATCATTACCTTAATGCGCGGAACTCTAGCAGATACCCGTCCAGTGCCACAACCCATCATCCCGGTGGTACCAACACACTATACAGCCAACGAGAATCTATGCTTCTATCATAGAATCTCCACACCTAGAGCAGAGGGTAAGAGCATTTTATACTCCGCTGAAATCACAGTAGACCACTTCCCTTGCTCGCCAAACCACACAGGGTTCAATTTTGTCCCGCTTTTCATTTAAAATGTTTTTGAGAGATATATAATTAAAAAACAATTTCGATCAGAAATTAATATCAAATACCCCACTCGTAGGGACCGCTGCCGCCTGTCGCGTCACTGTGGAAGACCAATGGCACACACGGCGGATTTTAACGCAGCGGAGAATAGACAGCCGGAATCGTGACATCATATCTGTCATCTTGTTGAGGTAGGTCAGGGATCAGAGTCCAAACAACTTTTTATATGTGTGGTTTTCCCCATTTGCGCGTATGTTTGTGAAAAATTCGTTTGTTCTAACAGATATTCTTACTACTTCCATGTAAGTATAACTAAAGGAATGCTTCCACTGGATACATTTGTTGCACAACATTGTTGCGCAACATATTCGCAACACGTGTTGCCTATGTACATAGTGATGAAACGTTCACGTGAAACATGAACACAGTGTTGCGCGGATACAAATTTGTTGCGATGCAAATTTCAGTCGACGCAGGTTCCATCTTGTAGCACCACGTGATTCACATGAAACAAGGTAGGTTGGTCTCGCGTTGCTTGTTGCATGAAAATTTGAAATGGCGAAGTGGTCAAGGAGCGAGACATTGTCTTTAATAACAGAATACTAGGCAAGAGCCTTACTATGGATGAAAAAAATCCATGTAAGTTAACCATACAGTATTGGACAAAATTAGAGTGACTTAATATTTTTTGTCACTTTGAAAGATACATGAATTATAGTTGCAGTAACGTACTGAACAAAGAATAATATGGAAGAGCGACAACTTTTAATGACAACATTTATTCAAAATAATGCATATATTTCCAATAAAATAATAATGACAGAAATAGATTCCAATAAGTGCGACATAATTAGAGTGATTAGCCTTATATCTAAGTTAGGTTCAAAATTTGGAGAGCGTAAGTCAGTATTTCGTCCAGTACCCTTTATTCGCAATAACTTGCTGGCATCTTTGTGCCATCGAGGAGATTAGGTTTAATATTATGTCTTTGTCTATGGATCTCCAAATATTTTTGATTTCCTGCCATAGCTGATGTTTGTTTGAGATTGGTTTGTTGCGAATCTTTTTCTCAACAATCTCCCATAAGTTCTCTATCAGATTTAAATCCGGGGATTGTGCTGGCCACTGCAAAACTCTAATACTGTGTTTGATAAACCACTGTTTAATTATTTTTGCAGTGTGTTTGGGGTCATTGTCGTGTTGGAATATAAATTTTAAAGGCATTTCCCATTCGGCATATGGTAGCATCACATCCTCTAATATTGCATGATATACAAATCGATTTATGTTACTATCAATTCGGTGAATAGGTCCCATTCCATATGCAGAAAAGCAACCCCAAACCATAATGTTGCCACCACCATGCTTTACAGTACCAGAAACATACTTGGGATCCAATCTTTTTTTATCAGGGCGATGTATGAACTGTGCACCATCACTACCGAAAATATTGAACTTCGTCCCATCGCTAAATAACACTTTTTTCCAATCCTCGGCAGTCCAATGTAGATGGCGATTAGCAAACAACAGACGAGCATCACGATTCTTTTTTGACAGCAAGGGCTTTTTCGCTGGTCTTCTTCCAGGAAGTCCGGATTCCACTAAGCGACGCTGAACGGTCGCAGATTTTGATTGCCCAATTCTGCCAAAATCTGAGCAGCAGATAACCTTGGACAACCTTGACAAATTCGTTTGATTCTGCGATCTTCTTGCTTCGTTGTTTTTCTCTTTCTCCCTTCTAGTTTTAAGTTAATAATTCTGCCACGGCGTTGAAAATTTTGGATTATCTTGGAAACAACTTGTTTTGATAACCTGAATTGTTCTGTAATAGTTTTTTGTGGTGGTCCAGTCTTATACGCTTCTACAACTTTTTCTTTTAGATCAACAGTATAATGTATACCACGAGCCATCTTGCTTTATGAGACTATATCGGACCACTTTATTATCAACGATCCGCACTCAACCGCAATACAGATAATAAATAAGTCATTCTAATTTTGTCCCAGAATATTCACGATGTGCTTAAAAAATGTCGAAAAAAACACACATTCTTAAAGGAACCTAGAAATATACAAACAGAAAAGAGGTTCGGATGCCAGTGATAAACACAGCATTCCAGTTCTTTCGTAGGGTCAGCACTAAACAAATATGGACAAATTTGAAAAAGTCGCTCTAATTTTGTCCGATACTGTATATTATTAACAGAATATATCACATGAAATAGACGTTAGTTACGTATATTTCAAGAAAAAACAGTATTCACAAAATATCATTGTTGTTTTGCAGTACATAAGGATTCAAGGAAAAAGAATCAATATCTCCAAGAATTGGAATCTGCAACCGTACCGTTGACGATGTAAAAAGAAAAATAGATTCACTTCGTTCTGCATTTTCCCGTGAAATGAAAAAAGTTTCCATTAAAAAAAGTGGCCAAGGAACAGATGAAAATTATGAATCAACGTGGGAATTTTATGATGCGCTACAATTTACAAAGGCATCAGTGACCGGGGATGCAACAATATCAAGTCTGGTAAGTTCTATTGTCTAAAATTTGCATTTCGTTGACGTCTAGCGTAAATGTGTCGGTACTGCCACTCGACCATTCCATCAACAGTTTGGAAATAATCTGTGAATTCTGAACGTACATCTTTGACTTGATTGGTAGTTGGTCTACTTGAGTGGTCGTTAATTAAGGGGAAGAAATTGTCCATTGGCATTCCATCTGACCGCCACTTGCCGTCTATAATCTGTGCACTATCAACTTCATCTAGGTATCCTGGAGGCGCATACAATCGCAGAGAATCTTTGTGAGCAAGCAGCTAATTGTGGAGTACACATATCGCCTTAACTACTGATATTATCCTAGATGGGCGAGTTGATTCTGGTCGTCTCAGTACACGGAAACGTTGAGCAATAAGTCCAAAGCATTTTCTACTACTCTCCTTGCTCGCGATAGTCGATAATTAAATACAGAAGTTGTAACTTGCATTTTAACCTCTTGATGGCTTCATCAAATACGGTTTCAATGGAAACGCATCATCTGCGACAACCACAAATGGTGTCAGCTTTTTTTCTGCCTTTCAGTGGACGAGGTTCTGGTATATTCAAAATATTGTTTTCCAGTGCAGATGATAATGTACAATTTCTAAAAACGCCACCATCAGAAATTCGTCCACTACAACCTACATCAATGTAGATAAATTTGTAATCTGCATCCACCAGAGCCATGAGTACTATACTATGATGTCCTTTGTAATTGAAAAAGTGATTGCCACTCTTTGGTGGGGCTTTTATGATTATATGCTTCCCATCTAATGCACCCAAGCAATGAGGATACTGCCACTTTTTCTCATATTCATTAGAAACTTGCTCCCACTGTTCCTGTGACCCTGGTGTCTAAAATGAAATCAATCCAATTTTGAATGTGCAATCGCATTCTCCATATAGGAAAAGAACACAGAGAACTCAAGTACTATACTCTATACGCATAACTTTAGCTATATGCTAATTGAAAAATAAAACACAAGCTTTTTGAATATGTGTCACATGAATGCTATTGGAATTAACAAGTGCCTCTTATATTTGCAGGATAATAATTCAGTAGACATCACAGATACCCCTGTAGAAACTGAGTCACCTGTAGAAACTGAAGCATATTCGAGCAAGAGATCTAAATGTGTTCAGCGCTACAACTGGTCCCAGAAATAAGAACAAATCAGAAGAAGATGAAGCATACTCCCGTGCGATGAAAATATTACAAAAACCAGTCAAAATAGTACAACGTTCTCTTACTATTTAATCTATTTTCTGTAGTTACTTTATGATGAAGGTGTTATTAATGATGGTTTGCCTTGTGGGATGGACCCAGGTTGAGGGGTTTCTTGCGTACGACTGTGCTGGACCAAATCTCAACTTCACTCGGGTAAACCTCCGATATGTCGAACCATGCTTGGATCAAAAAGAGGAAGTAATTACCTCATCTGAAGAAGTACAACTACTGGAGACCTCAGAGACTTTCATGGTTAAAGTCAAATCATGTCTAGTCCGGCTTGTAAGGCAAGTATCTTACTGCGGGCACAGTAGTCATAACAGCCTAGTAGAGGGGGGTATGGCAGAGTACATCTATAATCTCGGACGTTCTAGATGTATAGAGGCACACGAGACAGGAACCACTTCACTATACTTCAACCCAGATTATAAAATTGTATTCCATGACCTAAAAGTAGGACAAAGTATGACAATGACTAGAACTCTTACAGGTAAACTTGCACCTAACGGAGCATGTGAAGGATCAAGTTTTTCGGACTCGTTCGGAACATGGCAAAACGTGGTAGCAACTGGTTCGTTTTCAGTTACTTTAACTGAATCAACTGCCGTGGTGACTGGAGAAAAAGATGAAATACATCTAGAATCAGGACTCATTTGTCAATATACTCGAGGGGAATGTTCAGATTCTTTTAAAGGGGAATCCTACTGGTTTGTCAGAGAAGATGATAACTGTCATTCACTGTCTACGAAGGTCTTGTATGAAGGTCCTGCAAACGTAACGCGGACACAAAAATCAGACGGAGCATTTCTCGGAAGTATGGTTTCCGTAGAGCGGGGTCCAGTTGTATTCAATTTCCGCATGATGAACAAATACAGTCTCTGTCACCTTGATTCATATGTAACGGACCATCCTAAACTGATAATTGTGAGGAAAAACGGAATGAGCTTTTATCATAAACGGAAACAGTTAGATGCTAAGGAAATGGATCTATTCACGTATATGAACTCAAAGTTTTTATATATCGAGCGTAATCATGAATATAACTTTAAGACTCTTTACAATCATTTGCATCTGCTTTTGTGTCAAAATAAGTATCAAACTCTGGAAAATTCACTAGCTTTGGCAATCATTTCTCCCAATGAATTTGCATATATTCACCACGGGGGACCTGGAGCTGCAGGGAGACAGCTAGGAGAGGTCATTTATGTGACATCCTGTCAGGCGGTGCCCGTGTCCAGGAGAGATACAGGAGAAATATGTTATGGAGATGCCTGTGATCTACAAGAATGACTCCTATTTTGTTAAACCCAAATACCACACACTGGCACGTCACGGAACCGAAATAAGCTGTAATCCTATTATGCCGCCTGCATTTCTCTTGGAAGACCACTGGTATTCTCTTGTGGGAACCCCCATTCAGATTGAGCCTCCTCAGACTCTTAACCCTAATAGCCAGATAGAGTGGCACTACAAAAATCCAGTCCATCTTGGAACGAGTGGTATCTATACCAACGAAGATCTAGATAGACTAAGGGACCATATCATGTACGGAGACGAAAGACAGGCGATCTCTAATATTATAAGCAGGAGTTATTTAGGACTTAATCCTGACCTGCAAGGAGGAGATTTCGCGAATTTCCTCACGGAAAAAGGGCTGGAGAAAATTGAAGAAACAATTACTGGGAAGTTATGGGGATGGTTTTCAAAGTTCGGGAGTTTTTCAGCGGGGATGATAGGAATTATGGTAATTATTCAAGCCTTGAAATGGATTTTGGGTACCTTAATCCATGGAAAAGCATTATACGACCTGTATGGTTGCGGACTAGAACTAATAGGTTCAGTATGGGAGTCTGCAACGATGTGTCTCATACACAGGGCCAATAAGGACTTGTTGGAGGAAAGAAGGAAGACCAGGAGGAATCTCAAAGACATCTTTAAACGAGAGGCGCAACCAGGAACATCTCCTACGCAAGAAGAAATGGTCAACATGTTAGAAGCAGGAGACATTAAACAATACCAACTTCTGTCAAATGATAATCCTAAGAAAATGACTCTATATCCTGAAGTAGTAGTAACTAGCCCCAAGGCGGCAGAAAGAACTCCCCAGAAATACTCGCCAACAAAACATGATGACGACATATTTAACACCGGGCGGTAATCTAGATGTAAGTCTTGCCTACACTGACGTGTATAAAGTATGTACTAGTTGCCTAGACCTAGGGAAAATAAACACCTTGTGACTAACAGACCATAAATATCCTCTGTTTAAAAAAAAAAAAAATGTGGTGACCATGTGGCCTCAGAGGTGAGGCAGATGAATAAAGTAAATTGCAAAAGGGCAAAGTTGGAGATATTTCAGTTTTATACTGGTTAAACTGAAAGCAAATTCACTACTACCAAAGCCCTTCCGAAAGCAAGCTCCATTTGTGGATTCAGGTGGACTCCTTAGGGTGGGTGGTAGGCTACAAAGTTCACAATTCTCCTACGAAAGACAACACCCTCTACTATTGCCGAAAAATAATCGGCTCACCGACTTAGTTGTTGAGGAAGTGCATAGAAAACATATGCAGCCTGGGTTCAAGGCCTTGTATTATTTAATACTCCAGCAGTTTTGGATTCTATCTCCGCGCAGCGCGATATATCGCTGTTTATCTCGATGCATCCGCTGTTTTTGGTGCAAACCAAAAGCATACACTCCAGTTATGGTAAATCTCCCTTCATACAGAGTTTCTCAACTCAAACCTTTTTCACAGATTACGGTAGATTATGCCGGTCCATTTTCTGTCACCATGGGCCGCATAAGAGGAGCAAAAACGTTCAAAGCGTATATTTGCGTTTTTGTCTGTGGCGTTACAAAGGCGATCCATCTCGACTTAGCATCAGATCTAACGACTGAGGCCTTTTTAGCAGCTTTCCATCGATTTGTTTCGCGTCGAGGAAGATATACCGACGTTTACAGTGACCAGGGGACTAATTTCATTGGTGCCTACAACCAGATGAAAGAGTTCGCCAAGGTTGCGTCTGAAAAGCTTTCCTTGAAATGGCACTTCAACCCTCCAGCTTCACCCCATTTTAATGGTCTAAGTGAAGCGGGAGTTAAATCAGTCAAAACACACCTGCGCAGGGTCGTGGGTGACCAGACAATGACCTACGAAGAATTGTATACCCTACTTTCTCAAATTGAAGCCCTTCTTAACTCAAGGCCGTTAACTCCGTTGAGCATGGATCTAAATGATTTATCAGCGTTGACTCCAGGTCATTTCCTCACTATGGAACCGCTCAATTCTCCTTTTCCAGAACCTGACGTTTCCCACATTCATATGGCTCGCTTGTATAGATGGCAGTTAATTCAAAAAATGCACAATGACTTCTGGAAACGTTGGCATGCGGAATATTTACATACCTTACAGCAACGGTGTAAATGGGACAAATCTATTGCAGAAATTGAAGGAGGCACTTTAGTGCTGATCGCAAACGAACTGAAACCTCATCTGCAGTAACAGCTGGCCGCATCATTCGCCTGCATCCTGGTCATGACAATGTAGCTAGGGTTGCCACTGTCAAAACGGATAACGGAACCATGCAAAGGCCTCTTGCTAAGCTTTGTCCTTTGCCACTGTATGAATCACACTATAATTCATTCATATTGTGACGTCTGTACGTATTTAGTTTCTATCTCAATTGTTAAGGAAGCGCATTTTTATTTTCTACTATAATTTTCGTAGTCATAACTAATGCCTCTTACTTTACTTTTAACTTAAGTATACCTGGTTGCCTACCTTAGGTTCAACCCCACAGAAAATATTCAAACAGGCTTAACCAATAGCACTGCTCGTATGAATTTCGTGTGGACTCCAGAGAGATCCGAGGAGAAGCAACGCGACGGCATCGGAGAACGGTTGTGCTCCTGTTTTCGAACGTTCTATCTTTACGTCCCATTTTTCTGTACTACGACAACTTACGAGAAGCCATAAAATAACCAGGAGGATCCTTCAAGAAGCTGGATTGCTGTCCACCAGATAGTATCTCTCTACTTTGCTTTAATTCACAAATTCTACGAGCGGGTCCTTTTTTGTCCTCATTATTTATTATCATTGAACCAGTACCTCAATTAGAATGTTTAGATTTATTCTGGCACAAGTTTTATCCACCCACCACACAAAACATCTTTGAAATTTATAAATCAATATTTTTCAAACAAAAGTCACAATGGCAGAAAGAGGCTATCGCGGACATCCTGACAAACAGGTCAATCCTAAGGCCCGTAACCTTTACCTGCCCCACCACGGTGACCAGAACTCTGATGCGGCTGAAAAGCCCTCAGAGGCGAAGTCTCCCAACAAGGCTGCAGAGAAGCCACCCCGGAAGCTTTCCCTACCCAAGAAAGACATTTTCAGGCCAGAAAAGGAACGTTCCCACACCATATCCGTCGACGATCGTAGAAAAGTAGCCAGCCGCCGATTCTTTCTTCACGTTCAATATGAACGTAAGAGAGACAAACATCAACGTTAAGCAGCAACCAAACCTGGCGGTTTCCCCTAATCTAACCGCCAAGACGTACGAACAACTGGGGATTGACAATCCTAACCTCAGCAAACTATGGACGCGTGAGACATTCAAGTTCTACTGTGCCTCGCTTCTATGGGTACGCATCATTCATCTCAAAGCGAAGTTTCGCGATGAGTTGACTGACACAGAGCGGAAGATACTCGAAAAGTGCTACGGCTACGCTTTCAACGTGCCTGAGCCAATTCGATTATATCTGAGCTCTCTAGGCGTAATTGAGACCCGAGGAGGTCAACACATCTACCCCTCGTTCCCAAGCATGCCTCAAACAACAGCGGACCACTCTCCGGGTTATTACTCGGACGTCATCAACACTGACCATCATAACCTGTATGAAGAGATTCCTTGCTTAGGTGTCATCTTTACACTAATGCAGGGGTCCTTGTCGAAGACACGTCCTTACCCCCAACCAGCCATCCCGTGTTACCTGATGGCCAAGAAACAAATGGTAACCTTTGCTTCTTCCAACGCTTTTCACCGCCAAGAGGGAATAACATTTTATTCTCAGCGGGCGGAACTACCAACCACTTTCCTTGCTCTCCTGCCAATAGTGGATTCAATTTCACTATCCTTAAAGCTGTATCTGGCGTTATTGCAGGCACCACTACTTTTAAGGTGCACCCAATTGTTTTTGCCACCATGCAAGAACAAGGGTACCTCTGCCAAGCAATACCCACACACCAAACCAGCGACAACGATGCAACAAGCCGCATCACCATTTCCAACGTCATTCCCCGATCACCAAACGCTGAATCTCGTGGAGCTTTCCGAATGGCCACCTCGTTTGGCTTTCAGTTACGGAAGGAACCATTCGAGAGTAATCATAACACCTGGGCGTCCGTAACCGGAACGGCAGCACATCCCATTCCCCAATTTTTAGCGGTTCGAGGTTCGAACCGATATTTGTTATCACGCACACCCATCCCCCAAGGTTAGTTGTTCAATTTTCCTTCAGTTCTGATCAGCAACATGGCCGATCTTGGTTACAGAGCTCCAGCAGAGCGTCAACAAAAGCGCGATAGGTCTGACCCAGCAGGCGGCTGAAAATTCCGTGGACAAACGCCAGGGACGTAGCGCTATAGAGAAGCGTCCAAGGAAACCTGCCCTCCCAGCCAGACCTGTGCCAGGACAAAAGAGAAATGTCCCGACACCCTCCGCTTCTACAATAGTAGAAAAGGAGCCAATGGTCGACTCGTTTTTCACATTCAACATGAATGTGAGAGAGGTGGCCATTAATGTCAAGCAGAGGCCGAACCCAAATGTACTTAGAAAAACCTATTATGAACGATGATTCAAACCTAACGGAGTCTTGGACTCGTGAGTCCTTCGAGTATTACTCCACAGTACTTCTGTGGTTAAGAATCATCCACCTGAAAACAAAATTCAGGGACCCAATCACGACACAAGAGCAACAAGTCATCGACAAGTGCGATGGTTACAGTTTCAACGTACCAGAGCTAATCCTATTGTACTTGTTAAGCTTAGGAGGCCAACACCTGTACCCGTCATTTCCATCTATGCCAGCAGTCTCAGTGAACAGGACCCCGGGTTATCATACCCAACGTATCAACGCAGAGAACCATAGTCTGTATGAGGAAGTACCTTGTTTAGGTACCATCATTACCTTAATGCGCGGAACTCTAGCAGATACCCGTCCAGTGCCACAACCCACCATCCCGGTGTACCAACACACTATACAGCCAACGAGAATCTATGCTTCTATCATAGAATCTCCACACCTAGAGAGGAGGGTAAGAGCATTCGATACTCCGCTGGAATCACAGTGGACCACTTCCCTTGCTCGCCAAACCACACAAGGTTCAACTTTGTACAGCTTTTCATTTAAAACGTTTTTGGGAGATATGTAATTAAAAAACAATTTCGATCAGAAATTAATATCAAATACCCCACTGTGCATCGTCTGGCCTATCTCCTATCTCCCTTCCACTCGTAGGGACCGCTGCCGGCCGGTCGCATCGTCGTGGAAGACCAATGGCACACACGGCGGATTTTAACGCAGCGGAGAATAGACAGCCGGAATCGTCGCGTCACATCTGTCATCTTGTTGAGTCCAAACAACTTTTTATATGTGTGGTTTTCCTCATTTGCGCGTATGTTCTTTGTAAAAAATTCGTTTGTCCTAACAGATATTCTTACTACTTCCATGTAAGTATAACAAGGATTAAATAGCTATTCTTCGAATATAATTTCCAGCGATTTCGTCTCAGATTTTATTGAAAATTTAGCGTTTCGTTTGTATTTATAGGTTACGTTTTTTGTTTTAGGATGGCATCTCAACATGTTTTGCGATTTTCCGCAGTAGTAAACTTCTTTAAAGAGGAAGAAAAGCTTATTGCGAGAGGATAAGATGCTGTTAGAGTCTGGCCACATAAAACACATGGGTTTTGATAGCCAGTTTATTATCACAAGAGGAAGTGTTCATGGGAGTATGAGGGACCGCATTTACAAGGTGGAGGTAATGTCTTAAGTAACTACTTTTTCGCGTTTAATTCTATTTCTAGTTACATGCACTTGTCCAAGAGGACAATACCTGTGCCATCATATGGCTGCATTGGCGATATTTTCCTATCAAAATATCTCAAGTACGGATATAGCTTGTTCATGGAAAAATAAAAAACCTATTGATGGCAATGTGAAAGCGATTGCGGAACTATTTCCTAAAAAGAAGGTCCACCAATCGGTTACTGATGCCATACCAGATTCTAAAATTTATGAATTTAAAGCTAAATTGAGCGTTTATAAAAATGCAGTTGGATTGTGCTGGCTTTTCAAGGAAGATATTGGATGAACTGGTAGATGTAGAATCGCTAGTCTTCTCTGAAGAGTATTTAAAAGCCGAGGATAAAGAAGCTTATCTTCTAAATAAGCTAAGCTTAAAAGAAGCTGATATATATGATATTAGTGTCAAGACTGGATGCCAGTCTGAAAATGATATGTGGCTAGTAGCACGACAAAATAGATTAACCTCAAACAACTTTGGCGCAGTACTTGCAGCTTTATAGTGATTTATTCACCACTACTTGAGGTAAACAAATAGTCTAACCACAGAAGGTCATGAACCTTGTGCGTGTGTATGACTATAATCATTGATTAACATATTTAGGGGAAGATAGACAGCCACACCGCGCGCTCGCAGTCTATCTCACTCACTCTTTCATCCTTTATGTCCGAAAACAATCATCGTCACCTGGCGCCCTCTGAAATAATCTAACAAGTTTCGCAAATTCCTGAATCCTTTATAAATATGACCAATAGATGGAGCATCCAGCTATAAAAATACGACCTTGCATTGCCACTGACACAACATTCGAAATGATCAGTTGACAGCTGATATTCGCAAACATCTGTGTTTTGTGGCAAACATCGCATCGCTTGTTGACCTTGTTGTCCGTATAACGCTATGTAAAATTGACGACCTTTATTTGTGTTTTTTTTTACAATTTCTTGGTCATCTGTTGGTCATTTTCACCATAATTGTTGTTGTGATGTGTTTTTTAAGGAATCTTTTTTGTCAAGTAAGCACATCTGTCAACTAAAATGATGTAATTCATGAGATAATGCATGATGAAAACTTGAATGCATATTGAAAACAGCAAAGAAAAAAACGTTTATTTACAAATTAGAGTTATCACATTCACTAGAGCGACAGTTGTTATAGTCACTTGATACTCCAAAATAATGCATTTCTTTACTTGAAATTTTATTTGTGAAGTATATAGAAGTAGTGAAGTTGTAGTGGCCAACCTTTGGTGGATTATGTTAAAGTAGCGAAAACTTCCATCCGTAGGTAATAATTGCTATTTGTTATTATTATTATTATTATTTATACAGAAAACCGCATCAACCGCGTAGGGTTATTAGCGGCCGACGGCACAAAACTTACATAATAATAATTATTATATGGATACTACAATACGTTAGATGGTTAGGTGAGATGCAGTTATAACAAATAATAGTAGCCTATATCCTTCAGGAATTTTATAATGCTGTTGGAGTGGACCGTGAGAGCTTCTTCCAAGTTGTCGGGTAAATTGTGGATGATTCTTCCATTGTCGTTAGATCTGCACTCCAAAATGATATGCTTGACTGTCAGCTGGCTGTTGCAGGATTCGCATCTTGGTGGTTCCGTGTTGTCAAAGAGAAATTTGTGTGTGGCCAGTGTGTTTCCTGTTCTCAGGCGGGATATAATGACCTGGTTACGTCTGGTTCCTGGGAGTGGTAGGTGGGTTCCTATGTTTGGCATTATTTGATATAGCTTGCTAATGTCTAGGTCCCATTGTTGTTGCCATACCATGTGAATATGTTGTTTGATCAGCAATTTTTGATCGAAATACGACGTCTGGTTCAGGGTGATTGCATCGGTCACTGCTGTCGCGGCTATAGCTAAATTCAGATGCATACGACATCCGACGATACGACGGTACGAAACTGTTTCTATTGGTTGAAATATTTTGATTTGACATCATTTTGAATATTTCAACCAATAGGAACAGTTTCGTACCGTCGTATCGTCGGATGTCGTATGCATCTGAATTTAGCTTATGGCGTCTGCTTTTTCCTTTCCCGAAATACCTGTATGCGATGGGACCCCCATAAACTGGACTAGCTTGCTCTTTGATCTTTATGAGGTGAGGGTTGTTTGGATACAGCTGCCTGATCCGTTCCAGTGCATTCAGTGAATCTGATAGCATCAGTATTTTACTTTCTGGAATCTCCCATGCAAAGGTTACCTCCGCATGTGTTGCAGGATTTGTATTAAGGAAAATCAATAAATCAATCCAATGTGCAGAGTGCAATAGGCATATTTCACAACAAGTGGAGTTAGACGATAACATATTGTAACATCCTGTATATAGCAGTGCTTATTTGTATTGTTGTTGATGTTTCTTACAAAATGTTAGGTTAGATTTTTTTGATGTGTAAACGTCATCGAATCATATGGAATTTTCTGGACTGTCAGATCGGCATTCTCGAATGTCATCTGAATGTCTCGAATCTTCTAGATGGTTCGATGAAGTATATAAGGCGCCACGAGTAGCGTGGCAGTAGTTCAGTTGAGTTGAGTTCTAGTTGAGATAAGGTTAAGAGATATTGTATTGAGGAGTTGAAGTAAAACGGTGAAACTTACGTCCAGTTTGATTCTTTGGTGAAGAAAAAGAGGCCGCCGTGACAATATTGATTCAGGCGAGGCGTTGTCACTTGCAAAAACCTTCATAAGCTTTCACCTCAATTTTTAAGCAAAATGTTGACTTAATAAACAAAGTACTCAACATGATACTTATGTCTGGTATCAAGTCAAAGTTCTGCAAGCTGGTGGAAGACACATACGCAAAGGATATTGCCTTCGTATTTTGCAGTGAACATCAATGTAGTGTAAAGATATTTATCTCAGCAACAGTCGTTGTGTCCCTTCATTCCTACATTACAAATACACAGATAGAATTCTGAAATCGGAATATAAGAATATCTATTATTTGAATGTTATTTGTTGACGTGAACAACATTTATTTTGCTGAAACTTTTGCTGTTTCGATAGCCATTTCATTATTTGACAACAGTAAATCGTGCTGTTTTAATGAGCCCTATGATTTGTTTCAATTAAATTTTTTTGAATATAACTAGAACAGTTACGTACAAACAATCCGTTATTTAATTGAATATAATTAATATGATAAGATTTTTCCAAGTGCGTTTAAAATTACGCTTCTTTTGGATGAATGTATTTGTGCTTCACATCAAAAAAATTAGTATCTGACGGATCCCAGAGCGGCTGCGCTGATGACCCCTACGGATATGTTTTGATTATGAAATAAGTTTGTGCAACGTTATACAATCTTTGGATATATCTACTAATGGCATTACATCCCATTCAACACAAATATTTATGTATGGTATGAGATAAGTTAGTCTGATTCGCGGTTAGCGACAATTTTTGCTTCGATGCGCTGATGCCAGACTTACAATCCACTATTGCTACTAAAATCAAGTATTATTTTCTTTTACGTAACTTCGTACATCTGGTTTCATTGATAATAATTATACGTTGATATTTCAATACCTATTATATATTTAATAAGCGTGTATTATAGCTAACTACAACTATTCCGAAGAAATGCCTTAAATACTTGACTGTAACCATATCCGTATTAAGTCTACGAGTATGCTATCTATTTTATATGTATTGGAGTAGGTAATACTAATTATTATAACGATAACTTAACCTGAGAAGAATTGATCTGAATTTCGTCATTTTAGGTGCGGTAGGTAGTTTTTAGGAATTTGCTATAAACGGTAGGTAGAAATAAAACGTATGTAAGGGTGAGCTTATAATGTTAAATAGGTATAATTTCATTTTTTACAATCACACCATATTCGTTTTGCTTGCTACTACATAATGTAATGCGAAATAAGGTATAGTTGCATTTTATTATTCTGTAATTTTCTAGTGTTTTAAGCATTATGGCAACACTGACTACGGTGGGGTGACAGAACCGCAGCCCGCAGCCGGAAGCGCGACGACTACACACACTATACACAAACACGATCGCGCAAACTGCTATAAGCTATAACATAACCTATTTTGTGCTGCCATCTTGCCATACTGCCAAATCAAGTTACAAGTGATGAAGTGATACGTTTTTCGGTTTTTCATTTTGCTGTGCTGTGTTCACCAGTGTATTATCTCTGGCCAGTGTTCACAAAATTCTTTTGAGATACTTGCGATACTCAGTGATGTAGAAGTAGTATATATTTGCATTTCGTCATGGATGATGTAAAGTTATTATTAAATCAGTTGGGGTTAGACCATTTAATACCCCGTTTTGAAGGTAGGTAGAAGTGAGTTTTTCCTACACAGATTTGTAATATTACTCATATCGTGACTACATGGGTACGTTGTACCTGTTGAATATGCCCTGAACTAAGCACATTTATTATATTGTACGCTGTTGATTATACTATACTGTATCCAAACCCTAATGATTTAATACATACTTTGATTCAATTCTTATTAAGATTGCAGGCATTTATATGCAAGCTGATGGCGCGGATATTGTTTTGTTGTCACCAAATTGCCGTGGAATTCAAACAAATTATGTTTTGGTGGTACATGCCTTGCTCATATTTTGTTAAAGTTAATAGAGTGGTGATTGGTTCCAAACAAATGTTTGTTTAATTTGACCCCTCTGTTATTTGTCAGAAAGCTTTTTATGGTTTTATTCACCATAGATTTTTGCACTAACTTGTATTTTTCATTATTAAGATAGGGCTATATTCACCAAATTTTTTTTTTAATATATAATACATTATAATCCACAGTGTTGAGCAGCTGTCTATTATTTTTTAGGTATGACAAAATACTTAGGTAGTGTAGATACTTAACTTAAATTCATAAACAACCGGGGAAGGGCACATAATATGTTTGTATACTATACATATACTTGCCTTCTCAAGGTATCAATTATAATCATCAATTTACACAGTCTTTCTTTTTAGAACATAAAATTAACAACTTGGCAATAGTGAAATATCTAGATGCAAACGACATCAAGGAACTGGTTCCAGCACTGGGAGACAGTAAAAACATTAGTTGCAATGTGAATATTCCAAATGATACAAATGATGTGAGTATGTTACCGTTGTTTACACTTGAAAATTGTGGAGAAACAGAATTTAGTTAATTATCATTAGTTACATAATGTAATAAATAGATCAGACATATGAAAAAAATAGTATCTATTCATATTCTTGTTATTCAACATTTTTTTAATGATGATAAAAAAGGTTGCTATACTAACAAAAAATAAGAAAGCAAATTTTGGAACATCAATTACTATGTAACTACAAAATCATCATTACCTACATCAAATTTTTCTACATTATACCTCGCTATCTAGAGCTGCTTTTGTATTTTTTTATACTATTCCATTAAGGCCCGGTTTTTCAAAGTGTAATTAATTATAAATGAAAGTTAATCTTGAAATATGCATTTTTCAATTGGCAGTTAATTCATAATTTGCTCGCAACTGGGGATTAATTACAAATTAAGCTAATCAGAGGTTTGAGTTATGATTACCAGAGATAATTATTAATTAAAATAGATTTGACAGTAACACGTCACAAGTTACAATATTCTGATAACCTATAATCGCTGTTATCTTTCGATTTCAATATGGATTATGACATAAATGCCCATTCAAGTGATGAACAAACTTAAGCTTAGTTTTTTTGTTTCAAATTGTTATATTTGATTTTTATAACTTCTCCAATCTTTAAATTCATTTTCATTCACATTAAACTCTTGCTCTATTTTCTCCAACACACATCTTTTTCCTTCCATGTAGTGGTTCCACTCTTTTTACATTCAGTAGTCCAATTAATAGTGCATTTATATTTATTCACTAATTTTACAAGGGCTTCTTCTTGACTTGTGAGGTTTTGTAACCTCTTTCGTTGTACATTCTTACCTCTGCAATTGTATTTAAAATTTACACAGCTATATTTTCTGAGGAATTATTGAAAGACAAGAATACATGATTCAGAATATCATGCTTACCTGTTGTCAGAGTCTATCATCAAGTTATGTTTTCATCAAAATTTAATTTGTTTTTCCGGAAGCGTAAATCACAAAATAGCCGTAAAACTAAATGAGATTTGAAGTGAAATTAGCGAAATAGTATTTCCAAAAGTGACGTTACGATGACAAATTGTGACATAAATCACGATTACAAAGGCCAAAATACCACCAAACAACAAAGTAGACAAATTTCACCCGACTTACAACACACAATTTAATAGAATGGTGATGCTCAGTGTCGCCAACATTACGTAATCAAAAATTAGCAAATTATCAATTTCTATGTGCTATGAAATACACTTCTGGAGTTCAACTGGTAATTAAGACGTAATTCGTAATTTCATGATTCTAGATTAATTAATATTTAATTACAGTTTGAAAAACCGGCCCTAAAAGAAACCATTTAAAATATGGTTCTTTTTGATAGTTTTAGGATTCCTGACAATCTGCTGTAGTATTCACTGCTGATAGTAATGAAACCATTATTGATGTACCTGACCGTATCCCTGATATGCCTGTGAAAAGATTCAAGGATGATGACTCCTGTTCCACTCATTCAACTATGTCATCCTTTATACCTGATAAAAAGTATAAAAATGAGTTATTGAACAGTAACAAACGAGCAGTGGCAGCGAAAGGTACCGGTTTATTGGACTCTGTTATAGATAAGCTCCCTTTTGAATTACATCTACCTTCTACAAATTTTGCGGGCCAGGTACAGCCGTGCAACAACGCCTTGAGCGAGGTGATACTGGAATAAATCCACTCGACGACGCTTGTAAAAAACACGATATTGCTTACGCAGCATCCAAAGATAGCAATACTCGTCGTGAAGCGGACACAATCTTACGTGATCAAGCTCTAAAACGAGTAGTGGCATCAGACTCATCAATAGGTGAAAAGGTAGTTGCACTAGGTGTCACAGCTGCTATGAGCATCAAGAAAAAGTTAGGTCTTGGTATGCGTAAAAAAAGTTTAGCCGTAAGGCGAAAAAGACTGGGCATGGTCTAAGGAAAAAACGACGCACTGTGAAAAAATCTCGACTGCTTCCGATTCCTAAAAAAAAAGGAGGATTTCTACCTATACTTCTCCCACTTCTGGGTGCACTGAATGCACTTGGAGGCGGGGCAGCATCAATCGCAAAAGCTGTTAATGATGCAAAGGCTAGTCAGTCTCAGCTGGCGGAACAGAAGCGACACAATCTAGCATTAGAACTTGCTAAACAAGGAAAAGGTTTATATTTGGCACCATATCAAAAACTGCTAATTAGCCTTCCTAAACATGCTCTAACGAACATACAGGGTGAGTTTTTAGTACCGGCTCGGTCGATAACTCCACTACTGTAGAAAATAGCGAAAAAAGTTGTATACAAAAGTTGTAGCCACGGACATGCTCCTTGCTCAGAAAATATTTTGATTTATACAGGGTGATCCATAACTACGTGGTGATGCAAACATGCATTTTTTTAAATGAGACACCCTATATATTATTCCATATTCAAATTCTACTAATGATTTCCGTTCTTCCAATATAGGGTATTGTTACATTATACAGGGTGTTTCAAAAGTTATGACCATTTTTGTATCCAAATCACGGTCAAATGAACGTACTGTATATCAAAAAGTAATTAATCAAAAATTAGTTTTTTCACATGAGAAGATTAGAAATATCCTCTAGTTTTAAAATACGTTATCAAAAAATCCCGCGACGCATATTCGTATACAGGGCGATGTAGAATGCAAAATCTAGATTTTCTCTCTTTTTTTAAATGTAACCCCCAATATTTTATTATACCAAAGAATTGCTTTTAATATGCTCTTTCATCTTTGTATAGCACTGATTATGGCTGCATTCATTAGTTTCTGAGATATTTCGATTTTTCTACAAATTTTAAACATACCTTCTATTTGTTAAATAAAATTTATTTATTTTAAGAAAATACTACCAAATTTTGTTTTTGCTTAACAAACAACTAAAATATAAGGCGATAATAATACTTGATCAAGTCAAAACACTGAACTAACGAGATAATATAGGTCAAGTGTGCCGAGGAAACAATTTTGTAGACGTCATGCATAATTATCAAGCAGATGTATCAGGTAGGCTATGAAATATGAAACGACACAGTCCAAATAAAACGATTCTTCAATCTTTCAAACGCATTAGTTTTAGAGTGCCTCCGTTCTGGATAATTGCTATTCATAGTTGATATATTCTAGAGGCAAGTAGACAATTTCTCAAAGATTCTCCTAAATACCCTCAATGGAAAAATTAATTTTCAAAGCTAGTTTTTCACACAGTACGGAATTATTGAGCAGGTTATGAAAACGCTCAATTTTTCAAAGCCTACCTGATAAAACTACTTGATAATTATGCATGACGCCTACAAAATTGTTTCCTCAGCATACTTGACTTTATGATCTCGATGATTTAGGGTTTTGACTTCATCAAATACTATCAAGACGTTATAATTTAGTTATTCGTTAAATAAAAAACAAATCAGATAGTACTTTCTCAAAATAAATAAATTTCAGTACACAAATAGAGGCTATATTTTAAATTTACCGAAAAATCGAAATATCTCGGAAACTGATGGACGTAGGTACAACAAGTACAAAGATGAAAGAGCATATTAAAAGCAATTCTTTGGGATAATAAAATATTGGGGGTTACATTTGAAAAAAAAGAGAAAATTTGGATTTTGCATTCTACATCACCCTGTATACGAATATGCGTCTCGGGCTTCTTTTAAAGCCGATTTTAAAACTAGAGGATATTTTTAATCTTCTCATGTAAAAAAAATAATTTTTGATTCATTACTTTTTGATATACAGTACGTTCATTTGTCCGCGATCTGGATATAAAAATGGTCATAACTTTTGAAACACCCTGTATAATGTAACAGTGCCCTATATTGGAAGAACGGAAATCATTAGTAGAATCTGAATATGGAATAATATATAGGGTGTCTCATTTAAAAAAATGCATGTTTGCATCACCACGTAGTTATTGATCACCCTGTATAAATCTAAATATTTTCTGAGCAAGGAGCATATCCGTGGCTACAACTTTTGTATAAAAATTTTTTCGCTATCTTCTATAGTAGTGGAGTTATCGACCGAGCCGGTACTAAAAACTCACCCTGTAGATTTGATGGAATTTGCAAAAAATTAATATTCCAAAGTTTAGGGGGGTTTTCATGAGAGACAGTTTACCTAGGAGAATTCGTGCTAAAGAGTGTGGTATCAGTAATTTAGATGTGTCAACGGGTACTGGTTCTCATTGGACTGTATATTTTAAAAGCAATAATCATGTCATATGCTTTGATTCTTACGGTAACTTACGTCCTCCGAAAGAAGTTGTTAAATACTTTCACAGCAATAACGATGTCACAGATATAGAGTACAACTATGAGACTATTCACTCATTTAACTCACACAACTGTGGGCAGCTGTGCTTGAGATTCCTATATAAGGTCAGCCCAATGCTCCTACACTGAATATTGCTACATCATTCAATGACATTTAAGGAGCGTTTATTCAAAACCGGTCATGTCCATTGTTGGGTTTTTGTCGTTTTTGTGCTTGATGATTGACATACCCACTTCGCAAACCGCGAAAATGCACCCCGCCGTATTATCCACTAGCACGCCATTGTGGATAAATAGTTCACTCCGGTATGTGGCGACATCTACTCCTCAACTCATCCATGGAAGAAAAGGAAAGAAGAAAGGAGAGAGTCGGCGCGCAACCACTGATAACAACAGGTGTACGAGATAACCTAAGATCTTCCTCTGGCCTCTGGGGTGTCGCCGCATCTTATTTGAAGTCCCGGGACGAACTGCGTCGCCAATGAACACAAGTAAGTGGGTAGACTCCTTTTGTTAAGCCCAAAACTAAATTGAACTATATTTTATAAACTAAAAGGGCGGGACTCGCCTTGTATCCGCCATCCATAATTTGAAAAAATGTAACTAAGAGTTGTATTCGATTCTTTGTGTACTTGTCTACACTAGTAAGCAGTTTGTGCATTCGAAACTAGTCATCTGCATTGAACAGAGCCATATAAATATTGACAGTTCATTCAAAATTGGTCATGTCCGGTTCACTCTGAGAAAATATTTTCACACTTGCGTTTATCCAAACTTGGTCAAGTCCACGGTGTATCTATATCTTTGATTTAAGACTACTTAGAAAATAAACTGCAAATATCAGCTTTGATGATCGATTATAGGCAACCAAACATACAAGAATGCTTGTGAACATTTGCGTACCGTACCGTCGCGAGTACCGCTAATAACAGCTGTTCATAGGGGAGCATCATAAACCATATCATCTACTAAATACAGTAAATACTTTCAGCTAGATATTTTTATGAGTTGTAGTTCAGTAATATTGCTTTGTAAAATACAATACAGTACACTATTCATAATGGATACAGTTGGTGCACTGAATTCGGGATCAAGAAAAAAGTCCACCTCAGTAAAAATACCTTACAAAACTAGCCGATATGTTCTTCTTTGTATAAGCCAGTCCTGTGATGCATAAAAGAGCCTAGATAACATACTGAAAGTTTTTTTGTTTACAGCAAATATGCGGACGTGGACCCTAACCTAAAAAAAAACCACGTGGGCTTGCCAACATGTCTCGAAAGCACTGAATTGTAAAAAGGTGTCTCTTAAAGATACAAGACAACATAGGGAAAAATTCTTTGAAGTACCGAGCAAAATCCTACAGGACCAGAAATTATGTCGATATATGTCAGTGCTACCTCCCGTGAGAAAAAGGTCTCGGGGGATAGAGTCTGACAAACCCAAGCTATTTTCCGTCTACTATTATTTTCCTTGTGAGAAAGAAACTTTTTGAGTGTGTAGACGTTTTCTCTCTACAGAATTTGATGTGAAAAAGGGGAGATTAAGGACTGTAGCTGCAACACTGAGTTTAGGCAATGTGCCTAAAGAAGCACGTGGTGGTAGAAGAGTATCATAGGTCAATGAAAATAAAAAGCAAAATGTTCGAGATTTTTTAAACCGTCTACCTGCTCGTGAAAGCCACTATAACAGACAAAAGTCTAAGAGAGTCCATTTAGCAGCAGATATAAATGTAGCTACTTTGCACCGCATGTATAATGAAGAATCTCGATCTGACTTAAATTTAATGTGACGTTGTCAATGTTTAAAAGGATATTTTACTCTGAGTTTAATATTGGATTGTTTTCTCCAGCCAGCGATGTCTGCGGAACATGTTTGAACCTGAAAAATGCAATTAAGAAGGAAAATAGCGATAAAGTCAAAACAGAACTAAAAGTACATGAAATCAGGGCAAATACATTCTATAAGTTAATGGTTAAAGATCACATATATGCTATCAGCATATGTTTTCATTTACAACAGGTACATCCTCTTCCCAAGACCCCTATTCAAGATGCCTTTTACAAAAGGCAGATTAGTTTTTATACGTTCTGCTGTGTCGATGTGAAAGCTCGATTTCCAGTGTTTTATACATGGAACGAAACAGAAGGTAGTCGCGGTGCAAGAGAGATTGGGTCAGCTTTGCTCTGTCATTTAAGAAGCATGGAGATTGGAGACAATATTTCAAAAATTCGCCTGTTCTGCGATGAATGTGGAGGCCAAAATAAAAACTCCCACATAATACATCTACTAACTTACTGGTCAAAGAGGGAAGCACCGCCGGCTATTAAAACTATAATAATTCATTTCACTGTAAGGGGACATAGCTTTCTTCCAGCAGATCGAGTCTTTGGAAGAGCAGAAAAAGTTTTACGTCATGCAGTGATTGTAAATCCTGACGAATATAATGAAATTTATAAAAAAATTGGCTAGGTGAAACGTTTGGGCAAAGAGTGGGACTTATTTGACATAAAAGGATTATCAGAAATTTATAATAAAGTTTCAGGTATAAACGACATGCTTTATCAAAAAAAGTGTGTCAAGGAAGGGTGATGTGGTTCACTTTCATGGCACACCATTTTATACATTTACAGATGGCGCGGACAATCAGGTGACAATGTTAAAGCGTGGTAAACGTGACAATAATGTCCGTGTAAAAAAGGTTCCTTTGGGAAATGATATCTCGGAAGAGAAGAAAGAAAATGTAAAATACCTGTTAAATACGCATTTTAACAAAGACAATGTATGTTGGGAGCGTGAAAATCAAAAAAGTTTTCAGTTTGCCCAGCGGCGAAGATGAAGAGGAAGTTCAAGAATGCGACTGTTTAGAACCAGAGCGCGCTCTTCACGTTTAAAAGGAAAACCTGCCTCGTTTTTTTGTTCTGTTGTTTGATTATGTTGTGTATAATGAATTTTTCTTTATTTTTGAGTTTGACATATCAATAAAACTTTTAGAGAACTGTGAATTGTCGATTTTTTTCCATACAATTGCAAGTGTTTCACTCAAGTGTGGTCATGTCCAATCTGGTGTTCATTCAAAACAAGTAATGTCCATGGCGTTCAGACAAAAGCGGCCAAGTCCAATCATTTTTTTATTATATCTGAGTTGCGAAAAGTGTTTTTTGATTATTTTTTTAACCTAACTTATTGTAACCCTGATAGCTTCCTATGATGAGAAAATAATAATTTTCTGCGTAACCGCCTTGATGCAAACAGTTTTTGGTGTTCATCTCTAAACTACTTTTATTGGACATGACTAGTTTTGAAAAAAACGCTCCTCATGTACTCTTAACGGTAATTCTTCTACTCTCCAAGCTGACTTCAATGCTCCAATCGAGCTAGCTGATGATGCAGAGTATGAAATAGGTTTATGCAACTTTGAATCATTCAACGTAATTCCTAATATCAATGACTCCAACAATACGTTCATCTACTCGACCACCTCACTTGAGACAGATGAGGTTTCGTTTAAAATTCCTGTTGGTTCATATGAAATATCAGACATAGTTGCTTTTCTTCAACGCAAACTTCCAGCTGGGTTGCAAATAACACTTACTGCCAACCAGGCGTCATCAACCGTCACTTTAAGAGCAAATTTTGATATCGATTTTACTCCAGCAAATACTATTAGACGCTTTTTAGGTTTTCAGCCCCAAGTATTACAAAGGAACTTGTTCTATGATTCCGATTTCCCCGTTGAAATTTTGAAAGTAAATTCACTGTATATCGATTGTAGCATAGCAACAGGTTCTTTCACGAATGGGCAACCGAGTCATATAGTTCACCACTTTTTCCCTGGCACCGGTGTAGGGTATAAAATCGTAGAAGCTCCACAAACTGTGTTTTATTTTCCTGTGACTGTCAAGACTATCACCACGTTAACTTGTAAGGTGCTTGAACAAGACAACGATCTTGTGGACTTCAGAAACGAAACTATTACTATCCGTCTGCATTTACGTAAATCAAATAATGGTAATTAGATATAACGTTCCATACCACACGGAAAAAACCTATAAAAATCTGAATCGAAGATTCTACGACATCAGTGTTGGACCAGCCAACGCTACATCACGTCGTTGCACCTTGACCAAGGAAAACAAACAATATTTAAAGTCATTGGGGCTTCAACTGCTGCTCTAAAATGAGTATTTTAAATGTTACTGAATCACCACTGATCGATAGATCCATAACAGAGCTGGAGTACCACACCTGTCAACCATATATTAATGCCAACTTTGTTCATAACGATGAAATTAGAATTGGTATCCAGGAGCTGGACGCCATTACTTTACCTTCTCAAAGTTTTGTATACATTGAAGGAGCCTTAAATAAGGCTGATGGTTCATCATCTACAAATTTGAAATTCATCAACAATGCCTTCAGCTTTTTGTTCGGTATGAGTTGAATGAAGTGGATTCGGTTCGAAACGTGGGACTCACTTCAACCTTGAAGGGGTGTCTGTCTTACAATGAAAATGAGAGTTTGCGGCTACAAAATGCTGGTTGGTTTCCAAAAGAAACACACTTTTCCAGTGCTGGCAAATTTAATATTTGCATTCCATTAAGCATGAGGATGGGATTTTTTGAAGACTATCTCTATATATAAAAATGAGTCCCTTTTTCCCTTGGTCACGGCATCACGTAAGAACGGCTTTACCAGTTTCATCCATCTTTTTTTTATAAGTTTGGTATTACTTCGTAGAAGGTTCTTACGGGAAGAAATCTAAGGAAAATTATTCAGAACATTAGAAAATTTGAAAAAATGTGAGAAAACTCGACAACTACGAAGGGTGTGCAGTGTTAGTGATTTGTTTGTTATTGTTGTCATGTATGACGTTGCTGTCAAAAATACCGGTTAGGTGTTAGATGTTTAAACGTCAATTGTGCGTCGTATAAATAATGACAAATGCGTATACAGAGTGTTACTTATTGATAGACCGTAATATCAAAGGCATATTTATGACTCAAATTCAATAAAAAAAAGCTCATACAGGGTGTCCGTATAATCGACGGACAACGCTTGACAGGTGATAGACCCCACATTTCTATGAACGTTGAGATAAGAACATGAAGCCTTACAATGCTTCATTTTCAAGATACAGGGTATCAAAATGTTTTCTTTTATTTTCGTTTTTTCTCAATTCTTTCGCAATAAAATGGCGCAACGATATAAAATTACGTATCGGGGTTTTTTTAAGGTGAAAAATCCAAATTCAACCATCGTTTTGCTATCATGAATAGAGGACGCCACCCAAGGAACATTGAATTGATTTTAATTATCAAACCTTTTTTCCGGTTTGCTGCATCAATGTATCAAAAAGATCCTCTATATGTTTTACATGAAAAAGGTATGATTTGTTTGAGTCTCTAGAGGTAACTGTTTTCGAGAATATCTTCATTGAAATTTTCAATGCGACTGAATTGTAAATTGCGATCAAAATTATCGGTATTTCCGCATGAATGAATATCAGGCTTAGGCTCATAGTTTTAAATACCATTTACGAAGTATTCTCAAATTTCAACACAAGGGACTTAAACAAATATATACCTTTTTTTCGTAACACATATTGGGGAAACGATGTTTTTAATATTCAGGTTGATGCTCCAAAACGGAAAAAAGTTTCCTTAATTTAAAAGAGTTCGATGTGCCGTAGGTGACGCCTCGATTCATGTTAGCAAAACCGTGGTTGAATTCCCGATACATAATTTTAGATACGTTGTGCCATTTTATTGCGGGATAATTGAGATAAAACCAAAATAAAAGGAAAAATTGACACCCTGTATCTTGAAAATTGAGCATATTAAGGCTTCATGTCCCTATCTGCATGTCCATAATAGTGTGAAGTCACCCTGAATAAACAATGGATCGACATGTAGCTTGAAGATTCTGGATTTCAAGATACAGGGTGTGAAAGATTGGAAATGAAATTGTTTTTTTATCAATGACTTAAACATTAATCAGCCGTTTTTTTAATCTGTAGTCTTTCACTGCATTAAGAATCTAAGTCACCACTGACCAGAAGATAGTTATCCTTTCCAGTGGCGTGTCGGGGGTCGGGGGGCAGTCCCACGAGAATATTAGCAAAAAGATGTACGGCTCCAACTTTGAAAAAATTGAATGCTGTTTTTCAGATTAAACAGATAAAAATACCTTTTCTTTTCTTTTAATGTCGCTTCGTATCTCACTTTGTTTTGGAACAAATAAATAAAAACCACTTCATTTCATAGCTCCACTTTTTCGACGGGCTATGAAGTGGTTTTTATTTTTTTCCTCCAAAACAAAGTGGGATACGAAGAGACATCAAAAGACAGAAAAGTTGGATTTTCATCTGTTTCGTCTGAAAAACAATATATTTTTTTTAAGGTCAGTGGCATACATTCTATATTTTCCAAAATTTGACACATGTTTAAGTGAACTTTTCTACTTGAATTTGGGTCGGAAATACGTTCAGAGAAAAAACGTAAAATTGATTAAAAACACAGGGGAATATAAAAGCGAAGACGTCTTGATTCCACGCATCCCTATGATTTTAAGCAACATGCCATTCGACTTTAAGCGGTTGCAATTTTCAGTGCGGCTTGCATTTGCATGAGGATAACTATAAATAGCAAGGACAGTCGTTGAACATTTGTGGGATCAATCTTGATAATGCATGTTTTCCACATGATCATGTAGCCTGTTCCGTGTTGACAGAATCATCATTATTTATTTGTGGGCCCGAAAACGAAACAAAACATGTTGGATATCAAAAAGTATTTCAATGATCGCTATGATCTTGAGATAGGTAATTATTATTTATTGCAGATTTAAGTTCAATTTCAATATTCATATCTAAGGCAGGACAGCGTCTGCCGGGTCAGCTAGTAGAAAAATAATTCTGAATATGAAACAAGAACTAGTTCTAATTCGTAGTAATGATGACGTTGATGCAGTGGTTACAACTGCAGATGAACAACCCAAAATTACTATAGAGAAAATTCAGTGGCGAGTACCCCACGTTTCGGTTGATATACCAGAACAGTTGGCTCTAACAAAACTGGTAAACAAAAATGTTGATATACCGCTTTACTTCCGTAGCTGGGAGCTTGTAGCGTACCCCTCCCTACCACAAACTACCAGACATACGTGGCCAGTTAAAACTAGTACTAAACTAGAAACCCCTAGGCATGTGATATTTGCTTTTCAATCAGATAAAAAAGGTAAATTGCAATCCAATATGTCAACATTTGACCATTGCAAGCTAACCAATATTCGAGTTTTTTTAAATTCGAATTGATATCCTTATAATGATTTATATTTGGACTTTCCAAATCAAAAATTTGCTGCCTTGTATGACATGTTTTCAAAATTTCGTCATTCGTATTATGAAACTGGAAATGAACCACTTTTCACCCCTAAGGACTTTGCAACTACTGCACCACTGACACATATTGATTGTTCTACGCAGAAGGAAAGTATTCAAACTGGGTCTGTTGTTATGCGAATTGAATTTGAAACTAGCGAGAATGTGTCACCCAACACCTCAGCGTATTGTCTCCTGCTCCAATACCGGCTTTTTTTTACAACACTCTCACAAAGATGGTTAAACAGCGTTAGACTATAAAATCATTAAGCTACCATACCAACCACTCAATCAAATCATGAAAGCGTACCGAAAAGCTTTAACAAGGCATCTGCAAAAACTCAGGGCTCTAAGAAAAGCACTAAACATTTATTGCTTGAAACAGCGTGTTGTGAAACAGTTTGCTGATTTAAAACTATGAATCTCATTGTGGACATACAGGGCTTCAAATTGGAGCAAAATAAGTTCATAGTGAAAGAGCTGGCTGCCTTTGATGGACTGAAAATCTGTCACTACATTTTTAAACCACCGTTTCCTTGGGACGTGACCTGCAAACGCAAGCTCGATGGCTGATAAATTATCATCACTGCATTCCATGGGCTTCTGGATTCACACCACTTCATAAGGTATCTACTATCCTCCAGGAGTTAACGCTCACAGCAAACCAAATTTTTGTGAAGGGGAGAGAAAAAGCAAACTATGTAAGGCAGTATTCAGTAAAACCGATAATCGAACTGGATGAAGACCCTCGCCTACCTGACACATGCATATGTTCCTTGTCAAATGTCTATTTTTTATATGATACTTTCATTATGTCATAGGTTATTCAAAAAAATAAACTGTTTTTACCATTCTTATAGTTTTATTTACAGCAGAAATGCTGAACTAACATCTAACATTACATTTATGAATTGCAATTATAGCCATGCCGCTACTTCTATCTTTTACTGATGGCCACATTCTTCTTTGAAGGTGTTCTCATAGACGTACAGGAACTCCATCGCCATGGTAGTATTTTCCGTTGGAAAACTCTCTGCTGAACGTAGTAAATTGGCTGCATTTGTGATAAGATCCCCACCTTGAGTTTGAAGCCCGTTCTGTAACACTCTAAAGTAGTTTCCAAATTTTTGTAGTTTGAAGAGTTCAACAGTGTGATTCACAACTGGCAGAAAATTCCACAACGATGCCAAGGATTCGTATGCCAGGTATATCACTGAGTCATCTTTTGTCAATTTTAGAACTGGTGTACCGGAAATGTGCGTAAAGTTGATGAAGCAACAGCTTGTCAGAATTGGTGCCCTTGCATCCGTTGCATACATGTTATGGGATATAACGTTTTGATAATCCAGGAACTCTTTCCACTTACTTTCGGTAAACACGATGTTATCACCTTTAACCCCCATCAGCTTAATTCCAGGCGAGCAATTGTATGCAGGATTAACTCCAATGGTCACATGTTTGCTTTTTGATTTGTTTAACGGATATCTTCTTTCACCTAGTACCACAACGGCATTGTGGCTGGTCTGAGTGCTGCTGTCCACCATGTTGTATGAATAACTCTCTTTCAACACTGGATTTGTTGCTGGGTAAACATTTCACTAGGTGTTGAGTATAGTTGGCTGATCCACTGTTGACTGTACCACTTCACACTGTCTTCACCACTTTTGAACCAGTGTCTAGTCGTCGTTTGATTGTGGGGGTATATACCGGTGCACTGCTGAGAAGTAGGAGGTATAAAAGAAGCAGTACTGGGGTACACAACATCGCTGTAATCACAGGAATCCTCTGAAGTTTTGTATAAACACTAGTGTCCTCCTCCTCCTTTCGCACATACATAGGTTGAAAGAGTTTATTGGTGTGTTTTGCATAAACACAACCTTTTGTATACTTAAAATGATCCTTGATAGGACAACCACCTTTTCTCCAATTATACAGTTTAACTCCACAACAAAATGCTTGGCATATGTCACCCCTTCCAGTGTAAAAGAATCCAGCTATTGCGATAGGTAGGGGGTCGACGTGATTTGGCCACTTACTAAATGTTAATAAACAATTATCTAAAGAATTGAACTGCTTAAAGTTCACTGACTGATCTTCACCACACACGACTTACAGTGTTTTCGAGACAACTAAGCAATCATCGATATGTTGCATCAATATAGCGCAATATCTTTAGTGGAGGGGGGTTGTGACTGTGAAATTACATACACGCTCAGTATTTTTTTTGATTGTATGATAAATTCAGAGTAATTGGAGAGTGAGTATTGGTAGTGTGTGAGTATGACCATAAAAACACATAATTTTCTGTATCACAAATAGTTTTATTGTTTTTAAAAAGAAAAAAAGCATGCCCTAATCAAACATTATGCTTCTTCTCAATCCATTACACTTGTTGGAGCAAGTATCTCTGTAGAATCTGATGTCTCTGATAGACCTGATGCCTCTGCTGGACCTTGTGTATCTGTTGTGTCTTGTGTCTCTGCTGGACCTGGTGTCTCGCTGTCTTCAACACCCTCAACCATAGCCTGGATTTGTTTTCGACACTCACAGGTGGCTGGTTGCTCAGGAAAAGCGATTCGTATTTGATTCTGGAAAGTATACTTTCAGGCGAAGAATGGCTCCTATCCAACACTCTCCGCAGATCTTCTCTGCTTGCTACAGTTCGAGAGCGGTACCTTCCAGTTTTGCTCGTTTCTGAAACTCTTCCATCGACCACCATCGATCCATACAGCGATATTTAAAATTCTTCTTCTTCTTCTTTATCTTCTTGTTTATCATTACTTTCAGGTTGGACAAGTGTATCAAACATATCCCCAAACTCTATCTGGTTTTCGATTTGTCTGTATCTTTCAATTACTGGGATTGCGTGATGCCCCCAAGCCATAGTATGAATACTGCCAGGAACAAAATACATTTTGTCATCTACACTCGTCAAAGCTACCTTGTTCACCTCTGTGTAAATAGTGTGCAAACATGATTTAAAGACAAACATTTTCTTGTACAAGCTTCCTCCTTCCTTAACTATGTGCTTATAATCAGCTACAGTTAACTCTTTGATAGCACTATTTCTCACACCTTTTGCTTTTTTGATATCACCGTCCTGGAGTTTTATACAATATGTTTTTGCACCTAAGCCATAAAATTTGTGAATTGCAGCTCCCGCATATTCATCTTTCATTTTTCCAACCACAGATGGGGTCTTCGTAATTCCATGTATATTATTTTCTGGAAAATTCGATGTATCAAAATAGTTGATATTACTTCCCATATCATCATAAAAGTTGTCTGTTCTTCTATGCATCACTAACGAATCTGTATCTGTGTAGCATAGTACAGCATCATCACCATATTTTGCTTTGATATAATCATAGTAAAAGCTGTACATTATATTTTTGGCTATCTCTAACACAGTGAAGCCCACAAATAATGGTTTGTCATAAGTAATTTCTATGGGAGACATTTGCACTGCGACTAGATTCTCCGAAAATATGGAAACTAATTTGAAATTCGGCTTACTAATCAAATCTTGTGCTCCAACACCTCCTTGAGTTGACTCCCAGTGTGTGCAAAGTCTGATGTCAATACGTTTGTCTGGATTCTCCATCGTTTTGCCAAATACTGCATTATTGAATAATTTGAATAAATCTTTCTCAAATTTGCTCCTTGCTTTATTCCTCAAGATGGTATTTAGATCAATGTAACTTTTCAGCCAGGGTGATTGGTCAAATCAAGAATTTTGTGTATTTTTTTTAATTGTAGCCCATGTTGTAAACACTGTTGTAGATTTCTGTAATGGATGACGTTTTCCTTTGGGTGGCACAGCTGTTTCAGGGCAGAAAGGAAGGTCATTGTGGAGGTTATATGAATGATCTGGATACAGTAAGTCAACTTCTAAAATATATCCCTTTCTACTGTTTTCATCGGCAGTGGACCACTCGCAGCTTTCAATCTCTCCTTCTGTTAACCATTTGAAACCTCCGGTTGGTAAGCACTGTGACATTGCTTTTCCATACAGATTTGTGGCATCGAGGTAAACTACATATGAGGAGGGTTTTGTTTCATCATAATCTGATATGAACTTGTTGTTTGCTTCTGCAGCTCTTTGACTGCATTGGCTCAAACCTCCTCTGATAGCCTTTCGAAAGAAGTGGAGCATATCCACATCTGTTAGCAGGTCCAACTCCACTTTCGTTTTACGCAACATTGCATCCCATGCCAACGAAGGTGCTGTGAAGTACTGAGGTGGATCCAACTTGTACGTAGTCAAACTCACTATTCGAAAACGTTCAAACACATCTGCTAAAAGCAGCACGTCTGATTTAATATACACAATGAATAATCCCGTTTCGCACTTGAAAAGCTTCCAAACGTAGCAAGCTCGATTATATTCTTCAGTAGTAATGTTTTCACCCCGCAATATATAAAAAACTCAGCTCTGCTAGGTAACGAGGTGACACTTAAGTTTTTCCCACGAATCAACGTATGGATATGGGAAAATTCCTTTTTTTCTTATTTCATTAAATTCATCTTGATTTGAAAAAAAAATTTTTATTTCACAGCATTCCTCTGAGGCTAACGTTTCACTTAATTTATCCAGTGCGCGGGGTAGAAAACTGTATGAATCCAGGAATCGCAACTTCATGAATACATTGACTTCTTTTTCATTTCCTTGCTCTACTAAAATCCTTTTTGAAAACGAAATATACTTTTCTTTGTTTTGTGCAACGACGTCTACTTTTTCTTTGTCTAATGCTAGTTTTTTTATGAACAGGTGACTATCGTAATTACTTAAGTTATGGAGGAACACAGGCACAAAGCGTGGTAGCTTATAGTTGAGATTGCACACTGAATGGGTGGCAAACCTGTATTTCCCTGTCAGGTGACAATGATCTCTAACTTAGATATCTGCTTCGTGGAACTCTATTTCACACACATGGCAAACTGTGCTTTTCTTTAATTCATCTTCTTCTTGTAGTGTCAGTGGTAACATCTCTTTTGGTTGTTTCAAATATGTATGATATAGTCTAACTACGTGATCTTCTAGTTTCTCTACAAATTTTTCAGCAGCATCGAGTCCTCTATATTGTACTATTTGTGATACAGAATCATCGAATGAGCATTTTATATAGGAGCAGAATGAAAACGGCACATGCTCGAACGTTTTTACAGAGAACGAATCTTCACTATTGGGCTCAGCATACTGAATAGGTTTCAGCATACTTTCGAAATCGGCACAGACTACAAAGGGGACTTTTAACTGCTTCTCTAGGTTAGTGAATTTCAATTTGTTTTTTGGTATATACTCTCCATACTTGTTCAAACTCATATTTGTTGTTGGTAGCTTCGTTGTAACATGATTGCAATCATAAGTCTGATGTCGTTTCAATTTTTCCATTGCATCGTAGCATTGTAGACATCCATCACATATATAGATGCAACCCACATGCCGTGACCTTTGTCTGGAGATTAGTCGTGACATATCTTTGATCAGACAATAGTGATGTTCACCATTTTCTGTGAGTAGTAATAAATTTACATGAATGGCTCTTCTTCCAGATGTAAAGTATAGGGGGCCAACAACCTTCCATATATTTTTTTTGCACTCATACTCCAATCCAAATACGTTGATGGATATATTATTCTGCTTTTCAAATCTTGGTGTCTTTCAAATGGACAGGGAAATCTATACCATCAAAATTCAATAAACTTGAGAAATGTGGGTAAGATGTAGATCTACATGGATGCCCCATCGGTGGTATAAGAGCTGCTACAATCGAGTGCGCAAAACAACACTGATCTTTGTTTTGGATATTCAGCACAGCCCTGTTGTATTCTATTTGTTTTGGTAGCTTGATGAAGCTTCCTCCTCTTAAATGATTATATTGGTTTATATTTACCTCCAAATATAATAAACTCATTAACAACCACCCTGAATCTTTTTCTTCGAATGTTCCACACTTATTTGCGATTTCTGTCTTGAATACTTCATATATTTCCTCCAACGCTGTTGATATCACAATAATTTTGTTTTTTGTATTAAAAGATTTTATATCTGTAGTCTGTTTCTCTGGTTTGCTATAAATACCAAAAAGCTCACAGTTTACTTTTAATGCGTGATATTCTGTTAGGTGTTGTTTGAGAATAGCAATTACTTTTTCTCTTGAAAAAATGCATCACAGTCCAACTTCACTTCTTCATTGGTTGTAAAACGATATGTACAGATCCTAGACTTGAATGCACTTGCTAGCTTCTCCACACTTGGTGCTACAGCGGTTTCCGTTGCTTCCAATCGTCTCTTCCGTCGCCTTTGATTGTCTGCTCCATGATCAGTTACAGATGTTGATGATGCTTTGGCTTCACACCGTCTCCCACCCACTCTATCACTTTGTTTGTCTGCACTATGATCGAGCGTTGGTTGACCGTTGCTTACCGATGTTGATGGCGTTGGATCATTGCTACTTCCAACCCTTCGCCTTTTGCTGCTCGACACTACATCAAATCTAAACGGACAGCTCTCCTTTTTGTGACGGCTAAGCGATGACTTCGATGCAAACGGTTTGTAACACAATGGACACTTCATTTTACACAATACAGCAAATGTTCGCTTTTGTAGTCTATACCGATTATTTCATATGCCTAATACTTTCAAGAGTTGAAGCTCTACTAACCTCCTTCCTTTTTAAAGCCGTCTATATTCATCGCTGATGGAGACTATCTCCCACCAAACCTGTTTACTATTTTTTCTTTCTGCTTTATTTCCACTTCAAGTTCATCGTATCTTATTGAACCCCATCAAACCGGTTCACATCCGCTCAAACAGGTTTCTCAGGTGCATGACCGTCATTCAACAGTTTATTGAACTCGATCAAACCGGTTTACACTTCTTTCATTTTGGTTCCCTTGAACCTATATTGAACTGAGTAAAATCCACTCACCTCCACTCAAACCGGTTATCAATTAATGGTCTTGGGGTGTGGCGTTCATCTAGGAGAGAGGCTTAACTATGTTCTAAGACGGTATTGGGAGGATATACTACATTCTAATACATCATAGAGTTGGGTATATTTGTGAAGGGAGGGGGTGGGGGGATAATGGTGGGGGGTCTACAGGCGTGGAGAGTGGGAGGTCTGTTTCAGAATTTGTGAAGAGAGGGGGTATGGGGGGGATAATGGTGGGGGTCTACAGGCGTGGAGAGTGGGGGGTATGTTTCAGAACTATCTTTTACACTCTACTCATGTCTGAACGCGTGTTACAAGCTCTTCACCAGAATCTTGTACATGCGTATCCTTTAAGCTGTGAATCCTGTATTTCTCGACGTGTATGAACAGAGAGCGTCAAAGAAAGGAGTAGCTGGCTGCAAGGAGAACCTGTTGATTGACCGATGTGTCCGTGCAGTACAAGCGAAACCTTTCTATGACCTGGATTGACTATCGCAGGGCATTCGACACCACGTCTCATGAGCTCATTGTGCGGCTGTTGGAATGTCTTTTGGTGGATAATCGGATAGTGGGATGTATCAAACAACTGATGCCGCTCTGGAAGACCCCAGTTTAAAGTCTGGTTCCCGTGTGGATAGAAAAACTTTAAAATAAGCGAAACAATGGCAGAACAAGCTAAAGTTTATTCAATGGAAGAGATCAAGAAGCTAGCCCCTGGTTATCGTGGCAAGCCTGAAAACTTCGACCCGGCGAAAGTTGGTAAGAAGAAAGAAAAGCAGACGAGCCAAAAGACGACTGGAAGTGGTAAGCAGCAAAAGCCTGGCCCAGCAAGCCCGGACGTGCCTAAACCGACCAATCCCCAACGCGCGCCCACCGCTCAACGGAATGAATCTATTATATCCGAAGCGATTTTTGGAGTAGACGTGGCAGTAACGGAGATTGCGCCGAGGCAAGAGTTCAGCGCGAGCTACCATCGCTTGGTCGACGTGACCCTAGAGACCTACCAGAACTTGCGAGCCGATGAAAAACAGCTAGACCGCATACTAATGAAGGAGGAGATGGTTTACTACTCCACCGCATTATTGTGGAACAGGTTGTTGGACGTCAAAGCGAAGGAAGGATCGGTAGCACTCACAAGTGAAGAAAAGGCAATCCGGAAAGGAGTGGCAGACGAGTCATTTAACGTTCCGCAGCCCATCTTCGCAATGTTGAGTGAAATAGGAAATTTCACGGACCGAATGGGGAAGGAAACCCGACACCAAATTCCAAATCTACCAACCACTGCAGTTCAAGGTATGGGTGGCTACCACGCAAACGCTATAAACGCCGATACCCACAATCTCTTTGAAGAGGTTCCATCTTTAGGAATCGCAGGAGATATGGTTATGGCATTAGCAAGCGCGGAAGCAGAGCCTACGCCGAATTTTCGAGTGGGAAGACCGACCAACACGGAGTTCACCTCCAACTTGGTAGGAAATACGTCGCCAATAGGCCCAAGACGCCCCGAGATTGTTCAGCGATTAGCTGGATACGGGATAACCTCAAGCCGATTCCCGGAGTATGTGGCCGGAACACGCTTCAACCTTAAATATCTCAAATCACTCTCCGATATTATCGGAAAATTCGAGACGTTTAGGACGGAGAAAGTATGTTTCAAAGCCCTGACTCTAAACGGAGGAGAGTCACAGGTTATAAAGTCAAGACCGACGGAGACGAATGAGCCTGAAAGATGGAGCGCACGACATGTGCAAACTTCATCATCAGCCACTAGCTCGACAGCAATGATGGGAGCAGCTTTCTGCTTCGGATTCCAAACTTACAAAGAAGACGGACCCGGAACTGAAAGAAATGCAACCACAAAGAACTGGAGTTGTGTGACTGGAGTAGGCAACACACCATGGGTAATGCCGGATGCGTGGTACACGAACCGAAACGCACGCCGAAACTTACCAGATGGCACTTATTAATTGATATTATTTGTTATAGGTAGCCAAGATGTATTCTAAGTGGTTCGCCTACAAATATTTCAACTTCTTAGCTGATAAAGACAATCCACGAGAAACTGTGAATACAGACAACAGCAGAAAATGAGGTAAGTAGATTCTTAATAGTTTTCTTGCCACGGCAATAGGTCATTCAAAGTAAAATGGTGAGCTATATGGAAACGGGTTGCAATGTGGTGTCTGGATGGTCTTCGCGGAACATTACGGATTGGCGTCAGCGATGTTATTGGTGTATCGTTGCGCCATCTACCATTTATAGTCGCGCCATTTTGGTCTGTATCCAAACTTCCAGGCGGCGTGTATATTCCTTTGGAAGGTCATTTGCGTAGAAAGTTGTGTAAATATATAGTCGATAATACAAATTTAGTTGCTATTCCTGGCTCTAAAAGCATAGGTTTTCTCAATACCCGAAAAACGGAACTCAGTATCCCAAACGCATTCTCGACGACTCGGCGTGCTCTAGAATGACGGTAATTAAAAACACGTTCCGGTGAACGAGGCTCGGGATTTTCATCAAATGGTTTGATTGTATATTCATTCAGAGCAAACGCTTTGTCACCCAATATACAGGGTGTCCCAGAAGTCAACGTCAAGCCGCTACGGGGTGACAGGATTGGTTGTAACTATCATGACAAAAATCAGAAAAAAAATCTATCCCATGTAGTTTGAAAATTATGGGCATTTAAAGAAAACCTAGAAATTTGGTCAAAATATAACAATTTTTCGGTTATTGTGGTTAAGTTCTATTATTTTTGTTCATTTAAACTTTGGAACCGTAACCCTAAATAACATTTCTAGAAGCACAGTCAAAAATAATGACACAATTGCCCCAAGTTTTCTAGAATGAAGACTATTTATTAAACTATGAATTTAAAATTTTCAAAGTTTGCTGACTTTGAAAGGCCCTCCTCCCTCCTTTATAAAAAATGTACTGAAGTGCCTTGGCAAGTGCGCATTTAACCAAGATTGTAAAATGGTACAATATTTGTTAGTTTCACACTAAAAAAACGAGTAAAAAAATAAAAACCTCAAGTAACCCGATTTTTGCTAACCCATTTCACTCAGGTCAGATGTCCTTTATTGGCACAAGCTTCTGGTAGGTTCTTAATTTTACGGAAAAATGATGAGAGAGATGGATAATGAACATATTTGCTATGAGTGAGTGAAACAGATAGTGACGCCACTTTTAGCAAAGTCAACAAAAATAAGTAAAATTAATAAAATAGTGAAAAATGTTGACCTAGTTTAGTTAAGGTTTATTGGAATAAAGGCCAGGCAATAAATATTCGAATTGTTAAAAAAGATCTACTTATTAGCCTGGCATATCCTCGAGAGTTGATGTCCCCCTCAGCAGCTTGAGAAATTCGTTTACGCAGCTCGGCTACGCTCTCACTGGGCTATGAATAAAATTTTTCTTTGAGAACAGCCCGATAACAAAATTCCAGGGAATTTAAATCTGGGGAAAGGGCTGGCCACGAGATAGTGCCTGAACGTCCACCTCCACCTTCCGGATATTTTTGGTCAAGAAAACCTATTATTTGCACTGCGTAATGCGCTGGGCAGCCATCTTGTTGATACCTCATGTGGCGACGATCTGTTAAGCGGTCTACAGACGTTGATGCATGCTGCGATTCAGGTATATCGACTCCTACGTTTCATAATGCATGTAGCAGCGTGTGTGGTACTGAATCACGAATTTGGTATCAGTTGCGGCTTGCAGCGATGTAGATTCTGGAATCCTCTTATGGACGGTGAGCCATGTCCCCGAGCCGGTGACGCTGATGCAGTGATGCAGGTTTCAACGTGTATAGTATTGAGTCGATGCAAAGAAATAAGCCCACCCTACTATTCCTGTATTGCATGAAACGTGCATGAAATACAAAGTCGATTCAGGCATCGCAACAGATTTCGATTTGAGTAGGAACTTATGCAACATAATGCAAGTTTCATGAAACCTTGAGTCGATTGAGAAATCACAGCTTACATCAACGTCTGTATGCCGATTTAGCGGTAGGTCCTCTAACAAAGTTAGTAAATTTTATCGTAAAAAATGTAGGTAATTCGTGCCATTCAAATTCTCAATCAACTCAAAAGGCCCAACAATTTTGCCGTTTAAAATTCCGGTCCACAGGCTTACTTTAAAGCGATACTGGGATCCGTCTTCTCGCATTAAATGTGCCTGGCTAATAAGTAGATCTTTTTTAAGAAAATGTAGGGCGTGTATTGAGGCTGATGGTATACAATTTGAACATTTATTGTAATCAAAAATGTTATTTCCCTATCTGACTTCTAATACAATAAACCTAAACTAAGTTAGGTAAAAATTTTTCATTATTTTATTAATTTTACTTGTTTTTGTTGACTTTGCTAAAAGCGGCGTCACTATCTGTCTTGCTCACTCATAGCAAACATGTCCACTATCCACCTCTCTCATCATTTTGCCGTAAAATTAAGAACCTACCAGAAGCTTATGTGAATAAAGGACATCTCACCTGAGTGAAATGGGTTAGCAAAAATCGGGTTACTTTTTTTTTTTTTTTTTTTTTTTTTATGGTCGGCCTCCCGCAAAGGCTGAAAGCCTATGGCGCTGTAGAAGCGCTGCGAGAGGACAAATGTCTGTTCACGTTAGATTTGAAACGCTGCAGGTTGTAGCCGTCGGGAAACAAATTCCCCGGTAGCTGAGCACAGCGTCGAAGTTCTCCAAAAGAAGGAATGCTGGAGGAGACTGGTTCGGGGAGCAAGGACCTCGACCTGGTAAGGATGAGCTCGCAGAGCTTCTCTAGTATTCCTGGTACGGACGGCCTTTGGTGTTATTATCTGGGAGAGCTCACTCACTTGAGGTTTTACTTTTTTTACTCGTTTTTTTTTAGTATGAAACTAACAAGTATTGTACCATTTTACAATCCTGGTTAAATGCGCCAACTTTTAATGGCACTTGCCAAGGCACTTTAGTACATTTTTTTTTAAAGGAGGGTCTTTCAAAGTCGGCAAACATTGAAAATTTTAAATTTATAGTTTAATAAATAGTCTTCATACTCGGAAACTTGGGGCAATTGTGTCATTATTTTTGACTGTGCATCTAGAAATGTTATTTAGGGTTACGGTTCAAAAGTTTAAATGAACAAAAATAATAATAGTTAACCACAATAACAGAAAAATTGTTATATTTTGAACAAATTTTTAGGTTTTTTTTAAATGCCCATAATTTTCAAACTGCATGGGATAGATTTTTTTTCTGATTTTTCTCATGATAGTTACAACCAATCCTGTCACCCCATTGCGGCTTGAGGTTGACTTCTGGGACACCCTGTATAATATCTTCTTCTTCTACAGCATATGGAACTTGCAAGACTTCAGCATGGGGAATTTTTCATTCGCGCCCCTCTAATTTCTTGTACAATGTCGTATTTTTAAATACATCATCGTCTGATATCCGCCCCTGGCACCTACATCAGCATAGATAAAGTTACAATCAGCGTCAAATAACGCAAAAAGCACAATGCTAAAATAGTGTCTATAATAGGGTCGTTCAGTGAAATTCCAATAACCATATTTATGCGCATTTTCATGAAGTATTACTTACATATAACATACAAAAAAAACCAACTTAATTGGACGAGAATTGAAAAAGTTACGCGCCTTCAAAGATTAAAATATTTCATGCACTCAAAATTCATCGTTGTGACGTTATTGGGTCTGTCGGCGAGCCCAGACCGGCTGGCGGCTGTACAGCGACAGCGGCCAGCATACGTTTGTAATACGTTCAAGTGCTTTGGTTGACGCTATCTTTTGTTTGATCCGGTGGTTTTTTCAAACACATTCAAAAATCCAGATTCTTCTACAATCATTTTATCGGTAGTTCTCGAAACCTCTAGATGTGTATGTAGGAAATAAGCTCATCAGGAGTACAAGCTATAAGATATTTGATAGTGTTGGTTTTTTTATATTCTGACCAGGAGAATGACTGCAGGATTGGGTTTCTTGGTTTTTGGATGGAAATTCGAATAAATGATTTTAAATGCTCGACTAATTTTGGAACAGTTTTTTTTTAATTATTGAGCTAACTGTTGATATATACAGAAATCGTCTGCTATATCTAATTTTATGTGGAAGATTAAGTTTCATTTTTTTTTCAAAGTTACAAATATTTCGATTTTTGTCAACTTTGTAGCAAGCAAGCATATTAATTATAAATAATGAGTGACTGGGAATCCCGATATAAATTTTCAGATTATTTTCTATAAGAAAAGCAGTTCGCTTTTCTACAATGGCATTTGTTTCTGCCTTCCCTTAGTGGCTGCCTTAGTATATTGCACTCAACATATTTTGATATAACTTTGGCATTTATATTGACTTGGACTCACTTACCTGTCTTCCAACGTTCCCTCTCTCGTTATCTTCAGTACATTCTAGTTCTACTTGCGAAACATTGGTGCTAGATTCGCTGCTTGGTGACGAACATCGAGTTCTTTTTGTGCTGGTACTAGGTTCATTTAAATCTCATTTTCGTTGTCTTAAGGAAAACATTCCGAGGATCTCTAGCGTGTAGGGCTTGTTGGTCTTTTTGACAAACAAAAATGTGCGGAACTACTTCCGGTTTCATCTCAAGTTTTACATCTTTCATTAGTTTGTAACACATGTAATTTTCAACATCTTCCTCAAACTTAAACAAAATATACCAGACTGAGATACACATTTGAAGTAGGGATACTTTGTAGGCTAAGTATCCACGATTTTGTACCCAAAATACAGAAATGTGAGACACAAAGAACTAGATAATAACAGCCTTTCACATGTTCCACATATCAATGAGAATTGATTTCTCCAATGCTTTTATAATTGCTAGGTATATGATTAGTTCAGTATTTGCATTAAAAAAATCTACTTGTATCTCTTACGTTTTAGTGTACCGGTACCAGCAAAATCTGCTAACAACTGACGTCAATATACCTCTAGAATGGCATTCACAAATGCGGATTCTTGATAATAATACAATTCACTTAGTTATAAAAATATTTATATTAAAATGGTCCTCACAGAGTACTTTGTTGACTTATCGCTCACAAATTCATTCCTACGCATAGCTCTCTGCCACAATTTCCTGATTTTTATATTTCGTGGCAAACCAATAAAAAATTCATCAGGAGTGGTCACTGTCGTATTTTCACATTGGGGAACCATACAATATTTATAATTTTTCTTCATCTGTCCTCCTTCCATTATTATACTCAGTATCAACGAATTCGAATAGCTTGGTAGGTATTCAGTTTCGATGAAACAATTAAATACATTTTCCAATAGACGCGTATGCAGTTCACAAAGTTTGCATAGCAAGTAGGATGCGCCGCAGCGTTATTATTTACCAAGCACCCGTACAATGCGTGGCCAAGATGCCGCGCCGCGCCAGTCGGAGAGACATAGTGACGTCACCGTCGCACACTCGCAAGTGCCGCGCGTTTTCAATTTGCAGCACTTTGATGATTTCTTAGAATATGAAATCGAGCTCAGAAAATTCTGAAATTTTGCACAGCTGCTAAACTCAATACGCCCTTTTAGAATATGCAATAAAAAAAATATGCTGAACGAGCCTATTGTAGTACTCAGTTGCTGAATTAACAGGTGCTTGTAACATAACGTGCTTTCCATCTATGGCCCCAATTGCGTGAGGAAATTGCCATTTTCTTTCGAATTCGGTCGAGGTCTGAAGCCACTCTTCTGTAGTAGATGGTACCTGAAACCAAAACAAAATAAGTTGAATGGTCATCACTGAAATTGGCTTATAAGCTGTTTATATCATTTAACATTTTATAATATATTTGTTGCAGGCACAATCTCAAACAGAGATTCCTACAGAGCAAACTTCTACATCTACCGCCACGCCAAGTACCTCATCTGATACCACAGAAGAGCAAGAGCCTCAGTGTTCTACATTTCGTGCTCCAGCTACCAGCCGAACACAGAAAAGTGGGATTAACCGTAAGGCAACGGAGAAAGATGTTGACTCAAAGGTGATGAATGAAGCCTTGAAAGTGATACAATCATCCGGTCAGCCTTCACACGACCCGTACTTCACCTACGCTCTAAACTTAGCTAATGAACTGCGGAAATATGATGCAGATGATGATATGGGAGTATACTCTACTCCATCCCCATCATACGATACTCACTTTCAAACGGTTCCACATGCTTCGCCTTCTGAGTCATCAAGTACTTCAAATTACTGTATAAGAGAAACATCCCTTTTGGAATCAAATATTACTATTGAATCCGTATTACTGGATATTTGAAAGTTTTTGTTTTACTTCAAGTATGAATAAATTAGTTTTGTATAACTACAGGTTTTCTAAGTAAAGTTGTATGAATAAAAAAAATATTTTACCTTTACATATTTCAGAAGTGACTGAATCAAAGCATCGCAAACTTCTGGAATGATTCTTGATATCGCGCTTTTCGATATTCTGAAGAGGTATTGCAGGCTGGTATAGGAATCACCCGTTGCAAGAAATCTCAGGCATAGCGTCAACCTTTCCTTAACAGTTATTGCCTCTCTCATATTAGTATCAATTTTTCTTATTTTAGGATCGACCAGTGACATAAGCAGTTCAAAGTCTTCTGTAGTCATCCGAGTAAAGTTCCTGAAGGTATCTTCGCAAGGTTCTATTGTCATATCCCTCAGTAGTCTATTTCCATATCGAGATCTCTGAAGAAATAATTCTTTGCTCCACCATCGGCGTCTTCTTTTGCTTCTTTTTTTTTTGTTTTTCAAATAAATCATCGTCATGACTGCAAATCATAATGCTACACTAGGAGTTACCAGCACCATGGCCTCGCGCAAACTGACGGCTCACCTTCTTTTCTCCTGGAATCCGAAACGTCTCGTTCAACCGCCCGAAGCACTTTTGCGAAACATTATCGCGAAATTGTTTCACGAAACAGTTTCGCGCAACAGTTTCGTGCAGTGACAACGCACCTTAAGGGTGGTGCAGGAGTACAGTCATGCTATCGGAATGGAGATCGGAACAGACAAATGTGCATTGGTTTATCTCAAGAAAGGACGAAGCGGAGATAGTGCGTCTGCATAACAGGGTAGTATTGGCCACTGCCTGCTATGTAACGAACAGCACCAATTCCCTGATCGGCTTTGTGCGAGAGCACGAGAATGCGGGTAAAGGAGCATTCCTTTAGCGCAGCGAAACGAGCAGCCGAGGAGCTCAGCCTCACACTCGACTTCAAGCGGAGGCGTCAGCAGTCCATTACAGAACTTGATCCCGCAGAATTAAAATTCCACATTAAAACTGCCGAAGTCGACTTCCTCTTAAGACTTCATAGAGATAAGCCAATGCATGGAATCTTCTACAAACATCTAGAAGAGCATGGCTTGTCTGAGCAGTTGACCTTCTCTTTCCTAAGGTCTAGTGGGTTGAAGTCGGAGACTGAGGACTTCATAATGGCTTGCCAGGACGATGTCTTCAACACCTTGGTGTACCGTAAAAGTGTTATGGGTGTAGATGTACCCGACACCCGTTGTAGAGCTTGCCGACAGGCGCCAGAGACGCTTATGCATCTCTTGTCGGCGTGTAAGACGTACGCTGGAACGGCTTACGTCCATCGGCACAACGCGACTCTACGAGTGCTCCACTATCATTTAAGGCACTCATACGGTATGCCCAGTGCGCATTAATAGAAACAATGACCCTAAATTGTTTACTCACCGGGCTTGATTCAAAAATAGGACAGGTAGTAAGATCTTGTCATCCCACTGATATTTTAACCGCAGTATCACACATCAAACGTGAACTGCTGCAACTGCTATATTTAGAAAAACAAAAATTCGCTAAACCCCAAAATAACAACCAAAATCTCACCCCTATCAGGAAACCCTTTCCAAAAACGTGTAATTATTGTGATAAAGCTGGACATTTATCCAACGGATGCCACCTCCGACAACGCACTACAATATAATTTCTCTGAAGGACAGAAAAATTATCTCTGATGTGTGCTGTTTGTACAAGGTCATACACAATCTCGCCGACTGTAGTTCCATGTCATCTAGCCTCCAACTAAATGTCCCTGATAGAAGATACAGGAATTATACTCTCTTCAAGTTGCCATATCACCGTACCAATGTTGGTATGAATTCGCCTCTATATAGAGCTCAACGATCATATAATGAATCTGGTAAGCTAGATATTTTTCATGTGAGTTTGAATTTGTTGAAAAAGGTAATGAAAAAAGACTTCATATTACAACTCTCGTCTTAAAAAGATCTATTTCTAGTCTTTTCTGCTCATGATTTTCAATGTACACAATATTTAAATGAGTTTTATTATTGTTAATTATAGTCTTAGGATTTAATTGTTGCACTATATTTCTGGGAAAATGATTTGTAATTAGTGGGTGCATTTTGGATTTATCTGTTAGCATCCCAAATTGTAAATAAATAAATAAATAAATAAATAAATAAACTCGCTGTCCACCCTGGCGAGCACGTCTACGTTCCCCACTCTGTCCACCCAAGAAATACGCAGCATTCGCCTATACGTCCACATTTCAAATGCATTTATGCGTTTTGTGGTTGCTTCGGCCAATGTCCACGCTTCCATGCTATAGTACAATGGGAAAATTGTAACATTTCAGAATCCTTTTCCTTAGGTTAATATTGAAGTCCTTGTTACAGAGGAGCGATTTCATCATTATAAATGTTTGACGTGCTTGTTCGATTCTGCTTTTAATTTCCATATCTTGTCTTCAGTCTGCACTTATTATTGTTCCCAGATATTTATATTTATCGACCCGCTGAAGTTCCTCGTTATCTAGTTTTATTTTCGTTACTTGTTGTTGTCTCCGTCCAACTACCATACACTTGGTCTTCAAGGGGCTCACTGTTAGGCCATATGTACTGCTATGTGCACACAAACTATCAAATAGGCTTTGTAGGTCCTCTACACTTTCGGTTAATAAAAGAGTAATCATCTGATGATGATGATGATATCTGATGTTATTGATTAATATGCCGTTAATCGAAATTCCTTCTTTTCTATTTTGCAGAGCCTCCCCAAAAATCCTTTCAGAATAGAGGTTGAAGGAAATGGGAGAGAGGATGCATCCTTGTCTAACTCAGCGCTGTTTTATATGGATGACCTAAAATTTTATGCCTCCGGTCAACGCGAACTACAACAATCGCTGAGGGTGGTGCAGGATTACAGTCATGCTATCGGAATGGAGTTCGGAACAGACAAATGTGCATTGGTTCATCTCAAGAAAGGACGAAGCGGAGATAGTGGAGATGAGGAACACTTCGTTGATGGGAGCATTTTGCGACAACTGCATGCCGGAGATACTTATACCTACCGTGGAGTGGCGCAGCGTCACATCCAATAGGCAGAATTGGTCAAAGTGTGTCTCCGCCACAAGTATTTGCACCGACTCCGGCAGATCTGGTCATCAGAACTGTCCGGCAAGAACAACGTCGTTGCCACAAACATGCTTGCGGTCCCATTGTTATTATACACCTTTGGTGCTACACACTGGAAAGTGAACGAGCTGAAGGAAATCGACACGAAGACCCGCAAAAGGATGAATATGGAGAGAAATCTGCATCCTAAGTCCTCTGTCCCGCGAATATACCTCCCGCGACATCTGGGAGGTCGTGGACTATTGAGTTTGGAGCGTCTGTACAACAGGGTAATATTGGCCACTGCCTGCTATGTAGCGAACAGCGCCGATCCCCTGATCCGCTTTGTGCGAGAGCACGAGAATCCCGGTAAAGGAGCCTTTCTTTTTAGCGCAGCGAAACGAGCAGCCGAGGAGCTCAGCCTCACACTCGACTTCAAGCGGAGGTGTCAGCAGTCCATTACGGAACTTGCCCCCCGCAGAATTAAAATCCCACATTAAAGCTGCCGAAGTCGACTTCCTCTTAAGATTTCATAAAAATAAGCCAATGCATGGAATCTTCTACAAACATCTAGAAGAGCATGGCTTGTCTGAGCAGTTGACCTTCTCTTTCCTAAGGTCTAGTGTCTTTTCTGTCCTATGCGGTTGTATTTCGTCCTCTTCCATTGTTTATCGCTGTTTCTGTTGTTTTTAGCTGTTTTCTGCTCTTTTCTGTTGTACTCGGCTGGGTTTAGTAGTTTTCTATTATTTAGCGCTGTTATCTGCTTGCTTTCTGTTATTATGGGCTGTTTTCTGTTCTATTTGGTTGTATTTGATCATTTTCTACCGTTTACAGTTGTTATCTGCTTGCTTTCTGTTGTTTTTAGCTGTTTTCTGTTCTGTTCTATTGTATTCGGCTGTGTTTAGTCGTTTTCTATTGTTTCCCGCTGTTATCTGCCTGCTTTCTGTCGTTTTAAGGTAGCTTTGACTCTACTCGGCTGTATTTGGTCCGTTTTCTACCGTTTCCAGTTGTTATCTGCTTGCTTTCTGTTGTTTTGAGCTGTTTTCTGTTCTTTTCTGTTGTATTCGGCTGTGTTTAGTCGTTTTCTATTGTTAAGCGCTGTTATCTGCTTGCTTTCTGTGGTTATGGGCTGTTTTCTGTTCTATTCGGTTGTATTTGGTCGTTTTCTATCGTTTACAGTTGTTATCTGCTTACTTTCTGTTGTTTTTAGCAGTTTTCTGTTCTTTTCTGTTGTATTCGGCTGTGTTTAGTCGTTTTCTATCGTTTCCCGCTGTTATCTGCTTGCTTTCTGTCGTTTTGAGCTAGTTTTGACTCTATTCGGCTCTATTTGGTCGGTTTATACCGTTTACAGTTGTTATCTGCTTGCTTTCTGTTGTTTTGAGCCGTTTTCTGTTCTTTTCTGTTGTATTCGGCTGTGTTTAGTCATTTTTTATTGTTTAGCGCTGTTATCTGCTTGGTTTCTGTTGTTATGGGCTGTTTCTGTTCTATTCGGTTGTATTTGGTCGTTTTCTATCGTTTACAGTTGTTATCTGCTTACTTTCTGTTGTTTTTAGCTATTTTCTGTTCTTTTGTGTTGTATTCGGCTGTGCGGAGACTAAGAGCTTCATAATGGCTTGCCAGGACGGTGTCTTCAACACCTTGGTGTACCGTAAAACGGTTATGGGTGTAGATGTACCGGACACCCGTTGTAGAGCTTGCGGACAGGCGCCAGAGATGCTTATGCATCTCTTGTCGGCGTGTAAGACGTACGCTGGGACCGCTTACGTCCATCGGCATAACGCGGCTCTACGAGTGCTCTACTATCATTTAAGGCACTCATACGGTATCGATGAGACAGCGGTACTGCCATACGCTCCAGGGGATATAGAGTCCGTTGTGGAGAATGAGAGATGCCGGATTTACTGGAACTACTCGTTCCCCACTCTCGAACTTGTTCAGGCAAACAAGCCCCACATAGTCCTTCTCGACCAACAACAGAAGACGATGTTTGTTATTGAGTTTTCGGCGCCTGCCGAGGTGAACATCGTCTCTAAGGAGGAGGAAAAGCGGACCAAATATCAGGAGTTGCTCGGACAACTTCGAAGGCTCTGGCCAGACTACACTGTAAGTCTGCTGTTTATGGTCATTGGATCCCTAGGTGGAATGAGGAATACGCTGCTCTCTGCACTGCGCAAAACACCGGTGTGCCGTGCGGCGGCGCACATCTTAGCCGCCAGAATGCAGAAGGCAGTCATCCTTGGGTGCAGTGCAGTACCTCCGTCTAGAGGATCATCCTCGTCGAGTCGCTTTTTCTGAATGGATTGTTGATGAGCAAAAGCACACATTTGCCCTATTATCCTTTACTCTGATGAGCAAACGTTTGCAAGGGAGGGAAGTTACAACCTGCGCAACAATCATTACTGGGCACCGAAACAAGCGAACCCTCATCAACGCCATGTCCGCGGTTTCCAAGAAGAAAATTAGGTGAACCTGTGGGCTGCTCTGATTGGGGACCAATTAATTGGCCCGTACATGCCCCCAGCGCGACTTAACGCCGACAACTACATCGTGTTCCTCCAGAGTGTCCTTCCAGGTCTGCTTGAAAATGTGCCTCTTCAGGTCCGAAGAGGAATGTGGTTTCAGCACGATGGAGCTCCAGCCCACTACGGAGCGCAAGTCCAGGCTCATCTTGATGCAGCTTTTCCAGGGCGTTGGATCGGCCGAGGTAGTCCAGTAGCGTGGCCGGCGCGGTCTCCGGATCTCAATTCCCTGGATTTTTCCTGTGGGGTCACCTGGAAGCACTTGTCTACCAAGGGGGTGCACCGCACACAGCACACGAGCTGATTGCACGCATCAGTGCAGCAGCTGGAGACGTCAGGGAGCAGCCACAGGTAATCAACGCTACCACTGCACCGGTCATCTATCGAGCCAGATTGTGCGTGCAAGAAGGCGGTGACCACGTGGAGCCTCTCATTCAGTGATTTTTGACTGATCTCAGTGTTTTTTGTTGTTGTTTTTTTGTTTTGTTTGTTTGGTTTACTTTTGACATTTTGGCCATGACGATTAAATGTTGACAAGCCGAATCTGTCTTAGCAGCTGATCCGTAACACCCTCTCTCCTCTGCCAATGACGAGGCGTTGAATGAATTGCCTAACTTCAAGCGTCAGAAGGGATAACTTTCGGTAGCGTTATCTCCGTAACGGTTCGTTTTTGGCTTATCGAAAAATGATCAGCTCAGCGAGATCTACATAGTGGTATAGGTTGTAACGAAATTTTTGTTAATTTCGTTACACGTCGTCTGTGACTCCTTTTATAGATCAATTCTTACAGAATGATATTCTAGTGACAGGTAAATATCTGTTCCTGCCTTATGTTTTGCCGTTACGCTATTAAAAGAACCCCTTTTCCGCGCCTATGGATACCCATAATACGCCTGGAACTTGTTCTTTAGCCTATAGGTACGTTGTATATGCAACAAGACTCGCATGTGGCGCAATGTGGGTTGCCTACCTGCGGGGAAGTTCTAATATCTACTATAGTATTGTTTATATGATTTAGATTCGCAAAGTTGTTAGTTTCATTCTTTTAGTGCATTTCTCGTTCCCTATTATGAGTTTATTTCATTAATAATAGCAATTTCACCCCGATTTGCCATTAAGACTTTAGTTACTTTGAGGAGTTTGGGTTGGCAGCTCGTCACAGCTCTTCCCCCTCTCTATCCCAAATTTTTTGTCAACAGGCTTTAACAAAACCGCTTGAGCCTCGACGAGGTCTCTCTCTACTGAATCCTTCGGCTTCTGCAACAGGTCAGGTGTATCGTCCCGGCATTCCGCCATCTTTAACCTAGGTCTTTTCTTTTTGGCCTTCCGCCATGTTCATGAAATAGATTCTCTTATTTGTCGTGGGGTAGACTTTGAAGTTATTAACTCTCTTTTCGCGAGATTTCTATTTGAAGTACCTAACCCTATAACACGGACAATTATTTGTGAATTGTGAATACTCCGCCATTTTTTTGGATTCTGTATTTCTGTTTAGTATGCTGCGTTGTTAAACCAGCGACTCTTTTGGATTTTTGCTAGCATACCGTTGATATCGAACCTTTAGTATCTAAAATCGATATCATTGATTTGATTTAGTTTCATTTTCGAGTCAGGTTGTGAATGCCGTACTGTGTTATAATATGTGTTTTCAGCTCAAGAGTGTGCATCTGCTTCCCGAAGGCACTGACCTGGTGCTGATGTCAATCTAAAGGAATACACGCCCTTTCCCACCTACTTCTGAGACCCTGGAAGGATTCACAGGAGTGTGACTACAAGCTGTTCTTGCTACTTTGGACATAGAAGGTACGTAAAATTTGCTTATTTCAATTTTGATCGCCATTTTGGCAGCTATCGAGCTATTTTACGTACTTTCGCATCTAGAGTTTGTAGTCACCTCCAAGTGTGACCTTCATTCTGCTTTTCCTTTTTTTTTGTTGCTCATTTGTATATTTTTGAGAGAGAGAGAGAGAGAGAGAGCACTTTTTTTTTGTAGAGTTCTGTGTAAAAATTGCTTAGTTCATTGTTTCCGCCATTTTGGGCGACTTATGGGCATTTTTGCATAGATGTCTAACCTTGTTCAGTATTGCCTCTTTCGTACATTTTTTTTTGAGAGACAGAGAGAGAGAAGCATCTTTCTTCATTTTGGTATAGTTTGATAGTTTTTGAGTGTGCTCACACACATTTTGCAAATTTTGAGCTGTAATTTTGCTGTATGAGTTTGACAAATTTTCCATACTTACAACCGATACAGCCTACCGAAGTGCATCTATGTGAGACTGAACGTACTCATAGATTTTTGTTTCTTTTGCAGCTATAGTTTTAACATTGAGAGTATTTATTGAAGTATAGTTGCTCGTACCTTGCAACTACTGTGCATATAGTTTCAATTTTCTGGATTATTTGTGATATTTGATTTGAGTTATTTTAGTAAATATTTGTGGGCTTGATAAATTTTTTTTGTGGTTGCATTACCTTTCAAGATTCTAAATTTTCTGGAGCACTAGAGCCAGCAGCAACTTAATAGAATCATAGCCTTGATTTCTTCTTAAATCAATTAAACTGCTTTGAACTTAAGTGAACTATAGCCTTGCTCACTTCAAGACTCATATTTTTAAAGTTTTATTTTAAGTATTAGACTTGAAAGGCCTATCAAGTATCTAGGTTAGGTGATACTTTGTTGATCTGATATTGGTACTTTATTTTAAAATTATATTCCTTTTTTTTTATATATGCAGATTCAATTGTGAACCATTGTGGGGAGATATCTGCTATAGCTTTGTGTTTAACTTTTAAGAAATTTTTAGTATAGAATTTAAGCAATTTATAATGGATCTTTGTTAAATTTAAGTAGATATTGTTTCAACTAAATTGTTGGGGAGGGGGCTTTTAATTGTTCAATTCAAAGCCAAGTAGTACGCCTGAGCTTGCATAACCTTCTACATCCTGGGGTTTCGCCATAGAGGGTCCAGGCACTAATCCTTCTTTTTTTTTATACTTTGCATGACGGCGGCCGGAAGTGGTAGCCGAGCCAGACCCAGATACCCCTCAGCCTAAAAAGGGGGAAGACAAGCAGGAGTGGTCTGGCCCAGGGAACCTGAAGAGGCTGCCGGTCATCAAAGAGGACCCTCTGAAGGAGCTGTCAGAAGGAGCCTGTCAACCGTCCTAGGAGCGTCAACCTCACTTGAGCAAGCCAGGTTGTATCGTTCTTCTAAGCCAGCAGCCCCCCTTTATAAATCTGTACATTTTGATCACAACTCACTATTTCTTATATTATATTTTAAGATCAATATACTTGTTACTGTTTAATTCTCTTTTAAATTTTCTGCACCTATCCCTTCAGTGTTTCTGGAGAGGTTGGGTAATTTCACTAACTTCCTTGGAGTTTGGAGGTGAAAACTCCTGGCGCCCTTTTTCTTGAAGTTTTTGAGCCTTTAGAGTAATCTCGCGTTAAAAGTTAGTGATTTTGCCTGACATCTCTTATAAGAGGAAAAGAGTAAGTTGCCAAGGATTCACGACCCACCGTAAGTAAACTGAGCAGCCCAAAGGCACCCCAGTTCTGCCAGCTTGAAGGTCTCAACTTAGTTGGGACTTTCAATCTAGCTTTACAAGGTGTGGACATCCTTAAAAGTTACACCCTGTATAGAAGAATTTCGGTCAGGCATAACAATACTAGATGACGCTACTTGTTCAATCGCAGTCTGTTTGTGGCATTGTGAATTACTGGAAAAATGGCTTTTTCCTTATTTTAGAAGCATGATTATGTCTTCCTGTTCTTGTGTCCTTTTTTCCAAATGACTTGCTAACCTTTCAATAGCTCCAAGTTTGTCCAACAGTTCTGCACAATGGTTGCACTTTCCTCCATCTTGACTGCCGTAGAAAATTTCTTTGTTCTCATGAACTGTGTCTTCCTTGGATTTATTGATGAAATTCACCAGCACTAAACTACTTGCACCATTAGGTATTTTTTCGCTATTATGTCCACTAACTCATTTCTTTTTTCAATTAATTTCACTCCTTGATAAGCAGAGCTGTTCTGTGCCCGACGCCATGTTACAATTCGTGGAGTAATGTATTGAAGGTAGACTGCTTAATTTTTTAGAAAGTAATAAACCGAAAACCGAAGAGTTGCTATTTTTGGCAAAAATGTCACTTGTACCCTTTTGCTTCTGACAAAAAAAAAACTAAAAAAATGAAGATGTATCATTTGTTATTTAATCAAAAACCAACTTAAATTTCTTCATAATCCGACTCAACATTGCCTTCATAGTATTCTGCTCCGTTCTCACTCGATTCCATGACTTCACCTAATACTTTCCTAGCTTTTTTCTGGGTTTTCTTTTTAGTTGCTTTTTCTTCTTGCGGTAAATTTATATAGAAAGAGTGGCACACAGGTGGAATAAACTCTAGAATTGTCATTAGATTTTTCCCACTTAGCGTATGGTATTTTCTTAGAGGGCTGGTACAAAGCAGTACTTCAAACGGTCTTGATTAAAATTGGCAGGTTTTCTTGTTACTAAATTTTCAGGGGCTTCAAAAGGCGATTCTATGCTTCTGTTTTTTTTTTAAATGAAAACTCGTATTATCCCTGAATTGTTTTTACTATCATGCTTACATTCGCATGTGGATTTCTCAGTTTAAATTCGTACCAGAAAATGTCGGAAAAAGTCGGCGGCCGGAGGGACTCGAACCCACGACCCCCAGATTTGTACTCCGGCACTCTCACCAGTTGAGCTACGGCCGATCCGTCAGCTCAACTTCGAAAGCGTCGACTGGTACTACGCGGGAATAACCAGCGCCCGCCGACGACCCTCTCGTGCCATCTTCTGGTACCGCTGGTGGTAGCAGAAGATGGTACAACTCTTGGCCCAATGTTTAAGTTTATGCACTTCAAAGATCCTGTTGCAAAATCAAAAGTAATGAGTTACTTAAATAGGTATGTGGGAGAATTTAATACAGCATCCATCAAGAATGGCAGTGCTACAGACGAATCCGAAAAAGAAGAAGAGTCAGAATTTGACATTTGGAAGTACCACAAGCAGCTGACACACAAAAACTATGAAAATCAATAAGACCACTGGCACCCTCAGCGAAACAGAAGTTCAGATGTACCTGCCATCCCCAGTTGCAACAACAAAAATGAATCCAATTGAAATCTGGGAGGGCATTAAATCACTTTTCCCAAAACTTGCACACATTGCTATGGTATACCTTCCAATTGTTGCTACATCTGTGCCAAGTAAGCGCTTGTTTTTGCCGGCTGGGGCAACCATCTCCCAAGAAAGAAATAGACTTTTAGGAACAAGACTATCAAAACTTCCCTTTCTAAATTCTATATCAAAATTGTGGAACAATGAAATAAATTGTTCAATAATAAGAATTGAATTTTCATTATAAGATACTTTTTGTGTAGTTTTTTAATTTGGTTGTATACAAAGATACCAAATCATTAACTCATTGTTTCTTTTTTTTTTCATTGGAACCATAATATGGATATAAAAACCGTCATCAACTTTTTTCTGCTCTAAAGTCCATGTTGAAGTAAACATTTTTACTTCACTGTAAATTGTACTTTAGGATAAGGTGAAGCTAAAGCGAAATATTAGAAAAGCTTCTTATACCAAAAAATGTCTTTGGGGCCAAAATAACCTCGATAAATCTGAGAGCATAGAATTAGTTTTTTAAATTCCACTTGTGACCTCACTGCTCCGATTCTACTTTGAGTTAGGCATTATTAAACTCCACAAAATGATTAGCTTTGTTCAACACTGGTATGCCCAAAATCTCGATACTTTGTACTGTCAAAATTGTCAACAGCTACCACACAGTGACAATTTTGACATTTATGTAAAGCTTTACTTATCAAAATTCTCACCGTGTGGTGACTGTTGACACTTTGGCAGTACCTACAAAGTATCTTGATTTTGGGTATATGGTACAGAAGTGTTCGAACGTTTTTAATTATACGCTGTGCGAGTGCCAGAATTTCGTAGAATTAAAAGAGGTTAGGGTAAATTATCAAATATGTCAAACTCATTCATGTGTTGCCTTTTTTAGCCTAAATGTATTTGCTTATATAATAAATTATTTAACCTTGTTTTTAATCGTCTAATGAAAGTCGTAACTCAATAGGTACAAACAAATAAATCTTTTGTCATGAAGAACATTTAAAAATCTCAAAAATGTATTTAAATAAATTACACTGATAAATAATCTCACATACCTTGATTATTTCTTGTGGCGATACATCAAATTCAAAGCGTATGCAAATAAACCACGATCTCTACGATAATTAAAGGACATCCGCACCGAAATGGCCGCCATTTCCAGAAAGATGTGTAGACGCGTGATGGTCAATTTACGTTCTCGGTTACAGGAGTGCCAACAGCTTGAGGGTAAACATTTTGATAACATAATCTTTGTCCCTTAATTAACCAAGGTTTTCTCTATAGACTACCAAATACATGTTTTTTGCACCTTTCATCTTCTTTTTTTAATTGAAGTTACAAATACCCCCTACCCTTTCTGGACACACCGTATTATAGTTTTTATTGAGCTAAATTTTTTATTATCAAAGAATACATCGTAATATCGATGTTTTTATTCCGATATATAGAAATATCGATATCACGCTAGCGATATATCGTTATTCCGATATATCGCCATTTTCACTCGATATTGCCATCCCTACAAACAGCTAAAGAAGCAACAGTTCATCGGACTACAGCCGCAAAAATCTCAAAAATGGATTTAAATAAACACTGATAAATAATCGCCATACAAAAATGCTATACATAAACGTAATGAAAAATTGAACATGGTAAGAATATCGATGTAGGTCTTATTAGCAATGTTCTTTCAACATCGATGTTTTGTCATGGCAACATCGATGTTCTCTGCTTCGATGTTTCTATGAGCGATGTTGGATCCATATTTCTGTTTAGAGATTTAAGTACTGGATGTCCAGAAAGGGTGGGGGGTATTTGTATCGACACTCTTCGAATAACGGCGGTTGAGAGTGGCGCGCAAGGACAGGCTGTTGCGCTACTCTTGGGAGATTTAGTAAGCACGGAAGCGTACCCGGGAACCGTCGCACTTTTTGTATACGCGCCTATCATTGCAAAAGTGAATGGATAGTGGTAGCCCAACGTTTATATCATGCAGAATTCAATGTGCTGAATGCATCGAAGGACGATACCATCAGAAAATGGATTCGTATTTGAGAATACCGGTTCGAGTGTAAAACTTCGCAATGAAGGTCGCCCGCGCTCTGTTCGCCCCAACAAGGAATTGAAGAAGCGAGATTTTCAGTGCGTCAAAATCCATCTCTGTCAGTTCGCAAACGCAGTCAAGCTTTTGGCGTTAAAAAATCGCCATTTTGAAGCAAGATTTTCATCTCACAGCTTAAAAAATTTAGCTCGTTTAAGAATTGCAAGTTACTGACTTCTTCGACTCGAGTTTGCAAATAAAATGCTTCAACGCTTCCCAACATATGAAAACATTCTGTTTAGTTGCGACGAAGCGAAGTTTCACTTAAATGGGCATGTAAATTTACAAAACTGTCGCTATTGGGCCAACGAAGATCCAAGAGAGAAACATGAATAGCCATTGCATAGTCCAAAAGTTGTTGTGTTGGCTGCCACACAACTGCAAGAGTTTGAGGGCTTTAATGCGGAAACGTGGTTTCAACAAGATGGTGGCACTTGTCAGACCTCCAACCTATCGCTTGCAGTTGTCGGTCAACTTTTCCCTGAAAAAGTGATCTCTTGTCGAGGCACTATTAACTTTCCCCCGAGAAGCCCTGATCTCACATACCTTGATTATTTCTTGTGGCGATACCTCAAATCCAAAGCGTATGCCAATAAACCACGATCTCTACGATAATTAAAGGACATCCGCACCGAAATGGCCGCCATTTCCAGAAAGATGTGTAGACGCGTGATGGTCAATTTACGTTCTCGGTTACAGGAGTGCCAACAGCTTGAGGGTAAACATTTTGATAACATAATCTTTGTCCCTTAATTAACCACGGTTTTCTCTATAGACTACCAAATACATGTTTTTTGCACCTTTCATCTTCTTTTTTTAATTGAAGTTACAAATACCCCCTACCCTTTCTGGACACACCGTATTATAGTTTTTATTGAGCTAATTTTTTTATTATCAAAGAATATATGGTAATATCGATATTTTTATTCCGATATATAGAAATATCGATATCACGCTAGCGATATATCGTTATTCCGATATATCGCCATTTTCACTCGATATTGCCATCCCTACAAACAGCTAAAGAAGCAACAGTTCATCGGACTACAGCCGCAAAAATCTCAAAAATGTATTTAAATAAATTACACTGATAAATAATCGCCATACAAAAATGTTATACATAAACGTAATGAAAAATTGAACATGGTAAGAATATCGATGTAGGTCTTATTAGCAATGTTCTTTCAACATCGATGTTTTGTCATGCGAACATCGATGTTCTCTGCTTCGATGTTTCTATGAGCGATGTGGCATCCATGTTTCTGTTTAGAGATTTAAGTACTGGATGTCCAGAAAGGGTGGGGGGTATTTGTATCGACACTCTTCGAATAACGGCGGTTGAGAGTGGCGCGCAAGGACAGGCTGTTGCGCTACTCTTGGGAGATTTAGTAAGCACGGAAGCGTACCCGGGAACCGTCGCACTTTTTGTATACGCGCCTATCATTGCAACAGTGAATCGATAGTGGTAGCCCAACGTTTATACCGTGCAGAATTCAATGTGCTGAATGCATCGAAGGACGATACCATCAGAAAATGGATTCGTATTTGAGAATACCGGTTCGAGTGTAAAACTTCGCAATGAGAAGGTCGCCCGCGCTCTGTTCGAACCCAACAAGGAATTGAAGAAGCGAGATTTTCAGTGCGTCAAAATCCATCTCTGTCAGTTCGCAAATGCAGTCAAGCTCTTGGCGTTAAAAAATCGTCATTTTGAAGCAAGATTTTCATCTCACAGCTTAAAAAATTTAGCTCGTTTAAGAATTGCAAGTTACTGACTTCGACTCGAGTTTGCAAATAAAATGCTTCAACGCTTCCCAACATATGAAAACATTCTGTTTAGTTGCGACGAAGCGAAGTTTCACTTAAATGGGCATGTAAATTTACAAAACTGTCGCTATTGGGCCAACGAAGATCCAAGAGAGAAACATGAATAGCCATTGCATAGTCCAAAAGTTGTTGTGTTGGCTGCCACACAACTGCAAGAGTTTGAGGGCTTTAATGCGGAAACGTGGTTTCAACAAGATGGTGGCACTTGTCAGACCTCCAACCTATCGCTTGCAGTTGTCGGTCAACTTTTCCCTGAAAAAGTGATCTCTTGTCGAGGCACTATTAACTTTCCCCCGAGAAGCCCTGATCTCACATACCTTGATTATTTCTTGTGGCGATACCTCAAATCCAAAGCGTATGCCAATAAACCACGATCTCTACGATAATTAAAGGACATCCGCACCGAAATGGCCGCCATTTCCAGAAAGATGTGTAGACGCGTGATGGTCAATTTACGTTCTCGGTTACAGGAGTGCCAACAGCTTGAGGGTAAACATTTTGATAACATAATCTTTGTCCCTTAATTAACCACGGTTTTCTCTATAGACTACCAAATACATGTTTTTTGCACCTTTCATCTTCTTTTTTTAATTGAAGTTACAAATACCCCCTACCCTTTCTGGACACACCGTATTATAGTTTTTATTGAGCTAATTTTTTTATTATCAAAGAATATATGGTAATATCGATATTTTTATTCCGATATATAGAAATATCGATATCACGCTAGCGATATATCGTTATTCCGATATATCGCCATTTTCACTCGATATTGCCATCCCTACAAACAGCTAAAGAAGCAACAGTTCATCGGACTACAGCCGCAAAAATCTCAAAAATGTATTTAAATAAATTACACTGATAAATAATCGCCATACAAAAATGTTATACATAAACGTAATGAAAAATTGAACATGGTAAGAATATCGATGTAGGTCTTATTAGCAATGTTCTTTCAACATCGATGTTTTGTCATGCGAACATCGATGTTCTCTGCTTCGATGTTTCTATGAGCGATGTGGCATCCATGTTTCTGTTTAGAGATTTAAGTACTGGATGTCCAGAAAGGGTGGGGGGTATTTGTATCGACACTCTTCGAATAACGGCGGTTGAGAGTGGCGCGCAAGGACAGGCTGTTGCGCTACTCTTGGGAGATTTAGTAAGCACGGAAGCGTACCCGGGAACCGTCGCACTTTTTGTATACGCGCCTATCATTGCAACAGTGAATCGATAGTGGTAGCCCAACGTTTATACCGTGCAGAATTCAATGTGCTGAATGCATCGAAGGACGATACCATCAGAAAATGGATTCGTATTTGAGAATACCGGTTCGAGTGTAAAACTTCGCAATGAGAAGGTCGCCCGCGCTCTGTTCGAACCCAACAAGGAATTGAAGAAGCGAGATTTTCAGTGCGTCAAAATCCATCTCTGTCAGTTCGCAAATGCAGTCAAGCTCTTGGCGTTAAAAAATCGTCATTTTGAAGCAAGATTTTCATCTCACAGCTTAAAAAATTTAGCTCGTTTAAGAATTGCAAGTTACTGACTTCGACTCGAGTTTGCAAATAAAATGCTTCAACGCTTCCCAACATATGAAAACATTCTGTTTAGTTGCGACGAAGCGAAGTTTCACTTAAATGGGCATGTAAATTTACAAAACTGTCGCTATTGGGCCAACGAAGATCCAAGAGAGAAACATGAATAGCCATTGCATAGTCCAAAAGTTGTTGTGTTGGCTGCCACACAACTGCAAGAGTTTGAGGGCTTTAATGCGGAAACGTGGTTTCAACAAGATGGTGGCACTTGTCAGACCTCCAACCTATCGCTTGCAGTTGTCGGTCAACTTTTCCCTGAAAAAGTGATCTCTTGTCGAGGCACTATTAACTTTCCCCCGAGAAGCCCTGATCTCACATACCTTGATTATTTCTTGTGGCGATACCTCAAATCCAAAGCGTATGCCAATAAACCACGATCTCTACGATAATTAAAGGACATCCGCACCGAAATGGCCGCCATTTCCAGAAAGATGTGTAGACGCGTGATGGTCAATTTACGTTCTCGGTTACAGGAGTGCCAACAGCTTGAGGGTAAACATTTTGATAACATAATCTTTGTCCCTTAATTAACCACGGTTTTCTCTATAGACTACCAAATACATGTTTTTTGCACCTTTCATCTTCTTTTTTTAATTGAAGTTACAAATACCCCCTACCCTTTCTGGACACACCGTATTATAGTTTTTATTGAGCTAATTTTTTTATTATCAAAGAATATATGGTAATATCGATATTTTTATTCCGATATATAGAAATATCGATATCACGCTAGCGATATATCGTTATTCCGATATATCGCCATTTTCACTCGATATTGCCATCCCTACAAACAGCTAAAGAAGCAACAGTTCATCGGACTACAGCCGCAAAAATCTCAAAAATGTATTTAAATAAATTACACTGATAAATAATCGCCATACAAAAATGTTATACATAAACGTAATGAAAAATTGAACATGGTAAGAATATCGATGTAGGTCTTATTAGCAATGTTCTTTCAACATCGATGTTTTGTCATGCGAACATCGATGTTCTCTGCTTCGATGTTTCTATGAGCGATGTGGCATCCATGTTTCTGTTTAGAGATTTAAGTACTGGATGTCCAGAAAGGGTGGGGGGTATTTGTATCGACACTCTTCGAATAACGGCGGTTGAGAGTGGCGCGCAAGGACAGGCTGTTGCGCTACTCTTGGGAGATTTAGTAAGCACGGAAGCGTACCCGGGAACCGTCGCACTTTTTGTATACGCGCCTATCATTGCAACAGTGAATCGATAGTGGTAGCCCAACGTTTATACCGTGCAGAATTCAATGTGCTGAATGCATCGAAGGACGATACCATCAGAAAATGGATTCGTATTTGAGAATACCGGTTCGAGTGTAAAACTTCGCAATGAGAAGGTCGCCCGCGCTCTGTTCGAACCCAACAAGGAATTGAAGAAGCGAGATTTTCAGTGCGTCAAAATCCATCTCTGTCAGTTCGCAAATGCAGTCAAGCTCTTGGCGTTAAAAAATCGTCATTTTGAAGCAAGATTTTCATCTCACAGCTTAAAAAATTTAGCTCGTTTAAGAATTGCAAGTTACTGACTTCTTCGACTCGAGTTTGCAAATAAAATGCTTCAACGCTTCCCAACATATGAAAACATTCTGTTTAGTTGCGACGAAGCGAAGTTTCACTTAAATGGGCATGTAAATTTACAAAACTGTCGCTATTGGGCCAACGAAGATCCAAGAGAGAAACATGAATAGCCATTGCATAGTCCAAAAGTTGTTGTGTTGGCTGCCACACAACTGCAAGAGTTTGAGGGCTTTAATGCGGAAACATGGTTTCAACAAGATGGTGGCACTTGTCAGACCTCCAACCTATCGCTTGCAGTTGTCGGTCAACTTTTCCCTGAAAAAGTGATCTCTTGTCGAGGCACTATTAACTTTCCCCCGAGAAGCCCTGATCTCACATACCTTGATTATTTCTTGTGGCGATACCTCAAATCCAAAGCGTATGCCAATAAACCACGATCTCTACGATAATTAAAGGACATCCGCACCGAAATGGCCGCCATTTCCAGAAAGATGTGTAGACGCGTGATGGTCAATTTACGTTCTCGGTTACAGGAGTGCCAACAGCTTGAGGGTAAACATTTTGATAACATAATCTTTGTCCCTTAATTAACCACAGTTTTCTCTATAGACTACCAAATACATGTTTTTTGCACCTTTCATCTTCTTTTTTTAATTGAAGTTACCCTTTCTGGACACACCGTATTATACAGTTTTTATTGAGCTAAATTTTTTATTATCAAAGAATAAATCGTAATATCGATATTTTTATGCCGATATATAGAAATATCGATATCACGCTAGCGATATATCGTTATTCCGATATATCGCCATTTTCACTCGATATTGTCATCCCTACAAACATCATCATCGGACTACAGCCGCAAAAATCTTACAGCTCTGTGACAAATAATAGGATTACGCCGAAAATTATAAGCAAAATAATTTTACCTGTATGATATATGAAGGAATTATATCGCCGTAAAAATATATTACATGTTCTATATTTTGCCTGTAAATTGCGCGAGAATTAGCGCAGATTGTTAAAAAATGTATATTCGACAGATGACTATGACAGATGTCAGGGGCGATATATCTAACCTCAATTTTATAAGCTTGGTCGCTTGACTTTGTTGATTTTACTGCTTGCTGCGAGTTGTTGTTTTGCGTTGATTTCTTACTTTTCGATCTTGCTATCATGTCCTGGACACGAAAACAAGTGACTGTGCTCTTAGAGGAGTACCGAAAATCGCCAAATCTGTTAAGGTGAAGTCTGTGAATTATAAAAACAGCAACAAGCGGAGGGAGGCACTGGACTCTATTGTCAGTGCTGTTAAGAGTGTGAAGCCCGATGTGACTTCCACAGATATTCAGAGCAAATTCCAAGCTCTGAAACAAAATGTGCAACGAGAACGGAATAAGTGTCTGGAATCACAAAGACGTGGAACTGACACTGATGAGGTAATTATCAACTACCTTTGACATAATATATTGTGTTAGATTGTAGAACCATCCTTGTGGTATTTCAACCAAATTCTATTTGTTTTTGATGACATGGATCCAAGACCTGCGGTAGATTCTCTACAAGACATCACTCATCATGAACCTGATGAAGTACAAGAAATAGTAATTGTATATTCTATAGTGTCTAGCTCTTAAATATTCTGATATGTATAGATGTATACATATTTTTTCAATCACTGGCAAAGCGTCAAAGTGCAAAGTATATTCTTTGATATTTAATCTTAAAATACAATTACTGCATTTGTATACATATATTTATAATATAAAATTTTTAGGTGAATGGAGATTCACAGGAGGGTCTACTGATGTTGGATCGTTTTCAAGATTCAAGCCCAGCTATGCTGTCATCATCACCAGTTTCACTATCACTGACAACGCCATCTTCTGAGGTAGCTGGGACAAGCTGGTTATATCCAAAACCAAGCTCGACCAAAACATCTTGCTATCTACCAATTCAGCAGATGAACGCATTTTAAATCAGATGGCGCAGTCCTTAAGCTTAATTACAGCTGCCATTGGACCTCATCTATCATCTGTTCCTTCGCAGCAACAGGGGTTATCGTCTGCAAGCCGCAACTTTGCTGATTATGTTGCTGTAAAGTTAGATATAATCACAGATGAGGGATGGCGGGATGAAGCCGAAGCAGAGATCATAAGGTGCTTAAATAGAGTGCTCAAAAAGTGCAGAGAGCTGCAAACCAAATAAAAATGATGAAATTGAATAAGAATTTACTATTTTTTATTACAAAGTAATTTAAAAAATACAGCACAAATTACTTTATACTTTTTGAATAATTGAAATATATCCTGTGGTTATGTCTTTCCTTGTAGTTTAACAGCCCCTAAGTAAAACCACATGACAGAATAAAAATGTTTTCTTTCCCTTTTTATTATCAGAAAGACTGCAGAGGCAGCTGTAACATGTATAGTTAGCATTACAAGAACTGTGGTTTTGTTTAGGAGCTAGGTACGCATATTACCGTTTGGGACATAGGTGCCCTATCCATTTCCAAAAGAGGCAAAGCCTTTGAACAAGAAAAAACTGCTGTGTGAGCGTGAGAGGTTCCATGCTATAGTGCTGCAAAAGGTAAGTACTGATAATATACCCAGTTCAATAATAGTGCAGTATATTTATGATAAACTTTATTTTAGTCTACTTTTATACAGATATAGAGGAAATAGCATATAGCAATATTTTACAAAATAATAAAAAATGCACTATACAAATATAATATAAATAATAATTAGGAATAATATCAACAGTTCCCTCTTTGCACTGCAGTATACTGCTAAGGGACTGAGCCTAAGTTGCTAATGAAATAATTTTTAAATTCCTCTCGAATATCCCGGCTCAGTGTTGAAGAACGATTACCAACCTGCTGTGCAATTTGATTGAATGTATTAGTATTACCCTGAGTATATTTGGCATTTTCAGTCTGAAGCGGCAGTCGCAGTAGTTAATAATAATTTTTGCTTGTCCATTTTAATTTCTCAATCTCAATAATCAACAAACTCAAACTCGGATTGCGCTAACATGTCTTGTTCATAGTTGTTTCATCTTTTCGTGTCAGCCTGAAATGAATGAAGCGTTGTAACAAGATGGAGTTGAAATTACCATATTGATGTTACTGATTTACCAGGTACCCAAGATGAATATTAAATTCCTTTTTCATAATTTTGAAATCGGGGTGGATTTTTGAGTGGAAATATGTCACGCTAGTTAAATTTTCTTACCCTTTGCTGCATTGCGCTGACTTTTGACTTCCGCTATTTTTAAAATTGGGCTTATCTTTCTTTGCCTCATCCACTGATGACAAAAAATTACCCAACCTCTGAAATGACAAATTCAATCGGCAACATCAGTGCTCTCTATCTATATACGAATACACCACCAGACGGGTATGGAACCCAGGCACCCAAGGTTGCTGAGACTGTGAACAGAATTAGGAGTTTCAATGCCAAGAAAGCCGATAAATACCAACAATTGGAAAATGGCATGAAAGTAGAAAGAACACATTGGGAAGAAGTAGATGGACCTTTCCCGCACCATATTATACACTCGAATTATGACCCCCATACAGTAAGGAAGATGGCTGAAGCTTTCCTACTTGAAAATCACGAGATTATAGATGAAGTGGCAGAAAATGCTATAGAGCATATAGTACACAGCAACGCCGATTTGCTCACCAAAGGGAGACAAACTCTAGATGTGATGACTAACAATAGCGTTACAGCTGCCACTGCATATAGGAATATGTACGACTTTATAAAGGAAAATACAGGATATATAGTCATGAGTGCTGCTGAGCGGGTACAAGCTTTTTTTGTTCTCTACGACAAAGAAACAATAAGGCATAAACAAAGGAAAATAAGAAATATGAAGAAAAGAGTATATGATAAGACCCTGCATATGTATGTAACAAGAGTCACCCATATGGTCGTCACAAATACTAAAACTTTGAAGGAAACAAGAACTTATTTGCTGAAAATTGCAGGCAGATTTGCATCATATATCAAACACAAGGAGAGGGGCAAACTAGAGAGAAGAGCGATGGCCTCTGCCTAACATGATAATGAGGATGCCCCTGTACATTACTGAGTTCTTCCACCTAGCTATAGGCAAGAGAATACCAGGGTCTACAATATCCATCGGAGGAGAAGAAAAGAAGGGGAAAATAACTGAAGCACTCAGCTCTGTAGGAGGACAAGGCATTGAACAACCTCTCATGTGCCAAGGGACTGAGGACGCCACAAAATGGAATGAATGTCTTAGCCCATCATTATTCGCCCTAATGCACAAGACATTTTTTAGTAAAGAAGTAAGGAACGCCTTATATCTTCCACCACCCAAAGAGAGCGGAGAGCTGTTTTATAAATTCACATTATTCTGCCATTTCCTTCAGGCTATCAAAACAATCCAACTGGGACCAGGGCCACAAGCCTACTCTGAACATTATTACAACAGGTTATCCTGGGCTAGTGATCTCAACAGATTCAATGAAAGCACAAAAGAATGGCTAAAAGAGATATTAAGAGAAGGCTTAGTTGACAGAGAATATGCAAGGGCATCAGGCGGGATGTTAATGGTTATGCTAAATGCAGCCAGCACTACTTTAGGGCTATTACCATGCAATTACAGAATGATCCCACAGAAAAATCGAGTAATTATCCTTAGGTCAAGCGACGATTCTATGACTGTATACATAGGATCAACCATCCAAGAGTTACCATGCACCATAGACATTCACAGACAAAACATGTCTTTATGCGCCATAAATTTCAGCACTAAGAAGACAATATTCTTCGTGTATGGGTATGGAGAGTATACTTCTTGGTATTTTCAGGGTGACTTCAAATCGCAATTCAAAAAAAAACTCTAACTCCAGTATCAACATTGCTCATAATTGTTGCACATTTTGGTATTAATCTAAAAATGTACATAGCGTTCAAACAAGACAAAATTGCAGGCGCGTATACAGGGGGGGTAATGGGGGTAATTACCCCCCCGTTCCGATGAGAATATCGAATTTAACTGAAAATGGCAAAATCGTAAGACTCACCCACACATTTAGACACAAAAAGTAGACAAGTCAATCTTACGATTTTCTTGGAATCAATAAAAATCATGTTTCGCATGAAAACAGCAGTAGTCATTGAGACAGCCGACAACACCGTCAGCCCTGTAGTCGAATTTCGCAATAACGTCGGTCGCTAGTCATGGCACTACGCACTAAGCGTCGTTGCACTAACCACTCAAAAAACCGCGTCGAACCGCCAAACGTTAATAGTACATTCCTGTGTCATGCGTGCATTTCGTATGTACAGCAAAATTAAAAGGTAAAATAGTGGTAAAATCAAACAATAGCTTTGCAAATCAGTTAACGACTCAACGAGCAGTGCTACTATTATGTAAGTATTAACTATGAACATATTTCAGTTATCATGTAGTGTACGTAGCCCGAAATATTTGACGTCTGCATATAGGTTCCCGCACGACCGATCTCTCCAATTTGGAGGCGTCGTTGCCACGTTTTTTTCTAATCGTACATATTCGATGTATCGCAGATACCCGCATCTTGTGCAAACCATACTCCTTATTGATCATAGAGTTGGATATAACTGCAGAATAACGACTTTTGCTAAAAATTGGTTTTTGCCAAAAGGATTGAAATTTATAAAACTTAATGTGGGAAAGTGGTATTTAGAATTTTAGAAACTAGCTGTGACATCAAACGAGCTCTAACCTATGCGCGGATTCATGTTTTTGCCAAAATTTGATTGAGCAAGTTAGGTTAGGATTCACTCCACTTCCGCGACATTTTACACTTCTTTTAATAAACACTGCAAATGTGCGCTCTTCGACATTGTTAGGTTGAAGTTTTATGAATCTTCACCTATCGAACTGGAAGCATAATTTTTTTAAAACTACGCAACATATTAAGGCTGGCAATAGCACACGCTACTCGGGTATCGCCGACCGCCGTCGGGATTTGCAATCTTCGAGGGTTCCAGCGGGCTACGTACACTACATGATGACCCATGTTTCCTGTTAATTGAGCAAAATTTTGTGTAATAATTGAATGGTTAAATTATACTATTTAGAAGGCAAAAATCATTGGCGAAGCATCCATTGATGCGGGTGATGCGTCAAGTTCCTCCAAAATATTGTCAGTTTTTTTTTATATGGAATTAAATCGATAAGTTGTTTTATATTAAATCATGGCCTACTCTGAATCAATTTAAATACACAATTGAGGTTTTGAATAAAGAAAAAAATATATTTTTTTTGTGATAAATCGAAAGATCATATATAAGTTTTATAACAAAACCGTTTTTGTTTTCTTTTTTTTCGCAATAATTCAAAAGTTATATCAAAATAAAAATGGGTTTTTGAATCGAGTACCGAAAACACGCCGACGGCTCCCGAACCCGTGTGACGTAGTGATGGCGGTTAAGATGCTCCTTTGACCAACGACATCCTACATCGATACTAGATTCTAGATTCCCAGCCAAACGTGAAAATGCTTGTTAGTAACTAGTGTATGTTTGTTGCAATATAGCCGATGAATGAAGTTTGCAGCTCAGGACGACCTCTACGATCGAAATAAATATCTTTTTGAATGTTTGAAATCAGATTACAGATTCCAGTAAGTAAGTAAGTAAGTACCTAATCAAATATGTCTTATTGAAACTATTTTGTGCATGTTCGGCTGGCCTAGTGGTTAGAGTATTGGCTAATGGATCCGTTGGTCTGGGTTCAAAGCTCAGCCTGTCCAATTTTTTTTTATTTTTTTTTATCAAATAATTCATTCATTTGCTTTTTGCACTTGTTATGTACATTTTTTTCTACGATCAACATAAATATGTTTTTGAAACAAATTCTATCAGACATATTACTTGCACTGCATAGTGCAAAAACTAAGTACAGGACGCGGTGGACAATTCAAAAAATCAGTTCAATTGGTGTTTGTCCGTCAATATCAACCGCCAATATTTTTTTTAAATGTAATAGTTGGTTAATAAAACAAAATCCATTCATTTTTTAAGTATTTAATATAAACAAAATAAAACTGCTTAATAATTAAATTTTCATAAAAATTTAACAAACAAAAATATATAAACGCAATGCAAACAAACAAAACTTATTCTTCTATGAGTTTCAATGTTATAATTATCTTTACTGTACGTAGATGCTTTTCTGTTAAAATATTTGTTAGTAATTTCATCTTATATGAAATGAATCCAATTTATTTTAATAAATTATTAATATGTACATCCCAACATAAGTGTGAGTCTAAATATATTCCTAGATACTTTATACTTTTTTCTATGTTCGGGACTAAAAAATATAGTTTTATTTTTGTTTACTTGAAGTACTAGCTCTTATGTAAAATAATTATAATTATAGTTTATTTATCGTATAAGTATTTATTATCAATAATAATATTAAATAATAAAATAATTATTTTAAGTTTTGGTCAAGAAGATAATTATAACATTGAAACTCATAGAAAAATAAGTTTTGTTTGTTTGCATTGCATTTTTATATTTTTATTTGTTAAATTTTTATGAAAATTTAATTATTAAGCTTCATTGCTCAAAGTTAAATAAATAAAGATACCAAGTGATAAACAGAAGACTGTTGTGATTACGAGTTTGACTTACTTTATGTTTATATTAAAAACTTAAAAAATGAGTGGATTTTGTTTTATTAACCAACTATTACATTGGCGGTTGATATTGACGGACAAACACCATTTGAACTGATTTTTTGAATTGTCCACCGCGTCCTGCACTTAGTTTTTGCACTATGCAGTGCAAGTAATATGTCTAGAATTTGTTTCAAAAACATATTTATGTTGATCGTAGAAAAAAATGTAAATAACAAGTGCAAAAAGCACATGAATGAATTATTTGATAAAAAAAAATAAAAAAAAATTGGACAGGCTGAGCTTTGAACCCAGACCAACGGATCCATTAGCCAACACTCTAACCACTAGGCCAGCCGAACATGCACAAAATAGTTTCACTAATACATATTTGATTAGGTACTTACTTACTGGAATCTGTAATCTGATTTCAAACATTCAAAAAGATATTTATTTCGATCGTAGAGGTCGTCCTGAGCTGCAAACTTCATTCATCGGCTATATTGCAACAAATATACACTAGTTACTAGCAAGTATTTTCACGTTTGGCTGGGAATCTAGAATCTAGTATCGATGTAGGATGTCGTTGGTCAAAGGAGCATCTTAACCGCCATCATTACGTCACACGGGTTCGGGAGCCGTCGGCGTATTTTCGGTACTCGATTCAAAAACCCATTTTTATTTTGATATAACTCTTGAATTATTGCGAAAAAAAAGAAAACAAAAACAGTTTTATTATAAAACTTATATATGATCTCTCGATTTATGACAAAAAAAAAATTGATTCAAAACCTCAATTCAATTCATGCTTAATCACGATTTTTTCAAATTTTAGTGGCATAGCAAGATGAGCAAAAGAAAAAGTACGTTAGATACCTTTGTTATAAAGTCAAAAAAAAAGTAGTTTACAAGAATCAGCAATAAATGCACCAAGTGAACATGAGAATATTTCTGGAACCTGTACCTCCGCAGACCAGAAACCAGAACACATTCCAGCAGTAGCAGCACCAGAGCAACATCCTGAACCTGTGCCCGAACCTTCCAAATTCTCTACCTTAGGCTCGGAGCTTGATTTGGGGCTTATATTATCGAAAAAAGAACAAATTTTTGATAAAGATAAATATGAACTTCTGAAGCACGCTTTTAAACCTGGTATTGACTTTGTGTTTCCGTGTAGTATTCATATAAAAAACGGCAAAGAAGTTAAGTGCTATTTATCTCGTAAACATTTTGAAAAATTTACTTGGCTTACTTTTTCAAGGAGTTTAGATGGAGTGTTTTGCATTTATTGTGCTATTTTTATAAAATTTGGCGGAAAAGATACAGGTACGGCTTTAAAAAAACTTGTGGAAGTCCCTCTTCGAAAGTATTCCAAGCTTTTAGGTAAGGATGGTGATTTAAGTTCTCACCATGAAAATTTGTACCATAAAAAAGCGACGATTTATGCAAAGAACTTTCTGGATGTGTACGAGAACCCTAAAAAGGATGTCAGACATGTTCTCGATACGGAAAGAAACAAACTTGCTGCTGAAAACCGGGCACGTTTAGTTCCTATAGTAGAGTCCATAATATTTTTGGGCAAGCAAAACATACCTTTCACGGGACATCGTGATAGCGGTATTCTTAAGAATGCTTCTGTAGTTAACGAGGGGAATTTCAGAGAGCTCTTGCGTTTTAGAATAAACAGCGGAGACAACATCTTAAAACATCATTTGGAAACCACGTCTTCAAAAGCCACCTATATTAGTAGTGTTACACAAAATCAAATCATAGGCTCCTGCGGAGAAGAAATACTGCATCAAATATTATGTAAAATTAAGTCCGGTAAATACTACAGTGTTATTTTTGACGAAACTACCGATGTTAGCCATGCATCACAAATGTCTGTTGTTCTACGATACGTAGACAAGGGTGGGGACCCACAAGAAAGTTTCGTAGGATTCCTAGACTGTCATGCCACTAATTATGACAGCACGACGCATGAGCCCTATTTAAGTGGTGAAGTACTGGCTAATACAGTAACCAAATTTTTGAAAAGTCATGATCTTAACCCTAGTTATTGTGTAGGTATAGGGACTGATACCTGCAACCTCACGTTAGGAGAGCAAAAGGGTGCTGTTACAGAACTTCAAAAATATTTTGTAAATGCTCTTAGATGTCCTTGCAAAAATCATGCACTTAACCTTTCCATCTCAAAATGTAACAATGTTCAAGCTGTGAGAAACTCCCTAGGTACTATTTCGGAAGTAGTCGCCTTTTTCAATGCTTCTTCCAAAAGGTCGTTTGTGTTAAAATCAGTTAACGAAGAAAAATTGAAGTCTCTATGTGAAACTCGATGGATAGATCGACACCAATCAGTAATCAAATTTAAGGGCTCTCTAACACAAATCGTAGAATGCTTATCAATTATATCTCAATGGAGAGATTTAGACTCGGCATCCAAGGCCAATTGCTTGAAAGCGTCTATCTTAATCCTTACTTTTCTGGTAAGTCTACATTGCTTGACTGAAGTTTTAAGCATAACCATAAATTTGAGTAAAATTTTGCAATCACAATCGATATCTAAGCAATACGCCGATTGATTGATAAAGGGTGTAATTGACACTTTGAAAGATAAAAGACAACACGCGACGGAAATATTTGAAACAATATTTAAAGAGGTGGAAAAAAATGCTATCGAGCTAGAAGTACCAGTCGTGTTACCTAGACTTACGAAATCTCAGAAAAATAGGCCTAATCCAGAAGTTAAAACAAGTGAAGAATATTATAGAATAACTGTATTTATACCACTTCTAGACAATATTATTGAAGATCTTCAAATGCGATTTGGTGATAGTAACATGCTCATATTTGACTTCAATATTTTAATCCCGGAAGTGCTTATTTCTGCAGACTTCTGTGAAGTAAATCAAGCATTACGAAATATTTCTGGATATTTATCAAAAATCCACAATGATTATATTTATACAAGTATTCGTGGAGAGACTGATTTATATAAAACAATGTGGCAGAGCCAAGAGTTGGACGACATTCCAAATAGTATTGATTCGTCGTTTAAAAAATGTGACCCAAATATATTTCCTTTTATCAAAAATCACTTCAAATAGCCCTCACTTGGCCAAGTAGTGTTGCCACTGCTGAAAGAAGTTTCTCTTCCTTAAGACGTCTCAAAACCTGGCTGAGGTTCAACATGCCCCAGGATCGCTTAGTGGGCTTAGCTCTTCTGCATGTACATGGTTGGGATATTGACATAAAGACAGATTCAGTTATAGATCGTTTTGTGAATCAAACAAATAGAAAAGTCGATTTCGTTATTTAGTGTTTTGTTGTGAACAATGAACTACTTTGCTATTATAATGATTATATTATTATATTTTTATTTTATTCATATTTTGTATAACTAAGAATGTGATATTTTGTTTTTTTTTTGTTTTGTTTCTTATAAAATGTAGTGTTCCTGTTATACTTCATAAATTTTATGTACAAGTTTGTAGTGCGTAGTATTATATTATTTTCAATTTTTTATGTTTTTTTTTTTTAAATCATAAAACTATTTCGGGGATATGTTGATACTCAAAAGTCGGAAATTACCCCCCCCCCCCCCCCCCCCCCTTGACTGCGACCTGTATACGCGCCTGCAAAATTGACTCCTAGGTATCTAAGAGCAAGATACTCGTTCTGATAGTTATGAAATATATTTGGAGTGGAACCAAATTGTATGTAAGATGACAGCATGTGACGTCAAAAACGTTAAAGTTACTCTTGCTTGAAAGTTTGACTACTAAAATATCCCGATATTCTTTACGTCCTAATGTTTTCATCAGAAAAGAATAGCAATTATATCAAATGTTATTCATACATTCGTACCATGTTTTGCTAGTGACTGACAACTTTTCTACTTCACCTTCGATGTTGCTTGAAAGTTCATTTTCTTCTGCTTCATCTTGACCTCCCTGGTACTGGAGCGCATCGTAAAAGAAATGTACATCTACAGTCATCATCCCTTTAAATTGTTGTGATTCCATTTTTTCTTTGTTATTTTAAGTCGTCTTTCGTACAAGCCTTTAGGTATGTACTTGAAATGTTTGAAATATGAGAGTATGTACTGGTGAAATTCATTTCAAATCAAGCTATACAGATTCTTACGTGCTTCTACCACAAAGACAAAAAACAATCGATGTCATTGACTTTTAAGTCATTTTTCTTGTTCTTGGGCCATATTGAATTGTACCTCTTACAGTTAGGATCTTCATAATTTAAAAAAATGAATGACTCAAGTATTCAACATCCAAAGGGAATGGCTTCCGTCTAAATAGGATTTTCTGGTAAAAACTGATAAGGCCATCAAATTTAACTAGAAGCTAGTCATTTATATACAAAGAAGAAGAAGAAGAAAGACCTTGAAGTGATTCTTTATAATAAAATTTTGCAAATTTCTGCTATTCACACAAATATTTAAAATTTTGCGTAGTGACAGACTCCGTTACACTCAATAACCAACTAGGAGTTATCATTACAGAAAATCTGATCTGGCACGAACACGTTGCATCAATTGCAACAGCTGCTTGAGTACCTATTTCGAGCCAGAAAGTGCTTCTCACCATGTAACCTCCTCACGCTCTATAAAGCCTAGATAAGCCCTGGCCTGGAGTATTGCTCTCATGTCTGGGGAGCTGCTGCCCCTGCTACCCTATACTTGATGTCATCCAGAGAAGGGCAATTCGACTAATTGGCGACCTGGCCTTAACGCGCCACCTCCAGCCACTTTCTTACTGGCGTGTTGTTGGTGACCTCTCGCTCTTCTACCGTTATTCAAACGGAATCTGCTCCCCTGAGCTATCCTCTATCCGCCGCTCACCGCTCCTATTAGATGCACCCGCGCGACCGCTGCATCTCATTCCAAGACGGTCATTCTTCATACATCAAGAACCGAGCGGTACAACCGCACATTCATTCCCAGGATATCCAAGGCTTGGAATGGGCTGCCAGGGCCAGGGGATGTATTTATTGGGCCTGCGGGTATTGGCCCATTCAAATCCCGCGTTAACAAACTTCCCCTAACATAACCCTTTCACAGCAGTATTTTGAGATATGTTTGTGTTGCTCTAGCATCCCAATCCATACCATACATATTTTCAAGATGTGTTTGTAGTAACAATCATTCATATCACTATCTTTTCAGCAGTGCAACTACAAGAATGTTTCATAATTGAATACATTTTTTTGCTTAGCGACACAACTTTCTTTGCTAGTAATGTCAACCAAAAATTATGAGTTCGTCTTCTGATTTTCACGTAAAAGAACTGATAGAAAAGTTTAATATGTTTATTGCTACAAAAAAAAACATCTGAATACAGTCGAATACATAGTTCAAAGCTTATTTTCCGAATAAACATCAAAACAATCCACTGAAAATCTCATTATTTTATTATAACTGAACATAAATGGTATTACCATAGAAATAATACAATTAATACATCGATATCATTGATTGGAAGGTAGGTTTTTGTAAAAACTGTGATACTGTTGCTTGATTGCTTTTGTTTTGCACAAAAACAAAAGGCCATCCTCCTTATCTTTTGAAATCTTTGGTGAACACTCATAGGCAAGTTTGAGGGAAAATGTATTGGTAGTAAGAGATCTAGTACTTTTACGACCTCTTATGTCAATAAATTTATATTCAGCATCATCATAGTTGTATTTATAGTAGATGAAATAGGGTTCATCTTTTCTGAAATTCAGGATTTTTATGTTACTCCATAAGACCTTTTCATGTTGATTGCTCTCATTAAAATTTTTTCCCATATCTTCTGAAAGTTTTTTAAGATTGTAGGTATCAGATGTATCCATCTCTTGGATAATATATGGATTACCTTTCTTCTTTGCTAAACGTATAACCGGTATCCATTGTGAGGGTACATAAATGGGACCACTCTTTAAAACCCTCTTTTTTTCTCGCTCAATGCAGGAGTGCATGCTGCCTCCCTCATTTTGGGTATGTCCGGTCACCAAAAATTTGTGAGTTATACTAGGGATATTGAGATTGGATACGGCAAATAGATACATAGCAGCTATAAACTTGTTCTTTTTTTTGCCCTGCGCAATTTTCAGAAAAGAACACAATACTTTTTCCATCAGCGTTCATTCTAAGAAAGTTTAGGACACAAGTACCAATTTCATTAGCTCCTCGTTTGGCACGATGTTCACTCCATACATAGCAATACCCTTGCTTCCTAACAATGTCGTACATAGTAAAGTTATACGTTGCTAATCTGCTTTTATAGTAGAAGGATGAAACATCTCCAGAAGGAGAAGGGAGGGCTGCTTGCAAGTCATACACTGCAACTATTTTATTTTCTTTTGTTTTGGCATCTTCTACATTTTTAGCCTTTTCTTCTCTAGATAGATCTTTATCTCTCAAATGTTTTTCGTACATCTCTTGTAGTTGTCTTCTGTCTTCTTCACTGGAATTTCTGTAACATTCACATGTAGAGCATTGATCATTTTTAGGCTTATGAAAACCTATATTAAATTCTGTATTGAAAATATGTTCGTACATAGACTTTTTTACATAAGGAGAGTTATTCTCCTGACACTTCTCTTTGTACAGCCTATATAAGGTTGAAATGTTTAGAGAGCCTTCGAAATAGTCACGACTCGTCTGGTTTCTCAGATAGTGCGATTCTACTCTCGGAATTGAGTTAATGTGACTTCTTACAGCATCCTTGAGAGCTGGATCCAGGACTTTTTGCTTTCTATGTCTTCCTCGATGGTCCATTTCCACAATCAAGTTTGAGTTGCGTTTTGCTATGGTTGGTACGAATCATCGTGTCACCAATGTCTAGGGTTGCCATGAAAAACTTTTTGCAGACACGGACTTTTTCGCCGTTTCTTCTTAAAAAATAAGCTTGGTTATGGGCCCTGTTACTATCATTTGTTGGATATCTATATTTTGGATCTACGCTTTCCATGCTGGATGAAACATACTGACGCTGTCGTGTAATGTCTCCAATTTCCCAGAATGACTTTAAGATGGTTTCTCTTTCTCCTTGTGAAATCACTGAGTAGCATTTATAGCGGCATTTTTCAGTGCAAGGTACTTTAAGATGCCTTTTTGGGATGAGTTTGTTCTTAGAATTGACGTATTCTTCTCCTTTATTGTGCTTCTGTTTCTTGATACTTCGTTTCCATTCTTTTGGGTTTCTTTTCCGTTTACGGCTCTTCTTGTCTAAATCATGATTGCCTTGGCCTTGATTCGGTTCTGCAGGAACACTGAGAATACCTTTGTTTAAAACTTTTCCAAACTCTTTGGAAGATCCTTCGACTAAACAACCTCTAGTTGTAGGTACAACTGTGTTTGCTAAACCTGATTGATTTGAACAATCGTCAAAGCTGTTTTCACGTGAGCAACCTCTATCTCTCACACTGTCGTCCTTTGTTTTATGTTGTTCACTTCCGAATTTGTAAGATTCGCTATCAATCATTGAAACGCTACCATCCAAGTGTTCCTTGAGAATATTGGGAGACAAAACTTTGCTCAATACTACTCATAACAGTGGATGGGTGTTCCACTACATAATTTTCTATTCGAATACCACCGTCTAAATTTTCTTCTGTAATATCTTCCATATACTCAACTTTATCCTGCATAACAAATAGATTATGTTGTGGGTAAAAATTTAGACTATAACATACTGAAACTTACAATAGTACTTGTTGGCAATGGAGGAAAGCATACAGCTCTTGAACATCCAGCAGTGGATAGCTCCAAACTCAAATCTTGTTTGGTATTTATAGGGGATAAGTCACAATACACATTATTAGTATTTCCTTCATCAGTTACCTTAAATGAAGTCACATGTTCAAGCTGTCAATAAAGTAAAACAAGTAAAAATAGCTTACCTGAATTGGAACAGCATTCTGATCATAGTTTTGCATACGCTCTTGACTAGCGATAATTGCAGGGGATAACTCTATATATCCATTATTGTAAGAAAGATCGCCGGCGGTAGAGAGCGTATTATTCTCTTCATCCTATAAAAAACACGAGTCTAATATTATAATCGCGAACATCCTACTTACATTTTGTGGCTGCTTCTCAAAATCAAATTGAGGTTATGTTTGGCAGCGTCACAGTTACTATGAATAATATGGTACTTACCAAAGTATGTGTTGGTGACTGCACAAAACGATTACAAGCGATTTGGACCATGAGCTTTCCTCTAGAACCCATTGTTATTTTGGTAAATTTACACAAAAATTGTAAATGCAACACTTTTTCATGCACAAAATAAAACGTGTTCGGTAATTAGAAAACGTGATTGACCGAAAGCAAGTGGAACACTAACATAAGTCGCTATGAGCACAAACTGTTCGTAGCACATATTTTGCGTGCAATACCAACGCAACTGAAATGTGTTGGTATTGTACTGAAATGTTGGAAGCTCAGCAGAAATGAAAGACCAACATATATCATCAAAACAAATATTTTTTGTAGATTTAGATATATGTTGTTTTTACACTGAATACTACGTAACCTAAGCTACATCATGGACAACATAACTCAAAATTACATTTTTTGGAGTTGTGTTAGTATTGTACTGATGGTGCGATATTGTTACGTCGATAGAGAATTACTTTTTCATTCGAAAAACATCATAACCTCGATTTCGATATTTTGTGGGATACGTCATATTAGAACTAAGGTATCGATTCACAAACGCGAATATACATCGTGTAGAGGAGAGTGTATAGAAAGACGCAGAAACAACAACTCGGCGAAGATCAATGCAACTGGGAGTGTCCCGGACTTATTTTAAGACATTTACGATATTTGCCATACAAAGTCCAGCTTGTTCAACAATTGCAACCTCAAGATTATGCCCAGCGACTCAATTCTGCACGTCGATTTCAAAAGTTTACTAGAGAAGGGACTTCAATTGTCTCGTAATGAGTGACGAGGCCCGTTTCCATTAAAACGATCTCGTGAATACCCAATACTGTAGAATATGGGGCACCCAAAGTCCAAGGGCCATACACCAGCGTCCGCTACACCCTGTCAAATGTACAGTGCGGCGTGCTATCACATCTCAAAGAATCACTGGACCCTATTTCTTTGAAACTGACCATGGCAATGCAGTAACTGTTACGGGAGAACGTTATAGAGAAATGTTCCAGACGTTTCTAATCCCAGCTATTCAAAACCAGCCAGAGATGTGGTTCCAACAAGCAGGCACGTATCCAGGATTTGGTTTTGGAGGGTCCAGATTAGGGGTGTCACACATTTGACCTTTCGGGGGGTCCAGACCCCCACCTTAAATTTGCGGGGGGGGGGGGGGGGTGGTGCACATTTGTGGATTCCATTTTTTAGACAGCATTTTATAACGTTTCGGGGGGGGTCCAGACCCCCTGCCTGCCAACAAGATGGAGCCACACCTTACACAGCTGGAGTCACGATAACTTGCTAAGACAAGTTTTTGGGGACTAGTTAATTTCAAAGCGGGCTCACATTCAACACCTTCCCCGATCTCCCGATTTAACAGCGCCAAATTTTCACCTTTGGGGTTACTTGAAGGAAAAGGTCTATAGAAATAAACCTCAAACAATTCTTCAGTTGAATAACAATATTAAAGCAGAAAATCGAGCGATACCGGTAGAAACACTTAGAGCTGTTACACAGCATACCACAGAAAGAGCAGTTTTATGTGAAAATGAAAATGGGAATATTTGCGTGATGTGTTTTTTCACACATAGTGAAAAAAAAGCATCGATGAACTAGCCAGCAATTAGAAAAAAATAATAAAAAATTTAATAAATAAGAAATTTATTTTAATTCACCTAGCAGCTTTTGGCCCACCCTGTACATAAGATGATGGTCTAAGTGTCATATATACAACTAGCAATTTACGCGTGCGATAACGACAACTAGCGCCGCCATTTCTGATTTCTGGCCTCCGTCCTGGCCGTCCGACTGGCCGTCCTTAAGCGGCAGTTTCACACAGCAGTCGACTGTTATCACAGCGACTGCTGCTACGTGGGCGTGTCTACATTGTTTACTATTTAGTTATGTGAATCATGAAATTGCGACCGCAGTTGAGTGTTATGGCATTTACTGTGATAGCTAGAAATATTTCTACATTCTGTCATAACAGGTATTGTCTTGAAAAATAAAATGGCGAAACCTGTCGAACGGCTTACGTTCTCCGATAACCAAATTATGTTATTAATCGAGTTATACCGAGAAAACCAATGTTTATGGAATGTCCCCAAAATACAAAAATACCATAAAAAGAAAAGGCGCGATTGCAAATATTTCAAAAAATGGAATCATTAAACAAAAGATAGCGTCAGTAAGATCGACGTATTTACTCGCTTTACTTAAGCGATGGTTGCGATATGAACATAGAGATCTATAAAGGTAAATCGAATAGGGAAGATACCAGAGGCAGCACAAAATTGAATTCTTCAGTTCTAAGGCTTCTAGAGCCTTTTTTTAGATAAAGGGCACCATATATATGACATGGACAATTTTATTATTATTCAGTTATCGAAGACTCTGTTGCAAAGGAAACCACATAGTGCTGGAACATTGCGCTCAAACAGTAAGGGTAATCCTAAGGAGACACCTGAGGCTAAAATGAAAGCAACGCAGCAGTAGAGTGTAAAAGATAGTTCTGAAACATACCCCCCACTCTCCACGCCTGTAGACCCCCCACCATTAGCCCCCCACCCATACCCCCTCTCCACAAATTCTGAAACAGACCTCCCACTCTCCACGCCTGTAGACCCCCCACCATTATCGCCCCACCCCCCTCTCTTCACAAATATAGCCACCTCTCTGATGTATTAGAATGTAGTATATCCTCCCACCACCGTCTTAGAACATAATTAAACCTCTCTCCAATAAGAATGCCACACCCCAAGACCATTAATTGATAACCGGTTTGGGTGGAGGTGAGTGGGTTTTCAGTATAGGTTCAAGGGAACCAAAATGAAAGAAGCGTAAGCCGGTTTGATCGAGTTCAATAAACTGTTGAATGATGGTCATGCACCTGAGAAACCTGTTTGAGCGGATGTGAACCGGTTTGATGGGGTTCAAGAAGATTCAATGAACTTGCTCTCCGAATGCCACACTCCTAGACCATTAATTGATAACCGGTTTGAGTGGAGGTGATTGGGTTCTCAGTATAGGTTCAAGGGAACCAGAATGAAAAAAGAGTAAACCGGTTTGATCGAGTTCAATAAACTGTTGAATGATGGTCATGCATCTGAGAAACCTGTTTGAGCGGATGTGAACCGGTTTGATGGGATTCAATAAGATACAATGAACTTTCTTTTTGATGTATTAGAATGTAGTATACCCTCACACCACAATCTTAGAAGATAATTAAGCCTCTCTCCAAGATAAACACCACTCCCCTTAATTGCACACATACCAAAAAAACACACGTATGAGATGGGTGGCCACCAAGGAGAATATTTTTGTTGTGAGTGTAATTTACAGTATATGTCGCTGAGCAGTAGAATGTATCTTTTTTTGAAATATATAAAAGTGCTATTTTTTCTATTATCACCGCAATCAATGTGTGGTAGGCTGTGAGCTGTTTTTACTCCACTGGATAAACTAAGTGAAACTGTGACATGGGAACAATGTAATTAGAGAAAAATACTGTCCAAATCAAGAGGAATTCAAGAATCACTTGGATTGTCTAAAAAACTTAATGCAATGATTATATACAACATATAGTGTAACAGACGGAAATGAGTCATAAGAATTACTATACCCAAAAAAATACTGACGAAGGCTCTACACCTATAGCAGCTGGTCATTGTCCTAACACCAGACAAAAAAATACTGCCGACTACATAAATGCATCGATGCAAGGTCAAAAAAGTAACAAGTTATGATGGCTACAACCATGTAAGGAAAAATGAATGTACCAGACTGCTTGAAGGTACATGGAAGTAAATTGTTAAATTAAGTACCTGAAAAAGCAATCAGAACACCAGTGCACTTCAAAACTCGATGCCTGTCTACAAAAAACCAAGGATGTAATGCTTATTTAGCAAGTGCATTGCTCTCTCATAAAATGAAAAATCCCTCGACGTATGGAAGGCGATTTAATTTATTGAGCCATTAAGAAACTGCCTTGTGACAGGAGATACATATATGGAAATCCGTGAATAATAAAATTAATGAGTAGTAATAAATTGAAACCACTAGTGGTAGAATGCAGGTAGCACTAATTTGTTTGCATTGAACAGGACAAAAAACCGTACTGGTATATAAAGGCACTAGAACTGTTCTCGTCCTCGTACAAGATATTTGATATTTTGTGAACATGGCAGCGATCAAGATTTTGTCCCACATGAGAAGGCAGGCAGAGGAAGAGAGTTTTGAGGAAGTTGATACCAGCTTCGAAGTTATCTCAGGAAGGCTGGAAGACATCAGACCTTTAAATTCATCCACCCCGGTAATTAAAAAACTATTTAGTCAGTTTAAACCTCTACTCTTTAGTGATGTTTTTTGTAAGAAAGTGTTGTGTACCCAAAAATTATCCAAAAAACTATTTAGTCAGTGTAAACTGCTACTTTTTAGCGATTTTTGTGAGATTATTTAGGAAATATTCATAAATGAATAAGTACAGTTTTAAAGCTCTATTAATTAAATATATGATATAGTAAGAGTTATCAGTATTTGATCTACTTTCAGTGCTTCAAACCTTACCTCAAGACTTGAAAAACAATATTAGGATTTTGTTAGATCAATCTCTTAGGTTTTTACAATATTAGGATTTTGTGAGAATAATCTCTTAGGCTTTTTACAGGAACAGAATTCTTAGGAATAAATTATTTTTATTCGTTATAGATACGCAGTCGTCAGGACCACGCAGAAACTGAGGAAACCGAGGGGGAAGATGAATTTAATACGACTATAAGCGATGAGGCAGAAAACTTCCTGCAGGAAGTGAACAATTTAAAAAGTAGAGGATTACAATTAGCTAGAAAACATAAAAAAAAACAGATGGATATTCAAAGAAAAATTAATAAACACAGAATGAAAATTTTAAAATTAGAAAGTAAATTAAAAAAAATTGATGATTTTATCAATTTATGTCAAAATTTAAGCACGTAGTTTTTTGCTGATTTTTTATTTTTGCTGATTTTTTGAGAAATTCATTTCGCTTTTTTATTTTTTTATTTTATAGATCTCAAAATTTCCATCTTTTCTTTATTATGGTTTCTGTATAGTTCTTATTTTTAAGTTGTTATTTTTAAGTTGTTATTTTTAAGTTGTTATTTTTAAGTTGCTTTTTAAGTTGTTATTTTTTAATTGATAATCTTAATAAATATTTTTAACTGATAACTTCGTTTTTGATTTAACAAAACAGAAAATGCGTTCAGAGTGTTATGAAAAGAGTACTATGAAAAGAAGATTGACAAAGAGATGCAACAACAACAAATATGGCTGAACTTCAAAAATTGATTTTGTTATGTTATTTCAATAAATGAAAAAATCTCTGGTCTACCATACATTAAGACAAGATTGTCTTTCAACTAAATGGGTGAACAATTGTAAAGTCACACTTACTCGAAAGAAGACTGGCCTCTATATACCACCACAAAAACACATCATAACTAATTACAATAAGTCCCACATTCTTCACGTTGTATTGGAAAACGACAACGAATCCACGGCGCGACGCATTGCGATGGGTGAAACGGTGGTACGGTTAGAGTGAGAGTCAAGACTGGTTATCCAAATTCGGCGACCCGGGGCCGGCGACCGAACAACGGGTCCTACCTACCTGCAGCTGTACCAGTTTTGGTTGAGGTGTATAATAATGGTAATTTATCACCCCAAATCCACGACCACAAAATGGAGCTCAGTAGCGTTGTACGAGGGCAAGCTGAGTAATATCTACACTACGAGGGGAAGCTGTGTAAGATCTACACTATGTGGGGGAGCTGAGCAATATCTACACTACGAGGGGTATCCTTTATGTTCCAACCACCCCTCCCTCAGCAACTTCCACCATTACGGTAAACGCGACCTCGTAATACGGTTGACGACAAAGCAGAACAGGTTTAACAGGTATGCTAAAGTGATTTTTTCGTTTGGATTGAAGTATTATAAAATGGGGCTCCAGCGCAGATCTCTCAGTAGTTGTATAGATATAGCTAACAAATGGCGAACTCAACCAATGTTTGTGATGCGATCAAAGCGCAAATAAAAAATGAGTTTGACGAGTGGCAATCTAAAACAAATATTCCAGAGCGATTTACAAAGATGGAACAGCTCAAAACATTGTACAACGCGGTTAGAGATTTTGAAGCTGGTTGGATATGTCAATGTGATTTAATCAATAGTATTAAATACAGTGAAAGGGCGGATTTATTTTACCCTCAGATGAGTCGACTGCCACCAAAGTTATACTGTTTTTTAAAAGAACAGTTTGAAGCTGAGGATCAACAAGTTCCCGTACGTACAGCAACCTCTCTACAAGTCACAGTGTTGTCAGATGGAAGGCGACAAGTTTGTGCTTATGAATTGTAAGCCACAGGAAGAGGAGTATGTGAAGACCCCCCCTCCACCATCTTGTAACATGAAACATGTTAGTTTTTGTGACGATAACATCACAAGATACATAGTTGTGTGGTCCACCGCGGCAAGATTTGCGCGACAAGGAACGTGGCAACAGACTTTAGCAGACCGGTGTAGATTTGAGCAGCGCGTGACGCAAACTGCACAGGTTTTAGACAGAGTGTTGTGTGGAAACCATAGAGACAAAGTGTATAATGAGCGATTTGAGAATATAAGTGTGTCAAGTATATTGCAGGGTTATGCCCAGAATGTTATATCTAAATTGAAGAAAAAAATGGGGCAATAATAATACATTCATACATTCCAAACCCACACAGATCTATAACAATGGAGGGAGGCTTTCAGTTTTGTAATTATTTTTGATATGTATAATTGGGGGTATGAGTTGTTTTATTATATCCATTGTAGACATGTTATGTATGTACATTTCTTCACGTGTTAAGACAAGTTGTTACATTTAAACCTCACCTCTTGTAATTCATCAAGTAGAAATAAAAAAAGACGTTGAATACAATTATGCTTTTTTATTAAAAATTAGAACTCAATTGTTACAGCATCAAAACATACAATACTTTCACTTATACAAATCTTTCTTGTCGATCCAAGAAGACTTATTTAGCCCAAACCATGAGACTAAAACCTTCGACCCCTTCCGTTTCAAAATTTTTTCAACCAAGTACACGTCTGGATATTTCACTTTCTGAAGTTCGGGGGTATAAAAAGTACCCAAGATATCTTGACCATCTTCATCCTCCAGCAGGTAAGTGGTAGGGTTTGTATAGCGAACTTTTCTGATTTTAAAGACTTCATTGGACCAGTTTGGTGTGTAGGCCTTATTGAAGGTTGTTCTATGTTTGCTAACCCGCACATGAGTACCTGCTTGATATTTGACGCCCTTGGGGTCAATGGTCTTCAAACGCTTGTACACCGTATTCAAGAGGAGTTTGGCGTTCTTTTTGCTAACATCTTTTGGCCTCATTCGAATTGTGCGATGTATTGTGGCATTGTATGCGTCAGTTATCTTCGGTAGAAGGTCTAACCATCTGTATGATCCTTGGAGACTGAATTGCTTCCACATATGGTTTTTCAACGTACGATTAACTCTTTCAACTACGCTTGCTTTCATTGTAGAGTATGTACTATAGTGATTAATTTTGTATTGTTTCATTAATTTCTGAAAGTCATTATTGTAAAACTCTTTCCCCAAATCCGTCTGCAAATTTTTTGGTATATCTGGCATTTGCGCAAGAATGTTATTCATGGCTGCTGTAACTTCTTTTCCTGTTTTTCTTTTAACCGGTTGCGCCCACACAAATTTACTAAAGACGTTGATAACAATTAAGATGTAACGAAATCCTTTGTTAGTCTTCCAGTATGGAAGCATTTCCACGAGATCTGCCTGTAGAAGATCATTTAGCCCTTTTACAATAACTCGACGACGTCGGTATGTTTTTCTAGCGGGTTTATGTAGTTCTTGAACAATTTGTGTTTTAAAGTTCATCATTGTTTTACTAGTGGGCATCGAAGTACAATGTGAGCGTCGAGGTTGGGTTTAGGGTCTCGACTTGTGTAAAATTGTAATATGTCACCTTTTTGTAATATAGTATTGGCGGTAATCGAGCGTGAATCACGTGTTACCCTAACTTTTTTTGGTAGAGAAAGACTATCCACGATCCCTGCCACCGGGACGATATAATCTTTTTCATTATCACCGAATGTATAGAACATCCCTTCAGATGTAGTAGAATAAATAGGTAATGCACACAAACTATATAAGTTTGCTGTTAGAAAATCCGTGAATAAAGATGAAATAATATTGTTTTTTGAATGAAAAATATGTCTTCCAAATTTATCGACAGGCATTGTTACAGTGTAGCTGTCCAAACCTTAATGAAGAGATTTGAGTCCTCACATTTATTTTATAATTTTTAATTCCCGGAGCTCCTCCAGTATAGAAAGTATCTCATTCTGATGTGAATTGTTTCCCGCTAATTTTGAGGCAATTAAAATTCGAAGGCGAGGGATCAACTCATTGGGGTCGTTATAATAGACATAGTCAATTGGATTATTCGTAAGGCGAAGCATTCCTTTTCCTTTAAAAGAATGTACTCTTCGTAACCGACCTTTCGGTGGAGCAGGTTTCTCAAATGATTCTGGTCTGTAATCCGTCACACCTTTTAGTATGTTGTGTTCTTGTAAATATGGTTTGATTATATTCCTATACTTAGGTATTGTGGTCCCCTGTATTTGAGTATGGGGCTCATTATTTCTCCGGTATGTATTAGTACGGGCTAGCATATCCATATATTGAGTTAAATCATGTTGTGTGAATCCAATGGGGTTCTTTTTGAAAAGTAGTTCATAGAGACCTGGCGTACCTTTATATTTTATCTTTTCAACTACTATATCTGGTCCATCGAAAGTGACTAAGCTTTTACCCAGATTAAACTTATCGGTATCAAGATCATGCGTTAAGCCATAAGTGCGATCGAAATCTTTTTCATCTCCGCGCAGAGACGCATCTACATACTGTCGAGGTAAGGGGTCAAAACCTTCAAGGTATGATTCATATCCAGGTGCATCAATCAGTTGCTCTAATTCTTGTCGAGCATTTGTGACAGCTTGATTGATTGACTGATTTTCTCTATCGAATATTGTTGAATTAGGATCATACTCCTCTAGTGTCGAAACGGTGTTGGGATCTGGGAGATTGGAATATGTGTCCTCCAGAAAGCTTACTCCTACCGGTGGTAGATATCTTGTGTACAAATCTTCTTTCAATTCTTTACGGAGTGAATCCAACTTTTTAGGTGTAGATGTTGTTGATTCTACTTTTGTCGGTTCCTGTTTAATTTTAGGTACTTCAACCTTCTCAAGCAGTTGCTGCAAGGGCTCTGATATAGGTTTGAACCGCTTGTGTAGCTCACTTTCTGTATCAGCTATATCTGATTTCAGAGCCAGATATTTTTGCTTGACAGCTTTTCTTGTTTTGATCAACTCTTTTGCTAATTTAGGATCCATGTTTCTATACGAAATGTTTGTTTTATACTACGAAAATGGTTGAGTAAACAATATTTATATACGATTTCTAAAAACTAATGTTGCTGGTGAAACACTTTCTATACCGTCCTGAGTTCCTGGGGGCATCCTTGTCGATCACTACAAAACTGTGCGGCTCTTGCCAACATAACGAACACAAATTTTTAAATTCGTTAAAAGACATATCCAAACTTATGTGATCATCATAAATATGTTTCAAATTCAAATTGTCTTGTGGGAATAAAATCAACAGGTTGAGATTGTCTCTCAAATTATGCTTGGGTGTTGCAGTATACGTTTGACAAAGATAGAAGCAGTCTGTATTTCGGTGTCGTCCAAAACTGAAATATTGTCTAATGATATTTTGACTGCAGGAGGAAACATCATCGAAAATAATAACAGCGTTTGGTTTGATGAGTTCTGGTGATACAATATTCTCATCCTCACTATATTCAAAGTACCCTATTTGCTTCAGTGGTTTGAATAAGGTGCGTAAATACTGATATTTAGGTTGGTACAGTGACTTGCAGTATAAGTATACGTTTTCGAATCGCAATCCATTTGGGTGTGTCAACAAACTTATCATGACATTTGTTTTCCCTGATCCACTAGGACCGACAATTAAGGCTCGCTTAGAAGCTCCATTGAAAAGATGACCATGTTTTCTAAGCAGATGTTCCTGAGCAATTCCGTCATAATTTTGCACAGGTAATTGTACGACTGATGGTTCCACCTTCATTCTTCGAAGCTATAAATAGTACTGATGCCAAACTTCTCAGCATACTTAACTTTATACCTGATAAAAAGTATAAAAATGACGATTCATCGCAAGTTATTGAACAGTAACAAACGAGCAGTGGCAGCGAAAGGTACCGGTTTATTGGACTCTGTTATAGATAAGCTCCCTTTTGAATTACATCTACCCTCCTACAGATTTTGCGGGCCAGGTACTGCCCTGCAACAACGCCTTGAGCGAGGTGATACTGGAATAAATCCACTCGACAACGCCTGTAAAAAACACGATATTGCTTACGCATCATCCAAAGATAGCAATACTCGTCGTCAAGCGGACACAATCTTACGTGATCAAGCTCTCAAACGAGTAGTGGCATCTGACTCATCAATAGGTGAAAAGGTAGCTGCACTAGGTGTCACAGCTGCTATGAGCATCAAGAAAAAGTTAGGTCTTGGTATGCGTAAAAAAAAGTTTAGCCGTAAGGCGAAAAAGACTGGGCATGGTCTAAGGAAAAAACGACGCAGTGTGAAAAAATCTCGACTACTTCCGATTCCTAAAACAGGAGGATTCCTACCTATACTTCTCCCACTTCTGGGTGCACTAGGTGCACTTGGAGGGGGGGCAGCATCAATCGCAAAAGCTGTTAATGATGCAAAGGCTAGTCAGTCTCAGCTGGCGGAACAGAAGCGACACAATCTAGCATTAGAACTTGCTAAACAAGGAAAAGGTTTATATTTGGCACCATATAAAAAAAACTGCTAATTAGCCTTCCTAGACATGCTCTAACGAACATAGATTTGATGGAATTTGCAAAAAAAATGAAGATTCCAAAGTTTAGGGGGGTTTTCATGAGAGACAGTTTACCTAGGAGAATTCGTGCTAAAGAGTGTGGTATCATTAATTTAGATGTCTCAACGGGTAGTGGTTCTCACTGGACTGCCTATTTGAAAAACAATAATCATGTCATATACTTTGATTCTTACGGTAACTTACGTCCTCCGAAAGAAATTGTTAAATACTTTTACAGCAATAACGATGTCACAGATATAGAGTACAACTATGAGACTATTCAATCATTTAACTCACACAACTGTGGGCAGCTGTGCTTGAGATTCCTATATAAGGTCAGCCCAATGCTCCTCCACTGAATATTGCTACATCATGTCAATGACATTTACTCTTACCGGTAATTCTTCTACTCTCCAAGCTGACTTCAATCCTCCAATCGAGCTAGCTGATGATGCAGAGTATGAAATAGGTTTATGCAACTTTGAATCATTCAACGTAATTCCTAATATCAATGACTCCAACAATACATTCATCTACTCGACGACTTCACTTGAGACAGATAGGGTTTCGTTTAAAATTCCTGTTGGTACATATGAAATATCAGACATAGTTGCTTTTCTTCAACGCAAACTTCCAGCTGGGTTGCAAATAACACTTACTGCCAACCAGGCGTCATCAACCGTCACTTTAAGAGCAAATTTTGATATCGATTTTACTCCAGCAAATACTATTGGACGCTTGTTAGGTTTTCAGCCCCAAGTATTACAAAGGAACATGTTCTATGATTCCGATTTCCCCGTTGAAATTTTGAAAGTAAATTCACTGTGTATCGATTGTAGCATAGCAACAGGTTCCTTCACGAATGGGCAACCTAGTCATATAGTTCACCACTTTTTCCCTGGCACCGGTGTAGGGTATAAAATCATAGAAGCTCCACAAACTGTGCTTTATTTTCCTGTGACTGTCAAGACGATCACCACGTTAACTTGTAAAGTGCTTGATCAAGACAACGATCTTGTGGACTTCAGAAACGAAACTATTACTATCCGTCTGCACTTACGTAAATCAAATAATGGTAATTAGATACAACGTTCCATACCACACGGAAAAAACCTATAAAAACCTGAATCGAAGATTTTACGACATCAGTGTTGGACCAGTCAACGCTACATCACGTCGTCGCACCTTGACCAAGGCAAACAAACAATATTTAAAGTCATTGGGGCTTCAACTGCTGCTCTAAAAATGAGTATTTTAAATGTTACCGAATCACCACTGATCGATAGATCCATAACAGAGTTGGAGTACCACACCTATCAACCATATATTAATGCCAACTTTGATCATAACGATGAAATTAGAATTGGTATCCAGGAGCTGGACGCCATTACTTTACCTTCTCAAAGTTTTGTATACATTGAAGGAGCCTTAAATAAGGCTGATGGTTCACCATCTACAAATTTGAAATTCATCAACAATGCCTTTAGCTTTTTGTTCCGAGAAGTTCGGTATGAGTTGAATGGAGTGGTAGTGGATTCGGTTCGAAACGTGGGACTCACTTCAACCTTGAAGGGGTATCTGTCTTACAATGAAAATGAGAGTTTGCGGCTACAAAATGCTGGTTGGTTTCCAAAAGAAACACACTTTTCCAGTGCTGGTAAATTTAATGTTTGCATTCCATTAAGCATGTGGATGGGATTTTTTGAAGACTATAGAAAAATAATTCTGAATATGAAACAGGAACTAGTTTTAATTCGTAGTAATGATGACGTTGATGCAGTTGTTACAACTGCAGATGAACAACCCAAAATTACTATAGAGAAAATTCAGTGGCGAGTACCCCACGTTTCGGTTGATATACCAGAACAGTTAGCTCTAACAAAACTGGTAAACAAAAATGTTGATATACCGCTTTACTTCCGTAGCTGGGAGCTTGTAGAGTATCCCTCCCTACCACAAACTACCAGACATACTTGGCCAGTTAAAACTAGTACCAAACTAGAAACCCCTAGGCATGTGATAATTGCTTTTCAATCAGATAAAAAAGGTAAATTGCAATCCAATATGTCAACATTTGACCACTGCAAGCTAACCAATATTCGAGTTTTTTTAAATTCGAATCGATATCCTTATAATGATTTATATTTGGACTTTCCAAATCAAAAATTTGCTGCCTTGTATGACATGTTTTCAAAATTTCGTCATTCGTATTATGAAACTGGAAATGAACCACTTTTCACCCCTAAGGACTTTGCAACTACTGCACCACTGACACATATTGATTGTTCTAAGCAGAAGGAAAGTATTCAAACTGGGTCTGTTGTTATGCGAATTGAATTTGAAACTAGCGAGAATGTGTCACCTAACACCTCAGCGTATTGTCTCCTGCTCCATGACCGGCTTTTTTTTTACAACCCTCTAACAAAGATAGTTAAACAGCGTTAGACTATAAAATCATTAAGCTACCAGACCAACCACTCATTCAAATCATGAAAGCGTACCGAAAAGCTTTAACAAGGCATCTGCAAAAGCTCAGGGCTCTGAGAAAAGCACTAAACTTTTATTGCTTGAAACAGCGTGTTGTGAGACAGTTTGCTGATTTAAAACTATGAATTTAATTGTGGACATACAGGGCTTCAAATTGGAGCACAATAAGTTCATAGTGAAAGAGCTGGCTGCCTTTGATGGAGTTAAAATCTGTCACTACATTTTTAAACCACCGTTTCCTTGGGACCTATTACCACGTGACCTGCAAACGCAAGCTCGATGGCTGATAAATCATCATCACTGCATTCCATGGGCTTCTGGATTCACACCACTTCATAAGGTATCTACTATCCTCCAGGAGTTAACGTCCACAGCAAATCAAATTTTTGTGAAGGGGAGAGAAAAAGCAAACTATGTAAGGCAGTATTCAGTAAAACCGATAATCGAACTGGATGAACACCCTCGCCTACCGGAAGGTCCAGCGCGCTGCTTTTACCACGTCAAAGATACATGCATATGTTCCTTATCAAATGTCTATTTTTTATATGATACTTTCATTATGTCATAGGTTATTCAAAAAATAAACTGTTTTTACCATTCTTATAGTTTTATTTACAGCAGAAATGCTGAACTAATATCTAACATTACATTTATTAGTGGCAATTACATTCTTCTTTGAAGGTGTTCTCATAGACGTACAGGAACTCCATCGCCATGGTAGTATTTTCTGTTGGAAAACTCTCTGCTGAATGTAGTAAATTGGCTGCATTTGTGATAAGATCCCCACCTTGAGTTTGAAGCCCGTTCTGTAACACTCTAAAGTAGTTTCCAAATTTTTGTAGTTTGAAGAGTTCAACGGTGTGATTCACAACTGGTAGCAAGTTCCACAGCGATGCCAAAGATTCGTATCCCAGGTATATCACTGAGCCATCTTTTGTCAATTTTAGAACTGGTGTACCGGAAATGTGTGTAAAGTTGATGGAGCAACAGCTCGTCAGAATTGGTGCACTTGCATCCGTTGCATACATGTTATGGGATATAACGTTTTGATAATCCAGGAACTCTTTCCACTCACTTTCAGTAAACACGATGTTATCACCTTTAACCCCCATCAGCTTAATTCCAGGCGAGTAATTGTATGCAGGATAAACTCCAATGGTCACATGTTTGCTTTTTGATTTGTTTAACGGATATCTTCTTTCACCTAGTACCACAACTGCATTATGGCTGGTCTGAGTGCTGCTGTCCACCATGTTGTATGAATAACTCTCTTTCAACACTGGATTTTTTTGCTGGGTAAACATTTCACTAGTCGTTGAGTATAGTTGGCTGATCCACTGTTGACTGTACCACTTCACACTGTCTTCACCACTTTTGAACCAGTGTCTAGTCATCGTTTGATTGTGGGGGGTATATACCGGTGCACTGCTGAGAAGTGGGAGGTATAAAACCAGCAGTACTAGGGTACACAACATCGCTGTAATCACAGGAATCCTCTGAAGTTTTGAATAAACACTAGTGTTCTCCTCCTCCTTCCGCACACACATGCGTTGTAACAGTTTATTGATGTGTTTTGCATAAACACAACCTTTTGTATACTTAACATGATCCTTGATAGGACAATCACCTTTTCTCCAATTATACAGTTTAACTCCACAACAAAATGCTTGACATATGTCACCCCTTCCAGTGTAAAAGAATCCAGCTAGAGCGATAGGTAGGGGGTCGACGTGATTTGGCCACTTACTAAATGTTAATAGACGTTTATCTAAAGAATTGAACTGCTTAAAGTTCACTGAGTGATCTTCACCACACATGACTTAGTGTTTTCGAGACAACTAAGCAATCATCGATATGTTGCATCAATATAACTCAATATCTTTAGTGGAGGGGGGTTGTGACTGTGCAATTACGTACACGCTCTGTATCTTTTTATTCTCACCGTAATTGGAGAGTGAGTATTGATAGTGCGTGAGTATGACAATAACAACACATAATGTTCTGTATCACAAATAGTTTTATTGTTTTAAAAAAGAAAAAACCATGCCATAATCAAACATTATGCTTCTTCTCAATCCATTACACTTGTTGGAGCAAGTATATCTGTAGACTCTGGTGTTTCTGATAGACCTGATGCCTCTGCTGGACCTTGTGTATCTGTTGTGCCTTGTGTCTCTGCTGGACCTGGTGTCTCGCTGTCTTCAACATCCTCAACTACAGTCTGGATTTGTTGTCGACACTCCAACTCACAGGTGGCTGGTTCCTCAGGAAAAGCGATTCGTATTTGAACATCTTCAGGTAGAAATCGGAAGACTTGTCTGATTTCTGGAAAGTATGTTTTCAGGCGAATGATGGCTCCTATCCAACATTCTCCGCAGATCTTCCCTTCTTGGTACAGTTCTGTAAGTTCGAGCGCTGTACCTTCCAGTTTTGCTCGTTTCTGGCACTCTTCCATCGACCACCATCGCTCCATACCGTAAATTGCTTCGTGGTCGTACTCCCAACGATTTTTACTGAGTTCATCACAGAGGTAGTCTAACGCGCTGGTGAAATCCGTCACAGATACTGTATGACTGTATGCACGCCACATGTTTGCTGACTATGTGTACCATGAATGACCGCAGGCCTGTTAATACATCTACGTCTGTATAACTGGAGGGGGTGAGATGTAGGAGGGGATGTGGTTAGTGGTGGGAGGTGTTAAAGCAGTTTCAAGTCAAACTCAGCGATATAAAATTCTTCTTCTTCTTCGTCTTCTTCTTTGTCTTCTTGTTTGTAATGTACTGAGTGTAATGAGTTCTTTTGTTTTGTAATTTGGGTTATTGGTGGTCGGCGCGTCAACATCGCATTTCCCTGAAGCAGAGGGACAGCGCTGTTGACTGTCGAGTCAGTGGGGTTTTTCGTCTTGTAATGGTTCGGATGTAGTATCTAAATAAATGTATTTACCGGAAAATACCAACCTTGTGTTATTGTGTGTCACCGAAAGGCTGATATTTTACATTGGCGACGAGAAGATTTAGAATCCGTTTCACATTAAACGTCGGTTCTAAATACCCACGCGAAATTATTGTGAAAATTGGCAGTGCGGTATAGTGAAGTAGTGAAACGCACAATGGCGGAAAACGTCGGACAGCTACGGGAATTTGACTTAATCAATTCGGACTGGTCGATTTACAAACGCCGGCTGGACAATTATTTTATCGCAAATTCGATAACAAACAACGATCGGAAACGGGCAATATTGCTCAATTTGCTAAGTGAAGATGCATATAAACTTGTATTTGATTTGTGTATACCCGATGAACCAGAAATGAAGGAGTACGATGCCCTAGTGAAAATTATATCAGAACATTTTAAATCCACCAACTTGATATATCCGCAGCGTTACAAATTTTATCGCGCGGAAAAATCGCCCAATGAAACCCCTCGCGAATGGGCTGCACGATTACGGAGTCTCGCGGCTTCATGTGAGTTTGAAACAAACATTTTATCCGTTGTTCTCCGTGATCTGTTCATCATTGGCTACAACAAGGGAGCCGTACAAGACAAGCTGTTGGAGGAGAAGAAAGATGCAAAATTCGATGACGTCATTACGGTGGCGGCGTCTAAATGTGCAGTACTGCAAGAAGGTAACTTCCCGGGGATGTCAGTGAAGTCCGAGCCAGAAATCATGTTTTCACGTAGCCACACAGGTAATACACAATTTAATCAGAGGGGAGGGGGCCATCGGTATGCAGATAACGCGCCGAAAAGGAACCAGCCGCCTGAAAAAGCCAATATACAAACAGCAGGGTTTTCTCGGGCGGTGACAGCACGAAATCAACATTGTACAGTTTGTGGTAGAAGAAATCATGATGCCAAATTTTGCTCGTATAGAGAGTGCTATTGCCATGTATGTTCGATCAAAGGTCATCTAGCGCCTATGTGTCCGTCCAAAAATAAACAGCAGCAGAACGTAAACAAGCACATTTTGCGGTAGCGGGGCCTCTTGAATACTTTTTATTTTGTCCATAGATGTGTGTAATCCTAATTTGTCGATGGTATAACCTAAATAAGAAATACTTTTCTGAAAGAACCTGCATTTTTTTAAAGCTATTTTTAAACCTGCATCTTCTAATATTTGTAACACCGTATTTAGACGGTGTATATGCTCTTTTCGGTCCTTGCCGGTAATCAAAATATCGTCCAAGAATACAATGACGCCCTCCAAGCCTTGCAGTAAGGAATCCATAATTTTTTGAAATTTGGCGGGGATGCTAGCAATACCGTACGGTGCTCTGTTATAATGATACAAGCCCTTATGTGTTGATATGGTCATTAACTCTTTCGAAGCATCATCTAAACATATCTGCTGGTAAGCACTGGAGAGGTCTAATTTTGTGAAGTGAACACCTCCTTGCAATTTAACAAACAATTCGTTTATGCGGGGTAATGGATACTGATCAACTTCTATATAAGGGTTAACGGTTACCTTGAAATCCCCGCACAAACGCACTGAACCGTCATTTTTCAACACCGGTACGATGGGAGTACCCCAGACACTGTAATCTACTGGTGTAATAACCCCCAACTTTTCTAAACGATCTAGTTCAATATCTACTTTCTTTTTAATAGCGAAAGGTAAAGGTCGAGCTCTAAAAAACTTCGGGGTCACGTTTTCAGACTTTAACTTTACCGAAATACACCCCTTAGTGAAAGTACCTAGACCAGGAGAAAACACATCTTTATATCTATTGATCAAACCATTAATATCATCAGGAAACGACAAATAGTTCAAAAATGAGATATTTAATTTGAAGACATTATAAAAATCACGGCCTAATAACGGAGGGCCTGTTGCATTTTGAATTACATATACAAACAGTTCAGCATCCAGATTGTTAAATTTAACTGAACATTTTATGTATCCTACAGGTGTAATTTGATCTCCATTGTATAGATTGAACAATTTGTCAGTGGGAAATAAACGTTTGTATGAGAAATGTTCCAAATAAAAGTTCTCAGAAATTACACTATAGCTCGAACCTGTATCTAACGCAAAAGTGAAACGTCTATCATCTAAGTTTATATCCAAAAGTATAGGACTAACAGAACACTCTAAATTATACAAAGTATACTCGTTCTGTTCTAAAAAGTTTATATTTTCTGGATTATCCTGCACCTCCAAAAACAGCTGCGAACCACTAGTACCAGCAGTAGAAATTTGCTTGTTTACGTTCTGCTGCTGTTTATTTTTGGACGGACACATAGGCGCTAGATGACCTTTGATCGAACATACATGGCAATAGCACTCTCTATACGAGCAAAATTTGGCATCATGATTTCTTCTACCACAAACTGTACAATGTTGATTTCGTGCTGTCACCGCCCGAGAAAACCCTGCTGTTTGTATATTGGCTTTTTCAGGCGGCTGGTTCCTTTTCGGCGCGTTATCTGCATACCGATGGCCCCCTCCCCTCTGATTAAATTGTGTATTACCTGTGTGGCTACGTGAAAACATGATTTCTGGCTCGGACTTCACTGACATCCCCGGGAAGTTACCTTCTTGCAGTACTGCACATTTAGACGCCGCCACCGTAATGACGTCATCGAATTTTGCATCTTTCTTCTCCTCCAACAGCTTGTCTTGTACGGCTCCCTTGTTGTAGCCAATGATGAACAGATCACGGAGAACAACGGATAAAATGTTTGTTTCAAACTCACATGAAGCCGCGAGACTCCGTAATCGTGCAGCCCATTCGCGAGGGGTTTCATTGGGCGATTTTTCCGCGCGATAAAATTTGTAACGCTGCGGATATATCAAGTTGGTGGATTTAAAATGTTCTGATATAATTTTCACTAGGGCATCGTACTCCTTCATTTCTGGTTCATCGGGTATACACAAATCAAATACAAGTTTATATGCATCTTCACTTAGCAAATTGAGCAATATTGCCCGTTTCCGATCGTTGTTTGTTATCGAATTTGCGATAAAATAATTGTCCAGCCGGCGTTTGTAAATCGACCAGTCCGAATTGATTAAGTCAAATTCCCGTAGCTGTCCGACGTTTTCCGCCATTGTGCGTTTCACTACTTCACTATACCGCACTGCCAATTTTCACAATAATTTCGCGTGGGTATTTAGAACCGACGTTTAATGTGAAACGGATTCTAAATCTTCTCGTCGCCAATGTAAAATATCAGCCTTTCGGTGACACACAATAACACAAGGTTGGTATTTTCCGGTAAATACATTTATTTAGATACTACATCCGAACCATTACAAGACGAAAAACCCCACTGACTCGACAGTCAACAGCGCTGTCCCTCTGCTTCAGGGAAATGCGATGTTGACGCGCCGACCACCAATAACCCAAATTACAAAACAAAAGAACTCATTACACTCAGTACATTACACTTCCCCCCTACAAAAAAAAGGTTTATTCATACATCAATCGTTGCACTGGTTTCACTTGCCTTTTAGGCCGATTCACTAAATCACCAGCACTATCCAACATTCCCGGAGGAGTTGTCAAATCTACCGTCTCAATTTCAGATTCATTAGTTTCAAGATGTGGGTCTTCATTTTCAGTAATATGACTTTCGTTAACAACGGTTTTTTTAATTTGATTTAAATGCCTTTTCCACATTAAACCACCTAATAATGGAATTCGAATGAGATAGGTAGATTTGCCAATTCTTTTATTAACGACCCCTCGTATCCACGAAGGTTTCTGAGGATTTCTATAATCTCTAACAACAACATTTTCATGTATATCAAATGTTAAGAACCTTTTACCACCATGGTAACTCTTCTGTGATGATCCTAGACTTGAATGCACTTGCTACCTTCTCCACACCTGGTGCTACAGCGGTTCCCGTTGCTTCCAATCGTCTCTTCCGTCGCCTTTGATTGTCTGCTCCCTGATCAGTTACAGATGTTGATGATGCATTGGCTTCACACCGTCTCCCACCCACTCTATCACTTTGGTTGTCTGCATTATGATCGAGCGTTGGTTGACCGTTGCTTCCCGATGTTGATGGTGTTGGATCATTGCTACTTCCAACCCTTCGCCTTTTGCTGCTCGACACTACATCAAATCTAAACGGACAGCTCTCTTTTTTGTGACGGCTAAGCGATGACTTCGATGCAAAAAGTTTGTAACACAATGGACACTTCATTTTACACAACACAGCAAATGTTCGCCTTTGTAGTCTATACCGATTTTTTCATATGCCTAATACTTTCAAGAGTTGCAGCTGTACTAACCTCCTTCCTTTTTAAAGCCATCTATATTCATCGCTGATGGAGGTTATCCCCCACCAAACCTGTTTACTATTTTTTCTTTCTGCTTGATTTTCACTTCAAGTTCATTGAATCTTATTGAACCCCATCAAACCGGTTCACATCCGCTCAAACAGGTTTCTCAGGTGCATGACCATCATTCAACAGTTTATTGAACTCGATCAAACCGGTTTACTCTTTTTTCATTCTGGTTCCCTTGAACCTATACTGAGAACCCAATCACCTCCACTCAAACCGGTTATCAATTAATGGTCTAGGAGTGTGGCATTCGGAGAGCAAGTTCATTGAATCTTCTTGAACCCCATCAAACCGGTTCACATCCGCTCAAACAGGTTTCTCAGGTGCATGACCATCATTCAACAGTTTATTGAACTCGATCAAGCCGGTTTACGCTTCTTTCATTTTGGTTCCCTTGAACCTATACTGAAAACCCACTCACCTCCACCCAAACCGGTTATCAATTAATGGTCTTGGGGTGTGGCATTCTTATTGGAGAGAGGTTTAATTATGTTCTAAGACGGCGGTGGGAGGATATACTACATTCTAATACATCAGAGAGGTGGCTATATTTGTGAAGAGAGGGGGGTGGGGCGATAATGGTGGGGGGTCTACAGGCGTGGAGAGTGGGAGGTCTGTTTCAGAATTTGTGGAGAGGGGGTATGGGTGGGGGGGCTAATGGTGGGGGGTCTACAGGCGTGGAGAGTGGGGGGTATGTTTCAGAATTTGTGAAGAGAGGGGGTATGGGTGGGGGGCTAATGGTGGGGGGTCTACAGGCGTGGAGAGTGGGGGGTATGTTTCAGAACTATCTTTTACACTCTACTCGCAGCACATTCGGAGGAGAAAAGGGAATGTCTATGTTTCTAAATGGCGCGACAACGCAATATGTTGGCTATTACAACAGGCTATCAACCTAAATTGATTGATACCGCTAACAGGTAGAAAAACCATTAGGTTACATCAAAAGGTAGTATTTCACGTCCCTGATGTAGAACTTTGCGATGCCCATTATCTATTTAATTAGTGTAACCAAAATAAAAAGACGCTGAAAGAATTTAGATTCGAAATTATCAAATCATACCTTGAAATAACTCCAGATCAAAAAGATGGGAGAAAATTCGTGAACTACACGCATATCACTAAGATTATGCCGTCGAAAAGGAGTAGGTTAAATGCAAGGCACGTTTTAGAAGCGATACCGGCACCAGAAACTGTAAAAGGTAAAAGAAAAATGTTCAAACTATTTAAAAACTGCTACCTAACAAAAAAAAGAAAAGAAGCTTCATGGCACTGTCGCGATTGTTTGGGAAAACCGTCACTGGTGTAGCTCTCCTGCATCTGTTTCCAGGTTTGGCATAGTACGTAACTTATGTAATGAGGCAGAGCATGTGACAATGTTTTTTTTTATCTTTATGTCCGAATATATTTTTTTGTTTAAATCGTATTTTTGGTATGTTCACTTGTTTAACCATAACTAATAAACTTGTGTCTTGATTGTTTTTTTATTATATCTAGTGTCCTACGTGTGCGAAATAGGTGCGTAATTGGACATGACGTCATAATAACAGACATTTTTTTAATCATCTTACGAAAAATTCCATTTTAAATGCTATTTGTTTCATTCGACTATGTATTATATTAAATAATTTATAGAAGTGATGATTTGAGCACACCCCAACATTTTATAGTGTCCAACCAGAAAACAGTTGCTTGACGTGATATGGCGTCAATGTCCGCGAACGTGTTAAAAGCGTGATTACTGCATTACATACTTCTGGAACAAAGTTTCCGATTGTAACTCGTGATAGTCTACTGAGAAATTCCAAGAGTTTGTAGGAGTTTCCACTCGCTAAACATTGTAAAGTAATTCCAAGGCGAATTTTGAAGTAATCGGACTTCTCATATGCGTCTTCCTTCGAAATCAGCGAGGCAACTTAATATAAATTTTGTTTTATTATTTATTTTACATAAATTAAACAAATTATACATACCTTTTCGTCTAATTCTGCGAATTTCTGAAATGGCAAACGAGTAAAATTTTGGAACTCCCCGTCAACAGTTAATAATTCGGTCAACAATTTATTTTCTATGTCAAAGTCAGATCTGTTTAATAATGGCGTTTTCACCCAGTACCTTTTTTTCTGTATTTTCGTTATATTGATATTGAGCTGCCTTTTAACAATATAAAGACACAATTACACCATTTAACACAGTAAAACTATTGCAGTAGTCGTGTCCCCCACCAAACAGTAGTGTTGTTATCGCAGTGGACTGTTGCGTGAAACTGCCGCTTTAGACCTAGTTAACGTGTGTGTACTGGTACTGGTTGTGACTGATTACCTGACCGAGTGGAATGTTGTGCAATGTTACTTATCTTCTGGCTACAAACAGTGGCATCCAGCGTTTGACGGTTGGTCGTAGGCGGGGGAAACTACGTCCAAAATTTTTGAAATAAGTCCTGTTTACTTTCAATAACGCCTCAGGACAATTACAACCGAGTGTACACCTAACTTCAGGGTGGTGGGTGGTAAACATGGCTTCAGAAATCATACACCATCTAGATTAGAGCAAAATAATAATTGATAATAGTTCTACAGGCTTCTCGGCATAAGCCATATGCCCTCTACATGATATTATTCAAACCGAGCTATGGCCGATTTTTCTACATAAAACATTGCGACTGATACTAGCCGCGAACTCTTTTGCACAGTATTAGGGTGCTTATCAGACTGGTACGACCGAGTAGTCTCTTATAGCAGTTATCGTAAGTGACTGTGACTTAGTGAGCTTAGGCCCCAAGAAGTAGGCGAAAGTTTGTCCTGGTTAGATTGCAGTCTTTTACATCAATAAGTGCATTAGTTGTAGAATCGCATCATACCGATGAGTCGTACGAAGAACATCTGTCGTAAGACCCGTCCAACGAAGAGGAACAGTAAGAAAGGAGTTCGGCGTTCAAGATTGTATGGACCCGAGATCCGGACTAAATTGTTATATTCTGACTCAACATCTTTTGTCACTGGAACATCGACCACATCTTATGGCTGGGTTTATGGTATTGAGGTTGACTTTAAAGCTTCTCTCATGCTCCATTTACTACCAGAGAAGACTAGAGAGATCAAGTTATTGAAAGCCGTCAACTACATTACGTGCTACTTGTATCCAGATGACGAGAAATCTGTAGTATCGCTCAAGTACACAGCTCCGGTAACGAACAACTATTACCCGAACACCGCGACAATAGCCGGCACTAGTACGGGGGACCCACGGTCATTGTTTTGGAGCGCTGTCATTATACAAGATCAAGATGGCGACACAGGCGACACAGTTAAGTTTAACAACCACGCAGAAGTCAGGAGATTTACATCCAGAAGAAATTTTAAGATCGGAAATGAATCCAGTATTTTACGGTTTACGACTGTTTGGACACCCCAAGAGCCGTCCGAACAGGAGTGGATTGGAGTACAGGCATCTGGTGATTCCTCCAAGGTATATAAGATCTACGTGAAATTCTATCTGAAATTTTATTTTTATGTTATTTTACTGAAGTTTTCTCAGTTACAAATACATATAAAATGATCCATTATTGCTGTGTTCCTCAGTGTTCTTCTTGGATAAAAAGAAACCCTGCATCAAGTTTCCATACGTTTCCTAACGCAAAGTTCTTGTAGAAAGTTGGGAACTAAGGAGCCTGTAGATCAGCGACAAATGTGCGTCAGATTGTTGAAGTTAGGAAAGAAACCATCTGATCGCATGACGGTGTGCTCCTTGCACTTCAATGAAAATTATTTCCCAATCCCTGGCGCAGTTTGGAAGGGACAGCAAGATGATCCGCTTTTAGTGAATGGAGATGAGATAATGCCCGAGAGTTACACATAGCCGATACTCAATCAAGCCATTAAGCGCGCCCAGGTTAAAATGCAGTACTTTTACCAATTGGCTCCAACATATTTTACAATCCCTCAGAAATGTAGGTGTTCGATAATATTAATCTAATAATGGTATCAATCATTATCTATAGGGACAGTTGGGGTACAGTGGAACAAGGGGTACAATGGAACAACAGCTATAACTAATTCAAATTTCAAACGCATTCCGCGCCTTCGCTCTGCCTAGTTACAGCTTCACAAGCGCCACGTTATGACACAGCTAGTAATCGCCACATTGTGATAACAGAATTTTAACAGAGTGATTACCGCTTGGAGTAGTCTAAAGTTAAAATTAATTTTCGGAGAGTTTTCATTCTTACAGAAAAATTAGTTGTAACAGGTGTGTGGTATTTTTTTGTGTATAAATATCAATCATTTTAGCTGTTAAATACAGCAGCAGAGTTTGAGGTGTGAAACATAACCTATAATTTTTAAGTCTTATTTGAAATGTTCGAGGCCTATGGGGCACAATGGAACGAGGTACCGTGGAACAGTGTTTCATTGTGCCCCGTCTTCCGTTGTGCCCCGTGCTCTATAGTACCAGATTGATTCAATTTGTTTTTGCTGCAGATTTTGAAATAATAATGGTGAGAAATCGTGAAAGGAAAACTGACAGAGGCATGCATAGTGGAACTAGTATGCGGGAAGCTGTAGAGTTGGTAGAAGGTGGTGTGAGTTTGCGAGCCGCTGCTGAGTTAAAAAACGTCAAGAGCATTACGTTGCATAGATATGTTCAAAAAAGAAAAAGAGCAGAGGTCGGGAAAGAAATACCAATGACACCTAATTATGCAGTTAATAAGAGATTTTCAAATGAACTCGAGGACGGATTGGAAGAATATCTGATCACGTGTGCGAAAATGTGATATGGGCTCGATACTGTTGGAACAAGACATTTGGCCTATGATGTGGCAAAGTTCCATAAGCTGAAGATTCCTCAAGCCTGGGAAGAGCAGAAAATGGCTGGCACCCTGAAATAAGGCTTCGTAAGCCAGAGGCCTGCAGTCTATCGAGAGCAACGTCTTTCACCAGGCACAATGTACAAATGTTTTTTGACAATTTGTTTGTCATTCTACAGAGGCACCCAAGTTTCGGAGACGGAACAAGAATTTTTAGTTTAGAAGAAACTGGGTCGAGCACAGTTCAGAGGCCAAAAAAAGTGTTCGCGTCGAAACCATCCAGGCAGTTAAACAAAATCACTAGTGCTTAGCGAGGAACCTTAGTGACCACTTGTTGTATGGTTTCGGCCACTGGATCCGCATTGCCACTAGCAATGGTGTTTCCAAGAAAAAATTTCAAAACTCATATGTCAACAGGGGCGCCTCCTGGCACATTACGTCTTGCTCAGCCTACTGGCTGGATGACTGGCGATTTATTCGCAGATGTTATAAGGTACTTTATACAAATGACTACTTCTACGAAAGATAATTTAACGCTCATTATCATGGACAACCATGAAAGCCATCTTGCTCCAGAAGTCTTGAACATTGCAAAAGACAACGGAGTGATTCTTCTCACTATACCTCCGCACACAAGTAACAAAGTACAAGCACTTGATGTTTCCGTATTTGGACCGTTCCAAAATTTTTACAAAGCTGCGGCAGGTTCCTGGATGATGCGGCACCCAGGGCAGACTCTGAGTATTTATAATGTGGCTGAACTTGTAGGACAGGCATTCGACAAGGCTATGACACCATCCAACGTAAAATCTGGATTTAAAAAGACCGGAATTTTTCCCTTTGAACGAGACGTCTTCACTAAAGATGAATTTCTTGTAAGTGAAGTAACAAACAGGCCATTGACTGAGAATCCAACCCAATCTGGGCATCTTAAGATACCTACTGTTGATGATCAACAACCTTCCACCTCAAGAGCTGTACTTCAAGCAGTTGATAATCAGATGAAAAGTCCTTTGGAATTCAGGGACTATCCTCGAGCTGGGCCCAAAAAGAACACCAGTAAAAGAAAGAAAGGAAAGAGTCTGATATTGACTGACTCTCCTGTGAAGAATGAAATAGAAGAACGTGCACAGGAAAGAGAAGAGAAGAAAAAACGGAAGGCAGATAAGACTGAAAAAACAGCTAATATAAGGAGAAGCAAAGTTGAGAAAGTGAACAGAGCACCAGATTTTTCTACTTCAATAGCCAATTTAGATGATGAAATATCTCCGAACCAATCCAGTGATGATGAAATGGACCTACCAGTGTACACATTCAAAACTCCAAAACCTAAGGATTTTGTCTGAAGTTTTCCCAGAAGCAAATAAAACATTTTGTTGGTGAAATTTGGACAGATTTGGACGAAAATATCGAATATTGTATTAGTTATATGCGTCACAGTGCGAAAATAGATAACTTCTATTTTCCCCTGGAACCGGATATGGCAATGGTATCAATGCTGGATATAGAGCTTGTGCTGCCACGTCCAAATGTGACAGGAAAGACAAAGCGTCAAAGTAATATCTATTCTTTTCCGCAAAAAATTTTAAGCAAATTCAAACTTGGCTAATGTATGGTTTCTATATAGGTTCATTTCAAGATGTATTATTCTTGTTCCAATGTACCCCAGATGCTGTTCCATTGAATCCCAGACGTGGGGCACATCGAAACAAAGGAAGGCTTTCACAAAAACTAAAATCTTTTAGGTTTAAGATACATTTTTGATCTCGTCTTTGTTGTCACTTGATAGTTCAAGGGCTGTTCTTTATTGTCCATGAGAAGTATCATTAAAATACAAAGTATAGTTTTGAGAAAAAATTGAAATGACTTTTTTGTTCCACTGTACCCCAACTGTCCCTATATAAATTTGCCAACAGTTTCTCATGATGGAAGTGCAGGGCAATCTAGAACTTTTAGAAGTAGACCAAAACCAAACACAAGTGATATAACAGAGACACTTACCATATGTGAAAATTATAGCACTTCTGAACTCACACAAGGCAACCGCTGTTCCCCTTCAAGGCCTAGTAACAGAAATATTGGTATTCAAGTGAATACACCAAAAGTTTTAACTTTATGCGAACTCATAGATAGTGATTAGTGAAACTAACCCATTACCGCCTGGTGTGCCATCGAACTATTTTATTTTGGTCCTTTGACGTAGGGAGACTGGGGCTGATTGTGACAGGGGTAGGTAGTTACAGCAGCTGTAGTATTTGAATAGAGAACGCTATATTAACGCTAGAGAGAGACAAATGACCAGGCCATCATCGGATAGCACGCCGCGAGAGCCAGTGACGCTAGCAAGATTGAGAGGGGAGTACGTGCACATCGCCATCAGAATTGCAGGTTAGTAACATTTTTGATTTTTCGTAATATTGGTCTCTAACATGTTTTCAATAATATCAAGAGTTGAGTGTTGCTGTAATTGTATGCTCCAATAATGTCTTCTTGCTACAAAAGCTACATTTATACGGCTATTTTCATTCACTTTTTTGCTACTCAACATTGAAAAGTTCATTTAGGTGTCGGGGCTAAAAGTTACATTTTCTTGGGGTAGGTTGTTACATGTCACAGGTGTCGGGGCTAAAAGTTACATTTTCTTGGGGTAGGTTGTTACATGTCACTATCTGCCCCATAGTATTTGTTGTGGACTATTTATTATTACAAGGATTAAACATTTTGGTTTTTTTTAGGACGAGGACATATAAAAGAAAATCTGAGCGTGGGAGAATATCCAAAGACACCTATGATAAAGCAGCAGATATTTTAGAACAGGACAAAACTAAAACAATTCGTGGCATCGCGAAGGACTTTGGACTATGTCATATGTCACTAACAAGATATTTGAAGAAACGAAAAGGAGCAAAAGAAAAAGGCATTTCTATGGAATCTATTACAGTCGGATACCAGAAGAACAGACAAGTTTTTAACGATGAAAAAGAGGCCTTGTTGGTGAGTTATATAATCAAATGTAGTCAGATCTACTATGGATTGACGCCAAAAGATGTCAGGATATTGGCATTTAATTGTGCACTCAAGTACAATGTTGCAATGCCACAATCGTGGCTCAAAAATAAGGAAGCAGGAGTCGATTGGCTGACAGCGTTTTTAAAACGCAACCAATCTCTATTTATAAGATCACCAGAGGCTACTAGTATGAGCAGAGCTACATCATTCAATAGAACAAACGTTGATCTCTTCTTTACTAATTTGGCAGATGTGATGGATAGATATAAATTCCCTTTGTCACGCATATGGAATGTTGATGAGACTGGTATTACCACAGTTCAGAAACCTAGGAAAATCTTGGCTCCAAAAGGAGTTAAACAAGTTGGTTCCATCACATCTGCAGAGAGAGGAACCCTTGTCACACTCGGCGCAGCAGGAAATGCTGTTGGAAATTCGGTGCCATGTATGTTTGTCTTCCCACGAATCAAATATAGGAATTATTTTGATCGCGATGGACCTCCAGGCTGCATTGGCGCTGGCAACTCGAGTGGATGGATGACTGGAGTGGAATTCAGAATATTCATTAAACATTTTATTGAACATGTGAAACCATCCCCATCCGATCCTGTGCTGTTATTATTGGACAATCATTGCTCGCACTTGGATATTGAAGTTATTGAAACAGCTAAAGAAAGTAATGTGGTATTACTATCCTTCCCACCACATTGCTCTAATAAGCTACAGCCTATGGATGTGGGGGTTTATTCGCCCTTTAAAAATTACTTCGCTACCCAACAAGATGCTTGGCTTAGAAGCAATCCGGGTAAAACAATGACTATTCACGATATTCCATCTATTGTAAGTAAAGCTTTACCCTTGGCACTCAACCCTGTTAACATCATCAATGCATTTAGACAGACTGGGATTGCACCATTTAATAAAGATATTTTTCAAGATGAAGACTTCCTCTGTGCTTTCGTTACTGATAGACCACTCAACGTAACAGCTGACTCGGACCTTGAAAATATTGCTGTTAGCACTCATTCATCTTCACCTCATTCACACTCGTCAACGCAGAACACTACACCTTCTATTCCCAAATCAATCGAAGAAACCTCTGAAACAGTGGATTCAATAGCAACATGTAAAAGCTCCATTCATGGTGAACCAGTTGCTAGTTCTAGCGGAGGTCTGCCTCAGATAAAATGTACTTTTTCCCCTGAGATTATACGGCCTTATCCTAAAGCAGCTGCAAGAAAGAACAAGAACAGACGAAAAACTCGCAAGTCAGCAATTTTAACTGATACCCCAGAAAAAGACGCATTGGCACTGGAACAGACTAGTAAAAAAAGACAAACAACAGAACAAGGAGGGGCTGGTAAAGGGAAAAAAATAGCTAAAAAAACAGAGAAAAAATATGTCAAAAGGAAAGTTCTACAGGACTCTGACGAAGAAAGTGTAGAAGATGATAGTTTTTGCCTGGTATGTTGTGAACCATTTGAACAGAGTCGAGCTGGTGAAGAATGGGTGCAGTGTGTTATCTCTAAGAAATGGTCACACGTCAGATGTGCTAAAGGGAATATGGTTACTTACGTATGTTTGAATTGCGAAAGCGATTGTTCAGACTAGTGAATGAACTCCTTTGTTTAGCTTCAAACTGTTTTCATCTATTAAAAGGAGAGGAATATTTAATTTCTGATTTTTTAGTTAGGCAATACCTGCCGTTTCATTTATTTTATGTAAGACAGAACTCTACAGTTTTTGTTTGCGGTCAGAAGTTATTTTATGTTCATGTTCGCTGATGAGACTCTGAAAACATAGTTTTCCTAAGTTTTTACTTAAGACATACGATTATAATTTCATCATAAATCAGACTTTCCAAACATGTGTTGTCATAATGCTGCCTTTAATATATTGTTTAAATGAAACCATTGTCTTTTTATCCAAACTAAGCAAATGCATGGTGATTTTTCCTAGCCTAGCGTAATAAAATTCGTTTGTCTCATGCTGTCACATTTTGCCCCTTGTAGTGTAACAACCAGCTCCTGGCATGGGGTTGGAAGTTACATGTGTCATTTTTCACAATTTATTCCTTTATGAGACTTCTGACAGGCTGGCATCTCAAATTCTTTAAAAATTTATAACCGTAATAGTAACTCAATTAACCAAACCTATAACTGCACAAAATTTTCAAAAAAACTAGAAACTGTGGCACTTTGTTGAAAAAATGTTACAACCAGCCCCAGTCTCCCCTACTGAGATATGCAACCAGTATTACTGCGCTGCTAAAGATATTGTCTGCTAGATCATTGAGTCTAAACTGTCAGTTGTTTTTTTTGATTGTTGATATTGTGCTCTCAAGCGATCGTGGTTTTGTGAAATTGGACGATAGAATACCGTAGGTTGCTTATATTATCTTCATTCAAGGCACCAATTACATGATATTTCATAGTTACTATCTAGTTTTATCAATTCATGGTTATTTGCCATGTTGCCAAAAACCTGCATTTTGTTCATACCACCTTCTGATTGTAGTCGTTCCATATAAGGAACACTAGGTTTATACATATCACTTTTTCAGTCTGACCCTTCAAGAACTCCCGATATCATAAAGACTGAAAATGTCTGGGAAGGTGTGGTATCTGACATTTGTACAATTCCACCTGATCCAGCTGACGGTTGCATACCTGAGGAAGATTCTGCAGATGAAGAAGCAGGAGGTCTTATGGATAATTTGTCGGGCCGACAACTTCAAGCCCAAGCTGAAGCGCAGCAGCGCGAGGTTGTCTAGAGAAAGAAGAGTTAAAAGCAGTAATGATGATTTTCAAGACTTGTTTGGCAGTGAGGACGATTTACCTCTAAGCACCATTGTTACAAAGGAATGTGCTATTACTAATAAACATAAATTTGTTTGGTCCAGATCAGATATTATTTGCACAGAGCCGATGTTTACAGAGAGGATTTTTTGAGGTATCGTAATGCATTTGAAAAAATATTTGATGATGAAATTTTTGAATTCATAGCAGAGCAGAGTAATTTGTAGGCTGCATATAAAAATTGTAATCCATCTTCTAACATAACTGCAAATGGGATGAAATGTTTTATCGCAATTCTCATTGTTTCGGGCTACAACCAACTACCTTCAAAAAGGTGTTTTTGAGATTCGGCACCTGACATGAGGAACCAGATGGTGTATCAAGCTATGAGAAGGGATCGGTTCGATACAATAATGCGTTATATGCATTTTGCAGACAATAATGAACTGGACACACAAGATAAGATGGCAACTAAGATTCAAATATCATTTCATACAGAACGTGAGATCGACTACGATGAAAGCATGATTGAGTACTATGGACGCTACGAATGTAAACAATTGATCCGTGGTAAACCAATTGATTTAGCTACAAAAGCATGGTATACTACAAAATCTGGTTATCTTATAGACTTTGTAATATATTAAGGCACCATACCAGGAGTGAAAACAAGTGACCAAAAGCCTGTCGGCAAAGCATTAACTCCTCTTCTGAAATCTATTGTTCACTTCAGTCCAGAGACGAGAGCACTTCTATTCCGATTTAACTTCGACAATTTGTTTACATCTATGTCCTTTCTCATTTACTTGGATTCGCATGGCTTTGGTGCAACTGGAACGATGCGTGAAAATCGAGTTCCGAAAAACTGCCCCCTAAAAGCAGTAAAAAGTATGAAGGAAGAAAAAAAGGGGAACGACTCATCAATAATTATTACAGGATGAATGGATAATTCTGTGGTAACTGTAGAATCCATTTGTCATGGAGTAAACGCTACAAGATCTGCAACAAAATACTCAGCTGCAGAAAAGAAATACATTATTAATGAAAGACCAGCGAATATCGCGACTTACAGTAGTTTTATGTGTGGTACTGATCCGATGGATGCGAATTTGAATGTCCACAGAATTGGCGTGAGAGGTAAAAAATGGTGGCAGGAACATGGGGTTAGGTTGACTTCAGGAGACAGATTGCGGACTGCTGGCTAACAAGGTATCAGAATCCCCAAAGCACTGTGGACGTCGTCAAAGCACAGGATCAACGTCGGCGAGGGTTCTACCAGCAATACGATACGACCGTTTGGATGACTGTTGAATATGTCCCCAATGGAAAGAGAAGGAGATTTGCAGGTGATCGTCATAAAGGTAGTGCCGTTCGAACCCAATGCCAAAAATCTGGAGTGGGACTGTGTGTAATTTCTGAATTTCATTGGCAACAGATGTAGTATCTGCATTGTTTTATGAAATAGTCTTTTTGTTTTATTGAGATTCTTTGCGGTTTTTATGTCCTAGTGTTCCGTATAATATGGCACTGTCAATATTTCCAATATGAGAACTATTTCCATGAATTTTTGCTATTGTCATTATTTTCTGAGGATTTTTACTCAGAAAAATAGCAAAAAACATAATTCGTCAGAAAAAATAATTCAGGCGAAGAAACTCTACTGACAATTTTGGATGTCATTGTGGTAATATTTGAAAAACACCAGGGTGTGCTGAGAAAAAACAGGCAACGAATTGCGTTGCAGTTTACTAATTTAAAACCGGTCTAACATATGTAACTCTTGGTTCTCTGTTTGGATTTAAGCCAGAATTAGCCAAGACTTATATTTATGAGTTAATTAGATTTAGCAAACATTTTAAAACCGCTAATCTGTTTCCCTCCAAAGAGCAAAATATTAAGGAATATGCCAATGTGTTTTAATTAATTTCGGGATGTGAGAGTAGATTGCACTGAAATTTATGTGCAGGCGCCAAAGTGTTTGTGTTGTAGGATTAGGTTTTAATCACAGTATAAGTCTAACCTTAGTGTGAAATTCATGACAGAAGTTTCTCCAGGCGGCCTGATCACATATATTAGCAAACCATATAAGGTTATATTCGAAGACTGTAACATAATATCGTTGTTGGATGCTGATGGAGATGCCATTGAACCTGTCCACATCTCCACGTCACGACGTCGTCAATGTAGAACGGTGCGGTGTCGCAGCAGAGCGCGTTGCTACGACGTGCTAGTATGGTACGGCAATGTCACCGTGAAACGCCACGTCTAACGTCGTCGCCGGTGTGTGAATAGTGCTATTGGCTACGAATAGCTACGATGCACTCGCTCAATTAATGTTATATTGCGATTAGTTGTGAATAGAAGATATCGGAGAATATAGAGTATAATTTATTGATTTCGCTTGTTGAAGAACATCCAGTGCTTTGCCACAAGACAATAGATGATTTCAAGGACAGAAACTTAAAAACAGAAGGGTGGAAGAATGATTGTCGAAACATTTTTCCTAATTTTGACGACAAAAACAACAAAGAAAAAATTAAGCTACTAGGTAAGTACATGCTTATTTTATTAGTTACATTATACAGGGTTACTGGTAATATGTCACGATCCCTTTAAAGGGTGATAGGGGAGGTCATTGAAATTTACTATTAAATGACATAACTATGGGGCAAAAGTCCACCATTTTTGTGATATTTACGATTTTATCATTTTGCAGACAACCCGTGTATCGACGACTTCGAAAACTATTTAATACAAAACAAACGTATGCAAACGTTTTTTTTCTTCGTTTTTTACGTTTTATGTTTTTTATTATTTCCTATTTGTGGGCAGTCCAGTTGACCATAAATAGCATGAAAGAAAGAACAGTAATTAAACATGCTAAAATAAGGGCGTCCAAATAAAAGACTGTGGAACTTTATCTACGTAATCTTTTAAAAGTATTTACATGCTACTGGCTATCCAATAAGATATAAAAATCGCACATAGGTTCAAGAAATTAGTCGGAGAAATCAAATGATTGAGCAAAAGACAAAACATTGTCAAAGTGTAAAATAAAATGGGCATTTTATCAATCGTATGGGCATAGTTCAAAAGTATTAAATTACATTATATTCAAATTATTGCATACTTTTAAATTAAATCTCATGCTTTTTTCAAAATTACTGTGAAGTTATGCATTAAGGAACACATTTGCTGGCCATTTGCACTTCAATCATCATTTGTACTATCATTTAGCAAAAGTAGGTACTTTACCTGTACGAAGGTAATTCTAAAAAGATGATTTTATTACTGCGACGGCCCACACTTTGGAGCGAGCGACTATGATTAGTTTCATATGAAAGAGAGAAATAACGTACTCTCTACCAATCGTAATGGATGCTGGGGTGCTTTATTTGAGAGCAATGTGTTACAATTTTATTTGGATTTGCTAGTGGACTTGTCTATGTGACCCGGAAAGTAACTGGACTTGTGATCGATTGCTCTCCTGTCGATTTGTATTGAAGGACTATGACTGCAAACGAACGTCCTTTACGGAATTCTTATTCCAATGAGGAGTATGCTGATATGTTTTTATGGTCAGCCTCCCGCAAAGGCTGAAAGCCGATGGTGCTGTAGAAGCGCTGCGAGAGGATAAGTAATGGTGCATGTTGGATTTGAAACGCTGCAGGTTGTAGCCGTCGGGAAACAAATTCCCCGGTAGCTCATTCCACAGCGTCGAAGTTCTCCAAAAGAAGGAATGCTGGAGGAGACTGGTTCGGGGAGTAGAGATCTCGACCTGGTAAGGATGGGCTCTCAGAGCCTCTCTAGTAATCTTCGTTCGAACAGCCTTTGGTGTTATTATCTGGAAGAGCTCACTCGAACATCTTCCGTGATAAAATCGGTAGAACAGATGCTCCAGGCTGTGGAGGTCCTTTGTGAGGTTAGGCGTACCGATCAATCTAGTTGCTCTCTTTTGCTTTTCTGTTACGGATATTGCGATGGTGATGCGGCAGCTGCTCGTCACGAATATCTGCATAGATTTCCTCATCACCGAAGACCTGCCCAAAGATCCCCAGGGAAAAGTCGGGTCAGGCTCCTTCTCAACCTCCCAAAGCACCTCAGCCCAGTGCAGCAAGAAAAGTAAATCGCTCATACGTTAGCACCTCCCACAGCCACCCAGCTGCCCCTCAAACCACCCAAACAAGACCAGCAGTCCCAAGGAATGTCCCCTTCAATCTTGAAGAGGTAATTGCTCTAGCCATCCGCAAGGCTGTAGCTGAAGTTACAGCTAAAATAGCCCAGAATTCGCAATGAGCAGCCCCAACTCTCAGAATTCTAAATTGGAATGCGAAAAATGTTCGCAATAAAACAGTTGAATTGCAACACCTTCTCATGGAACACTCTGTAGATATTGCGTTATCACAGATACTTTCCTTCCTCCCACGCATTCCTTCTTCGTTCCAAGCTACAGGATCCATAGGTTGGACAGGCCCGTAGGCAAGCAGGGGCGGCGGAGTCGCTATTCTCGTGAAAAACACTCGCCTATACTTACGGTGATTTTCAAAGAGCTTCAGTTGGTATTGAAGTTAACACCACGCCTTCCCCAACTAGAGTTATTTGTCTATACTTTCCCCCGACTGTCGCAAATCTGGATTGTATTCCGAATTTCTTCAGTTCAAACTGCTTGGTGATTCCAACTCGAAACACAGCTTGGGGATGTGCGAACACAAACATGAAGGGCAGGATCCTGCTCACTCACGTCACAAATCCTCACCTCACGATCGAAGTTCCAATCAAGCCAACCTTCATTCCCGACAACGAAAATTCTAGACTTGGCGGTCACTAATAGAGATCGCTCAGCCGTGATGCCTGGGTGGTCGACGATCTGTCCGCTGACCATCTTCCAGTTATGATGCAAGTTGACTGCACTCCCACTAAAACGCCAGTCACCCTCTCTAAAGTTGACTGGCTACTTCTCAGATTTAAACTCGAGACCCTGCCCCTTCGATTGCCCTAACATTGTCAGCACTGCTGATATCGATACCGCAGTCGAAAAACTTACACTCAGCATAAATGCCGCCACTGAGTGCGCAACGGTCACCTTTCCTAAATCTGAGAATTCTCCACCCCTCCCGACCGATTATCTTAACCCATTGGTTGCCATGTTCCAAAATCGGAAACTAATCATAGTTAGCCTCCAACAAGTAGATGGCGCTGTCGTCGGGTTAACCAGATTTACATGTGGTTTCGACTGCATTCATTTATGAGTTTGCGATCTATTTTGTGGTGAATGTGTTTACATTTCTTGCACAAGATAATATTCAAAACGAAATTTATTACTACCTCCTATTGTCTATAAATAACATATTATTCAGTTGCTAAATCTGACAAATATTGTCGCTTTTTTGTTTTCATTATCATCTTCTAAGACGTCTAGTAACACGAAAAATTTAAGTTAACTTTTTGATTTCTCGTTTTGTCACATTTCCTTCACGTTCCGATTTTGGAACATGGCCAGATTTGAAATCTAATTTTTGTAATTTCTGCCTTCAGACAAAATGAACGTGAAAAATGTTTACAGAAAGAAGAAAAATTGCGTTTCAACAAGTTTGTTGGACAAAATTAGTGAAAAGAAATTTGATTCAGCTGATATATACATTACACCTCCTTCAAATGACTCAGAAGGTGACTCCAAAGGGTCCGATGCCGATGATTTTGATGAATTTGCAAACAAATTTTCATCGAAAATACTTGCCGCCCCGGCTGAAGCATCTCTGAAAGTACATGGAAATGAGATAATAAGCAGCAGGACCCAGCACAAGCAAAATTTTGCAAACAAGCTTTCTAAAAGAGGCAGAGGGTAGAAATTCAACTCTAAATTCAACGAAGCGGACCAGTTTAAAAGCACGCCGAAGCTAAAGGCTTTTAAGCTACCAAACCAAACCAACCAAACAACAAGTCTTTTATCTAAAATCTAATCTCAAACCACACAAAAGAGAAAAGATGGCAGAAGAAGCAAAAAAGGTTTACACTATCGAGGAAGTCAGAAAGATAGCTCCCAATTACAAGGGAAATGTCAAAAACTTTGACCCAGCGAAAGTGGGAACCAAGAAAACGACTCCAGCTAAGTCTAAGGATCCGCAGCAAAAGAAGGAAAAACCGATTCCGAAACCAAACAACGCAGACAAACTTGCTACGCCTACAACTCAGAAGATTTCACCCTTATGGGCTGAAGCAATCTTTGGGATAGATGTAACAGTTAGAGAGTTGAAAGTTGAGGAAGAGATTACCCCTACATACGCTCGGTTACCTAACCTAGTTGAAGAGACGCACGCAAATATGCGCGCGGAAAATTATAATATCGACAAACAGCTCACAAAAGAGATGCTGTATTATTATGCGACCGCAATTCTGTGGGGGGCGAGTCCTTGACATTAAGTCAAAACGCGGACACATGCTCACCGAGAATGAGATGCAATACATGAGGCTCTTCTCCGAAGAAACCCTCAATGTTCCCCAGCCAATATACCTGTTTATCAAAGCATTAGGAAATATTCAAGACAGTACGGGTAAAGAGCTTTACCTGAAAGACACTGCCTTGCCTTTCTCCGTTGCTGCGAATAGAAGAGGCTATCACGGGAGCACCTTCGACGTCGACAACCACAACCTATTTGAGGAGTTCCCGAGTCTAGGAGTAATAGGTGACGTATTAATGGCAATGTCCAGTGATGAATTAATCCAACCAGCAATAGGACCATTACCTGCAACAACAGTTGCTACACGCAATCTGTTAGGGTACTTTGGAACCCTAAGGCTACAGAAGGAAGAAATTCGTATCCTTCTAGGTTCAATCGGGATTTCGCCAACAAACTTTGAAGAAGTCATCCCGAATCAACTCTAAATTCAACGAAGCGGACCAAAAGGACCCTAAATAATATTGAAAATGATACTATATCAGCGAAAGTGAAACTGAAATAGTTGTCAAAAAAGCAAAACTGAGTTACCAAAGGAAAAATGGAATGAAGGAGATCTTATGAGCCCTGCAAAAGAAAATAAAAATTCAACATCAGTAAGTGAAATTACACTCAGCCGTCCTGTCGACCTTTTTGAACGCTTTTGGACCTCCGAGTTATTCGAGTACAGACAATAAACTATTCTAGGCAGGTAATTGCAAATAGTACGTTTGAATTATCAGTAAACGAGGAAGAGTGTTTTTTTGCTATGCTCAGGATATCTGAAATGTATAGGAATTTAGACGCCAATCTTCGAGATCAAGCCATTCTAAACAAACAATGTTCAGAAAACCTTCCAAAAATTGAAAATGTTGATGTCAACGAGTCCATGGTACCCTATTACAGTCACCACAGCTATGAGCAGAGGATACTTGGCAAACCCATCAGATATTGTTTCAAATTTTGGTCCAAGAACACGTCAACTGGTTATCTGATAAATACTGAACCTTAACAGGGAAAAGGAACACAGTTGGGAAATTCAGATCTGGGGATTGGAGCTTGTAGTAACAGCTTTTGCAGAAAGGCTCAAAAGGGCCTACTTTTTTATTGACAACTTTTTCACCGGCTTACCGCTCCTACGTAAAATGACTGATTAGATTTGGCTGTACGGGGACTATACGAGAAAACCGAATCGAAAACTGTCCTCTAGACAAAAAATATGTAAAGAAAGAGCAAAGGGGCTTTACAAATTCTTTTGTAAACGAAGACAAAAGCAAATGTTTATGGTGTATTACCAACAAAATTGGCTAAAAGATATTCAGCTCCTGTAAATGAGAATATAACCGTGGATAGAAATATATACAATCGTAGGATTAACATTCGAACTATAAAGTGGTACCTGATAACATTCACACGCCTACATTCTGCATCTGCTCACCATGCTTGGATCTTAAGGCGGCATTACACAGGGTGTGGAGTGTCACGCCTGTAGTGTGAACTACCACGTCACACGCCATCTGATTGGGTTGGCGCGACGATTTTCAGGCGACGCGCCGGTTCACGTATTTACCAACCCTAACCCATTACAGTGCAACGCGAGTCCGAGTATGACCGAACAGCTGAATTTACAAACCATATCCCGATACAGTGCGGCGCCACTGTACGCAATTAGCATCCGTAATATAGACATTTTTTAACTCATTCAGCACGCCATTTTGTGGCTAGCGCGCAGATAAATATTTCTAACGTATGTAACTATTTATACTTTGCTTTTGACGAATACTGAAGAGTTTATTAAATATTGAAGTGTATATAGGTACCTAGGAACCTAGGTATATAATGGAAGCAATTACACAATTATTTTCCTTTAATAAGCTATCCAAAATCGATATGAGTAGGGTTGATTTAATAGACAACGAGAATTTTAGGGTTACAATTCGGACCCAACTCCAAGATTCCAATTACTCGGAAGCCATAAGAAAGTGGATGCAAAAGTTTCAAGAGGTATATGCAACAAACTGGATTGTCTATAAATCGTTTCCAAAATTACAAAGATAATTATATAAGATTTTTAAATGTCAGCACAATGACAAAGACAAAGGAAGCAAAAACTCGAAAAGTCGCCAACAGAATTTTGAATGCAATGCCAGCATTACATTTGTCATAAAAAAAATAAACAGGGGCACCACTAAAAATGATTCATTGATGGCAAAAATAGCTTTAGGGGATATAAGCGAAGGATGAAGGTTTTTTTGCAGCAATGATAGAGACCTCTATAAATAATAATACAAATATAAATAGCAATCGTGAGAAAATCAGCCAAAATACAAATCATCATGAATCTGACATTTTAATAGAAACCACTGATCCTAATACTGAAAATGACATTACTCTAGAAGAAGATTATAAAATGGAAGTTGACAATTTTCAGCAAAATATCGTTAGGCTATCAAAAATAGCTGACGATAACAAAAAAACAATCTTGCCACTTTTAAAAAAGGCTAGTTTCAAATTGAAAAATATAAAAACACCATCACAATTTGCTGCATATTGAGATGAATAAACCAGTGTTCCAACGAAGACAAAATATTGCGGTTCAGTCAGGATCAATTTCAAGAATAAAACAAAGGGCTCGTCTAACTAGCGGTGATTGTCGCATACAAGCAGGTCGTCCATCCAGATTTGAAAGTGCTAAAGTTAAAAAACGAAGGCACAACCTTGTATTAAGTGTAAATATAGCAAATGCCAAACCTCATTAGTTATTTTTTTTAAATTCAGCACTTTTCTGACTCAAGACTGCTATGAAGTAGAGTTTTTATTATTTAGTTTCGCCATATATGGTAATAATACATGGTGATTAAGTTCCTATGTTCTAATTCTACTTCTATTCTTCTTCTATTAATTAAACGATGTACATAGTGAACCAAATTCGGCAAACCATTAGCATGTGGTGCTACAGTTTTTTTTTATTTATTTTTGCGGATTCAATTCCAATACCACTTCAATGACCGTGGTATTCCCATACAACAGGCACCGTCTGAGTCGTATAATTTTTCCAAAAGTTCAGACGTAACAGGCATATCGCCACTCGACGGTTTCATTGGATTAAAGTAAATCCACATAACAGATAGATCGCAAATAAACAAACCAGCTGCGTGATCACAGCATGTTCGCCGCGCGGTATTCCCGCCCTTACCGCCACGTCGCATAGCAACAGGTGAATAGGCAGCACCACGGACGCCCTGATTGGTTAGGCCGTTCAGGTCGCGTCGCCGCGCCGCCGCCGACAATTTGGAGTGGATAATAGCAGAGTCGCATTGAGCACTTGGTGTTCATTTGTACAGCGTTATTGCAATTATTACCTTGTAATCGCGATTTTTGTTATATCTGATTAAGTTGTTGAGGTTTCTTTGTTACTGTTATTTGTTATTATTTATTCTTATTGTTTTCCCTTGTGTACACAAAATGTCCAGTAGTACAGACACTGCCGACGAAGTTGGAGACTACAGTTTAAGTCCAGTTAGGAGACGATCTAAAAAAAGGCACTTCAGAGCGGATATGAAAGAGGTCATTTTAAATGTGTTTAAGAATGACAGCGAGAAAGACAAGACATCAACCATCGAAGAAGTTGCAGTAAAAGTTGCGCATAGTTGGAATATGCCGCGCGTCAGTTTTCAATGTATTAAGAGAATACAGAATGAATCATTCCTTCTCTGAACCAATGACCAGAGAACATCGCAAAGGTATTGTAACGTCATTGGATGAGGCTGACAAACATGCGATTAGGAGGAAAGTGCATGAGTTCTTTTTTAGAAATGAGATACCTACTATAGATAAAGTACTGGATGAGGTAAATGGAGATACCACATCGCCATATTTCAAACGCTCCACTTTCCAAAAATTACTGAAGCACTTGAATTTCAAATGGAAGAAACGGGGTCGTAATAGTCTATTAATGGATAGAGAAGAGATTGTGCTATGGAGAAGGGAATATTTAATCAAAATTAAATCCTATAGTGATCAAAATAGGAAGATTTACTATCTTGATGAGACATGGGTAAATGCTGGACACACTACAAGTAAAGTGTGGGTCGATGAAACGGTAACTTCATCTAGGAGGGCCTTTTTAGACGGACTATCCACCGGATTAAAAAATCTAGCAGGTAAATGAAATAAAGTACAATAAAATAAAAAAAATCAGATATTTTTCAAATCTTAATGACACATTTCTGAACATTGGATTTTAGAGGGTAGATAAAAACACATTCCGAGAAACAACACTTTTACACATAATTTTAGATAGTACGCGTATGGATATTTATGGCCATTTTTGTTTATTATATCTTTCTTTAAACCACATTTTACTTCACAAACCAATAGGTAGGGGGGAGAATTTGGAATAGCATGTTTATTTGGAAGATTCATGATGTCTTCATCACGAAAAACTAGGTCACTGATTTCTGTTAATCTCTCTGTCAGGTGCTTTTTTCTACCCTCGTAATCCCAGCAACCGCTGCACGGATTTTGATAAAATTTGGGGGGCAATATATTATGGGCTCGTAGTGGATTCTCTTGCTGAAATTTTAAAAAGCGGTATACATAGTGAAGAGTAATGACCAAAAAGGTAAACACGCTCAGTCTATTTTAGGCGCTTCAGAAGTTTCTGAGCATTTTTAGATTTTATGGGGGAGGGATGGAATTGGAGTGGGGGATGAAAGACTCAATTTTTTATATTCATGGATTACGCCTTGTTAATCTGTAAATATTTGAAACTTGAAATGAGTTCTTTCGTCTGATACTACTGTATCTATGTTTTTCGCTAAATGTGATGGAAAAAAAATTGAAAAGGGCTCACAATGTATACAGTTGCACCAGTTAGTATTTTGATTTTCAGGTAAAGGGAAAAGACTGATTATTTGTCATATTGGAAGTGAGATTGGATTTGTTGTGGATGGTCTGTGGTGTTTCGAATCAAAGAAAACTGGGGACTACCACGAGGAGATGAATGGACAATCCTTTGAGCAATGGTTTTCGAGAGTGTTACCTAACTTGGAGGAAAACGCGGTGATTGTTTTAGATAATGCACCTTACCATTCTCGTAAATTGGAGAAGATCCCGAAACCGGTCTCAAAAAAAGCTGATATTCAAGATTGGCTACGATCTAAAAAAATTAGCTTTGAAGAGTCGATGCTGAAGGTCCAATTATTGAAAATTGTTAAAGAGCACAAAGCAAAGTTTGAAAAATATATCATAGACGAAATGGCAGCGAGTCAAAATAAAACTCTGCTGCGCTTACCTCCATATCATTGCGAGCTCAATCCTATCGAACTCATATGGGCTGACATTAAAAATAATATAGGGCAGCACAATAAAACTTTTAAGTTCAGTGACCTTAAGGATCTTTTCAATTAAGCATTGCTCTCAATAACTGCACAGAAATGGCAAAACTGTGTAAATCATGTCAAGGACAAAGTTGGAGTTGGACAATATTTTAGAAGTGTAAGCCGAGCCTTTTATTATTGAGCTTGGTGGGTCAGACAGTAGCGACGACGAGAGCACATCAAGTTCATAATCTGACTCTGTAAGCTATATTGCTCGTTAAATTCCAAGTCATCAGTACTTAGAATTGATTTTTTTCCACCAGTACACTTTATTTTGTAATCAGTTTTTGTGTAAGTTACATGTTTTTTGTGAGATGCCTTGATTTAAGGCGGAGACACACTGACCTCACCTCACGTGCTAGCACGTTAGCGGGATTTGCAGAAAATCAGTAAATTATGCTAGCACGCGTGCGGTCGGTACTGTAACGTAATATGCATGAAATGGCTTCGGTGTGGTTCTAATGTATTGACATCTATGTAAAACAGCGTTCCACTTTTTGTCTGTAACGTGCTAGCACGTGAATTCACGTGAGGTGAGCTCAGTGTGTCTCCGCCTTTAATTGCCACGATGTTTGTACATTGTATATTAAATGTCGTATAACCTTACAAAACCTTCCATTGCAAGTACGGGGATCACCAGAGGAATCTTAATTTATCAAAAAAAATGTATATGGTATCCCATTTGAATAAAATAAGAAAAAAGTTTCTAAGTTAAACGATTTTAATGTATATTAATGATGTAAATAATATACTAAAAGCTAAAAAATAATTTGGTAGATGTTAGGTACCAGTCATCACACCACTCTCCACTTCAGCCCTTGGTATTGATCAGACAAAAAAATACAATCGTGTTGCGCATGAAATTTCTATGAGGTCAGCGGCTCATATGATTATGAAAAATATTTACATATTTACTGAGATTATGCTACGCTTACGATTTTATTTTTTTGTCAGATCAATACCCTTGATTGAAGTGGAGAGTGGTGTGATGACTTGTACCTGACACCTACCAAATTATTTTTTAGCTTTTAGTGCATTATTTACATGATTATGATATTTACCTTCAATAAAACCGTTTAACTTAAAACCGTTTTTTCTTATTTTATTTTCTTAGTTTTTAGTTTAGTTTAGAAAAAGTGTTTTCTATTTTAGTTATCTGACTTCTATCCATCAAGTAATTTTAGAAAATTTTATATACTGATCATCTGAATCCATAGTGATGCAATTTCTTTAACAACTTTTCCCTGTCTATAGTCTCAAATGCCCTCTTGAAATATAAAAACACTGTTAATGTACATTTTTTCCCATCCATAGAACGCCTCCAATCTTCTACTACAACTTGAATTGCTGTTTCTGTAAAACAAGTCTTTCTGAATCCTGCTTGATATTCCTCCAAAGAGCTTTTAAACATCTGGCAGTACCATTTATTGGCCGCATATTTGTATATAACTCAGAATTTGTAACTTTTGGAACAGGAGTAATTGTAGGGAAACAGTGATTCAACAATAAAAGTAATTCATCTATAATTGTGTCAAAATATTTGTTTAAAATATGTTTTGATAAACGCTCACTAGGATTTTCATTTGATTTTAATTTTAAGATGGCTTTTCGAAGATAAGTTATATTTAACGTCTTGAAATGATCCATCGTTTGGTTATGGGAATTTTTTAATAGGCATAAGTTGGCATCACTATCCTCAATTGAATCCACTATTTCATTTATGCTTTTTATAAAATAAATGTTCCTTTGTTCTGCTATTATTAATTTGTCTGTTATGATGCCGTCCTCGAAACACATTCTAGATAATTCATTCCTAATTTTGGGAGAGATGATATTTTTCAATGTTTTTCACATCATTTTTCGGTTATTCTTATTAAATAGAAGTGCTTAAAAATTGTACCTTTGCTTCACTTTGTAATTATGAATCACCCTGTATACATGAAAATATTTTCTGAGTAAGGAGCATATTGTTGCCTACTATTTTTGTATACAACTGTTTTTTAATATTATCTTCTGCAGTAGTAGATTTATAGACCCATCCGTCACTTAATTCTCGTCTATTGATTGTTCTAAATTTTTTAGTCCTCTTTTAACCTTAGATCCTTCACCGAGCATATAAAAATCGAATATTACCAATTTGCCACAAACTTGCGCAAAGCAACATTAACAATCCAAAAGATGTGCAGCGTGGCTCTAAATACGGTCCTGCCGAAGTTACAGCGTTTGACTATCACGCGCTTAGCCCATGGCTATGTTTATTTCTACTCTATCTCTTATTTAGATTTACTTTAGTTGCATCGGCCGCATATTTTTGATTTAAACCAGTCAATTTATGATTTAATCCTATGGCGTACCAGCCAATAGGACAACGTTCCGAATTTGCTGTACCGGACAAGGAGCTACCGGTATCAAATGCTGTACGTACGCCTAAAATACGTACTTTGCATTTCACTTCTTGAACTATAGCACTTTCTGGCAAAGAATCAAATTCATTTTCGGTCAAATAAAATGGTACCCAGTCAACTGGAATGCATCCTAAACTAGTTGTATATACATTCCCTTTCACATCTGTCACTTCTGGAATTGGTTCATCCATACTTACAGTGGCATAACCATAGGTTTAAAAAACACGGGTCTTTTTAAACGTAAATTGAGCTGTATTAAATGTTGGTTTGATTACTACTGTAAGGGTTAGTTCATTGCTCCTTCAGACTATCGTAAGTGTGTCCGCATTTCCTGTTATAGTTTAGTATATCCATTGCGTTTCATTCACGTGTTAGCTGTTTCAGCGAACCTAAGGCTACCGATGTTTCCTATGCTAGCTAAGCGTATTGTAAATTCATTCAATAAACGCATGTCAATCTAATAACATCCTGTTGACTTTCTTACCATCCACTACATGGCGATCCTGCCAAACAAATTTGGGCAAGATTTTGGACCATTGGATTGGATATATACAAGTGAGCTTTGCTGATAAAATGTGCAACGCTAAGGGCCCAGAGCAGAGAGACTGCAGGAGAATGGTGTGGTGAACTCTAATTTTATAGTTCAAGAATCCGAGTACAATATCACCAAGGACGTAAAAATAATTTTGTACCTCATATTGGTTTTGCTGGGCCCCATGATTGTTTCGAAGGTGGTCAAATCCTACAGAAAGCACATCAAAAGGCAAGTCCGCAAAGATCTAGCTATCTCAATGGCATCAGTTAACAACGAGTAAAGGAGACAATATCAGTGGTGCCTACGTACATCGTTTGCGTGAGTATGTATCTCATACATCGGCCATTCCTGGAACTTTTGGTGCAGTGATGAGTGCGCGCAAAAATGTGTGTAAGTTGTGGAAGTGTAGTTATACGAGGACAATTGTAAGTACTATTAGCCTATTTCTTTTGTATGATGCGGCAGTATTTTATTTTTGTTATTAAGAAGGTTTAGTATAGTAATGCTGGCAAACCATGATGAGTTTAGCGCCAAATTGAATGCCCTCAAAGATAACTTAATTAGCCAGAGTAAAAGAATACTGAAGAAACATCCTCCTAAGTCAGAATCCATGCGGGAGGAAGTAAAGTAAATTTATTAAGACATTTTAATGATTTCACAGAAACCTTAGCTCGATCGTGGAATTCCTTAGATTCTCTAGAAAAAAGACAAGGTCGTTAGATGTTTTCAGACACTTGATGTAAAATATAAGGTTAAGCGCATACAGTTTCAGAGATGGATGCAAAGGATTTTTTTAATTTGGCTAGTAAAATACTTCCCACCCAGTTTGACGGATCTCCGGATAATTTACAGTCATTTTTGGGTGCATTAGAAGTATTAGAGGGAAATTGCACTAATCATACCAGCAATGCCGTAGCTTTTTTCAAAACAAGGTTAACAGGTAGAGCACGGAGCCTCATTACCACAAATTTATCCTTTTAGAAAAAAAAAATGAGATACAGATGGTAAATATACTTACTAAAAACGCATATTCCAACCACTCATCAAATCCGACCAAAATGGTAGACATCTTAAGATTACTCACTCTTGTTCTCATAGTCCACTTCCCTAATGTGGAAAATGCGTGCGACAAGACCTTTTATTTAACTTCAAATAATAAAATTTGTAAGAATAATAAATGTCACGATTTTCATGTATCCTTAATTCATTTAGCAGTTAAACAACAGATCTGTTTTTATACAACAAAAGGAGAAATGTATTCTATTACATTAGATGAATTATCTATGAGTTACCATTACGTCCCGCAATACTTTACAAGTTCTTTTTCACTTGTAACTACTGCTTCATCTCACTGTTATAGAGCAAATCAGTGTTTCTCCACAACATGTACCCAAGACTTAGTAAAGGATCCTGAAACCCAGAAATTTTATGTATCAAAAAGAACCAATAGCTCAGTATACTATAGATCTGGGTGTAACTACCAATCTCTCCCTTGTCCTTTTTATTGTGGGCTTTTAGGATTTGGAGGATGTGTATGGTACATAGCCGAAATATCCAAAAAAGGTCCCTTATACAAAATATATGAGTTCCAAGATGACAGTAATTCTTGGACTGCGAAATTGATTCTAACATCTCCAAACAGAACAGAACCTTTATTTGTATCTTCCACAACTCCTGTTAATTTCAATGGGATAAGTTTCCTTATAAGCAATATCAATGCTAATTCACTAAGACCTTTATTTTAACGACAGATGCTTCAAATCTGGCGTGCGGTGCAGTTCTCTCTCAAAACTTCGATGTAGAGGAGATGCCAATTGCATATGCGTCGAGAGCGTTTTCAAAGAGTGAGGTACATAAACCAATCATTTTAAAAGAACTTACAGCCATACATTGGGCCATAAAATATTTTAGATGCTATTTGTTCAATCAGAGGGTCATCGTGAGAAGTGATCATAGGCCACTGGTTTATTTATTTTCTATGAAAGACCCCACTTCCAAACTCACCCGGATGCGTCTTGATTTAGAAGAGTTCAATTTTGAGATTCAGTACATTAAAGGAAACAGTAACGTAGCCGCAGATGCTTTGTCAAGAATAAGCATTGAAACTCTTAAGCAAATGCATCAAGAGCATCAAGAGTATTCAGACATTTTTGCCATTACAAGGTCTATGACAAAAACGAAAGCTAGTCAATCAGTCGATCCCAAAGCTATTGATACTAAAATAGATAGACCAAATTCCCTCCCTAAGATATACGAGACACTTAATAATTTCGAATCATTGATATTGCCCTTGCTGAAATTTAAGACTAGGCCTAGCTATATTGATATTTATATATTTGTTAAAAGAAAGTTACGCGCGCGGGATAGATTGCAACTCACTAACGGTAATTTTGCTCTAGCGCAATTGTTATCTAAGCTTGATAAAATGGCCAAATTTAAGATTATATATAGATGACGAGTTATTTAAAATGTGCACAATAAATGAATTTAAAGAGTTGGGGCAAAATTCTCTACAGAAACTATCAATTACTCTTTGTTCGCCACAAAAACTTATTACTGATAAAGGGGAAAGTTAGGATTGATAGAAAAATATCATGATGATCCGTTATGGGGAGGTCATTGCGGTCAAAAACGTCTGTTGAAAAAACTGAAATCTTCTTTCAGGTGGAAACATATGTCACGTGACGTCGCAAGATATGTCAAAAATTGTCATAAGTGTCAAGTGAATAAACCTCAAAATAAACATAATGAGTCTTTCACTTTAACTCCTACTCCACAGAAGGCTTTCGATATTGTTTGCGTTGATACTATAGGACCGTTCCAGAGATCAGATCGAGGTAACGTCTATGCAGTCACTATACAGTGTGAGCTAACCAAATACATAGTCATTTTACCCATCCCTAACAAAGAAGCCGCCTCAGTTGCCAGAGCCATTTTCGAAGATTTCATTCTTATATACGGGCCTGTGAGAGAAATCAATCAACTGATCTAGGCACTGAATATAAAAACGAGTTATTTGCCAACCTAGCCAAATTACTGAAAACCGAGCATAAAATGTCCACGGCATATCACAGTCAAACTATAGGTGGCTGTGAGAGAAACCATCGAGTGCTTAATGAATTTTTAAGAATGTATATTAATGAGACACGGTTTTGCGTTTTGTTACAACACAACGCCAAATACAACTCACGGTTATACCCCCTTCGAGCTAATTTTTGCGAAAAAAGCTTATTTGCCAGACATGCTGAAAGGGGCTCAAATAGACCCAATCTACAATATCGACGCTTACGAGCAAGAAGTTCGGCATAGGTTGCAACTATCTCATAAAAAAGCTAGGGAATTCCTTGAAAAAGCTAAGGGTGACAGAAAAGCTAAGCATGACGTAAAATCTAAAGGTCTCAGCATTTTTCCTGGCGATTTGGTCTTAGTATCAAATGAAGACAGACATAAGCTTGATTCATGGTTTGACGGTCCTTTTCCTGTCATATCCTTAGAAGGACCAAACTGTGTTATAAAAGACAATAGGGGCAGACAATATCCCGTACATAAAGATAGGGTTAGAAAATATCTCATTTAACATATTACAGTACTAGACAGGCCTGTCGCAAAATTTGTAGTAATACTTAATTTCATAAGTTGCTGTCTGCGGATTTTCATATTAGGAACTATAATGAATAAGGATTTGTATATCTAGTTAATTAAGACTAAGGTCTACGATGTGTTTAATGATACATCTTTGGTTCATATTACTTGTATTATTATGACCTACATTTAGATTACAGGTTTGCTGATACACTGCGTATGATACCACATTCTAAGAATGACTTTCGCAAGTGGCCATAGCAAAAGCCATTCTTCGAAAGGGGGAGATGTAAGGGTTAGTTCATTGCTCCTTCAGACTATCGTAAGTGTGTCCGCATTTCCTGTTATAGTTTAGTATATCCATTGCGTTTCATTCACGTGTTAGCTGATTCAGCGAACCTAAAGGTGATATCAGACGGTTCACTTTTTATTGATTTCTGTCTTTCATTCCGCATTTTTCATTAAGAATGAAACGTCTAGGCATCAAATGAATCAAAAGTGAGAAATGAATTCATTAGTGAACACATCCAGCGATGTTGGATTTTGGCATTCGGCATCAATCACTCGCACCCCGAATGAACGAAAAATGAAACGTATGAACACGAAGAGAACGTTCACCCGAAATCGGTCATATTCGTCTCGCCTTTCGCACCAAACGGATGTCGACCAGTGGAGTTAATATTTTAATGTAAACGTTTGTCAAATGCAATGGAAATGGTTTTTAAGTGGAATGATCAGACCACAGTGTTGTTTTTGGAGTGTTTTAAGAATTATCCTTGTCTTTGAAACCACAAGCTCGATGAATACAAAAACAGAACAATACGGGCTAATGCTATGAAAGCGCTGATTAATGATTTGAAGTTGGAAGTACTGAACAAGATGTTAAACATAAAATAAAGACAATAAGGACCCGCTACACAACAGAGCTGACTAAAATCAAACAATCAACTAAAAGTGGCTGTTCTTCTGATGATGTCTATATACCTTCCCTATACTGGTTTAAATATGCAGATATTTTAAGCACTGTATGCGTCCCGTTCGTCCCGTTCATTTCTTTTTTCATTTTGTGGGTGTCGTGTGAGCGTGGAATAAAAAGCAGACCATTCACTTGACTGATCATTCATCCGAATGAACCGGTAAAAGTGAACCGTCTGATACCGCCTTAAGGCTACCGATGTTTCCTATGCTAGCTAAGCGTATTGTAAATTCATTCAATAAACGCATGTCAATCTAATAACATCCTGTTGACTTTCTTACCATCCAATACACTACGGATGCATCCATGCCTATAGCGCCTCTGCTGCTAGTAGCCCCTCCTCCACTCTTAGGTAATGACGATGTATCCATTTCCAACAACGGGATTTCCATTTGATTATCCATACTAGTGCCAGAAGTATCAGGAGACTTGGATAGGACTATCCAACACCAAATCAGATTCTTCAGTGGTTGTACTAGTATATGATTCTGGTTGACGATATCCGGATGTTCCGGGGGCACTGTCGTCGTAACTGCTTCCCTTGTACCGTTTACGAAAATCATTAAAACTTTGCGTTTCTGTTGTTGACATGCTTGAGCCACTTGTCGTACACGCTTTGCATACAACTGATGGCCTCGATGAGTAAGGAGTCGTGTCGGCTTTTTCGTGGTTGCCATTAACTCGATATCACTAACTTCTTCTGGTAATGCTCTGGGGTATTGCACACCTACTATACCTTCACCAAACACTTTGACAAGAATGCCATATAAACCCACTAAACTGTGTCAATTCGTATTTTAAACCCAATCTGCATAAAACTCGAGTACGGCTTCGTTATCTGCACGCTAGATTTGATTACTATATTCTATATCATGGTACAATGCAATTTCGTCATCAATGTCAATTGGTTTCCAATTACGAATTCTATTACCGGGGCCTAAATACTTATGCCACGGAAATAAGAACTGCATGTCCACTGTGGTAAAATATTATAAACTTTAAATACTCTCTAGAGTATTTAAGTTGGTGGTGGGGAGGGGGATCACCCTGTAAAACTATATCGTTCCTTAGCAACACGGCGGGGTAGGCGACTGACCTTGACGCGAACACAATTTGAATCTTACACGTGTTGGTAGGCATCGACCTTCGGGGGCGCAACGGCACGAGCACGAGCACGCGCACGGCTTCGCCATGTACCCATTTGCTCTTGTGCTCATGTGCCATGTTGCAAGCAGCATATTTCTGTAGCATGAACACTCTTGAAATATATGAGCTACATCCCCAGTTTAAACTGCCTATCTGATGTGATAATGAAAACTGGCATAATACAAAGTGATTAAAATATCTTGACAATGGTTTGATGAAAATTTTAATCCATAGCAGCTCTTCCGTAGTTTACTACATAAAAGTTCGATATGTGATGCCTAATTTAGTCTATGGTCCAGGAAAATGTCTAACATCATATGTGATTCTGAGTTTTGTATATCAATCTTGTTAGTTATGCTAAAAATACTATGATGTGAAATCTGCTCATCTTTCATTGAAAATTTTACAACGGTTTTATCCATGTTTAACAGTAGGCTCTTATTCTCGAACCATTCAAGAACCTAGGGTAACACAACTCTGAGATACAGATGCATCACTCTTGTTTTTATTTATGCAGACAAATATTCTTTGGCTCAGATATTTATGACACAAAAAGTTTTAGTGACAAACTCCATATACCATATCTATATAACTTTTGAAATAAAATGTAATTGCCACTGATCATGGTCACCAAGGTGACTTTCCAAGATCGCAAGGTTTTAGTTTTTAAATATGTACAACATGTATCACTTCTAATATGTCTTTGTTGTATAAGTCTAGTAAAATATCTTTAATTTTTTCTCACTATAGTTAATTAGTTATCTATGCCCTTGATACCAAGTTATACTTACAGCTATTGTGAAAAACTTGAACGAAACTGAGGCAGTGGAGTCTTCTTCTCAAGAAGAAAATGAAAGTCTACCATGGAAGGTGACGATACCTCAAAAGACGTACCTGAGACAGACAGGCACTCCTTCTCTGTATGTGGATGACATACATCAGCCATCTACCTCATCTGCCATTATACCTCAAGCTAGACCAGCACAAGCTAAGACTTTTATGGAGTTCAACATTAATGCTAAAAATTGTAACCACAAGGGCAACAGCCACATTTATTTGAGCTTTGCATCACACATCATATGTGTGGAGCATTAATGTTGATTTTTAGATATGGGATACATTAAAAATATAATTTTGGGTGGATATGGAAAAAAGAAAAATGAAAAGTATTTAGAAAAAGAGTAAGGCACTTTCATTGCCAATGATACAAATGAATGATCATTAAATTTATAATTATGCTATTATGCCAGTTTTCTTGTATTCTCAGTTTTCATTGAATACACTATAAAACCACAAAAAAGTGCAAATGTTGCAGAAAGCTTTCTGTACCACCAAAAGGTGACTGAGCAGTATCAGCTTTTCATGCGCATCTTGTAATCTATTTAATATGAGATGAAAAAAAAAATGATGTAGCTATCGTTGCATTTGCACCATTTTTTAAAGTAGAAAGTATTGATAGAAACAAGCTTAAATATCTGATTGAAATTGACAATTTCATCTTGTCTAATAGCTAACAAAAATTGTTTTTGTGCTTTCCACAACCTAGCATCAACGGTCCACAGATCAGAAGGAAGAAACTGAACCCTGACGCCCATATTTTATATGACAAATTGAGATTTTTAAGACGGCAGGAGAATCAGGCAAAACTTAAGACATTTGTCCTTGAAGCAAAAAGTCAAGGTTTTCGCAAGGAAGCCTCATTTAATGGACTGTTTGCATTCATTGAATGATGCCACTTCAAATTTTATCATGTCCCAGTAACGCAACCAATAGTTGAGACCGAAAGGTAGGAGATTCACGACAGAAGACAAAATACTTGCTCTTTCAATTTTCAAACAAAGTGGGAGATGCTATAAGTATCTGACCCAAATATTTAGTTTACCATCAAGGCGAACAACCCTATTGGGTAAAGTACGTTTTAATCCAGGTATCAATACACACATATTCGCCCAGTTAAAAAAGACTGTGACAAAGATGACTGGCCGTAGTAAATATTGTGTATTGATGTTTGATGAGATAAGGTTGCAGCCTGGTCTTCAATACAATCAAAAAAAATGATTGCATTGAAGGATTAGTAGATTTTGGAAGGAGTGAGGGGCCTGTAGGATTCGCAGATCATGCTCTGGAGTTCATGCTGAAAGGTATTTATAAGAAATGGAAGCAACCAATCTGCTATACTTTCTGTGAGAATGCTACACCAAAAGCTCACTTGGTGAAGCTTATTACAGACATTGTCCGGGGTGTTAGGCAGGTTGGTTTGCATATTGTTGCAACAATCTGTGATCATGTGGCAGCTATAAACATATTGTTGAATGACACCAGAGCGTACTGCCTTAGAAATAATGTAGAAAATCGATACGAGGGCTACCTCATAGACGAACAAGAAATTGTTCATTTGTTTGACCCTCCCCATTTACTAAAAGGTATAAGAAATAGTTTCCTGTACAAAGACCTACATTTTACAGAGGAGGGCAAAGAGAAGATTGCTTCGTGGTCACATATTGTGGATTTATATAGGATTGATAAGGAAATGGGAAAGTTCAGTCAGTTTACAAAACTGGAACTGCACACAGGTATTCAGTATCACTGTTGCTACTGCAATGAAGGTTCGAGCAGTAGTCAGTAGTGCCACTTCTGCATCTCGGTTTTATTTAGAACTGAGAGCATCGGATACTGCAGATCTCCTATTTTTTTTTTGATAGCTTATTTGACAGTGTCAATGGCAGCCCTATCAATCCTCCACCAGGTAAAAGTCTGCGTGGATTAATCACTCCAAAATCGAGACACCTTCTAACTTGGGAGAAGGTCTTAGAGGTCTTATCAAAAATGTATTTTACACTGCCCAACAGTAGAAAACAATTCATTCCTCCATCCATGAAAAATGGGATTTTTACCATTCGAGGGTTCATATATACAGGGTGTCCCAGAAGTCAACGTCAAGCCGCAACGGGATGACAGGATTGGTTCTAACTATCATGAGAAAAATCAGAAAAAAAATCTATCCCATGTAGTTTGAAAATTATGGGCATTTAAAAAAACCTAGAAATTTGGTCAAATTATAACAATTTTTCTGTTATTGTGGTTAACTTTTACTTTTTTTGTTCATTTAAACTTTGGAATCGTAACCGTAAATAACATTTCTAGAAGCACAGTCAAAAATAATGACACAATTGCCCCAAGTTTTCTAGAATGAAGACTATTTATTAAACTATGAATTTAAAATTTTCAGAGTTTGCTGACTTTGAAAGGCCTTCCTTTAAAAAAAATGTACTTAAGTGCCTTGGCAAGTGCCATTGAAAGTTGGCGCATTTAACCAGGATTGTAAAATGGTACAATACTTGTTAGTTTCATACTAAAAAAAAAGAGTAAAAAAATAAAAACTTCAAGTAACCCGATTTTTTGCTAATCCATTTCACTCAGGTCAGATGTCCTTTATTGGCACAAGCTTCTGGTAGGTTCTTAATTTTACGGCAAAGTGATGAGAGAGATGGATAATGAACATATTTGCTATGAGTGAGCGAGACAGATAGTGACGCCACTTTTAGCAAAGTCGACAGAAATAAGTAAAATTAATAAAAAATGAAAAATTTTGACCTGGTTTAGTTTAGGTTTATTGGAATAAAGGTCAGGCAATAAATATTCAAATTGTTTACCATCAGCCTCAATACACGCCCTACGGGTACATCTTCTTAAAAAGGATATAGTTATCCTCGAGAGTTGATGTCCTCACCAGCTTGAGAAATTCGTTTACGCAGCTCGGCCACGCTCTCAATGGGCTATGAATAAACTTTTTCTTTGAGAACGCCCCGATAACAAAATTCCAGGGGATTTAAATCTGGGGAACGGGCTGGCACCGATTTACCTTCCCCTGCTAGTGGTAGCAGTCAAGATTTTGCAACAGCATAAGTGTCTGGCTATACAGGGTCCGGCAGCGAGGTATGGTGTTTTTTAACTGGCTGTTACGTTTGGCAGTGTCGAGCGAACGTTTTCGCTTTGGTTGATATCTACTCTTACGTGGATGCCATTTCAGTAGCTATGGAACCGTGGACTGTGGCACATCGCGTATTTATTTACAACACGTTTATTGAAACGGGCCGCTCTGTGGTGCTCATACAGCGACGATTTCGAAACCACTTTAATCTTGGTCGGCATGGTCGCGTTCCAAAACACGATACCATTTTGAAGTGGGTGAACAAATTTCAAACCACAGGATCATTGAGACCTGGGACTGCACGGGGAGGAGAATGGACTGTACGAACCCCGGAAAACATTGAGAGGGTGAGACAAACGGTGGAAATTAGCCCTCGCCGTTCAGCGGTATGTAACGCTCATGCTCTTAAGGCGCGTCCACAGTATGCCGAGCGGCTTAGACAGAATGAAAAAGCCGAATTAGTGTGGACGACTCTTTCGGCCTGCCCGACGTGCCGAAAGCCGACTCGAATTGTGCCGAATCGGTACCGAACCATGTCGGTACGAATGAAAGAAGCCGAACCGAATCAGTACAAATGATGCAGTGAAGACGAGCCTATCGGCTTCTGTTGAACAAAAAATAAGGTAGTCTCGTGGATGTCCATGTCAGAAGAAGGTTCATCCTTGATCGAAATTGATTTTTGTGAATGGAAAAACGTCCTGCCGACCAGAATGGGCCGAACCAAACGTGCCGGCTGGCATAGGCCGACCGGCCTGATTCGGCATAATGTGGACGCGCCTTTAGAATATCAGACAGGTCAGTTCGCAGAATCTTACACTTAGACCTCCATTTCCATCCATATGAAATTATGGTTGTCCAAAAATTGCTACCAAATGACTTTGTGAGGCGGCACAGATTCGCAGAAAGGATGTTGGAATTACTGGACGACAACATCGTTTTATTCACGAGTGACGAGGCTCATTTTCATTTATCGGGGATGGTAAATAAACAGAACTTCCGAAACTGGGCATCCGAAAACCCACGAGAACTGCACGAACAACCTCTGCACTCTGATAGAGTAACTGTTTTGTCTGCTGTATCTCGGACTTGCATTATTGGACCATATTTTTTTCGTGAAAACGGACGAACAGTATCTGTCAACACAGATCGCTACCTCGCCATGTTGCGTGATTATTTTCTGCCAGAACTAAGCAGACGACACGTTAACCTCAAAACAGTTTGGTTCCAACAAGATGGGGCGACTTGCCATAAGTCAAGAGATAAGAAATTAAGGGAACATTTTCCCGGGCGTCTGATTTCGATGTGTGGGAATGTCGAATGGCCACCTCGGTCACCAGACCTTTCTCCTTGTGACTACTTTTTATGGGGCTACTTAAAATCCAAAGTTTACATAGTCAAACCACGAACTCTTGAAGCTCTCTCCGAAACCATAATGCGTGAAATTCAACGGATTCCTCGTGATATGCTTGAAAGAAGTATGGACAATTATGCCACACGCCTACAGGAATGCCTTGACAAAAATGGATCTGGACCTAACTGATGTCATATTCCACACTTAAATATGTTATGTATTCTTTAATGGCTTTAATTACTAATGTATAAATGCAATATACTTTGATAGTCGTTCAAAAATAAGAGTGTGACATTTTTTTTAAAAACACCATGCCTCTCTGCCGGACCCTGTATATATTGAAAAAGCTGCTTGCAAAACTTTGTTGCTACATTGCTACATTTGCAAAAACCTGATGGTAACACGGGAAGAGCTGGACCAGAACCAGTTAATAAAATTGCGGCAATACCAAAATTATAATTTAACAATGCCTACACAGGATTTCTCCAAATCTGTTAATGGAATCACAGCTTTGGTGTTTTTAAGTTAAAGAAAAAAATCCTTGACTATATTTCTGAAAAAAATGATTTTACACATATATTTTGCCTGAAACATAAAGATTCTTTCACAAAAGATTTCCTTAATATATGTGTAAATGTCTTAGTCTTTCACTATATCCGTAGGGTTAATAGAATCTTAAATGCGAACGACTTGAGACACAAAGATGATGACATTTTAACCCAAAAAGCATTTCAGAAATATAGTCAAAAAGTCCATACGCGTAAATGATAAGTTTCAGTTGACAATAAATAATTCTGTACCTGATAAATAACTTTCCATACCATGGACAACAAAAGGATAAGTGAAAATTTGGTTGAAGAGTCATGTTCAATTTCCAATAACATTCAGGTAATTAGTAGTTGAAGAGTTGCTTTCCTGAACATTTAGAGAAATGCGTAGTGTGCACCTCCGAGGAACGGAATTGTATTTATGTATTATGCTAATATGGTTTTTGTCACATTTTCTTTTTGTTTTGACGCTTGTGCACAATACTTGACGTGCTTAAGTGTTCCTTGTATTTGACTATAATGAAATACTTGCTTATATTTTTATTTATATGTTGTTTTGTAGAAAGTAACATTTTTTTATAGCACAACTCCCCACTATATCTCACTAGGCATATTGAAATATAGTTGTAAAATCGAATTTTATAATGCTTGCTTGTTGTACAAATTTCTCTCTTTTTCAATACCCACGTGTCTTTTAAATTTGTTAATTAAGCGTAATTATAGTCATAGTGCTATTCTACGCCACGCTAAATCACTAAATATACCTCAGCATCGCTCTACAAAGTTCAGGTCTTCTTTCTCTTATGTTGCATCTGCGTTAATGAACAACCACACTGAACTGTTTAAATTGGACAGTATGTCTAAATTTAGAATTAGCTATAAATTGAAATTAATATTATAGCAAAGGCGATCGATAGAAATTTGAGTTTTTAAATGGTGCCACCTTCTGTCTATATATGTTTTTTGATGTACTCCACATTTGCATTATTGGTATATGTGACATTTTCCTTTTATTCGAATTGTGAATTTTAATGTGGAAACTATTTACTGTGGCTGTTAGGTAAGTATTTTACTTCATAAATGTAGCGGCGATAAATGAATTTTATATTAATGTATCTATTATAATAACTCTACTAGTACAAATTTAATACTTTTGAGCGTCCGATTGACAGCTGCGTTTGCAATATCGGATCCTTTTGATGCAAACAGAAAATTGTTTTTTTATACTTATATTTATACTTATTGTGATCATGTACGTTCTGGTTTTGCTCAATAAACTATTTTATTATTATATATGTACCTTAAGGTGGATCGAAAAAATAAAATGTTTTATTTGGTAACGGCCCATATGTTGAAAGTTGCCAAATGTGCAACTCATTGAAATTCCACAAAAACTTTTTTTCTAAAACATCATCTCAAGGTGCCCCACCCAACCCAAAAAAATTTTTTTCAAAAAATTTTTCTGAAATTTTTTTTTTATCAGCCCTATGCGAAGACCATTTCTTTGAGTTTAAAAAGTAAGCATACAAAATTTGAACAAAATTGGATAGTTTTTGGAGGTGCCCCAGGTAAGTTAATATTTTTGTAAACTTTGCTTCTACATGTGTATGTGTATATTAAAACTGGTTTTATCTTTTAACTTTTTTTATTTTTTTTTCAATGCCTGATGTCATTCATTTGTTTATTACTTAAAGTTTTCGCTTCACTCTATTGACTGACAATTTTGTTTCAGGTATAAATTCAATCAACAACATGTCAACTAGAAACTCTTCCATTTGTCCATTGTTTGGCAGCCCCTCTGATTTGTCTCCGGTAGTACTTCCAACTAATGCAGATGTAATTCGTTACTTCCTCCACATCAGAAACTGTACAAAGCAACTTATGGAGAACAAGGACCCGCCTGCTGCAATGGTTTCAAAGAAAGTTGCACAAACATTAGAAATGACATGGAACAAATGTTCCATCCCAATAATTTCATATAAAAAAATTGTTGAAAAGATAAAAAAGCTTAACACGGACTACAGGAATATCTTGAAACCTTATAAAGGTAGAAAAGACGTCAATAGTTACAAGAAAAAGCTAGATGACCTAAAGATTAATTGGGAGAGAAACCTCTTCGACATTGCCTGCTGCAAGTGTGAAAATTTTCATTCATGCCGCTGTTCCAAAGAAAGAAAGGTCCCAATTATCGAACGACTATTCTTAACCGATCAGCGGACAAGAAGGAGTATGATGATAGGACCAGTCGACAAGAGAACTACAAAACAGTTGAAAAAAAGAGAAGAGAGGAAGATGCGACTAAAAAACATAAACTCAAAAGAACAAGGAAATGCCGTAGGTGAGTCACAGATGGCTAGCTCAAAAGAAATCAGCGAGGCGGAAGAGTTTGAAAGTACTTCAGAAGAAGAAGAAGAAGAAATGATGAATGACGTGGAACAGGAAAGTGCAGAAAGAGGAGAAGAGCCAAAGTCTCCTTCAACTTGCAACTTAAATATATTTGATCCGCAACCCAGTTCCTCTTCAGTATCTGCCACAGACGTAAAAGTTCAAATGAGACAGAAACTTTCTTCATTCGCGAGAGAGTGTGACCGTCATGGAATCTCAGATAGAACAGCTGCATCTATTTCTTCAGCTCTTCTACAAGATATTGGCTTTATAAGTGAAACTGATACAAGTAAAGTTATCGATCGGAATAAAGTACGAAGAGAACGTGAAAAACACAGAAAAGAATTGCAAGGTGCAAACATATCTCACATAGTTGAAGGTTTATATTTTGATGGGAGAAAAGATAAAACCAGAGTACAAACAAAAAAAGGTAACAAATACTACTCCAGCATAATAAAAGAGGAACATATTGCGCTAATACAGGAGCCTAACTGTATTTATCTGGGTCATTTGACTGTTTCGTCCGGGTCTGCGGTAGTTATAAAAAATGAAATACTGAGCTTTTTTAATATAAAAGGAATACCAACTGATCCGCTTATAGCGATTGGATGTGACGGAACAGTAATCAATACTGGTGTGAAAGGAGGAGTAATAAGTCTTATAGAAGCTGAACTGAATCGCCCCTTGCACTGGTTTGTTTGTATGCTGCACCTTAATGAACTTCCACTGCGGCATTTACTACTTCAACTTGATGGAGTTACTCAAGGTCCTAAAGCATTTTCGGGTAATATTGGTAAATTATTGCCAACATGTCATACACTTCCTGTGGCTAAGTTTCAAAATATCGAAGCAAATCCGTTTCCCGATATAGATAGGAATATTTTAAGTACAGATCAACGATACTTGTTTGATATGATGAAAGCAGTATCTTTAGGACAATGCCACCAGGATATAGCTGCTATTCAACCAGGACCTGTGGTGCACTCCAGATGGCTGACAACTGCTAATAGAATCTTGCGCCTCTATGTGGCATGCGAAGAGCCTTCTCGAGAGTTGATACAACTAGCAACTTATATTATGAAAGTATATGGTCCAATATGGTTCAATATAAAAGCAAAACCTCTATGCATTGAAGGCCCCCGACACTTGTGGAAGCTAATTACATATTCAAGATATCTGCCCGAACATTTAAAAAAGACTGTAGATGCTGTCATCCAGAGAAATGGATATTTCGCTCATGAGGAAAATTTGTTGCTAGCAATGCTATATGATACCAGACCTCATATCAGAAAATTAGCTTGCCGCAGGGTAATTGCTGCCAGAAAACATGATAAAGATTCCTTACTTGTTAGGAAGTTCCGTATACCAGTGATAAATATGGAAGCAACTGATTATATTGATATAATTTCTTGGAGTAAAGATGTCACACGCGAACGATTAGAGCCTCCAGCTCTCAGAAATATATCTGACGAGTATTTAGAGAGCTTTATTTCAAATGAAGAAATTTCAACAGAATTCATGGGTCTGCCTAGTTTTCCATGCCATACACAAGGGACTGAAAGATGTGTAAAATTGGTCACCGAAGCTGCATCACTTGTCTGTGGAGAAGAACGAAGAGACGGATTTATAAGGTCAAGGGTAGAATCCAGAAACATCATGCAATCATTCAATACAAAATCCGAATTCAAGCTCAAATAATGTTTTCCAAGAACTATTTAATTTTTTTTCTATCTTAGAATTTTCTTATAATTTATTAGTTTTCATATCCCAGAGTTCAATATCTTAAGTTTTTATAATATTATATATAAATTGCAGTAATAAAATATATTATTATGCTTTTAATATTAAGTTTTATTGCCCGGGGCACCTACAAAAATACTGATACAGTCTCATTTTTTCATGCACATGCTTTTTAAACTTACTTGAGAAGTTTCCGTATAGGGCCACACAAAAATTCAAAAACTGTAAAAAAAATTTTTTTGAAGGGTGGGGGGCACCTGAAGATGTTGTCAAAAAAAATTTTTTTTTTCAAGAAATGCATAAAAAGGGGTTTAGCAACTTTTTTCGACCAGGCCGTTGTGAAATTCAAGAACAAGTGGTTTCATAGTATTTTTCGATCCACCTTAATGTACCTACTGTTATAGTCCATGCCAGGAGCCTGTGCAGTGTGTCATCTGTTTTTGTGTTCCAATTTTATGTAATTATATAATAATGATATATGGTTGTAGTAACATCACGATTATAAATGACTCCGGCTAATTGTCAAATATACCTAGATAGAAGAGAGTAATGTTTGGTCTCAAAAATATATTGTTTCATTGCATTTGTAATTAGATTTGTTTCCTGCTTTTACTATTGTTTCTCAAAAATGCAAATGTAAATCATTTATTACTATTGACAAGCCATTGTATTGTCCCAATGACAACTATGATAAAACCTCAAAGTGACAAGTGATGTGTTCTCAGTAGTTTCGGGGCAGGGATTATGTCATGGACTATAAGTATAAAATCCTTTTTTGTGTTGTTTGTTTTGCAAATTAATAAAGTATTATCTCAACAACCAGCGTTTGATTTATTTTGTTGGAATGTCGTCAACTTTTTTTCTTCTTTAATTACTAATCATGTTTAAATGTCAGCAGGTAGTTGGCAACATACTGAAGTGTAAAATGTACTAAATGCTGATATTATTAACAAAAAAATGGAGTCAAGTTGATTGACTCAGTACTTCCCACACATAATGATGATACCATTTTATTATTTCTCCATTGCATGAAGCTGTAGTTTGAAATTCCCTTGCAACCAAACCATCCCCCATCCGCCCGCAAAAAAACATCCAACGCAAAAACTCTCGTAAATAGTTTCTTGCGTCTCCCTCTTTAGGAATTAAGACGCCACAGTTTCTTCTGCATGCTTCAACTGCACGATGCGTAACGATCAGGAGCCTCCAAAACGTCTAAAAACGAAGTTTGAGCTGTTTTTATATTTTTAGATTTTTTTATTATTGCTGCGCCGCTGCAACCTAATGTGAAAAATAGAAACACATGTATGTGCATTTTGCATGCAAATATGAGTCTGCTCACCTCAAAGCTAAAATTTTTGAAAATAATTAATGAAAACACACCAGAGCTAATTACGTCAATATGCTGCAATTCTAACAATGAGTTATGTTTGGAAAGACGATGCCTGAAATGTTCGGAAACAAGTATAAACATTTCAGAGTTTGAAAAGAGTGAATGCATTGTCTATGAAAAATGGCTAACGAAAAGGGAAACCATTGTTATAAAAGGTAAAGCAAAGATCTGCGTTAGAACGGTTAAGGAAAAGATGTACGGCGAAAAAAGCGAGGTATGTACTATGTTTTTAAACATGATTCCAAAATTTCTGCTGCACGTGAGAAATATAAAGCACCAATATGCAGCAATTGACAATATCAAAAGAAATTTATCCGCCCAAGAAGGTTTGGTTCACGTAGATTTCTCGGAAAACTATGTGTGCAAATATGCGGAAGAAATTCAATCTGCCCATTTTGGTGGCTCTAAGCATCAGATATCTTTGCATACGGTTGTGGTGTACCACAAGCCATCAGATAATTTACCAATAAAACCTATATCATACTGTACACTCTCAGACAATCTCCGTCATGATCCTCCTGCTATTTGTGCACATATTAATTTGATCATACCAGACATTAAAAAAAGAATTCATGATTTGACTACTTTGACTGGAACAATACCGAAAGTTGTATGGTGAAAAAATGTATGAACGTGTGATAGAGAAGAAAACAAATATGAGGATGAATATGGTGAAACTTCCAGCGAAGATAATGTTCCTCTGAAACAGCACCAATCGTATGTCAAACGAGATATCGTTAAAGACTCTTATGTAGTGGTAAAACTTTCTCGCAAAATAATTTATAGGCATTATGTAGCCAGTTAAGTTATTTCTGTAGATCAAAATTCTGAATGTACAGTTTCCTTTATGAAAAAAATTGGAGCTCAAAGATTTATATTTCCCGATGAAGCAGATACATCTATTGTAGATCAAAGAGAAATTCTTAAAGTGTTGACAAATCCGCAGGAAAATGCCATGCAAGATGAATATACCTTTGGTGATAGCCTACAATGCTATGAACATATGTATTAAACCTAGCGTATTATGTGCGCTTAAACGCACCATAAAGATTTGCTAAAACAATTCTGAAGAGTTATGTTTTTATTTTATTTTTTCATGTAGTACTTTTTATAAAGAAATAACGAAATAAGTGGATCTATTTCTTACAACAATAATATATTATGTAGAAGTATAGCTATTTTCTCCTTTGTTTGTCCTTTTGGTATGAACCACCTATTCTCTTCTCCGTTAACTATATTCTCCCCTCCTTTAGCTGCATTCTGTCCTCCGTTAGTCTCTGTCTCCCCTCCGTTATTGCAAACTTTCAAAAAATGTCAATATTTGCGAAAAAAATAATTTGGGAGCTCGACGACTTTTGAAATCTTTTTAAACGCTTCAAAACGAATCGGCTGACCAAAAATTATAACAAAAAATGAAATAGTAGTTTTTGTAATTAACTTGCCAAAATATTAGGAATTCGGTGAGAATGACCCAGTTATATGCATCTTGTTTTTTGTTTAGTGTAAATCGTTTTTGTATAATTTAGTATCACAATTGACAAACTTATATAACTGCAGTCTAATGTTTAAAGAAATAAATTGAATTGAAATCCTTAATTCTAGCCGTTACTATTTTGACACTTTACAGGGTGCTGTTTTTAATGCTATTTGACCCGTGTAAACTGATTTATTATTAAAAGAATACACCATTTGAATAAGAAATAGAGTTTACTTTAATCATCTTATTCCTACATACCTATACATTTTTCAGAAACAAATTTGTACAAATTTTGTACATTGGACGCTTGACACGATTTTTTTAATTTTAAATTCTGTGTCAAAATTTCATTAAAATCAATTTAATCATTTTCGCCTTACGCAATATACATAGAACGAAATAAAGCAAAACACATAGGTACAGATCACAAAATTGGTTTCTGTAATAGGCAAGCCAATGTTCGGATCGACCTAAAAAAGTGTAATATGCCTCTAGGTATTTCTTCTACAGACCAATGGACCGACTATTATGAGTACAAACAATTTTTCAGCTTTACAAGCCCCCACCCTCCAACCACCCCAAATTCACCTTCACCCAAAAAAACGTAGAAAATGATCAGAAACCCCTAAAACGCCTAAAAACAAAGTTTGAGCTGTTTTTATATTTTTAGTTTTTTTATTATTGCCGCGCCGCTACTGACCTGATTTTTCCAAAACATTCGCGTTTTCCATCCTCGCCGCGGTAGTAATACTACACAAATTCTAAGTCCCGTTGTTTCTATAATAAGCATGCAACGTTCTGATGGACCTAAAAAAGTGTATCATTCCGCTAGGTGGATGAAAATCTGGAGAAATATAGAAGAGTGTCTGTGCTATGCAACCATAAGTTGCACAAAGCGCGACAACGTTTCTAAATTAATAAAAAAAAAAAAATAAATCCCACTTAGACGTATTTCTCCGCGAGGCGTTGACGCCCGTGCCGCCCACGCTGAAAGATGGCTGTGAATGAAAACCTGGAAAAAGATAGAAGAGTGTCTGTGCTATGTAACCATAGGTAGCACAAAGCGCGACAGCGTTTCGAACATAATAAAAAAAAATATAAATCCAACTTAGGGGGATTTCTCCGCGAGGCGTTGACGCCTGTGCCGCCCACGCTTAAAGATGTCTGTGGATGAAAATCTGGAAAAAGATAGAAGAGTGTCTGTGCTATGTAACCATAGGTAGCACAAAGCGCGACAACGTTTTTAAAGTAATAAATAAAATATAAATCCCACTTAAAAAATATAAATCCCACTTATGGGGATTTCTCCGCGAGGCGTTGACGCCTGTGCCGCCCACGCTGAAAGATGTCTGTGAATGAAAATCTGGAAAAAGGTAGAAGAGTGCCTGTGCTATGTAACCATAGGTAGCACAAAGCGCGACAGCGTTTCTAACATAATAAAAAAAATAAATCCCACTTAGGCGTATTTCCCCGCGAGGCGTTGACGCCTGTGCCGCCCACGCTAAAAGATGTCTGTGGATGAAAATCTGAAAAAAGGTAGAAGAGTGCCTGTGCTATGGAACCATAGGTAGCGCTAAGCGCGACAGCGTTTCTAACATAATAAAAAAAAATAAATCCCACTTAGGCGTATTACTCCGCGAGGCGTTGACGCCTGTGCCGTCCACGCTTAAAGATGTCTGTGGATGAAAATCTGGAAAAAGATAGAAGAATACCTGTGCTATGCAACGATAAGTTGCACAAAGCGCGACAACGTTTCTAAATTAATAAAAAAAAATATAAATCCCACTTAGGCGCATTTCTCCGCGAGGCGTTGACGCCCGTGCCGCCCACGCTTAAAGATGTCTGTGGATGAAAATCTGGAAAAAGATAGAAGAGTGCCTGTGCTATGTAACCATAGGTAGCACAAAGCGCGACAGCGTTTCTAACATAATAAAAAAAAAATATAAATTGCACTTCGGGGGATTTCTCCGCGAGGCGTTGACGCCTGTGCCGCCCACGCTGAAAGATGTCTGTGGATGAAAATCTGGCAAAAGATAGAAGAATATCTGTGCTATGCAACCATAAGTTTCACAAAGCGCGACAACGTTTCTAAATTAATAAAAAAAAATATAAATCCCACTTAGGCGTATTTCTCCGCGAGGCGTTGACGCCTGTGCCGCCCACGCTGAAAGATGTCTGTGAATGAAAATCTGGCAAAAGATAGAAGAATGTCTGTGCTATGCAACCATAAGTTGCACAAAGCACGACAACGTTTCTAAATTAATAAAAAAAAATATAAATCCCACTTAGGCGTATTTCTCCGCGAGGCGTTGACGCCTGTGCCGCCCACGCTGAAAGATGTCTGCGGATGAAAATCTGGAAAAAGATAGAAGAGTGTCTGTGCCATGTAACCATAGGTAGCACAAAGCGCGACAGCGTTTCTAACATAATGAAAAAAATATAAATCCCACTTAGGAGGATTTCTCCGCGAGGCGTTGACGCCTGTGCCGCCCACGCTTAAAGATGTCTGTGGATGAAAATCTGGAAAAAGATAGAAGAGTGCCTGTGCTATGTAACCATAGGTAGCACAAAGCGCGACAGCGTTTCTAACATAATAAAAAAAAATATAAATTGCACTTCGGGGGATTTCTCCGCGAGGCGTTGACGCCTGTGCCGCCCACGCTGAAAGATGTCTGTGGATGAAAATCTGGCAAAAGATAGAAGAATATCTGTGCTATGCAACCATAAGTTTCACAAAGCGCGACAACGTTTCTAAATTAATAAAAAAAATATAAATCCCACTTAGGCGTATTTCTCCGCGAGGCGTTGACGCCTGTGCCGCCCACGCTGAAAGATGTCTGTGAATGAAAATCTGGCAAAAGATAGAAGAATGTCTGTGCTATGCAACCATAAGTTGCACAAAGCACGACAACGTTTCTAAATTAATAAAAAAAAATATAAATCCCACTTAGGCGTATTTCTCCGCGAGGCGTTGACGCCTGTGCCGCCCACGCTGAAAGATGTCTGCGGATGAAAATCTGGAAAAAGATAGAAGAGTGTCTGTGCCATGTAACCATAGGTAGCACAAAGCGCGACAGCGTTTCTAACATAATGAAAAAAATATAAATCCCACTTAGGAGGATTTCTCCGCGAGGCGTTGACGCCTGTGCCGCCCACGCTTAAAGATGTCTGTGGATGAAAACCTGGCAAAAGATAGAAGAATGTCTGCACTATGCAACCATAAGTTGCACAAAGCGCGACAACGTTTCTAAATTAATAAAAAAAAAATATAAATCCCACCTAGGCGTATTTCTCCGCGAGGCGTTGACGCCTGTGCCGCCCACGCTGAAAGATGTCTGTGAATGAAGATCTGGCAAAAGATAGAAGAGTGTCTGTGCTATGTAACCATATGTAGCACAAAGCGCGACAGCGTTTCTAAATTAATAAAAAAAAATATAAATCCCACTTAGGCGTATTTCTCCGCGAGGCGTTGACGCCTGTGCCGCCCACGCTGAAAGATGTCTGCGGATGAAAATCTGGAAAAAGATAGAAGAGTGTCTGTGCCATGTAACCATAGGTAGCACAAAGCGCGACAGCGTTTCTAACATAATGAAAAAAATATAAATCCCACTTAGGGGGATTTCTCCGCGAGGCGTTGACGCCTGAGTCGCCCACGCTTAAAGATGTCTGTGGATGAAAACCTGGCAAAAGATAGAAGAATGTCTGCACTATGCAACCATAAGTTGCACAAAGCGCGACAACGTTTCTAAATTAATAAAAAAAAATATAAATCCCACCTAGGCGTATTTCTCCGCGAGGCGTTGACGCCTGTGCCGCCCACGCTGAAAGATGTCTGTGAGTGAAAATCTGGCAAAAGATAGAAGAATGTCTGTGCTATGTAACCATAGATAGCACAAAGCGCGACAGCGTTTCGAACATAAGAAAAAAAATATAAATCCAACTTAGGGGGATTTCTCCGCGAGGCGTTGACGCCTGTGCCGCCCACGCTTAAAGATGTCTGCGGATGAAAATCTGGAAAAAGATAGAAGAGTGTCTGTACTATGTAACCATATGTAGCACAAAGCGCGACAGCGTTTCTAACATAACGAAAAAAAATAAATCCCACTTAGGGGGATTTCTCCGCGAGGTGTTGACGCCTGTGCCGTCCACGCTTAAAGATGTCTGTGCATGAAAACCTGGAAAAAGATAGAAGAGTGTCTGTGCTATGTAACCATAGGTAGCACAAAACGCGACAGCGTTTCTAACATAATAAAGAAAACCATTGTAAGATAATGTGTTATTAATTTGATAGGCGAATTTTGCCGCTGATGTAGGTACTGTACCTTTTCAGCAGTAGGTAGTTTCAAAAGGATGAAATCTAATTTCCAAATCGTCAATTGTAAATTGATACTGTCAAATGTAAATTACAACTGAGTTTGAATTCACAATTGACGCTTTAGAAACTACTGCTGGAAATTTTAGAGTTGTAATTTCATTATCGCTTACCCAACGGTAACAGCGATACGACACAGGTGCGGCAACCAGCGTTGCACTCGCAGATTTTCCTGAGCGAAAGAAACATTATGTGCGTAAGAACTACTCCTGGAGATGTAGTAGCGATAATAGGTTGTAGGCATATTGCTCGGTCTGGAGTCGACATCTGACAGTCACAATGTGATCTATGATTCTATGAACCTAATCAGATCAGACTAGTAGATTGAAGATAAGTGGTAAGTTGCATGTTGTTTAAAGCTATATCTGATTCGCTAGGCATGCTTTGCTACTTATATTTAATTCAATTGGTCAATTAAAACATAATTGTTATTGGGTTGCAACAATCGCCGTTTGTATTAGCATTAGCACGCCGAGGAGCTTGAAGATAGGTATAGTGTGCCTGTGTGCCTGTGTGTGTGCCTGTTGTTTTGAGCTACATAATAATATATCTCTCATTCGCTAGGCAGGCTTTGAACTTTGCTTATATTTATATTTAATATAATTGGTAAAATGAATACTCAGGCAGATTATGGTACGATTGCGCGGTGCATAATCCGGTTGGCCCCATTAAAATCTTACGAAGAATTGAGGTGTTTAACTTGCAAGGATAAGCTAATCGAAGACGTCTGTAAAGCTTTATACGGAAAAGCGGATCGTCATAAAAAGAACTGGCTGGTAAAAATACTAAAGAGAAATACGGGTAACATGAGCAAGTATTTTAACAAGGAATCCGATTTGACAGCGTATGCGGCAGATTCTTACAAGGTAGGAAAACTCATGAATGTTGAAGGAGGGAAACAAGAAAAGGAAACATCAGCAATCATTAAATTTATGCAGGCTATTATTGGACTAAACAAACCTATAAGCATTTTGGACGAGTCGTGTTACAGACCTGATGGTGTTTACAGTGTCATTTGCGAACAAATGAAGTTAGGCAATACTGTAAAGAATAGATACAAACTTCATAAACTCTGGACAAGGAACAGGGTTTACATATCCGAACAGATAGGTGAATTGTGCCAATCGCCCGTGGAATTCAAAGAACCCAAAGAAAGCAATGATAATGCAGTGGAAAGTAAGGGCACCTCAGCAGGGCTCGAAAGTAATGCAGAATGCGGAATTGATATTCAGAAAGATTCATTAGTCATTGTAGAAGAAAATCGCATATCTAACGACTGCAGCAACAATGAAAAGGACACCACAGATACCAACCTCACCACAATGATTCCAAATAGTGTGAAGAATATTTATAATGCAAAGTCGAATTATTCTCATAGTATGGCGATAAAGCAAAGAAATGATGATACACTATACCGCAAAACCCTGACCTTCGGCAAATGTGAGCACAAGGAAGGAGTATTTTGTCTTAAAGGAGACGAATACAATAGCATAGTCAAAGACAACAAGCTTCATAATTACCAGATGGTAATAAGCCGAAACTTTGAAAGTGTCAACAGTATCTGCGTTTTAAATTTCAAAAAGTGCTATACGACCAAATCAGAAGTTCACAAAATTTACGCTTATTGTGCACACAGCAATTGCAAGACATTTGTAATTACAATTCGAAAAAAAGATGATAATGCAGCCTATGGTTCTGTATTCAGTTCATCGGAAAACTACCACCACGCAAGTGGAGACATCAGGACGAGGTTTGTCAGAAACGTAGAAAGGAAGCTTTTGGGAGAGAGATTGAAAACATAAACACCCCTTATGGTTCGGCAAAAAGATACTTTGGAGACACCATTCCAGCAAATTAAAAACGGAAATTTGAGAAATATTAAGTCGCTTTCAGTATACAGGAACATAAAATCTGAAGCAAATGCCGAACAAGATAGAGACCCTGATGATTTCGTAGATATTGTTATGATGCAGAGAGAAAACAATAATTATATTTACAGGGTTTTTGAACCCTTGTCAGTATACCTGTTCAGCAAGGAATAATTGGACATTTTAAAATCGGGAACCACAAATGAAGAATCCATAAGTTTATATTTAGATGCGACAGGTAGTTTGTACGCCCTCCTAAGCCAACTAAAAAACGAGTGTATTATTATGCAGGTGTCATAAAGATTGACAAACAAAAAACGGTATGTCCAATTCTGGAATTTGTTACTTCAGATCATGACGCGTATTCTATCGGTTCATGGTTGTAAGCATTTCGCATGTTTGTCCAGAAAGATAAAAGTGTAAAGTGGCCTGTTTTCAAAACTGTTGTCACAGACTTCAGCTTCGCTCTTTTAAATGCTGTCAATTTTTACTGGAATGGTTATGAAGACCTCCGCATTTATGTGAACGTTTGTTATGAACTATTGTTGAAAAAATACTGAGAAACCGAAGACCATCTTAAAGATCTGTTGCTGCCACTTCTTAAAAATCGTTATAAACGATATTAATAAAATTTGCATTTATCCGTTAAAGAAACTCCTCAAGTACTCTTTAGCATCCGTTTTTGGAATGGATTCTCTAACCAAAGTTGAAAATTGGTTTACAAAACTAGTGTATGTATGTAATTCAGAATTTCTTGATGAAAACGTTGATCGTTATGCTAGAGAGGTAATAATGAGTCAAACTGAAGACGAAATAGAATACAATTCAACTGACTCTGTTGACGAGTCTGAGATTACAGAAAAGGAAGGAAAAGTGCTGTATGAAAGAAGCAAATTTTATATCCATTTCAAAAAAATTTTAGAAACTTGCAAAACGGGAAGCCACAACGACGGAAAAAAGAACACATATTACAACCCAGAGATTATCAATATGATACTCAAGAAATACATGGCAATTTTGCCTCTTTGGTCAAATATTGTAACTGAAGACCCATCGAGATAAAGATACAGCAATGCACCAGTAGAAAGCTGGTTCAATATAATTAAAAACAATGCATTCAGCGGTAAGCATTTAAAATGTAACAGATTCATACGACAAACGAGGAATGTGATTCTACGCACACACAAAGAGCTGATGCTAGATATACCGAAATCGGCCTGCACAAAAGGTAGGAAACGAAAATTGCAGGGATATGAGGAAATTGAGAATGTATTAGAGGAAGAGGAAACATGGAAAAAGAAAAAGAAAATTAATCACACTTACTTTGGAGATCATCTCAATGTTAAGCCGGATCCTCAAGAAAAATTGCCCACAAAAACAGATAGAATAGATGAACATTTGATTATAAATCCGTTGAACGGAACAGTCCAAAATGAAGGATATTATACATATTCTGGGCTAGAATTTGTGGTTGGCCTGTATAGGGAAGCAAAGCCTTTCAACCAACTATATATAAGAGACTACATGTGTCTAGTTGCACAGAAGAACCCCACTGATATGTGGATATCGAACTTTCTAATGGACATAGCTTTATGCATGTTAGCGAGAAAGAAACAGGGAAACATCAATGTTGTAACCACACAAGATTCCGGATACATATTTAATGGTTGTGCGACTGAATCTCTCTCACTAGACGGTGTGTGTTTGTTACTGTATCTTCAAAAGAATCATTGGTTTCTTGCTGTGGTAGACTGTAGTAAAAGGAGATTTGCCTTCATAAACCCCTATGGTAGCACTCAGGAGGAAACTGACAAATATATGAGGAAATTCATAGCTTACTTGAAAAGCATGGGCCAGAAGACAGATAATTGGACCGCTATTGTCAAACATCATCCTCTTCAGAAAGATTCGTTCAATTGTGGAATTTATGTAATAGCATTTGCACAAGTAATTCTGAAAGACAACTTTGATTGCGACCTGTACAAGAGCTTAGACCCTGCAAACTGCAGAGAATTTTTGAAAAAAGCACTGCTCGAGGAATCTGACGATTTACAGAATGCTTGTCTTGTATGCGGAAAAGAACATATGGAAGTATCAACAATAACGGACGGATCTATGGAATCTCTAATTGGTTGGGTCCAATGCGACAAATGCAATAGATGGATTACCTTCAAATGCCTTGGAATGCCAAAAGCTTCATACTTAACAGGAGAATATATATGTCCGGTGTGCAAAAATTTCTATAACTGCTGATGGTACCTTTAGTTTAATTTTAGGAGGAGGCCATCGCTATGCGTCGGATTTTATGTTATATATTCAGAGAATTGACTTTTACGACATACATGCACAATGCCAAGCGAGACAGCACAGCCGCAAGATGATATTGCGCCCGGAGGTTAGGGCATGGCTATGAAACGGATGATGATGATGACAAGATGGGTTTTTGTTTGAAATTTCGTTTTTCCCTAAAAAAACCGAATGGGGTGCGCTGAAGGGTTCAGTTCACGGCTGGCAGCCCCGTTTAAACTGGAAGCCCTTCAACTATTTTCATTTAACTTCTAACGCAGTACCTATTGTGATATGTATATATGTATAGTTATAATACGAGTAGAGTAAGGGTTGTGTTGTATAAATAATTATGTATATGTTTAGGTAAGATTGTTTATAAACAGAACAAGTGTGTTAACTAGGTCAATAGGATGTGGGTTAGATATAAGATACATGTATAGTTTGTAAAAAGTAAGATCAATATACATCACGTTTCGAGAATGAAGTGGTTTTACTCACGGCTCCCGTAAGCCCCCAGATTGGTGCAATAAATCATTAAAAATTAATATATCATTGGCAATCGCGTTGACGCGTGGGCGGCACACGTGTCAACGCCTCGCGGAATAATTCCCAAAGTCGCATTTATATTTTTTTTACAATGTTAGAAACGTTGTCGCGCTTTGTGCAATTTATGGTTACATAGCACAGACACTCTTCTATCTTTTTCCAGATGTTCATCCGCAGACATCTTTCAGCGTGGGCGGCACAGGCGTCAACGCCTCGCGGAGAAATACGCCTAAGTGGGATTTATATATTTTTTTATTAATTTAGAAACGTTGTCGCGCTTTGTGCAACTTATGGTTGCATAGCACAGACATTCTTCTATCTTTTGCCAGATTTTCATCCACAGACATCTTTAAGCGTGGGCGGCACAGGCGTCAACGCCTCGCGGAGAAATCCCCCTAAGTTGGATTTATATTTTTTTTATTACTTTAGAAACGTTGCCGCGCTTTGTGCAACTTATGGTTGCATAGTACAGACCTTCTTCTATCTTTTGTCAGATTTTCATCCACAGACATCTTTCAGCGTGGGCGGCACAGGCGTCAACGCCTCACGGAGAAATACGCCTAAGTGGAATTTTTTTTGTTATGTTAGAAACGCTGTCGCGCTTTATGCTACCTATGGTTACATAGCACAGACACTCTTTTATCTTTTTCCAGATTTTCATCCACAGACATCTTTTAGCGTGGGCGGCACAGGCGTCAACGCCTTGCGGAGAAATACGCCTAAGTGGGATTTATTTTTTTTTTATTATATTAGAAACGCTGTCGCGCTTTGTGCTACCTATGGTTACATAGCACAGACACTCTTCTATCTTTATCCAGATTTTCATTCACAGACATCTTTCAGCGTGTGCGGCACACGCGTCAACGCCCTGTGGCAAAATTCGTTTAAGTCCAATTAATATATTTTTTACTATCATAATAGCTATGGAACTGAGATATAGTGATAAATTTAGCCAAAGTGTTCATTTCCAATCATATACCGCGGTGAGCTGCAGGAGCGTCAACGCGTTAGCGATTCTTTTGCCCCTATAAGTTGGTCCGATACGCCCATGACTTTCTAGCATCCATCCGAGGGCGACGCGGTGAAAGCATAAAATTACATTTCAAAAGCATCAGTTGTAATTCAGGTGTAATTTATACCTGACTGTTTGAATTTACAATTCAAGCTATAGAAATTTAATTTGAACCTTTTGAAACAACCGCTGGAAATGGTATAGTATGCCAGAAGATAATTTATCATAAAAATAAAAAATCAGTGTACGGTGTCGACATCTATTAGTAGGCGACTAAACCTGATCCTGACCTGCGCTAATAAAATCTGAATAGGGAAGAAACCATCGCGGCTGTAAATTACCGTTTTGTTAGTCAGGTGTCAAGGATGGGTGGCGCTGCCGTTTTACGGGCGTCCTTTTCTATTAAGAGTACGCTATCTCATGGGGGGGGGGGGTATTATCTCTGATGCATCCCGACGAGGTTAAAGACTCCGTCCAAAAAGTTTTGAAAGAAGCTAAACGCAAAAATCCGTTTACTGATGACAGACCTGGGAAAAAATGGTTACAGTTATTTCTTGGAAGGCAACCAAATATAACCCGGAGAAACACAGAAATAATTTCTAAAGCACGGGCATCTGTGACCGAGGAGAAAATCAGAAATTGGTGCTGAACTCAGAGACTATCTAACTGAAGAGAATCATCAAGAAATATTGGAAAATCCACACCGCATATTCAATACAGATGAAACTGGATTTATGACTTGTATCCGTACCAACGCATTCCAAGAGATATATCGAACTCTGTTCCTGATGATTATTCTGGGATCGTATTATAACCATCGACGGAAATCTATATCCAGGGATTGTTGAAAAGATTGACGGTGAAGAATATGAAGTGAAAGCTATGTGTCAAGTTGAGGGCAATAAGAATCATTTCAGGTGGCCAAACCGAGAGGATACAATTTGGTACCATAAGGAATGTGTGCTTGAATTCATTCCGCCTTTGAAATTTATCAGAAGAGGTGCTTTTGACTGCCCAGCAATAAAAAAAGTATATCTGAATGCTTTGTTCATTATTGGATATTTGTGGTTCATTCATGGGTACAATACATGGAAGGGAACATGATAGAAGAACAGGCCCAGCAAACATCATTCCATTCCATCTTTGGAACCTACAAGGAGGACCTAGGAATTCTTGCTCAAATAACAAATGTGAGAAATTGGTACACGAGAGAGGAGTTTGGAAAGGCTTTTCAGAAATCTACCAACCAGTGAAGTTCGCATTACCGACCCTACTCCAAGCTATGCTTTGCCAACCAAACAGGTCTCCTGGCGTCCAACTACATACAGGTCAGCAGCGTCCAGTGCTTCAGTGGCGTGCGTATCATTGAAGATAGTGAAGCATTCTTCGACCATCTTCGCAGCAGATAAACTACTGCTTCGTTCAGCAAATCCGTAAGCCAATGCATCACCCTATTGAGCGGAGCACTCCATGAGCTAATAGCCATACTTGAGACACAGAAGGGGAAGAGAGAATCAGGGACCACTGAATGGTTCTCCATGGAGAGTTTAGGCCTAGACACAAGGAGAAACCCGGTATCGCTTTCACTGAAGACGACGAACAAGTTTTTCATGGGTAAATCAAGCTAAGTTTAGTCATAGCATAGCATTAATTGTAAAGCTGAGTCTCCTTTTGTCTTTGGTTGTGCACCCGATCTCATCTATGCATAGTTTTTGCCGTACATTTTTTAGTTATGTATTAAAAAATGTTATGTCATGTTTAAAAAAATTTTCTAATAGAACTGTGTTTTCACTATGAACATAGTAGTGGTAGTAGTAGGACATCTAGTGACCTATGTAAATACACTGGGTGCGGCAAAACAAACAGTGCAGTTGCGATGGGCGGCTAGATCCGCTGTGGTGGGGATGGTAACCTAGGAGGGGCCTCATTGTATCCGGTCACTCAACCTGTTTTCAGTCGTAGTTTGGAGCGGAGAGCATCGCGGCTTCGCCGTTGGCACGTATTTTGAAAATGGCCGTTCTTTCATCATCACTCAGCGAAAATTCGGAAGCCACTTTAACATTTCAGATCCCGTTCCACACCGCAATGTTATCGTGAATTGGGTTCGTGCGTTAGAAGAAACTGGTTCAACAAAAAGGCCTAGAGGTATGTGAGAACAGTGAGAACTACCGAAAATGTTGCTGTAGTGAAAGCATCTGTTGAACAATCACCAAAACGCTCTGCCCGGAAACATGCAACTGCACTAAACACTACAAGATTATGGTGGTTCAAGGGTTGATACCTCCAGACTTTGAGAACCGCGAGAATCGCGCCCAAGAGATGTTAGACCGTATTATACCAAGGTCAACTTTCTCCAGTAGCGATAAAGCTAAAAATGACTTAACTAGACACATAAATTTGCAAAATCTTAATTAAACTACGAGTAGAAAATGCTCGTAATATGAAAAACGGTTGTGTAGAAATACATGTAGAAGAGAACGACTGCTGAAAAATGAGAGAAGAAATGGGTCAGAAATTAAAAAAAAAATAATATTATGGAACCGAAGACGTTCAAGGCAAAAATTCAAATTTCGGGTTTTAAATCTGATGAGACTCCTACTGTGGAACAAATAGAAGAAACGATACTTAAACAAAATCCTTTTTTACAAGACAATGAAATTAAAGTCACCTACATTAGATATACATATAACAACGAAAAAAATGTATATAATTTATGCTGAAATATCAGGTAAGGGTTTCAGGAATATTTTCGAAAACTATAGTTGTAAATTATTGGTTGATTTTCAAGTTTTAAAAGTTTATGAAAATAATAAAGTACTGCAATGTCGGAAATGTCAACGATTCAATCATACAGAAAAACACTGTCTAAATTCACATGCTCGTGCAAAATGTGGTCAAAATTATGAACGTAAATTATGTAAACAAAATTTAGTAAAATGTTCTAATTGTGGATATTATAATGAGACCCTCAATAAGAATTACGATGTAATCCACACATCCGACGATCAGAAATGTCCTACTTACAAATATTTTCAATCACAGTACCTTTCGAACATTGAACTTTAAACTATATTTGATTGAACGAAAATAAAAGTAGATAATAATACGCCCATTTAGTGCGCGTCATCAGTTAGGTAGGTCATAGCATTGGATGCAAACGAATCTGACATCCATGTAAAATCGCCATAAGAGGACTTTTGAAAGTTATTTATACTAAAAACTGATACAATTAGGCTACCATAAGTAGGAAACTAGGTTGGTCGACTAATACCTTAATCGCTTTATAATACACAATCACGATTTGAGTTTGAAATTTTTGTAATTATCGAAATATACTGGCAAATTTTTAGGTTAGGTGCAATAACAAACCAAAACAAACAAATATTTCAGAGATTTGTGGATAGCAAATGTAAAGTATTCTCTATTCCAGATAGTTTTGACGGTATAAAGGAAGCTTCGATAGTGAAAATGGCGGCAAACCATGTAATAAAATTTTTTATGATTGCAAAGTTATTTCACCAAGATTCAAAAACCCTGCAGGACGGAGAAAATGCATATACCAGCAATCATGTCAAGTTCATGAGGTATATTGGGAATATTCGTCCAGCTGTCTTAGAAGGTCAAGTCCAGGCTAGAATGAAGAAAACCGTGTACCATGTGCAGGTATTTATAAAAGACCTTTCGTAAACATCAATAGATTGACAAATTTTTGTTTTAGATTGAGCTGGACATGGAATCCAACACTATTGTGAACCACCATTGCTCATGTCCAAGAGGCTTGGATTTGTGCCATCATATGGCTGCTTTATGGACATTACAATATAAGCGCGAAAGATACAGAGCGACAATGAGGTATATCTGGTAGGGTAGTTACAGAAGAGGAGCCTATATCGTCCATCGACCAAATGTTTCAACAGAAACAAAGCTATGTAGCAATTAACGATCCTAGTAAACTCAACATCAATAAATTTAAGTCAATGCTAGGCGACTCAAATGTTGTAGAGTTTTCTTGGTTGCTTAAACCTGAGGCCAATGAGCAACTGGTTTCTCTAGTTCCGTCAATAGAAGAAATAATTTACTGTCAGGAATATATTGACGCAGCTGATAAACATTTGTATATTAGTGGCCGTTGTGGCTTAAACAGTGATCAGATAAAAAAAATTGCTGCAGCTACAGTAGGGCAACATAGCAATGAGCTATGGTTAATAAACCGTAAACTGCGACTCACTTCAAGCAAGTTTGGGATGATACTTGGTGCGTACAAAAGAAATCTTGAAACAGACCAGAAATTTCCCTAAATCACTATTCACCGCATTAGTGGAGGGTTATAGTTTGTCCAAGGTAATGGCAATTCAATGGGGAAGGAATAATGAAACAACGGCTACAAAGCAGTTTGAAGAACTTCATATGTTGCGAGTTAATAAAACAGGTTTGTGGTTGGATGAAAGCGGCTTTCTTGGAGCAAGCCCAGATGGGCTAATTGATGACGACGCAACTTTAGAAGTGAAGTGCCCCTATAAAATGCGAAATTGTAGTATCGGGGAAAGTGTGAAAGATCACAAATATTTCTTTTTTTATAATGATAATGGCCAGATTGTTATAAATACACACACACTTATTATCACCAAATTCAAGGCCAACTGTTTCTCACTAATAGAGACAAGTGCTATTTTTTTGTATGGACTCCAAATGAAAATGAATGTTTTCTTGTGGAGAAAGATGCAGATTGGGGTGGAAATTTGGATTTATTAAAAACATTTTACCTCGATGTATTTCTACCCACAATATTAAATTAAATGTGCTTCTACGTAAAATATTGTCTTGTATATGTGGTTACAGAATCTGTTAAAATTCTAGAGGGAGTGTTTTACAGTCTCTAATGTAACGGATCTGAATGTATTATAATCAGTATTAGCTGCCATTTTATTCTATTGAATTATGTTTAGTTCTTAATCTATCCCTCTAGCTCTTACTATTTTAACATTAACCCGGCAGTGGTCGCGCCGGATCTCACAGACCCAACGGTATCTGTTGATGCTGATATTTTGAAAATGGCAACATTGTCAACACCGTGCTTTTCTCTAGCTTACTATATTTACAAGCCGAAACACGTGGCGTGGTTAGTTGTGATTTGTCTATGCGACGGTTTGTGGAAATCGGCATTTGTGGTAGTCAGACCCAGCGCGACTAAACTATACAGCAATTTTTTTCGTTCAGACCCAGCGCGACTGAATATAGTAGTAAATTTATATAACGCAGCATCGACATTCTACTTAGGTAAGATGATATTTTTATCTGCTTTGGACTATTTTTTTGAATGTATCCTAGCGATACAGTACAAAACTGCATCACAGATGTGAAACGGTGATACGGATGTACATTTTTTTCATAATTTCAGGTATGAATTGCCCGTACGAGAAAGAGCGGCAAAGACTTTTACGTTTGTTTGAAGAAGTAAATTTAGAGGATGAACAGCCTGATGATGAAGCGGATAAGGATACTGAGGACTGCGTCGAAACCAGAGAAGACTCTGATACTGAACAAGAAGGTGAGAATGAGGATGGAGAAGAATTCGAGTCCCAAGAGGCTCCGTATTTCACTGCTAAAGATGGTACTCAATGGAATAAACATCCATTTTCCCAGCGAGTGCGGACAGCCAAGGTAAACAAAGTTTCTGATCGACCAGGCGTGAAAGGCGAAGCCAAGAATGCAAAAACTCCTTTAGATTGCTGGAACCTTTTTTTTTCTGAACAAATGCTCGCTAGCATCGTAGAAAATACTAATATATATATATATAGAAGCGATATCTCCAAACTATCAGCGTTCTAGAGATGCACGGCCCACTAATCTTCCAGAAATCAAAGCTCTTTTTGGACTTCTGTACTTAGCTGGTATACATAAGAGCAGCCGATTGAATACAGAAGAACTTTGGAGTCGTGATGGTACTGGAATAGATTTGTTTTGGTTGACAATGTCCCTGCAAAGATTTCGCTTCCTGATGCGTGTTATTCGTACCGATAATAAAAACACCAGAGAGGAACGCTGTAAAAAAGATAAATTAGCCCCAATACGAGATATATTCGATTCATTCGTGCAAAATTGCCAGAAAAGCTACACAATATGTGAGTATGCTACAGTAGATGAGAAATTAGAGGCATTTAGAGGCCGCTGTAGTTTCAGGCAGTACATACCCTCCAAACCTAATAAATACGGTATAAAAATCTTTGCGTTGGTGGATTCAAAAATGTATTATACTTGCAACCTGGAGGTTTATGTGGGTCAACAACCTGAAGGAGAATTTCGGCAAAGTAACGATCCAAAAAGTGTTGTTTTACGATTGATTATGCCAATAACAAAAACAGGCAGAAATATTACAGTAGATAACTGGTTCACATCTTATGAGTTAATCAACGAACTCCTTGAAAAGCATAACCTGACACTTGTTGGAACAATGAGGAAAAACAAGAGACAGCTGCCCGTAGAATTTGTGAACACAAAGCAACGTCCAGTGAACTCAAGTATGTTCGCTTTCGAAAAAAATAAAACGCTGGTATCCTATGTGCCACGAAAAGGTAAAAATGTAATATTAGTCTCCAGCATGCATTTTGATGACGAAATTGACACTGGGACTGGAGATAAAGCTAAACCAAGAATTATAACATTCTACAATGAAACAAAAAGTGGCGTCGATGTTGTAGATGAGTTATCAAGTAACTACAATTGTGCACGTAATACGAGACGGTGGCCCATGGTTATACTGTATTCATTACTGAATATAGCAGGAATGAATTCCCATATTATATTTTCGTCAAACAATCCTAGCGAGGATTTGATACGTAGGAAGTTTTTGATGCAGTTGGTTCGTCAACTAGTAAGTGACTACCAAAAACATAGGGCTACACAAACAAACTTACCACGACAGATTAGAAACCGTAGACAAGAGGCTGCAGGTATTAGTCAGGAGTACAGACCACGCCCAGAAGGAAGGAAGCGTAAAAGATGCGAAGAATGCGTATCAGACAGTAAAACCAGCTACTACTGCAAAAAATGCTTCAAATATTTATGCCTAAGCCATGCTAACATTTTTTGTCAGCAATGCGAAGGAGTTATAGACGATGACACCATGGAGCTCAGCAGCTAATTTCTTCAATACTATATAAATTTTACATGTAGTTATACTTTTAAGATTTTGAATACACAACTCAGCATTTCATTTTTGTTGGTTTTAGATAGAATAACTCCAGATATTTCTATAGCAGCAAGTATGTAATATATATTTTTAACTAAATAATGTTTTCTTTGTTTAGAACACTCATTTGTGTACAATGTCTTGTCTTGGATGCGCCATGTTGACGTTGGGTCTATGAGACCCGACGCGACCATACATGTACGAAGCACAGGCGCGACCACTGCCGGGTTAATGCAGAATTAAAAATGCCCATGCGTAATACACCAAAACAAATTTGTGTATTGTACTCGTAGTTATATGCATCTTGTTTTTTGTTTAGTGTAAATGATTTTTGTATAATTTAGTATCACAATTGACAAACTTATATAACTGCAGTCTAATCTTTAAAGAAATAAATTGAATTGAAATCCTTAATTCTAGCCGTTACTATTTTGACACTTTACAGGGTGCTGTTTTTAATGCTATTTGACCCGTGTAAACTGATCTTATTATTAAAAGAATACACCATTTGAATAAGAAATAGAGTTTACTTTAATCATCTTATTCCTACATACCGTAAATTAGAATTAGTTAAATCCATAGACCAACTGAGGAGCAATTTATCAAAACGCATTATGTCCACCAGATGACAAAATTGAGTTTGATGAGGTTTCGTATTCATTTTGATACCTTTCATACGTCTGTATAACAAGAATGAATTAAACAACATTATATCCCTACGTAATTTGGGTGCAAAATATGATGTCCGCATAGAAACGCTTCATGTCCTCAAAAGTTGTCATATCAAAACGCATTATGGTACTTGGCCAATAGGAGGTGCTCTACGCAGTGCAAACGTCACCTGATTTAACTAGTTCTGTCGTTAGTTCTTTGAGATTAGTCAACCGGATAACGTGTTTATTGTTTTTTTTTTGCTGTATAATTATGATGGAAAACCTTGATCAGAGCATCGCTGTAGGGGAAAATACCCACAGATCAAGGAAAAGAATGAAACAAAAGACTAAACGGGAACATGATTATGAAAAAAGGTAAGTAATATGAATGTTTTATGATGATTTGCTATTTGGCATGCTAACGTGTGCTTAAGTGTATTTCAATACTTCATTACATTACGTTATTAAGCAGCGACAAAACACATTGAGTGCACATGTAGTGCGGAGTTTAAATCAACTCTACTCTACTACTCGGAGAAAAGGTGAAAAATTGCATTTTGGTGTGTGACAGTGTGTTTGACGGTCAATTTAGCACAGCGAATCAGAATCCAGGAAACCAGAACTTTTGATCACTGGTTTGATAGTGTATTAAACAAATAATAATGAAGAGAAGGCATTCAATTACTGCATTATTTTGTTAAAAAAATATTACTAACTATAATAGTAATAAATGCTTGCAATATACCCTTGTAGTAGAAAGGGGTAAAAATAACATTTTGTTGCACTTCACAAAGCTAAACACATGACTTAACTGTTTGCCGGCCCAGAAAAGTAGTACAATTTGATAACTTTCGTATGTTAAGAGGGTGTTGACATCTCAATAGACAATCCGTGGGTATGCAAAGCACTGCTGAAAACTTATATAGCTGTTTTTAATTTGAAAAAATAGCTACCTAAATAAAAAGAATATAGATCAATGTAAATTGTAAAGTGTAAACTCTGAGGTGTAAACAAATGAAGACGCGAATGCCACCTTGACCTTGCCACCACAAAACAGGTAGGGGTAGGCGCTTGTCTCACACTCGGATCGCAAAACCCCATGCAAAACCGCAAGTTTTTTTCCTAGAGATGGGATGTTGTCGGTATACGGTATAGGCTCAGAACCACAAGAACTGTGCGTTAAAATATATTTGTGTTTGTCGTGGCCTATTTGTGGTTCATATTTTATATAAAAAATACAATTATGTAGTTAAATCATGATACGGTATTATTTGTTATAAACAACAAATTCATATATCACAAAGTTGGTAATGAATATTCCAAAGAGAACTAAAGAATATATACGGGTACTGAAGATCCCGTTACTTATTTACAGCTGCCACTTCGATATAAAATTTAACTAGTAGTTATGAGTGTATGTGCTAAATAACCCGATGTCGATGCTTTACAGATCAATTTTCCTTATCCGACTTGCTCGAGATACTACAGCTTATAGCAAATATGATAGAAAGTGGAAGAAGAAAATATATACATATAGGTCAAATAAAGTGATTTCATATTTTAATCTTATATAACAATCCATAAAATTCAATTACATGAAAAAGTAATTACAATATAGTGTATATTATAGAGTAGGTGACTATAGGGCATAAATAGCTACTAATAAAAATAATATAATTATCCTGAGGCAAGTAAATAATGAAACCTGAAGAATAGAATTTATAAATACATCTGCATAATAATATTACTAACGCAGCCAGTGCTTCCCCTATGAATTCGGCATGACAAGTATTGGTTTCACTTCACCGAACTAGATCGTTACGCAATAATACAAGTGTGATGATGCCGACAATACCAATCAGAAACATATTTTTGAAGCCCATCACTACGTAAGACAACCTCGTCTTCTTTTTGATCGGTTTCTGTGGCATCGCATCGTATCTTATCGAGATCATAGACCATAAAACAAATATTGAGATAGAAGAGCAAGGAGGTTAGTAGAAGAGCAAGAAGAAGAGTTTTGTCTGTGAAGCAGCCGTCGCAGCGTTGACAGATCTCTTATTTTTAGCACTGAGCTTTTTACACTGAAATTTCCTATCCTATTACATAATGTCTTGATTATAAGCTGTTACACACCTTACACCCACAGTACCCCTGGAGAATAACACGGTTTAGGATTACAGCATTAAAATGTACTTTTGAAACAAATCTCTCATGAGTCCAATTTTGATTTTTTCTTATGCTTCATGCTTGCTTCATTCGTTTGCTAACATTGAATATTCTCTCAAATGAAGTTACTGAAAACGCACCAGCGGAATAGGTTAACACGCCTTGTTTTGCAATATTGCACTGTTTTAGTACATTTGTACTATTTCTAGTTCATTTTCGACGTCAAAGTACAAAAGTAGGTACACGAAGGCTGAATTCTAGTACATTTTCAGTTTTCAAAAAATCAACAGATATCTTCATTTCATACGTTGTACCTTCTCAAATGTATGTAAAATGCAAAGATGCAGAGGTTTGAGAGTTTTTTCTTTTTTTTTTGCTCTTCACAAAATTATAGAACGTCCATGTGGTGTCAACTGCCAGCTCATAATTAAATTCACGGGTCACAGGTTTTAGTACAATTCAGTACAATCCTGTACATTTTATTACTTTCATCTAGTGCATCTCAGAAACTCAGCACGGCAGAACTGCTGCTCTGACCTACGAGTAAAATATTCATCTGGCAACACAGCAGTCAGGGCACCGCCCACCTCCAACTTGACAGTTGCTTTTAACTAGACAGAAATAGTGATGGGGAAAACCTACCAATTTCTATAATCACTTCAATAATCGAGCGATCACTGGAATTAAATTTCACTCAATATGACCTAAATGAACTTGTCAGTAAATATTTATGGGTGTCAAGTACGTTGCCGTCGGTAGCATCGAAAAGAGTTTTTTCGATCAGCTCAACTCTCTAATGTAAGAAGTAAATAGATTATTATTATTATTATTTTTTCAAAGTCTTGTCTGTGAGTTTCTATCATTGTCATTGTCATTCTTCAAAGTTACCTAGTTTCTAGAACGAGAGTTTTAATTTTTGTTAAAAATGTAATTTTGTACCCCTCTTTCTGTGAGTTCCTCTATAATTTTTATTTTATTCCAAGTTACCTAGTTTGTAGAATGAGTTTTAATTTTTTATCATTATAGTATTTTATTTTGTTCAAAATAATGCGAAAATATAATATCTTATTAATATTATTTTGAAATGTTCAGTTTGTGGTAAGTTTTTAATTATTCTATTTGTTTACTGTTTTACCCTATCAATTATTGTTAATTTGAAGTTACTTATGTGTCCAGTTTGTCGAAGTTTTTTTTGTTAATTAAAAAAATATGGTTACGTTACTTTTTCTCAACAACTCACAACTAAATTAAATAAAATTGTATATATAGAATATTTATATTTAATTTGTTTCTTAATTCATATTTGCTAAGTGCGATTCCTAGATCACTGTCTAGCAGATTCTGTTTCATTCGAGTGTCGCTCGATTCAGCGCAAAGGTGACGAAGCGACACTTGCCGTTGGTTCAGTTTAGCTCACGTTTTGGACGCGGCTTTCACTTGTAACTCGCATCGTTCACTCGTAATCGAGTGACGTCGGAATAATCGAGTACTCGAGTACATTTTCACTCGAGTTAACCCATCGCTAGACAGAAATGATAAATGTCCAAAAAATAGAATAATAACAATCTGAATTTACTGTTGGTGTTAACTAGAGATTTCATTATTAATTCTTCTAGGGAAAAGTCTGGAAAAAGCAAAAAACCATTTCTGGTTTAGACGGGAACAGATGATTACAGAAAATACACAGGCAATGGGCCTATACCACATTTTTGGTTTATTGGCTTAAACGAACCTTGACACCACGTAGATGCCATAAATAATTTTACAAAATTTTTCTATCGTATTTACAACCGAAAAAAATTGCTCTAAATATTGAATTTTTTGAATCCATACACTTCCCGCCCAGGTCGTGACGTCACCTGTAGGGAACCAATAAGAGCTCACTGGTACAAAACAATAGCATCCGCTCCTAGCCATCGGACCACCAAAGCACGCTTCTCATTGGTTCCCTACAGAAAGGACGCTTCTCATTGGTTCCCTACAGGTGACGTCATCATCGGCTATTTCAAATTACAGTAGAATTTTCTTTTTAGTGTTATTCTCATTTGGATCAAGTTTTCTGCTGACTTTTTTCAGTAACCGGTCCTATGCATCATCAAAAGTAATACCGCAGTAAATAAATCGATCAGTTTGAGATCACGGTATAGGCCCATTGAATTATCTATTAATTATTATACCTTACATGGAGGAAGGAATAATTTCATATAAACTTGAAATATAGGATGAATGATATCACCAGCACCTGCGCCTACTTTGTGACTACTTCTATAAGAAGCTTTATAACAAACATGCATCGTAGTTGGAAGTTTCAAGTATGTATCTATCTATAATCAATTTCTGACTGACTGAGGTACTGAGGTGGGATTATTAATTATTAGTTAAGGTGGCTGTGATGATACCACTTCTATGTTTGTGTTACAAACCAGCGCAGTTTGCAATTAGTAATTATACAATAATTATAAGGAACAAATAAAAAATCTGGCATTAATTTGCAAATCAATTGCTATGTTTTGATTTTCTTCTATGATTTTGATACATGAATTCTGAAATATTTTTGACAAAAGTGTCATCCAGCTTTGACGTTTTGTTTTCAATATTGATAAGATACTATTGGATGATACTTATTAGCTATAGACCTCAATGCCCAATAGAAAGAGCCCGTCAAACAACATCCAATAGAAAACCCCCGTCAAACCCTGCGTCAGAATATGCATGTTGACAAAATCGGGCCTAAGGGTATCAAATACAAAGTGGTAAAAAATAAAATAACATTCGAGGATTATGTCAACTGTTTAAAAGAGTACAAAGAAAAATCCACTACACAGCGCTTTATAGTACCTTATGCATATGAAGTTTTCAGTGTAGAACACTCAAAAATTGCCTCAAATCCTTTTGATGATAAACGGTATTTGCTACCTAATAGCTATGACACCCTTCCTTGGGGGCATCGTGATATTAAAGTACATTAAGAAGTAATTTTTTCTTTTAGGATGGCACCGCGATTGGAGCTCCTTTGCATCAGAAGCATATGTAAGAAGGTTTAGTCTATTAATCGGTTATTAGTTTACCATTATAGAGATCTCCCCTGGGCTTTAATAATGAAATCAGCGAAACACTTCTCTAAATATCGTTGAGGTTATTTTATAGAACAAATACCAATGGATAATTTTGAATTTGATGATGCTGGTATTGAACAATTAAGGGAAATTGAATTTCTTACAGATATTCCTTATACCATAAGGTCTACAGTATTATTTATGGGTGCCTGGCACCAAGTTTTTGAATATGATGTAAACTGTGTATGGGTCAGCTATTATAATATTCCTCAATTAAGTTTACGTGTATGCCGAGAATGCTTTTTAGCGATAAAATATGTCTTTGATACATACAAAAAATCATTGTTTGCCATACATGATCATTTTCATCTTATGGTAAGAGCGGAAAACTTGCATGATTTATACCAGTCTAAATCATATTGGTGCCAGAACGATTTTGCATCAGTATTATTTGTCCTTAAGGACAGAGAATTATGTGATACCGACATTTATTATAATTGCAATGCAGAAGTACGTTTTAGCGATTTATAATTCTAAAATTATGTCTATATGCTAGTTAGTTACATCTGTTTCCCATTCCCCTGATGTGATTATTATTATGTATATAAATATTTATGATAAATAAATAAAAGTACAATTATTATTTAATTATTGTTTTATTCCAATCAGCGTTATCAGTTATATTTTATTTCATGCAGGTGGCACTTTATTGTTTTTTTAAAATACTAAATTAATAACAACCATTTGCTAATAATTTTATTACATTTGATGTTTCAACAGAATGATGGATAATTTATGTTTATTCGTAAACTCTAGGAAAGCAGCATCTGCGATTCTTCATTTATTCAAATCAGCTCTTCAATCTTCAGCATGAAGTTCAGCAACACTCAAATTATTTATACACAGAAATAACTTTTGATAGTAATGTTTTTAGTTGGTTCAAGAGGCTTGTATTAGGGCATGGTATGTCAAAAAGGTTCCACATGAATTGCCCTGCTTTCGAAATTGTCCTAGTAAACTCGTTATACTTATAGTATGTGCGATGGGAGAAGAAGTAAATATGGCCATCTATGTACCGAAATGCTTAGGTTATATCTTTTGGTATGCCTGGCAAAGTATCACTGATTCGTCCCCTGCCTATTAATTGTTTAGGATTATCGATAAACTCAATATATGAGTGATTATCAAAAAACAAGAAAGTTGATCCACGATGCGTTTGAAAAACAGCGTTCATTTCAGCATCAGCAGATATTGGAAAGTCGTAAGTTGTTTTAATATTCAACCCAGGAAATGATGTAACATAATGTTTGTGATTTTTCTTACCAATTGCTATTAGATCACCTGCTGAGTTTTGAGAAATGTGTGTAATAGACGAAGGCTCAATCCCCAATGGTATATAATTAACTAGCTTTTCAGGTAATTCAGGTATTAACAAATTATTCAAATCAAGTTTCCATAAGAACGAGTTATGACTGATATACAACCGATGATTGTGAAATTCAGGTGCTGTAGCAATAAATATCAGGATACATTACTTCACATAAATTTTTGGATGGTGTATTTGTGTTTGGGATTTGAATTTGATGTTGTAGTATGTTTTTTCGGTGTACGATTGGTAGGGTTAAATGGCGTAATATAGTTTAGAATAGTACGATGACATATATTTGGACAATTGCATCTTTATCATCAATATCTCATCCTCTGATACTATCTTGATACCAAGGGTTCATAATTGCCGATTTAACATCACTGTGTCCTAGACCAAGAGCGTGACCAATTTCATGAACCATTACCATAAGCAAACCAACCTGATCATAAGGTATAGAACCATTAAGTGAAAAACTCCAAGGTTCCCTATTATCAACATGAATTTCTATACATGTGTCTCCGCTTGTAGGGTAATTTGCATGAGCAAGGACACCTCCAGGTCCATCAAAAGCTCTGGGACATGGATAATCTCCTTGGCAATTATAACGATATTCATGTTTCCTGTTGGTGAAGAAAATTGTGATATCTGGCGGTGCACACCTCTTGTATTTGAATTTTCGGGTAAAGTGCACCTTAGGCGTTGCATAAGTTGTATGGTGGCATTGCCTGCTTCGCCACTTACTGGAAGATTGTATTTCTCCTGAAAGCTTTGTAGAGCGGTGTCTAAATCAGTAATAGAAAGATCGGTACTATCATTGATATATCCATAACGTGTGCAGCAGTAACAGTATTATTGATACTTTGCTGGGTTAGATTATTGAAGAATAATACTCCGCTTTCATTATTTTCATGAGTTACGTTACTGAACAAAAAATCATCAGTCTGACTATCATTTTTGAAGTAGAGCAGTTCAGATACATTGTTGTATCCGCTACAAGTTAAAGCAACATTAACCAACAACAGTTGACACAGCATGACTGCAGTTGCTGATGTATTCTAGAATACTGGGGGATATTTAGCACTCAATTATCTTTTATAAGTTATTTATTCAAATCATATAGCACATCATCCTTATAGTAATACAAATATTCTCTGAGAGCATTACTCAATCACCACTTATGTCACAAAAACCATACAACATTTCTATAGCACTTAAAGAATTAAGATAGTTATTCTTATACCAAGACTTGACTAAATTTATAACATTATAGTAATAACCGCAAAAATTCAGTCCATCTAAGAGATTTTACCTGTGACAAATTATACTAAAATCAGCCTGAATAAGTCGATTTACATCATCTTCTGCAAAATAAAATACCACATCATGTTTGCTAACTGATAGCATTTTTACATCGTCGTAAACAAGCTGTGTAACTGTCACGAAATCTCCGCACTGTGAGGTCACTGAACTGTATTCGTGTGGAAGTGAAGGGAGTGGCTTGTTGGGAAAACTCTTGATTGCTCCTCGCAGCAAATCCATCAAGGAAACCCATTCAAAAACAGCAAGAGAAATCTTAGCAGCATGATACGGTTGAGAAATTATTATAGTAGGGCAGAATGTTCTTGCTGGACTCAATTCGCATTCGACCGTATATGGCCCACTTTATCCAACTTCTTGTCATAATTCTCACTGAACATGAAGACCTTGTATCTGTATCCGTAGCCCCATAGTAACTATACTGCTCTTGATTCATCATTACAAAAAAGATGTTTGAAAGTCGGTAGCTTTTACTATACACTAATTGTAATTCACGTTAACGAGGAACTTGAAACACGTCTGCGCTACAACCATAGATATGCTCCTATTTATGCTTTCATCCTTTGCGGTGTTGCAACATGTTTGTATAGTTTCACACAATGTCAGTTTCTTTTACCCAATTATTCAACCTTGAAGGAAATCCAAGCCACTTGACGTACAGTATTCCATTTTTTTTTTTGTTTTTGAATATGATGTAAACTGTGTATGGGTCAGCTATTATAATATTCCTCAATTAAGTTTACGTGTATGCCGAGAATGCTTTTTAGCGATAAAATATGTCTTTGATACATACAAAAAATCATTGTTTGCCATACATGATCATTTTCATCTTATGGTAAGAGCGGAAAACTTGCATGATTTATACCAGTCTAAATCATATTGGTGCCAGAACGATTTTGCATCAGTATTATTTGTCCTTAAGGACAGAGAATTATGTGATACCGACATTTATTATAATTGCAATGCAGAAGTACGTTTTAGCGATTTATAATTCTAAAATTATGTCTATATGCTAGTTAGTTACATCTGTTTCCCATTCCCCTGATGTGATTATTATTATGTATATAAATATTTATGATAAATAAATAAAAGTACAATTATTATTTAATTATTGTTTTATTCCAATCAGCGTTATCAGTTATATTTTATTTCATGCAGGTGGCACTTTATTGTTTTTTTAAAATACTAAATTAATAACAACCATTTGCTAATAATTTTATTACATTTGATGTTTCAACAGAATGATGGATAATTTATGTTTATTCGTAAACTCTAGGAAAGCAGCATCTGCGATTCTTCATTTATGCATATTGTTTCAAATCAGCTCTTCAATCTTCAGCATGAAGTTCAGCAACACTCAAATTATTTATACACAGAAATAACTTTTGATAGTAATGTTTTTAGTTGGTTCAAGAGGCTTGTATTAGGGCATGGTATGTCAAAAAGGTTCCACATGAATTGCCCTGCTTTCGAAATTGTCCTAGTAAACTCGTTATACTTATAGTATGTGCGATGGGAGAAGAAGTAAATATGGCCATCTATGTACCAAAATGCTTAGGTTATATCTTTTGGTATGCCTGGCAAAGTATCACTGATTCGTCCCCTGCCTATTAATTGTTTAGGATTATCGATAAACTCAATATATGAGTGATTATCAAAAAACAAGAAAGTTGATCCACGATGCGTTTGAAAAACAGCGTTCATTTCAGCATCAGCAGATATTGGAAAGTCGTAAGTTGTTTTAATATTCAACCCAGGAAATGATGTAACATAATGTTTGTGATTTTTCTTACCAATTGCTATTAGATCACCTGCTGAGTTTTGAGAAATGTGTGTAATAGACGAAGGCTCAATCCCCAATGGTATATAATTAACTAGCTTTTCAGGTAATTCAGGTATTAACAAATTATTCAAATCAAGTTTCCATAAGAACGAGTTATGACTGATATACAACCGATGATTGTGAAATTCAGGTGCTGTAGCAATAAATATCAGGATACATTACTTCACATAAATTTTTGGATGGTGTATTTGTGTTTGGGATTTGAATTTGATGTTGTAGTATGTTTTTTCGGTGTACGATTGGTAGGGTTAAATGGCGTAATATAGTTTAGAATAGTACGATGACATATATTTGGACAATTGCATCTTTATCATCAATATCTCATCCTCTGATACTATCTTGATACCAAGGGTTCATAATTGCCGATTTAACATCACTGTGTCCTAGACCAAGAGCGTGACCAATTTCATGAACCATTACCATAAGCAAACCAACCTGATCATAAGGTATAGAACCATTAAGTGAAAAACTCCAAGGTTCCCTATTATCAACATGAATTTCTATACATGTGTCTCCGCTTGTAGGGTAATTTGCATGAGCAAGGACACCTCCAGGTCCATCAAAAGCTCTGGGACATGGATAATCTCCTTGGCAATTATAACGATATTCATGTTTCCTGTTGGTGAAGAAAATTGTGATATCTGGCGGTGCACACCTCTTGTATTTGAATTTTCGGGTAAAGTGCACCTTAGGCGTTGCATAAGTTGTATGGTGGCATTGCCTGCTTCGCCACTTACTGGAAGATTGTATTTCTCCTGAAAGCTTTGTAGAGCGGTGTCTAAATCAGTAATAGAAAGATCGGTACTATCATTGATATATCCATAACGTGTGCAGCAGTAACAGTATTATTGATACTTTGCTGGGTTAGATTATTGAAGAATAATACTCCGCTTTCATTATTTTCATGAGTTACGTTACTGAACAAAAAATCATCAGTCTGACTATCATTTTTGAAGTAGAGCAGTTCAGATACATTGTTGTATCCGCTACAAGTTAAAGCAACATTAACCAACAACAGTTGACACAGCATGACTGCAGTTGCTGATGTATTCTAGAATACTGGGGGATATTTAGCACTCAATTATCTTTTATAAGTTATTTATTCAAATCATATAGCACATCATCCTTATAGTAATACAAATATTCTCTGAGAGCATTACTCAATCACCACTTATGTCACAAAAACCATACAACATTTCTATAGCACTTAAAGAATTAAGATAGTTATTCTTATACCAAGACTTGACTAAATTTATAACATTATAGTAATAACCGCAAAAATTCAGTCCATCTAAGAGATTTTACCTGTGACAAATTATACTAAAATCAGCCTGAATAAGTCGATTTACATCATCTTCTGCAAAATAAAATACCACATCATGTTTGCTAACTGATAGCATTCTTACATCGTCGTAAACAAGCTGTGTAACTGTCACGAAATCTCCGCACTGTGAGGTCACTGAACTGTATTCGTGTGGAAGTGAAGGGAGTGGCTTGTTGGGAAAACTCTTGATTGCTCCTCGCAGCAAATCCATCAAGGAAACCCATTCAAAAACAGCAAGAGAAATCTTAGCAGCATGATACGGTTGAGAAATTATTATAGTAGGGCAGAATGTTCTTGCTGGACTCAATTCGCATTCGACCGTATATGGCCCACTTTATCCAACTTCTTGTCATAATTCTCACTGAACATGAAGACCTTGTATCTGTATCCGTAGCCCCATAGTAACTATACTGCTTTTGATTCATCATTACAAAAAAGATGTTTGAAAGTCGGTAGCTTTTACTATACACTAATTGTAATTCACGTTAACGAGGAACTTGAAACACGTCTGCGCTACAACCATAGATATGCTCCTATTTATGCTTTCATCCTTTGCGGTGTTGCAACATGTTTGTATAGTTTCACACAATGTCAGTTTCTTTTACCCAATTATTCAACCTTGAAGGAAATCCAAGCCACTTGACGTACAGTATTCCATTTTTCCTTTTTAGTACCTTCTCAACGAGATATATATCAGGGGCGGACGTTTTCTGTAATTCTTCCTCGTAAAAAGCACCTTTAATAGGATTGGATATCTTTACTTTAACAATTCTAAATAGTTCCGTGCTCCAATTAGGTGTATAGCCTTTTTCAAATAAATGTTTAGCCTTTGACAGCCGTACGATGTCATTTATTTTAAACTTGCCTATTTTAAGATGACTATAACTTTGTTGTAAAATATCCTTTTCGTTAGAAGTATTCACATCAGATGGCTTATATCCGGTGGTTCTGTATTTAGTATATTATATTCTTTGGTGATTTTTGGGAGTACATCTATCCATCTATATGTACCATTCAAGGAAAAATATCTGTAAAGCCGAGATTTAACTGTTCGTATCACCCGTTCGGCGATGGAAGCTTTCTTGATGGTATACGTATTGTAGTGGTTGATTTTGTGTTTCATCATTGAGTTTTGAAATTTTGTATTGTAAAACTCAGTCCCCTGATCGGTTTGCAAATTTTTTGGACAGCGGCTGGTATGTGATAAGATATCGGCAAATGTTTTGGTAATTTCATCACCAGTTTGGGTTTTTAGTGGTCGAGTCTATACGAATTTTGAGAAACAGTCTATAACCACTATAATTAGCTTGTAATTTTCATTCTCATTTGCATACTGACGCATTTCTGCTAAATCCATCTGCCACAAATCATCCAGACCTTTGATGATTGTTCGCGTTCCTCCATAATTCCTACGTGCTGGCTTATGCAACTCATTCACAACTATAAACTTATTCGCTTATAGTCTTTTCTGCTGTTTCACAGATTTAATTTTTATTGGGTGAAGGTTTGATTCTTACTTGCTCCCATTATGTATAGAAATGAGTATAACACGTATGCAGATAAGCTATTTATCCCTATTTTCTTTCTAAGGTCCTCTAGTTGCCTTTCTATAAACTGCAGGTGACCGACTAGATCTATAATATCTACAAGATGAGCTTCTTCAGATAACTTTTCATCCAGAAGATCTATGTCTCTCTTATTACTAGCAATAGCTGAATCAACATACTTTTTTGTCGCTAAATCTCTGTCTTCAATCGGATGATCATTATAAACAATATTTTTAATTTTTTCAATGCTATGATTAACCAGAAAAGAATCCTCTTAAAAATTATCAAGTGATACTTCAAGGTTCGAAATTTGTAAGTCATCAAGCATTTTGATAAACATAATAGAGATTTATTTGTTCAGCGTATTTTGTGTTAGGAAGAGGTATAACAAATGCCAGCTTTGTATACAAAATGGTAAGGCTTAACGCTATTATGACTTTACTACCGCAATATGTGTATGTCATTTCAGCTTTAAGGTTTTGTGGTTACAGTCGATATTTGCTATAATTCCTTAGACAGATTTTAGTGACAGGACAAATATTTTGTTTTTGAAGGAAACCCGCAGCAATTTAGACGAAATTGAAAAATCATATTCGGCAACACTGTCGCAGCCATTCAACATTCATTCCTTCCCTACTAAACGTCGTACAGCACGTACACCTTTACCAGCCGTATGCACGAATTTAAAAACTTATTTTTAGCTGCCAGAAAAATGATCATTTACACGCCTCAAGAACGGGTTCAAATTATTAACACCCGTACGCACCGTAAGTAAAATGCGCAATTAGTTACGTAAACCTGGATTAGATTACTTGTTTGCTATGCACCGCAAACTGACAATTTTGACACTGTCACTATCAAAACAATCTTGTGAACACAACCTTGCCGTATCTCCAATATGGATTAGTTAATCTCTTGACGGTGCATCGCTAGATGCCAAAGATTAGCAAAACGCGATTAGGGAATTAGGATTAGAATCGCCAAACGGTGCATACGGGTGTCAGTGGTACTACAGTGGTCACTCGACGAGCATGTGTGTCCAAATGTTCTCGGTAGAATTTGGGAGCAGACCCATACCTACGCGAAAAACGATTTGGGACATAGTTCAAAATTTTGAGAACACCGCTTGTGCCAACCTGTACTGTAATGAGTGTCACAAGCGGCCTGGACTGTCACCAGAAAAGCTTGAAGAAATTGAACAGCGGGATACCATAGTCTGCGGTGCAGTAGCTCTAGACAGGAATAGATCTACAAGAGATGTTTCCGAGGAACTAGGGCCTAGCAACAAAACCGTTTCATTAATTTTGAAACGTCGAGGTTTCAAGTCTTTTGCCTACAGCAGAACTCAGGAATTATTTCCGCATGACCATTACCGAAGAATGGTTTTTTGTGAAACTATGATGGAAAAGGCGAATCAGGATAATAATTTTTTGATGAATATCCTGTTTACGGATGAATCGTCGTTTCCCCTTACATGGTAAACACAATCCAACTGTTGTTCGGTACTGGGCTGAAGAGAATGAACATAGGAGTTTTCCGCTAAGGACCCAGTATCCTCAGAAACTGAATGTCTGGACTGGCATCTTGGGTGATCGTGTCATTGGCCCGTTTATCATAGACGGATCTTTGAACGCCCAAAAGTATCTTCGCTTGCTGCAAGGTCATATTATTCCTGCTATTCAAAATCTTCCTGATATAAATCTGGAGACCGTTTGGTTCCAACAAGATGGTTGCCCAGCACACAGCGCTGGCCAAGTTCGGAGGTTCCTAGCGGATACATTTCCGAACAAAGTTATCGCTGAACGCGGTGATATCTGTTGGCCTCCAAGGTCTCCTGATTTATCGCCAAATGACTTTTTTTATGGGGATTTGTAAAAAGTACCATTTACAATGAGAACCGGGCGACTGATTTAGAGGGCTTGAGGCAAAAAATTATAGAAGCAACCTCCTCCATCACAGGCGACATGCTATCTGATGTGAGAGACTGCTTCTATTATTATACACCTACTGCCCCACATAGCACTGGATGATATGAGAATATTCTGTTCACATTCACTACAGATATTATGAACATTCTGAGAAAATTCCATGGATAATTAGAATATTTACAGAATATTCTGTAAACGCTCGACATGGGAAAAACACCATATATTCCTAGAATATTCTGCACGGATATTACATGAACAATCGTGGTAGAATGTTTTTGAACATTCTAGGAACATTTTGTCTAAATCACCTCATATACGAAACATTTTTAGGGAATTATGGATACTGTTCCAAAAATAATGGCACCTACTAGTGGCAGATGGTCACAAAAGCTAAGTAGTTAGACAGACAGACAGTCTAGATGCCTAAATAAAGTGTAAAAATGTATACTTGTTGCATTTAACCTCAAAATTCTACTCACATTATATAATGAACCATACACCATAGTAGGTGACCATAGTTTGGAACACTGTCACACACATAACAACCAGCAACTTTATTGTACAAAATTGGGTATAAATGCAGGCCTTTCAGGAATAAAACTCGTGAATTCGTGAATTTCTAAAATGCCGACATCCACATGTTGAAGCACAGAATGACAGAACACTTGAAGCGACGAATAGTGTGACAACCAGACAAGGTTGACAACTGACGACACCATAGTCACCATACATCAGCATAAGATGCTGTCACTTTATAGTCGGTGGATGCCGTATCTGGCAATGGCTAATGACTAATAAACTTTTGAAAATTGCACATAATACTTATTAGGTATATTTAGGATGAACGCAAAACGAATGAAGGTTTTTTTAATTCACTGAGAAACGTGCAAATATTAAATAGCTTTTCTTTTCTTGGGTATACCTATAACTTGGTTTTTTCTAATGGTATTGCGGTCAATTAAATGAAACAATTTTCCTTTCCACGACGTTTCGGTTTATTATATCTAAACCATCGTCAGGTGTCTATAAAGAATTATAAAAACAGGTAAATAATAAAACGGACTTAGTTTACCAAATAGACTGTCAGCATTGTGATGGGATATATATTGGACAAACAAAACAATATTTAAAGAATAGAGTTTATAATCACAGGTATGATACATTGAACGGAAAAGAATCAACCGCTTTAAGTAAACATACATATGAAACCGGACACAAATGTGATTTCCAAAATCCTAAAATTCTTGCACAGGAAAAAAATTATTATAAAAGAAATATAAAGGAAATGATTCATATTAAAAATAATGATAAAGCTATAAACTTTAGGTCTGATGTTGACAGGTTAGGAAATATTTACAATAGCTTATTGAAATGAGGTTTCTGCATCTTATCTAAATCAATAAATTCATTAATACAGATATGTACGTTAGGTTACCACCCTACACCCACTCTCTAGCTTTTGTCACCACCACTTTCTGAACATCTGGTATTTTATGGCATCTTATAATTCCAAACTTTAAGGTCATTCTGTTTCCTGAATCCTCAGGGACGGTTTCGCTCAAAAATATGTAACAAACTAAAGCAAAGTGTAAGTAGTGTTTTTATTTTATCTTCTTTTAATCACAAAAAAAAAACATTTTTTTCATTGTACATTGTTCTGTTATATGTATTGCTAAGTAATGTTTATTTTTCATTTTTACTAGATGTTTTCTTATATATATACATTTCATCTACTAGACACCATATTTACCTGTTTTTATAATTCTTTATAGACACCTGACGATGGTTTAGATATAATAAACCGAAACGTCGTGGAAAGGAAAATTGTTTCATTTAATTGACCGCAATACCATTAGAAAAAACCAAGTTTGAAATCTACGGTCACGAAAATATAAAATCATTATACCTATAACTGTATTTTCTAGTCCCTTTGGTCTTCCACGCTTTCTGATTGCAATTGACATTTTTATTTCTGCTATATTATATGTTACTACTTTGCTTTTTATGCACTTCTAGTTCCTTTATGAAATCTTCAAATGAATTAAACTTATCTCCTAGCTTCATTTTCACCAGTAATAATAGTAAGAACTGAAGTTAAAACTAAAAACATCATCCACCAAAAACTGAAGGTAAATAGAGCATGAAGATAAACTTCTTAATGGCCGTTTCGTCCCCGAAACGTTCATGTCTGAATGGGCACAGAACGCCCTTCTTGCAGCCAGAAGTTTCGTAAAAGACGCAATCCACGGTTCTGTGTTCTGTCGGTCCCCTGGGGTTCCAGCTGCAGACCAGAATTTCGATTCCCGTGAACTTGAAGAGAACTTCTAGCATGTTTCGTATGATCCGCCAATCCAGGCCGTCCCGTCCGCAAGCTAGCTTAGGAATCGCCAGCTTCAAAACATTTGCGGTCAGCAGCTTCTCTCTGAGGTTCCAGGAGTGCCTCCCATACAGTGCGGTACGTCGGTTTCTGATAGGACTTCTCCTTCGAAATCAAGTAGTAGAGTCGCCTCTGGTCACTTCGTAACACCAGCACTTGTCCGACTCGTCCACCCTGTCTCTTCAGCTCGTCCACTTGGCCAAACAGACGTTGGAATTCACTGGCAATCCCTCGGGACATCTGGAGATCTCTTGCGACACAATGAGCCAACGCGTACTCATCCGGCACCGTGAACAAATCTCGATGTTCCTCACGAGTCACGCCAAACCTAGCGTTCGCTGTACCAGTGTGAGTGGCCATGAAATCCTCGAAGTTCAGCTCTGGGTGGAATTGCTGGAGTTCTCTTACTTGCGCTTCCGCATTATCTCCAGCAAACGGAGCCAACCTGTTGAAGTGTACGACTCTGGGCTTTCCACCGTTGGCCTTCTTGATGCGATAGATTACGTCGTTGATCTTTTTGACGACCTCGTACGGGCCCTCCCAGGAACTCTGGAGCTTCGGTGACAAGCCACGGTGTTTCTGAGGGTTGTACAGCCAGACAGGGTCTCCAGGTTGGTACGCTGTTTCGCTGGACCCTACGTCGTACGTCATCTTCATGCGGTCGCTTGCGGTGCGAATATTATGGCGAACTTTTCTCATGGGCCTCGTCCATTCTCTTGCAAAGGTTGGTAACGTAATCTTCGCCTGCCACATCGTCCCCTGGTTTGCAGCCAAACAAGAGGTCACAGGGTAGCCGGAGTTCTCGCCCAAACACAATACTGGCCGGTGTCTCTCCCGTGGTTTCATGGACTGCCGAGCGGTACGCCAATAGGAAGAGATGGAGCCAGCTGTCCCAGTCTCGCTGGTGATCGGAAACAACCTTGGCCAAATAGCGGTTCACCGTCCTGTTCAGACTTGCCAGCACGGTGTTCAATATCGAAGTCGAATTCCTGCAGTCTCTCGATCCACCTGGCTACCTGTCCCTCTGGATTCTTGAACGGAAGTAGCCATGTCAGGGATGCATAGACCGTCCTCAGCAGGAACTTCCTCCCGTACAAGTACTTGTAAAAGTGCTCCACGGACTTGACGATGGCCAGCAATTCTCTCCGAGTGACGCAATAGTTTTTCTCGGGCTTAGATAGCGTCTTGCTGAAATAGCCGATCACCACCTCTTGACCATCTTGTATCTGCGACAGAACTGAACCTATCCCCACGTTGCTCGCATCGGTGTCTAACACAAATTTGCCGGTAGGTAGGGGATAGCTCAGCACTGGAGCCGTCGAGAAAGCCTTCTTCAGAAGGTCGAAAGCTTGTTGCCAGTCATTTCCCCACTGGAACCTGCGGCCTTCCTCCGTAAGCCTAGTCAGCCGCTTGGCGATGGTAGCAAATCCAGCCACGTATCGACGGTAGTATGTACACAGACCTAGGAAGCTTCTTACGTCATGTTTGTTCTTTGGTACCGGCCATCCTCTTACTGCTTCGATCTTCTGAGGATCCACGGCTATGCCTTCTTAAGAAACCACATGTCCTAAATATTGCACCTTCTTCTGGAACAGATGGCACTTCTTGGGGCTCAGCTTGAGGCCTGATTGGCGCAGCCTCTTAAACACTTGTTCCAGGTTTTCTGGAGGTGATCGTCGAACGATTTCCCAACCACGGTAATGTCTTCTAGGTAGACCAAGCAGGTTTCCTAAGACAGCCCCTTCAAGACAGTCTCCATGAGCCTCTCAAATGTAGCTGGTGCATTACACAGCCCAAACGGCATAACCGTAAACTGCCATAACCCCGAGCCGACGGTGAACGTAGTCTTCTCCTTATCCCCTGGGTCCATCTCGACTTGCCAGTAGCCGCTCTTCAAATCAAGCGTAGAGAACACCTTAGAACCCGCCAAAGTGTCTAGGGTGTCGTCAATTCGTGGCAGAGGGTAGCTGTCCTTCTTCGTTACATTATTGAGCTACCGATAGTCCACGCAGAAACGTGTCGACCCATCCTTCTTCCTCACGAGTACGACCGGCGATGATCAAGGACTCGCTGATTGCTCGATCACTCCCTCTTCTTCCATTTCCTTGATGATCCTATCCGCTTCTTTTCGCTTGGCCAATGGTAGCTTCCTTGGTGGTTGCCGGTACATCGCCCGTGTGGATCTTGTGACGGACCACATTTGTCCTCCCCTTCTTTCCAATGCCAACATCGAAGATATCCTGGTATTCTGTGATGAATACCCTCAGCCTCTTCTGCTGTTCCCTGTTCAAGCCTTTCGACGAATCAGCCACCAGCTCACTCAGCTTCTCATGCAGCCGCTCATTCCGTTGGTCTGATGCGTTTACAGTTCTCACCACCGATGAGACTGGAGAACAACAACCCAGTGGTGTTCCCTTCTTGAGGTGTACCGGAAAGCCATTCGCGTTCAGCAACCTCACCGGAACTGCATCCTTCGCTCGTACCAGGCATTTTCCAATGGCGATGCCACGGTCAATCAGCTTATCATCCGGTTTAGGTTCAAACAACATGACGCTCCCTCGATCAGCGTCATCAGTCAGGCAGGCTTCAATTACCACCTCGCATCTTCCTGGGATGATAGTTTCTGCTGAGAGCACCACCTGGACAGCCTCTTCTTGACGTCGGTGGACTAGCAGGGTACCATGTCTCAGGTCCAGTTGGAATCCGTAGGTGTCCATGATGTCCATTCCAATTATCACCTCGTTCTCGAAGAAGAAGAAGTTCAGAAGCACCAGCTCCTGCTTGCCGTTCACGAAGCCATCCACATACAGACTGTTCGCCTGCTGCCCCACGTAGGCCACACGAGCAGTTCTTCCTGAGGCCTGCGAGGATCGCCTCTTCTCTTCGACTCGACTTAGTTTTCCGGCGTCGGCAGTGGCTTCTTCTCCTCCTTGCAGCGGCTTCTTACATGACCCAGCTCGCCGCAATTCCAGCATCGGATCTCTTTCTTCTTCTTGGAACGAGCCTCGCTAATTACCCTCCGCAGTTCCTCAACTAGGGCCGGCTCTTCTGTCTCAGCTTCACACTCCCGAACTCGGGCCTGGCACTGGTAGGTCTTTTTCACAGCCTCGAATTCCAAAGCTCTGGCTAGGGCATCCACGAGACGTTCCGAATGTGCGAGAGCCACAGCTTGACGCATTTCGGCATCACGAAGACCACCCACAAATGCCTAAACTGGTAATCGTTCCATTAGATCATCCTGAGCCGTCGTATATGTCAGTCGGACCAAGCGGGCTATATCTGCTTCGCGATTCTTCAGCTGAGCGTGGAAGACGTGACCGAACCTGGCTTGTCCAAACCTCATTTCCAGGTGTCTGACTAGCTGTTCGTAGTCCCCTCGTTCTGTCGGTGATAGCGTCTGAAGCACATCTGTAGCTTCGCATCTCAGTGCTAACGTCAAAGCTGTCGCCTTCTCACCAGGTAACCAACCATTGGCGTTTGCGGCCGCTTCAAACTGGAGGAGGTAATTCTCCCAGGATGTTTTCCCATCGTACTTAGGAGGTTTCAATCTCGGCTTGCACCAATCTCCTGCCTTCAGGTCACTTGGTGTGGTTACGCTTGTAGCATGAAGCTCCATTCGCAGCTTGTCCATCTCTGAGTCTAGGCGTCGGATGTTGTCTCGCAGATCTTCTTTCTGTTTGTCCAATCCCCTCTTGAGATCCTCTTTTTGTTTTTCCAATCCCCTCTCGAGATCTTTTTGTTTTTCCAATTCCCTCTTGAGATCCTCTCTTTGCTCTTCCATCTTCGATTCTAAGATGTCAATTCTGGTGCCGATTCTTTCTTCGATGTTCTTTTTCAAAGCAGTAACCTCCGTCTTCAAGGTAGATTCGAGCTTCTTGGCCCATTCGAATTCGGCTGATTCGAACTCGAAGGTATCTGGATCCTCGCCCTCTTCCAGCATTATTTGTCGGAGTCGATCTTGTAGAACGGCCTTCAGCCCGCTGCTATCGCCACCGCGTTCGTCGAGCTCTCTCCTTAAATCCGCAACCTTCAGTTCACCGAATTTCACCATTTTGACAGTTTATTCGCCAACCGTCCGTACCGCGTTGCCCAATCAATCAGTCTACCCCACACCTGACACCACTGTTACAAGTCTTTAGTCAGATTGGCCAAAGAAACACTTGGTACGGATTTCACTATTTATTTTCACTAACTATGTACACTACGCCTAGCCGAACACTTAACAGTCTAATTTATCTAAAGTCACTACACTAATTTATATTGGTCCTTAACTTCACTAATTTATGTCACAGTTCATTTATTTCGCGCGCGCCACTGGACGTCACGTATTGCTTTCCACTGCACGGCACTGTAACTCTGGTTGCCTGCCCGCATCTATATATACGCATCTCGGCTTCGAGACAAGTCCGTCCCCTTCCCGTCGCCTTCCAGCGACTTCTACGCGTTCTGGAAATCTTTTATAGATGATGATGATGAAGATGATTCATGCAGTTGTAACGGTAACAGAGATGATTTAAATCATTGGCTGTTTCAATGCCAGTACAATGCTGTTGCCACACAGCACATGCTTGAAAATCTTCGATGATTAGTTGTTCCATTACCTCAAGACATAACCTCACTACTTTACCTTTCCAGCAAAAATACTGCAGTTCGATGAATTTTTTGAAAATTCTTTAGGTCATGTAGACGTAAAATATAATTAAGTTCTCTTTGGATGTATGTAACAGTACTGAGTGATTAGTATATGCTAGTGGTCAGATTTTTATCCTCTATTTTACCCTACCTATTTATGTGATATAAACCTCCCTCCCGTTGCCTGTCTTGTCTGTCTTTGTAAAGTCGCTATGATGGGCACCTTCGCGTGAAGAGAGTGTCCCCGTTATTCCCAACTGTCTAACTCTTCTGATTTTTTCAATTTTGTTTAGGGCTCTGCTTGAGAGTGTATAAGGGTTGTTCTTCTTTTTAACCTACAAAAAGCTGTCTCCACCTGTTGATGGAGAAATATTCTAGAGAACCATCAACTTTATTTTTTTAACTTATATTTAAATATGCACGATACTAAAGATATAACGGTCGCACACATTTGAAATGAATATTTATTTATTTTTTTGCATGAAAAATTACGTTACAGAGTTGTAAATCTGACCTGTGTATATTCCATAATGTTATACAAAGATAAAAATACAACATAAAATATAAAATCATTTTTTAGCTCCAAAATATATAGCCTATCACATAATAGTGACTACTATGTTTTGTCATTTTCAATAAAAATTTAAAAAAATCTCAAAAACTTGTCTCTCGTGAATGATGTTTCAGTACGTATATTCTGTCACGTTAGTTTTAATTCAAAGTACATGTATAGCCGCTCATTCTTTGTTGCCATGGATACGAAATTTTGGCCTCCCATCCCCCTGGCTACTACTTCGTTTCTGAGATCTAGTATCCGTGCGTGAATCGCCCGTAAGCTGTTACAGGAAGTGCGTGTATTTATTCTGCGATAACTTTGTCACGTAAGTAATTGACTAAAATAATATCAAATATAGTTTATTGTTGTTATCTACTCTTACTTGATAAGAAATAATTTCATGTCAACATGTTATTCTTATATTTCAATTTGACGTTTAAATATTATAGAATTTGTAACTCGCCTCCGTCACATGACAACTCTGTCACATTATTTTTGTGACGGAATTGTGAGGTGCGTGACGGAGGGGTAAAATAAGCTACTAAAGGTGTTTTCAGACTATGCTATAATAAAATAGCATATCGCGCGCCATATATTATATTCTATGGCATATAGTAAGTCATTAATTTATAGTAAAGCTAAGTGTGAACGTGTCCTTAATAATGTATGGCGCGCGATACTGTTGCACTATGGCTATTATGCTATATATTATAGCATAGTCTGAAAACACCTTAGCACGTAGTCTTCATGCTAAATGTAGTCTTGTTCAGTTAAAGGCAAGAAATGTAAGTGACCCTGCATACAGTCGTTATGTACCATTTTTCCGTTGAAGCACAGCCAACACAGGTTACTTCATACTGCAACAGTATCATCAAATCAGAACTATGGGCCTTCTGCGATTTGGGCTCACCTTCATCCAATTGTCTTGGAACAAAAACAAATCACCCTGCAGTAACGACTGTGCACTTTTTTCTGATGGACCTAGTCCTCAGTATAAGCAAAAGATTAACTTTTGCCTAATAGCAAACAGGTTTTTTGATAAATACACATTTCGTAAAATATCCTGGAACTTTCTTGATCAGGGCACGGAAAAGGAGCTCCTGATGGTATTGGTGGGACTTTAAAACGCCAGGCTGATGCCATAGTAGCTAGAGGTAAAGATATTGCAGATGCATTCCAATTCTTCTCCACACTTCAAGATGCCAGTAGAATTAAATTGTTTATGGTGACAGACGAAGACCTGGAAAATGTACCTGTAACTATCCCAAGATATATTGTGCCCCTGAAAGGAATAATGCTTGTCCATCAAACGTTTTCGGAAACTCGTGGAATTTTGAACCATCGAATATTGAGTTGTTTTTCTGTTCTTGCCATCTCCCTAAATCGTATCGACCTCTGCCTGAACTGAAGAAATTGAAACGAGCTTTTATGATATTGTTTATGGCCCCGACGAATCATCAGACGAAGATCAGCCGCTGGCTATATAATTATAGAACCCGACATACTAGACAAAATCACTGTTAATTACAAAACACTGTTAAGCGTTTATAAGTTAATAAATGTTTCTAAATAAATACACCTGTTTAAATCCAAAATGTAGCCCGATATTTCACAGAATTACCACTCTGTCACATACTTTACCACTACGTCACGATCTTGTCTCTTAGAATTAGAATTGTGTTTATTCATTTATATATTTTGTTATGCATATTACAACTTGAAAAAATCATATTGATAAAACTTAATAATAGTATCGTCTATGACGTTCGTATTTTTCTGTAAGTTATAATGAAAAATGATTTACAGCAAAAAAATACTTCATGTAAACAGAAAATGTGACCGAGTGGTATAATTTCCTAAATAAATATCTTTCAATCAATGCAAATATGATTTTTTTGTGTTTACTAAAAGAGTCCTTTGTTTATCATCATAACAGAAAAGTGCAGGTTATTTGACGAGAGCTGTTTGATAAAATAAAATAATAGACTTTGTGACGGAGGTGTCCTAATATAGGTATGTAAACTTCGCGGCCGATAACTTTTTCCGATAGAACAGAAATTCAGCTATCATGAAAACTATAAATGCCGACGAGAAAGCTTTGATATTTTTTTCACGAATTTGAGCTAATATTTTATCAGAATGTAGGTTAGAAAAGAGAATCACCCATAAGTGTGTGTCATTGTACCAGTAATGCAAATCGTGCTTTGCTGGCTAATTATTTAGAAATATACACCAATTTGTCCATGAACTAGCTAATAACACATTCGTGGCTTAATGGGCTAACGATCCCAAAGCCAGTAATAAAATAAAAAACAACTTTTACGGCACACTATGTGGAATTTTATAATAAAATTCCAGTGGATGTGCAATGTGGACAAAATTCAAAACATATAAAAAGAGTTTTTTCTCATTTAGCCAAGTTGTATATAATAATGGAAGACTTTATAGCTAATTTTACCTGCTAAAATGCTTCAACCAACATTTTATGTAGCATACTCAACAACTTTTGTATTGTCTAATAACTGTAAAGGTGTTTTTAAAGTCGGTGCCATAGGTACATCTGTCTTTTTTAAACTGGTTTTTATGTTATATTATTTCTTTCGTTGAAATTTGTGAAAATTTGACAATCATGTTTAATAAAAATTCATGCAAATGAAACACTAGACTATACACTATAAAGGTTTATAGATGATGGTATAATTATAGTCTCATTTGCTTATTAAATATCAATTTTTTTCTTTTTTAGGATCCAGATGCTACTCGATATACATATAATCAGGGAAAGAGTGGGCGGCCAAGACAGAACTTTACTTTTGGCCTAAGAAATTGTTTAACAAGTATATTGAGTAAGGGATAAAATATGAGCCAGAAGCCCTCCAGAAGCATAGAGAGGTTAACCAATACAGAGTATGTGAACTCGGAGTAGTAATATGCAGAGGATACCCCTGGTTGGCACCTGATGGAGTTGGCATGGTTGATGGCACACCATCTCAATTGATCGAGATAAAATGTCCTTATGATGGTATATACTGTTATTGGATTTATAAAACCTAAACCACTGAATCACAAATTCTATTGGTTGAAGCTTTTATTTATTTTCATTCAAAAAGGCTATTTAGAAATATGCAACTTATTATCATCTAATTATAAATATTGCTACACAAAAATACATACTTTCGTCAGGAATTGAAAATGATGCTATGAATTTTGTCCATACTTGTAAGTTATTGGAACTTAACTCCACAACCGGCATCACATTAAAGAAGAAGCATAAGTTCTATGAACAAGTACAACTTGGGATGGCTATAGTTAACCTGAGTGTTTGTGATTTAATATTATATTCTTCAAAATCCAAAACATTTTTAAATATTGTTATACCTTTCGATCATGAATTTGCTGCACAGCTAATAAGCAGAATAGCAAATACATATTTCGATTGTACGATACATCATATATGTGAGAAATCATGATTAAATAAAATGTTATGTATTGTTTATTTAACTTTTTTGAACAAAATCCAATTTGTACATATTGATATTATGTGTTAATGTAGAGTTATGTTGATTTTAAATTTGGTGTGAAAAGTAACAATAGTTTACTTTTCACAATCAATGTCATCATTTTAAGGTTTAATTAATTCTGAACATACTTTACTGTTGTCAATAAAAGCAAAATGTATATTTTATTGTTTTACTACATCACTCTTATTTACACTTTATGTTAATAATATTAATACAGTGACATAGAGAACATCCATAGACTTACCTAGCTGAACGCGTTTGCTGCGGTGCGGGAGATGCGATGCGTGCGTTGCGAAAAACGTTTACGACAAAACGCCGTGAACCAAATGAATAGGTCCAGCGTAAACACGTGGCGCGTTAGATTTGCCCGTAGTTGGATCGTCGCATCGCACGCTTTGTTTTTAATTTAAAACGTGTTAACCGCAGTTCTCGTCCGATGCCCGCCATGGAAGCACTGATTTCGGAAGTTCTGCTGCTGAGGCTCACAGTACGAAATTTTCAAGTAAGTATCGAATCTATACAAAAATTAATAGGAATCAAGAATTTTTGTATATTTTTTCAAGCAAAATATTATACCGAATGTTTCTTTTAGGTAAAGGAATAAAAATCGTACGTATATTGTACAAATATGCAATGATCCAGACAAAAATCTGGTTCCCTATTAATTTCTGAGTAGTTCATGTCTTCAACAATAATGTTTTTATTGGTTTTATGACAAAAATATTACGCATACTTTACATTTAAATTTTGTTTAACAAAAAGTACTGGCAGAAGGTATCTCTCAACTTTTCAGCCCCTCTCGATGGACGGTTATTGGCTCGTGACATACGTAAAGAGGTATGATTATTACGAAGATTGCCGCCTGTATAATCTTGCAAGTCGTCCAAAAATTATTCTTTCTCCATGTCTATTATAACGTTGTGCAAAATGCAAATTGCTTTGGAAATATGAACCGCATTTTCTACTTTAGTCTCTATAGATTTTAATAAAATTCTAAATTTAGCAGAACATATGCCGAAGGTACATTCCACAGTCATTCTGGCACGTGATAAACGGTAATTGTAATAAGAGACAGGTTCATTATTTGCAATCGCCTTCTAGGAAGTGGCCTTAATAGATAGGTTCGTAATGGGAACGCTTCATCCGCTATGAACACAAAAGAACAAATTTGTTCTGAGTTAGGTAACTTTTGACCTTTTGGTAAAGGTAAAGTGCCATTTTCGATGGTTTGATAAATTGGTGAATTAGAAAATACTCCGGCATCGCTATCTTTTCCATAGGCACCCACATCAATCATTAAAAAAACGGTAATTTGCATCTGGCACAACTGCCATTAGTACTATTGAAAAATAATTCTTTAATTATAAAACACGCTGCCCGATTTTGAAGGACATTTAACTCTTATATGCTTTCCATCGATACTGCCTATGCAGTTTGGAAAGTTCCACTTATTGAAATACTGTGCTGCAACATTTTCAAAATCTCTGACGGTAGGCACAGGCATATGTATTCCCTGAAGTGAGTCAGTCCCAAAGAGCCTTGCAAACTTCTACCACTATAGTCGCGACTGATGACTTTGATATTCGAAATGTAAAGGCAATTTGCCTAAACGCGAGTCCAGTAGATAGGTACCAAAAACAAAATATAGCGTAATTATTCATACAAGTTTTTGCTTTCAGAAGAAGAAGCAAAAAGAAAATGGCGGAATTTACGCGATCAATTCGCGAAAGAATTGAAAAAAGTTCGTGAACCTCGTTCAGGCGACCCCTCAGATGAAGATGGACGTTACACAGGAAGATGGCAGTATTTTGTTAGTCTACAGTTCTTGAAGGGTATAGTAGCTCCGATAAGTACGAAAGGAAATGTACTTCATATTGAAGCCTCACATAAATCGCAGACCTCTTTGCCTGACACTGACGACATTGAAGGCGAAGAATCTTCAGACGCAAATCTTGCTAATGTGGATTTTTGATCACAGGTGAGTGTCACAACCGATTATTCACAAGCGATTGAAATTGTTGATGTTTCAAAAGGCATTAACACTTCTGATGTTACACAAGAGAATGCAACTGCCGAAGTTTCACAAGTAGGAACTAAAGATGGTGTTTCGCAAGTCAATGTCAATAGTGGTGGTTCACGAGTAAATGAAAATCAAAGACAGCTGGTATCTGAATCAAGAAACATGCCATCGCAGTGTACAGCAACACCACGTTTCAAAAGAAAGACATTACGCGAAAAAAATGAAGGTGTAGAACAACAATTATTAGATATAGAGGCAAAAAAGCTTGCTCTGCTTGAAACACCGGAAGACGAGAATTCTCTATTCCTGAGGTCCCTCCTGCCATATTTGCAAAAAATGGATCCGCTGCAGCAACTACGAGTAAGAAACAAATTCCAGAACATATTAATCGAAGAATTGTCACCTCCGTCTACCACTTCTCACTTCGACAATATTCATTCTTGTCAACACCCATCAACTGCTGCATCGTCAGTGGCCTCGTCGGCCTATTCCTTTTCAAATGTTTCTTCATCTCCGTCATCTGCAGACTCAGCTTATCATGCAACTCATTTTCAAAAGATGTACCCTCTTTAATCAAACTAAATACTGTTAATAAATGAATAATAAAAACACTAAGAATGAAACATCCTACTTACATTAAGGTTAGCAAAAGCCTCTCTTCGACAGAAATTGGTCTCTGAGAAAATTTGTTGTGCGATGATAACAGGCACTGCGTATTTTTTCAACTACATAATCAAATGTTTTTATTCTCATTCTGGAATACTGACGAAAAGCACTTTCATCTGCTCGTAGCTCAAGGTATAGATGATGAAATTCACCGTAAACTAACCTATTTCTATGGATACTATGAGTGGTTTTTCTATTTTCGCGTCTTTTTTAGATTCTGTAATAATTTTTGTTTCAATAAACTGTTTTCTATGAGTAATATGGAACGTGTTGACGTCGGAGCCATCGTTGTTGAACTAGCCCGACGTACTGTAATTTGCCACCTATGTTTGAAGACGCACGGACCGCAATACATGCGACGCGTGCGTTTTATCGCACCGCAGCAGCCGCGTTCAGCTAGGACATAGCGTTACGCTATCGCTATGTCCTAGCTGAACGCGGTTGCTGCGGTGCAGACGACGCGATGCGTGCGTTGCGAAAAACGTTTACGACAAAACGCCGTGAACCAAATGAATAGGTCCAGCGTAAACACGTGGCGCATTAGATTTGCCCGTAGTTGGATCGACGCATCGCACGCGTTGTTTTTAATTTAAAACGTGTTTTATTTTCACCGCGTTAACCGCAGTTCTCGTCCTATGTCCGCCATGGAAGCACTGATTTCGGAAGTTCAGAGAAGAAATATTTTGTGGAATAAAAAGAGTCCACGGTACAAGGATCGGTTGTTCGTTGACAAAGAATGGAATGCTGTGGCTCACAGTACGGGATTTTCAAGTATCGAATCCACAGGGTGTCCCGTAAATAGCACGTCAAACGAAAGTGGGAGATAGCTGAAGGGGTCCCCTATCAGGGAAAAAAAATACCTTAGTAAAAGTATCACCGTTTTCGAAATATTGAGAAAGTTTTATTTTTTCGAAAAATCGCCACTTTTCATCTACTTTTTATCGCTGTGTGTACAAATAAACAGATTTTTGACTATTTTTTTTTTTTTTTGTTAAGTACTCTCCAATAGTTGGTCTATCATAATCAAATAGCATAAATACAATTTGATAAACGTGAGAAAATATACTCTTTCTTCGTTTTTTCTTTTCACAAAATATTTTTACACAACTTTTATCCTTAAATTGTGGAAAAAAATGTATAGGACTGCGGCTACACATTATTATAATAAATTAATAAGTGCTACGAACTGTATCAGTACGAGGGGATGTCACTACATGCTTTTATATTTCCAGGAATACTTCGGACCTCAAAGGTTGTACCATCTCTATTTATTCCGCAAGTAAAGATATTTTATAGATGTTTGCCGCAAGAGTTATTTTTACGATGTCACTTGTCACTTGTAAGCCATTACGGGCAGTACGATTCTTAACCGTCTCCCGTGCGCATCTTTCTTTCGCCTCGTTATCGTTTTGTTGTCGTGCTGTTTTTGGTTAGACCTTGGACTCCGATTTGCCTTACGATTTGAACATTTTTAACAGCGATATAATTTGCGCTCCCTTGGACTTTGTTTTGCCTGTCGTTTTGGATTTGTGTTCTTGTACTGGCTGTGTACAATGGCGGATCGCAGCGAACGTGAAACATGTACACCTCGCATGAATATCGGATATTCACCTAATTTACGGTGAAGCTCACTTCAACACCAGAACTGCCGCGAGGCTTTGTGCTGAGCGATACCCGTAAATAGCACGTCAAACGAAAGTGGGAGATAGCTGAAGATCTCCCCTATCAGAGAAAAAAAATGACCTCAGTAAGAGGATCACTGTTTTAGAAATATCGAGGTAGTTTTATTTTTTCGAAAAATCGCCACTTTTCATCTATTTTTTGTGGCTGTGTGTACAAATGTACAGGTTTTTAACTATTTTTTTTTGTTAGATACTGTCCAACAGTTGCGCTACCATAATCAAATAACAATTTCATAAATACAATTTTATAATCATGAGAAAACATTCTCGTTCTTCGTTCTTTCTTTCCAAAAAATATTTTTACACAACTTTTATCCTTAAGTTGTGGAAAATAATGAATAGGACTGCGGCTCCACATTATTACAATACATTGCCTGTTTATTCCGCTAGTTAAGATATTTGATAGAAGTTTGCTGTCTCGCTCGTACGAAGCTATGCGTCAGCCATTTTTACGATGTCACTTGTCAGTCATTAGTGTCAGTACGATTCTTAACCGTCTCCCGTGCGCATCTTTCTTTCGCTTCGCTATTGTTTAGTTAACGTGGTGTTTTTGAATTTGTGTGCTTGTACTGGCTGTGTACAATGGCGGATGGAGGCGAACGTGGCTTGTACATGTACACCTCGCATGAATATGCGGACATGCACCTAATCTACGGTGAAACTCACTGCAACGCCAGAGCTGCCGCGAGGCTTTGTGCTGAGCGATACCCGAACCGCCAGCATCCAGGTTATGAAGTTTTCAGCCGAACTCATAGAGCAATCTCCGAAGGACGCTTACCTGGACAACGAAGCGGCGGTGGACGCCCTTCAACGGCACATGACGATATGGTCCTGGATGAAATCGAACATCAACATCTGTCAGAATGATTGAAAGACGTACTGGAATACCAAAATCCACAGCACATAGGATCTTACAGAGACACGATTTTCATCCGTACCACATTCAACGTGTGCAAAGGTTACACGAAAGAGATTACCCGGCGAGAGTTCGATTTTGCCAGGAAATGTTAAGGCGGCATCAAGCCGATCCACAGTTTTTTAGTAAAATAATTTGGACTGATGAATCAGTGTGCAAACGAGATGGCTATTTTAATTTGCACAACCTCCACAGACGTTTAATCCTCACGAGATGCGCGAAGATCGGTCTCAGTACCGATACAAAATAAATTTCTGGACGGGCATTTTTAATGGCCAAATACTGGGACCCGTAGAACTACCGACCACGTTGAATTCAGATACTTATTTAGAGTTTTTAGAAAACCAATTACCAATTTTATTAGAAGACGTCTCACTGGAACAAAGGCGCACAATGTGGTATCAGCACGATGGATGCCATGCTCATTACGGCCGTCAAGTAACGGCTCATTTAAATGAGAGATACCGCCGTCGATGGATCGGTAGATCGGGTACAATCGCGTGGCCTGCTCGATCGCCCGATCTCGGTTTTTTTCTACTGGGGTTGTCTTTAGGATGAAAACCATCCAAAATCCAATTTTAAAGGGATACGGATTTCAGCCCTCCCCGGACTAAAATGTCGAGACCACGTTACCAGCCTAGCGTTAGGCGATATCAGAAGCTACCGACATTCGATCCTCATATCGAGATTGAGGATGAAGAAGAGAGGCGCGAAGCCATGGGGAGACAACTGGCATCGGAGAGTCTGCAGCCCAAGCAGCGGTTCCAGAAAAGTAGCAGCTCAAGAAGAGGCTACAACGAAGACCGCGTGGAGCAATACAGGAAGGCAAAATCAAAAGTAACAGTTCAAGATCTATCTGCTGAGCTGAAGAAGAGATTGCTACCTGGTGTGAAAGAAGGCTACACCATGGACAGAGTTGAAGCATTGAACACTTTTAAAGCTTTTACGACTACAATAACAACTCGTGCCATTGGTTTTAATGTTGCTATGGTTTTCCAACTTTTACAACAGTACAATAATGTGCCAAAGATGGGAACTATTTATGAATTTTACAGACTTGCTTTGGCTAGCATTGAATGTAAAGTTACATTAGTAAAAAGTAACTAGGATTGTTAAACTTGGAAATGAAATTATAACTAGTTCAGATATATTTGGGTCTTCTTTTGGTTTGGTGATTTTAAAAATTTTGTCAAAAATACTCATAACATGTAATGTGATATTGTATATATTTTGTAACAAGGGTTTTACCCGTTAAATAAATAAATAAAAAAATGAAGAACACTTGCGACAACAGATCGATTCGGCTGTTCAAGAAATTTCTTATATGAACTTGAGGGTGCTAAAAAGGTAATTCCTTCAGAGGTGCCGAGCGTGTATTAGAATGGAAGGCAGACAATTTGAACATTTGTTGTCTGTTTTGAATGATTGAGTTAAAGGTTTTATTTCGCTTAATAAATCAAATAAAATTACATTTATAACCTAAAATGTGTATTTCATTTGACTTTACCCTATCTTTCAAAGAAATAAACATAAATTTCCATTAGTTCAACAGAAACTAACACTTCTAAGCAAATTTTCAAAATATGACTACTGACTGACAAGTGACATCGTAAAAATGACTCTGACGCATAGTTTCATAATTTTAAGCCTTGTAAATAACATGTAAGTCTGTAGTATTTAATATCTATATTTCTTTAAGTAAACTGTACAAGCAATTCCTATTATTTGTATTTACAAAGTATTCCAGTCTTCTATAGGGTTTACCAAGCTGCAGTCATCTGGAAAGGACAAAAATATCAATATTATATTTAACTAAATTCATATGAACTTACTGCGGCATTCCATCAGCCCAAAACCATTGTTCATGTCCATTGTCCATGTTGATGGAGAAGAGGTTAGTTGTACCAGGAACCTGCTGTTGACATCTATCTGTTGCTTTGTACCTTGTAGACAGTTGGACCAAGGTCGAACCACAGAATTAAATCACCACAGTTCATTACCATATGACAGGCGAGTCTGGCGCCAATTTTCATGGGAAAAGGCCATTTTACTTTCACTTCTCTGATTTACTTGGACCAGGTGGTCAATGCAGCATATTTTGCAGATTTGCTAGGGAAGCGATCCTGTGTTGAATTGGATTTTTGCAGTGTCTGCGGAACCACTTCTGTGGGATTAGTATATCCATATCACACAGCATCCAAAGGGAACACCTTAAAGCCACCCAACACCAACGGTAGGTGCATAACCTTACTTCCATGAAAGTTAGCCACAACTCCCTCAGAGACACAGTTTTGAGGATTCCTTTTGCTTGTAGGCTTTTTAGATACGGCTTTTATTGTTGAGATCCTGCTTTTATGTTTTGAAATACAGCTTTTACGGTTGAGATAAGGACCATATACAACCAACTCCGACAGCTAGGCTTCGCCTGTATAAACCACCGCAATCTTTGTGGTACAGCTTAGTGCATGATAACCTGCTTGCTGCATGCCTATCCCTTCGACAGCCACATCTCTCTTTTATGCTTTCAACTCGCCTACATGTCAGACTGCTAGAGGAAACTCCAGGTAACCTTGGACCACATCCATCAGATTACAGGTGGGAATTCGCTTTATTTTTTGATAGGAACTGTATCCACTAGGAGTGTTCACCTAGAACATCAGTTAGTTAAGGTTTTTGGATAAACTGTAGGTAGGTAGTTAAGATTCTTACCAGCCATAGATATAAGTAGCATGAGGACAGGGACCGTTAGGGGAGCGGGGCCCCCAGCGACTTCTTCATTTTATTATTGTACATATGTGTATATTTAGTGATCATTGCACATTTGATTCACCATATAGTAGGTAGTAAGGTAGTGTTTACGCAATATTCAAGCTTTGTATAAGTTTTGATTTTCGGAACAAACCGTAAACTCGCCCCTGCCCAAGAAGGCATTAATTTTCTTTTTATATAAATTTTAATAACAAGATAAACCATTTTTTTTTATTAGTACATAAATTTTTCATTGAATTTTTAATTTTGGCATTTGACATTTGTCATTTAACCCATCATCCTGCCTTCTCTTCTTACAACACGTTCCAAGCATCTGTCAACCACAAAACCACAACCACGAACGCAGAACTATCAGAACCAAGGACGGTACAAATCCACCACCGAACACTGTTGGGAGTAGAGGTTGCGACGTTGCCGGTGGTACCACTTGGAACCGCCGCGCTACGCGCTTGAAGCGACCCCTACATATAACAAAGTTCAGAGCGTTCAGGCTCAGGGCTCGGACAAGTTTTATGTTTAGATTCAGGCCAACGGCGATAACTAGGCACAAGTTAATTTAAAACGGTATACATTGAACATATTTATTTTTTAGTTCATAAGTGGTCGATTTTTTTTAGATTGTAGAGTGATATATTTCTAGTATAAACAGATCTAGGTACTTGTTGGTGGCGAATATTGGATTGTTGCCTGGATTGTTTATATTGTTATTGGCAATATTGACGTTGCAACGTATTTGCTTAGAATTTATAAGTAGTCACACTCCCAACCTTCTGACATGAAGCGTTCTGCATTACATAAATACTATATGAGGGCTAATAAAAGGGCTCATTTCAACATGACCGTTGATAACAGACTCTCAGAGGAACCTAAGCAAACTGAAGGTAATGCACAGCTTGCAAATGAAACCCCTTCAACATTGGGTAGCCCCTCCATCACATAGCAAAAGAATCGGAGCACAGTCTGTGTACACAGGTTTCAGATATTGGATATTCATCTGAATCAGATGATCAAATAGAGGAGAATGATGTTATAGTTCCTACTCCTGGCTCTAATAGTGTCAAATTTAAAAATAATGTAGCAAACTGGGCAATAACTCATAATATATCCCATACAGCATTAAATGATTTGTTATATCTTTTACAGCCTATTGAGAACAAGTTACCTTTAGATGCACGTACTTTATTGCGAACAGCTAGGTCTGTTACTTTGAAGACCATAGCTCCTGGACAATACTTTCATTTTGGTTTCGGCTCATGCTTTAAAAGTAATCTTAACAGGCTTGGTACCAAGTCACTTAATAAGATGAATAATCTCTTATCTGTTCAAATAAATGTTGATGTATATGTAAAAGTTCAAGTAGTCAGGTGTATCCTATACTAGCAAATCTTGTAGGTTGTCAGGAATTAGTAGAAATGATCGGAATTTATCAAGGTAGTGAAAAACCTAGTAATGCCAATGAATTTTTGAGAGACTTTGCAGAAGATGCAATTGAATTGGTACAGAATGGATACAGCTATAAGACCAAGTATGAAACTAAACATTTTGAAGTACAGATTAGAGCTTTTATATGTGATGCTCCAGCAAAATCATTTATAAAGTTCATTAAGGGTCACAGTGGTTATTTTTCATGTACAAAATGCTATTGTGAAGGAGAATATAGTAACAAGATTCACTTCCCTGATATTCAGAACCTCCGTCTAAGAACAGATAGCGAATTTAAGAGATAAGCTACAAAGAGAACATCATACCGGTGTGTCAGTTTTAGAGTCAATTCCTAAGATAGATATGATAAAAAGCTTTCCACTCGATTATATGCATTTAGTGTGTTTAGGTGTTACTAGAAAATTATTATACTTATGGTGTTATGGTAAACCAAACACCAAAATATAATTTTCAAATATATCGCTTATTTCAAGTAAATTAATTCTACTTTCAAATCAAATGCCTGTCGAATTTAACAGGAGACCTCGTAGTTTAACTGACTTGAAAAGGTGGAAACCAGCTGAATATCGACATTTCCTACTTTATACAGGGGTATTGGTATTGAAAAATAGTGTCAGTCATAGTAGGTATATTAATTTTCTATCACTCCATGTATCCATAAAAATTTTATCTTGTTCAAGGCATAGTAGTTTTATAGAATATTCATCAGAACTTCTTGAATACTTTGTGAAAGGTTTCAAAGTACTTTATGGCACAGAAAATATTTTACAAAATATTCACAATCTGTTGCGCTTGACAGAAGATGTTAGAAATAATGGGCCTGTTCATGAATTCAGTGCATTTCCATTTAAAAATTTTCTTCAAAGCATTTTGAAATTAGTTCGTAAAAGTGAAAAACCTTTACAGCAAATCGTTAAAAGATATAGCGAAAGACAGATGAATTTAATACAGAGAACAGTCATTTCAAAACAAACCCCTTACTTCCAAAGTAGACATAAAAGTGGTCCGTTGATTAGCACCATCAAATTAAGTGAATAGTATCAGAGTGTTGTGTTTTCTTCTTTTTTATTGAAAACTGAGCCCCCAAACAACTGTTGTTGTTTAACAAATGGCCAAATTGACTTGCTGTTAACTTTGGAATATCTGAAAATGGTTCTTATTTTCTTGGAAAGCAGTATGTAAATAAAACAATCTTGTATAATTGAGGAGCATCCATGCAAGGCAGCACATGTCCATTATACCTCAAAATTGAGCAAAGTTGTCTATCGGATAGGTTTTTCTGAACTAAATCCGAATCTGATGTTGCAGTTATCCAAAACTCATCTTGTCCTGTATTCAAATGATAGGAACATGAAGAAATCCAACCAAAACAGCACATGTCCAACGCCAGAAAATGATTGAGTAATTCGAACAAAACCATAGGAAAATATGTAGGGTGATACAAGTTTCACTTCAAAACTGAACTTGTCCTTAAAAAGAAGTTTTCTATGCGATACTGTTTTCTGTTTCTTTGTACACTGATACCGACTAACAGATGGCAGTAGTTGTCTAATAGGTTGAAAATAAAGTACAGTCCACAAAACAGCCGATTTTTCCACGTGACTGGTGTATTATAACCTATCAAGTGCAACAGGTGAACTGGCGTATTCTATGCTGGGAGAGCGAGTATAATAGTGGTCGTATATTTTGAGACACGTGTTTGGTTATTACAAAATGGATATAACCGTGGGGTCAATCAACGTTGGTTCCAGAAGGCGAATAAAGAATACATTATTAACCAGGGAAAAATCTAAAGCTTCTAAACATCATCACAGCGCCATAGGCTTTTCAGCCTTTGCGGGAGGCCGACCATAAAAAAAAGGTAAACTATATTTTTTAGCATACCTGTCAGTGACTGAGTTCATGTTTCTTTAAAGGTACGCTGAAATGGACCCGTACATGAAGAAATTCAGGCGACCTTGTAATCATAGTACGAAAAAAATGAATTGCAATTCAGTTATCTTGAAAGAAATAAAGGTGCAGAGAGATAAGTTTTATAGCTGCTCTGGCAAAATTGAGCACGACCAGAAGTTGTGCCATTTCGTTTCAGTGTGCCCCCCTCAGAGGCGCCGTGGAAGGTGCGGGACGGATGTGCATAATGCTAAACCTAAGCAATTTCATGCATTTTATTATTTTCGCGCAAAGAATAAAATAGTGCCAGTCTGCAAAAAGTTTATCATGGCTGCATTCGGGCTTTTCGCTGGCCGGATACGAACTGTGGCGAAATTTTTGGGATCTGGTCTAGTTCCTAAGGAGAGACGAGGTGGAGATAGGGTTTCCAAGAAAAGCTTGTACAAGAGAAATAAAGTCAAAGAATTCATAGCCTCATTACCAGCATCAGAAAGTTACTATAACCGTAAGAAATCTGTACGCATTTATCTGTCATGTGACCTTAACTTGAACAAACTTCACGAAATGTTTAAAGCACGCAACAACGATTGTGCAGTGAGCCTTACGATGTTTAAATACGTTTTCTACCATGATTTCAATATTGGCTTCAAGTCTCCAGCTTGCGATGTTTGCGGTACATGTCTTAATTTTAAACATGCAATCAGTAAAGAAACAGGTATGCAGAAAGTAAAATCATTGACTGACTTACGAATTCATAAGCTACGTGCTAATGCTTTTTACAAATTAGCGAAGGAAACGCCTCCGAAGAGTATTACATTCTGTTTCGATTTGCAGCAAGTTCATCCTCTTCCCAAAACGCCAATCCAATATGCGTTTTACCTTCGACAAATCAGCTTTTATGCATTTTGTTTTGAAGATATGGACAGCAAACATCCATCATTCTATACATGGAATGAGTCACAAGCAAAACGTGGTTCAACTGAAGATGGGTCCACCTTATTGCACCATTTGCGGTCTTTAGATACTTCCGATGTTGAGACAGTACGATTATTTTGTGATGGCTGCGGAGGTCAGAACAAAAACTCGTATATAATGCATGTTTTGGCCTGCTGGTTACTAGAATCTCCCACGTCCATTAAAAATATCATAATACACTTCCCGGTACGAGGACATAGTTACCTGCCAGCAGACAGGGCTTTTGGAAGGGTAGAGAAGTTGTTGAAACGCAAAAATTTGATAGTAAGTCCCGAAGAATATAACGAGGTTTACTCTAACGTCGGAAAGGTCAGGGTTTCGGAAAAAGATTGGAACTTATATAATATAAACAATGTAACGGAGGACCATTATAATAAAATACCAGGCATAATCAAATACAAACGTATTGAACTGAAAAAGTTCGTGGCAAGAAACAACAGTTCAACTGTTAAATACGGAGGATGTGAATTTTATAGATTCCAAAATGAAAAATGAGCCATTTCAGTCCATAGTTAAAAGAGGGAAATGTGAAAAGAAGTTTACATTAAACCTGTCAAGTATTGAAAACGTAATCGCTCAAGAAAAGAAACAAAATGTAAAACAATTGCTGGAAAAACAATACAATAACGATGAGAAGGGTATTAAATGGGAAGAAATTCCAGAACTGGTATTTTTCAAAAAAATTGTTAACGAAGATTCTATAGAAAACGAGCCTAGAGAATGAATCCACAGTAATGGAGGTTGATGAAGAGGAAGCCTGCGATTGTTTGGAGTTGGACTGCGGAACTCTGCACGTATGAAGTCATTTGGTTTTTTATTGTGGAGCACTATGTTTTTCATTTGATAGTGAAATATGTATTATCCTCTGAATAAATCGTTCAAAATAACAATGTCCATCTAGTTGTATCAGGCAAAACTAAACATGTCCGTCCTATTTGAGCAAAATGACACATGTCCAAAGTAAAAACGTTGATCTTTCGGTTATTCTGTGGAAAAAAATATTGTTGTTTTATGTTTATGTCATTTAGCAACCTAAGGTATATACACTGAAATTTTTCTTGAGAAAACTTTAGTGGCTGCTTGATAAACAGTTTTAATCGAATAACTCAAAACTACGTTTTATGGACATGTGTAGCTTTGCATGGACGCTCCTCAATTGTCCTTGCAGTTCCTCTGAACTGGGCATTTTAAAAGTAGACACTTTAAATGATATTGAGGTATTCAGCTTAGATGATATTGTTTACAAATGTGTACACCTAGAGTTAGAAGGAGAACATGCTGTATTTCCTTTACTGCACTGTGCACTATCAATTATATAATAATTTCAGTAGGATTTGGTTCAAGGATAATACAATTGTTGTATTATCCTTGAACTAAATCCCATTATAAAAATGCTTCAAGCATTTGTCACCACCAGTTTTCCAACTGAAATGAAACACCATCAGTTACTGAAGTTAGAAGACATGGTGGGATTTTTGTTGGATATAACGGAACTGTATTTGCCGCGCGAGATTGTGAAGATCATCAAAGGGTTAGTCCGGATATTATTATCGATAATGAAGCGTATACTGGGAAGACGTTAGCTACAATGTTAATTGAGAAGTTGAGGCCTATGAGGATTAAGTTTGGTAATGCGTTGCGTTCGTGGGTGTGGGAGAAAGCTGATATATTAAATGGGAGTGAAGGTGAAAGTGTAAATTTTGCTTGGAGACTTCAGAATCGGAAGAAATTATATGGTGTAACGCTTCAGTAGGTTTTTGCGGCGTGATCGGCAGTAGTGATGGTCAAGTAGGAACGTTGTTAAAGAGGTACAGTGAAAAAGATTTAACACAACGATATGTTAGGAATGGACGCAATCGTTTTATTAAAATGAGGAGAACTCAAATTGCTAAAATTGATCCAACAATTAAAGCCGTTGACGTGGAAATTATCATAGTAATCGAAACTATTGGAGCGATTCTTTATAGTGCTACAGATGTTGAGATTTATTTTGATTCCAACTTGCAGTCAATTCTAAATGCTTATAATACTGTTGAACTTTTATGGGATGGTTTAATCCGTATCCAGGTTTCGCAGAATTTATATGTGACTTTTGTGAGTTATAATAAATCAGAATTGTTGGCAGGTTTGACCGTTTATGATGCTTTTATGTTTAAGCAATCACGTTTTAATGATAGTGATAAGTGTATTTTAGTTTTTCCATTAGCTTTTGAGACTACGATTATTTGTTGTTTGTTCGCTTCATGTGATGGAGGTGAAATATTGTATAGTGAGTTAGTTAATGAGTATCTAAGCCCACACGATTGGATTGTAGAATGGAATAATTTGCGAATGGAAGTTAGAGAGTATAATAACTTTAGTTTGTTGAATTTAGCCGTTGAGCAAATTGATTGTATAGGTATGGTTAGAAAAGATCATTTCAATTACGTAGACATATACTATTTAACGAACCAAATAAATAAGACTAAACAGAATGGTTTTGATAAAGTATTTGCCAATAGTATGATTAGTACATTATGTGAATATCGTGACTTTTGTTATAGGAATAATCTTAGTTTAGCTTTCTGGTCTTTTGAACATGAATTATTTGTATTTAGCGGATTAGAGTTTTATATGTTATTGGTGAAATGCGGTACAATAGAGAATCCGTATGTAGGTCATGATGTGATGCTATGTACATTTGGAATTGCAAAACAGACTTTTTTAAATATTATGAGATTTAAGGGTGATGCGAGGAAGACTGAAAGGGTGAGAAAGTATCTCCTTTATATGATTGAACCTTGTTTTATGTCTGACTTTTTGGTTATTGTGCCTGACCGCTTATTTCGATTCAAGACTATTATGTCGTTGAATTTATATTGTCATAGTCAGATCGTTGAGTTTAGAAAATATATTTCGCATGCAAGGCTGTCCGATTTTAGAGAAAATTGATAAACTGCGAGATAAGCGTGAGGTGGATGACTGTTCAGGACACTTTCTAGGTACGTTTGTTTTATGCTTTTTACTTCAGAAAGATTGGGCGATATATTATGACATTCGAAGGTGGATTTTGTTGTTAAAAGGAAACTCAACACGTTTTAGTGGTATAGACTGTAGTGCAATGACCGTTGAACAGGTATGTCTATACAATGCCTATGGTATCGAGGATGAGGAGCCTAAAAGTAGAAAGGAACCGCAGTTATGGCATAGTAGGAAGGAGGTGGAGAACTCCATTGGTATAGTGAGGGAGGCACTGCATGGAATTTCCGGGTTCAGCAATTTTTTTTTCAAGCCGGCGTGTAAGTAACATGATAACGAAATGGGAAATGCTTTATCACGATATTCACATAAATGACCTTGGGAGAGTTAAGTTAAATAATGATCAATCTCCAAAAATGTATGGAACCTCCAATAGTGTTTAGACACTTAAGGTTCCGTTTGTGTAATTTTTGAGATAGAATACCTCCGTGGAAAAGATAATGTAGGAGCCGGCGCTCTATCAAGAATTACTATAGATGATTTAAAAAATATTTCAACCCGAACCAACCATATTCTAGCCATTACTCGCTCCTTGTCCAAAAACCAAAAAGACACTAACAAACCTCAAACCGAAAGTAACTATGATACAACCTATACGCCTAGAATGTATGAATCTTTGAACAATTGTAGTTTAATAAAAAAGCCATTATTGAAATTTGAAATTAAGCCCACATATCTTAGGATAGCGATGGGGTTAATAATCAGATTCAGCGCTGAATTTCTCTAGAGAATATATTGTCTAAGCTGGAAAGTATGGCTGGTGATCACAAAGTGAATTGTTTAAAACTAAAGTTAAATGATCAAATATTTAAGTTGTGCACCGTAAATGGATTGAAAGAAATGGCTGAAAATACTTTAAGAAATGTTCAAATAATTTTATACAAAGATCCATGCATTATTACAAGCACAAATGAAATGTAAATGAAAATGAATAGAAAAATACCACAATGACCCAGGTTCAGGAGGACACTCTGGCCAGAAAAAGCTTTTAAAAAAGCTAAGACTACATTATAGGTGGAAAAGAATGTCAAGTGATGTCGCTGCGTTCGTAAAAAATTGTAAGCAATGTCAAATAAACAAAAACTAAATAAAACACCAAGAACCCATGATAATAACTCCTACCCCTCAAAGTGCGTTCGATATCCCTTCTATTGATACAATCGGCCCATTTCCTAAAACAGCTAAGGGCAATGTATACGCGGTTACGATACAATGCGAGTTATCAAAGTACATAACCGTTATCCCCATACCAAATAAGGAAGCTGCCACAGTGGTAAGAGCTATTGTTGACGAATTTATACTTATTTACGGACCAGTTAAGGAAATTAGAACAGATATGGGAACAGAGTACCAGAATGAAGTCATAAGACTATTGGTGGATGCGAAAGAAATCATAAGGTCCTAAATGAATATATACGAATGTACGTTAATGAATCTCGGACCGATTGGGATGAATGGGTTCGATATTAAAGTTTTTGCTATAACACTACACCTAGTGTTTATCACAATTTTGCGCCATTCCAGCTAGTTTTTGGGCGAAAAGCTGGAATTAGTGAAGCACTCTTAAATTCCACGATAGACCCTGTTTATAACGTCGATGCTACTATCAGGAGATAAGATACCGGTTACAGTTAGCTAACAAACGAGCTAACGAATTTCTTGCTAAAGCTAAAATCAGGCGTAAAATTGATTATGATAAAAATTCCAAACAAATGTTATTAAAACCCGGAGATCTAGTGTAAGAGCCGTGTGACAGAGTAGGATTACGCCGAAAATTATAGCGAAAATTATAACGAAAGTAATTTTAGCTGTATGATATATGAAGGAGTATCACAAAAATTTTCATGAAAATTATCGTCGTAAAAAGATAGAAGATTATTTTGTCTAGAAACTGCGCGAGAATCGGCGCAGATGGTTAAAAAACATATTTTCGACAGATGACACCATGACAGATGTCAGAGGCCATATATCTAACCTCAATTTTGGAGGCTTGGTTAGCTTGTTCGCTTTGCTTGATTATTGTGTTGTTTTGCTTTGATTTTTTATTTTTCTACTTTGCGATCATGTCCTAGACAAGAGAACAAGTAACTGTGCTGCTAGAAGAGTACCGAAAGGGGCCTAATCTGTATAAGGTGAAGTCTGTAAACTATAAAAACCGCAACAAGCGGAGGGAGGCACTAGACTCGATCGTTGATGCCGTTAAGAGTGTGAAGTCCGATGTGACTTCCGCAGATATTCACAGCAAGTTCCAGGCTCTGAAACAAAATGCGCAGAGAGAAAGGAAGAAGTGTATCGAGTCACAAAGAAGTGGAGCTGGCACTCATGACACAGATTGTGGTACGATCCTTGTGGTACTTCAACCTAATACAGTTTGTTTTCGACGATATGGACCCAAGACCTGCGGTAGATTCTCTGCAAGACGTCACTCATCAGGAACCTGATGAAGTACAAGACATGGTAATTGTATGCTATGGTGTCTAGCACTCTAGCTCTTAAATATTCCTATATGTATAGATATGTACAGATGTTTGCAATCAGTGGGAAAGGGTCATAGAGCAAAGTATACTCTTTTAATGTTTAATCTTAAATTGGACAATGGGCTAGTTGACATATGACATATGAATACAGGGTGTTCCTTAATGATATGCGAATATTCAAGAGAGTAAATCTACATGAAAAATTAATGATAGTTTGCTACATAGTAATAGTCAACAGGACTTACATTGGCCAAACATCTAGAAGCTTGAAGTCACGTATTACATCACACAAAAGTGATATCAATCGTAAGGTTAACAGTTGCGCCTTGTCTCAGCATGCAATTGAAACTGGACATAAAATTAATTGGGAAAACACCAGAGTGTTGGATACTGAAACAGTTTTTGAGAAAAGACTTTTCTTAGAGATGGTCCATATCAATAACTGTGAAAATAGTTTAAATAAAAGATCAGATATTAATAATTTAAGCAGCATATATTCCTATATTTTGAGATGGGATCATGCGGGACTCGCAAATATCTCTAACTCCTCCCTTTAACACTTTACTTAAGATACCCCAGGAAGTGTATTTCTGTTGGATTCATCTGCCCTGTCCCGGTCTCATTAGCTGGGTTCTCTTTTCTTTTTCCTTTTTAACAAAACAGGGTTGTTGATTTCATTGAAATTTTCTTCCTACAGACCTTTTAAACATTGATACATTTTTTCATATCATATCCCATGATGATATCAACCTATATCGTATTTGCCCCTTTCTATTCATTATCACAATCAAATTTCCTCCCCCTTAAACTAATTCTATAAAACTAATGTGAAAAAAAGAATAAAATTCTTGCAAGTAGTTTGTTTTTTTAACAAATTGCCTCAATTTCCCTTATTGGTCTTTTTGACCATTTCTCAATCTTTCTTCATACTCCCGACTTTTTCGCACCATTATGCGTTCCCCCCTTTTCATGTTTCCATTGCCATTTTTCTCTACATCAATATTGCCACTCCCTAATGGTTTAAAATTATGCAAATCACGATACTGGTTTGACAATATACCTTATACTATTAATTAACGACCCGCCTATGGTTCCCTCTCCAAATATTTGCTTTTGCGCACATACAGACACATGATTTAGTTACTTTCTGGCATAATGTTGGTAATTGTTTCTAGATTGTCAATTGTCATTGATATATCTATCTCTTTTCCTCATTCTACCTGTTGCCGCCATCCGGCTTCATACCACATGTAGGTTACCGTATCCAGCGGACATGTTGCTTTTTTCGCGACGTTCATCAAATTTTCCTACATAATGTGATATTACACAAGTTTTTAACATTTTAATTAGTAAACTCACTTTTCATTGATCAATTTTTAACCTAATGACCTGTTTTGTGTTAACTTTCTGTTTTTTGGCGTGTCCTCATGTTTTTTGAGATTGTGACTCCTGAAGACGAAATCTTCCGTTGTAAGTTACTTTTCTTTTTGCACAATTATGTATTGTTGCCTTAAGCACTTATTTATATTGTAGCAAGCTCTGAAGATGGGAATAAACATTTCCGAAAGCTCAGTATGAACAATTAGTTTCATTTTCTTCTGGCCTCACCATTTTTGCTACGGCTGCAACCCCAAGATTGTTGCCTGCTCATTAACTAGTCAGCCAAGACTACCCTTCCTCTCTCTCTCTCCAGATGGGGTTTTATCAAGATATCCAACTCCGGTCTGGACTGTACAACGTGAGAATCTTGAAGCAATGGGCCAAACTTAACATTCGAGTCGCAAACTTAAAGAATAGAAGGATTTTCCTATTTACCTGCAGGAAGGAGCGTCTCATACCCAACCATATTAAGAACAGCATAACAAATGTATCATCCCTTTTTCACCACACAACAGGAAGAATAGGAAGGAAGATAGACCAACACAATCACAGGTTAATGTTCAGACTATTAAATCTTGAGATTTCTGCCACAATTAGTGATTTGAAAACTTCTCAAAATCAACTCAGTTCACTTAAAAGTAATCTAACCTTGCCCCCTCATATTGTAAATGAATTTTCTAGACGTCAGAAAATAAAGTTCAATTCTCATTTCCATTCAGTGAAAACCACCAATTGTAATAAAATAGCTTCCTTAAGAGCAGAATATATCAATAAAATTTCCATCAATGATAAATGGTTAAAAAATTTAACTTCAATTGAAATTCCACACAAAGTAAAATTTATACTTTCACTTGGTCCCAAGTTTTGCCTCCCCCCCTCAATTAAAGACATAAATCTCCCAAAACTTCTTTCTGAGCTTGAAAATATCATCTCCTCCCAATCTGAAGATCAGAACTAATGTTATCACTAATTTTCTCCATCAACATAATTTCTCCAAACATTTTCTAACAGAATATGTCAAGGTGAGTAAAATATTTTTCAAAGAACATCCTGAACTCATTGTTGTTCAGAGTGATAAAGGCAATGTCACTGTAGTTATTTTTATTTTTATTTATCGTATGGTTCAAAAACATGACAACAGTAAATATAGATTAAAAAAAAACTATTATAACCTATACTAAAATAAAATATATACAGCTACAAACTAAGATACATAGTCTTTGGTATTTACAGGTTGATGTCAAGTTCTTTCAGCCACTTCAGCGCCAACGGTGTGGCTGTGAAGAACTCTTCTCGCGATCCCTGAAACGCACGCAGTTCACATTCGCTCGTAATATGGTTTATAGTTTGGCGGGGCGCGCCACAGTCACATAAGGGAGATTGCACATAGCCCCACTTGTAAAGGGAGTCGGCACATCTGCCGTGGCCTGTTCGGACTCTATTAAGTTTTACCCACTCTTTCCGGGGTAGTTCTGATCCTGGAAGTAAGGCTGCCCCCATAAATGCGCATCGCGAGTGGTGTTCCGCAAAACCTTCCCACTGAGAGCGCCATTGATTTAAGGAGTCGAAGTTGTTGGTTTTAAGCCCTTCTGCATCCCTTATTGGTGGTTGTCGGGATTTAAGTCTGTTTATTTGCAACGGGGGTATTGCTCGGTGGATGGGCAGTTTGTTGTTGGCCGTAATCTTGTTATACTCCCTTAGAAGGGCGTCAGTCCTTCGCAGCTGCGGTGGGGCTATTCCAGAGAGTACAGGCAGCCATTGAGTTGGGGTTGTCGTAACTGCGCCTGTAATAAGTCTCATAGTGTGATTTAGTTGGACGTCAATTAGTCTGGTATGATGGCTGTTAATCCAGACAGGCGCACAGTACTCAGCACACGAATAGACAAGAGCTAGTGCACTGGTTCGTAGAGTTGGAGCAGTGGCACCCCACGTCGTTCCACACAGCTTTTGGATAATGTTGTTGCGTGTTCTGAGTTTTCCTGCAGTGTTTGCGAGATGTTTCTTATAGCAGAGGGTGCGATCTAACGTTACTCCAAGATATTTTGGGAAATGGTTATGCTTCAGGGGTTCGCCTGCAAAAAGTACCTGCAGTTCATATTTAGCTAGTTTGTTATTCAGGTGGAAGCAGGAAACTTCGGTTTTGTTGGGGCTCGGTACTAGTCTCCATTTCTTGAAGTAGTTGTTTAGAGCTAACAAGTCGTTAGAAAGAGTATGCTCAACGTTCTTGAAGCTCTTATCGGAAAAAGCTATGGCTATATCGTCCGCATAGCAAAACTTGTAACTAACTATTTCTGGCATGTCAGATATATATAGATTGAAAAGTAAGGGGGCCAGTACTGAACCTTGTGGAAGTCCATTGTTCAATTTGCGCTGCCTGCTTGCTTTCTCGTTTAAGATTACTTGGAACTTTCTGTCGCATAACATGTTGTTTATGAGTCTTGTAGTGGTCTGACAGGGAATCACCTGCAGCAATTTATATAGGAGACCCTCCCTCCAGACCGTATCGTATGCGGCAGTGAGGTCAACAAACGCCACTCCTGTCTTCATGTTTTGCTGGTAGCCTGCCTCTATATGCGTTGTGAGGGACAGTACTTGATCACAACAACTGCGACCCGGTCTGAAACCAGCCTGGGTTATCGGGACCCGGTCTAAGATAGTCGCGCTCAATCGGTTGTAGACGGCTCTTTCTAGCAATTTATAGGAGCAACTGAGCAAGGCTATAGGTCTGTAGCTGGCGGGTTGATCGTTCGGTTTACCGGGTTTTAATATTGATATGACCTTCGTTCTTTTGAATTCCCGTGGGAGGTTTCCCGTATTAAGGAGGTTCGTGAAGAAGAGAGATAGCCACACTCTTGTTTGCTGACCTGCGTGAATGAGAAATTCCGGCAGGACGCCGTCGAAACCAGGAGCCCTTCCAGGCCTAACATCTGATATGGCATTATTGATGTCTTCGATCGAGAAGGGTCGGGAAAACGTTGTTTGGGTAGGAGCGTTCCTCCTCAGTAAAGTCAATCCCTTCTTCACGCGTTTTGTATGCTCTCTATCAGAAGGTGCTCTTGACGTTTCTACAATATGCGCAGCAATCTTGTCTGGAGTTACTCCCGACGGTGCCCGTGTGGATGGCGTGCTTGAGCCTAGTTTTCTAAGAAGGCTCCAGGCCTTTCGACTTGAGTGTTGGAAGTTCATTTCCGACGTAGTCTCCTCCCACTTACGTCTTCGTGAGCTGTCCAGGGCAGAGATGAGTTCGTCGGCAATATCTGGATTGTTGGTTTCCTGAAAGTCGCCGTACAGGAGTTCGCACCGCTCATCCCACCCAGGGATATATTCCTTCCTGTATCCCCTAGGAATGGTCCTTTTTGCAGCGCTCATCACTGCTCCAACGAAACGTTTGTAATTGTTTGATGTTGGCGGTATCCACTGTACCAGCCGGTCCAGCTCCCGTGAGTAGTTACACCAGTCCGCCTTTGCAAGATTCCATCGAGGCCGAGGGATGGATCGTATTAGGGGTATTTGGATTCCCACCTCTAAGAAAACTGGCCTGTGTTGGCTGTGTGGGAAGGCCTCTGCGACTTTTCTGTTAGCTGGTATAGGGATCCCTTTCCGGTTGCAGCTCACAAAGCACAAATCAGGGTTACTTTCTGAGTTCCAGGCTGCTGATTTGAAAGTGCCTTTATCTTTGGCATTAAATACAAGAAAGATATCATTATCATCAGCCCAGTCAGCCAACCTTGTGCCATTTTCGTCACAATCGGGGTATCTCCACCGTTGGTGGTGGCTGTTAAAGTCTCCAATATATATAGCCGGATGCTGTTGTACTGGAAGTGGTTGTTCAGGCCACTCGGCTGCCGGTGGCTTATATACGTTTACAATTGTGACTTCTCCCACTTTTACTATTACGCTGTGTATGTTGTTGTTTGTGTCATTGGAAATGAGTTGGGCATTGTCAATATTGTTGCGAATATAAGAGGCTACGCCGTAAGTATGGTGGTAAGTGGCTCCCAGTAATGTATAACCAGAAATGTGTCCCCGTCTGGTGAGTGATTCCTCACTGTCCGCGTGAGTTTCTTGGATCGCTATGACATCAACCTTATTGTCCAAAAGTAGTTTGGAGATGCATTCGCTTTTAGCTCTGCTTATGCTCTCCACATTTAGCTGACAAATACGAATAAAGCTACCGATATTTCTAGTCTGTAAGTTTTTAGCACGTAGTTATGTATAGAGATGACTATTTCAATCTTTCACAGTCATTGGTAGATGATCACAAGTATTATAAAAAACTTAACAGTGATCCCACATGTTCTTTGCAGCAGCGTGCCAATAAGTTGGTATCTGGTCTAAAGAATGATGGTTTGATCGATACTAAAGTATCCAAGACATTGACAATATATAACGCCATTTCTCCCCGTTTATATACCTTACCAAAAATTCATAAACCTACACTTGCAATGAGACCAATTGTCTCGTCTATTAATTGCCCCAATAGCAATCTAGCAGGGTTCTTAACAGATATTTTAACATCAGCTTATAATACCGACAATGAATTTTATGTCAAGGACTCTTTTACATTTAGTAACTTTATAAATGACTACAAACTTCCAGACAATTATGTCATTGTAAGCTTTGATGTAGTCTCTCTTCTTACCAATCTTCCTCTAGAGGTAATTATTACCAGCTTACAGAAACACTGGAATGATATTGCACAACATACTACCTTGGATTTGGAGTCTTTTTTAAAAATTCTTAAATTCACCTTTGATTCAAATTACTTTTCCTTTAAGAATGGTTTTTCCAAATAGATTTTTGGAACCCCTATGGGATCAAAAATTTCTCCCATTTTAGTCAACTATGTTCTTGATGACCTGGTTAGCGATTGTCTAGCTAGCATCCCCTTCAATATACCTTTTGTGAAAAGATATGTTGATGACCTACTATTAGCCTTGCCAGAGGACAAGATTGAACAGATGTTATCTACCTTCAATGGTTTTGATACAAACCTGCAGTTTACAGTGGAAAAGGAAACCGACCACAGTATTCTTTTTTTGGATATGGTTGTTATGAGGGATCCCACTACCAACACTCTTTGTACGAAATGGTACAGAAAGCCAATGAGTAGTGGGCGATACATTAACTTCCATTCCTTCCATCACCCACGCATGAAAAGAAATCTGGTTTTGGCTTTAAAAAACAGGGTCCTACGTGTCACCCACTTAAGACACCGTAAAGAGTCACTCAATACATTGAAGGTTTTGCTATTAGAGAATTCCTACCCAGAAAAATATATAAACTTTTTATTATACAATTTCTTCCATCCTTTAAATGTGGTGTTTTCCAACCAAAACCCTCAAAAATTTAATAAACCAAGTACCACCCCAAATGGGAGGTCAAAATAACACCAATAACTCCACTGCACCTCCGCAACCTCAGCCTCCTGTAACTTTTTATAAAACTTTACCTTTTATAGAAGACCTTACTCCAAGGCTTTTGAATATTTTCAAAAATCTACCTGTCAAAATTGCACTGTGCAATGTTTTACCAGTTTCTGTCATTTTTTCAAAATTGAAAACCCCCATAAAAACAATGGAAAAATCGAATGTGGTTTATTCCATTCCTTGTTTCAACTGCAACAGGACTTACATTGGCCAAACATCTAGAAGCTTGAAGTCACGTATTACATCACACAAAAGTGATATCAATCGTAAGGTTAACAGTTGCGCCTTGTCTCAGCATGCAATTGAAACTGGACATAAAATTAATTGGGAAAACACCAGAGTGTTGGATACTGAAACAGTTTTTGAGAAAAGACTTTTCTTAGAGATGGTCCATATCAATAACTGTGAAAATAGTTTAAATAAAAGATCAGATATTAATAATTTAAGCAGCATATATTCCTATATTTTGAGATGGGATCATGCGGGACTCGCAAATATCTCTAACTCCTCCCTTTAACACTTTACTTAAGATACCCCAGGAAGTGTATTTCTGTTGGATTCATCTGCCCTGTCCCGGTCTCATTAGCTGGGTTCTCTTTTCTTTTTCCTTTTTAACAAAACAGGGTTGTTGATTTCATTGAAATTTTCTTCCTACAGACCTTTTAAACATTGATACATTTTTTCATATCATATCCCATGATGATATCAACCTATATGGTATTTGCCCCTTTCTATTCATTATCACAATCAAATTTCCTCCCCCTTAAACTAATTCTATAAAATTAATGTGAAAAAAAGAATAAAATTCTTGCAAGTAGTTTGTTTTTTTAACAAATTGCCTCAATTTCCCTTATTGGTCTTTTTGACCATTTCTCAATCTTTCTTCATACTCCCGACTTTTTCGCACCATTATGCGTTCCCCCCCTTTTCATGTTTCCCTTGCCATTTTTCTCTACATCAATATTGCCACTCCCTAATGGTTTAAAATTATGCAAATCACGATACTGGTTTGACAATATACCTTATACTATTAATTAACGACCCGCCTATGGTTCCCTCTCCAAATATTTGCTTTTGCGCACATAGAGACACATGATTTAGTTACTTTCTGGCATAATGTTGGTAATTGTTTCTAGATTGTCAATTGTCATTGATATATCTACCTCTTTTCCTCATTCTACCTGTTGCCGCCATCCGGCTTCATACCACATGTAGGTTACCGTATCCAGCGGACATGTTGCTTTTTTCGCGACGTTCATCAAATTTTCCTACATAATGTGATATTACACAAGTTTTTAACATTTTAATTAGTAAACTCACTTTTCATTGATCAATTTTTAACCTAATGACCTGTTTTGTGTGTTAACTTGCTGTTTTTTGGCGTGACCTCATGTTTTTTGAGATTGTGACTCCTGAAGACGAAATATATATATAACATATCGATGCAAAATGCGGAAATTAGATATCAGATATACGCATAGAGATATAGACTGTCACGAATTCGTACCATTTCGTTTAGGCTATGAATGCATTTGATTTGGTCAGTTGTCTAACAAAAAAGTTGTATTTTATATCATTATTTATCAGATTATAAGTTTTCAGTTTCAATCGTATATGGCTTATGGAACGAACGCACGAATTATATTTCTATTTTGTTAATAACAGCGCCATCTACTACCGTGCAACTGAAAACTCAACAAATGAACAAACACTAAACAGGCCGTGTTGCGAACTGCCGAACTTGATCGTAGCAGCATCCTGAGTACTGCTACGGATTCATTGATGGCGCAGCCACACATTTGCATATTGAATTCGGTGAATCACCTAAATCAGCTGGTGATCACGTGAATTGCATTTTCAATTAAAATTTTGATTTTCTGAATCTTTCTAGTTATTGGTTATTCTCAGATTTAAACAAACAAATATGACCTCAAGGAAAAGAAGTGAAGTTTGGAATCACTTCAAGAACACTAATTCAAGTGATAGATTTATATGTGCATATTGTAAAGAAACTGTTAGTATCAGTGGTGGATCAACAGGAAATTTATCTCGCCATATGAAACGCAAGCATCATAGGATACCTCTGAAGCGTGCGAATACTGAGATTGGGCATAAACATAACGAAGAAAATTTGGATAGCGGCAGCGTAAGAGAAAATGAAGCAACAGATGCTTCGACTTCGACCCCGTCTGATGTGAACAAAACTATAACAAGCGCAAACCCAGAACAGCAACGAATAACAGAATATGTTAACGTTAGCAAGCCACTCAGTCTATCAAAATCTCAAATGATAGACAGGCAGCTTGTAACAATGATTGTTAAGGAGTATCATCCATTGAGGATCGTGGAGGAAGCAGAATTTAGAAGATTTGTCAAAACACTAAATCCGTCATATAACCTACCCTCAAGAAAAACGGTGACAAAAAGTTTGATACCAAAGTTATATAATGATACTTCTACCAAGGTGCATGATCAAGTTGACTCCGCTCAAGCAATCTGCCTTACAACAGATAGCTGGACGTCAGTTAATAACGAAAGTTTCATATCTGTCACGGCTCACTTAATAAACGATAAAATGGAGCTACGCACGTACTTGTTGCATTGCACAAGCTACAGTGACAGTCATACCTCAGAGAATCTACAAAAAATTTTGCAACAGACAGCAAACGAATGGCGTATTAGCAACAAAGTCACTGCCATCAGTACTGATAACGCAGCAAACATAGTTAAGGCAGTTAGACTATGCAACTGGCGTCACATTCCTTGTTTTGCGCACACATTAAATCTAATTGTGCAATTAGGGATAGAATCCATGCAGGATGTAATAGTTAAAGTGAAGAAAATAGTAGAGTAGAGTTTTTTAAGAGAAACTTACCTGATGTCAAGTTGAAACAGGACGTCGTGACAAGGTGGAACTCCACTTACGAAATGCTCGTAAGGATTCTTCAAATCAAAGATGCTGTGATAGCTACATTAGCTCTGGTTAATAGGTATGGATTCGACTTTTTGTTTTGTCAAAAGTATAATTTTATTTGGTTTCAATTCCAGGAATCTGAACGAAATCAATGAAGATGAATGGGAAGAGCTGCGACAGGCCACAGATATTCTCCAGATCTTTTTTCAAGTTACGAAGGAAGTCAGTTCTGAAAAGAACATTTCAATTTCAAAGATTTTCATATTTATCAAAGCCATAGAAAATCACTCAATGCATATATCCAATTCCAGTATGAAGCCACGCTGCTGTCATATGATAAAAATTCTAAGTGAAGAGGTAAAAAATAGGTTGTTTAAATATGAATACAATGAAATTATTTGCCAGGCGACCCTTTTGGACCCCGCTTCAAAAAATTCGGTTTCCGTTCCCAAACAATTTACGAAACGACAATTCAAGGTCTGAGAAACAGATTAAAAATGTCCGTTTCTCAGACTGATGAATCGCAGTTAACCCCTGTTTCAAACATTCAATCAAATACTGTCGCACATAGTTTATGGCTAGATTTTGACGAGCAGGTAAAAAATAATATACTACAAAAAAATCCGAGACCTGCAGTTATACTGGAATTGGATACATATGTCAGTGAACCATTAATTCCTAGAAGTGATGATCCGCTTCTTTGGTGGGAGGAAAGGAAAGCCATATACCCTTCCTTGTATGACCTAGCAAAAAAAAAGATTATGTATTCCCTCAACCTCTGTGCCATCTGAGAGAATTTTCTCGAAAGCGGGCCAGATTTTGACGGATAGACGTAGCAGGCTAAAACGAGAAAAAGTTTCCCAAATTTTATTTTTAAATAGTAACTTGGAGTGATTAATGATTTTTTTCAATAAGCTTTACTTTTTATTCAATATTTTGGAATTTGCACAGTTTCAAGGTTGTTGCATTGCAAGTGAATTTCCATGGTTCCACCTTGTCACAACGTCCTGCTTGAATTTGACATTGGGAGATTTTGGAAACATATCTCCGAGATCTTCCAGCTTTTTTAGAGACAATGACTTTTCTAAAAAACTCTACTATTATTTTAAATTGAGTATTATATTCTCCATCGATTTTGTCCCTGATTGCACAATTACATGTATATTTACAAAACAGGAAATGTCATGCTAGTTTCTTAGTGTACTGCCTTAACTATGTTTGCCGCGTTATCAATATTTATGACAGTGACTTTGTTGCTGATACGTTATTCGTTTGCTGTCTGTTGCAATTTTTTTTTAGATTTTCTGAGGTATGACTGTCACTGTAGCTAGTGCTATGCAACAAGTACGTGCATAGCTCTATTTTATCATTTATGAAGGGAGCTGTGACAAATATGAAACTCTCGTTATTAATTGAAGTCCAGCTATCTGTTGTAAGGCAGATTGCTTGGGCAGAGTCAACTTGATTATGAACTTTGGTACAAGTATCATTAAATACCTTTGGTATCAAACTCTTTGTCACAGTTTTTCTTGATGACAGGTTATATGACGGATTTAGTGTTTTGACAAATCTTCTAAATTCTGCTGCTGTTATGATTATTCCCAGTCCCAGTATTCACACGCTTCAGATGTATACTATGATGCTTGCGTTTCATATGGCGAGATAGATTTTCTGTTGATCCACCACTGATGCTAACAGTATATTATGGTCTATGCCTGTCACTGTAACCTGTGCAATTCAACAATTACGTGAATCGCACCATTTTTAGTTCATGAAGATTAGAAATAAGGCTTACCTATTTTTGTTAATTCATATTATTGATGCTGATAGCTGCAAAAATAATATTTATTTCATATGATATTTGATTTATTTTATTATATTTTCAGTTTTACTATATGAACTTGATTCTTTTTTATACCTTACCTCTACACATTGCATGACACATCCCCATCTTACATCGATTATTTACATAGTTAACTCAAATCCCGCTGTTCAGATTTTTTATTGAGAACTCTTCTTATATGTATTTATAGTAAGAGAGAAAGCGATAAAAAAATAGACGATTTCATGTTGGACAAAAAAATCATAGATGATAGATTTGTAGTTGTACAATATAAAATGGAGTGCCTGCCAGCTGGGATCAAGTGCGTTTTTGAAACAAAAAAATAGGATTTTTTCCTAAAAAATATTATGCCACTCAAAATTGGGTGCTAAAAACCGCCTGCCAATCAGGGAAACATTGACATCATTTATTTAGCTCCCGATTCCGAGTGGCACGCTTTTGATGTCGTTTTTACCATCTGAAAACGGATGTTCAGTCAAAACAGAATAATTTATTTTTAGCAAAAAAACCACAATTTTTTTTAAAACGCAACCGGCCCCAGCTGGAAGGCACTCAGTTTCATATTGTACGACTACAAATCTATCATCTGTGATTTTTTTTGTCCATCATGAAATCGTCTGTTTTTTTTCGTCGCTGTCTCTTGGACTATGGACTATTATACTGTCGAGACAAACGTGCATATTAATGTCGTGTTAAGTAAGTATTTTCAGTATGTCCCAGTCCCATGATTTTATATTTCTTAAAAGTTACATTAGAATTAGATCATCAGAAACATTTATCTAGATGCCACATAGAATCATACATATAAATCCATATCTTCAAACCAATCAATCGTTCAATGGATTCGTCGGGTCCGTGAACGGCGTGAACCAAGTTGTCCGATTGATTAACAATATTAACATTCGGTCCGTGTCCGCGCAGCGCCGGCTCTGCCATGCAGGTCCACCTCACCTCGACGAACGATAAGGTGCTTTCGTTCCATCCGTTCCATCGGACCCCGTTGGACCGAGATGTGGGATTCGGTCCGACCGGGTCCACCACTGGATTCGTTCAATCGGAACGGGTCGGACCGGAACGACACAACTATAAAAGGCACATCTGAAGGTAGACCAAGAAATGTGAGAACACCTGAAATTGAGGATGCGGTGCTGCACAAGTCGAAGAACATCTTGAAACGAGTACGAGGAAGCTAGCTAGAAACTTCGAATTTCCCATTTAATTCGGAAAATAACAGCTCTCTTGAGTTAATTTCCTCCCATGCGCCGTTATTGAGTAAAAAAAAATAAAAACTCTTGTACGTTGTCCGAGAAAACTAAGGTAATTGTTAAAGAATACAATATTTTTCCATAGATCTAGTTGCCATGAAATATGACAATTGTTTACTACACTTGCCATTTTCCTGTCAGTTTGTAATTGAGATCTGTTCGTTGCGATTTATCTTTTTCATTTCTTGTTTTAGTCTTACTTCATTTCTTATTTTCGTAATCTTGTTAATAATGGTGAATTATTCAAATGCAGGAATGGCGGATATGCATTACGTGTATGGCCTCGCTGACGGTAACGCAGAGGAAGCCAAACGTATTTATCACGAGAGATATCCTAATCGTAATTTGCCAGACAGTCGAACTTTTTCTAATATCCATCGTCGTCTTGTTGAAACTGGTAGTGTCCGAAAAGGCACATCTGAAGGTAGACCAAGAAATGTGAGAACACCTGAAATTGAGGATGCGGTGCTGCACGAAGTCGAAGAACATCTTGAAACGAGTACGAGGAAGCTAGCTAGGAACTTCGAATTTCCCATTTGATTCGGAAAATAACAGCTCTCTTGAGTTAATTTCCTCCCATGCGCCGTTATTGAGTAAAAAAAAATAAAAACTCTTGTACGTTGTCCGAGAAAACTAAGGTAATTATTAAAGAATACAATATTTTTCCATAGATCTAGTTGCCATGAAATATGACAATTGTTTATTACACTTATCTTCAAATTTCCCATTTAATTCGGAAAATAACAGCTCTCGTCTATTCTTTCCTGCGATGCGTCGTTTAGCAATTAAAAAAATTGCAAAATTATTATTAGTTTAATTGGAAAAATTAAACACATGAATAATAAAAGTAATCAAATAACATACAACACTAACTAATTACAAAAACTGTTGAAAATGGCCCCCTTCACTTAATATACAGGCCTCCGCCCTCCTTCTCATGGAACTGCGCACACGGTGAAATATTCCTGGAGTATGTTTTATTCTATTACACGATGCAACTATTCTTCCACTTAGATCCTCTACAGTGTTAATGGGACTTGTGTATACTAGCGACTTAAGATGACCCCGTCTTGTTGAAACTGGTAGTGTCCGAAAAGGCACATCTGAAGGCAGACCAAGAAATGTGAGAACACCTGAAATTGAGGATGCGGTGCTGCACGAAGTCGAAGAACATCCTGAAACGAGTACGAGGAAGCTAGCTAGGAACTTGAATATTTGCCATCAAATAGTTTGGCGAATCCTAGTGGATTTTTTGTTATATCCGTATCATATTTTAAGAGTTCAGGCATTACTTCCCAGCGATTTCCCACGTCGTGTGACATTTTGTCAGTGGTATTTAGAAAATATTGCGCAAAATCCACAATTTGAATCAAACATTCTGTTCACAGACGAAGCCAATTTTTCAAGAAATGCCATTCAAAATTTCCACAACAATCATTTGTGGGCGGATGAAAATCCCCATGCCGTAACCGAAACTCATTTCCAAAACCACTTTTCGGTTAACGTATGGGCAGGAATTATAGGTGACCACTTTATTGGCCCATTCTTTTTACAAGGACGACTTGACGGACAATCTTACCTGAATTTCCTTCAAGAACAACTGCCTCTGCTGCTTGAAGATGTTCCAATTGCAATTAGAAACCAAATGTGGTACATGCACGATGGTGCACCAGCACATTTCAGTGCCATTTTTCGTAATTATTTACAAATTGTTTATCCAAATCGTTGGATTGGTCGCGGTGGGCCTCAAGAATGGCCAGCAAGGTCCCCCGACCTCAACAGTTTGGACTTCTTTTTATGGGGTCATCTTAAGTCGCTAGTATACACAAGTCCCATTAACACTGTAGAGGATATAAGTGGAAGAATAGTTGCATCGTGTAATAGAATAAAACATACTCCAGGAATATTTCACCGTGTGCGCAGTTCCATGAGAAGGAGGGCGGAGGCCTGTATATTAAGTGAAGGGGGCCATTTTCAACAGTTTTTGTAATTAGTTAGTGTTGTATGTTATTTGATTACTTTTATTATTCATATGTGTTTAATTTTTCCAATTAAACTAATAATAATTTTGCAATTTTTTTAATTGCTAAACGACGCATCGCAGGAAAGAATAGACGAGAGCTGTTACTTTCCGAATTAAATGGGAAATTTGAAGATAAGTGTAATAAACAATTGTAATATTTCATGGCAACTAGATCTATGGAAATATATTGTACTTTGATAATCACCTTAGTTTTCTCGGACAACGTACAAGAGTTTTTATTTTTTTACTCAATAACGGCGCATAGGAGGAAATTAACTCAAGAGAGCTGTTATTTTCCGAATTAAATGGGAAATTCGAAGATAATTTTTATTTCGGAAAAAACCATTGGCGTATCATTTTTTCCTCAAAAATATCAAAGTTGTTGCCCGTACGCACGCCACTACTGAAACTGAAAATTATTTATGTACTGGAAAATGTGCACTTCTGTTTACTATTACTATGTACCAAATATCATTAAAATATGTTCAGCGGTTTTAAAAATATTAATTATTTTCCATTTTTTTCCTTAAACTTTAACACCCTGTATTTTCATAACGGTACATTTTTGGACCATACTTTATAAAGCAAACTATCATTAATTTTTCATGTAGATTTACTCCCTTGAATATTCGCATATCATTAAGGAACACCCTGTATATACTCTACCACTGCATATATACATATATGTATGTATAATACAAAAGGATCTCTACCAATGTTAGATCTGTCTCAAGATCCCAGCCCAGCTATGCTGTCACCAGTTTTAACATCTCCGACAACACTGTCTTCTGATGGAGCTGGGCCGAGCTGGTTATATGCAAAACCAAGCTTATCTACGGTATCTGGCCTCCAAAGCCCAAGAAGAGAAAGCTGTCTGCCAATTCAGCAGATGATGGCATACAGAATCAAATGGCTCAGTCCCTGAGCATGCTTACATCAGCCATAGAACCTCATCTGTCATCTGTCCCTTTGCAGCAACAGGGGTTATCATCTGCAAGCCGTAACTTTGCTGATTATGTTGCTGCAAAGATGAACAAAATGACAGATGAGGGATTGCGGGATGAAGCAGAAGCAGAGATTGTAGCATGCTTGAATAGGGTGCTCAAAAAGTGCAGAGAGCAGCAAACGAAATAAATGATGAGTTTTGATAATAATTTACTTTTATATTTATTTATAACGCACGTTTGGTTATACTTTTTTAAATAAATGAAATATATCCTATGGTTATGTCTGTGATTACTTGTAATTTAGCAGCCCATGTTTGCTAACCTTTTGGTGGCCTCAGCAGCCTATCCCATAGGTTGTCTATAGATTTCCAAAAGGGGCAAAGTTTTCGGGCAAAAAGCTGCTGTAAAAGGTAAGTACTGAGAATATAGTTCAATAATAATGCAATATATTTATGATATAATTTATTTTAATCTACTTTTCTCAATCTCAAACGCTTTATTTGTTGAAGAAATACAATTATTTCTAGAACAAAAGTGTTTTTTACTAGAGATGGGATGTTGTCGGTATAGAGTATAAGGTTCGTTGTACCCTATTTGTGGTTCATATTTTATATATGAAATATAATTATAGCTCAGTGTGATTATCGCAATTATTTGTCATAAACAACAAATTCATATATCACAGAGTTGGTAATGAATATTCCGAAGAGAATTAAAGAATATATTATATACGTTACTTATTTACAGATCTGACCTAGTAGATACAAAATTTAATTGGTAGTGATGGTTATATGTGCTAAATAAAATTCATATTTTAATCTTATATATAACATGTACCTACTATAAATTTTTCGATCATCACACTGAGTCATAATTATATTTTATATATAAAACATGAACGACAAATAGGGCCCGACGAACACAAATATATTTTGACCCACATTGTAGAATAGATAATATTTAAATATAAATATTCCTGAATTATTTTATAATAATTACCTCATATCCAAGCACAAGTGTTTAACTTTTTTAAGGCACTTGTTGTTTATTGTATTATTTATTTTATATTTACAATAAACGCTATTATTATTATTATTCCATAAAATATAATTACATGAAAAAGTAGTTTCAATATAGTTTATATTAGGTGAGTAGGGCATAAATAACTACTAATAAAAATAATTATTCTGAAGCAAGTAAATAACGAAACCTGAAAAATAAAATTTAGAACAACATCTACATAATAATATTATTAAAGCAGCCATGCTTCCGCTATAGATATGGCATGACAAGTATATATTGGTTTCAGTCACTTCACCTAACTAGATCGTTGCACAATAAAAAATGCGAAAGAATAATCATGCTACCAATTAGGAACTTATTTCTCAAGCCCATCATTACTGCTATCACTGCCGTTCTTAATGAAAACGCCGTAACCAACAATTTCTTGAGTTTGGGCTTACGGCATTTTTAGATAAAATTTTGCACTCCGCAATCCTCAGTAGTGACACGGAAACCGTATCTACCGTAGTTTTTATTCTATTGCATTTTTATTTTTACTGTATCTACAATTCAGTTATATTCTGAAACGCGTTTTACCGTAAAAGCATTATTTTAAGCATAAACGCCGTATATGCATGGACATGTGTTTATACGGCAAAACTGTCTAAAATACGCAGGCGCAATGCAGTAGCTCTGAACGCCTCCTCCATCGCGTCCATTTGATTATTCATGCAAGTTCGAGCCTGTTTGTGAGTCTGTCTGATTTGTGAACACTGTGTTGTAAGGTTTTTTGAGATTATCTGATGTGATATCAGATAATCTCAAAAAACCTTACAACACAGTGTTCAGTTTTTTTTATCTGATCACCTCTTCTCAACCAACAGCTTTGGGTCGACGAATTGAGAAGAGTCAGGACACCTTCTTGTCCTTGGGGTGAGAAATTGCCCCTAAAGGCGGATGAACCAGTAGATACCATCTGGTCAACGGCATGAGGATGCAGAAAGCAAATGGGACACTACTGCATTAAAGATCTATCCCAAGAGAAACTCGTTAAATGAGTAAACGCATTTTACGAGTTCACAACATGTCTGTTAAGACATTGTGACTATGACGATGATGATGTGATATCAATTTTTAAGTGTTAGTGCTCAGGTAAGTTACTTGTGTTACACTTCAAAATTGAATCTGTTATTTGCAAGGCGATGCTGACTGTGATTCAACAACCATGTTGGGTTGGTTGGTTTTTTGTACTAATATCTAAGAATTTTATTATAAATAAGTTATGAAACTTCATATTTCATCTTGAATCAGTTATGAAGCTTCGCAGTCTGCAACGTACGCTGAATTGCAGTCTCAATAATTCATATATATGTATAATTTTGTGGTGATACGAAATCTCATTTATTCTATTATGAAGTATCCTTACACTCAATATATAAAAAATATCGGAAAACAAAATATGACCAGCTAACGGGTGAAAAATAAACTGTTGTTTTTTTGCAGTTTGGAAATGGAAAACTCGTCGGGAAGGAGAGGCAAGCTGATGTTGGCAATGTTAAATCAAGACCTAAGAAAACGTTTTGCTAACCATAAGAATTCAAATAAACGTAATATTAATGATGAAAATTTGGATCCGGATTTCATACCACACTCTAACGTCAACTCACCAAAATAAAAAAAAATGTCTAAAATTAATGTTACGTCGCACTATAAAATTCAAACGCCATCACCTAGTGTTAGTGACATGATTCAAAATAAATCTATAACAGAAAATTCAGCCCTTGATCACTCAGTAAGTGAGAGAAACAGTACTACTTCTGAAGGTTGTTCGTATGTTCAGACATCTGCATCACCACTCAACATTTGTTTGAGTTCAAGTAATTCCGAAGGTGAGAGTGTGTTGATTGACAAGGAGGGAGCAGAAAATTCTTTTTCTATTGTCTCCCCAATAATCGATGACTTGATAGATTCCGCTTTGGATGAAGTACTCAATAAGTTCACGAAAAAGGGCACAATAAGAAAGCGAAGAAAAGTTGATACCTCACTATCAGAACGTATGGCCAAAAAGTCCCAAAAAAGGATATTGAAACATGCCGTCAAACCTAGCTGTCATGCGAACTGTTTGTTGAAGTGCAGTAGCAAGATACACGCAGAAACCAGGAGAAGTATCAATGAACTATGCTGGAGCTCATCGAAGGACGTACAGCACAATTTTTTACTCAACTGTGTTAAAAGATTTCCAATAAAAAGAAGAACTGTTGTTGTTTGCGCGGAATCACCACGAAAATCTGCAACATCCAATTATTTCCTTAAAGATGATGCTGGTAACACCGAGTATGCAAAGTTTTCTTTCTAGGTACTCTTGGATATCATCCAAACGATGATAGATTTTTAAGGAAAATAGTGTCAGATGATAATATGCATAAGGTGATTTACCAATCTAAAAAGCAAGTTAAAGTGACGCCAAATCAAAAAATTGGTAGAAGTATTATTATAATATAGCACAAATGTATAAACATTTTCAAGGAATGCATCCATCCATGAAAATATCATACCAGATATATCGTCAAGTCGTTGCCGATCAAAACATATCTTTCGTCAAGCTAGGACACGAAGAATGTTGGAACTGCGAGATTTTCCATTTACATTCTAAACAAATGGGTCATGATAAGGAAAATTCACCAGAGGAATGTGATGTATGTCAAAAGTGGAAAATTCATGTTGAAAGAGCAAATTTGTCAAGAGACGCTTACCAAGAGGATAGCAAATCTGTGTGGACTCCTGATCATTTGATAGTATCTGTAGATTTACAAAAGGTATTTCAGTGGAAAAGATTAACATAAATAATTTAACTTGACTTTTATTCCAGGTGATCATGCTACCGAGGATGGAGACGTTCAAGGAAGTAATTTTCACTCAACGGATAATAGCGTTCAACGAATCATTCGTTCCTGTTGGTTCTAATAGAGGCAATGATAAAACAGGTGTCATTGTATGACATGAGGCAATTGCTGGTCGGTCCAAGTCAGATATCACAAGCGCATTCCATCGATTTTTATTGATGAACAGGGATGCCCTCAGCACAACGATTTGGCTCGATAATTGCAGTGCACAAAATAAAAATTGGGGTTTATTTTGTTTCTTCATCCATATTATTAATAGTAATGATATTTTGGCTCAAAAAATTGAGTTAAAATACTTTGAACCAGGGCACACTTTCATGAGTGCCGATTCTTTTCATCACAGAGTTGAGCATTCATTAAAGAAAAAGGGGAAAATATACGATTTTCAGGATTTTGTTGATTGTGTTCAAAATTCTGGGAAAAATGTAGGTGGTATGATGGAAATTCAAAATTTCCACCACTGGTTGGATTACACATCTCAGTATAAACTGACAAAAATCAATCCTCGACCATATTTACAAACAATGGTCCATGTTGTTTTTGAAAGAGGAGACCGCGTGCTCAAATACAAAAATGCGTTTACAGAAAGTTTCTCAGAATTAAATGTTTTAACTGCAAAAGCTTTTAAGTCGGGCATGCCATCACCAAAAGCTTTTCATGTACCACGTGGAGTGTCGAAAGAACGGAAAGACGCTATACTAAATAAACTATCTAAAGGCATTCCATTTAATAGGCACACATTCTGGCAGGACCTGCCAGTATCTCAAACGGAGAATGATGTAAGCGATAGTGATAATGATAATGATCAGTAGATTTCACTTTTATTAACGAATATAAATATCATTATTATTAATGACTAATAATACTTAAACATTACTTTTACTATATCATTGAACACTTGGAGTTAAGTTTGAACTAGAGTTTGTATTTTGTTTCAATACAATTTTTATTATACGGCTTTGTAAAACTCATATAATAATAATAATAATAATAATAACCCCCGCGAGGGGTTTGCTAGATCCCCTCAGTGGCGCCTCCCCAAGGTGGCGGATAGGGGAATGCCTCCCAGATATGGGTGGTACCGGGGAAATGAAATACCCGGGGCGGACCAAAACTAGCGCAGTGGAATAGCGTCTGCATCCAGAGGATCGGCTATTCTGCACTGCACCCCGTCTGGGATCGGGTTAGAATAGACCCAGGGTTTAATCTGCCTGTCGTAAGAGGCGACTAAAAGATTGGTAGTCCTTGCCTTAAAAGGGCCTACGGCGGTCACCGGCTGTGAAAGCAGGCGTATGAACCTAAGTAGTGAGGAAGCGGCTGATTCTATGTTAAGGACGGTTTCCCGACAGCGTCTGACTCCATGTTAGGAGCGGCTGATGACAGACCTGGCAGATAGGTATAAAATGCACATACCCATAATTATGGAGCAACAAAAAGAAGACAAAGCCTCGGATGCACCAGCGAGTCAGGCTGTAGCTGGTGTAGGACCCCAGCCTATTGACGACAATCGCAAGAAACAAAGGAAACGAACAATGGTAGACAGTGAGCCCAATATCCCAGTCCGCATGACAAGGCAAAGGACTTCGCGAACATCTAACCGAAACGAGCTCACTTCAGACCGTGAGGAACCAACAGCATCAATAACAACGAACCTCACACCTGCTGAAGGTGTATCAAGGGAGGATAATCCTCTCCTACCCGAGACCACTCAGGCAGGCAGAAGACGCCAACGCATGAAATGGACGCCAGATATGAATAAGTTTATCATGCGCGCGTATTACAGAATTACAAAGCTAGAAACAGACTGTACGGCATATAGACAACCACTATATCAAGCATTCAAAGACAAATACCCCACTATAAATGTAACTGAGCAGAGAATATCCGACCAAAGGCGAGCGATAGTTAGAAACAACTTGATACCCATTAACATCCTAGAAGAGATTAGAGCAAGTGTAAGGCCTGAACTACAGCTTGAAACCAGCAATGCAGACGATACCCTCAACACACACGAGAATCAGACTAACAGCACATTGCAGGCAAATTCTGATGAAGTCACACCGAACATAAGTGCATCTGGCAATGAAAGAGTTAGCGAAGAAACAATTCCAAATCTAGTTTCTGAAGTCAGCAATAGGTTTCAAAGAGCCATTACGCTATACAGTGGAATGGACCCCCTCAGTAGACCGAGTATACCCAAACAAAAAACATCAGTCAGGCTAGCAAAAATTATCAACGTTCTTAACACGGAGGTGTTGCCTGCCTACATAACACAAATACCAAGCTTTGATGAGCTGCAGACCGGAATATATTGTGCAGCTGTAGCCACCGTAGAATGTAATGGATCAAAAGTAATACCACAGAACATTGGAGAGAATAGAAGCAAAGCCAGACAACCAGCTTGGCAGGCAAGACTGATAAGAAAAATTGAGGGAATCAGGAAAGACCTGGCACGCTTAGTTGAATACTCGAAAGGACGACCTAGTAGGAGACTGAAACGGATCATCCAACATACATTCAGAAAGTACAGAGTCCATTCACCTCGAGACGGAATAAATTCAACACTAAATGAATTTATAGATACATTAAAACAAAAACTGGCAGTTTTTGCAGGTCGCTTGAGAAGATACGTAAAGTGTGATCGGAGGAAAGAGACCAACAGGAAATTTCAACATAACGAAAGAAATTTCTACAGAAATATAAAATCCAGCAAAGAAGACTCAATAGACAACCAACATACAAATCAGAATATACCTACCCAACAGCAGATAGAAGAATTTTGGTCAGATATATGGTCAACGCCTGAGAACCACAACCAATCGGCAGCATGGATACAGAAAGAAGAGATGCATACCGAAAACCTTCCTGAAATGAAGATTTCTACAATAAGCATGGAAACACTAAAAGAAGTGATAAATAAGACCCATAATTGGAAAGCCCCCGGTAGTGACCGCATTCACAATTACTGGTACAAAAAGTTCACATGCATCCATCAGGCACTTCTAATGTACATAAATAAATGGATCAGTGACCCCCTGCTTATGCCTACCTATCTGACACACGGTACAACATATTTACTACCCAAAGATGAGAACACAGATGATCCATCGAGGTATAGACCGATCGCTTGCTTGCAGACCCTATACAAAATACTTACTGGATGCTTGGCCAAATTAATCACCGAACATATAACTTCCAACAATATAATTGCTGAAGAACAAAAGGGTTGCAGGAAAGGAGCAAAAGGCTGCAAAGAGCAATTAATTATTGATGAAGTAGTAATGAAGCAAGCAGTGAAGAAACAACGTAACTTGTACATGTGCTATATAGATTATCAGAAGGCATTTGACTCGGTACCACATTCATGGCTTCTTGAAATATTACGTTTATACAAGATTGATAAAACTATCACAAGGTTCCTAGAATATGCAATGCAGAAATGGCAAACTACCATCCATTTAAAAACAAAACAAAAGGAGATATCAACCAGCCCTATATACATCAGAAAAGGTATTTTTCAAGGAGACACTCTTAGCGCATTATGGTTCTGTTTAGCGATAAATCCCCTCTCTAATGCACTGAATAACTCCGGATATGGATTCCAAGTAAAGTCCACTAGTGACTGTCATACCATATCGCATTTATTGTACATGGATGATTTAAAAATATACGCCTCTTCACCCAAACAGCTGAAAAACTTGCTGCAGATAATCGAACATTTCACAAATGACGTCAGGATGAAATTTGGGTTAAATAAATGCAGAACACTAAGCATAAATAGGGGAAAAATAGAACAACTGGAAATCAATACCCAGCATGGAGATTCAATAGAATCCATGGATGAGACGGACACGTACAAGTATCTTGGAGTGCAACAGTCTCGAAGAATAGACCACATTACCATAAAAAAACAACTGACTCACGAATTCACCAACAGGCTTAGATCTATTCTTACAAGTAAATTGAATAAAAGAAATATTGTAAAAGCAATCAACACGTATGTAATACCAACAATATCATACTCTTTTGGAATCATAAAGTGGTCTTCAACAGACCTACAACAACTAGAGAGGAAAATTAGGACTGAGATGACCAAGCATAGAATGCACCACAGAAACGCCAGTATGGAAAGGTTTATGCTACCAAGAAAGATTGGGGGACTTGGAATATCAAGCATAGAAGACTTGCACAACTCCCAGATAACATCGCTGAGGGAATACTTTCACGAGCGGAAGTCTACTTCACATTTACATCAAACTATATGTGATGCCGACAAAGCATATACAACCCTGAATCTACATGATCCACATCAGCAACACCATGAAGGAGTGCAAACAGCAGAAGAGAGGGTCAGAATATGGCGAGCCAAAGCGTTACATGGAAGGCATGCACAAGACCTACAGAGCCAAGATGTCGACATAAATGCGTCGAACGCATGGCTTACAGTAGGTGAGCTCTTTCCAGAAACCACTGGCTACATGATGGCCATTCAAGATCAAGTAGTGAGCACAAAAAACTATAAAAAGTTCATTATAAAAGATTCTGCAGTTGTAGATGATAAATGCAGAATGTGTCGTGAAAAAACCGAAAACATACAGCATATTACTGGAGGGTGTCCGATGTTAGCTCAGAATGACTACACTCACAGACATAACCAAATAGTCAACATCATCCATCAAAGTTTGGCTATTAAATGTGGGTTATTGCATAAGGATAACACCCCCTACTATAAATATTTACCTGACCCTGTACTGGAAAACGACACTTTTAAGTTATATTATGATCGTTCTATACTAACAGACAGAACGACCCACAACAATAGACCTGATGTAGTGCTACACAATAAAAAGATGGGGGAAACATACATCATAGATATAGCTGTCCCCAACACGAACAACATGTCAAACACTATTCAAGAAAAAATACGTAAATATACTGACCTAAAATATGAGATTAGTAGAACATGGAAGTCGAAAAGCGTGCATATTGTCCCTATAATCATATCTAGTACAGGAGTGGTTCCACTAAATTTAAAGGGAAATTTGCAGATTATTGGTCTGGATGAAAACATCTTTATAAAAATCCAAAAAACTGCTATATTGAACACATGCCGTATCGTCAGAAAATTTTTAAATGAAAATGACTAGAGTGAATTGGTTAAACACCCGCACTCTACATAATACCCAGTGCAGAAGCTGAGAAGACGAAAAGAAAAAAAATAATAATAATTCCAGTTTAAAGTCTGGTTCCTGTGTGGAAAGAAAAACTTTACAGTAAGCGATAAGATGGCTGATCAAGCGAAAACTTATACTGCTGAAGAGATAAAGAAGATTGCGCCCGGATACCGTGGTAAGCCTGAAAACTTTGACCCGGCGAAAGCTGGAAAGAAAAGAGAGAAGCAACAGGAAGGCCAAAAGGTAAAAGGAAACGCATCTCAAAAACAACAACAAAAGCAAGGTCCAATGAGCCCTGAAGTGCCAAAGCCAACGCACCCACAACGCGCCCCAACCGCACAGCGGAATGATTCCATAATTTCGGAGTCAATATTCGGAGTTGACGTAGCGGTAACCGAAATTGCGCCACGGCAAGAATTTAGTGCTTGTTACCACCGATTAGTAGACGTAACACTCGAAACGTACCAGAACTTTCGGGCTGATGAAAAGCAATTAGACAGGGTGCTGATGAAGGAAGAGTTAGTTTATTACTCAACCGCAATGCTCTGGAGTCGATTGCTAGACATCAAAGCCAAAGAAGGCTCTAGAGCGCTGACGAGCGAGGAAAAGGCGATCAGGAAGGGAATGTCTGAAGAGACGTTCAACATCCCTCAGCCAATCTTCGCAATGTTAGGAGAGATCGGAAACTATACGGACAAAATGGGAAAGGAAACCCGTCATCAAATTCCTAAATTACCTACAACAGTAGTTCAAGGCATGGGAGGATACCACGCGAACACTGTCAATGAAGATACTCATAATCTCTTTGAAGAGATACCCTCACTAGGGATCGCGGGAGATATGGTAATGTCATTGGCAAGCGCGGAAGCCGAACCCGTTCCGAACTTTCGAGTAGGAAGACCCTCTAACACGGAGTTTACCTCCAACTTAGTAGGGAACACATCGCCAATAGGGCCGAGACGACCCGAAATAATACAGCGACTAGCGGGTTATGGGATCACGTCGAGTCGATTCCCTGAATACGTGGCCGGAACTAGATTTCACCTGAAATATCTCAAATCCATCTCAGATATAGTTGGAAAGTTTGAGACTTTTAGGAACGAAAAAGTTAGTTTCAAAGCCATGACAATCAGCGGAGGAGAGTCACAAGTGATAAAGTCCCGTCCGACGGAGATGAATGAGCCAGAAAGATGGAGCGCACGACATGTGCAAACTACATCTGCCTCTACAAGCTCGACTGCGATAATGGGAGCAGCATTCTGCTTAGGGTTTCAGACCTTCAAAGAAGATGGGCCTGGAAGCGAAAGGAGTGCAACAACCCAGAATTGGAGTTGTGTAGTAGGGATAGGCGAACGACCGTGGGTGATGCCAGACGCATGGTATGCCAACCGAAATGCGCGGCGAAATCTACCTGACGGAATCGGAACTGAACCCCCATCAGGTGCTAGAACGTTGTCGCTCGTTTGGGGGCTTAGAAAGTGACTTTTTGATGGGCAAGCTATGTCGGTTGATGGTTCATCGGAGGCTTTAATACCACCGCGGAGTTGTCATGCCGACAGGGCTCGTGATCAAAAAGTCATTTCAACCAAGGCTAGCACACTCAGGAAGCTTTGGGCTAGGTAGACTTTATATACCCCACCGAGCGCAAAGCTCCTTTCCCCAAGCTATCCTGACCTCGGTCAGATAGGGATTTGGCAAATCCGGGGAGAAATGCCACAGAAGACTGAGCGCCGGTCCTTCTGTCACATACCGTTATTGTGCCCCACACTTCAACGACCTCAGCAGGGCGTGGCTGGGGAACGTTGTGAGGGGTATGCAACCGGGGGGCTTGCCTTAACCGGCTGGCCCGCGAGGAGAAAGCCTCAACAAAACCCGACAGTAAAGTCGCAAATCCTCCGGAGCACCTTGGGCCAACTTCGGAGTAAATATAAGTCCCTTCTCTCCTGGAATGGGCGTCACCCGGGAGAGCGACTTTTAGATCGTCCCGACTCGTGGGAACGCGATGGATAAAGTAACTTTTGCAAAGAACCAACGACGGCCTAGGGTACGTCGATTAAACTCACCTGAACCTCAAATCCAAACCCCAGAACAACCAATACCACCCAACCCAGCTGCGGATGTTTTGCCGGTACAGCCGGCAACCACCAAAGCTGGCAAACCAAGACAGCGCTTACAGTGGACTACTGAGATGAACAAATCTGTAATGCACTGTTACTACACCGCCACAAAACTAGAAACAATCTCCACAGGCTACAGACATGAATTTCACAGGCTGTTTACAGCACAGTACCCACACCTCTCAACACGTGTAACTGAACAAAGGTTGATTGACCAAAAACGAGTCATCACGAAAAACAACCGCCTTACACCTCTAGAACTACAAACAATAAAGAATCTTGTAGCAGACGAAATAAATACAGTTCCACCGAATGATTCGCTAGCTTCTGAATCAGTCGCGGAGACACAAAACATACATACCCGAAATAACCAGTCCCCAAACACCGATACGACCGACAAAACCAGCAAAAAAAATCCAGTGTCCAACGAAATAAATATTGTTGGATCAATCACGGAGACACAAAACATTCAGTCTCCAAATAACCATACTCCAGACACAACCTCATTCAACAAGACCAACATACACTTTGAAACTAATCCCGAACATGAGCAAACACCAGATATACCAAACACAACATTCACTAACTCACCTTCCACAACCACACAAAACCGAAACATTAATCGACCGCCTTCTATCACACAATCTGCCGAAGAAGTGATGAACATACAATTCAACAAATGGTGTGGCACCAACCCGACACTACGAGATCCACTGCCCAGACTAATCTTTAAGAACAACACCCAACAAATATTACACTCAATAAATGCTAACGTAATACCACAATTTATAACAAACGACAGTACACTAGAAGACATCCATACTGTTATATATGCTGCCGCAGCAACTACACTCATACTTAACGGCCAAAAACTTCCAAAACGGTCTACAGACCACACAACCGAAAGATCTAAACCTAAATGGCAAATAAGAATTGAAAATAAAATTAGCGCAATCAGAAAGGATCTGGCACACCTCGCGCAATACACCAACAATAACAGCCCTTCGAAGCGCGTACAAAGAACTGTTAATATACTCAAATCCAAGTCACCACAACAGACAGTACCAGAAATAGCTGATACCCTTAAACAGAAGCTTGCAGTCTACGCAGCTAGACTCCGCAGATACAACGAGTCCAATGCCAGAAAGGATGCCAACAATCTTTTTCAGAAAAGTGAAAAACAGTTCTACCAAAAGATAACATCCGACAACCAGATTACAACAATAGAGCCTCCTAGTAAACAAGAGCTAACTGAGTTTTGGGGAAGCCTATGGTCAGAACCCAAAACACATAATGAAGACGCTCCATGGATCAAACAAGAAGAGCAAAAACATCAACATATAGAGGAGCAGGGAGACATTATTCTTACACCAGAGGAAATAGCTGAGACGATAAAACATACCCACAATTGGAAGTGCCCAGGCGTGGATAATATACAAAATTTCTGGTACAAGCAATTCAGTGCAACATATGAAATGCTTGCGAACCAAATCAATAAAGCCATTATCCAACCCGAAAGGTTTCCCAAGTTCCTAACACAGGGCATAACGTATATAAAACCGAAAAACGCAGATACCAAGAACCCTGCCAACTACCGCCCAATCACATGTCTCCCCACCTTATACAAGATCGTCACCGCAACAATATGCAGAAGGATTGAACAACACCTTACGCAAAATAGCATCCTTACTGAAGAACAAAAAGGATGCAGAAAACAAAGCCAAGGTTGCAAAGAACAACTGATAATTGATAGTGTGATCATGGAGCAAACTAGAAAAGAACATAGGAGTCTTCATACCTGTTTCATAGATTACAAAAAAGCCTTTGACTCTGTACCCCATAGCTGGCTAACTAAAATTCTACAAATATATAAAATAAACCCAGGCATTCGTCGGTTTCTTACAAGAACCATGGAGACATGGCGAACCAACATACACCTCAAAACTCAGGACGGCCATATCCAAACGGAGGAGCTAAACATCCGACGCGGTATCTTCCAGGGTGACTCTCTCAGTTCACTATGGTTCTGCCTCTGTCTAAATCCGCTTTCCAATGCACTTAACAGCACAAACTATGGTTTCAACATCAGACACCAGAAAGCAAATCAACACAGAATCAATCATCTCCTCTACATGGACGATATAAAGCTATATGCTGCCACTGACGTGCAACTGAGAGAATTACTCAGAATAACAGAGGTTTGTACGTCAGATGTCAGGATGGAGTTCGGGATGAGCAAATGCAAGGTGCTACACATAAACAAAGGCCAATGGAAAAACCATCCCCAACAGGAAATAGTAACCGGCCAGACGTTGGATAACATGAACAAGGAAGAAACGTACAAGTACTTGGGTTTCAATCAGAGTGTTAAGATAGACCACACACAAACCAAAGCACAACTTAGACAAGTGTTTAGAGACCGCCTCATTAAGCTTCTGAAAACAAAACTGAATTCTAGAAACCTTACAAAAGCTATCAATACATTTGCAATACCAATCCTCACGTATTCATTTGGCATCATCAAGTGGTCGCACACTGACATAGAAAACATCCATATACTCATACGAGCAGAACTGACGAAACACAGAATGTCACACCCCAACGCGTGCAAGGAAAGACTCACCATAGACAGAAAACAGGGGGGCAGAGGAATTATAGACATACAGTCACTTCACTCAAGACAAATAAAAACACTCAGACATTTTTTCCAAAGCAAACAGACAAACCTACATAGATCAATAGTCAAAGCAGACAAAAACTATACACCACTTAAGCTCTCTTGTCCAGATCACGCAGCAGACACATACAATCACATCCAATCACAGCAAGAAAAAATAAACACCTGGTCGCAGAAAGCACTTCACGGCAAACATAGGTACCGTGTCACACAAGACCATATTAACGAAAGACAGTCATACACCTGGCTGCATGATGGCCAGCTGTTCCCAGAAACGGAGGGCTTCATGCTTGCCATTCAAGACCAAGTGATTGCGACACAAAACTACAAAAAATACATAATTAAAGGTCCATCCATAACCGACGATAACTGCAGAAAATGTCGCCAACAAAAGGAAACAATAGATCACATAACAAGCGGGTGCAAAACTCTTGCTGGTACCGAGTACACAGCCAGACATAACTCTGCAGCCAAGGTCATTCACCAAGCGCTAGCCACAACGAACAAACTAATAGAAAACACAGATCCATATTATAATTACACTCCGACATCAGTACTTGAAAACAATCAATACAAACTATACTGGGACGTTGAAATACATACAGACAAGACTATCCCAGCCAATAGACCAGATATAGTATTCCAGTCAAAGCTCGATAAAGTTACATACCTGATAGACATTGCTATTCCCAATGATGTGAATATACAAAACACCTACGCTGGGAAAATATCTAAGTACACGGACCTTGCCATGGAAATAAAACGCCTTTGGAAGCAGGACAAAGTTACTATTATTCCCTTCATTATGTCAGTCTCAGGCCTTACACCAAACACATTTACACCACACCTACAACAGTTGGGCCTGGACGAAAGGTTACACAAAACATTCCAAAAGTCTGTAATCCTGAAGACCTGTAACATCGTACGATCCTTCCTAAATTCAGATCAGTAATAGTTCAGGTGTTGACTTGGCACAGCCCGTCAACATTTGTTGCTACCGCAGTCATGCGCGAGAAACTTGGAAAATCATGATAATAATAATAATAATAATAACCCGCGAGGGGTTGCTAGATCCCCTCAGTGGCGCCTCCCCAAGGTGGCGGATAGGGGAACGCCTCCCAGATATGGGTGGTACCGGGGAAATCAAATACCCGGGGCGGACCAAAACTAGCTCAGTGGAATAGCGTCTGCATCCAGAGGATCGGCTATTCCACAATTAATAGGACACGACGGATCTCCATGTGAGGAGCGGTACTCCGACAGCGTCTGTTCTTCATGTTAGAAGCGGCTGTTTTCATAAACCCCCAGGAAGCCGCCAACATCAACAGGCTATTCGGTGCGTGGCGACACCGAGGGGTATACCGAAGCCAAAGGATGCAAGTCGGTCGGCAACCTTCACAGGTCCATCCTCTGGAGGCAATTTGGACGGCTGCCTCCGGAAATGTCGGCTGCGGGCCCTAAGGCTAACCACCTGACGGGCCCTATCTTCGGGTTCGACCACCTCGAAGGAAAAGCACCCACACCGAGCCGGTTTCGGAAGCCGGCGTTGGGCAAGGTGGCGGTGCTTCGATTTGCCCTGATGACGACCCCCGCAATGACATGGACCGTTTTAGGTGGACGACGGAGCTCAAGGATGACCTGCTGAGCTGCTACGAGAGCAGTAGCCCGCGCCATAGGGGATACATGTCCCGCATGTATGAGAGGTGGTGTGAAATGCACCCAGAGCATAGCACGCTTACCTCTCAGAATTTGCGAGATTATGTATCGTACCTCCGGAGGCAGGGATATGTTCGTGCTCCAGCTCAGCCTGCCCCTTCGGCGGACGGAAGGCCTGTTAACCAGGCTGAAAGTTCGCCGGTAAGGCCCGCTGAGAGGGAAATCGACCAAGTCGTCTCACCTGGGGATTTCAGAGACCGAAGGGCCTTGCATAACAACGGAAGGTCCTTGAAGCTGGCAGATTTAAAGAGAGAGGATGAGGTTGTTGGTGAACGTCTATCGGAGGCCTCTGACATTTGGAGCATCAATTGCGAAATTTATGCTGCGGCTCTGAGGCTAGCTAGACAGGGGAGAGTGAGAGACTCTCCTGTTGAGAGAGCACAGAGACGGGTGCGCCAAATGGAAGCGAAAATCCAGTTGGCTCGCCAGGAAGCATCCCGTATCCATTGTGTGATGGAATATAGAGCGGCTGGGAAGCCATTTACGCGCCGAGTGCGTCAGATAGCCTACGGGTTGAGGCGCGACCATCATACACTCAGTCAAGCGGTACTGGTTGTTGTCAAGCAGCACTGTCTTGACAGGATACGGATGCTAATCGCTGCTAAGCGATCGTTGGTGGCGCGGGCGAGAGGTCTGGAACAGAACAGAATGTTCTACGAAAGACCTTCTCGCCTTTTCCAACAGCCGCCTCCAGCCATAGAGCAGCCGCCAACTGCTGATCGCGTGGAGGCCTTTTGGAGGGACATTTACGAACAGCCCAAACCTCTCTCAGCAGACACTCCGGCCTTGGCGCAGTTGGAGTCCGTTTGTAGGAGGACTCCTAACTTGAATGTACTGCGTCACCCGATAAACACGGAAGAAATTCTTGACGCCTTACGAGGCGCAAAGAATTTCGCAGCTCCTGGCCCGGATGGCATAAACACCTACTGGTGGAAAAAATTCCCCAGTTGCCACCGGCATTTAGCTAGAGTTTTTAACTCGTGGCTAAATCAGGAGCAGCCAATTCCGGCTTGGTTTGTCGAGGGTCGAACCGTGCTTCTCTCGAAGACCGGAGATTTGTCTGATCCCAAAAACTACAGGCCAATAACATGTCTGAACGCATGTTACAAGCTCTTCACCAGAATCTTGTACATGCGTCTCCTTCAAGCTGTGAATCCTGTACTTCTCGACGTGTATGAACAGAGAGGGTCAAAGAAAGGAGTAGCTGGCTGCAAGGAGAACTTGTTGATTGACCGATGTGTCACGCAGGACTCCGTGCAGTACAAGCGAAACCTTTCTATGGCCTGGATTGACTATCGCAAGGCATTCGACAGCACGTCTCATGAGCTCATTGTGCGGCTGTTGGAATGCCTTTCGGTGGATAATCAGATAGTGGGATGCATCAAACAACTGATGCCACTCTGGAAGACCCGGTTCACTATAACATCAGGTGAAACTCGGGTTCAGACAGAGTTGGTGTCATTGAAAAGAGGTGTCTTCCAAGGAGACTCCTTGAGTCCTTTGCTCTTTTGCATCTCACTTTTGCCTCTGTCCATAGCGCTGAGAAATACTAAAGGATACAGCTGTGGCACGCCCAATAACCGGAGGCACAAGGTCACCCATCTGTTTTATATGGATGACCTAAAACTCCGGCCAACGCGAACTACAACAATCGCTGAGGGTGGTGCAGGAGTACAGTCATGCTATCGGAATGGAGTTCGGGACAGACAAATGTGCATTGGTTCATCTCAAGAAAGGACGAAGCGGAGATAGTGGAGATGAGGAACAGCTCGTTGATGGGAGCATCTTGCGACAACTGCATGCCGGAGATACTTATACCTACCTTGGAGTGGCGCAGCGTCATGTCCAAGAGGCAACATTGGTTAAAGAGTGTCTCCGCCGCAAGTATTTGCACCGACTCCGGCAGATCTGGTCGTCAGAACTGTCCGGCAAGAACAAAGTCGCTGCCACAAACATGCTTGCGGTCCCATTGTTATTATACACCTTTGGTGCTATACACTGGAAAGTGAACGAGCTGAAGGAAATCGACACGAAGACCCGCAAAAGGATGAATATGGAGAGAAGCCTGCATCCTAAGTCCTCTGTCCCGCGAATATACCTCCCGCGACACCTGGGAGGGCGTGGACTATTGAGTTTGGAGCGTCTGCACAACAGAGTAGTACTGGCCACTGCCTGCTATGTAACGAACAGCACCGATCCCCTGATCCGCTTCGTGCGAGAGCACGAGAATGCGGGAAAAGGAGCCTTTCTTTTTAGCGCAGCGAAACGAGCAGCCGAGGAGCTCAGCCTCACACTCGACTTCAAGCGGAGGTGTCAGCAGTCCATTACGGAACTTGCTCCCGCAGAATTAAAAGCCCACATTAAAACTGCCGAAGTCGACTTCCTCTTAAGACTTCATAAAGATAAGCCAATGCATGGAATCTTCTACAAACATCTAGAAGAGCATGGCTTGTCTGAGCAGTTGACCTTCTCTTTCCTAAGGTCTAGTGGGCTGAAGTCGGAGACTGAGGGCTTTATAATGGCTTGCCAAGACGGTGTCTTCAACACCTTGGTATACCGTAGAAGGGTTATGGGTGTAGATGTACCCGACACCCATTGTAGAGCTTGCCGACAGGCGCCAGAGACGCTTATGCATCTCTTGTCGGCGTGTAAGACGTACGCTGGGACGGCTTACGTCCATCGGCACAACGCGGCTCTACGAGTGCTCTACTATCATTTAAGGCACTCATACGGTATTGATGAGACACCGGTGCTGCCATACGCTCCAGGGGATATAGAGTCCGTTGTGGAGAACGAGAGATGCCGGATTTACTGGAACCACTCGTTCCCCACGCTCGAGCTTGTACAGGCAAACAAGCCCGACATAGTCCTTCTCGACCACCAACAGAAGACGATGTTCGTTATTGAGTTTTCGGCGCCTGCCGAAGTGAACATCGTCTCTAAGGAGAAGGAAAAGCGGACCAAATATCAGGAGTTGCTCGGACAACTTCGCAGGCTCTGGCCAGACTACACTGTAAGTCTGCTGGTTATGGTCATTGGATCCCTAGGTGGAATGAGGAATACGCTGCTCTCTGCACTGCGCAAAATACCGGTGTGCCGTGCGGCGGCGCACATCTTAGCCGCCAGAATGCAGAAGGCAGTCATCCTTGGGTCCCTTCGTCTACTTAGGGCGCACGATTCGCGGACCCAATGATTGCTCACCTCACGGTGTGAGGAGTAGTCATTGGGTAATGGAACAGCAGCTCGGTGTGTCGGAGCCCGGGCTGCACTTTTTTGTTTTAAACACATATAATAATAACCCCCATCGGGTGCTAGAACGTTGACGTTCGTTTGGGGGCTTAGAAAGTGACTTTTTGACAGGCGAGCTATTTCAGTGGACACCAGCAGGGTTCGTGGTCAAAAAGTCACTTCAACCAAGGCTAGCACACCCAGGAAGCTGGGCGCTCGGTAGATCTCACTTACTCTACCTAGCACCCAGCTCCTTTCCCCAAGCTATCCCGACTTCGGTCAGATAGGGGTTTGGCAAACCCGGGAAAATATGCCACAGAGGGCTGAGCGCCGGCCTTTCTGTCACACACCGTTATTGCGCCCAACACTTCAACGACTTCAGCAAGGCGTGGCTGGGGAACGTCGTGAGGGGTAAGCAACCGGGGGGCTTGCCTTAACCGGCCGGCCCGTGAGGAGAAAGCCTCAACAAAACCCGACAGTAAAGTCGCAAATCCTCCGGAGCACCTTGGGCCAACTTCGGAGTAAATATAAGTCCCTTCTCTCCTGGAATGGGCGTCACCCGGGAGAGCGACATTTAGATCGTCCCTACTCGTGGGAACACGATGCATAAAGTTACTTCTAAAAATAACCAACGACGGCCTAGGGTACGTCGATTAAACTCACCCGAACCCGAAACCCAAACAGAACAGCCCAGAGATCACAACCCAGCTGTGGACGTTTTGCCAGCACAGCCGGCAACCACCAAAGCTGGTAAACCCAGACAGCGCTTACAATGGACAACTGAAATCAACAAACATGTAATGCACTGTTACTACACCGCCACAAAACTAGAAACCATCTCTACAGGCTACAGACATGAGCTGCACAGGTTATTTATAGCACAATACCCACACCTCGCAGAGCGTGTAACTGAACAGCGACTCATTGACCAAAAACGAGTCATAACAAAAAACAACCGCCTTGCACCCGAAGAACTACAAGCTATAAAGATTCTTGTATCCAATGAGATAAATGCCCATCCGAATCACCCGCAGACCTCAAACAAAACCACAATCGACAACAGTAGCATACACTCAGAGACAAATCCAGAACATGAGCACACACAACATATACCAGATACCGCTGCCCAACCTAATGATTCGTTAGCTACTGAAGCAATCACAGAACGGCATGCCATTCGTACCCGAAATAATCAACCCCCAAACACAGGCACGATCAATAACACCAGCGTACACTTAGAATTGGATCTAGAAGATGATCATACACCAGATACACCAGAAACAACATGCACTAACTTACCTTCCACAGCCACACAAAGCCAAAACATTACTTTACCACCTGCCATCACACAATCTGCCGAACATGTGATGAACACACAGTACAACAAATGGTGTGGCACTAATCCTACATTGCGAGATCCCCTGCCCAGACTAATTTTTAAAAACAACACTCTACAAATACTACACACAATAAATGTCAACATAATACCACAATTTTTAACCAAAGACAGTGACCTAGAGGACATCCATACTGTTATATATGCTGCCGCAGCAACCACACTCACACTCAACGGCCAAAAACTCCCAAAACGATCTATAGCCCGCACAACTGAAAGATCTAAACCTAAATGGCAAATAAGAATTGAAAATAAAATCAGCACAATCAGAAAGGATCTGGCACACCTCGCGCAATACACCAACAATAACAACCGCTCAAAGCACGTACATACAACAATTAATATACTCAAATCCAAGTCACCACAACAGACAATACCAGAAATAGCTGATACCCTTAAACAGAAGCTCGCAGTCTATGCTGCTAGACTCCGCAGATACAACGAGTCTAATGCCAGAAAGGATGCCAACAATCTTTTTCAGAAAAGTGAAAAGCAGTTTTACCAAAAAATAACAGCCGACAACCAGATAAAAGCAATAGAACCTCCTAGTAAACAAGAGTTAACTGAGTTTTGGGCAAGCCTATGGTCAGAACCCAAAACACATAATGAAAACGCTCCATGGATCAGACAAGAAGAGGAAAAACATCAACATATGGTGGAGCAGGGAGACGTTATCCTTACACCAGAGGAAATAGCTGAGACCATAAAGCATACCCATAATTGGAAGTGCCCAGGCGTGGATAATGTGCAAAATTTTTGGTACAAGCAATTCAGTGCGACATACGAGATGCTTACGGACCAAATCAATAAAGCGATACTCCAACCGAATAGGCTTCCCAAATTCCTCACGCAAGGAATAACGTACATAAAACCCAAAAACGCAGACACCAAGAACCCTGCCAACTATCGCCCAATCACTTGCCTTCCCACCTTGTACAAGATCATCACCGCAACAATATGTAGGAGAATTGAGCAACACCTCACGCAAAACAACATCCTGACTGAAGAACAAAAGGGATGTCGAAAGCAAAGTCAAGGTTGCAAGGAACAACTTATAATTGATAGTGTGATCATGGAGCAAACCAGGAAAGAACATAGGAACCTTCATACCTGTTTTATCGACTATAAAAAAGCTTTCGACTCTGTACCCCATAGCTGGCTAGCGAAAACTCTTCAAATATATAAAATCAACCCGGGGCTACGTCAGTTTCTTACAAGAACCATGGAGACATGGCGAACCAACATACTTCTCAAAACCCAGGACGGCCATATCAAGACGGATGAGCTACACATAAGACGCGGCATCTTCCAGGGTGACTCTCTCAGTGCACTGTGGTTCTGTCTCTGTCTGAATCCACTCTCCAACGCACTTAACAACACAAACTGCGGTTTCAACATAAGACATGAGAGACTAGATCAACACAAAATCAATCATCTCCTCTACATGGATGATATAAAACTATATGCCGCCAATAAAGTACAACTGAGGGAGTTAATCAGAATAACAGAAGTTTGCTCGTCAGACGTCAAAATGGAATTCGGAATGAGTAAATGCAAGGTCCTCCACATCAACAAAGGCCAATGGAAGGACCACCCCCAACAGGAAACAGTTACTGGCCAAACACTAAATAACATGAACAAGGACGAAACATACAAGTACCTGGGCTTCAATCAGAACGTTAAAATAGACCACACAAAAGTCAAGGCACAACTAACTCAAGAGTTCAGAGATCGCCTTATTAAGCTACTAAAAACCAAATTGAATTCTAGAAACCTTACAAAAGCCATTAACACATTTGCGATACCAGTTCTCACATACTCCTTCGGCATCATCAAGTGGTCACACACTGATATAGAAAACATCCACATCCTCATACGGACAGAACTCACGAAACACCGAATGTCACATCCAAACGCATGCAAAGAAAGGCTCACCATAGACAGAAAACAAGGAGGCAGAGGGATTATAGATATACAGTCGCTTCGCACAAGACAGATAAAGATACTCAGACATTTCTTCCAGAACAAACAAACAAATTTACATCGAGCAATAGTAAAAGCAGACAAAAACTACACACCACTCAACCTATCATGTCCAGACCACGCCGCAGACGCACACAATCCCACACAATCGCAACAAGAAAAAATAAACACCTGGTCGCAGAAACCACTCCATGGCAAGCATAGATACCGAATTACGCAAGACCACATAAACGAAAAACAGTCATACACCTGGCTGCAAGATGGCCAGCTCTTTCCAGAAACTGAAGGATTTATGCTAGCTATCCAGGACCAAGTTATTGCGACAAGAAACTACAAGAAATACATAATTAAAGATCCAACCATAACAGAAGATAACTGCAGAAAATGTCATCAACAGAAAGAAACAATAGATCACATAACAAGCGGGTGCAAAACTCTTGCTGGTACCGAATACACAGCCAGACATAACTCTGCGGCCAAGGTCATACACCAAGCACTAGCCACAGTAAACAAAATGATAGAAAACACAGATCCATACTACAATTACACGCCGACATCAGTACTCGAAAACGATCGGTACAAACTATACTGGGACGTCGAAATACACACAGATAAAACTATCCCAGCCAATAGACCAGATATAGTTTTTCAGTCGAAGGCAGACAAAGTTACCTATTTAATAGATATTGCTATCCCTAATGATACGAATGTTCAAACCACCTACGCTGGGAAGATATCTAAATACACAGACCTTGCCATAGAAGTAAAACGTCTCTGGAAACAAGACAAAGTCGTTATTGTCCCCCTAATTATGTCGGTATCAGGCCTTACACCTAACACATTCACACCACACCTGCACCAGCTAGGCCTGGACGAGAAGTTACACAAAACATTCCAAAAGTCTGTAATCCTTAAGACCTGTAATATAGTACGATCTTTCTTAAATTCCGATCAGTAATAGTTCAGGTGTTGACTTGGCACAGCCCGTCAACATTTGTTGCTACCGCAGTCATGCGAGAGAAACTTGAAAATCAGAATAATAATAATGTCTTTATTGTCCTATTACATATAGATATAATAGTACAAACGGCGAAGTTTAGCCACAATGGCTACTCATACTCAACCGGTCAACCTAAACTACTTAAAACCTTAAACCTAAGAATCATCCAACAGAAGGTTAGTTGCGCAAAGAGAAAGAAGAAATGAAAAATGTGATACGCTAAATCCTTAAAAATGTTTTAACCTATAACATATACATTGCATAAAATTATAGTAGTTTTAAAGACCATAAACAGAGAGTATACAAAGTACAAAATACAAATACAGATAAGGAGAGAAAAAACAAGCTGTAAAGTTATTTCCGAGGTTATTTCATAACTGTTGTTGCAAGAGGAGGTATTCTTTAACACTGAACTTAAAGCGTTTATTACTTAATATGTCTTGTCTTAACTTAAAGCTCAGAGCATTAAACTGCTTTGGTCCCTGATATGAGAAGGAACGTTGAAACATGGCTGTCCTATGTTTTGGAATGGTCAGAAATTTGTTGTCCCTTACAGGCCTAATATGAGCATTCGTTCTAAACAACAGTTTTTTTCTTAGATATGGTGGTGAAGATGAGACCAGAATTTTTGCCAGAAAGTTTAAAAAGCGATAGGTATACAAATATTTGACTTTTAACCATTTCAACCTATTCATTGATGGAGTAATATGTTCGTACTTTCTTTGACCAGTAATTAACCTACAACAAGTATTTTGAATTCTCTGCAATCGATTTGCCGTTTCCTGATCCAAACAGGGGTAGTATATTACACATCCATACAACATACTTGATATAATTAGGCTTTCACACAGCTGTTTGTTCATTTTCTCAGATAATATACTTCTATTACTGTACAATAGTTTCAATTTAAAATAGGGCGATTTACTAATATTCAAAATATGTGTACGGAAGCGTAATTCCTCGTCTAGATACAAACCAAGGCATTTCATATGATCAGTAAACAGCAAATCTAAATTGTCAATGCTAATATGCATGGATGATTTGAGAAATTCCCGTATTTTCTTGGGCCCAAACAACATAATTTTTGATTTATTTGCATTCAAACACATGTTATGACTAGCTGTATATTCGGAGATGCGCCACAAGTCATTATTCAAATTTTCAGTAGCCTCTTGGTGTCTATCATGTTGGAAATTAATTAAGATTTGAATGTCATCCGCATAGCTATTATATTACCACATACCAAAACGGTATCTACGAGAAATCGTAGATACGGCATACGCATGTAAAATATTAATTTCAAATTTTACGTCAAAAAACAGTATCTTCAAATGTATGATTATATTAGGAATCAAAGCAAACTTCCTACACTTGATAAATTTCGACAGTTCTACTCAATATTCATAAAAAATGGTAGAAATGCCTTTAAAAATAACAGTGGCATATGGTTAAACAGAAAATGTCAATTTTCTCAACACATCGTTTCTGTAGATACGGCATTTTCATTAACCACGGCAGATCAGCTGTTTCTCGGTGATCGTGTACCACCGCCACAGAACTACTAGCACCAACTCATAACTCATAACGTTTTGTGCCGGCTCAGTGCTCGCAGTTGTGGCTCGCAGCGTTGCCTGATATGCCATTTCAAGGGGTATCTGCTATTTTTAACTCTGAGCTTTTTACACTGAAATTTCCTATCCTGTTACATAATGTCTTGATTATAAGCTGTTACACCTTACAGCCACAGTACCCCTGGAGGATAACACGCATTAGGATTACAGCTTTAAAATGTGCTTTTGAAACAAATCTCCCATGAGTCCAATTTTGATTTTTTCTTATGCTTGCTTCATTCGTTAGCTAACATCGAGTATTCTCTCAAATGGAGTTGCTGGAAACGCAGCAGCGGAATAGGTTAACAGGTCTTGTTTTGCAGCATTGTACTGTTTTAGTACATTCGTACTACCTATTTCTAGTTCATTTTCGACGTCAAAATACAAAATACTACACGAAGGCTCAATTCTAGTACATCTTCAGTTTTTAAAAAATGAATAAAAATCTTCATTTCATACGTTGTAGCTTCTCAAATGGATATATAATGCAAACATGCAGAGGTTTGAGAGTTTTTTTTTGTTTTTTTGCTCTTCACAAAATTATAGAGCATACATCATGTGTTGTCAATTGCCAGTTCATAAAGAAATTCACGGGTCACGGGTTTTAGTACAATCTCGTATATTTTATTACTTTCAACTACTACATTTCAGAAACGCAGCATTGTTGCTCTGTTCTACGAGTAAAATATTCATCCGGCAACACGGCACCGCCAACTTGACAGTTGGTTTTAATTTAAGCAGACAGAAATAGTGATGGGGAAAACCTACCAATTTCTATAATCAAGTGATCACTCGAGTTAAGTTCCAATCAATATGAATAGAAGGAACTTGTCAGTAGTAAATTTATGCGTGCAAAGTACGTCGGTAGCATCGAAAACACTTTTTTCTGGAGCAGCCTAACTCTCTAATTTAAGAAGTAAACAGAGACTATCACCTAAAAATCTGGTAATTATCATTTTAACAAATTCTTTTCTGCGAGTTTCTATCATTTGATATTTTGGCCAAAGTTACCTAGTCTCTAGAATGAGAGGTTTAATTTTTGTTAATAATGTATATTTTTTGTAATCTCTCTTTAGTGATTTTTTTATTTTATTCCAAGTTCCGTAAACATGGGCTACTTTGGCCCTAACGTCCTTCTTTGGCCCAAATGAAAACAAAACAAAATCATACTCTATAAACATATTTGTGACTGTATTTAAAATACTTCCGGCTCATTCAACTAGATGGCCGCACTATACAGGCTGTCTGATAAGTCCAGTGGTTCCTTTGCTATCCACAACAAAGCAGCACGTATAGTTATTTGACTAGTGAAACCACGTGCAATCTTTACCTCCCAAACTTCCATTTACAAAAAACGTATTTCTTGTTGAACAAATCTGGTAAGTACTCCCTATTAACCCTTTGTGGGCCAGTGGTTCCAGTATGGGACCACAAATCTAAATCAGATTTCTCGCGGACCCGACAGCGCTGCCTGGAACCACGTTTTAGGAATAGCAGGTGGGGATAACGCTTGCATTAGACGCACATTCAGTTCGACGCTGGACACTTATCGCTGAAGTGTAAATAAGAAATTGTCGCTCTGCCTGCTCAACTTACTGTTTTGCTCATTTTAGTGTATCTTGTATTATACTAGGTCAAAATGACAGGTGCGTATCTTTTTATTTGTGTTTTGATATATGTTTTAGTGCATAATATAAAAATAATTTCAGGTTTTCAATTGTCAAATTGTTCTTTTCAAGGTTATTTCAGGTGGTTCCGCAAGGAACCACAAGGCCGTTCCATATAAATGTAGAGACATTTCTTCTATTTCAGAAAAGAAGGTGTGGACTTTCGCGGAACTTGAACAAATACCTACAGCGGACTTATATACGCTTCTAGATGATATCCCATCTGATAATGAGTCATACGATTCAGAATGCGACTCCGAAAACGATGAAGAAGATATTGATAGAGATTTAGAAGAAGAAAATCCTATTGAGATGTCGGTAACTTTACTTAATAATATTGAACCCGAGTGGAATGCGGAGGATGAGCTACCACTTTCTGCTTTGAGGTTACCAAGAACGGGTACCAACTTTGTTGATCAAAGTTTTCATTGGTCACAATCCGTGAATTGTTGTGTTAATCCTGAGCCATTCACTGAGAATGTTGGGGCCGATATTCCCGACAATATTGAAAATCCTGTAGATATTTTTTTACTGTTGTTTTCGGATCAGCTTCTTGAAAAGATTGTATTTGAGACAAACTTATATGCGACTCAAAAAAATTTGAATATACCGCATGTGTCAACAACGATTGAAGAAGTGAAGTGTTTTATGGGTCTGAATATACTAATGGGTGTGAAAAGATTGCCTAGTTATAAAGACTATTGGTCAGTTCAGTACGAAATTCGAGACCACTTCATTGCATCTTGTATGTCGCGCAATCGTTTTGGATGGTTACTAGGAAATATTCATCTGAACGATAACACTCTGGAACCCAAAAAAGTGGACCCTAAATACGATAAATTATATAAGCTTCGTCCTATGCTGGATACTCTCTCTGAAACATATGCAACCTTTTATAAACCGTCGCGATGTCAAGCTATTGATGAATCAATGATAAGATTCAAAGGAAGAATTTCATTTCGGCAGTATATGCCCATGAAACCCATCAAAAGGGGGTACAAGATGTGGGTACGGGCTAACGAATCCGGCTTCGTTTCGCAGTTTCAAATATATATAGGTAATATCTGTATCAAATTACTCACGGTTTATATTTTATGGTTTTTTTTTTTTTTTCAGGGAAAGCGCAAAATGCTAGTGAACGAAATTTGGGCGAGAGGGTTGTCTATGACCTCACTAGGGATCTAGTCGGAAAACATCATGAGGTGTATATGGATAATTTTTTTAATTCTGTACTGTTACAATTCAGTTTGCAGAAGGATAATATTTACAGTTGCGGTACGGCCAGAAAGGATAGGAAATGGTTTCCTAAGGATTTTGTAGATGATAAGAATTTGAAGCGAGGCGATTTTGATTGGAGAGTTACAGAAACTGGGATTCTAGCGCTAAAGTGGAAAGACAATAAAGCTGTTCATTTTCTCAGCAATTTTCATAATCCTGATGACGTTGAATCGATATCAAGAAAACAGAAAGATGGTTCACGGACAGAATATAAATGCACCAAACTGGTCAAAGATTATAATAAGCATATGGGATATGTCGACAAAAGTGACATGTATAAATCCTGCTATGAAATTAATCGTAAATCTAAGAAGTGGTGGCACAGAATTTTCTGGCACTTTGTAGATTTAACAGTCGTAAATGCTTTCATAATTTTCAAGGAGAAATCCAGCACTTTAGGCAAAACTCTATCACTGAAGCAATTTCGCATTGCTGTAGCTAACGGTTTGATTGGGGCGGATCCTGAGACACCTCAAAGAGGTAGGAAATCTATCGAACCTGTAATTAGGAAATCTAAGCCACAGATCCCTATAGAACGCCGTACCAGCAAGGCAGCACATATGCCAGTCCATGGCAATAAAGTGAGATGCGCTTATTGTAGCACTAGAAAAGAACCACACAGAACCCGATGGCACTGCTCCTCTTGCAAGGTTGGATTATGCCTAACCCAAAATAAAAACTGCTATTATGAATTCCATCAAAAATAATGTATTAAATGTTCATTGTGTTATTTTTGTTTAGGAAATAAGCTACGTATTTGGTAAAAAATATACCTTTTTTTATGTATGCAGATGTGTTTATTTTCCCAGTGGTGCCAATATGGAACCACACAATTACTCAAAAACTATACAAAAAAATTACAAATTTTTGTGAAATTTAGTTTTCAGCACACATAATTAAAGTAACAGATGCATCAAATATTCAAATTTCCGAGAAAAAATTATTTGGGCCACAAAGGGTACAATGTTCCTTTCTTTAAGTCGTACTGTAGTTACAACACTGGTAAACTCAACAAGTTTTTTTATTTTCATGTTTTTTAAATCAGACCCGATAATCTATAAAAAACGTCCTACTTTGGCCCAACTTTTTTTGGCCAAAACCTATGATATTAAATTCTGAATTGTTATGAAAACCTTGAAAAATTTTATTTTTTCATTTATATTGCGTATTATCGTAATCAGCTTGTTCAGGATGCCGTAAAAGACTTCCTGGAGACCCAATATACACTGGCTATAGCAATGAACGACTTCTAACATGTCTAGAAGCAATCAGATCTGGTGATATGACGCAAAGAAATGCTGCTGATCATTTTAAGATACCCCTATAAAAAACAAGTTGAAAAGTTTGTTTTTAAGTTCACCAGGCCATGCAACAGTTTTTTCGCAAGAAGAAGAACTAGCATTCTCGATGAACTAGGTTTAAGATTCATCATAAAATCTTATTTGACTAGGCAATGGAAGTGTTTTTGCAACTATGTTCCAGGACGTGACTGGGTCAAATCGTTTCTAAAGAGACACCCTCAACTGACTGTCAAGTTTTCGTCGAAGATCAAAAGAAATCGTACTAAGATTCATGAACAAATCATCACAGACTATATTGAACATCTGAAAGAGGTGGTCAAAGATGTTTCACCTGATAAAATTCATAATTATGACGAAACTTGATAACATTTGATAATATAATCTTCGTTGAAGAACTTGTTCTAGTCAATATCCAAGTCCTTCTTTGTCCATACCATTTGTATCATGCTTTTAACGCTAAAAATTGACTTGGGCCAAAGTTACCCTAACCGCAGGATAACATTGGCCCAAAACTAAAAAAAAATATATTAGTTCAATAAACGTTTTGTAAGTACAAACAGGATTACTAATTATAATTTAAGATATTATAGTTGTAAAAAAGATTACCAGAACTTCTGGGCAGTGAAAACAACAGTTTCTAGAGAAAAGTACATACAACAATTACTGAAAAGTGGGTCAAAGTAGCTCGCGTTTACGGTTACCTTGTTTGTAGAACGAGTTTTAATTTTTATTTATTATAGTATTTTATTTTGTTCAAAATAATGCGAAAATATAATATCTCATTAGTATCATTTTGAAATGTCCAGTTTCTGGTAAGTTTTCAATTATTATTCTATTTATGTTTACTGTTTTACCTTACCAATTATTTTTAATTTGAAGTTACTTGTTTGTGTGTGCAGTTTGTCGAAGAATTTTTATTTTTATTCATTTAAAAATATGGTTACGTTATTTTTTTGTCAACAACTCACAACTTAATTAAAATATAATTACATATATAATATATTTATATTTAATTTGTTTCTTTGTTAATCCATATTTGTTAACTACGATTCTTACATCACTGTCTAGCAGATTCTGTTTCATTCGCTTGTCGCTCGACTCGGTGCGACGGCGACGGAACGATACTTGCCGTTGGTGCAGAATTTAGTTCAGAATGAATAAAAATGTTTCAGTTTCACGTTTTGGTTGCTGGTTGCACTCGTATTTACGAGTTCGCTGATTATCGAGTGACGTCGGTTAATCGGTTATATCAATAATCGACTACTCCAGTACATTTTCACTCGAGTTATCCCATCAGTAGACCGAAACGAAAGGAGAAAAAAGAAAACAACTGTTTTGTGGTAAACAAAACAATGTGCAATGTGAATTTACTATAAATAGTGGTATTAATACTAATTTCGTTATTAATTTTTCTAGGCAAAAGTGTGGATAAAGCCAAATACCGTTCCTGGTTTTGACGGGAACAGATGATTACAGAAAATACACAGGAAATTGAATTATTTATGAATAAATCTAGACCTTACATGGAGGAAGGAATAATGTCATATAAACCTGAAATATAGGATGAATGATATCAGCAGCACCTGTACCTACTTTGTGAATATTTCTATAAGATGGTCTATAACAAACATATGCATCGTAGTTGGTGGCTTCAAGTATGTATGTGTCTATAATAAATTTCTGACTGACTGAGGTAGTGAGATGGAATTATTAATTATTAATTAAGGTGGCTGTGATGATCTTCTGTGATTGTGTTACAAACCAGCGCAGTTCGGAATTAAAAATTATACAATGATTATAAGGAAAAAATGAAAAATCTGGCATTAATTTGCAAATCAATCGCTATGTTTTGATTTTCTGCTATGATTTTGATACATGCATTCTAAAATTTTTTTGACAAAAGTGTCATCCAGCTTTGACGTTTTGTTTTTAATATTGATTAAATACTATTGGATGATACTTATTAACTATAGACCTCAATACCCAATAGAAACTGAGCGTCAAACAAGACCCAATAGGAAACCCGCGTCAAACCATTCCATGTTGATAAAAGCGGGCCTAAAAGGTGCAAATGTATGGATTGACGAGGACTATCCAAAGAAGGTGCGAGAAGAAAACTGATCCCAGAACTTAAGGAGGCACGAAACATAGGAAGGATACAGAGCAACACTAAGGTACAATAAACTTGTAATTAACGGAGACATACAGGGTGTTCCGATATTCGACCGACAACGCTTGACAGGTGATAGACCTCACATTTTTATGAAAATTAAGATGAGAGCATTTAGCCTTAGCGTGTTTAGTCTTGAAGATACATGGTGTTAAAGTTTTACGTTTATTTTTGTTTTTTGCGAATTATTTCTCAATAAAAAGGCACAACGATCCAAAAATACGTATCGGGGGTTTTTTTGAGGCGAGAAATCCAAATTCAACCACGATTTTGATATCATGAGTAGAGGGCGCCACCTACGGTATATCCAACCCATTTAAGTTACCAAAACTTTTTTCCAGTTAAGTGCACCAATCTGAGTATCAAAAGAATCAATTCCTCAACACCTTTTACGTGAAAATGGCATACTTTCTTCAAGTAAGTAAGTAATTTGTAAAGTAATAAAATAATGTCCAGATATTCAACAGACAATGCTTGAGAGGTGTTAGACCTCACAATTCCATGAAAATTGAGGTAGCGACATTAAGCCATAAAGTGCTCAATTTTCAAAATATAGGGTGTTTAAGCTTTAGTTTTATTCTCGTTTTTTGTCAATTATTCCTCAGTAAAACGGCAGTACCAACCAGTCCTTATAATACGTAATCCGATAATAAGTCAAATCAATATACCACTAGCGGCCAACGTACTACTCGCTTCAAGGAGCTATGAATAAGTAGTGATGTGACAGCCATGAGTCCACTGATCATGTCCAGGATAACAAAAGCGATTGAACACATAAGAAGACTAAAAGGCCCAACTGAACAAGTGTTAATTGAGTTGTTAAAGTTTTGGATACACCATGGCTTAAACCCTTTTTCACCTCCAATGCTAGGTCACCTTGAGAGATGCCCCAAAGAACTCCTTCTCAGGGAGCAGATATGCTGGATGCACTTTGACAAAGCAAAGACTATAGAAGAGCTCAAATCAAGCGAACTAAAAGTCTGTAGCAACGAGAAGTGGTTCGCATATGTTTTCCTCTCTTTAAGGGACCGATCATTACTCACTTATGAGGCCAGGAACACCCTAATCAGTTGCCAGACTCAACACACAGATGATGTACCTTTAGAAGACTCTATTCCTCGAATGACACTGTGCTCTCCAATACCCGATGGAAGCCATTTCTCATCAGTCTCTGAGTCTGAGGAGGACACCTGGGATGGGCTAGATGATTTCGAAGCAGCCTTTGAAATAATCAAAAAAAAGAGCTAGAAGAATAAGAGAAAGAACCCAAATATTCTACGCTCGTGTTGAAGCGAATTATACAACATTCCTAAATTACGTATCGGGGGTATTTTGAGGCGACAAATCCAAATTCAATCACGGTTATGATATCATGGGTAGAGGGTGCCACCTACTGCATATTGAACTATTTTCAATTATCAAACTTTTTTCAGTTTGGTACATCAATGTGAGTATCAAAAAAAAAATGGATTCCTCAATACATTTTAGGTAAAAATGGTACCCTTTGTCCCTAGAGTTTACAACGCTTGACAGATAGTAGTCGTTCAGATGCTTAGTTAATGAAATACAGCTTGTTAAAGCTGGAAAACATAATAATCTTTCCGAAAAATTTCTTAAATTGTCTAAAATTCTTCTACCAAATTCCGCACACAGCTTTTTTTATTAGTTTAAAGTTTAACGAAAATAAGTATTCAGATACTTTATCCCGAGGCGTACTGTAAGCGGGAGCGAGATCTTCGAACCCCCTTTGAATTATTTTTTTTGTTATTTTATTTAAATCTACGTTTAGTGAAATAACAAAATGTTATTAACTTTTATTATGCTAAAATAAACGCTTTTCAAAATATTTGGCTTTAACAGAGAACCTGCAATACGTTTTTGTCATGTCTGTTTGCCTATTGAAATGATTTAGTCCTCAAATTTAATTCTCATACATAACTCATAATAAATTAAATACAAATAGGAATTATTTTGGTTTTTATTAATCGTAAAAAGGCTTTAATTAACTGAAAGGAAACTCCACCATTTGTTTGCTTTTATTTGGTTTGTTACCGTTTGTCTCCGATGTCTTCCTACATAATTATGTAGATACCCTTTATTATTATCTGACTTTCTAAGTTCCACTCGCATAATTGCGGTAGCAACAGGTGTTGACGGGCTGTGCCAAGTCAACACCCTGCTATTACTGATAGGAATTTAGGAAGGATCGCACAATATTACAGGTCTTCAGGATTACTGACTTTTGGAATACTTTGTGTAACTTTTCGTCCAGGCCCAGCTGTTGAAGGTGTTGTGTAAACGTGTTTGGGGTAAGGCCTGAGACAGACATAACGAGGGGGACGATTGTGACTTTGTTTTGTTTCCAAAGTCGTTTTATTTCCATGGCAAGGTCCGTGTATTTGGATATCTTCCCAGCATAGGTGCTTTGGATATTCACATCGTTGGGAATGGCAATATCTATCAAATAGGTAATTTTGTCGGCCTTTGACTGGAAAACTATATCTGGTCTATTGGCTGGGATAGTCTTGTCTGTATGTATATCAACGTCCCAGTATAGTTTGTACCGATCGTTTTCGAGTACTGATGTCGGAGTGTAATTGTAGTATGGATCTGTGTTTTTTATTCGTTTGTTTGCTGTGGCTAGTGCTTGGTGTATGACCTTGGCCGCAGAGTTATGTCTGGCTGTGTATTCGGTACCGGCAAGAACTTTGCATCCGCTTGTTATGTGATCTATTGTTTCTTTTTGTTGGTGCCACTTTCTGCAGTTATCTTCTGTTATGGATGGATCTTTAATTATGTATTTCTTGTAGTTTCTTGTTGCAATAACTTGGTCCTGGATAGCAAGCATAACTCCTTCAGTTTCTGGAAAGAGCTGGCCATCCTGCAGCCAGGTGTATGACTGTTTTTCGTTTATGTGGTCTTGCGTAATACGGTATCTATGCTTGCCATGGAGTGGTTTCTGCGACCAGGTGTTTATTTTTTCTTGTTGCGATTGTGGGGGGTTGTGTGTGTCTGCGGCGTGGTCTGGACATGATAGGTTGAGTGGTGTGTAGTTCTTGTCTGCTTTTACTATTGCTCGATGTAAATTTGTTTGTTTGTTTTGGAAGAAATGTCTGAGTGTCTTTATCTGTCTTGTGCGAAGCGACTGTATATCTATAATCCCTCTGCCTCCTTGTTTCCTGTCTATGGTGAGCCTTTGTATGCGTTTGGATGAGACATTCGGTGTTTCGTGAGTTCTATCCGTATGAGGATGTGGATGTTTCCTATATCAGCGTGTGACCACTTGATGATGCCAAAGGAGTATGTGAGAACTGGTATCGCAAATGTGTTTATGGCTTTTGTAAGGTTTCTAGAATTCAATTTGGTTTTTAGTAGCTTAATAAGGCGATCTCTGAACTCTTGGGTTAGTTGTGCCTTGACTTTTGTGTGGTCTATTTTAACGTTCTGATTGAAGCCCAGGTACTTGTATGTTTCGTCCTTGTTCATGTTGTTTAGTGTTTGGCCAGTTACTGTCTTCTGTTCGGGGTGGTCCTTCCATTGGCCTTTGGTGATGTGAAGGACCTTGCATTTACTCATTCCGAATTCCATTCTGACGTCTGACGAGCAAACTTCAATTATTCTGATTAACTCTCTCAGTTGTACTTCATTGGCGGCATATAGTTTTATATCATCCATGTAGAGGAGATGATTGATTTTGTGTTGATTTAATCTCTCGTGTCTAATGTTGAAACCGCAGTGTGTGTTCTTAAGTGCGTTGGAGAGTGGATTCAGACAGAGACAGAACCATAGTGAACTGAGAGGGTCACCCTGGAAGATGCCGCGTCTTATGTGTAGCTCATCTGTCTTGATATGGCCGTCCTGGGTTTTGAGATGTATGTTGGTTTGCCATGTCTCCATGGTTCTTGTAAGAAACTGACGTAGCCCCGGGTTGATTTTATATATTGAAGAGTTTTCGCTAGCCAGCTATGGGGTACAGAGTCGAAAGCTTTTTTATAGTCGATGAAACAGGTATGAAGGTTCCTATGTTCTTTTCTGGTTTGCTCCATGATCACACTATCAATTATAAGTTGTTCCTTGCAACCTTGGCTTTGCTCCACTATTTGTTTTCTTTTATTTGGTTTGTTACCGTTTGTCTCCGATGTCTTCCTACATAATTATGTAGATACCCTTTAATTATTACTATTATTATTTACAGTTTTATGCATTCTAGTCATAAGGCCAGTAAATTTGAAAATTAGGCATCAACCCTCAATAACGCTAAAGTCAACTGTTTCATGTACTCACATTAGGTATTTGACTTCCAACAAACGTCTACTAAAAAGAACGTAACTATTGTAGTATCGAAGTAATCTAATAGGCATCTGTCATTATCGTTTTCCGGCAGTTTGATTATTGTCTTGTATTCTACACATCTTTTATGTATGTTGGCTATATTTTGAAACGTAATCTAGCATTTTTGAATAGTCTCCCTAAAATGAGTTATTCATTTGAAGAAATGACTGACATGCTATTAATATACGAGGAGGCTAAAGATAATGGAAGTCAGGCGGTACGGTTGTACGAACAAAAATTCCCTAATCGTCGAATACCTCATCACTCAACTTTTGCTAGCATCGAGATGAGGTTGTGGGAGACTGGAAATTTAAGAATTAAAAGGTATAATGCAGGAAGACAAAGAACAACTAGAACTGTTCGTATTGAAGAAGCCATATTAAATAATAGCGAGCGACCATCTTTGAGCACCAGAAAAATGAAATCGACAACTCTCGAAACAGCCACATTTGGGATAAAGAAAGCCCTCATTGTATTCGTCAACGAGGATTTCAAAGTAAATTTTCGGTAAATGTATGGGCGGGTATTATAAGCGATTGTTTAATTCGATCATATATTATGTTACCAAACAAATTAAATGGAACAATGTATACAAGCTTTTTAGAAGAAGTTCTTGATGGACTTTTAGAAGATGTGCCGTTAAACATTAGAGCTAACCTATGGTTTCAACATGACCGAGCATCCGTTCATTTTAGCAGAAGTGCCAGGAATTGTTTAACGAGGGGGTTTGGAGAAAAATGGATTGGTGGTGGCGGACCACACTTGTGGCCTGTGAGATCACCCGATCTAAACCCTATCGACTTTTTTATGGGGATACATGAAATCCTTAGTATACGACGCCATTGTTGAATGAGAGGAAGAATTGATAGGAAGAAGTCATGCTGCTGCGGCAATTATCCAGCCTGATCAAACTATTTTTTGCAGGACACGTTATTCAATGCATAAACGTTGTAAGCAGTGCATTCAAGTAAATGGTCAACATTTTGAACAATTATTGTGAGATTTATGAGTTATTATTTTTTCTATTTTATTCATAATTATTAGTTACTGTACTAGATATTCCGTTAACCCATAACTTTTAAGTTGTTTAATAAATTTGTTGAGTTTTGCTTGAATAAAACCTTTGTGCAAAAATTAATTACACTGACCTACAAAAAAAAAAAATTAGTTGTAACATGAAGCTCAATAGCATATTATTGTGGTATAATGGATCTACCCAAATATAGTGCAATCGTTACGTCGTAAAAAGAGGGTTTTGACAGCATAAGGTCAGAAATAAATTAAACTTGGTGGATGGTAGATATTGGTCCCCTGAACCTACATCTAAGTTTGCGACATCGGGGGGTTACCGCTCGAGGGGTGGGGGGATGAAAACTCTGCTTCGCGACGATTTTTGAAAAATAATGCCGTTTTGGTAAGTGATACCAAAAAAGCTTCAAATGATTCAAGGAGAGAACAAAATTCTGCATAATTTTGGTCTTTACATTTTTCGTGTGTGTTCAATAGTTTCCGTCCTACACTGCGTCTAGGTTAGTGGTTGGTTTGTGATTTTCACTAACATCAGAATTTAAGGGTGGATTAAGGCGAAGAACTTTTTCAAAAAGTCATGTAACATTTTTGTTTCCCTAAAAGAATGATAGCTTCTCAGTTTTTTTTATTATCTGCAGCTGCTTAAACTTACGCATTTAGTATAAAAAAATTGCTGCATTTAGGGCCAATTGCACCGTTTTTCTCTAATCTGAGGTTAAACTAACCCTCAGTTAATTTTTTAATCTTTGGTTATAAAATAGCGCTTGCACCGTGAGGTTTCAGTGAACGCTTAACTATAATCATTGGATTTTGGGAATTTTATTGCTGTTGGTACTCCTGCAATGACGGGACATGCTAGAATTACATTTATATGTCATTTTTTTAGGTTTTATGTTTTTCTTGATTCATCGGTGCTGTGGTCTCTGTATTACTTAACCTCACTTTTTGACCCTTTTTAATAATAAACAAAGTCCTCAAATTCCTTATTCCACTTTGATTAGCGATATTGGCAATGGAAAGCACATTAAAAAAAGAAAGAGTTCGTTCCTGTAATTTTACAGAACAAGAAAAATCTTTGATAATAAATTTGGTGGCAAAGTACAAGGATATTATTGAAAACAGAAAAACAGATGGGGTTACTAATTTGGAAAAAAAAACAAAACCTGGGCAAACATTACATTGGAATTCAATGCAATATCACCAGGTAATAATAACAGAAGCGTAGAACAGCTAAAGCGGTTTTATGAAAATAAAAAAAAAGAACTGCGGAAAAAGACTGCAGAAAGGAAGATTCTGTTAGGTAAAACACGTGGAGGTCCACCCATAGATGATTCTAAAGAAAATTACGAGGATCTTTTATTGTCCATAACAAATGAGAAGACTGTCTTTGGTTTACCTTAAATGTAGATAGGTTAAATTTTTTTTATGTGTAATGTTGAGCTGCTGTTACGACTTTGATGATCGTGGATGTTGCTGACTGGTGTAAATTGTTCTGGATGTAGTTTTACAAATAAAGCGGACTCTAATATTAAAATTGAAGTAAATGTTACTATTCCTTTGCTTTTAAATACCGTACGGCAACTCTCGAGAGGGTTTAGGTGAAATATTAATCTAATTAGTCTTTTTTGAAGAATGAAGATTCTTTGCCACTCGGATGATATGCCCCAGTATAATATGAGATACTTAATGTGTGGAAACGCTAAAACATAGTACACATTGAGCAAATAACTTTGGTGTACCACATTTCTCAAGTTCCTAATAGCAAAGTAGGCTGTGCTAAGTTTGCTCCCAACATGATCAATGTGGTCGTGCCAAAGTAATTTGCTGTCTATCTTAAGTCCCAAAAACTTGGCACTCTCTGCTTTCTTTATAGCTGTGTTGTTAGTTGTTATTGAAATGTGCTCCGCTTTGCGATTAGAAATTAGTAAGAAGTGTGATTTGTTAATATTGACTAGCAGTTTATTACCACTTATCCTCTGCTGAAATTTATATAGGATGAGATTGGCCTTGGTTTCTAACACTTGAATAGAGTTAGATCTCAAGGATATGGCGGTGTCATTTGCATAAAGAGTTAACAGTACATCCTCTCCTTGCAAGTAATCACCTAAATCATTAATAAAGAGTAAGTAAAGCAAAGGCGATAGTATACTTCCTTGCGGAAGACCAATATTCACTTTTTGTGCTTCAGAAGTGCAGTTTGCTATCCTAACCATAACCCTTCTATTGGATAGAAACGAATGTATGCAGTCATTTAGTGGATATCTTATGCCTAATTGCCTGACTTTGTCTACCAAAAGCTTTGACGAGACACAATCAAAAGCTCGACTAAGATCTAAAAATAATATTAGTGTATATCTACCTTTGTCAAGAGAATCATATGAGAAGTTGAGCAACTTGAAGGCTGCAGTGCTGGTAGAGTGATTTTTGCGGAAACCATGTTGATCTGTTGTTAGGATGCGATGCTCATTTAAGAAGTGATTGATTCTATCATGAACTAATTTCTCAAAAATCTTGGAAAATGTGGATAGCAATGTTATCGGTCTGTGATTCTCGATTAACTCAATGTCTCCTCCTTTATGTATCGGAACAATTGTTCCGAGTTTTAAGAACTCTGGAAATTGTCCTTTCTTCACAGAAATATTGAAAATACGACAAAGTGGATCAACTATATATTGAGAAATTTGCTTCAGGACTTTTAAGGGGATACCATCTGGGCCGCTGGATTTGTCGTTTTTTAGCTCAAACAGTTTACTAAGGACTTCGTTTGCTGTGATATCATGAAAAAATAGTGATTGGGGTACGTTATTGCCTATTGTTCCAGAACAGTCTACACGATCATAGGCTGACATCAGAGAGTTTTCTGCTATATTAGCAAAAAACTTGCAGAAGTGGTTGCAAATTTCTGAGAGGCTATTAATTTCCTCACCATTTACCTGAATTCGCGTACTATTCTTAATTTTACTTTGAGTATTTCTACCAAGGTTTATATTTACGATATTCCAAATTTCGCGAGTTGCGTTAGGAGATTCCAATATCCGTCGTTGATAGAACTCTTGTTTTTTTATCTGTATTTTGTTAGCATAAACTTTTTTTGCTTCTCTATACGTGTTGACTAGATCATAGTTTTCGGTGTTTTTGCACAGCCAATGTAGGTTTTTCAAGTTGTTGCTCTCTTCCACGATGTTATTGTCGATCCAACTATTACTTGTTGCTGTGTAATGCATTTTTGTTCTGGTGAGAGGGCACGCTCGGTCCAGATATTGTAAACATTTTTCCCAGAAAACCAACCATGCTGGTTCTACATCATTGTAATCATATAAGTTACTCATATCCATGTTTGAGAGAAACAACTTGAGGTTCCTGATATTGGCTTCAGAGAATAATCTTCTATAAACGTAGACTGGTCTTTCGATATTTGTAGTAACTAGGTCGACTATATTTGCATTAAATAACTGTGCTTTATGATCTGAAATATGTAAATCTAAATTTGTTGCAGACATGTCTGTAATGTTGGACATTACGTAATCCAAAGCAGGTTTTGCACTGTTATATTCCCTCGTGGGTTCATCTGGCAGCATGGAGCGCAGCTCCATACTTTCACAGATGTCCTTCAAAATAGTTCTGTTATAGTTATCGGTTAACCAGTCTATATTTATATCTCCACTGACAATTATATTTTTTGAATTTTGCATTACCTTAGTTAGTATAGCGTTAAACATTTTAAAAAATACATGAATATTTGCACTCGGAGATCTGTAGAACGTTAAACGGGCGCACGATTCACTGCCGATATTCACATTAATAGCACAACATTCACAATCGCGTTCTTGTTTGAACTGATCAATGTTCTTGATGAGCTTAAATGATGTTTCTTGACGGATGTAGATAGCTACACCCCCATGAACGTGATTCTTTCTGCAAAAGGCTGTTGCCAGAGTATAACCTGGGAATGCGGTGACTGCCACTTGCTCAGCTGTCATCCAATGTTCTGTAATCATGAAAACGTCTGGGGACTCCTCTGATAGCAGAACCTCTAACTGCTGTATTTTGTTGCTCAATCCTTGTATATTGATGTGAATACCTTTAAGGCTGTTGACTTTGCAGCCCGAAGGATTAGGTGGTGATACTGTTGCTGTACTGGATTTGAGTACTGTTTTTTTTGGAACGAAAAAAGCCGAATTCAGATACTGTTATACCTCGACTCCATGAGTTAGGGTTGGCAAAATGCTCTTTAGCGTGTGAGGTGCACCTATTTTGAATGAACTAAATTTTGGATCTGAGTGCTTAGGTATAATTCTGTAACACGTAAAATCATCAGATTTGAATTTATCGCGTAGATGAATTTTTAATTCTTCTGCTGTGAGATCTAGTCGAAAGTGGGATGCATGTATCCAGACTTTTTTTTCCAATACTACGGCAGAAAATTTATTATTTTCAGGATCAGCTGTTCCGATAACTGGTGTTTTTCTTTTTGTTTTATAGTTTACCGGCAAAAAAACGTCGGGGTTATTGGCCTCTGCTGTTTGCACAACATCTACCTTCGAGGAATTTCCTATAATCCGGGGTCCATTTTTTGCTGTCAGATCTGATGGACAGGTATTTTGAACTAATATTTGCGCATCTCTAACTGCTGTCGCCACCTCTGAATTCGTGATTGTATAATTTCGCTTATCAGCTAATAAATGTGGCATTTTCTTGTTGGAAGAAAGTGAGGCAGATGAGGTACTCTCTGTAGTGTTGAGAGGGCTCTGAGGTTTGTTTTCCATGGATGGATTATTAATCGAATGTTGTTACAGCTACAGTTAGGTAGTACGGTGCAATCGGCCCTTAGAGACCCACTATACCTAATACCGATATGTGGGGTTGCCGCTCGTTTTTAATTGTTACTAAAATCAGAATCGCGTAGTAAGTTGAAGGACGCTATCAAAAAGTGTTTCTCCTAAAAGAATAACATTTCTCATATCACTATTATCTTCAATATTTAGTAAAACAATCTTGGGATACGGTCACTTATTATATTTCCGAATTATAAAATTTTACTATGTTTCGACGCTTCTATTAGGCGTCATCTTCAGGTATTAAAACTAAAATAAAATATCAGAATTGTCAAACAGATACAAGCAATCTTTCATGCATATATACAAATTTAATAAATGGAAGCCTATACTTTCTTCCATCTTATCAATATTTACCTTCCTCCCTCGATATTTAATTGTTAAAAAAAAATTAATTGTAAATGTTAGTCATTTTGTATCTGTTTGACAATTCTGATATTTTATTTTAGTTTTAATACCTGAAGATGACGCCTAATAGAAGCGTCGAAACGTAGTAAAATTTTATAATTCGGAAATATAATAGGTGACCGTATCCCAAGATTGTTTTACTAAATATTTAGTACCGACGGTCAGGATTCAAAAAGCAAAAAAATTATCTTCAATTTAAAAAAAAAGACATTTAGGCAAAAAATTACGATATTTAGGATGACATGTAAGTAGTTCCTGAAGATCACCATATAATATCTTTGGATGTTACATCATCATACACAAACATACCAATCAATTCAGCTTTACAATGTATACGTCAAAAATGGAATGCAATAGAAGAACATACATCATTAACTAAAGAAGCATTTTGCGAAGCTGTTGAGTTATGCTTAAATTCAACGTATTTTAATTTTAATGATCAATATTACAAATATATGGTTTAGCAATGGGGCCTCCCATATCTGCTACCATTGCAAACTTAGTTATAGAAAATTTGGAACAAACTGTTATACCTTCACTGATCGAAAAACCTATCTTCTACAAGAGATATGTAGATTGTATCCTATGTATACTAAAAAATAATACAGAACTTATTTCAAATAAATTTAATAGTTATCACCCTAGGTTACAATTTTCAATAGAAAAAGATAAGAATAAATTTATTAATTTTCTTGACATACCCATTTTCTATGACAATTCAGGAAATATTAGTACAAGTTGGTAAACAAAAGAAGTATGGTCTGGAAGATATGTGAATTCTAACTCGTTTGTTCCGAATAAATATAAGAAAAGTGTGGTAACAGGACTTATTGATATTTTACTGACCCTAATAATCGCCGTAATAGTTTAAATAAAGTAAAAAAGACACTTATTCATAACAGCTATCCACCAAAGTTTTTTAATCCAATAATAGAATCGATGCTGTGTATAATAATAATCTTCAAAATAACCAATCAAATAAAGAAGAAAATAAATATATTAGCTTACCATATAATCCAACAATAAATAAAAAAATCAAAATTGTCTTAAACCATATAAAATTAAAATAGCTGACAGATCTTCAAACTCAACATACAGATACATTAACTTCAATTCCCACCATCACCCACGCATGAAAAGAAATCTGGTGTTGGGTTTAAAAAACAGGGTCCTACGTGTCACCCACTTAAGACACCGTAAAGAGTCACTCAAAACATTGAAGGTTTTGCTATTAGAGAATTCCTACCCAGAAAAATATGTAAACTTTTTATTATACAATTTATTTCATCCTTTAAATGTAGTGTTTTCCAACCAAAACCCTCAAAATTTAATAAACCAAGTACCACCCCAAATGGGAGCTCAAAATAACAGCAATAATTCTACTGCAGCTCCGCAGTCTCAGCCTCCTGTAACTTTTTATAAAACTGTACCTTTTATAGAAGACCTTACTCCAAGGCTTTGGAATATTTTCAAAAATCTACCTGTCAAAATTGCACTGTGCAATGTTTTACCAGTTTCTTCCATTTTTTCAAAATTAAAAACCCCCATAAAAACAATGGATAAATCGAATGTGGTTTATTCCATTCCTTGTTTCAACTGCAACAGGACTTACATTGGCCAAACATCTAGAAGCTTAAAGTCACGTATTACATCACATAAAAGTGATATCAATCGCAAAGTTAACAGTTGTGCCTTGTCTCATCATGCAATTGAAACTGGACATAAAATTAATTGGGATAACACCAGAGTGTTGGATACTGAAACAGTTTTTGATAAAAGACTTTTCTTAGAGATGGTCCATATCAATAACTGTGAAAATAGTTTAAATAAAAGATCAGATATTAATAATTTAAGCAGCATATATTCCTATATTTTGAGATGGGATCATGCGGGACTCGCAAACATCTCTAACTCCTCCCTTTAATACTTTATCAAAGATACCCCAGGAAGTGCATTTCTGTTGGATTCATCTGCCCTGTCCCGGTCTCATTAGCTGGGTTCTCTCTTCTTTTTTCCTTTTTACTAAAACAGGGTTGTTGATTTCATGGAAATTTTCTTCTAACATACCTCTTTAAACATTGATTATATTTTTTCATATTATATCCCATGATGGTATCAACCTATACTGGTTTTTGCCCCCTTTCCACTGTCATTACCACAATAAAATTTTCTCCCCCTTAAACTAATTTTATAAAATTAACGTGAAAAAAGAAAAATTTCGTGTAAGTAGTTTGTTTTTAACAAATTGCCTCATCTTCCCTTATTGGTCTTGGCCATTTTTCAATCATTCTTCATCCTCCCGACTTATTTCGCACCATTATGCGTTTTTCCCCCTTTTGTGTCTCCATTGCCATTTTTCTCTATATCAACATGGCCAATTCCCTAATTGTTTAAAATTATGCAAATCACGATACGGGTTTGACAATATACCTTAATCTATTAATTAACGAGCCGCCTATGGTTCCCTCTCCAAATATTTGCTTTTGCGCACATACAGAGACATAGGATTTAGTTATTTTCTAGCATAATGTTGGTAATTGTTTCTAGATTTTCACTTGTCATTGATACATCTATCTCATTTCCTCATTCTACCTGTTGCCGCCTTTCGGCTTTATACCACATGTAGGTTACCGTGTCCAGCGGACATGTTGCATTTTGCGCAACGTTCATCAAATTTTCCTACATAATGTGATATTACACAAGTTTTTAACATTCTAATTATTAATTTCACTTTTCATTGATCAGTTTTTAACCTAATGACCTGTTTTGTGTGTTAACTTGCTGTTTTTTGGCGTGTCCTCGTGTTTTTTGAGATTGTGACTCCTGAAGACGAAATCTTCCGTTGTAAGTTACCTTTGTTTTTCCACAATTATGTATTGTTGCCTTAAGCACTTATTTATATTGTAGCAAACTCTGAAGATGGGAATAAACATTTCCGAAAGCTCAGCATGAATAATTAGTTTCATTTTCTTCTGGCCTCACCATTTTTGCTACGGCTGCAACCCCAAGATTGTTGCCTGCTTATATATGTATATATATATAGTAATTTAATTTAATAAAGTAGGGCTTCTGCATCTTGGAAAAATATAACAAACCATATTTATTTATACATAGATAGATACGAAAGCTTTCGCCCCTATTGTTCCTTCAATATTCTACCACTACTTTAACAATATCTGTATATTTCACAACATCCTAAAAACGCCGTGCAGGTCATTCAGCTCTCTCAACCCGTACAGGCTGTTTCACAAACAAAAAAAAATTACAAAAATGTAAGCGACATCTGAAATTAACGTAAGTAGGTTTGTAAGTATTATTTTCTTTGTCTCAGTAAATTTAATTAAGTTATATTCATTTTCAATAAACGAAAATAAAACCACTAAATTTATGTTTAAAATTTCTATACATGTATACATTTATAGTTGGATTTATTTCTACTTTACACATACAATTTATAGTTCTTTTATTTAACTGTTTTTTTTTGTTGTTTTTTTTTTTTATTTTTATTCTTATTTTTATTATACAGACCATTTCCTATTTCATTTAAAGACACCCGAAGAAGGTTTAGATTAAAATAAACCGAAACGTAATGAAGAAAAATTACAGTTTCAATCGTTGACCGAAACCCATGAAAAACAACCATAATTGCGAATATAGAGAAAAGATTCTCAGATATAGAACAAAATGGTAATTATAAAATTTCATCCCAGATTCAAACATTTACTACTGATTCTTACAATTCTATGAAACTATATACTACTTTTTTATCAGATGTCGATGTGCCAATTAAGCCATTTCTAGCTGTTTGGGGTTTGATTCTGACAGTGACGAAATACCATTAAGCCATTTACTCCCCACTCCTGAAAAAAAAATTCAAAAATGACCCCAGAGAAGTCAGTTTGATCAAGCTAAAATTTTAAATGAAATAGACTGTACTTTGAGATGGACATAATTGATAGGAATGCGTCTCCCCTTGAATGGTGGAAAACTAATAAAAATGTATTTCCTAACCTAGCTTTGACGGCTGATAAATTTTTATCTACTCCAGCCTCAACAATATTTAGTGAACAGCTATTCTCTGAAGCTGGAAATGTATTTGAATCCAAAAAGGAATAGATTGCGGTCTCTCCAAGAAGCCCTCAGGGAGAAACAAATATGCTTCGCTTCAACTAAGACTCTCCATAGGCTACTCAAAGCATTAGGCTTCCAATACTGCCAGAACGATAATAGACGATATTTGATGGAACAACAACATATTAATGACCTGAAGCTATCTTTCCTGTAACGTTATATACAAAATGAAAAGTGTGGTGATAGGAAGTTGCCACTGATATTTTTAGATGAGACCTGGATACTCCCTAATGGTACAGTGAGGAAATCATGGCAGATTGGTAGTGTTCAATTAAGCGCAAAAAAGGAAAAGGTGCAAGGTATATTATTGTATAATTGATGCTGCTTCTGCATACCCTGAGACCGAGATGTTTTCCATCTTGATAAAAATGCGTTTCAGGTACACAATTACACATGCTGGTAGCAGTATGGGATTTGTGGAGGGTGCAAGCCTGTTTATTTATTTCAAAATTGAAAACTGGGGATTATCATGTCGAAATGAACTTTGAAAACTTCAAACGTTGGCTTCAGAACCAGTTGCTCCCTCATTTGAAGTTCAAGAGCATAATAGTCCTTGATAATGAGCCTTATCATAGTCGCATATTAAGGCGCGTCCACATTATGCCGAGCGGCATGGTTCGGCTTAGACCGGATGAAAAAGCCGAATTAGTGTGGACGACTCTTTCGGCCTGCCCGTCATGCCGAAAGCCGACCCAAATTGTGCCGAATCAGTACCGAACCATGTCGGTACGGATTAAAGAAAGCCGAACCGAATTAGTACAAATTATGCAGTGTAGACGAGCCGATCGGCTTCTGTTGAACTAAAAATAAAGTAGTTTCGCGGTATTGTTCATTGTAGAAAGTGGTTCATCCTTAATCGAAATCGATTTTTGTGACTGCCATGGAGTGGACAGACGAACAAACCTTGAGTCTCATCGAAATGTACCGTGCCCGTCCCTCCTTGTGGGACAGTTCAAATGCCAACTACAAAAACAAAAACCGGAGACATGATGGTCTCATCGAAATCGCCGTTTCATTTGGAGTCGACAAGCAGGAAATTGAGCGCAAAATAAAAAATTTGCAAAGCCATTTCTTAAGGGAAAGAAAAAAAGAAACGGAAAGCAAGAAGACTGAAAGTGGCGCTGACGAGCCTTACGTAAGCAACTGGTTTGCTTACCGAGCAATGATGTTTCTTGCGGACAAGAATAAGTCCCAAAATTTGGGGGCCGGCTCTACCATGTAGGCGAACTAGGCGACCGCCTAGGGCGCCAACGCCCGAGGGGCGCAAAGCAGGGGAGCCTGGGCGCCCGGGCGTTGCGCCATGAAGCTACAACATTGTTCCTTTTATTCTGAAGCGTACATATCTTTATAACAATATTATTAATATAAATTATTATAAGATAGACAAGATGAATAGAAAGTTTGAGAACTCTAATGAAAGCACCAATGTCATTTTTCCGTTTTCCTATTGCTAAACTCTCGATTTGTATTTATAAATAACTAAGCATTAACATATTTTACTTTGCACTTCAGGTTGTTTTGAATCATGGCTGATAAGAAGAAAAAACTTTCAGGATTCCAAAATCGGAAAAGAAAGGCAGAAGAGGAAAAGTCATTGGCAAAAATTAAAGGCTCACTTCTGAAATCTTTCAGCCATCAAGATAACTCTCCGAGCACGTCAGAGCGGGCTGAACATTTTGGCGATGGGGACCATGAAATCTCAATGGTTTCATTAGAAGACAACAATATTGTGAATGATGCACAAGAAATAAATGAGGTTGAACTATCAACTTCTACATGTAAGCCTAAATTTGAATTACCTTGTCAGAATTGTGAATCCAAAGAAAGCAATGATGTAAATGATATAGGCTTACTTAGTGTAGTTCAAACGGATAGAAACTACCCTGATCCTGCTACTTGGAACTGTCTCGATGATGACTTCCGTCAAGATGTAGTTTAACATGGGCCTACACAAATTACAGACTTAATAAACTTCCCTCTCGATGGTAATCGAAGAAAGTTTTCAGCAGTCCATTATAAAAGGCGATTGGTGAATGGTGAGTGTCTTAATCGAGATTGGCTTCTCTACTCTACGTCAAAGAATTCAGTTTTCTGTTTTTGTTGTGTTCTTTTTCCAACCGATTCCACCGCAAAACGCTCGGCAATGTTCGGTGGTGGTGTCAGTGACTGGAAAAATATTTCAGCTATCTTAGCAAGTCATGAAAGAAGCAGTGAGCATATGTCAAGTTTTCAAAAGTGGAAAGAACTGGAAGTCAGATTGAAGAAAAACAAAACTATTGATGAAGAACATCTGCGAAAAATAAGGGATGAAGAAAAATACTGGCATCAAGTGTTGGAAAGACTGGCACTGGTAAGAGTGCTTGGAACACAAAATCTAGCTTTTCGTGGTTCAAATGAAAAATTGTTTGCATGTGGTAATGGAAACTTTTTAAAATTTGTTGAGTACTTAGCAATGTTTGATCCTATTATGCGTGAGCATGTCCGAAAAATACGTGATAGAGAGACACACACTCATTACTTGGGAAAAAACATCCAGAATGAACTAATACAACTTCTGAGCAATGCCATTCAAGATAAAATTTTGTCTGCAGTAAGTAATGCTAAATATTTTTCGATAGTTCTTGATTGCACACCGGATGTTTCCCACGTAGAACAAATGACAATCATTGTCCGCTTTGTCTCAATATTAAAAGATAAAAAGAGTTGTGAAGTAAGGGAACATTTTTTGGGATTCATTCCTGTTTTGGACACAACTGGGGCTGGTTTGACTGAAGCCACTCTAGAAAAGTTAAAGGACTTGTCACTTCCAATCGAAAATTTACGAGGGCAAGGCTATGACAATGGAAGTAACATGAAAGGGAAGAATGTTGGGCTTCAACGAAGAATTTTGGATATAAATCCTAGAGCTTTTTACGTACCTTGCAGCTCACACACTCTAAATCTTGTGGTAAATGATGCTGCTAAGTGTTGTTTGGGAGCCACTTCTTTCTTTTGCCTCGTCCAATAGCTCTACGTTTTTTTCTCCACATCGACTCAACGTTGGGAGGTGCTGAAGCACCATGTGCCATCTTTGACGCTCAAACCATTGAGTGACACAAGATGGGAGAGCAGAGTCGATGCATTGCTACCTCTTCGTTATCAACTTAGTGAAGTTCACGACGCTCTCATGGACATCGTGGAAAACACTGAGTTAACTGGAGCTAATGGCAATGTATCAAGAGTCGAGGCTGAAGGACTAGCCAAACAAATTGGCAAATTTGACTTTGTAGCATCTCTTGTGATGTGGTACAACATTTTGTACGAAATTAACATCACAAGCAAATTACTCCAGACAAAGGAATTTGACCTATCTGCTGCAACTGAACAGTTGCACCAAACCAAAACGTATCTGGAAAAATCAAGGAGCGATGAGGGTTTTGAAAAGATGCTAGTAGATGCCAGGGAAGTTGCCGAAGATCTTGACATTCCGGCGACATTTGATCAGATCTCGACAGTAACACGTTCCAGGAAAAAGAAGAGACAATTTTCTTACGAGGGGAGAGACGAACCTATTGAAGATCCAAAGCAGAGATTTAAAGTTACATTTTACTTTCCCATCCTGGACACTGCCATCAGCTCAGTGAAAGAGCGATTTAATCAGCTGCAAGAAATAAACTCTAAGTTTGGATTTCTATACCACATTGATGCCTTAGAAGACAAACCAACAAAGTATGTCCAAGAGCAATGCCTTAAACTTGAAAAAGCTCTGGCCACTATCATTTAAAAGATATTGATGCAATGGAACTGTGTGGTGAAGTTCAAGCTATTTCAAGACGAGTGAAAAAACAGTCAACCCCTAAGGACGTCCTCGACTTAATATTAGAAGGTGATATGGAAGAAAATTTCCCGAATTTGTACGTCGCATTGAGGATTCTCCTTACACTACCAGTCTCAGTAGCATCAGGAGAGAGAAGCTTCTCAAAGCTGAAAATCATAAGAAGTTATCTACGGTCATCTATGACTCAAGAGAGATTGGTCGGCCTAGCAACGATTTCTATTGAACAAGAAATTGCACAGAACATTGACCTCAATGGTTTACTAGCAACATTTGCCCGACAAAAAGCCAGAAAAAATTTTTAATCTTCTTCAATTCCTCTATCAGTAAATATTGTAACTTTAACTTTCGAGTTTTATTGTAAAGAGAGGTAAATATAAATATAATTTTGAATATATATATAAGTTTTCTCATTTCCAATTTCCTATTCTTTGTGGTTGGATGAAAGTGGTGGCTGGTATAGTTGTTGGGGGGGGAGGGGGGGGGGGGGGGGCGCCAAGCAATGTCTCGCCTAGGGCGCCAAAATGTCTTGAGCCGGCCCTTTGGGACCCAAAGAACAGTGGATAATGTCGATGTAAGTTTGAATTTTCATTCTTGGAATATTATTTTAAATTCCTGGTCTGTGGGTATGGGTAAACGTGAAATTCCGTGATAACGATTGAAAATAATATCTTTATTTTGTGTTTCCGTCTTTACAACTGGATCTTCATTCGGAATCTATTTGACTGGTATCAGTGGTATCAGAATGTATCACTCAAAAAAATGAAGGATAACGTAGAGTTAGTACTTCTTTTCTAACATCTACAGTTTATAGGGTCCGCGCCAAACAGGATGGCATTTTCGTGTTGAGCGTCATCAATCTGGATACACTCTGCCTCTTTTTACCATTCTATGTTGATAGTCGATCGAAAAAGTGTCCAGATTGATGACACTCGTGGCGGACCCTACCGCTGCTACTACACCTAAAGACGAAATAAACTAAATGAATTTGGGAGGTCAATTCTATTTTCTAACTCAAGTTCGTTTATAGTGGGTGGATTGTACGGTATATTTTATTGTTATTACATTATTCGTTTAAGGACATTATTCATGTGTTGTCGTGTTGCAAACTCACTTCACCCCGGGGGTAAACCGGTTGCCTGATGTTGTACACCGGACAGCCAAAATGTTGCGGGACAGCCAAAAATACAGCCAAATTGGCCACCGACACAGCCAAAAACAGCCATGGACAGCCACAGACAGCCACGGACAGCCACTGACAGCCAACTGGATAACCACGGACAGCTAAGGACAGCCACGGACAGCTAAGGACAGCCACGGCCAGCCAAATGGACAGCCACGAGGACAGATAGGTGTCTATACTTACACAAACTAGTTAAACTGCATTCTAGAGTAAAATTTTTATTTCAGCACAAATTTACATAACGTACATCTTAAATTTGATTCACAACATGCTCTGGGAATGAGTACTAATCCCTGTTTCTCCCTTGCTGTTGGAAAGTGGGTCCTGGTAATATAGTAATAGAAATAAAACTTGCCTCATCTATGTCTTCCATTTCCGGTCAGATAAAATGGACTAAATATAAAATTATCTTTTAAAGTATTTCCCGCTTCACCCTGTGGAGAGACAAAATATTCTGCAAATTCATCTCTTATAGCTTGAGCAGAAGCAGTACTCTTTCTGGGAACTCGAGGGAAGTTACGTCGTTGAGAAGCACATGTATCTTACCTCTACATTCCAGGAGTAAATGTCACATCTTGCATAGATTCACTATCGAACATTCCAACGGGGGTATAGATAGATCTTGAGGAGCTTTTTCGCAGATAGTTATGTAGGAAGAGAGCAGCCATCGTCACTTTTGCAGCTTTATCAGGCTGCAATTCCATGGGAGACCGGAATACATGAAATTTGGTAGACAGGGCTCAAAATGCGTTTTCTGAAACTCTGCGAGCTCTGCTCAGTCTGTAGCCTAATATCCTTTTTTAGATCCTTTTCCATGTAACCCAGAGTATGGTTTCATAATATTTGTAGACAGAGGGAACCCATCGTTCGCAACTATAACATACGGAATTAGGGTGGTTCTCCCTGGTAGTGCCCGTGAAGAAGGAAAACGTAGAGAGTTTTGCTCAAGTCCTTTCTTAAAAAATGTATTGCTGAAGACATCACCATCGGGAATTCTTCCTTGGCATCCCACATTCACGTAGATGAAACTATAATTTGCATCCACAACTGCCAGCAAAAAATAAGATTTGTAGTTAAAGAATTCCGAACCTGAATGATTCGGAGCTTTCGCATTGATATGTTTGCCGTCTATAGCGCCGACACAGTTCGGAAAGTTCCATTTTTCTTCAAATTGTCCAGCTATTGCTTCCCACTCTTCTTCACTTTGAGGCATCTGAAAAAAGTGACAATTTTATTTTCAGGGTCCAGTACCCCATTATGGAGAGGAAAACAGTCAAGATGGCAGCATTATGGACAGAGATGGGGATCAAAATGAAATTCTTGTTCATCTCGAAAGTTCAGAAGAGCCATAGGAATCTACGTCTTGCCCTTCAACTCTTCCAAAAAAGCCCAAAACTAAATTGTTCAAATCGCCAAAAGTATTGAAGACTACTCTTGATCGGCTAACGTACCAGTCGTTGATGAAGCGGTTAATCATATGAGATCCATTCAGTCAAGAAGAGTGGACAACAGAGACGAATATTCTTTGTATGGCGAACAGATAGCCATAAAGCTACGCAGGCTTGCTTCAGCGCGAACCCGATTTGTAGTGCAGAATGCCATCAACAATATACTCTTTGAGGCAGAAACAGGGTTATATGGCCATCACCATGCACCAACCGGAGCTGCGTACGGAAATCTGATACCTTCCCCGCCAAATATGTCAGGTTCATTTTTTCCCATCTCGTATCATTTGCCAACCGGTATGACAGTGAACCAGAAAAACCCACCGATGCTCCCGCCGTCATATTCACAGTCACCGTCAACCACTGTTTGTTCCCAATCCCCGTCCCCGGCATTTATGACCTCTGAGAACTTCTTGGAACTTTAATAATAAGAACAAATCTACATACAAAGGTTCTGGGCTATTACTTATTCTGAATTTTATGATTACTTTGCAAGAGTTTGCTTTTATTTGTTCATCATACTTTTAATTCCATTTTACCAATAAAAGTTACTATTTTTAATTTAGAATAAAGTTTTATTTTTTCTTACCTTGATGTAATCTTGAAGGGCTTTGACCAGGGCGTCACAAACTTCTGGCAGGAAACAAGAAATAGCTTGTTTGGATATTATCATACTGTACATCAGCGAATGGAATGAACCACCAGTCGCAATGAAGCGTATAGTGACGGCGAGACGTTCACTTGCTGGAATAGCTTCTCTGAGGGAGGTATTTTTTAGATATTTTGGGTTCAATCATCCTCAGAAGGATCACAAAATCAGTTCTATTCATCCTGAAGAAGTTGCTGAATCCCACATCATTTCTTTATTCAAGATTTAGCTCATCAGCCTCATCAAGAAGTAAGTCTTTCATAAACACGCTGGTCCTGTAGTTTTTTCGGCCATTGCGAAGGCTGGGACGAATCCAAAATCTTCGAGGCCGACGACGTCGGTTCTAACAAGTAACAACTCCGATAATAACTGCAGCAGCTGCAACCTAAAACGCATCTTCATCATCGATGATCATTGTACGAATCACTCTCACTGCTTTTTCACAACTGCGCGGTACCGCAACAATTCGGGACGTCTACACTGCACAATCAATGTGGACGTCGTGCCGACCGGAATCGGCCGAACCGAATGTGTGCCGCCTGGCATAGGCCGACCGGGTTGATTCGGCATAATGTGGACGCGCCTTTAGACAAGATGTCCACAAAATCTTCGAATAGAATTGAAATGCAGAAGGGCTGCATGAAAGCATATCTCATATAGTGAGACCTGCACAAAAAATGTTTTATGGGCTCTTATTGACCAGCAACCAAAGCCACCGAAAAGGTATGCAATAGATGGTTTGATTACAGAACAAGATCATGAAGTTCTTCGCTTGCCTCCCTACCATTGTGAGTATAGTACTACTGAGATGGATTGGAGTCAAGCAAGGAGGTTTTATGACAAACATATTCTGCAAAGGATGTATTGAAGACCTGGGAAATTGCTCTAGAATCTGTCACCCAAGAGCAATGGACAAATTATGCGGAGCACATCCACAAAATTATTACGGCAGATTGGGAGAAAGAAAGGCGAACTCTAGCAAATCGTCAACCATTTATCATCCATGTGGATGGTGATAGTGAGGACAGTGTATAATGCGAGGAGTTTGAAGGAAAACCATCTCCAGTGTTGTGTATTTGTTTCGTTTTTGGAGAGTGGATGGAACTGTGAAAGGACACGAGTTTGTAACTATTCTCTTTGCAGGTGCACTAATATTCTCTATCCTAGATGATAACTTTGGAATTTCTAGCTTACTATGTTTGTCTCAGATTTGTAGAAACTTTATCTCCAAGACTATCCTATTAAGCAAAAGTACCTTAAAAACTCACCTTTTTTTGTACTCTTAAGGCTGGTCCAAACGCTACGTTCTTCACAATGTTTTGTCTGTGCAGTTCAAAACGTTGCAGGCAAAACGTAGCGTGTGGATAGGAAAACGGTGCATTTTTGAGAACTGCGCGGAGACGGTACAGTTGCAGCGATAACTGAGCGAAAGAGCATAGTTATCCATGAACTGCGCAGACAAGTCGGTGCGCGTAGACGTTGGCTCCGTTTTCCAATACATTGTGTTCGCTTAAACTAACTGAAATGGCAGACTTGCGACAATGTTCCAGGGAGTTTCTAACTCAATTTACTGAATTATATAAGAATTACCCATGTCTCTGGCGTATTAAATCCAAAGAATATAGAGAGACAAAAAGAACCAGGCATATGAGGTTTTGGTGAAAACATTCAAAGAAATCGATGCTACCGCCGATAGAGAGACTGTTGTAAAAAAGATAAATTCTTTGAGGAGTGTGTACAGAAAAGAGTTGGCAACGATAAATAAATCTTTCCGATCTGGGGCTGGCGAATAGGATATATACAAGCCGTCTCTGTGGTATTTCGATTTGTTAAACTTTTTAAACGATCAGGAAACACCAAGAAGTAGTAGGAATACCATGAATGAGGATGAAGATTCAACAATTGGTGAAGCACCAGGACAAGAGGTAAAGAATGAATAAAATAAATAAACAGTATTTCCTTTGAGAATAAACACTTTATTTTAATACTTTGATTACACAGTTAATAATTATTTAATGTTACAAATTTATCTTGCCAAGACACAGACCCTTCGTTATTAAAGTAATCTTTGAATTTGTCTCTAACTACGATTGCACTATTCAAAATTTGGCCTCTTGTTCCACGCTGAAGGTCGTGCAATAGTTTAGGGTCACATCTTTCACCTAATTCAACAGTACATTCAAAAATATTTTCTCGATCCAAGCGTTCAGGAGGTATATATTTTTGAGGGGATCTTCAACGTAAAAAGTTATGCAAGGCGCAACAAGCAAGAACTACATGATCGATATTATCCACCTTCAAGTTAATACTTGTGTGAAAAATGCGGAATCGTGAGGATAAAATGTGTTTTCAACAACACGCCTCGCCCTTGATAGGCGATAATTGAAAATTCTTCGCTCATTTGTTAATGTTTCTTGCCGATACGGAAATTCTGAATGCATAGCAAAGGCTTCATCTCCAATAAAAACATATCCTAGAACTCTATTTGAATTTGCAGTACACCGGGGCTGTGGAATATTCAATTCATTGTTAATGAGCTTTTCATAAAATTTGGTGTTATTTATGACACCACTGTTACGTCCGGGTCGGGTACGAAATAATAGGCGTTACACTTGTCACCACGAGATATAATTATCATAAATTAACAGCCGATTCCTCATGGCCGACAACACCGGTCCGTCACCATCACCGACCCATTCCAAACTCCCTGACATTTGGTGCCAGTGTTGCCAGCCTTACATCAAACACAAAACACATATATTACACGCCCCTTTCTTTAAAAAAAAAAGGAAAATAAAAAATGAACTTCGACTTAACTCAATTGACAATTCCCACTATTCATAGTTCAGCCTGTCTGGTGGCTTTATAACACGACCACTTCTTGTGGTTTGTCTAGATGGGTTAAAGTCAATGCTGGGACTGATAGATAATTTATCAGAACAATCAGTCCCAGCTGAAGACTTAACTACATCTTTACAAAGACTTAATCTATCAAGGCTTCTAGGTCTCAGAAGCGAACGCCGAGGTGTAGGCGACTTCTCTTCCAGATAACTTGTGTCATTTATCAGATCTAATCTATCAGAAATCCTTTTACCCTCATCTGCGGCCAAAGATGCAGATGGAATATAATTGGAGGACATATTATCTCGTAGAGGTCTCAGGAAATGTCTGTTTCTTCTATAGAGCCCATCATTTACATTAACAATATAATCGTTATTATCTCCTGTACCAACAATAATACCAGGTTGCCATTCCCGATTTCTCTTCTGGACTAATACCCTCTGATTAGCAGACAATACCGGTAAGGGTTTTGCCGAACGATTGTAGTATTCAGCCTGACGGGCTTGACTGTGCCGGAGTTTATTCTCTATTCCAGCAGTGGGATATTTAGGTTGAAGGAATGCCCTACTAACTGGAAGTAAGGTGCGAAGCTTACGCCCCATTAACAAGTCACAAGGAGCTGGCAAATCTGATTTTGGAGTTATGTTATAATTCAGAACGGCCAGGAAAAGATCGTTACCCAGTTCTGTTGTTTTAGATAATAAAGATTTGACTGTTTGAATATGCCTCTCAACTAACCCATTAGATTTGGGGTAATGAGGGCTAGAAGTAGTGTGCTTAATGCAATATTGTGACACAAAGTTGGAAAATTCTCGCGAGTCAAATGGCGGACCATTATTTGAAACTATTTCCCAGGGCAACCCCTGTACAGCAAAAATATTTTTCAGGGTGCTGATAACAGTAGAACCAGTTTTGTTGTTCAATTTATTGACAATAACAAATTTACTGTAATAGTCGGTTACAATTATGAAATCCTGAGATTTAAACGAGTTAAAATCAATTCCAATCTTTTCCCAGGGCAGCCCCGGTACTTCATGCGGGGTCAAAGGTTCTTTTTGATTGCTTCTAGAGTAGATCTGACAATTTTGACAGCTAAGGACCATTTGTTCTATATCTGAAGAGATGCCAGGCCAGTAAATACATTCGTGAGCCAGTTTTTTACAAGAAACCACACCTTGGTGGGCTTTGTGTATGAGATTAAGAAATTCGCCTCTTAGGGACAAAGGGATTAATAATCGACATTTGTAAAATAGTAAGTTATTGTGTAAGTATATCTCATCACGAATGGACCAATATTTCTTAACTTCAGAATCTACATTACATTTGTGTAATGGCCAACCATTTAAAACATAGACTTTAATTTGTTTTAAAGCAAAATCATTACCAATTTCATTGTTTAGGCGTTCCTCATTGTCTGGTGAGGTAGCTAGTACTGAATAAACTTTTAAATTTGTCTCAAGATCAGAAGTATCTAGTGTGTATGAGCCTGGATCTCGACTCAATGTGTCAGCTACCAGCATTTGCTTGCCAGGCACACATACAAGTTCAAAACTGTACCTAAGCAGTCTAATAGCGAGTCTTTGTAGCCTAGGAAACAAATCATCTAAAGGTTTCTTTATTAGACCTAAAAGAGGTCTGTGATCGGTTTCAATTCTAATATGCCTTCCAAAAATGTAATAGTGGAACCTCTCACAACCAAATACCAGTGCTAGCATTTCTTTTTCTATGTGATTATATCTTTGTTGAGTCGAGGTCAAGGATACACTAGCGAATTCAATAGGATGGCCATTTTGAGATATGAAGGCTCCCAAACCATATGGGCTAGCGTCCACTGACAAAACTAAGGGCTTACTATTATCAAAATATGATAATATAGGGGTATTTATAACTAAACTTTTTAGTTTAGAAAAACATTGGTCCTCATTCTTTGCCCAAACCCATTCGTTATTTTTACTTAATAATTTCCTCAATGTACTAGTTTCTGGTGATAAGTTTGGAATAAATTTAGCTAAGTACACAATCATGCCTAAGAATCTTTGAAGTTCTGTTTTATTCTTGGGTTTTGACATGTCCATTATTGCCTTAGTTTTGTCAGGATCTACAGTTACCCCATTTGGACTCAAAACATGTCCTAAAAATTTCACCGATTGAACACATATTTTGGATTTTTCTAAATTTAATGTAAGACCACTTTGAGAAATCCTTCTAAGCACATTGTCAAGATTTTGATTATGTGTTTCTAAAGTGTTCCCGTATACCAGAATATCATCAAAATAATATAAAACTCCGCAAGCACCTTCAAGAATATCATGGATTAACCTTTGAAAAATCTCCGGAGCAGAACAGATACCATAAGGTAACCTAAGATATCTATATCTTCCCAAGGAGTTGTCATAGTGCACATCTTAGAACTTTCAATATCTAGAGGTATTTGCAAAAAAGCCTGGGAGGCATCTAGTAAGCTGAAGTATTTCGCCCCCTTAAGTTCACTAAACAGGATTTCTGTTGTGGGTATCTCAAAAAATTCTCTTTTAATAAATACATTTAAGGCCCGGGTATCTAAAACAACCCGAATATCCCCATTAGCCTTAGGCACAATAACTAATGGATGGACCCAGTCTGTTGGTTCGTTAACAGGAACAATAATTTGGTCACGAACCATTTCATCTAGCTTATGTTTAACCCTGTCCCGCAATGAAATGGGTATTTTCCGAGTTGCTGCAACTTGGGGAACAGCATTATCTTTAAGCACGATTTTACAAGTTTTAGATACCTTGCCTATACCTGAAAAATTATGATCATACTTTTTGACAATATTATTGGCACTGAAAAATTTGTCATTATCTGAACTGGGCACACAAATGTTGTGCACGTTCCACCCAGTATTACTATTGTGACCCTTAAGGGAGTTAGAGTTTGGAAAATGAACAATCGTGAAGTCACTTGCAGCTTGGAGACCCAAAATTGAACAAGCAATAACAGAATCTAAAATGTAAAATACTAAATCTATACATTTTCCGTTATATTCACAAGGTAGGGTTATTTTCCCCTTAATGTTGATATTGTGCCCAGAGTAAGAAAACAGCCCTGTCAGGCTATGTTCTATCTCATGGCTTGAGACACCTGTTTTCAAAAAGTCATTATAATTTAAAATATTAACTTGACTACCAGTATCTATTTTCAATAACACTTGGGTGTCAAAAACTTTAACAGTCTCAAACCAACCAAAAGTATTGTAGGTCGCATGAACAACTGCCTTTTCATGAACACTAGCCTCAAAAATACCCCACACCATAGAATTACTGTCACTAGCAGAGTCTTCATTATAACAATAATCACTAGATTCAGCGCCAACATCACCCGTATTGTCAAGATCATCAGACACTTCATTAACCCCCTGTACAAGTCTCACTCTACACTGTTTACGGTAATGCCCCTTGAGGTTACATCTACTACAATACCTATTGATTGCCATGCATTTACCTGGTTGATGTTCATACCCACAGCGCGTGCAAGAGCTTGCTTCACAGTGAGAATACCTTTGCGAGTTACTGCCCTCCCCACGATCAGCCCTTGTTGGTTGCTGGGAGTTTCTCGATGATGCTGGCATCGCCCTGCCTGGAAAATACTTCTGCTTTGCAATACCTTGTACAGCTAGAGCTTGTTCCCTGGATATTTTCTTCTGAGTGGCCATACTGGACTCCAATGATCTGCATATCTGAACAGCTTCAGGTAACTTCAGATTTGGGGTTTGTAACAGTTTCTCTTGGATGCGTAAATCTGACACCCCTAGTACGATTCGATCTCTGATCAAGATATCAGTCAATGTACTGAACTCGCAGGTTGATGCTAAACTCTTGAGTTCAGTTACAAATTGGTCAATGGACTCACCTGGAAGCTGGTTTCTTTGGAAAAACTTAGTGTTCAAAAACTTCATTTTTTATGGGATCGCAGTATTCGTCGAACTTCTGAATAACCGTTTGGAGGAGAGTTCTATCCTCGTCACTAGCATATTCAAATGTGTTATATATCATAAGGCCTTCGTCACCCAAGAAGTTGAGCAACAATGCAATTTTAATGTCGTCGGCTTTATTTGATTTTCCACTTGCCAATAGGTACAGGTTAAATTTTTGCTTCCATAGTTTCCATGTAGCTGCTATATTACCGTTAAATGATAAAACTTCTGGAGTTCTGCAATTTTCAGCCATCGTAGCTCTACACTTGCACAGGAGCACAGATACAAAACGTCAAAACAAAAACACACGATGTGAGCGCCACAAAGTGTTAGGTTACGTTCAATGCCAAAGCCACAGAATGCTGCTATACACAAAACAGCTGGTCACGTTACACCTGAACAGATGATCCTGTTGCTGGTTGCTGTGATCTGTGACTGTGATTTCAACGTCACGCCGTCAAGGTCACTTAACCTTCAAGCCGCCGAATCGCGTAGGTACTTCCCTTTTTAGATGCTAATCATCTCGTAGCGCACTTTACCGCTGTCACCATGTTACGTCCGGGTCGGGTACGAAATAATAGGCGTTACACTTGTCACCACGAGATATAATTATCATAAATTAACAGCCGATTCCTCACGGCCCACAACACCGGTCCGTCACCATCACCGACCCATTCCAAACTCCCTGACATTTGGTGCCAGTGTTGCCAGCCTTACATCAAACACAAAACACATATATTACAACCACCATCTGACATCCTGCCGTTTGTGCCTACATCACAGTATAAAAATTCACAATTCGCATTAGCTATTGCCATAAGAACAATATTGTGCGTTTTTTTGTAATTGAAGTAATAGGACCCGCTTCCTTTAGGTGGCACTATCCTAGCATGTTTACCATCAATTGACCCTAAACAATGAGGGAACTGCCATTTTCTTTCAAATTCAGTTGCCACTTTCAGCCATTCCTCTTCACCCTTGGGAAACTGAAACAAAAAATTAAACAAAATAAAATAAAAATATCTGCCGTAAACATGGGCTACTTTGGCCCTAACGTCCCTCTTTTGCCCAAATGAAAACAAAACAAAATCGTACTCTATAAACATATTTGTGACTGTATTTTCTTCCGGCTCATTCCGCTAGGTAGCCGCACTATACAGGCTGTCTGATAAGTCCAGTGGTTCCTTTGCTGTTCACTAGAAAACAGCACCTATAATTGTTTGACTAGTGAAACCACGTGCAGTCTTTACCTCCCAAACTTTTTTACAAAAAACGTGTTTCTGGTTGAACAAATCTGGTAAGTGCCCCCTATTAAACACTTTTCCTTTCTTTAAGCCGTACTGTAGTTCCAACACTGTTAAACTCAACAAGTTTTTTTATTTTCATGTGTTTTTAAATCACACCCGATAATCTATGAAAAACGTCCTACTTTGGCCCAACCTTTTTTTGGGCCAAAACCCATAATATTAAGTTATGAATTGCTATAAAATTTTATTTTCGTATTTATATTGCGTATTCTCATTATCAGCTTGTTCAGAATGCTGTAAAATACTTCCTGGAGTCACAATGTACAGTGGCTATAGCAACGAACAACTTCTAACTTGTCTAGAAGCAATCAGATCTGGTGATATGACGCAAAGGCAGGCTGCTGATCATTTCAAGATACCCCTATAAAAAACAAGTTGAAAAATTTGTTTTCAAGTTCACCAGGACGTCCAGCAGTTTTGTCGCAATAAGAACTAGCATTCTCGATGGACTAGATTTAAGATTCATCATAAAATCTTATTTGACTAGGCAATGGAAGACTGTGCAGTGTTTTTGTTCCAGGACGTGACTGGGTCAAATCATTTCTAAAGAGACACCCTCAACTGACTGTCAAGTTTTCGTCGAAAATCAAAAGAAATCGTACTCAGATTCATGAACAAATCATCACAGACTACATTGAAAGTCTGAAAGAGGTGGTCAAAGATGTTTCACCTGATAACATCTGATAACATTCATAATTGTGACGAAACTTGATAACATTTGATAATATAATCTTCGTTGAAGAATCTGCTCTAGTCAATATCCAAGTTCTTCTTTGTCCATACCATTTGTATCATGCTTTTAATGCCAAAAATTGACTTGGGCCAAAGTTACCCTAACCGCAGGATAACATTGGCCCAAAATTTAAAAAAAATATATTAATTCAAAAAACGTTTTGTAAGTAAAAAAAGGATTACTAATTAGAATGTAAGATATTATAGTTGTAAAAAAGGTTATCAGAACTTCTGGGCAGTGAAAACAACAGTTTCTAGAGAAAAGTACATACAATAATTACTGAAAAGTGGGCCAAAGTAGCCCGCGTTTACGGTACTTAAAATTACGATCAAAATAACAATTAAATAGATAAATAGTTCTCAGATCTTTTTAGCTTGAGGAAGATGCAGATGACACTGATGCTGACGCTGGACCCAGTGAAGCGCCCACTACACCTGTTTCTGAACCATCAACCCCCAGCTGTGCCAGAGAATCAGTGTCCCGCAATACTTCAAGATCACAGTCTTCAGCTCGCAAGAGAAAGGCAATTCCAAAAGATTATGGTACAGCCGAAGTTATGTCGTTGGTAGGAAAAAAATTGGACTCATTACAGACAGAGGATGCTTTCCAGGTATTTGAAGAATATGTGGCCAATAAACTTAGAAACGTCCATAGCCAACAGAATACGTTCGCTCAGAAACTAATTTCCGACATTTTATTCGAAGCGGAAATGGGTTCCCTAACCAGAAATTGCCAAATCGTTGATATGAGTAGCCGGCGACAAGATTGTTTCGGCTTGGCGAATGAACAGAATGCGTGTCAACAAACTATGCATAGGGTACTAAATACTGTTTTTCCACAAATTGGACAATACCACCCTTTTTCGCAGCCTATGTCACGCCACTACGTCCATGAACAGCCTACAAACACTCAAGAGTATCAAATAATTGGACAAATGCAGCAAGTTTCATCACACATCATCCCGCAGCAAGGCGAACAAGCTGAACAAGCACAAAACCAACGCTTCATTCCGCAACAAGCTGGAGAGACGCATCAAATATCAAATCAAACTGACACACCCTCCGAAGATACATCTCATTACGACCGTTCTTCCACTGCAAAATTCTTCACAACATTTCAAGCAAACTGAAGTCTAGAGTACATACATTATTAATTACTTGATCACCTACTTACATTCTGTGAATCATTAATATGTTTTAAAAATATTTTTGTTTATTTTGGTTCATTTAAGCTCTCATTTCAAGAATATAAATATCTACTTATTTATATAAAAACTCTATTATTATACAACTTACCTTCAAGTATTCATTTTTCAGCACATTATAGATAGCTCTACAATTTTCGGGAATAATTTCACTTAATGATTGCTTGGATATAATCGTTGTGTATTCTAGGTCCTTATAGCTTCTGCCAGTTGCTAAAAATCTTAAAGTTGCTGTCAGCCTTTCATGTGGTGATATTGCTGCTCTCATACAAGTATCTTCTTTAAGAATATACGGTTTCACTAATTCCAACAAATGGGTGTATGTGTCTACATCCATTCTCAGATAGTTTAGCCAATCATTAGGTTCATCACGTAATTCACGTAGTAGTTTAATGTGGGAAAAGTGCTGTCTTCTTAACAGCCATTTCCTCGTCCACTTTGAACGCCGGATACTTTTTAAATGTTCAATTTGCTTCCTCCTCTTCACAAGACAACATGCAAAAATTGACCAGTAGTACCTGCTCCATGATTGATGTCAACAAGACTGCGTAAAAATGAATACAAAATGACACCATGTGGACGCTCTATTTTTGCAACGCTTTCATTCGGTTTTAAGACTGCACAGACAAAACGTTGTGAAAAACGTAGCGTTTGGACTAGCCCTTACAGAAATATTTTGTACAGATCTAACTATCAATTATTATATTTCAGAGGATATCCATTCAACCAACCTGCATACTGGGTTACGTTGCACTGATGATGGTCAATAAACTAGAAACACATATTTTATATTGTTGCAGGTAAAACGATAGATTCTGGGCAGGTCGACGCAAGCTGATCAGTTAACAACCTTATTACTCGTATATTAATTTTACTCCATCTACTTTATACTCTTCTCGAATTGTACGTTGTACGTTTTAACCAATAAATATCCCACTAGTGATGCAAGCTATTCATTGAATCGTCCTTACCGCTAAATATAGAAGTATTCAGGGTTTTTTAATTCATTATTTTTGAGGCCTAAAGATTTTCTAAATTCTCAAGATGTTGAAGCTATTCTTAAAAATTTAAGTAATAAAGCTATCCATACTAAAAAAATAGTTAAAAGTTTTTAACATGGCCTATAATAGCTTTTATCAAGTGGATGTATCAAGCTGCACGCCTCACTCTCTAGTGACCAAACGACATCTCTTTTCATGAAAATTACTATTTGATTGTATGTATCACGAGTTAAGACTGTATTTTAAAAATAATGAGTTTTATCCAGGGGGTAAAATAAAAACGTGACATATCAAAGTTGTCTTTTTTAAATGGAACACCCTATACATTATTGGATATTTGGATTCCTGGGTCAATTCTAGTGTGACTTTATGTATCATGCATGGTTAGAATTGACCAAGGAATCCAAATATCCAATAATATAAATAGGGAGTTGCATTTAAAAAAAACAGACAACTTTATTCTGTCACGCTTCTATTAAACAATCTCTATAAAAACACATTATTTTTAAAATGTAGTCCAATTCGTCATACATAGACTCACTTAGTTATTTTCCTAAAAAGAGCCATCGTTTCGTCACTCGAACTCGACTTGGAAAATCCTGATGCAGTAATGGGTACAAAATTAAGGAAGTATGTAGCAACAGTCTGTCAGTTATTCAATATGACTGAAAATGAAAACGATTGGCTTGCGAAACACTTGAGGCATGACATAAATGTTCACAGGGAGTTTTACAGGTTGCATGAAAGCGCCATTGAATTAACCAAAATAAGCAGAATCCTTATAGCTGTCGACCAAGGTGAAGCGCATAAATATGCTGGCAAGCCAATAGCACAAATACAGATTGAAGGTAGATTTTAATTTTTTCACCAATAGGTAAAGCCTACTGTAATTTAAATTTGGGCTGATACCTCTTTTAGCCTTTTTTATCTCAAGTTATGTTACTAATTTCCTTGAGTCCATCCGTCTGTCATCTCTCTATTAAACTGTGTGAACTTACTGGAATTTACACAATAGAATGATACTTTTTGCTAGTTTCCGAAAAACAATCTCTTGGTGCAATTGACAAAAGCAAAAAAAATAAAAAAATGCTATAACTTCTGGGAAGTGTGTTTGGGCGAGAGGGAAAGAAACATAAAAGAGCACAATAATATTTTTATTTACAAAAGATCTACTAGGACTTTTGCTTCAATATCCTAAAATGTTCCGATACCATGTGATTCAACAAATATTTCATTAGTCATATGCATGTTACGTTGGTAACAAATAAAATTACTTTTTAAAAAATTTTACTTTATTAGACACAAGCTTGTGTCTTCAAAACAAATGTTACAAAGTTACTTATTTCTTAGATACTGACATATCGGAGTCTAACCGGGTTTATGAACATAGGTGTTATGGAAGCTACGGCTTTTATAGTTTTAAAATGCTAACTCAGCATCTGTGTCCTCTAGGGCACCTTAGCTAAACAAAGAGATGCTGTGAGAGCCTGTTTACTTGGGAAGTCGTTATCTTATGCTGACTAAGCGTCTGCTACAACACTGTTGCAAACAAAGAACCATTATGATAGATCAAATTACGTCTATTGCAACAATGTCGCTAACAATAGGGTATCTGTTAAAGGACCATATAACAACTTCCCCCTAATGCAAAAAGTTGTTGCTATACTAAGCGACAACTTTTTCCAAATTCAAAAATAATCAAAAATAATCAAAAATAATAAAAATAATACAATAAGGCTGAAATTGGAAAAAGGTTTACAATAAAACAATAAAATTTGAAAAAGTACAAGAAGGGGTTGCACTGACACAACACTAAACTTCACTTTCTTCTTCGTTATTGGTTTGGAAGCTCGGACGACTTCTGGGGAAGAATTTTGAAAATCGCATAGTTGTGGCTTTTCTTTGTGGACTTGGAGCATCGTCGTCGTCTGGATATATTGGAGCGGAAATACTTAAATGACATGGTTTCCGTCGTCTGCGTTTGCATAAAATGTAAATGATCAAAGCAACAAATAGTAATACCACAGTAGTGTAGGTAAGCCAAGATCTGTGCTTTGAAATAAAGGGCTCATTGACTATTTCATCTAGCAATTTTCCATTTTCATTCAATTTGTGCTGTGCAATTTCTAAATCGTCCATATTAATTTTGTTTAACTTTAAAGGTTTCAATTTTGGAAGTTCTGCCTTTTTAGGATAATTTTCACAGCATTTGTACGGAATTTCTACAGGATGTGTCTTATATGTTATGTTCCTGTAGGTATTCATAAAATATTTTGATCGAACTCTTGTACTGCCAATAAATGCGTTGCATTCAGGTTGTAATCTCAAAACTGAATTTTTCCCAATGGTCTTTGTAATTACTCCTAGACCATTACATTTTATAGTTACTGGAACTGGACTGGTGGTTATAATCAACCAATGATTAGTGGATAATTCTTGAACTTTATAGCCCTCTGCAGCTATTACGGTTGTTTGACAAATTTTAGGCAATGTTGCAGAATAACGTAGCAACTGAGCCTCGCAAACAGCATTGTCATCTATGGGATATGCAAATACATCGGAACACAGCTTAGTTAGCGACGACAAATCTTTGCAGCTTCCTGGATCACGCAGGGATAAGTACAACAATGAGTCATCGCTTTTCGCAATATACCTTTGTGATGTCAACACGACATGGAAAAGGCCAGTTCTATTATCTGGTACAGGCAATGGAAATACTTTATACAATATAAAGGATTCTGGCTCAACAAGAGGTACCTTCAAAGCAAATATAACTTTAGATTCTGTTTGATAAGCTTCTAGCTCTATTATATCTAAATATGTTGACACATGTGAAGGATATAATGGTAAAGGTAAATTGTTCCTTATAAAATTCCTAGACATCTCTTTTAATAAATAAAGCAAGTCTTTTGGGGTAATTATTGATGTATGAATAATACGGAGATGTGCAAATGTAATAGAATTCAAAATATCATTTATATTTTCTTCTAAATAAAGATAACTTTCCATGAGAGACTCGCATAATTCTAATGCGCTTAATTGAGCTTGATGAAATGCCAATGAATCAGAAATATTATAGATTGATGATTGTATACCATCTAAATCGGAATTAAATGTTTGTTCATCTATCATCAATTTTTGAATAGTAGTATTAAAGCTTTTTATAACAGAAGTAGTAACAAATATTTGATTTTTCAAAAGATTTTCCATTTGGTGTTCATCTTGCGTTAACTTGTTAATGCAATTATTATAATATTCTCCGTCATCGGAATCTAAATTTCCGGTGATGGCTTTCCAAAAGGTTCCTATGCCATTAATTAAACCGCGCTTCATTCTGGAAACAGGTTGAGCATCTGCGAAAATAGTTTGAAATTTTTCATTTAAAGAAAGCGATATCTGAGTGAGAAGACTAACGTGTGTATGTACTTGTGCTCTAAATGCTGTCATCCGTAATGTAGGTTGATAAAGAAGATCACTTAATCTTTCTAAAAGCATACCGTTATGGTTCAGTGCGTTTTCTATTAAACTTAAGTCTTTATATACCAATAGTGTCCATTTTTCATTAGAAATTTTCACTGTTGCTTGTTCATGATAGTAGACTCCAATCGTGTTATTCACGGGTTGAATTAGGTGTTGAACCTGGACGTTAGCGATTGCTATCGCTAGCAGGAGGATAATCCTGTAATAAAAGCTACGCGTAAAAATAGGGTTTAAGCCTATCAAAATTTACTTTAGTTTCTTGATTAGTATCAAGATTTAAAAGTTTTGCTGATGTATCATATACTTCAAGAATTTGGAAGGGACCATTAAATTTATTTCGTAACTTTCCAGTAATTTGAGATTCTTTCAACCATACTAAATCACCAACTTTATAGTTGTATTTCGATTCTGATATGTTTTTATCAAAACGTAACTTTGATTTTTCTTTTTCTTGAATAGTTTTATTTCGAGCAAGCTTGTAGTAGTAATCTAACTTATTCCTAAGATCGCGAATATATTTCGTGACTAAAGTTTTCTCATTATAAAGAGTTTCCGGTGGACGACCAGAAGTGTGTCCAAATATTAACTCATACGGTGTAAATCCCGTAGTCTTATTTTGGGTATTGTTATAACAGATGATTGCGTAGGGTAATATACTGAGTGGGTGAGCTTTCGGATTTTCTGTCATGTGTGCGCGTATCATTTCTAATAACGTCGCATTAAATCGTTCCACAGAGCCGTTGCTTTGTGGGTGACCAACACTTGAAAACGTTAACTTGATATCGTAAAGAAAACAAAGATCTCTAAGTAAAGAATTATCAAATTCACGGCCGCTATCGCAATGTATACGCAGCGGTGTACCGAAATGCTGAAAATAAATCATCAGTGCATTTACTACTGATTTAGCAGTTTTGTCATCCAAGTTATAGGCTTGGGAATGTTTAGTTAATTCATCTCGAATAATTAAGGCATAATTTCTTGTTGGGATTTCCAAAATATCAATATTAATTCTTTCAAAAGGAGTTTTTGGGGTTTCAGTGATAACTAAAGGGGTACTAAGATTTTTCCTACATATTTTTACTTTTTGACAAACATCACATGCTCTAATAAATTTCTCAACATCTTTTGTTAATCCAGTCCAATTATACTTGGCTCTGATTCGTCTAATTGTTTCATTAATACCACGGTGTATATTCTTTTTACCACAATGGTATTGTTCTAGTATGATAGGGACTTCATCTGCCTCTGGAGTTTTTGAAATATTTTGGCAAATAACTAATTTTATATCTTCCTCAGAATAAATGAAAGATAACATTTCAAGAATAGGGAGATCTAAGTTATTTTCAACGTATAAAGTTTGTTTAATATCTAAAACACTTTTTGAATTAAATATGGATGTAAAAAGTACACTGTTACATAAATCTGGGTCTGCTGGTAATGGAATTATATAATATTTCCTTCCTTTCACTGTAGCACTATTTGCTATATTAATTTGGTTTGCTGAAAAATCGAGATTTTCCTCAAAAATATCTTGAATAATTTGTTCATGAAGATTTTCCATAAAATTTTGTCGCATAAACGTTAAAATGTGTTTATGTGATTTATCAAGTAACTGTTCAGGTGAAAATTCAATTTTTGAATAATCTATAAGAGATTGGGACTTATATAAGTCAACAAAAGTTTCATATTCATTTTCTAAAATTTTACTTGAAGTTGAAGGTTCTGATTCTGTAGAGGCTAATGTAGCAATGGAATTTTGAGTACTTTCAATTTTGATTCTAGATAATGCATCTGCATTTTTATTAGTTTTTCCTGGCTTGTATACGACTTCAAATTCGTATACCTCTAATTTTAAACGCCAACGGGCTAATCTACTACCGGGATCTTTAACTGAAAATAACCATGTAAGAGGTCTGTGATCAGTAACAAGGGTAAATTTTCTTCCGAATAAATATGGTCTGAAGTGCTTTATCGACCAGACTATTGCTAACATTTCTCTTTCAATTGTAGAGTATCGTGTTTCAGGTTTACTAAGTGTACGTGACGCATACGCTATTGGGAGATCTGGGGCCTTGACTTAAAACTGCACCGATAGCATAAGCTGATGCATCTGTGGTTAACACAAAAGGTTCATTGAAATTAGGATATGATAATATCGGGGCTGTAATTAAAAGGTTCTTTAAGGATTCAAAAGATTTCTTACAATCTTCATCAAAATCAAATACTACATTTTTCTTCAAAAGGATTGTTAAAGGTTTTGCAATTTTTGCGAAGTCTGAAATAAAACGTCTATAATATCCAGCTAATCCTAGAAAAGATTTTACTTCTTTTGGATTTTTAGGTTCTGGGAATTTTTCAATACATTCTATCTTTAAAGGGTTAGGCTTAACGCCATCAGGGGTAATGATGTGACCTAAGTATGCAACTTCTTTTCTTAAAAATTCACATTTGTCTGGTTGAATTTTGAAATTTGATTTTCTAAGTCTTTCAAAAATTTCTTTTAATCTAGAAATATGTTCTAATAAACTGGGAGAGTATATTATTATGTCGTCCATATATACTAAGCATCTTTCATTTTGTATGCCTACTAGTATATTGTCCATTACTCTTTGAAAAGTAGATGGGGCATTTTTTAATCCAAATGGCATTCTGACAAATTCATAATGGCCATTTTCAACTGTAAACGCTGTTTTCGGTATGTCCTCCGGTTCTATTTCAATTTTATGAAAACCTGAGGCTAAATCAAGAGTGGTAAAATATTCACACTTGCCTAGCTGATCTAATAAATCCGAAATGTTTGGAAGGGGGTATTTATCATCAATGGTAACTTGATTAAGTTTTCGAAAATCTATTACCATCCGCCATTTTTGTTTTCCGGAAGCATCAAGCTTCTTTGGTATCAGCCGTATAGGGCTGCTGAAGGGTGAATTCGATTTTTGAATTATACCTTGCTCCAAAAGTTTAGATACTTGATCTTTAACTTCTTGCTTATGGACATACGGATACCTATAAGATTTTGTATAAATGGGTCTTTCGTCTGTAAGTTTGATTGAATGCTTAATTTCATTTGTGAAAGTGAGGTTATCTCCTTCTAAATAGAAAATATCCGAAAAATCTAAACATAAATCGATTAAATACTGTCGTTCTTCTTCATTTAAATGATCAATACGTAAATTATCCAAAACTTGTTGTCTACGATTGTTTTGAGTTTCTTGATCTAATATTTCGTTAAAGTTATTAATATTTTGAATATTAAAGGTCTCAAATGTAAGAGTAGGGAATGTAACTTCTTTAGGTAAGGGATTCGAATTAAGGACTGTAGTCAAAAATTCTCCTTCATTATCAATGTTTACTACACAATTTGGAATAAGGACTCTATCTACTTGACATCCTAAAAGTATAGCTTCAACGTTCTTGAGGCTAGATTTCAATTTTACTACTTTTTCTACACGGGGTTCAATGGATATTGTGTTACTAATTTCAGATACATTTTGAAAATGTGAAGTACTTGGAATATCGGCTTCTTCAAAATTTTGAGTACTGACAACTTCAGAATTTGAATTACTTTCAATCTCAGTATTGGTAACATCAATTTCATAATTTGGAATATCATTAGACTCATAATTTGACAAATTAATATTTTCGGGAATTGGGATGTAATTAGTCTCTAAATTGATATTTTCAGGATCTGGGGTATCAACAAAATTTTGATCATTAGATTGTGATACGTCAAATTCATCTGCTCTATAAAGAGGAAACATCGCGTAATTCGTGGTTAAAATTCGCTGTCTAAGATCTATCTGACATTCGTAATGTTCTAAGAAGTCAGCTCCAAGAATTCCATCGAATTCGATATCTAAATTATGGACATAAACTTTAAGGGGATCATTTTCTGAAACTGGTATAAGTACGGATTCTGAGATTCCTACTCGTTCGGTAGTAATTCCTTGAATAGCAATATTTTCTGGAAATCTGATTCTATATCTTTCACAAAATTTTGGTTTAAAAATACTAATTCCTGCTCCTGTATCTATAAGAAATTTAAAATCACCAGATGAATCTTTCACATAATATAAATTTTTCGAACTAACTGCATTTATGTTTTCTGGATCTAATTCGACTGATTGCCAGTTTTCAGGCTGGGGTTGGAATTGTCTAGGCTCAGGGACTGAACATCGTACTCTATCTGTTTCATATCCTTGAGGGGACCTAAAGGGGGTTTCTCTTTCAAACTGCCATTCCGAAAATCCTAATACTCATCAGTTGCAAAATACTGTTCATTTGAATTGTAATAAGGGTCGGAATAAGGGTTATAATAAGAATTATAATAAGGGTCATAATAAGGGTCTGTACTACTATCTTCAAAGTATTCTGTAGAACTAGTGGCGCTTTGTTCATATTCTTCATAATAATAATCATCTTGATAATAATTATCAAAAAATTGAGGCTGGTTAAAATGATGGGTTTTCTGTGAATTTTGGCTAGGGTATGCAAAATTTCTATTTTGAAAATTATTTGGGTTCCTTTGCATATTGGGATTCGGTCTGATGACTGAAGGTCGATTTTGTTGTTGATTATTGTTAAACTGCGGAGAAAAATTAGATGGTGGTCTCTGCTGTTGACTGAATTGATTTGGCATATTGGTCGCTTGGGGAAAATTTGGCTTATCCCTATAGGCCATAGGGTTTTGGAAATTTGGACGAAACTGTCCATTAAAATTTTGATTCCTAGGGACAAAATTAGAAGTATTTCTAACTTGACACTGTGAAGCAACATGTCCTTTTTTGTGGCATTGTGCACATATAACGGGTCTATTTTGGTTTTGTGCATTAATTTTCTGTTGTCCGAATCGCTGGTTTTCTAAGTAAGACAATTGCAATTCGCGCTTAATGTGCGAGATCGCGGTTATAATGTCGGGTGGATTTCCTGACCTAACAACACAACCGATACGTGGTTCTAGACCAGTCAGCAATGTGTTCAGGGTCATTGTTTCGATAAGAGAGGATTGCGCTTGCTTTTCCTCTCGGCTCAGCTGTTGACGGTTTATTGCCGAATGCATTTTAGCATTATGTGTCTGTAACCTTGACACAAATGTTAATGCTGATTCGCCGGGTAATTGTCTGATTATTTGCAAGTCCGCAATTAACGAAGTTAAATCACGGATGTCACCAAAATGGGTTTCTAGAAGAGCTCGTATCTCTTCCCATGTTTTGGGGTTCCGAGAATTTACCAATTCTGCTGCGCGCCCTTTCAATTTATTTTTGAAATGTAGCGTGACCAAAGCTTTTTGATCACCGACAGCCATTGAATGTGCTGTCCGACAAGCATTAAGGAAAGTACTGAGTAGGATGGGGTTGCCATCGTACTCAGGCACAATCGAAAATATTTCTGATAAGCGATAAGGCTCAATTTCTGGACCAAACTCTTCATTTTGGGCCATTTTGAAGAATTAATCAATAGACAGCCGGAGCGTGACGTCACGTCCGCCATTTTGTTGAGGCAGGTCAGGGATCACTTTCCAAACAAAGGAAGCGTCACTTTGCTGCCGTGCTTTGCAGGTGTATCATTTGTTACCTTTGCGCTTTTGAGTGAATTCCTGGTGTATCTGTGCTACTGAGCGTTTTAATTGACTTTTTTGAACTTATTGTGCATCGAACTTATTATACTGATCCAGAATGGTGATGTGTTTTGCCCCTGATTGCAAACACTACAGTGAGAAACATGGATGCAGGTTCTTTGTATTTCCCAAAGATACACACGACAAGAAAAAGTGGATTTTATTACTTCGGTAAGTGTTTAAATATTGTTGATGCTTTACTATAATTCCCAGTGTTCCTGTATCCCTCATATTTGAATGATTTTTACTATTTGCTATATTAATTTGGTTTGCTGAAAAATCGAGATTTTCCTCAAAAATATCTTGAATAATTTGTTCATGAAGATTTTCCATAAAATTTTGTCGCATAAACGTTAAAATGTGTTTATGTGATTTATCAAGTAACTGTTCAGGTGAAAATTCAATTTTTGAATAATCTATAAGAGATTGGGACTTATATAAGTCAACAAAAGTTTCATATTCATTTTCTAAAATTTTACTTGAAGTTGAAGGTTCTGATTCTGTAGAGGCTAATGTAGCAATGGAATTTTGAGTACTTTCAATTTTGATTCTAGATAATGCATCTGCATTTTTATTAGTTTTTCCTGGCTTGTATACGACTTCAAATTCGTATACCTCTAATTTTAAACGCCAACGGGCTAATCTACTACCGGGATCTTTAACTGAAAATAACCATGTAAGAGGTCTGTGATCAGTAACAAGGGTAAATTTTCTTCCGAATAAATATGGTCTGAAGTGCTTTATCGACCAGACTATTGCTAACATTTCTCTTTCAATTGTAGAGTATCGTGTTTCAGGTTTACTAAGTGTACGTGACGCATACGCTATTGGGAGATCTGGGGCCTTGACTTAAAACTGCACCGATAGCATAAGCTGATGCATCTGTGGTTAACACAAAAGGTTCATTGAAATTAGGATATGATAATATCGGGGCTGTAATTAAAAGGTTCTTTAAGGATTCAAAAGATTTCTTACAATCTTCATCAAAATCAAATACTACATTTTTCTTCAAAAGGATTGTTAAAGGTTTTGCAATTTTTGCGAAGTCTGAAATAAAACGTCTATAATATCCAGCTAATCCTAGAAAAGATTTTACTTCTTTTGGATTTTTAGGTTCTGGGAATTTTTCAATACATTCTATCTTTAAAGGGTTAGGCTTAACGCCATCAGGGGTAATGATGTGACCTAAGTATGCAACTTCTTTTCTTAAAAATTCACATTTGTCTGGTTGAATTTTGAAATTTGATTTTCTAAGTCTTTCAAAAATTTCTTTTAATCTAGAAATATGTTCTAATAAACTGGGAGAGTATATTATTATGTCGTCCATATATACTAAGCATCTTTCATTTTGTATGCCTACTAGTATATTGTCCATTACTCTTTGAAAAGTAGATGGGGCATTTTTTAATCCAAATGGCATTCTGACAAATTCATAATGGCCATTTTCAACTGTAAACGCTGTTTTCGGTATGTCCTCCGGTTCTATTTCAATTTTATGAAAACCTGAGGCTAAATCAAGAGTGGTAAAATATTCACACTTGCCTAGCTGATCTAATAAATCCGAAATGTTTGGAAGGGGGTATTTATCATCAATGGTAACTTGATTAAGTTTTCGAAAATCTATTACCATCCGCCATTTTGGTTTTCCGGAAGCATCAAGCTTCTTTGGTATCAGCCGTATAGGGCTGCTGAAGGGTGAATTCGATTTTTGAATTATACCTTGCTCCAAAAGTTTAGATACTTGATCTTTAACTTCTTGCTTATGGACATACGGATACCTATAAGATTTTGTATAAATGGGTCTTTCGTCTGTAAGTTTGATTGAATGCTTAATTTCATTTGTGAAAGTGAGGTTATCTCCTTCTAAATAGAAAATATCCGAAAAATCTAAACATAAATCGATTAAATACTGTCGTTCTTCTTCATTTAAATGATCAATACGTAAATTATCCAAAACTTGTTGTCTACGATTGTTTTGAGTTTCTTGATCTAATATTTCGTTAAAGTTATTAATATTTTGAATATTAAAGGTCTCAAATGTAAGAGTAGGGAATGTAACTTCTTTAGGTAAGGGATTCGAATTAAGGACTGTAGTCAAAAATTCTCCTTCATTATCAATGTTTACTACACAATTTGGAATAAGGACTCTATCTACTTGACATCCTAAAAGTATAGCTTCAACGTTCTTGAGGCTAGATTTCAATTTTACTACTTTTTCTACACGGGGTTCAATGGATATTGTGTTACTAATTTCAGATACATTTTGAAAATGTGAAGTACTTGGAATATCGGCTTCTTCAAAATTTTGAGTACTGACAACTTCAGAATTTGAATTACTTTCAATCTCAGTATTGGTAACATCAATTTCATAATTTGGAATATCATTAGACTCATAATTTGACAAATTAATATTTTCGGGAATTGGGATGTAATTAGTCTCTAAATTGATATTTTCAGGATCTGGGGTATCAACAAAATTTTGATCATTAGATTGTGATACGTCAAATTCATCTGCTCTATAAAGAGGAAACATCGCGTAATTCGTGGTTAAAATTCGCTGTCTAAGATCTATCTGACATTCGTAATGTTCTAAGAAGTCAGCTCCAAGAATTCCATCGAATTCGATATCTAAATTATGGACATAAACTTTAAGGGGATCATTTTCTGAAACTGGTATAAGTACGGATTCTGAGATTCCTACTCGTTCGGTAGTAATTCCTTGAATAGCAATATTTTCTGGAAATCTGATTCTATATCTTTCACAAAATTTTGGTTTAAAAATACTAATTCCTGCTCCTGTATCTATAAGAAATTTAAAATCACCAGATGAATCTTTCACATAATATAAATTTTTCGAACTAACTGCATTTATGTTTTCTGGATCTAATTCGACTGATTGCCAGTTTTCAGGCTGGGGTTGGAATTGTCTAGGCTCAGGGACTGAACATCGTACTCTATCTGTTTCATATCCTTGAGGGGACCTAAAGGGGGTTTCTCTTTCAAACTGCCATTCCGAAAATCCTAATACTCATCAGTTGCAAAATACTGTTCATTTGAATTGTAATAAGGGTCGGAATAAGGGTTATAATAAGAATTATAATAAGGGTCATAATAAGGGTCTGTACTACTATCTTCAAAGTATTCTGTAGAACTAGTGGCGCTTTGTTCATATTCTTCATAATAATAATCATCTTGATAATAATTATCAAAAAATTGAGGCTGGTTAAAATGATGGGTTTTCTGTGAATTTTGGCTAGGGTATGCAAAATTTCTATTTTGAAAATTATTTGGGTTCCTTTGCATATTGGGATTCGGTCTGATGACTGAAGGTCGATTTTGTTGTTGATTATTGTTAAACTGCGGAGAAAAATTAGATGGTGGTCTCTGCTGTTGACTGAATTGATTTGGCATATTGGTCGCTTGGGGAAAATTTGGCTTATCCCTATAGGCCATAGGGTTTTGGAAATTTGGACGAAACTGTCCATTAAAATTTTGATTCCTAGGGACAAAATTAGAAGTATTTCTAACTTGACACTGTGAAGCAACATGTCCTTTTTTGTGGCATTGTGCACATATAACGGGTCTATTTTGGTTTTGTGCATTAATTTTCTGTTGTCCGAATCGCTGGTTTTCTAAGTAAGACAATTGCAATTCGCGCTTAATGTGCGAGATCGCGGTTATAATGTCGGGTGGATTTCCTGACCTAACAACACAACCGATACGTGGTTCTAGACCAGTCAGCAATGTGTTCAGGGTCATTGTTTCGATAAGAGAGGATTGCGCTTGCTTTTCCTCTCGGCTCAGCTGTTGACGGTTTATTGCCGAATGCATTTTAGCATTATGTGTCTGTAACCTTGACACAAATGTTAATGCTGATTCGCCGGGTAATTGTCTGATTATTTGCAAGTCCGCAATTAACGAAGTTAAATCACGGATGTCACCAAAATGGGTTTCTAGAAGAGCTCGTATCTCTTCCCATGTTTTGGGGTTCCGAGAATTTACCAATTCTGCTGCGCGCCCTTTCAATTTATTTTTGAAATGTAGCGTGACCAAAGCTTTTTGATCACCGACAGCCATTGAATGTGCTGTCCGACAAGCATTAAGGAAAGTACTGAGTAGGATGGGGTTGCCATCGTACTCAGGCACAATCGAAAATATTTCTGATAAGCGATAAGGCTCAATTTCTGGACCAAACTCTTCATTTTGGGCCATTTTGAAGAATTAATCAATAGACAGCCGGAGCGTGACGTCACGTCCGCCATTTTGTTGAGGCAGGTCAGGGATCACTTTCCAAACAAAGGAAGCGTCACTTTGCTGCCGTGCTTTGCAGGTGTATCATTTGTTACCTTTGCGCTTTTGAGTGAATTCCTGGTGTATCTGTGCTACTGAGCGTTTTAATTGACTTTTTTGAACTTATTGTGCATCGAACTTATTATACTGATCCAGAATGGTGATGTGTTTTGCCCCTGATTGCAAACACTACAGTGAGAAACATGGATGCAGGTTCTTTGTATTTCCCAAAGATACACACGACAAGAAAAAGTGGATTTTATTACTTCGGTAAGTGTTTAAACATTGTTGATGCTTTACTATAATTCCCAGTGTTCCTGTATCCCTCATATTTGAATGATTTTTAATGAAAATAAAGACGTATAGCTATACTTTAATGTTTGTATACTTCATGTTTGTGTACATTATGAAGTCAACTTTTGTCATAAAAGGATTAAATAATACCCAATTTTCTTTTTCAGAAGAAAAGACAGAGAGCCCTCTATGCACTCCTTGGTTTGCTCATGCCACTTCAAGGATGGTGACAGGAAAAATGGCCCCACCATTTTTGAGCACAATATATCTAAACGGTTTGAAGATCAACCATCAACGAGTGGGACCAAGCCAAAGAAATTGAAGTGAGTACTTTACTACTTTTCCAATAAGAAGCAAACTTTTCTATAGTAGGATTATTGATCATTACCAGTTACCTCTAGCATTTTTCAATCTATGATTTTTTGCATATATTCATACTTGGGAAAATGCTACAAATGTAGTCAAAATGTTAATTAAAAGTTTCATTCGAGTAGTGTAGTTTTCAGTTATAAAAAGACAATGATTGAGTTGAGTATTTGTTGTTATAGTTTTTTGTGACTACGTCAGGCTAACTTGCATATTATAAACTCCGATTTTGCAGAAAACAACTTCATGAAGTAGTCAGCACTGAGGACAAACAGAATGTTGAAGACAATTCAGAAGCACAGGCTATCGAGGCTCTTCCTGAGGCAGAAATGATGCTTGAAATACCAGCTGAAGAAGGGAGTACCACTCCAAAAGTAACTTTCAATGTATCAGCTAGTACAGAAGCTGAGAATTATTTTTTGAGAAAAGAGCTGCTAGAAGCCACAGAAAAACTAAAAAAGTTATCTGTCAGCTTTTCTTTTGAACACATAAAAAATAGTGATTCAAGAATTAATGCATACACAGGTTTGCCATCATGTGAAATATTCATGTGTTTGTATGGATTGATGGAGGATATTTCTTTAAAATATTATCATGGCTGGACAGTGACTGTCATATCAAAAATTGATCAATTACTACTAACTCTAATGAAATTAAAGTTAAATCTTTTGAATGAAGATTTAGCAGTTAGATTCAATATTTGTAGTAAAACAGTGGCAAATATATTTTTCACGTGGTTATATGCATTACATGAAGTGTTATTTAAAAAATTTATGGACAAAATTCCAAGTAGAAATAAAAATAAATTGTGTATGCCTACATGTTTCAACAATTTCACAAACTGCCGAATCATTCTTGATTGCACAGAAATTTACTGTATCCAGCCTAAAAACATGGAAAAACAAAGAGCAACATATAGTTCATATAAACATAGAAATACTTTGAAAGTTCTTGTTGGGGTAGCTCCAAATGGAGTCATAACTTATGCAAGTGAGCTTTATCCTGGGTCTGTGTCAGATAAAAAAATTGTACGGCATTGTGGAATTTTGGACCAGTTGGAAGCTGGTGATTTGATAATAGCTGACAAAGGCTTTTTAATCAAAGATATGCTGCCACAAGGTGTGCATTTGAATATACCCCCTTTTTTGAGCACCCCCCAGTTCACTCCTGAGCAAGTTATTCAGACACGAACAATTGCGAGGGCAAGAATTCATATTGAACGTGCTATAAGACGGATTAAGCATTATAGAATATTAAGTTTGATCCCTGCAAGCTTAATATCTCATTCGACTGAAATTTTCCAGACATGTGTCGCATTAACAAACCTTCATTGTCCTTTGATAAGGGAGGTTGAAGATTTGTATAAAGAAAAAGACCTTTAACTGTTGTATATTTGTATAATAAAATGTAGGTATTTTGTAACTGTTAAATGTGTATATAGAATATAGATTATTTGTAGAGAGTGTTAGCTACATATTCATATTTATAATATAAAACTTTACAGAATTGTTTCGATGTAGTCAATTTAAATGTGTATAAGTTTGTACTAACTTATTGTTGATATGTACAATTTTATATGTAATGAATGTATTTAAAATAAAAATCAAAAATCAATCATTTTTTTCTTTTATATCTGTCAATCCATCTTTGTCTAAACAAATGACAAACTTTATTGTTAAAATGAAACCACATTTGTTTCCAAAATGCAGCAGATGTAAACAAAATTTACCTATCTACATAATGTTGCTCTTTAGTCAAAGTATTTCATCAAACAACAACATTGTGAGGATATGTAAATGTGGTTTATATCTACTACATGTTGGAAATGAATATCGTCTATATTTGTCATTGTGATTTTCATAGTGTATGAATATGACACTGCAAACTCTAAAATAATTTGGATGCATCAGTCTTTATACCTCTTTATTTCCACATAAAAATGGTATATATACATTTAAATAAAAAGTTTTCAAGATATTAACATTTTTTTCCCAATCTTTATTGGCAGCTATACTGTAGATGAGACTCTCTTGAGGGGTCCATATCACTAAATAACAAAATTTTCTTTTTGTCAACCATAAGTTTCCTTGTATTTGGTGATAGTAAAGATGGTTTTCATTTAATTGGATGATATCATTTTCATCAAAATAAATGATGTATGTCTTATCCTTTAAATCCTCAGCCAAAGATTTTGATTGTCTCAATTTATAAGGGCATTTGACCTCAACAATTGCGTCCTCATTCACTAGACCATCCGGACTGCCTCCTAGAAAACCACAGGTGTCTAGCCATAAGCCAGTCTTTTGGACTTTTAAGTTTTCTTCTGCCTCCAAAAGACTAATACCACTGCTTTCATGTTGCTTGCCCCACTGGATTGCTTTTATCCCATCCAAAGTATAGCTTTCTGAAAAGTAATCAAAATGAAACATTGGCAAATATCACTGCATACTCTATTAAGCTACTGACATATCTCTCTCTTTCAAAACTTCACAGATGCTCAAATAAAGACATTTGTAGCTTAGCAGCAGTTTACTACTATACTGAGAGCTTTCTATGAGAATAGACTCTGCAGGTTTTAATAATAAGCAATAAAGTTGATTATGTATTCTTTTTTGCTCTCTCCAACATACAAGATTTGTTCAAAAAGGATGTATACAATGCTTAAGTGCTGATAATAAATTTACAATAAGAAGTCATCCAATTCATCAGTTAATGTGAATAAAATGATTGTTTACCAAAAAATCTGCATATCCACGTTTCTTTTTTTACAAAAAATTCATCGATTAAATGTCAGTTGAATGTCAATGAGAGTACAGTGGATCAACAACACGCTTTAAGATTATCATCAGACAAAATATAAATGGACTGTTGACCTACCGATGTAAGCAATTAGTTCATCGATGAAAAAAAAAGACATATATCAAATATATGACATGAATAATTTAAGCAAATTTTCAGTAACACAGCTATCAAATTTCAATGTACCTGTTAGTTTCTTGAACAAAGAAGGTGGATATTTGTTCCTGTTGACAGCTGCAAGGATTGCCCCAAAGTTGCTGGATGTGAGCCTATTCTTTCTTGCAACAAGCCACATATCATTTTCTGCTTGACCTGTTGTTTTCAAGGCAACATTTTCTATTTTATGCTGATCCATCTTGAGCTTATCTATAAGATAAGCTTCCTTATCCTGAGCCTTCAGATAGTCCTCAGCAAAAACCAAGGACTCAACATCTAAAATCTCATCCACTACCTTAGGATCATCTTTCAGCAACCAGCAAAACCCTACGGCATTCTTATAAATGCTTAATTTTTGTTTAAATTCATCAACTTTAGAGTCAGGAATGGCATCTGCAACTGAACGATGGTCTTTTACTTTCGGAAACAGCTCTTTGATTGTTTTAACATTGTCACCAACAGGTTTCTTCTTACTCCATTGACAAGATACATCAGTAACAGATATATTTTGGTATCCAAAAATTGCAAGTGCTGCCATGTGGTGACACATGTATTGTCCTCTTGGGCAGGTGCATGTGGCATCCATAATCTCCTTATCAGCATCTAGTTTCAGCTAAAATAAATATACTGCATGTATACTCAGAAAATATGTTATGATATTATGAATAACAGGATAAGGAAGGTATTTAAGAGAAATTACCTCAACCTTGTAAATGCGATCTCTCATGCTAGCATGAACATTTCCTCTTAAGACTAAAAGCTGGCTATCGAAAATCATGTCCGTCACATGGCCAGACTCAACGGCATTTTCTCCACGGCTTATGAGTTTTTCTTCCTCCTTGAAGAAATTAACTATCACCGAAAACCTCAAAACGTGTTTGGATGCCATTCTGAAATACAAAACATAACCTATAAACACCAACTTTTACATTTTGATGAAACGCTACAAGTATTTTTGACAAGTAAAAGTTGAAAAAGTGAATATTATACCTTAATCTATACTTACGTGAAAGAAATTAAGGATATTCTTGATTAAAAACAGAGTTTTCCAGAAAAACACAAGCGCAAATGTAGAAAACCACAGGTAAACAAATTTGTTTGGAAAGTGATCCCTGACCTGCCTCAACACGATGACAGATGTGACGTCACGACTCCTTTTGTCTATTAAATAAATTTTCTTATAACTAAATGCGTGAGTTTATACGCTTGGTATTTCAAAGAAATGCGAATAATAATTATTAAACTGAATCTTATTTTTGCTTTGGTTTCGATACCTACTAATTTCAAAGGAAATTGTATTCAGTACCAGATAATAGATTAAATATTACGAAAATGATAACTTTTATTGCACTTACTGCTTGTGCATCTTCTTCTTTTTTTCTGCGGTTGTGGAGTTCTTCCTTGAGGGATGGGGATCCGCCGATCTAGCGAGGACAGGCCTTGATCTCGATGACTTGCAGACTTTCTCAGCTTCCAGTCGGGAGGTTGCCCTTTTCTCTGCCGGTGCTCGCAGCCGAAGATTCTATTCGCCACGGCCCAACAGTTGAGTCGTTACCGTTCTAGGAGCCTCTGAAGTGGTCCAAGCCTACGGTCTGGGGAAGTCTCGCTCTAGCTCGTTGAGGTATCCCACTTCTGACACCAATTTGTTACGTTGGTAACAAATAAAATTACTTTTTAAAAAATTTTACTTTATTAGACACAAGCTTGTGTCTTCAAAACAAATGTTACAAAGTTACTTATTTCTTAGATACTGACATATCGGAGTCTAACCGGGTTTATGAACATAGGTGTTATGGAAGCTACGGCTTTTATAGTTTTAAAATGCTAACTCAGCATCTGTGTCCTCTAGGGCACCTTAGCTAAACAAAGAGATGCTGTGAGAGCCTGTTTACTTGGGAAGTCGTTATCTTATGCTGACTAAGCGTCTGCTACAACACTGTTGCAAACAAAGAACCATTATGATAGATCAAATTACGTCTATTGCAACAATGTCGCTAACAATAGGGTATCTGTTAAAGGACCATATAACATGCATGTCGAATCAAGACTTTAAAGATTAATCGAATACTTACCTGTATTAAGATTAATCGTAATTTTTCGAGCTTGTCTTCCGATATGATTACGTGGTATCTTATTTATCACATCCATCGATACGTGTTTACAGCAGAGATTCTTTGTCAGCAATCCGACCGGTGCCCGACACAACCGTTGCTTATTCATTCTGCTTTTCGTATCCATCGAGTGAACCGAAAATTGTGCGCGCTTTTTTTCGGGGCCGAAATAAAGTGGCTCCTCATTAATTAATGTGCAACATTAACAATCTGTTACAAGAGTTGGAACATTTCAAAGGCAGATTTGCGAACCTAGCCGGTAAGTTTGAGACAATTTATTATTCTTTAGACAATTTCCATTTCCACTATCCAACTGTCTAACTGAGGGATATCATTTTGACGGATAGCCGTGGGTTGGTCCATTCTATTGTCCTCGGATTCATCTCTACCGTGGGTAGACTATGAAACTCTTTTCAAATACTGTGGAAAATAATTCTGACGGATAGCCTTGGGTTTATCCATTCGATTGGTTTTTGACTTTATCTCTACCGTGGGTAGACTATTTCATAGCCGTGGGCTGCATTTTTGTATGTACACATCTACCTCTTGGCCGTGGACCGTACTACCTTAGGGGTACCTCTTACTCCAAACACTCATGGCTGCCCGTTGTTCCAGCGTCTTCCTCATCGGAGGATGAAGATCCACCTGTCAACTTCCCAGTGCACTCTGGTTTAAAGGAAATTGTGGTTAATTTAGACAGTACTCAAGTGGAACCTTCTTCCTGACCTCCCTCCCCACAACCCGTAGATAACCAAATTCAAGGGGAGGCGCTGCATGATGAAATTGAATCACGTTGGGAATCTCCTTCGAAAAAAGGTGTCAAACAAGATCATAGTGAAATATCCGATTCCTAAAACTAACTCGGCGCTGCCCCCCCCCAAGATTAATGATGAAGTTTGGATTGTTTAAATGACTTGACCAACAAAAAATATTATTTTTTGAGGTCATTACAACATCAAATGGGTCATGGCCTAACGGCTATAAGCGTAATCGTGGATACCTTCATTACGGAAAATCACACCGAAACCCAATTGGCCTGTTTAGCTGACGCAGTATTACTATTTATAAATGTTCATAATGCCTTGTCAAGGTCAATGCTTCGGACACAAAATATTCTACCTCTACTAAATGCCGAGTCACGCAAAATAGGCTTCCTTAGCCAATTGGATTCCTGTTTGTTTGGTGCGAAGTTTGGGGAGGCTGTCAAGAACAAACAAACTTTGAAAAAGACCAGTTATGAGCTGTGGAATAGGTTTTCAATCTCTATCCGTTCGCCAGGACCATCTTCAGCCGGACCATCATCAGCTAGACCATCAACCTCTACTAGACATTATTTCCCCGGCTCCTCTTCATGTAATATTTTCTCTAGATGTTTAAACTACCGGCGAGGAGAGAGGAACACCCGAATGAAAACACAATCTATACAAATCGAAGAACAATGGCAACCGCGACCGCTTCAACAAAAATTACATCTGCACACATATAAAGAAATTCTCAAGCCAAGAATTGTGATATTCTTGTAAATACATACTCACAACAAGAATATCTGTTCTCACTGTAAGAAAGAATATTTTATGAGAAAATTATGAAGAATTTGTATCAAGAATAATATATTTTTGATTTATATATTTATTTTAAAGAAATATGCTCCGAAAGAAAATATAATTTTCTTTGCAACCAAGACTATAATAATTTAATAACAAATATTTCATAATTTCATATGAAGATTACCATTTTTTCCAGCGGTGTCCAGTTTACTTCTATTAAGAATATAGACAGCTTGCAAATGCGAACCTTCATTCACAATATGATAATCTTGGTCTGAAAATGAACGCTGTTTTACAAGCACACCCTATATTTGTATCAAGTAAATCATTTATTTGACGTCTACCAACGTCGGAGTGCGCAGGCGCGCAGCGTGTTACGTGTCAACTCTAACCCCTCCACCCTCTCTACTCAACAGCCTGTTGCCCGTCCGCGTCCGCGCCGCCATTATTTGTTTTTGGATTGTCCCATTCGTCGCCGTATTTAGCACCTTATGAGTAATACCTGCATCCTGGATCCTGCATAATAGCACATCTAGTCAAACTGTTAAATAAATTGCCATTGCCACGTGATACCACCGTCAACCATCGGTCAACGAATCTGCCGGTAGCGCTTGTCCACCGCCATTTGAGTCGCGTCCCAGTTCCCGTCAGTTTCCTTATCACTGGATCTAACCAACCATGAATGAGCTACTAAAAAAATGGGGATGCGAAGACCTGACTCTGGTGTTCCTACCAGCACGTATGTTAAATGTGATTTAAGAAATTTTCTTGCAGATAATGACATAGACGAGAAAAATTTCTACATGTTCATAGAAGAGTTTGAATGCTCAAATCAATACTACTAGATTTCTCATCCAAGAATGTCACAATTTGAGAATAATGTTGAGATACTTGCGTCAAGTTTATGAAATGCTCCAGTTAAGATTGTGAAATGCTTCAGTCAAGATTATGAAATGCTTCGGTCAAGATTACCATATGCTTGATTTAAGATTTTGGTGTTCTTACTTTCAAGAATTTTCCAGTTTTGCATTGAAGATATTTTCTCAATCTAACCCTTATATGGTCAAAGATATCGTATTCTTGCTGTAAGATTAGCATAACTTTGCGCGTATAGGAAGTTATGGTATACTTGAATTAAAGCATCTGTACTTCATCTAAGAAATTATTTTTACGTGTGTGGTACATACAAAATATGCGGGTCGACTATCAAACTACATTTCTGCGTGGCAGGAAATACCAAGCAATAAGGTTGTACTAAGTTGGCTTAAAGGTATCACATTAAAGCTTCTTCGACAGCTTAAGCAGTCACATTACTCTTCAAAAACCTTTTCGGGTGTCGATTTAAGGTTATTTAAGGAATCTATAACAGAGCTCTTGGACATTGGTGTCATTTCAAAATGTGCTTATGATACTGGCGACTTCTTATCGCCATTTTTCCTTGCCACCAAACCTAATGGAAAAAAAGAGGTTTATTTTAAATTTAAAAGCATTGAATAAATATATTGTAACATACTGTATATTATGGTATTCGTGTATTGTGTATTAGTTGTCATGCATGATGTAAAGTCAAAGTGTTAGGTTAGATCTTTGAAGTGTAAACGTCATCGAATCGTCTAGTTTTCTAGAAAGACGGATTGGCATTCTCGAATGTCATCGAATACTCTAGATGGTTCGATGAAGTGTATATAAGGCGCCACGGGTAGCGTGGCAGTTCGGTTCACTTGAGTTCAGTTCTAGTTGAGATAAGGTTAAGAGATACTGTATTGAGTTGTGAAGTAAAACAGTGAAAGTTACGCGAGCAGACAGAAGAAATTCTGCCGGTGCGCCATCTAGTACCCGAAGGTAACGGCAGCCAAAGAGAAACGCTACTAGCAGCAGTAAACTCTTTGGTGGAACGACAAGGCTCGTTCGCTTTTGCCACTAGAGGCACGGATTTTGACGCAAGTAGCGTAAAGCCGATATACGAGGGTTGCTCTATACCTCCGTCAATCCACCAGTACGCAGACAGCTGTTTCACGCTTATTAGCGATCATCAGTGCGCCATAGGTCGATTGACGGAAATAGAGAGCATCAATTTTTCCATGTTTAATAAACATGTGAAAGATGTGCGAGCAGACAGAAGGAATTCTGCCGGTGCGCCATCTAGTACCCGAAGGTAACGGCAACCAAAGAGAAACGCTACTAGCAGCAGTAAACTCTTTGGTGGAACGACAAGGCTCGTTCGCTTTTGCCACTAGAGGCACGGATTTTGAGGCAAGCAGCGTAAAGCCGATATACGAGGGTTGCTCTATACCTCCGTCAATCCACCAGTACGCAGACAGCTATTTCACGCTTATTAGCGATCATCAGTGCACCATAGGTCGATTGACGGAAATAGAGAGCATCAATTTTTCCATGTTTAATAAACATGTGAAAGATGTGCGAGCAGACAGAAGGAATTCTGCCGGTGCGCCATCTAGTACCCGAAGGTAACGGCAACCAAAGAGAAACGCTACTAGCAGCAGTAAACTCTTTGGTGGAACGACAAGGCGAAATGAGTGCATTGATGATACAAGAAATGCGAGCCAGTTTAGAACAAAGTGCAGCCGAAACGAGGAAATGAGGGCAGAAATGAGAAATCTTCAAAGTGGTCAAGACAAACTTGAAGAAAAGCTAAAGCACCACCAGGACGAGGCAGTTGTGAACCTTGAAGAAAAGCTAAAGCACCACCAGGACGGGGCAGTCGTGAGCCTTGAAGAAAAACTAAAGCACCACCAAGAGGACCTTGAGCAAAAGTTGAAGCGACATCAAGACGAGGCAGTCGTAGATTTGAAAAGTGTACAGAAACTTGTGATGACTAGGCTGGAGGAGCAGAAGCAAGTGGTAAGTGGCCAGGCATTAGAAGATCAAGACCAACGTATTAGTGCAATAGAGACGGAGCTGCAGCAAGTGAAAGACCAAGTCAAGGAAATCGTGAGAGGCGAAGTGCGAGAACTTAGTGGAGCGTAAACAACTACAGCAGGTGAAAGATCAGGTCAAGGAAATGATCAGAGAGGAGCTGCGAGAATTTAGTGCAGGTGAGCGTAGTTTAACAGCAGCAGCATCCAATTTACATGATAGACACAGTGGCGTAGTTGCAAAGCCATATCCATACAATGGGAAAACGTCATAGGACATTTATCATATGCAGTTTGAAAACATCGCACGTATGAACAACTGGTCGAATGAAGAGAAAGCTTGTGTCCTGACATCAATGTTCAGAGACTCTGCAGCAGCTATATTGGAAAATCTCTGCTCGTCAGATCTACGTGACTATGTCAAGATAACGTCTGCACTAAAGCTACGTTTTGGAGACGTGCACTTAACAGAGCTGTTACATAGTCAACTGCACAACCGGACACAGCAAGCCAAGGAGGATCTGACCACGTTTGCATATGAAGTCCAAAGCTTGGTTAAACGCGCGTTCGTTAACAGCCCCGTCGAGACACAGGAATACGTTGCTGCTCGTCATTTTGTCGAAGGAATTGCAGACCTGGACGTTCAGAGAATCGTAAGACTATCCAGTCCCAGGGCCTTACAAGACGCATTGGTCAAGGCTCTAGAAATTGAAGCTGCCACAAACGCCACGCGAATGATACGGAGGGTGCGCTCTGTAGAACAAGATGATGAAGTAGAAGTCAGGGCCACATCGTTTGTTCCAAGAAGAAGAGGTGATACCTTCCAAAGAAACCCAGTTCACAGAAATCCCGAAGGAGCTGAGAAGTTTACGTGCTGGAGATGTGGGCAGAAGGGGCACCTTAGAGTAGGCTGCCGGATACAGGTCGATAAGATGCAGGTGGATGTAGAAAAAGCAGCAGATGAATATGCAAGCAAAATGAATTCTATGCAAGGCACGATAAACCCAATGAAGGAGCAGTTTGACAGAGACACGAAGAATTTGCTGAAGAAGAGCGAGGAAACTATCGCTAAGCTTCAAGGACAACACAGAATAGCCATGAGGGAACTTACAGCAGACCGGGATAGGCTAAAGCAATTGCTTCACTCTCAGAAACGAGAATGTATGGGTATTAAGAGCAAGTTTGAAAGGGACAAAAAGAATCTGTTGAAGAAGAATGACCAACAGGAGGCAGCCTTAAGAAAGCTCAACGAAAAACACGACAGAGAAGTTTTTGTTTTGGAAAATGAAAGCGAGGGCGATAGCGATAGGCTAAAGAAGAGTTCGAACAAGGTCATTGAAAATGCAAGCAAAGGTATGTACGAAGTATCAGCGATGCAAAATGACGATGTAGATTTGAAGCAAATATTGGCGCAGCTGGAGAGGGAAAACGCGAAGATAGGAGCAGAGCTTAACGTTGCGCTCAAGGACGTGTCATGGGGCTCTGATCAAGCCGCGCAACTAAGAAGCGAGAATGGTAAGCAGAAGAACAGGATTGCGGAACAGGAAGACAAACTGAGCAGACTCACAGAGGAACTGGAGAGCAACCTGAGTGACGAGAAGGGAGTGTCGAGAGTTGACAGCCGACAAGACGAAAAGGCCCAACTGAGGAGGATGATAGCAGAGTTAGGAAAAGAGAACGCTGCTGGAGCTGAAAATGAGAACCACAAGTTCAGCAAAGGGTGTCGCAGTTACAAGGTGATCTGGTATGGTCTTACAACATACGACAGAAAGAAGGGTAGATGTCGGAAGCTTCAACATCATTTGGAGGGACCCTACTTGGAGACGAACCGCCTCAATGACTTGCTCTACAGGTTATGTACGGGAAGTGGAAAACCGAAGGTCGACAATACTGATGTCTGTGGTGATACAAGAATCGAAGTTGTTCGTCGAGGACGCCGAACGCTAAGGAGGGAAGAATGTAACATACTGTATATTATGGTATTCGTGTATTGTGTATTAGTTGTCATGCATGATGTAAAGTCAAAGTGTTAGGTTAGATCTTTGAAGTGTATACGTCATCGAGTCGTCTAGAGTTTTCTAGATTGACGGATTGGCATTCTCGAATGTCATCGAATACTCTAGATGGTTCAATGAAGTGTATATAAGGCGCCACGGGTAGCGTGGCAGTTCGGTTGAGTTCAGTTCTAGTTGAGATAAGGTTAAGACATATTGTATTGAGTTGTGAAGTAAAACAGTGAAAGTTACATCCAGTTTGATTCTTTGGTAAAGAAAAAGAGGCCGTCGTGACAATATTTACGCTCCTCATTTCCATTTCGAATATTCCAGAAGCGTTAATAAACTTCTAACCAAAACTTGTCATGCAACAAGTTTGGATTTGAAGGACGCATATTTCCTTTTACATATCCATCCAAGGTACAGAAAATATTTCAGGTTCATTCTAGAAGGCCAAAAATATCAGTTTACTTGCCTTCCGTTTGGCCTAAGTATCGCCCCCTAAATCTTTACACAAATACAAGTGGCTAAGTCTCTAATTATCAAAACCTGTAAGACATATACTATTACTATCAGAGACTTTACGAAAATTATTGGAGTTTTGGTGGCGGCAGCTCCAGCCATCCGACACTGTCGTCCTCACATTAACATATTAGAGCGTAAAACATTCAATTCCCTGAAAACAAAAACATATAATAGCAACGTGTTACTTACTCAATAACACTCTTAATTGGTGGATCTAAAAGTCCAAAGCATTTTCTTTAGATAATGAATGCAATTTCCTATTTTCCATTAAAAACAAGATGTGACGGTACTGAAGGCTGATAAGAATACTTTTGTGATTTCAAGCATTCACTTCTTTTCATATTTGCCTGAGATGGAATCAAATGAAGATTCGTCAAATGATGATAGTCCTTCAGTTGATTTTAAAAGCAAGTGCAATACGTATATAACATGATAATAATTGCAGGAGAGGTTAGCAAATTTTTAGGTAAACAATTCTAAAGCTGTATTTGCATGAAATCGCTGTTCTAATTTTTCTTCATGGCTACATAAAATCTGTAAAAATGTATCAATGATTTGCTATTCTATTAGTTTCGTCATCAGTCAAATAGGTATGTCGTTTGAAAACACTTATTTATCTAGTGTAGATTACGAGTGTTGCAATAAATTATTGATAAGTATGACCATACATGCTTAAATTGAGGATAAACGAAATTTGGTTACTAATGTATCATGCTTCCTTGAAATCAGATAATTCCTAAATTGCAGGTGAAGCCGCTGGAAGGAAAGCCCAAAAATGGTCTGATCAAGAAGTAAAAGCTGTGGTAGAATTTTTCAGAATCAATATTAAGAAACGTAATGTACCCAGCAAGAAGCAGTGTAACAAATGTGTTGCAAAATATCCTTTCTTATCAGCAAGGACGTAGAAGAATATCACGTACTGTGTGAAAAATCAGATATCTAAGAATGCAAAAATTAAATAAGTGCAAATAAAAGCTGGACAATACAAGAAATTGTCAATTATATTCTTATCTCACACACGATCGATGTACCTAGTGCGACTAGACAAGTGACAAAAAAATCAACTGAGTTGTTGATGTCTTTCAAAACATACACGTTAGATGTCAAATGAAATAAAATTACATAATGTTCATTTAGGGCACTATATTTCTTGGTGAGCCTTGGCTTATCCTAGGAGATATTTCCATTCTTTTTCTCTTGTGGTTCCACCTTGGCTTCCCAATTTCTAAATACCATTGTCATCAGATTTTCTTCAATCTGGTCTTTACATCTGATGCTGTACCAGCCTTTCCGTGCAGTTTCCAACCATTGTTTGTCAATATATTTATTTCTGGGGTTCTGTCATCCATATTCTCTAGGTAGCTGAGTTGCCTTGCACTATGGATTTTGAAGGAACTTCATAGTGATAATTTAGCTCAAAATTATGTCGTCTCTACCACATCCCCTTTTTTAACATATCTTCATATCTATGGTGGATGAGCAAAGGCGTATAAGCCACAAACGCACGAACCGAGATAATCGCAATTTTAATTTTACGCTAACACAGATTTTTTTCAGCTTGTTTTGCTTATTCTATCACTGGTATACACAGAATATTTGATACGTTTATTTATATGTAACAAAAACAGGCACCATTGCCAAATAGTATAAGTTTACTTATACTGATTTCCTCAGAAAAAGGCGTTTTTGTAAGTTGTACTATAGAGACGAAGTTCAGTAATAACAATAAATAAGACCATTCATGTATACCATTTAGACCAATCAGTAGAGATCGTCTTACTGTAAGTATAGATGACTTAAACTCATTTTCTCGAAATCTTATTATTTGCCCACCCACCATAGATGTATTATGTGCCAAAATAGTATCTAAAGCAGCCCAATTAGTTCTCATCATTCCCCGTTATCATTCACGTTTCTTATCTACAGGATAGCACCTGTTCATGGACGTTCTGTACCTCGAACACATTTGTAAGGAGTTTTCTGCAACTAAAATACGCTGTAAGCATTAGCCGCATTCTTATCCCGATTTGTGCAGACGTTAGACTATTCTAGTTTATTTGACTTCCATAAAATAATATGAACTCCGTCATATCTTTACATGTTCTGTTCACATTTCAAGTGTCATTATCTAAGTGCTATTAGTAACTTTCATCCACTTTGTTTCAGCCGTTTCAACATGTACTCTCCTTGCTGCTGCTTTGTGGAGGCTTCTTTTTTTGTTTTTGTCTATAGACGTTATTCGACACGAAGCATTATGGCTAAAGTATCTTATGGACAATAAAAGAATATTTCGGACGGACAGGTTACCATTAAGGCTACATTCTAAAAATATGTTCATGTTATACAGGGTGTCCCTAAAACACGAAACGTATCAAAGTTGTATTTTTTTAAATATAACCCCCAATATATTAGTGCATATTTGGATTCTTTGGTCAATTTTAGTGTGACCTTATGTATAGTAAACACGATGTCAGTTGGAACACGGAGATGTGACGGCGATATACGAGGCAGTATCAATTCCCCGGTATTTGCGGTGCTATTCCACTGGTGAAAATACTCGAATTAGCAGCATATATCCCTCGTATACATTCAAACGCTGCCGATTTCTAGTCAACGTGGACTTGATGAGACCGTCACGTACAGTAGCCAATAAGAAAGCGAGGGTGTCATTTTGATTGGTCAAAGTACCCAGCCGAATTTCCGAGAAACGTATTAAGCAGGTAGGTGCCCAGTTGAGGCAGTCTTACCAGTGCCGTTCACGGACACGGATTGTAAGGCTTTGCTTCCGCAACTTTGCGAATTCGCGATTTCTTATATTTTGGAAATACGTAATCATGGCCGTTTGGAGACCCTGGGATAACGCATGTGATAGTGTGGCAGATGTGGATGCGGATCCTATTCGGGAAGACTTTTTTCACAAGGATTTAGAAGAACAGACACAAAAAGTAATATTAAATATTTACGATTGTCTAAAAAATGACAAAAATTAGTCGTTCCAGTGTGTACAGAGTTATAAATGAGGGCAGTGTAACTAATCACACTTTAAAGAGGAAAAGAGTAGGACAAAAACTTAAAAAAGTTGATGCGGCTTTGCTGGAAGATATCCGAAGGATCATTTACAGATTTTACAGTGACAACGTGATGCCAACGTTAGAAATGATCCATGATAAATTACGGGAATTTCCAAATTACGAATACAGTTACAAATCCTTGGACACTTTACAGTATATTGTGAAACGATGTGGGTTTCGATACGGAAAAATTGACAAACGGATGGGAATTATGGAGTCTGCGCGTATTGTCGAAATTCAGCAAGAATATTTGCGCAAAATTAAAAAATTCAGAGAAGAAAAACGAACCCTGATTTATCTAGACGAGACATGGTTCGACACTCACGATGTTGTGCAATATGGATGGGTAGATGGCAGCAAAAACTGTACTTTAAATGGGCCGTGCAACCGCGGGAAAAGGATTATTATACTCCATGCCGGAACCGAAAATGGTTTTATTCCTAATTGTCTCTTACTATCAGCGAAGAATATTAAACAATCTTGTGCCGATTACCATGAGGATATGACAGCCGAACTTTTTGAAAAATGGGTCGAGCAACAGTTATTACCAAATATTCCCTAAAACTCTGTCGTCATAATGGACAATGCATCCTACCATTCACCCCAGCCAATTAAAATACGAAATACAGGAACTAAAAAAGGTGATATCATCAAATTCATGCAAGACAAAAATATGGAAATACCCCCAAGTCCTACAAAGAAAATATTATTAGAGCTGATTAAAAAGCGACAGTTTCATAACCAATACTATGTCGACACACTCATGGAACAACATGGTCATACAGTGCTACGACTTCCCCCTTACTACTGCATTTTCAATCCGATCGAGATGGTTTGGGCTGCACTAAAAAACAAAGTACGGAAATGTAATCAGACGCCACAACTTAGCGAATCCTTATTGACCACCATAAAAGACGCAGTGACCGAAATTACCAACACAGATTTGTGGAAGAACTGTGTCAGACATGTAATAGAAAAGGAAAATGAATATTCTGTTTTGCCTCCCATTAATCCAGTTATAATTACGGTAAGCAACGACTCTAGTTGTGAAAGCACTGACGATGATAACGTATGAACTAAATGTAAGTATTCATTTCATTTCATTTCTCTTAACATAAACCTGAATGTGGACCTCTGGTCAAAATCCCAACGCTAGAACACCTAAATGGAGGACTATACGTAAAACCTGCAGAAATCTGAAATCTACATTTGTAAGAAGAAAAATCGACCAACACGCTTCCGCGCCGCGTCCACGAGATTTAACTTCCACTTTCAGGAAAAAGGGACAAAATTGGGTTGGGAGGGTTGTGCGGACGACTTAGAGATGAAGAGGTCTGTCATCGGGTGCGCTCATCCCTCTGGGTGGTGATAACCCGGGCGGATGTGTTCACAAGATGCAGGGGTGGTGGAGGGACCGAACGGGGCGAGAGTCGTCCATCGTCCGTCTTTTGACATAAACATAGTATCTTAAACGAATTACTTTCATTTCAGCGTTTGACAAAAAATCCTGAAATCTGAAAAAAATTGAGCGATGCCGTCTGTGTCGTCTGTAGAGAACATAGTGCTGTTCGGCTTTTTAGGTCGTTGTTTGTTAAAATTTCTTCTTAACGCTTCACCGCGTCCACGAGATTTAACTTCCACTTTCAGGAAAAAGGGACAAAATTGGGTTGGGAGGGTTGTGCGGACGACTTAGAGATGAAGAGGTCTGTCATCGGGTGCGCTCATCCCTCTGGGTGGTGATAACCCGGGCGGATGTGTTCACAAGATGCAGGGGAAGTGGAGGGACCGAACGGGGCGAGAGTCGTCCATCGTCCGTCTTTTGACATAAACATAGTATCCTAAACGAATTACTTTCATTTCAGCGCTTGACAAAAAATCCTGAAATCTGAAAAAAATTGAGCGATGCCGTCTGTGTCGTCTGTAGAGAACATAGTGCTGTTCGGGTTTTTAGGCCATTGTTTGTTAAAATTTCTTCTTAACGCTTCACAAGCACGGGTGACTAGGATCTTCAGATATCTGACGAGTCTTCACTACGAGAGCTACCCGACAATTATTGTTATTTGTTGCGCTCTTGAGTTGTTAGTCAGTTCTCGTGATGAAGACAGCGATCTCTGAAGATCCCAGTCACTCGTCTTTGCAAATCGTTAGGATTTTTTATAAGGCACTATAATAATCGATTTTATTTGAGGAAAACGTAATAATTCGTTCACATCCTTTGTATATTTTATACTTATTATATACTGTAGAAGGTCCCTGTATGAACATTCTTCATTAAATACTCAAATAAGAGATATTAGTTCATTTCATATTCACCTTCCATTTGATCATAACATTATTTCAATTACGGCGCGCCGCCTATGGATCCTTCGCCCCTTACAAAGGAAATGCCGCAAAAGCTTTTTTATACTGTTCCAAGTGACTTCGTGTACACTTTACCACACCTGGTATCTTAAATGAACAGTTTAAGCGCAAATCAGCATTTTTTGTATAAGCAGATATTAGATAAAGATTGAATATAATGCTTCAACTTATGGTTTGAATTATTTTTGTTCCTGGAGAAATCGGTAGTCCAATTAAGGAAACTTCAATCACAGGTATGATTTTTTCAAATGGCATGCATACCTTTTTTATATGATCAAATGTATAATTTAATAGCGTTTCTAATGATATAGCATTGTCAACCTTTGTCTCTTGTTGTTTTCAGACAGACACTGTGCTTATACGGTTGTTTTTAGATTATGAACATTACTTCCAGCGAGACAAAAGTAACTGATTTTGTCTATTTGTACATGATAAAATGCATAATCTAACTCTATGCTTAGCTCATGGAATATTGCAATAATAGGCACGTTTCATGCTTTAACACTTCGTAGATCTGATCTGATTCAATTATCTTTTCGTTTGTCTTTTCTAGAAGTCATGATCGCACAGCTTTCGATTGCATTATTGTGCTCAATTTCTTTATCACATTATTGTCTTTATAATTAGGTGTCAGCAGAGAATCAATATGAGCCAAAGAGCTGCCCAAATATTATCCATGGCACGTAAATGTGGCCGAGGATGAGCACTCGTTTGCAAGGTATGTTAGAACTGAGATTATATGCCGTATAAAGTAATAGTAGATTTCAGTCGGAGGTTTCTTGAGAGATGTTTGTACCATTCCAGAACTGTTAAATTAGGAAAATTTTACCGAGATTATCCCGATTCTGATTCGGCTGTCATGTGACTCGAAATGAAATTCGCATAAAATACTTTTTAAGCAACAGTTTAGGATTTATTTTGTAACGAAATTTTTGTTAATTTCGATACACGTCGTCTGTGACTCCTTTTATAGATCAATTCTTATATTCAGTTGACAGGTAAATATAATATGTTCCTCCCTTATGCTTTGCCTTTACGCTATTAAAAGAACCACTTTTCCGCGCCTATGGATACCCATAATACTCATGGTATTTGTTCTCTAGCCTAACGACTATAACTGGTTCTGCCGCGCAGACGCGGTAAGAGTTGCCAACGTATGAGAAATTAGTAAATATGACTATTACGTTATTTGTACAATTTAACCTTGCAAAGTCGTTATATTCATTCTTTTAGTGCATTTCCGTTCCCTATTATGAGTGTATTTCGTTAACAATAGTAATTCTGTCCCGATCTGCAATTAAGACTATAGTTACTATGACAGTTTGGATTGTCAGTGGTGACATCACAGCCCCCTCTATCCCAAATTTTTTGTAAACAAGCTGCCAATAAATATGCTAGAGCCTCGAATTTCAGCTCTCTCTCGACGGTCTTCTCTCTCAGCAGTCTCGGCGAACTTCTTCTGATTGAGGTCAGGTTGGTGTATCGTTAGATTCCGCCATTTGGTAGCTTCCCTTTGTAGTGAGTTTTCAAGAAATAAGTTTCAATTTCATTGCCGTGGGGGTTAACTTTGAAGTTTATTCACTCTCCTTCTGCGAGAGTTCTATTTGAAGTACCTAACCCTATAACACGGGCAATTATTTGTGAAGATTCCGCCATTTTTGAGATTTTGTTTAGTATAGTTGCTGCGTTATTACAACCAGCGGCTGTTTCGTGTTTTTCTAGCATTTTGCCGTGATATCGAAACTTTAGTATATAGAATCGATATCATTAATTTTAGTTTCATTTTCTAGTTAGGTTGTGAATGCCGTACTGTTTTATATGTATTTTCAGCTCGAGTGCGTGCATCCGTTTCCCTAAGGAACTGGCTTGGTGCTGATGTCGATATAAGCCTGTACACCTCCTTTCCACCCTATTTCTGGACCCTGGAAGGATTCACAGGAGTGTGACTGCAAGCTGTTCCTGCTACTTTGGATATAGAAGGTACGTAAAATTTACTTATTTCATATTTGATCGCCATTTTGGTAGCTATTGAGCTTTTTTCCGTACTTTCGCATCTAGAGTTTGTAGTCACCTCCAAGTGTGACCTTCATTCAGTTTTTTTATTCTTCAGTATATTTTGAGAGAGAGAGAGAAGCACACCTTTTTTTTTGGTAAAGTTGTGGAAAAATTGCTTACGTTCTTGTTTCCGCCATTTTAGGCAGCTAATGGGCATTTTTGCATAGATGCCTAACCTTATTCAGTTTTTTGTCCTTTGTACATTTGTGTGAGAGAGAGAAGCACCTTTCTTTATTTTTTGTATAGTCTTTGATAGTTTTTTAGTGTGCTCACACACACATTTTGCAAATTTGAGCTGTAATTTTGCTGTACTGATTTAACAATTTTCCGTCTTTTGCAACCGATACAGTACACCGAAGTACATATTTTAGTCATTTCTGTGAGACTTTGAACGTACTCATAGATTTTGTTTCTATTGAGTTATTATTTTAACACTGAGTATAATATTTATGGAGATATAGTTGCTAGTATCTTGCAACTACTACTGATATAGTTTTCAATTTTTTTGATTTTGTGATATTTGATTTTTTTCTAGCCATTTTATAAAGATTAGTGGGCTTGATAATTTTCATTTGATTGCATTACCTTTGAAGATTCTAAAATTTTTGGAGCACTTATAGATCCAGAGCCAGCAGCAACTTTATAGAATCATAGCCTTGTTTTTTTTAGAATCAATTAAATTGCTTTGAACTCAAGTCTTCAACTGTCTTGAGTAGTATAGATATGCCAATTCTGATCCTCCCTGAAGGTCATTCAAATGGGGTGGGGATGACCTTGGTTTCCATATTTCATGAGCTGTATTGACGTGGGTTTTTCTTATAGGTGCCGGTTCTGGTCCTCCCTGAAGGTCATTCAAATGGGGAGGGGATGACCTTGGTTTCCATATTTCATGAGCTATATTGACGTGGGTTTTTCTTATAGGTGCCGGTTCTGATCCTCCCTGAAGGTCATTTTCGTATCTGAAGGGCTTTTTTGAATGGGGCGTTGGGTAACTTTGAGTTTTTTCGGTTTACATTGTACTTATAGACACTGATTCCAAAAGATTTGTTGTTAGTGTTTGTATTGGTTGTATGGGCGCCAATTCTGATCCTCCCTGAAGGTCATTTTGTAACGTTCTGTCTTTATTTTGTGTTTTCGGTGATAACTTTGAGCTATGTTGTGTGTTTTTTCATATGGGTGCCGGTTCCGATCCTCCCTGAAGGTCATTTTATAACGTTCTGTTTCCAAATGTGATCATATCTGAAGGGCTTTTTGAATGAGGCGTTGGATAATCTTGAGTTTTTTCGTTTTACATTGTACTTATAGACACTGATTCTGAAATATTTGTTGCTAGTGTTTGTATATTGGGTCTTACTTCTGTTGTACCACCAGCTTCCTTCTTAGGGCGTTTGGTATCCATCAATATTTTCGGCAGCGTCGTGGGAACGAACAATTGCGAGCTTTCTTTGTTCAATTCCACATCTTCACCCGCAACGATTAATGGAAGTTTTTCTGCACTATAAAACGATCTTCGCAGATCAAAGGTACAATCAGGTGTTCCTTATTTTGCGCCAAACAATAAGCCCACCTCACTTTGTCGCTACCTGTAGTATATATAACCAGATTTCTTTACAATAGATAGAAGGCGCATTCAGGCTGTGTGAAAAAAATTGTCTTTCAAGCGCATGGTCGTCAATCACCGGACCGGCACCTCTGTGCCCACTGCTGGTACATTGTTAAAATAGGCCTGTCTGATTTCGACGCTTTTATAATTTCTGCTTTTTTCCCACCTTAGTTCACAAAAGCAGTAAGGGCTAATAATACACATAGTTACCAGGTAAACAGTATCCATAAGTGTACCAAAAATTGCTAGATCCTAATAATGCCACCCCAAAGAAGGCATATTATTCAGGCGTTGCATGTCAAATGGCAACAATCGATGCCAATAGTCATTAGGAGTACTTGCGCATTTTCTAACACTATCCCTAATGGAGGTTGTGTAAGCTTTACGTATTTTATTTGTTCATTTTTCCATTATGCTGTTTGTCTTGCTAGCAGTTTTTATGAGTTATGTAGTATGGCAATAAAAGGAACACTAGTGAGCCTAATATTGTCATGTGAGTCCCTTACAAAGAACTACGTGGTCATTTTATTAACGTATCTGTAACTTATATGATAGATAACATGGTCATTAATGTATATTCGTATTTTTATTTCTTTACAATGAAAAAACATGCACTATATAAGGGAACTACTCTTAAGGTGGCAATATTTGGTGCACATACATCCCTTAATTGTCAGTTTCTATTGGCAGTAGTAGCACTAGCTGCTACTCGCAACAGTGAGATCGCTTAGCAAGCATTGTTTTGAAAAATGTACATACCTTTCACATTATTTGTTATCAGAAGTAGTCAAATACCATCACACTACTTCTATTCACCCCCCCCCCCCCCTCCGAAGAAAAAGTAGAAAAAATGATCAGGGATCCCTAAAACGCCTAAAAACGAAGTTTGAGCTGTAACTGGCTCCAAACGAGAACTAGTAACATCGAGTCAAGCCAAATCATTGTTGATTATCAGAACGGTCCGTGGGACCTCAGCTCTCGTGTCATAGTATCAGTTCGTAAGTCCATCTGGCCTGGGAATCCAGGAGTGGAATTGCCTTTTCCTATAGATAGCGAGGAGGAATGAGGCGCTTTTCCTATAGATAGCGAGGAGGAGACATGATAATAAAGAGCTTTTTGTATTAACCAATAAACGATCCTGTTTTTTAAAAAAACTTTCGTACCTTTATTTAAAAACCTTTTTCACCGTGACAGAAAAAAATTCATCGCGGCTTCGCCTAATGGCTTTGCTATTTTTAAACATAAGATTTTTTAAAATTTGTGGTTTGGCAACACAATCCTAAGTTCCGAAACAAAACATACCATAACTATTAAAAAGGAAACCCATAGGCCTCACAAAAGCAGTTATAATTGAGGTAGTTGATTGAAAAAAAGATGGCTAATAATGCAAATAGTTATGATAGGCGATTCTGAAAAAAAAAAAACAGTTCATTGTGAGGCCTGCGTGTGGATCGCCTCTGATCGGTCTTTGATCGCCCGAATATTTAAATCTATAATGGTATATTTCGCTCGTCGTACTCAGATTTCACTTTTGCCCGGTTTCGACTGCCATTTCAATTCCTTAAACTCCACCCATCTCGTATAATTAACTTTCAGGTAGATGGGTAGAGGTACCAACTCACTATTTCAATAGCACATCAACCATTGGCAATGTCATCATATTATTATACTAGGCGATGATTTTATATGCGCTTCAAGTTTTTCTGTTGAAAATGCATATACTTTTGCGACAAAAAATGAGCGCTTTCAATATAATACAAATCTATTATATTTTTCAGTCAAGTTTAATAAAAAAAATATACTTTTCGATCTGTATAGTGATTGTATAACGCATAAAAACAACTGCGTTGAATACTTTTTTTATGCGTTGTCGGAGCAATAATAGGAAAAGGTTGTTGTATACACTCACCACATTCACTTATTTAGGCTACATTTTAGTATTCTATCTATCAGCACACCGCTTTGCCCTTTGAATCAATAAGTAAGATTACCACGATTATTGTATTGCTACATGAGGGGCGGATTTAGAAAAAAAGCATAACTTGTTTATTTGTTTTTTATTCAATATTCTTATAAAAGTGAAAGGCCGCGAATACTACAATGTATAACATTTTATCTTATATTTTTATATATCAAAGAATGATAGAACGCGCTCCTTTTCTTCTTGTAGCTTACTTCTTTTTTGCACTGTTGCCATTCTCAGTGTCTCGATTCTTTTGTGACAGTCATCCAGCTCCCGCTTTCTCTTGGCCATGCGTTCCTTCAGCTTTTTCCTCTCAGCCTCAACTTTCTTCAACTGTAAGTCCTCGGAAGCTTGAGCAGCGTTCAAACTATCGGTTAATGCCTTCTCCTCTACTAGCTGACGCTCAGTACCTGCAATTTGATCCTTGATTTGCTGGACACCACATCTTAGTGCTTCCGTTTGGTCGCGGATGTCTGTTGTCGAAGATTTTTTTGATTTTTCCAAGGTTTGTCTTAATAAGTTTCCGCAAGGCTTGGTAGGTGCTTTTCTTATTTTTCTGTTCGATGTCGCTAGCGCTCTATTTGTAGATGCTTGTCTTGTGTCCACGCCAGCTCCTATCGCTACAAGGGTGTTGTTTGCGGCTGGTGGGTTCACCTGGACTATTTCTTGAAGTTTTCCTTGGACTGCAAGGGTGTTGTTTCCGGCTGGTGGGTTCACCTGGACTAATAATAATAATAATAATAATTTATTTGCACCCATATTGTAACATCATCTGCTTAATGAAACAAAAGAACATTCATATATACATTATACACATACATAATATATACCATCATATATGTATAAGAGGCAAATAAATAACCAACTCACTGAAGGCATAAGCCTGTGTGTGAGTGAAACCTAAGCCTATTGGACACAGAAAAAAAAACACATTATAAACTGGTTGCTACAATGGTGTGTAGTATGCAAGATAAAGTTTATATGGCCTGTTAAAGCTAAACAAGCTGCGCACAGGCCCGCAAGTTTGTTTTTATGCAAATGCACACCGCTGCTATATTTATGAATGCATATGTTGTGGGTCTTATGTGGTCAACTTTTTTTTTTTTTTTTCATTCCTTTACTAATGGGTAAGTGTATAGGGGATGAAGGATGATGGCATTGTACAATTTTTGTGGCTAGGAGTTTATTTCTATTAATTTTTTAATTTCATTTCTGCCCTGTAGAATTATATATTTTTTAAAAACACTTTTAATCATTTTTAACGAATGAATTTTTTCTAAGTAAAGTTTGTAAGTTAGAGGTAAACTATTATATATCTTACACGCCATATAAGTATGACTTCTTAGACTGATGTTCTTTTGAAAAGTTTGTACTTGCACGTGATTATGATCTCTATACCTTGTAGGATACTTATGGTTTACTGTTTTTAATGTTTCCTTATTTTTGTAAGTGAATAATATAACTTGGTGAGTATAGAGTTGCCTAATGTCGAGGATGCCGGATTCGGAAAAGAGTGCACTAGATGAATATATACGGTTTCTGTTATATATTACCTTCAAAATTAATTTCTGCAATACATCCAGCGGTCTAATATGACAATATGCTGCAGAGCCCCAACTAATTATTGCATATCGTATCCTTGACTCTACCAGAGCGTAGTACAACATTTTCAAATGCGGTAAGTCCAAAATATTTTTTAAATATTTAAAACGATAAAGGAGTTGTCTCATCGTTTTTACTATCTCGTTTATATGGATACTCCATCTTAAGTTCTTCTTGGACTGCAAGGGTGTTGTTTCCGGCTGGTGGGTCCACCTGGACAATTTCTTGACGTTCTTCTTGGACATCGACAGCCAACTGTGTAAATGACAACCCCTGATCTTCAAACTATAACATCTTGATTATTGGTTGCGGCCATAATACTGATGATATAACTATGATATACAATATTTTTTCTATGGAACGGTACGATTTTCTGAAGAACGTAGAACTGAAAAACCTTACAGAATGAAGATGTATTTATACAGAAAAAATTCACATGTATAATGTAATTATAAAATCGGAGGGAGGAGATGGTTAAGTTTGTAAACAAATACTTAGATGGGAGGGGATAACAGTTTCACCAATAGGGATTTATGTTCTGCCCACCACGAATATGTGCGTTGACAACAGTAGTACATATCTATCTAAAATAGGGAGGGTTGTTAGAGTTTTAGGAGTGGCTGATATCGCGCATGCGTCGTCGGAGCGTATAGCGAAATGTTCTCTATTTCCACTAATAATCTTACGTACACCAGCTGGCAAGTAGGCGGTTCTTCCTTTTTTTGCTTTTCTTTAACGATATACACTGATGGGGGAAGACAGTAGAGGAGGGAGGCTTCCCTATCTGATTATGTTTTCAGTCAAGTTTAATAAAAAATGATTTTATTTTGTATTGTATAACGCATAAAAACAACTGCGTTGAATACTTTTTTTATGCGTTGTCGAAGCAATAATCGGAAAAGATTTTGTTTGTTGTTGTTTTTGCACACGCCCAAAATTATAATTCTCTACTACTGCCCAGTTCCGATATATTGCTTGTCTTAGTCGTCGTGGGACACCCTGTATACACATACCACATTCACTTATTTTGCGGATAGACAGCTGTAAGCATCGGCTACATTTTCAGCATTCTATCTGTCCGAGCTAATGTATTCACACTGCTTTGCGCTTTGAAATTAAAATAACAAGTATCCCAATACAGACACTTGTGCTGCCCCTCAAGTAATATGATAAAATATTGAATGTTGTTTATTATACACGCACTTTGTGATGTCAATCTTTCAAAATATGTTGTTACGATGATGTTATAATTTTTGGGCAAAACCATAATACTTGCACTTGGTTATACGAGATCCTCCCCCTTTCCTCTCCAAGAGGGAGAAAATGATGTGGAGAAGAAGCGAAGTAGTACGGTTGAGCAATTTAAATTAAATAAAATCTTCCATTCATATTAGGTTAGGTATATTTTATGTTATTAGAGATTAAGTCATAATTAAATAATAAACTAAATTGAAAAAAACCGCTATTTTATTTCCAAAAGTAGGAGAAAAGGTTTGATACCGTTCTTCGATCATTAAAGAAAAAATCTAATACTTAGATGGGAGGGGATAACAGTTTCACCAATAGGGATTTATGTTCTGCCCACCACGAATATGTGCGTTGACAACAGTAGTACATATCTACCTAAAATAGGGAGGGTTGTCAGAGTTTTTAGAAGTGGCTGATATCGCGCATGCGTTGTCTGAGCGTATAGCGAAATGTTCTCTATTTCCACTAATAATCTTACGTACACCAGCTGGCAAGTAGGCGGATCTTTTTTTTCTTTTCTTTAACGATATACACTGATGGGGGAAGACAGTAGAGGAGGGAGGCTTACCTACCTGGAACTGTATAAATATGATGGTGAAATGAGAGTTCTTCAGTGCAGTTCTGCTACCGCTACTACTACTATACTACCGCTACTACTACTATTTTGAAATGGAGTATTCGAGGAAGTTGATCCCCTGCCCCTACAATGCTGAACATCAGGTGCGGCGTGGGACAATTGGAGACCATTTGCTGATTTGCAGTTTCCGGGGTTGTGGTCCGGTGAATTGGCCACAATATATTGCTACCTATCTAAGTAAAGGTAAGTTTTCTCATTTCACTATATATCCCTACACGAGCAAGCTATCAAATGACAACTAGTTTATAACAGAATAATCCCAAAGTTACAGTTGTTCTACAATATATCTCTTTATTTGCAGAGCCATCCACCCAGCCAGGAAGCCATAAGGTCGATACCGAAGCCAGCAGCCCCACCACGCCACCGCAGGACGCATCGAAGTACGAACTGGTGCAATGTCCGCGTGTTGCAGTGCATTGGGTCAAACCAACGTCGATGGGAATGCACCTCCTGCGGTGTGCCAAGAACGTGCTGCCTACCAAGAACGTGCCTACCACGCCACCACAGCATCACCTCGCAAGCCGGAGACAGTTAGATGTAGAGGTTCAGCCTGAAGGTACATAATTCGTTTCTGCGACAAAAACTTTTTTCTTTTTTCATATGTCTTGCACATGTTTATCCTAGAAGTCACAGAAAATTGATCTCTACTAAACATCATTGTAGTAATTTTGCACTGATAAAATCATATTGGATATCTCTAAATTTTTAAATAAATCAAGCCACACTAAAATTCTTCAGTACATCCACATAGATTTTTCAACCTTCTGAATCTTATCCACACTCACATAAATTACAAAATCATATTTTCTATTGTTTCAGAAAACTGGGATAATGACGCTTATCCCACATATCGGCCGAATCTCCAGAATAGAGAATTCATCAGGAATCCTCCCCCTTGCCTCTCCAAGAGGAGAGAAAGCTGTGGAGGAGAAGCGAGGTGGTGCGATTTAGCAATTTAAACAAATAATTTTTATATTAGGTTAGATGTGTTTTATGTATTAGATATTAGAGTAGAATTAAATAATAAACTAAATTGAAAAAAGCGCTATTTTATTTCCAAAAGTAGGAGGAAAAGTTTGATACCATTCTTCGACTGAATACCCTATAAAATTCTGATTTCAGTAAAAATCACAAACCATCCTAACTTTAGGGTACTGTAGAATGGAAACTATTGATCGCACATGGAAGAATGTAAAGACTAAGATCGTGAAGAATTTTACATATATCATTTGAACTTTTTTTTATAGCTTTTACTACAGTGGCGCAATTTTTCGAAAGGTTTCACGAAGCAGTTTTAACCCCCTCTCCCCCACCCTCGAGTGGCCACCCCCCAGAGGTCACAAATTGAATCTCATCTTTATTAAACAACGCTCAGGTAGTATCATTTCCATTATAAGTATGTACAACGCCCAACGGCGCATATCGTTAGTAGGTAGCTGTGTGTTCCTAAATGTCGTAATTTTTCATCTAATTCTTTGTATGAACCAAATGCGCTTTCATAGGCATATACCAGTACAGCTAAAAATATTGAATTGGTGTAGGTATCGATAGTCAGACAAAAAAAAAATGGCAATAGATATGGTAGAATTTTATCGGGTTGTCCCCTTGTTCCACTTTAGCAATTCAAGCTATTAAAGTAGTGGGCGGATACCTCCCCCTACTTACCTACCTGACCCATCAAAATTTAGGAGATAGGAGGAGTTTTAAGGAATAGAAATGTCGAAACCGAGAATAAACCTATTAAAGTAGTGAACCGATACCTCTACCCTACCACCTGCCTCTAAGCAATTAAGGCACATAAGTTTCGGTCGGAACCGGGGAGAGGTCAGTCTATCCTGCCACCAGTGCCACCTACTTTTGACGATATTATTGGCAGCCACTAGCAAACGTTAACGTTCAAGATGTCAACCGTTAAGAATGTAAGTAAAAATAATTCCTTATTTGGAAGACTATTAGTAGTGGTGTAGATTTATTTAGGATAATTGCTACAATATAACTATTACCAAGAATACAAACTAACTTAATTCACTGAGTACATTCATAAGATTACATCACTATAAATATTTTGTATTGTATTCAAATTGGTACATGATTTAGCATTCTTTGTCCAATTCATTAAATTCATATAACCCTCTTGGGAACAGCAATTTATTTATCATATTACTGTTACAAACTTGTAAGTGAAAATCTATATTTCGTTTAGTCGAATAGTTATGATAGTGTTTGTTTAATTGTATAGAAGTATCTAACATTTTCAACGATAAATGATTTTGATATAAATATAAAGATGAGAACTAATACAATATAAAATTCTTTATATTCAACCATTGAAGTTCTTCTAACATACAACCTATCTTTGTGAACTTATTTTTATTCAAAATTATTCTCATTGTATTATTTTTGCAACACTTGTAATTTTAGAAATGTGGTTTCATTTGCGATATATAAATAGTTGAACAGTACAATAAACGGGGAAGAATTATAGTGTTCTACATAATTTTTAGAATAAACACTGAGGCTTTGTGAATTTCTATAAAAGTAATTTATCCTTTTTTAGATATTTTTGAAATAATGTAATCTCCAAATTTTAATCTACTATCTACGTATATGCCCAGATATTTGATAGATGTAACTAATTCAATTTTGTCATTATTAACCATAAGTGTAACAGGTGTTTCGTTTAAGTGTTTGTCTAGTATCATACATCTTGTTTTATTAGTATTCAGTTTAAGTTTATTTAAGTTCAACCAATATTTTTTCTTCATATCATCACCTAGAGAAGTTTCCAATGCAATGTCTAATTTTTGCATTCGGTATGTACATAATAGTATCGTCGGCAAATATTTGAATTTTACAATGCTACAAAATATCTGGTAGGTCATTTATGTATAAAATAAAATAGTGATGGACCTAACTTACTTCCCTGTGGTACTCCAACTGAAATGTTCTTGACGCTTGAAAAGTGTTTCCCGTTTTAGTTATCTGACTTCTATTTATTGTTAATTGATTTTCGAAAATTCCATACACTGGCCCCCTGAATCAAATAGTGATGTAATTTCTTTAACAACTTTTCCCTGAACGAAACAAGATCGTCCATGTTGGCGCAGATAAGATGATCTTTCTCTTCTTTCTTTTTACGTTCATTGAATCGGGACATCAGTCCCGCCAAATACTGATTATAGTTCAGCGAACAACAGGGATCATTGGATTCTATATATGATGTTGTTGGTACGAATACTACCTACCAATTTCTCCAATGCATAGACAAAGTTTTTTTTGGAAGCATGGGTTATTGTTCGTGTAATAGTTACCTTTTGAAACGAAATTAATTTTTTATCAGATGAATTATCATGAACTGCTGTTGCAGGAACAATTTTGTATATCGAATAGATTGTATGCTTTGCTTAAATGAAACATAGGGTAAATTTCGAAAACAAAAGGATGCTTTGATTGCATTATATATCAATACTAGTATTAGAAGGGTTATACATATCATTAGAATGATTATAAATACCATTAGAATAAATATTTTAAAACTGTTTTGAAATATTTTGCGTACCTGTAATTATATCGAATATAGGGATTAAATTCTTTCAATAACATGGATCTGAAACTACTGTAGATATATTTAAAGTGATGGAGAAAGCATCCAAATACTAACAATTAATTGAAAACGTGAAAGTATTTTTTGTTTTGTGCACTTGAATTGCTGTTTCCGAAGAATACATGTTTGTGAATCCTGCTTGATATTTTGTCAATGCTTGGTTTTCTTCGATAAATTTCTTCAAAAGCTTTTCAACATCTAGCAGTACATTTATTGGTTGCATATTTGTATATAACTTAAAGTTTTGAACTTTATGGAACATGAGTAGTGGTAGAACATTTCAGTCTAGATGTTAATATTGTCACTTGGAGATCGATAGTAAACGTGCAGATTACAGATTTGACGTATTCTCATCTTCAAATTTATGTACCACCACTCATACTCTACTTTAAATGTAATGCTATGTATGATATATATCAATATACCACCTGTGTGCTTTGAAACTATGTCTGCCCTTATTATATCATACTCAAGGATATAAATTTCTTCATCTTGAATGTGTAACATGTGTTTCAGTTAAACAAAGTTTGAATGGTTTTTCTATCTATCTATTTCACTTCCCACACCGATAGGTGAGGGGACTATTGTGATCGCGAAAATTTTCGATTTTGGGCGTTTTATGATGTCTACATAACGAAAATCCACGTCACTCATTTCCGTCGGTCTGTCTGTCTGTCGGTCTGTCTGTACGCGTTGTTTCTAGTCACCTAATCTCAGTAACCGCTGCATTCATTGTGATGAAATTTGGGCAGCGATATGCTGTGGGGTCGTAGTAGGTAATGTTCCTATAATTTTGAAAATCACTGCATGGGCGGCGGAGTAATTAACAAAAAACGAAAAAAGTTAAATATCGCTCAAACTTCGTTTTAGGCGTTTTAGGGGTTCCTGATCATTTTCTACTTATTGGGTGGGGCTGAAATTGAGGTGGGTGGGGGGTGGGGGGTTGTAAAATAAAAAAAAAATGTTGTATTCATAATACTCTGTCCATTGACCTGTAGAGGAAATACCTACGACATATTACACCTTTTTAGGTCCATCTGAACATTGACTTGCCTATTACAGAAACCAATTTTGTGATGTGTACATATGAGTTTTGCTTTATTTCGTTCTATGTATCTTGCGTAAAGCAAACATTATTGAATTATTGGTTTTAATGAAATTTTGTCACAGAATTTACTGCCGCAGAGAGAATAGAAAACGAATCTGTTTTTTGAAAAACCGTGTCAGTGGCGACCCAGCAATAATCAAAAAACCAAAAATATAAAATCAGCTTAAATTTCGTTATTAGACAGGTTGGAGGATCTTGATCGTTTCGCATCGTCCAGTTGAAGCATGCAGAAAAAAACTGTGGCGTCCTAGTCCCTAAGGAGGGAGACGCAAGAAATTATTTACGATGTTTTTTTTTGTGCGGGCGGGTGGGCGACGATTTAGTTGCAAGATGATTTCAGACTATAGCTACATGCAATGGGAGAGAATAAAATGGTATCATCATTATGTGTGGGAAGTACTGAGTCAATCAACTTGACTCCATTTTTTATCTGATAATATAATATGAGATAATCTGAGTTTAAGTGGTATATGAGATTCGTACGTTATTACATCCCACACCGATAGGTGAGGGGAGTATTGTTACCGCGAAAATTTTCGATTTTGAGATAATACGCTGTTTTGGACGTGTTATGATGTCTACATAACGAAAATCCACATCCACATCACGCATTTCCGTCGGTTTGTCGGTCTGTCTGTCTGTCTGTCTGTCGGTCTGTCTGTTGGTGTTTTTTTCTAACGTCGTAATCTCAGTAACCGCTGCATGGATTGTGATGAAATTTGGGCAGCGATATGTTGTGATGTCGTAGTAGGTAATAATTTTGGAAATCGTTATACGGGGGTGGAGTAATTAGCAAAAAAACGAAAAATTTCAAATATTCCTCAAGCTTCGTTTTTATGCGTTTTAGGGGTTCCTGATCATTTTCGACTTTTTTTTTTGGGTGGGGGTGAATTTGGGGTGGTTGGGGTTGTATTCATAATGGGCTGTCCAATGACCTGTGAATGAAAGACCTAGCGGCATAATACACTTTTTTAGGTCCATCCGAACATTGCCTTGCTTATAATAGAAACCAAGGGACTTAGAATTCGTGATGTACACATCCGAGTGTTGTTTTAGATTGCGTCACGCGAAAATTATAGAATAGATTTTAGTGAAATTTTGACACAGTACTGCTGCCGCGGCGAGGATAGAAAACTCATATGTTTTGGAAAAATCGTGTCAGTGGCAGCGCAGCAATAATAAAAAAAACTAAAAATATAAAAAAGCTCAAACTTTTGTTTTTAGGCGTTTTAGGGGTTCCTGATCATTTTTTGCTTTTTTTTGGGTGGGGGTGAAATTGGGGTGGTTAGGTTAGGTGATCAAAAATATATTCTATTCATCATAGGCTGTCCATTGACATGTGAAAGAAAGACCTAGCGGCATAATAGATGTTTGCTGGGTCCATCCGGACACTGCCTTGGCTATTACAGAAATCAGGGGACTTTGAATTGTCTGATGTATGTACGAGTATTGCTTTAGATCGTTCTGAATTTAGTAACTTGGAAATTATGGAATTGATTTTAATGAAATTAGACACAATATTATTACCGTGGCGAGGATGAAAAATGTGTATAACTTTTAAAAATCGTGTCTGTGGTGGCACAGCAATAATAAAAAACTAAAAATATAATAATAGCTCAAACTTCGTTTTTAAGCAATTAAAGGGTTCCCGATTGTTTCGTTTCGTCCAGATGAAGCTGGCAGAATCAAAAAATTGTGGTGTTTTAGTTCCTACGGAGACTTAGTAAACTATTATCCACTAGTTTTTGTGTTGGATATTGTTTGAGGACATGCGAACGATTACTTGGTTGCAATGGTATCTCAGACTATAGCTTCATGCAAAGGGAATATAATAAAATGGTATCACTGTTATGTGTGGGAAGTACCGAGTCAATCAACTTGACTCTATTTTTTTCTTGTAATGGCTATGAGGTCTCACCATAATAATGTCTATTCTTCGAATTTCTCTGTTCAGTTTGTACAATATTCGCATTGGATACATTCTTAAGTATTTCTTCCTTCATTGTTACAGATGCCCACTAATGTCTGTGACAACTGGGACGATCAGTTCGAACAGCCTCTACCAAGACTAAGCTCGCAAATGTCCGTTGCCACTGCTGACCCCTCCGGTGTCTGGTCAAGTCCAACCTGCATCAGAAAAAGAACGGCACCGCGGAAAGTATCGACGGGTACCAAATGCCCTAAGAAGGAAGAGGTGGCGTCCAAAAGGAAGTCGGCTGAACCACAACTGAAGTCGAGAAAGACGGCGGAAAGCCTACTATTGACTGCGACACAGCATTCGAAGTGGAACGATGGTGCTAAGTTCAAGTTGTGCAAGTCCGCATTCAGGACTTACAAAGCCCAATTCCAACAAAGACAGCTTCCCTGCTCCACTTCGAATGCTGTGTCGGAGTCGACAGTAGACTTTTCTTGTCTAAACGAGGCTCCGGTTATGGTTCAGCCGACTTCCTTCCGACCGCCAACTATGCGGGCTCTGACATGTGTTGACGAAGCTAGCCCGGTGTCGTCATCGATAACTCCACTAGATGGAAAACAAGCAAACCAAATTGTCATCCTTCAGGATGTGCTTGTTACCACTGTAGTAGATTCATCAGTTACGGCATCTAGGGAGGTGGCTAACCAACACAGTCAAAACCCGGAACCAATTGGGGTGAACGATGCGCCATCGGCACTTTCACCGGCGCCATCTGATGTCCGGAGGGACTTGCCGCCAACGCCCAGGACACCTAAAATACTAGCTAGCCAACCATCCAAAGTGAACAGCGGTAGCGAAAGCGATGGCGATATACCGACAATACCAACATCGGATCGCATGAGCTTCTACATGCGTGCCGTGGAGATGATGGGGTTTGAGACCGATGAGCTAAAAAAAGAGCGGGCGATGCTTCAGAAGTTTAGTGAGAAGAAGCAACGCATCCAGCATGATCGGTCTAAACTTATCGACGAAGAGCAGTCCATCATCAAGGAGAAGCAAAAGCTCCGGTCACGAATGCAGCGGCTCGATGAGAAGCATCAGCATGTCCAGAGTAAGCTGCAGGAGTTCGAGAGCGGTAAAGTCGATGTAATCGCCATCGAGAAAAAATTAGCTATGGTGGAGGCCAATATTGAAAAAACATTAGCTCGGATAGATAGCATTAAAAATGTAGCCGACGTTTACAGCTGTCTATCCGAAAATAAGTGAATGTGGTGTGCGTATACACGGTGTCCCACGGTGATTAAGACAAGCAATATATCGGAACTGTGCAGTAGTAGAGAATTATAATTTGGAGATTTAAATGTTTATATGTATATTTTTATATTTTATATATCAAGTTTTTTTGTTATTTTTTTAATAGTAGTATATATGTATATTTTCAATTCTTTCTTGAATAAATAATAATAAAAAAGTATATACATAGTCTGAAGTATTGTATAAATGTATATTATCAAGATTTCATGTATATATTATAATGTTAAAAAATTATTTAAAGTATATTTTAAGCATATTTTTTCAGTTTTTTCTGTATATAATATCATAACGATAAAAAAATTTATTTATTGAGAAATTTATATTTTTTCTTTAATAAATGAGGCAAACATATATAAAAAATGTTGGCTTATATAACATTATGCTAGTTATTGTATAAATGTACACTCAGATTTCATGTACCTATGTATTATAATAATAAGAAAATATTTAAAGTATTGTATAAATGTATATTTTTTCAATTTTTTATGTATATAATACAATAATGATAAAAAATATATTTATTGAGAAATTTGTATTGTTATACTTATACTAGCATTATGCTAGTTATTGTATAAATGTATATTCTCAAGATTTCATGTAGGTATACATTATAATAATAAAAAATACTTATTTAAAGTATTGTATAAATGTGTATTTTTTTCAATTTTTATGTATATAATAATAAAAAAATATATTTTTGAGAAATTTAGATTTTTCCTTTAATGATCGAAGTACGGTATCAAACCTTTTCTCCTACTTTTGGAAATAAAATAGCGCTTTTTCTATTTAGTTTATTATTTAATTATGACTTAATCTCTAATAACATAAAATATACCTAACCTAATATGAATGAAAGATTTTATTTAATTTAAATTGCTCAACCGTACTACTTCGCTTCTTCTCCACATCATTTTCTCCCTCTTGGAGAGGAAAGGGGGAGGATCTCGTATAACCAAGTGCAAGTATTATGGTTTTGCCCAAAAAATTATAACATCATCGTAACAACATATTTTGAGAGATTGGCATCACAAAGTGCGTGTATAATAAACAACATTCAATATTTTATCATATTACTTGAGGGGCAGCACAAGTGTCTGTATTGGGATACTTGTTATTTTAATTTCAAAGCGCAAAGCAGTGTGAATACATTACTCGGACAGATAGAATGTTGATAGAATGCTAAAAATGTAGCCGATGCTTACAGCTGTCTATCCGCAAAATAAGTGAATGTGGTATGTGTATACAGGGTGTCCCACGACGATTAAGACAAGCAATATATCGGAACTGGGCAGTTGTAGAGAATTATAATTTTGGGCGTGTGCAAAAACAACAACAAACAAAATCTTTTCCAATTATTGCTCCGACAACGCATAAAAAAAGTATTCAACGCAGTTGTTTTTATGCGTTAGACAATACAAAATAAAATTATTTTTTATTAAACTTGACTGAAAATATAATCAGATAGGGAAGCCTCCCTCCTCTACTGTCTTCCCCCATCAGTGTATATCGTTAAAGAAAAGCAAAAAAAGGAAGATCCGCCTACTTGCCAGCTGGTGCACGTAAGATTATTAGTGGAAAAGGAGAACATTTCGCTATACGCTCCGACAACGCATGCGCGATATCAGCGACTCCTAAAACTCTAACAACCCTTCCTATTTTAGATAGATATGTACTACTGTTGTCAACGCACATATTCGTGGTGGGCAGAACATAAATCCCTATTGGTGAAACTGTTATCCCCTCCCATCTAAGTATTTGTTTACAAACTTAACCATCTCCTCCCTCCGATTTTATAATTACATTATACCTGTGAATTTTTTCTGTATAAATACATCTTCATTCTGTAAGGTTTTTCAGTTCTACGTTCTTCAGAAAATCGTACCGTTCCATAGAAAAAATATTGTATATCAGAGTTATATCATCAGTATTATGGCCGCAACCAATAATCAAGATGTTATAGTCATCGGGGACGACTTACACCTTCTTCTGCAGGAGTTTGAAGATCAGGGGTTGTCAATTACACAGTTGGCTGTCGATGTCCAAGAAGAACGTCAAGAAATTGTCCAGGTGGACCCACCAGCCGGAAACAACACCCTTGCAGTCCAAGAAGAACTTCAAGAAATAGTCCAGGTGAACCCACCGGCCGGAAACAACACCCTTGCAGTCCAAGGAGAACTTCAAGAAATAGTCCAGGTGAACCCACCAGCCGCAAACAACACCCCTGTAGCGATAGGAGCTGGCGTGGACACAAGACAAGCATCTACAAGTAGAGCGCTAGCGACATCGAACAGAAAAATAAGAAAAGCACCTACCAAGCCCTGCGGAAACTTATTAAGACAAACCTTGGAAAAATCAAAAAAATCTTCGACAACAGACATCCGCGACCAAACGGAAGCACTAAGATGTGGTGTCCAGCAAATCAAGGATCAAATTGCAGATACTAAGCGTCAGCTAGTAGAGGAGATGGCATTAACCGATAGTTTGAACGCTGCTCAAGCTTCCGAGGACTTACAGTTGAAGAAAGTTGAGGCTGAGAGGAAAAAGCTGAAGGAACGCATGGCCAAGAGAAAGCGGGAGCTGGATGACAGTCACAAAAGAATCGAGAAACTGAGAATGGCAACAGTGCAAAAAAGAAGTAAGCTACAAGAAGAAAAGGAGCGCGTTCTATCATTGTTTGATATATAAAAATATAAAATAAAATGTTATACATTGTAGTATTCGCGGTCTTTCACTTTTATAAGAATATTGAATAAAAAACAAATAAACAAGTTATGCTTTTTTTTAAATCCGCCCCTCATGTAGCAATACAATAATCGTGGTAATCTTACTTATTGATTCAAAGCGCAAAGCGGTGTGCTGATAGATAGAATACTAAAATGTAGCCTAAATAAGTGAATGTGGTGAGTGTATACAACAACAAACAAAACCTTTTCCTATTATTGCTCCGACAACGCATAAAAAAAATATTCAACGCAGTTGTTTTTATGCGTTATACAATCACTATACAGATCGAAAAATATATTTTTTTTTTATTAAACTTGACTGAAAAATATAATTTGTATTATATTGAAAGCGCTCATTTTTTGTCGCAAAAGTATATGCATTTTCAACAGAAAAACTTGAAGCGCATATAAAATCATCGCCTAGTATGCCGACATTTACGATTATTCCACATCCCCATCTATAGTATAGTATAATAATATGATGACATTGCCAATGGTTGATGTGCTATGGAAATAGTGAGTTGGTACATCTACCCATCTACCTGAAAGTTAATTATACGAGATGGGTGGAGTTTAAGGAATTGAAATGGCGGTCGAAACCGGGCAAAAGTGAAATCTGAGTACGACGATCGAAATATACAATTATAGATTTAAATATTCGGGCGATCAAAGACCGATCAGAGGCGATCCACACGCAGGCCTCACAATGAACTGTTTTTTTTTTCAGAATCGCCTATCATAACTATTTGCATCATTAGCCATCTCTTTTTCAATCAACTACCTCAATTATAACTGCTTTTGTGAGGCCTATGGGTTTCCTTTTTAAATAGTTATGGTATGTTTTGGTTCGGAACTTAGGATTGTGTTGCCAAACCACAGATTTTAAAAAATCTTATGTTTAAAAATAACAAAGCCATTAGGCGAAGCCGCGATGAATTTTTTACTGTCACGGTGAAAAAGGTTTTTGAATAAAGGTACGAAAGTTTTTTTAAAAAACAGGATCGTTTATTGGTTAATACAAAAAGCTCTTTATTATCACATGTCTCCTCCTCGCTATCTATAGGAAAAGCGCCTCATGTCTCCTCCTCGCTATCTATAGGAAAAGGCAATTCCACTCCTGTATTCCCAGACCAGATGGACTTACGAACTGATACTATGACACGAGAGCTGAGGTCCCACGGACCGTTCTGATAATCAACAATGATTTGGCTTGACTCGATGTTACTAGTTCTCGTTTGGAGTCAGTTACAGCTCAAACTTCGTTTTTAGGCGTTTTAGGGATTCCTGATCATTTTTTCTACTTTTTCTTGGGAGGGGGGGGGGGGTGAATAGAAGTAGTGTGATGGTATTTGACTACTTCTGATAACAAATAATGTGAAAGATATGTACATTTTTCGAAACAATGCTTACTAAGCGATCTCACTGTTGCGAGTAGCAGCTAGTGCTACTACTGCCAATAGAAACTGACAATTAAGGGATGTATGTGCACCAAATATTGCCAACTTAAGAGTAGTTCCCTTATATAATGCATGTTTTTTCATTGTAAAGAAATAAAAATGTGAATATACGTTAAGGACCATGTTGTCTATCACATAAGTTACAGATACGTTAATAAAATGACCACGTAGTTCTTTGTAAGGGACTCACATGACAATATTAGGCTCACTAGTGTTCCTTTTATTGCCATACTACATAACTCATAAAAACTGCTAGCAAGACAAACAGCATAATGGAAAAATGAACAAATAAAATACGTAAAGCTTACACAACCTCCATTAGGGATAGTGTTAAAAAATGCGCAAGTACTCCTAATGACAATTGGCATCGATTGTTGCCATTTGACATGCAACGCCTGAATAATATGCCTTCTTTGGGGTGGCATTATTAGGATCTAGCAATTTTTGGTACACTTATGGATACTGTTTGCCTGGTAACTATATGTATTATTAGCCCTTACTGCGTTTGTGAACTAAGGTGGGAAAAAAGCAGAAATTATAAAAGCGTCGAAATCAGACAGGCCTATTTTTACAATGTACCAGCAGTGGGCACAGAGGTGCCGGTCCGGTGATTGACGACCATGCGCTTGAAAGACAATTTTTTTTTCACACAGCCTGAATGCACCTTCTATCCATTGTAAAGAAATCTGGTTATATATACTACAGGTAGCGACAAAGTGAGGTGGGCTTATTGTTTGGCGCAAAATAAGGAACACCTGATTGTACCTTTGATCTGCGAAGATCGTTTTATAGTGCAGAAAAACATTAATCATTGCGGGTGAAAATGTGGAATTGAACAAAGAAAGCTCGCAATTGTTCGTTCCCACGACGCTGCAGAAAATATTGATGGATACCAAACGCCCTAAGAAGGAAGCTGGTGGTACAACAGAAGTAAGACCCAATATACAAACACTAACAACAAATATTTCAGAATCAGTGTCTATAAGTACAATGTAAAACGAAAAAACTCAAGATTATCCAACGCCTCATTCAAAAAGCCCTTCAGATATGATCACATTTGGAAACAGAACGTTATAAAATGACCTTCAGGGAGGATCGGAACCGGCACCCATATGAAAAAACACACAACATAGCTCAAAGTTATCCCCGAAAACACAAAATAAAGACAGAACGTTACAAAATTTATAGATATAACTTTTGGTTGAAACGCTATCATGAGCACCAATCAGCAGAAAACTGAAGACGCGGTTCCAAGTGTCTCCAATGTGGAGAAAACCGAACCCACCGGCGCAAAAGCTCCTGGCTAGAAGCCCTTCTTTAAGAAAGGCGGAAAACCGAAGGAGTATAAGCCGAAACCTAAGGTCCCAGACCTTAAACCAAAATCTTTAGTATCTGATGCCACGCCCTTAAAAAACGATCCTCTTTGGCTCGATTTCGAAGACCATGGGTTTGTTGATTTAACACCATATCGTGGCGTTAATGAATTCGCCAATACCTATGAGGGACTTCTACCGATATGTGAGAGAGAGTACGACTTGATCGGCTCTGTTGACAGAAATTTCACAAAGTTTGTCTCAAGAGCTATGTGGAATTACTACTGCGTAATACATCTATATACACGTATCATAGCTATAAAGAAGCATAAAGGTGAAGATACCTTTCAAGAGGCTCGATTCATCGACTCACTCAGGTCTGATAATTACCCAGTTCCATCATGCATAGATGAGTACCTCCGTGGAGTAGGAGCAACGCTCGACTCAACCGGTATTAAGTACACATTGAAATTTCCAGCATGGCCAAACAGACAGGGACATTTCGGTGTAATTGACGAAACAACGCACTGGAAATATGAGACTTTCATAGCTCCAGTGGTTTTGTCTCATCGCATAATGAATGATGTCAATAAAACCATTGACCCAAGAGCCGACCCCAATTGGGAGATAGAACCGGCACCCAAACAACCAATACAAACACTAACAACAAATATTTCGGAATCAGTGTCTATAAGTACAATGTAAACCGAAAAAACTCAAAGTTACCCAACGCCCCATTCAAAAAAGCCCTTCACATACGATCACATTTGGAAACAGAACGTTACAAAATGACCTTCATGGAGGATCAGAACCGGCACCCATATGAAAAAAACACACAACACAGCTCAAGGTTGTCCCCGAAAACACAAAAAATAAGTTCAAGGTTATCCCCATACAAACACTAACAACAAATATTTCGGAATCAGTGTCTATAAGTACAATGTAAACCGAAAAAACTCAAAGTTACCCAACGCCCCATTCAAAAAAGCCCTTCAGATACGAAAATGACCTTCAGGGAGGATCAGAACCGGCACCTATAAGAAAAACCCACGTCAATATAGCTCATGAAATATGGAAGCCAAGGTCATCCCCACCCCATTTGAATGACCTTCAGGGAGGACCAGAACCGGCACCTATAAGAAAAACCCACGTCAATACAGCTCATGAAATATGGAAACCAAGGTCATCCCCACCCCATTTGAATGACCTTCAGGGAGGATCAGAATTGGCATATCTACACTACTGTCTTGCACACTTCAAGATCTTAGTTAAGTTTTATTTTCAGCATTAGACTTGAAAGGCCTATCAAGTATCTAGGTTAGGTGATACTTTATTGATACTTTATCTTAAGATTATATTTTTACATATGCAGATTCATTTGTGAACCATTGTTGGGAATTATCTGCTATAGTTTTGTGTTTAACTTTTAAAAGGGATAATTTAGCAAATTTGTTTGTGAACCATTATTAAGAATCATCTGCTATAGCTTTGTGCTTAACTTCTAAGGGAAAATTTTAGTATAGAGTTTAAGCATTTGTATCTTTATTAGGGGTTTTTAAAATTTTAAATAGATATTGTATCGAACTAAGTTTATTGGGGATTTATGTCTGTACAATTCCGAGGCCAAATAGTAGACCTGAGCTTGCCTAACGATTTACATCCTGGGGTTTCACTTGAGATATGGTAACAAACTAATTGTATCACCCTGTACAAGAAATCGATAAATTGCTTATTAACCATAAGGAAGTTATGTATAAACAAATTACACGTGTTTGCTGCGTTCGTACTTCAGCGACGACCTACTTAGGATACACGATGGTATTGTACAGATAGGAACGGAGAGAATAAACTTGTACTTATAGTAAAAAGTATGGTTTAATTTGAGGGTTCCGAATCTAGTAGGTCAAATCTATTACATGGCGATCCTGCCACTGGCCCTCAAGTTAGATTACATCAGTAAGCAGTTACATCAGTGAGCAAAAACAATGGGAAAAGCCCAATTAAAGGTGGAGGAGAAAGTTATACTGGCGCAGTCAGCCACAGGAGATACCACCAAGCAGATCGAGAATTTCTCCAGATCTGAGATACTACTACTGGTACTAGTAGGGGTTGTCGTAGCAGCGATATTATACGTGCTGATCCATAGGTATAAAAAGTATATGAGGAGGACAATAAGAAGGGAAATTACAAAGCACGAACTGAGGAGATCCAGGAACGGTATGGTTGAAGATCCAGAACAGTGAGTGTGTTAGTTTTTTTTCTCTTTCTTCAGCTTACCTGTTCTATGAACAGTATAATATAGCAAATGACATGCCGAAGTGCTAATAATAAGAGTGAAAGCGGAGTGATGGTGGAAACATATGTACTGATTGTTAAATGTAAGTAGCTATAGATTTGTTATGTGTCCCTCTAATTTTTGCACAGTATTTATGTTGACCCCGAAAACAGGAGCAATATTAACGCGACGTAGTTAATTCAATTTGATGGGCGATAATTTAGAGAATATCTTCCAGTCACTCCTGAAAATCAGCACTAGTATCGTTAAATTAAGTTATGAAAGACGTACACCACAAGCTATAAAGTTAAACGTCGAAGAAGCAAAGCATATTGATGCACAGGCCATTCAGGAAACATCCTACGTAGCTCGTCAATTCTTTGACTCTCTAGTAGATGACCCAGAAATCAGTTTAGTTAACGATTTAATATCGAAAATAAAGATCCTTTATCAAGAAATTACGTCTTTCCAAAAGATGAGACAACTACAGACTCCACTATCATGACTTCGTTCGACTTAAAGGTGGCGGTAAATCTTTTACCTTGCATGGACGATACCGAAGCAATGACTAACAAGCTGATTGACGCGATAGAGCTTTACGATTCCATGCTTAATGCAGAAGGCAAGCCCTTATTGATAAAATTTGTTTTGAAACACGCTTAAGTAATAGTGCAAAATTAAGGTTGCAGACCGCTTATAGTTCAGTTGACGAATTATTGGTGGATATGAAAAGGCACCTTCTAACTATAAAGTCAGACAGTGCTCTTCAAGCAAAATTATTCAGATGTAAACAAGGCGAAAGATCGGTAGAAGGTTTTGGGAAAGAAATAGAAGATCTTTTTGTCAATTTAACTAAGATTTACCGCTCAGTATATGGTTTAATTTAAGCACGGTGTGCGAAAAGCGGAAAATTCAACATGGCCGATGACCGATGGCCCATCGGCCATCGACCAGAATAAGAAGAGGTCGTACTGGCGCAAGCCAGCAACGGAAAGACCTGTTGATGAGCAGAAAGAAAAGGAGAAGCCCGACGGAGTCCCTGAACCCAAGAGGAATCACGGTACAAGACCCAGACGCTTGCCGAAGAATCCACCTCCGGACGCATTCACCCCTAAGGCGTTATCTACCACCACCACGCACCTGAGGAACGACCCATTAATTAACCAGTCGGTTCTCGTTGAAGGCCTGACGACTACGGTGCCATCGCCTAAAGTACCATTCCACCTTGACACAAGTGAGTTTTTTACGATAGTTAGAAGTGTTTACCTTTATTTAACCAGAGACAAACAAATCAAGGCGAGAATAAGTCAGTCCCTATTTGAATACTACTTGTGTGTGTTGCTATGGGCTCAGAGGAAGAGCGGGATCGAACGGCCTCCGAGATATTTGATGCTGCCTTACCTGCCAATCTCGCAGTGCCTGAGGAGATCGGACGATATCTTGATGGTATCGGAAACTTTAAGGGTCACGCGGGACGAGACAGTGTGCTACGACTGTATGGAGAGTTAAAAGGTACACTAGTTAAGAGCATTCCCGGCCACTACGGCAGAGTTGACTCAAATAGTCACATACTAGACGAAACGATGCCAGCGCCTTTTGTATATATCGTATGGCGTATGAATACGCGAGATACAGCTATAACGCCAGACCTTTGCCTCCACCTGAAGAAGAAGCCACGTCTAGCAGTTCAGAGCAAGTAGCGGAGCCATTTCCAAAGACTTGGGACTTACCACCAGATCTAGTTCCGGGATCGAGCAAGACACCGTTCTTGCCCAATCGCAATCTACTCGGATGGTATGAGGCCCAATCACTAACCCGAGAAATGGCCGCAGAAATGGCGCCCGTTGTGGAGCTAGCTAACGACGGTCGAGTAGAACGCATACGGGCAAGAGTAGTCAATAAGGTTCCCATCCTTTATGATGTACTTAAACTAACATCTATGCTACTCTCGACAACTAAGAGCCCATCTGAAATAAATAAGTACAACGCCCCACAAGTTTTCCTCGGAAGCGGAGCGCAGTCTGCGTATGTCACACGCGCACGCTCAGATTACGGAAGAAACGAAGCTGGGATAAAATTAACCCCGTTAGCAGAGCGAATGATGCAGACTGAAATTGCATTCGATCTAGGTCCACATCTAGTATCTGCTGCAACTATATTCCGCTACCTGATCGAACAGTACGTTGATAAATCATCTGATTGTTTATGTTACACTGGAGCGCATGGACAGGCTCCCACAGGATGGTTAACAACGGCGAATGAAGACTTTGAACGTACTCATAGATTTTGTTTCTTTTGAGTTATTATTTTAACACTGATTATATTTATTGAGATATAGTTGCTAGTATCTTGCAACTACTACTGAAATAGTTTTCAATTTTTTGGATTTTGTGATATTTGATTTTTTTTAGTCATTTTATAAAGATTAGTGGGCTTGATAATTTTCCTTTCATTGCATTACCTTTCAAGATTCTAAAATTTTTGGAGCACTTATAGATCTAGAGCCAGCAGCAAAATAGAATCATAGCCTTGTTTTTTTTTAGAATCAATTAAACTGCTTTGAACTTAAGTCTCCAACTGTCTTGCTCACTTCAAGATCTTAGTTAAGGTTTATTTTAAGCATTAGACTTGAAAGGCCTATCAAGTATCTAGGTTAGGTGACACTTTATTGATACTCTATTTTAAGATTATATTTTTACATATGCACATTCATTTGTGAACCATTGTTGGGAATTATCTGCTATAGTTTTGTATTTAATTTTTAAAGGGGATAATTTAGCAAATTTGTTTGTGAACCATTATTAAGAATCATCTGCTATAGCTTTGTGCTTAACTTCTAAGGGAAAATTTTAGTATAGAGTTTAAGCATTTGTATCTTTATTAGGGGTTTTTAAAATTTAAAATAGATATTGTATCGAACTAAGTTTATTGGGGTTTTTTGACTGTACAATTCAGAGGCCAAATAGTACACCTGAGCTTGCCTAACGATTTACATCCTGCGGTTTCACTATGGAGGGTTCACATACTAATCCTTCTTTTCTTCGATACTTTGCATGACGGCGGCTTAAAGTGGTGGCCGAGCCAGACCCAGATCCCTTTCAGCCTAAAAAGGAAGAGCTCAAGCAGGAGTGGTCTGGCCTAAGGAACCTGAAGAGGCTGCCAGTCAGCAAAGGGGACCCTCTGAAGGAGCTGCCAGAAGGAGCCCGCAAGCCGACCTAGGGCTGTCAACTTCAGCCGAGCAAGCCAGGTTGTATCGTTCTAAGCCAGCAGTCATCCCCTTGTAAAAACTAGATATTTATATTACAACTCACTACTTATTTTTTTTTATATTTTAAGACCAATATACTTTGTTACTGTTTATTTCTTAGTATATTTTCTGCACCTACCCCTTCAGTGTTTCTGGAGAGGTTGGGTAATTTCACTGACTTCCTTGGAGTTTGGAGGTGAAAACTCCTGGCACCCTTTTCTTGTAGTTTTTTGGACTTTAGAATAACTTCGCGTTAAAAGTTAGTGATTTTGCCTGACATCTCTTACAAGAAGAAAAGAGTAAGTTGCCAAGGATTCACGACCCACCATAAGAAAACTGAGCAGCCCAAAGGCACCCCAGTTTTTGCCAGCTTGAGGGTCTCAACCTAGTTGGACTTTCAATATAGCATTGCAATTTTGGAAAATGTTTTGTTTTGGTTGCGTTCTAGCATCTTATGTTATTATCTTAAAGTTACACTAAATTATGTAGACAGGATATATCCATATTTTCACCGCTCTTCAGAATTTTTATTTTTATTGTTCCAAATTCTCGACATTACAAAAATTTCATATTTTTCGAGACCAAAATTTCACAAGTCTAAGTAATATTTGTCCAAATTTTAAAAAATTAACCACTAACTTGACGCCATATTTTTTAACGAAAGTTCAGTTTAACTCTTATTTGATTACTTTCGAAGCTGTACTCACTACAAATGAGAAACTTTAAGACCAAATAGTCTCAAAACCAGTAGGTACCAGTTTATGAGATACAGCGTGGAATCGATTTCTAAAATTGTTTTATTTTGTGAAACTACAAGATTTTGAATTGACAATTATCTCGCATACAACTTACATTTGACGAAATGAAACAGTATTGAAAATTGATCCTGTACATGTTACATAGTTGAATTTAAATCTTTCAACTTCCACGCGCTGTATCTCATAAACGATTAGTCCTAAAAACAAAGTCATTTTTGCGCCTCAATTTGTTGGACATCTGGCTGTGTAATTTTGACCCAATGAAGCAATTTTTATGTGAGTAGCATGAAAAAATTTTCAATTTCGTTTTCATACTTGTTCTCTTCGGCTATTCTCGTATAAAATAAAATGCAGGTTTTTCCCGAAGAAAGGGAGGAGCATAACAGCTTTTGAAATTGTTTGGATTGAACACTAACGATAGAAAAACAAATCACAGATCTGCTAATTTTATTCCAAGATCAATATTTTTCGACAGATTCACTGCAAAAACGGATGAGCTTCGAAAAAGCGCAAAGCAAAACTTATAGATAGCGCAAACCCCAAAATGTTTTTGATTTGTTTATTATTACCCGGCCGTCCTCCAAAACGTGCACTGAAATTACATTCCAAAATCTTACAAAACCTCAGAATGTATTAGCGAATTATCTGTTTCATGGTTCTGTACCTTGATGGTAGAACTTCTTGTAGGATTATCTGGAGAGGTTGAGAACGGATATAATAATAATAATAACAACATACACCTGGCTGCAGAATGGCCAACTCTTTCCAGAAACTGAGGGTTTTATGCTCGCTATCCAGGACCAAGTAATTGCGACAAGGAATTACATGAACCACATTATGAAAGATACATCCATAACCGACGACAATTGCAGAAAGTGCCACCAACAGAAAGAAACGATAGACCATCTAACAAGCTCATGCAAAACTCTCGCTGGAACCGAGTACACAGCTAGACATAACTCTGCAGCCAAAGTCATACACCTAGCACTAGCCACAACAAACAAGCTAATAGAAAACACAGATCCATATGACAATTACACACCGACATCAGTACTCGAAAACAATGAATACAAACTATACTGGGACGTTGAGATACATACAGATAAGACTATCCCGGCAAATAGGCCAGACATAGTTGTCCAGTCGAAGGCAGAGAGAGTTACCTATTTGATATATATTGCTATTCCCAACGATACGAACGTCCAAAACGCCTACGCTGGGAAGATATCTAAATACATTGACCTTGCGATAGAAATAAAACGACTTTGTAAGCAAAAGAAAGTTACTATTGTCCCTTTAATGATGTCTGTCTCAGGCCTCACACCAAACACATTTACATTTACACCACACCTAAAACAGTTGGGTCTGGACGAAAGGTTACACAAAATATTTTAAAAGTCTGTAATCCTGAAGACCTGCAATATTGTACGATCCTTCCTAAATTCCGATCTGTAATGTATCAGGTGTTGACTTGGCAGAGCTCGTCAACATCTGTTGCTACCGCAGTCAAGCGAGAGAAACTTGAAAAATTTGAATAATAATAATAGGTCTTTATTCGTCATGAAAAAGTACAATTAAGTACAACAAAAACACATACTAAATTCATAATCGAAAATAACAAAAATGACGAAAGGCGGAGTGTCAACCAACAAGGTTGTTTTTCAACTCAACCCAAAAACTAAATAAAGTACTAAATAAAATAAAACAAATAACAAATTAAAACTACACACACAAACACCCTATATACAGTGTACATACATTGGTATATTAAAGATTACGTTATAATTATATGGAGATTAGTATACACACGTGTATTGCTGATAGCGCAGGTTCGTTGAACTGCTTTCACGTTTTTTACAAACACCTGATGTACATTGTGCTATTTATAATATTACGTACGGGTGATAATCACCTAGATGGTTATGTAGAATAACGAGGTGGCCAATATATGTAAACTTAAATCATTTCCCTAACACATAGCAAAGTCCGTCCTCACATTCATCTGGTTTTATTAAAATTTTTAACCTTTTCTTAAAATTGAATAATGAAAAATGCCTAAAATCGTTAGGTAAGCTGTTGTACAATTTCGCTGCATTGTAAGTAAAGCTTCGTTTAAACAAGGCAGTCGAGTGTTTTGGTATGACGAATAGCAGCCTATTTCTTGTATCTCTATTGCTATTAGCGCTGAATGTTATAAATTTGTCAAATAAATACGTTGGCGAGGGCTGCTCTATACCTCCGTCAATCCACCAGTACGCAGATAGCTGTTTCACGCTTATTAGCGATCATCAGTGCGCCATAGGTCGACTGACGGAAATAGAGAGCATCAATTTTTCCATGTTTAATAAACATGTGAAAGATGTGCAAGCAGACAGAAAGAATTCTGCCGGTGCGCCATCTAGTACCCGAAGGTAACGGCAAACCAAGGAAATCTCTACTTAGCAGTAGTAGACTTCTTGGTGGGACGCCAAGGTGCATCCGCTTGGCCACTAGAGAGCGCGGGTTCTATACGCCACTGCGTATGAAAGCCGATATACGAGGGCTGCTCTATACCTCCGTCAATCCACCAGTACGCAGACAGCTGTTTCACGCTTATTAGCGATCATCAGTGCGCCATAGGTCGATTGACGGAAATAGAGAGCATCCATTTTTCCATGTTTAATAAACATGTGAAAGATGTGCAAGCAGACAGAAAGAATTCTGCCGGTGCGCCATCTAGTACCCGAAGGTAACGGCAAACCAAGGAAATCTCTACTTAGCAGTAGTAGACTTCTTGGTGGGACGCCAAGGTGCATCCGCTTGGCCACTAGAGAGCGCGGGTTCTATACGCCACTGCGTATGAAAGCCGATATACGAGGGCTGCTCTATACTAGTGGCCAAGCGGATGCACCTTGGCGTCCCACCAAGAAGTCTACTACTGCTAAGTAGAGATTTCCTTGGTTTGCCGTTACCTTCGGGTACTAGATGGCGCACCGGCAGAATTCTTTCTGTCTGCTTGCACATCTTTCACATGTTTATTAAACATGGAAAAATTGATGCTCTCTATTTCCGTCAATCGACCTATGGCGCACTGATGATCGCTAGTAAGCGTGAAACAGCTGTCTGCGTACTGGTGGATTGACGGAGGTATAGAGCAGCCCTCGTATATCGGCTTTCATACGCAGTGGCGTATAGAACCCGCGCTCTCTAGTGGCCAAGCGGATGCACCTTGGCGTCCCACCAAGAAGTCTACTACTGCTAAGTAGAGATTTCCTTGGTTTGCCGTTACCTTCGGGTACTAGATGGCGCACCGGCAGAATTCTTTCTGTCTGCTTGCACATCTTTCACATGTTTATTAAACATGGAAAAATGGATGCTCTCTATTTCCGTCAATCGACCTATGGCGCACTGATGATCGCTAATAAGCGTGAAACAGCTGTCTGCGTACTGGTGGATTGACGGAGGTATAGAGCAGCCCTCGTATATCGGCTTTCATACGCAGTGGCGTATAGAACCCGCGCTCTCTAGTGGCCAAGCGGATGCACCTTGGCGTCCCACCAAGAAGTCTACTACTGTTAAGTACAGATTTCCTTGGTTTGCCGTTACCTTCGGGTACTAGATGGCGCATCGGCAGAATTCTTTCTGTCTGCTTGCAAATACGTTGGCGCTTTGTTAAGTATGATTTTATGGGTCAAAACTAGGTACTTCCTAATCTTTTCTAGCCGAAGCCAACCAGCATCGCGGTATGAATCGCTTACGTGATCAAACTTCCGTATGCCATACGCAAATCTGATGCAAAAAATTTGAATTTTTTGAAGTCTTAGAACATCGGCTTGTAAAAGTGCTGGAAAATATACACTTTCACAATAGGCAATCTTTGATAGTATAAGGGATTCGCAGATATGCAATTTTAATCTAGTACTCATTATGTGCCTGCTTGGATACAATTGTCTCAGAGTATTATATGAGGCTTGGCACAGCTGATTGACATGTTTGGTGAATCTTAAGTCAGATTCAATCCGCAGGCCTAAAATTGTTATATTGCAGATCTCGTTCTGTGGTACAACAGGCAGATATAAATGATTGGAAGGTGTTTCGTTAATAGCGAAACCTGGATCTACCTTTATAGGAAACTCGTAGATAGTCTGAGCAGGTCTGTCACCATCAAAGGCTCCCCAAGTAATATTTGGCTCAAAGCGTACTGTTGATACTTTTATAATCTGCACAGGTAGGTCCGAAGAATGAATGTGTTTTGGTTGTAGTATTTTCTCAGAGAAACCCAAAATATGCCCAATGTTTTTTGACTCCTTGAACGAAACCTTATACTTGTTGCTATATATTTCGCATTTTAAGGTGTTATTATTAGGTTTCAGCGAGAAAGTTTTATCAGGATGCACAGCGTTATCTAAACCCATTTGGTATAGAATTGTAGGAATGGAAGGATCTTAGCGCTAACTCATACCCCTTAAAAACAATAGGACTTTGAGGACGGAAAAAAATATGTGGCTTCGACTACTTACCCTTAGAAGGGTTGACATAGTGACTAATTTATTTGTGATAATGATATTCCTTAAATAACATATTTATTTTCATGTAAGGTGTTCTGCTGTTTTATACAAAACAGATATCAAATATTTTTCTCATGTTGTAACGCAGAAAATATCAAGTATAATACCTACGTATAGATTTACATACAGGGTGAGTCAAGCTCAACGCCTTGGACTCTTGTGACCAAATGATACCACTTTTCGAAAAATTGGCTTTGCAGGTGTATGTAGGTCGAGTTGGGCTACATTTTAAAAATAATGACTTTTATACAGGGTGTCTAATAAAAGCGTGACATATCAAAGTTATGTTTTTTTAAATGGAATACCCTGTATATTATTGCATATTTAGATTCCTGGGTGAATTTTAGTGTGACTTTATGTATCACACATGGGACTTTAAGCGAACCGTTTAGGTGCAAATCACAATTTAGTGTATAGGTAGATGTCAGAAAAAAATTGAATATCGCAGCTATTATAAATCTTAGAGGGCTGCGACTTCTCCGTGTTACTAAGCATTAAATGTGTCAGCTTAAGTTAGACGGTCAAGTTCGAACTACATTTGTACTTGGAGAAATCGGTAGATCAATTAAGAAAATTTCAATCAAAGGCAACTTGATTTTTTCAAATGGGAATGCATATTTTTTTATTCGATCAAATGCGCAATTTGATAGGCTTTCTAATTATATCAGGTTGTGAATATCAATCTATGGTAGTTTATATTAAATTTCGAGATTCCAACGAAATCAGTGTTTCTCAATTTCCCTACCTATAAACGAACTAGCAGGCCATGAAATATAAACAAAATCGTATTCAGATGAAAGAAAATAACTAACTTGGCAAAATGATCCAGCAGAACTAGAGTAAAAGAACAAGATTATAAAAATTCCCTACAACAGATCAACTCTAACCAGAAACAACGGCGGTAACATGTCTATGGTATAAAACAGTAGTCATTTCCGTCAAAGTCAAAAGTAATGATACCTCTCACTGTCGTTCATCAAATTTTTCAGTATTTATTAGCAAGATCGCAAAAAAGGAATACTGACAAATCATATTTTAATGTTCTGCCAGGTAAATTATGTTTAATAATTTGAGCAGAGTTTTAATTTATTCATTTTCGGCGATCTTGCTTATGAGTATTGAAGAATTTGCAGAACTCCAGTCAGAGGTATCAGTTACAATTTTTTTAAATCATGAAACGTGAAATTTTATTCTGAAGCTATTAAACTGCCAGCAACATTACGTGGTAGATTTCCTTTCATTTCAAAATTCACAATGGTTTTGTGAATCGTCAATCTTTAGAATATTGTAGTAGCCGGTATGCTGTGAAAAATACCCATTTCTGTCGTACTCCAGCTGCTTTTTGACCTTAGATGTGTTATATCTGCTATTTCTGGCTAGAATTGATTTGTTGTAAGTCATTTTTATAACTTTGTCCCTTTACTCTAGTTCGTCCGTAACTATCTGCTAAGTTAGTTGTTTTGTTCCATCTGAACAGTCTTTTGTTTATATTTCATGGCCTGCTAAGTTGCTTATAGGTAGGAAAATTGAAAAACATCGGTTTTACTGAAAATTTGAAATTAAATCAAAACTACCAGAGATTGATATTTACAACCGCATATCATTAGAAAGCTTATCAAATTGCACATTTGATCGTATAAAAAAAATTATGCATTCCCATTTGAAAAAATCAATTTACCTTTGATTGAAGTTTCCTTAATTGATCTACCGATTTCTCCAAGTACAAATGTAATTCGAACCCGACCGCCTAACGTAAGCTGACACATTTCATGCTTCGTAAAACGGCGAAGTCACAGCCCTCTAAGATTTATGATAGTTGCGATATTCAATTTTTTTCTGACATCTACCTATACCCAAAATCGTGATTTGCACCTAAACGGTTTGCTTAAAGACCCATGTATGATACATAAAGTCACACTAAAATGCACCCGGGAATCTAAATATGCAATAATATACAGGGTATTCCATTTAAAAAAACATAACTTTAATATGTCACGCTTTTATTAGACACCCTGTATAAAAGTCATTATTTTTAAAATGTAGTCCAACTCGACCTACATACACTCGCAAAGTCGATTTTTCGAAAAGTGGTACCGTTTGGTCACAAGAGTCCGAGGCGTTGAGCTTGACTCACCCTGTATAAAACCACTTAGCCGGTATTATATATGAACATCTTTCTCGGTTATGTGAGCATACAGGATTCGAAAGACGATAAAATCTGATTTGCATATTAATAGTCTACGCTGTATTCGAATTTATTTCGCAGAAATTTGTTTTTATATTTATAACCTTCACGGCATATGGTGAGGCGGACAGGCATACGTAGAAGACGGCGAAACGCTGTTTCCATGCAGGCTTACAATGAAAGGTCAACCACCAGTATTCCCCACCTTTGTGGTGGCGAGAAACGGTATGAATATGTGTCTCACGATACTGCAGGTAGAATCTTGTGTTAGAGACGCTTCCAGCAGCAGTTGAAATTTGAAGTAAAAAGTGCTTGTTTCTTAAACCATTGGTAAGTGTACTCGATTATTTCTATTTTTTTTATTTCTTTGTGATTTGGATTTATTATTCACTGTTCAGTTTCATTTAACTGATTCTCTATTTTGAATATCATTAATACTAGTTCTTCATCTTATTTTTATTATATTTGGCTCAAAGCGTACTGTTGATACTTTTATAATCTGCACAGGTAGGTCCGAAGAATGAATGTGTTTTGGTTGTAGTATTTTCTCAGAGAAACCCAAAATATGCCCAATGTTTTTTGACTCCTTGAACGAAACCTTATACTTGTTGCTATATATTTCGCATTTTAAGGTGTTATTATTAGGTTTCAGCGAGAAAGTTTTATCAGGATGCACAGCGTTATCTAAACCCATTTGGTATAGAATTGTAGGAATGGAAGGATCTTAGCGCTAACTCATACCCCTTAAAAACAATAGGACTTTGAGGACGGAAAAAAATATGTGGCTTCGACTACTTACCCTTAGAAGGGTTGACATAGTGACTAATTTATTTGTGATAATGATATTCCTTAAATAACATATTTATTTTCATGTAAGGTGTTCTGCTGTTTTATACAAAACAGATATCAAATATTTTTCTCATGTTGTAACGCAGAAAATATCAAGTATAATACCTACGTATAGATTTACATACAGGGTGAGTCAAGCTCAACGCCTTGGACTCTTGTGACCAAATGATACCACTTTTCGAAAAATTGGCTTTGCAGGTGTATGTAGGTCGAGTTGGGCTACATTTTAAAAATAATGACTTTTATACAGGGTGTCTAATAAAAGCGTGACATATCAAAGTTATGTTTTTTTAAATGGAATACCCTGTATATTATTGCATATTTAGATTCCTGGGTGAATTTTAGTGTGACTTTATGTATCACACATGGGACTTTAAGCGAACCGTTTAGGTGCAAATCACAATTTAGTGTATAGGTAGATGTCAGAAAAAAATTGAATATCGCAGCTATTATAAATCTTAGAGGGCTGCGACTTCTCCGTGTTACTAAGCATTAAATGTGTCAGCTTAAGTTAGACGGTCAAGTTCGAACTACATTTGTACTTGGAGAAATCGGTAGATCAATTAAGAAAATTTCAATCAAAGGCAACTTGATTTTTTCAAATGGGAATGCATATTTTTTTATTCGATCAAATGCGCAATTTGATAGGCTTTCTAATTATATCAGGTTGTGAATATCAATCTATGGTAGTTTATATTAAATTTCGAGATTCCAACGAAATCAGTGTTTCTCAATTTCCCTACCTATAAACGAACTAGCAGGCCATGAAATATAAACAAAATCGTATTCAGATGAAAGAAAATAACTAACTTGGCAAAATGATCCAGCAGAACTAGAGTAAAAGAACAAGATTATAAAAATTCCCTACAACAGATCAACTCTAACCAGAAACAACGGCGGTAACATGTCTAAGGTTAAAGAGAAGCAACAGAAATGGATCATTTTTACAGCGTACTAGCGACTGCAATGTACTAGTGATTAAAAATTTCCAAAATCACTAAACACTTTGAAATGAAAGCAAAACTCTCAGCGATCGTTGCTGCCAGTCTAATACCTTCAGAACGCAATTTCACATTTAATGGTATAAAACAGTAGTCATTTCCGTCAAAGTCAAAAGTAATGATACCTCTCACTGTCGTTCATCAAATTTTTCAGTATTTATTAGCAAGATCGCAAAAAAGGAATACTGACAAATCATATTTTAATGTTCTGCCAGGTAAATTATGTTTAATAATTTGAGCAGAGTTTTAATTTATTCATTTTCGGCGATCTTGCTTATGAGTATTGAAGAATTTGCAGAACTCCAGTCAGAGGTATCAGTTACAATTTTTTTAAATCATGAAACGTGAAATTTTATTCTGAAGCTATTAAACTGCCAGCAACATTACGTGGTAGATTTCCTTTCATTTCAAAATTCACAATGGTTTTGTGAATCGTCAATCTTTAGAATATTGTAGTAGCCGGTATGCTGTGAAAAATACCCATTTCTGTCGTACTCCAGCTGCTTTTTGACCTTAGATGTGTTATATCTGCTATTTCTGGCTAGAATTGATTTGTTGTAAGTCATTTTTATAACTTTGTCCCTTTACTCTAGTTCGTCCGTAACTATCTGCTAAGTTAGTTGTTTTGTTCCATCTGAACAGTCTTTTGTTTATATTTCATGGCCTGCTAAGTTGCTTATAGGTAGGAAAATTGAAAAACATCGGTTTTACTGAAAATTTGAAATTAAATCAAAACTACCAGAGATTGATATTTACAACCGCATATCATTAGAAAGCTTATCAAATTGCACATTTGATCGTATAAAAAAAATTATGCATTCCCATTTGAAAAAATCAATTTACCTTTGATTGAAGTTTCCTTAATTGATCTACCGATTTCTCCAAGTACAAATGTAATTCGAACCCGACCGCCTAACGTAAGCTGACACATTTCATGCTTCGTAAAACGGCGAAGTCACAGCCCTCTAAGATTTATGATAGTTGCGATATTCAATTTTTTTCTGACATCTACCTATACCCAAAATCGTGATTTGCACCTAAACGGTTTGCTTAAAGACCCATGTATGATACATAAAGTCACACTAAAATGCACCCGGGAATCTAAATATGCAATAATATACAGGGTATTCCATTTAAAAAAACATAACTTTAATATGTCACGCTTTTATTAGACACCCTGTATAAAAGTCATTATTTTTAAAATGTAGTCCAACTCGACCTACATACACTCGCAAAGTCGATTTTTCGAAAAGTGGTACCGTTTGGTCACAAGAGTCCGAGGCGTTGAGCTTGACTCACCCTGTATAAAACCACTTAGCCGGTATTATATATGAACATCTTTCTCGGTTATGTGAGCATACAGGATTCGAAAGACGATAAAATCTGATTTGCATATTAATAGTCTACGCTGTATTCGAATTTATTTCGCAGAAATTTGTTTTTATATTTATAACCTTCACGGCATATGGTGAGGCGGACAGGCATACGTAGAAGACGGCGAAACGCTGTTTCCATGCAGGCTTACAATGAAAGGTCAACCACCAGTATTCCCCACCTTTGTGGTGGCGAGAAACGGTATGAATATGTGTCTCACGATACTGCAGGTAGAATCTTGTGTTAGAGACGCTTCCAGCAGCAGTTGAAATTTGAAGTAAAAAGTGCTTGTTTCTTAAACCATTGGTAAGTGTACTCGATTATTTCTATTTTTTTTATTTCTTTGTGATTTGGATTTATTATTCACTGTTCAGTTTCATTTAACTGATTCTCTATTTTGAATATCATTAATACTAGTTCTTCATCTTATTTTTATTATATTTTCACCTACAATTACAACCCTAAGCCTGATTCACGTATTGATTCACGTATAAGCACTTGAGGAATGTATGTAAATACCAAATTTCATTGAAAAATTGTAGACATTATGGCTAATAATATATAACACTGGCCTGCGAAGAGATGGCGCTGTGAAATTTATTAGCCGCTTTCAGTTTATTTTCATCAATAGAAGTCAAAAATAACAATGGTTTTTTTTTCTATCACGTCGAATTAACTATCTAACTATTATATCGTCATGTGGTAAGACAGTAAGATTTAGTGTGTAAGCATATCAGTAAAACAAAGGCGGGCTACAATGATTTGCATGTTGTCTGGACGGATTTCGATTTTGAGCTCATTACACAGTTCTTCTACTTCAATTTGTAATTCTGTGACAAAAAATATGCACAACCTTTCGCCCCCCTCCCCCCTTTCGCTCGAGCGAAACTAAAGTAAGCAGTGCCGATGATACCACTCAGTTGGCCGTTACGCGTTTTACGTACAGGGTCTTATTACACTGATTTCGTATTGTGTTTATAGCGTGATCCGCATTGGGTTTGTGACTGAAATATGGCGAGTAGCTCTAGAAGAAGCTGTCTGAATGACCCAAATATGTTTTGCTATATTTGTAGTAGTTTTCTCCTACAAAGTCAACGCGAAAGTATAACCAAATTTGTGCGTCAAAGTTATAATGCGTATTTCGTTGTTAAACTTGGAGATCAATATAAGACATGGACGCCGCATTTTGCATGTCATTCTTGTGTAGCGGGTCTCAGAAAGTGGACTCAGAACAAATAGAAATCGTTACCGTTTGGAGTGCCTATGGTATGGAGAGAGCAACAGAATCACGTCGACGACTGCTATTTTTGTAGTGCAAGACAACGGGATTTAGTAAAAAAAAATAAAAAGTCTATTCAGTATCCAGATATTCCCTCAGCTAGAAGACCATTACCACATGGAGATGAAATACCAATTCCAAAGGCCCCGGCCATTCTCGAAACATTGTCAAGTTCTTCTGAGTCGGAGGCTGACCAAGACAACAACTATGATCGAGATTTTTTTGCTGAATTAGAATCCGAAACACCCAGAGCATTCACACAAGAAGAACTTAACGATTTAGTCCGGGATTTGGGCCTATCGAAAGAACTATCTGAGTTATTGGGTTCTAGATTAAAGGAAAAGAACCTTCTAGCTCCTAATACCACTTTTTATTGGTATAGATATCGAGAACAAGAGTTTGCAGAATATTTCACCAAAGAAGGGTCCTCAGTTTATTGCAATAATTTTGAAGGTCTTATGCTAAAACTGGGTCTTGACAAATATGTCCCAAGTAGCTGGAGATTGTTTATCGATTCTTCGAAGAGAAGTTTAAAAGGAGTTTTGCTTCACAATGGCAACGTGTTGGGTTCTGTTCCCGTAGCTCACTCAATCCACATGAAGGAAACCTACGAAAACTTAGAGACTCTTCTGAATAAAATTAAATATGAAAATTACCAATGCTGCCGTACTAACAAGAAAGGTCCTATCTGCAAAATTTGGTAAATTGACATTTTTGGCTCATCGGAATGGTAAGCAAATGTTCTACACCTTGGCAAAGTCTAAGAGTCCTATCTGAGTCTTAACTGCTTCATTTTGTATCTAAATGTTTAGTCCGAAGTGAATAAAAAGTCATCTTTACTAACTTAAATTGTCGGATCAAACAATTACTAAGATAAATAGCCCGTTCTGCCTTCAAAAGCGCAGTTAGGACAATTTAGGCTAGCATTTTGTGATGAGCGGCATCAGTTAGGACAATTAAGCCTAGTATGACTAAATATATTATGTGCAATATAACCTCAAATAAGTGATAGGACACGTGTTTGTTACCGGTAAATCCGCGGTGTTTTTTGCATTTTAAGTCGATATATATTCCGAGAAATGAATCCAGGGTAAGTTTAGTGATAATTCCTTATTTTTGACGAATCTCTGATTGTAATTTTTGTTTTGTAGTGCATCAGGTAGCCGGTGCAACAGTGGTAGCCGATGCGCACGGATGGTATCTCTTGCATTAAATATCCAGCTCAAGGAAAAACTAGATGTTATTAGAAGATCTAAGCAAATTAATAATGCCAAACGTAATAAAGATCCAGATTATGTACCGGGGCTGTCCAATGAATTAGGAAATAGAAGTGGAAGTGAGACGAATCGTAGTTATGAATATAGTCAAATTACTTCACCTAGTACAAAAATACACATCGTGTCCAATATCATGGTAGCTCCGCCAGCAACGGTTATTCAGGTAGACTTAAATACTTTAAATTATTCAAATGTTGAACAAAAATACATTAACGAAAATTTTCAGGAGAATGTATTTGATATTATGGAACCAAAAGAAAAAGAGTTTAACTCTATCGAGGTCTTCATTCGAGAAGATATTTTGCAAGACATTATAGATAAATCAGTAGAAAAGGCAGAGAGCAAACTCTATACAAAAACTGGAAAAATAAGAAAAAGAAAAATATTCGAAGAACCACTAGTTGAAAGGAAGAAACAAAAGATAGAGAGGTACAGAAGAGCTCATGAAGTGAAAAAGGCGTGTAAATGCAAACTCAGTTGCTCCCAAAAAATTTCGTACACTAGGCAAAAACACATTAATGAACAATACTGGCTATTACCAAAGCAACAACAAAAACAGTTTGTTTTAGAAAGGGTAAAACAATGTAAAAAAGGTAGAAGTACAACCAAAAATCAAACATCACCCAGAGTTTATTCCTACAAATACTATTTGACATCTGAGAAAGCCGAGGAAGTAAGGGTTTGTAAGATATTTTTGTTAGCGACCTTGGGGTATGAAAAAGAAAATGACAGAATGTTGAAAAATATACGTAAAACGGATCCGAAATGTATAGCACCTAAAACAGATGGAAGAAGGCGTTCATGCCCACGTAAAGTAGACAGAAACACAATTATTGAACATGTTAATTCATTTAACCCAACAATATCGCATTACAGAAGGGAGCACGCCCCCAACAGAAAATATCTACCCAGTGACATAAACATAACTCTTATGTACAAAGATTTTAAACTAAAATATCCAAATACAGACTTTTCTTACGAATTATACAGAAAAATTGTGACTAAGGACTTAAATATATCCTTTGCCAATCTAGGTAATGAAGAATGCTGGGAATGCGAAGAATTTGCAATACACAAAAAAGCCACGTCTCATGACGCTAATGTAGAAAACCTTGCTAGCTGCGATTTGTGCAAAACATGGAGAATTCATAAGCTAAAAGCAATTAACGCCAGAAAAAATTATAAGGAAGATGCTGAGAAAATTAAACAAAATGATGAGATCTTTGTAGCTGCTGATTTGCAAAAGGTAAAATTAATATATAGATATACACATAGTTAGATAATAATAAAATTGAAAAAACGCACATAAAGCATGTTACGTTCGAAGTCTCTTCGTGAACTGTGTGAGTATTATAAAAAAAACTTAAATTCGTTTTTTTTCAGGTGATTATGCTCCCCCGTATGGAAACATTTAAGGAAGTTATTTTTACACCACGTATCGTAGCATACAATGAGAGCTTCGTCCCGCTTGGGAAGAAGTCTAAAACCTACCCCTGTGCTGTGTTGTGGCATGAGGGAGTTGCTGGCAGATCCAAAGACGACATTATTTCCACATTCTATGCATTTTTTCAGGCAAATAGGGATATTAAACACATCACAATTTGGCTTGACAATTGTTCAAGCCAAAATAAAAATTGGTCTCTTTTTAGTTTTTTTATGTATGTGGTCAACAGTTCAGAAGTCGCTGTAGAAGATATAACTATAAAATTTTTCGAGCCGGGCCATACTTTTATGGCAGCCGATGCTTTTCATCATCAGGTTGAACTTGCTTTAAAGAGAAAAAAAAAGGTTTACGATTTTGACGACTTTTGTGAAGTGGTACAACAAGCCAATTCGGCTAAAGTTAATGTTATAAAAATGCAAATTACACAATTTTTTTCCTTTACCGACTACACTTCCAAATACAAGCTACAAAAACTAATTTCTCGCGTTTATTTAAAAGATATAGTTTGTTTTCATTTTAGCAGAGGAAGTTATTTTTTTTCTTACAAAACAGAATTTGAAAACGAATTCATCGATTTAAAAGATATTTTTGTAATGAAGTACGTTAAGGGTACTCTAACGAAGCCTCAGGCTCGTGATAAATGTCGCGGTATATCTTTGGATCGAAAAAATAATCTTATATCCAAATTGAAAGGGCACATTCTTGAAAATCGCTTGAAATTTTGGGAAGAGTTGCCGGTTTCCGAAGATGGTTCTGATGAAGAAAATGTTTAACATCCCTATTATTCTTTATTCTTTTCTCGTTTAATATATTATTCCTATCATATCTATGACTATATGAATAATATGTTCAGTTTTTCACATTATATATGAATAAGATGTTCAGTTTTTCTTATTATAATTCAAATAAAGTGTTTAGTAATAAAATATAATTTTTATTTTGGACAAATTCGATAAGTAAAATTAAAAAACATAATGGCATATACTAAGCTACATTGTCCTAAGTGACAAAAATATCAAATATCTCTTGATGGGGATGACGAGAAGCAAAATTATAATGAGCAATTAGATTCCATTTTCCTACATAGTATATAAAATGAAATTGGTAAAATTTCTTGAAATATCATGAGTTTTAGAATAAAAAAAGACAAAAAGCTGATTTTCTCAGAACTTAAATATTGCAGATAGGACCTTTCATGTTAGGACGGCAGAATGGTTCATATGTGGCGATTTGAAAATTGTTGGCCTGATTTTGGGACAGCAGGCAGGTTATACTAAGATGCCATGTTTTCTTTGTGAGTGGGACAGTGGGGCTCGTGAGAAGCACTGGACGATAGTAAATTGGCCTGTTCGCACAGAAATGGTTCCAGGAGAAAAAAACGTAATTAGGAATAGTTTGGTTTCCCGCGAAAAGATTCTTCTACCACCATTGCACATAAAACTGGGCCTTATGAAACAAGTTTGTGAAGGCACTCAATGAAGATGGTGAATGTTTCCGTTACATGTGCACAAAATTTTCATTTCTTTCAGATGCTAAATTGAAAGAAGGTATATTTGTTGGCCCTCAAATACGCAAATTGATGAAAGATAGAGACTTCGAAAATACCATGACATCCATTGAAGCTGTTGCTTGGAATTCATTTAAAAATGTTGTCAACAACTTCTTAGGTAACAACAAATCGCCTGACTACAAAAATATTGTAGCACAAATGCTCACAAACTTTCAAAAGTTGGGCTGCAATATGAGCTTAAACCTGCACTTTCTGAAAAAACATTTGGATTATTTTCCTGAAAATCTTGGCGAAGTTAGCGAAGAACAAGGAGAACGGTTCCACCAGGATATCAAGGCTATGGAGCAACGATATTAGGGCGTACGGAACGTTAGCATGATGACAAATTTCTGCTGGTCTCTGAAACGGGAAAGTTCGACAGATATAACTCATAAAAGGAAGTCGACTAGAAATGCATTTTTTAACAAAAAGAAGCAAAGGAAATAATGCCACAATGTCACCTTTGTATACAATTTTTAGTTGTAAATTCTATATTTGTAATAAAAAAAACTTTCAATAAATGGAACTTTCAATTAATATTCTAAAAGAAACCTACGTGCTAGAAACAAATACAAATTATATCTTAGCTTAGTATATCAGGGTGAAATGAAATGACCCTACGAATTGCAAAGCGGCGACAAAAATTTTTTTTTCGCAGGCCAGTGTAATTTGTCCTACTGAATAAGTCTAATGATATGTGAGTAGCTTACCTCATGTAGGTATTGTTGGTAACTTTTTCTCTCACTTTACTAGAGAACTAAATGTATATTTATTCTTTTTTGCTTGACTCACTATATTTTGAGATCCATTGTATGGCATAAAAATTTGAAAAGATACACTAATTGTTTATCTCAATAATTTTCTTGTATGCTTTTAACGCATCCTTATTTCATGTCGTATTTAACCATATTTAAATATAATCATAGTGTTAATGCTGAAATATTTTTCGGCTGAGAACTAGATCCTATTGTTACTTTGATTATACCATGATCTTCACTTCCATTTTTTTTGTAAGGTTTTATCAAAGAATCTATACATATTTTTTTACATATATTTTAATACTTCAACTGCTCATTTCTGTTGAGTAACTTTTGTAATTTTTATATAGTCCTGGTTGGTAGTCAAAGAAGCTTTCAGCTGCTTCATCCTCTAGGTAAATTAAAGGCTATTTATTATCAGATGCTTTGCTAACCATCAGCAAACTTGAATATATATTTCTGATGTAATAATAAATAACAGATTTTAATGTTTTCTCACCTTGATGATACACTGAACTTAATTTTGTTTTGCATAGTAAATACTGGTGAATCTGTAATGCAGAAATTTTCTAAATGTAGACCATAATATGTTCGTAAATACTCATTCTAATTATAATTGAGGACAACTAACAGTAAAGATTATCATTTTGTTATTTCAGCAATGGATTTAGAAAAACTAAACAGTCGTTCTTTAGTTAAAGGACCCAAGAAGCAAATAAAAAAAAATCAAAGAGCTGCCTAGAGACAGGCTCTTCAGGATAACATCGGCAGAAGTAATCTCAGGGCTATTTGGAGAGTCCATATTGTTACACCTGGAAGACGGGCAGGCACTGTATCTGCCAAACAGAGTCACAGAGGTATATAAGAAAAACCTTGGCTTCTTTAGCAGCAAAAAGTACGCAGTAATCTACGAGGGGGATGTGGATTGCGGCTACACCGAGCCGCTGCAGTCTTTTAAAGTAATAGAGTTCTAGCCATTGGAGTGGGGAACGGGTGAGCTAATATTTTTGTTACATATATACATACTTTCACGAATTTGCAATGAATCCATTGGAAATAATTCAAAAAACTGGTGACCTCATCAGCAGATATCTACAGGTGAAAAAAGCCTTATCCGAGAATTTTACTGTTCAAGATGCTGAAATTTGGCTTAAACGTTTCAAAAAACAAGTTATTATTTGTAATAAACTTATGGAGCATGGAAAGCTAGCCATAGCTAACGCACGTAAACTTCACACATATTTGGGACATATCAAAGCTTTTCAAAAGTTACTTAAAGTCAATCATATCGGTATGGGGCTTGAGATTGCGAGAACAATTAACAATCGTGTAGTTTGGGAAGAAATAACTTCATGTTTCAAAAGTAGAATTAGAACTAGCGTAAAAATAAATTTGTCACACAAGGACTTAAAACAATTATTTCAAGATGCAGTAATTTTATTCAAAAGTAAAATCAGAAACATCCTGAAAAAATTTCCAATGATCAAGGTAAATACTACATTTTGTGGTGAATTCATAAAACATTCTGCAGCTACTGATGTAGTGAATTTCAAATATTTTAATACTAGAAATGCCAATATTGATGTATCAACAGACTTACATAAATGGTTTCTTGAGCATGTAGAAGATAGACTTTTTAATAAGCTTTCAGAATTTCAAGAACGTGATTCGGGATTTGCTCTCCAATCGATAATTTCATTAGAGGTTAAGATCAATAAACTTGAAATGGGTAACGGTGCATCATATATAGCAAATACTCAGGAAACACGCATGCATCAATGTTCAAAATGATCAAGCATGCTTTTATTGGTCAATAGTGTCTGCCCTTTATCCTAGTGACAAAAATCAGCAACGAACATCTGCATATCCTCATTATACCGTTGTACTTAATACCGAAAGCCTAGAATCACCGATGTCGTTACAAAAAATTTCAAAGTTTGAGAAGATTAATAATATCTTTGTCAATGTATATTCTTTAGAATTAAATAAAAGGAATGATAAGCAATTTTATAACGTTGTACCAGCTAGGTTAACTAAAAATAAATCAGATAGGCATGTTAATCTCCTACTGGTTTAAAATATCTATTTTCCAAAATTAGATGATTATGAAGCTGTACCTGCAGAAGATACTGATACTACTGAAGTGAAATATCATTATCGCTGGATAAAAAATGTATCAAGATTGGTGTCAACTCAACTCACTAAAGGGAAAGCCAAAAAGTATATTTGTGATAGATGTCTAAATTACTTTAATAATGAAGCAGCGCTAACTAGTCATTCAGTCTATTGCGAAAATATTAACGACTGCAAGATATCTTTCCCAAAATATGATTTTATTGAATTTAAAGATCATGTTTATGAACAACGGAATCCATTTGTCATTTATGCAGACTTCGAATCGCTACTCACGCCGTGCGGCGATAAATTCATAAACATTAAAACCAAAACACAAAGATATCAACATCACAAGGCGTATAGTGCTGGATATTACTTGAAATGCTCATATGATGACAGTCTTTCATATTTCAAAAGCTGTAGGGGTGACAATTGTCTTGATTGGTTTGCTCTTGAAATGTCAAACATAGCCACATTTGTTGAATCTAAAATAAAAACTATAGTACCTATGGAGAAATTGCTAACTCAACTGCAGCAGATGGCTTGCCATATATGCGAGAAACTCTTCAAACCGGGTGATAAAATAGTTCACGATCATGATCATTTTACGGGTGATTTTAGAGGATTTGCTCATAACGCCTGTAACCTGAATTTTCGAAAACTATTTGTTGTACCTATTATACTGCACAACTTTTCAGGATACGATTCACATTTTATTATCAGAAACATTTCAAAAAGAGGTCGTGTAAGTTTACTACCTATAAATAAAGAACGATATATATCATTTACTCAATACGATTCCCAAACATCAATCAAATTCCGGTTTATAGACTCATTTCGATTTCTTGGAGCCTCTCTGGATGAATTAGTATTTACAATGAACGTGGGAGATATGAAAAATGTGAAGAAACAGTTTGCAAATTTAAACGATGATCATTTCAAGTTACTTACACGAAAGGGGGTATTCTGCTATGACTATGTTGATTGCGTTGAAAAACTAGATCTAAAATCTTTACCGCCTTTTGCATGCTTCTATAATAAGCTAAATGATGAGAATATAAGTGAAGACGACTACGCTCGTGCAATTAGTATTTGGAATAATTTCAATATTCAATCACTAGGTGAATACAGTGACTTATATTTAAAAACCGATATACTACTTTTGGCTGACGTTTTTGAAAATTTCCGCGAAAAATGTTACAATACATACAAACTTGACGTAGCTTGGTACTATACAATGCCTGGATATAGCTGGAGCTGTTGCCTTCGATACACGCAGTGTAAATTAGAATTAGTTAAATCCATAGACCAACTTATGTTCATTGAAAAAGGAATACGTGGAGGAATTTCAGGGTGTTCAAATCGGTTCTCGGAGGCTAATAACAAATATATGCCTAATTATGATCCATCTAAATCATCTAATTACCTCCTATACGTTGACGTCAACAACTTATATGGAAAAGTATGTGCGAACCTCTTCCATATGGAGGGTTTGAATGGGTTGAAAATTTTGAAAACTTTGATGTTTTGGCAGTCGCTGATGATTCAACAGAAGGCTATATTTTACAAGTTGATCTCGAATACCCAGAGACTTTGCATGATTCTCATAAAGATTTTCCGTTCTGTGCTGAACATTATGTCCCCCTAAATCTAAATTGCCAAAATTAACAGGCACTTTACGTAATAAATACGATTATATACTACATTACCGTAATCTGAAACAGGCAATAGCAAATGGTCTAGTATTAAAAAAAATACACAAAATTCTGAAGTTCAAGCAATCACCTTGGTTGAAACCATATATTGAGCTCAATAGTAGGTTAAGGGCGGCTGCTTCAACAGCATTTGAAAAAAATTTATATAAATTATTCAATAATGCAATTTTTGGTAAAACAATGCAGAACATACGAAAGTGTAGAGTCGTAAAGCTCGTTTCTTAATACTATGGACGTTATGGTGCAAAAAATTTGATTGCTTCTCCAAGTTTCCATAATCGAACTATTTTTGATGAAAATTTAATGGCGATAGAGATGAAGCAGACTGAATTAATTTTCAGTAAGCCACTACACGTTGGTATGTGTATTTTGGATATTTCTAAGACGGTTATGTATGATTTTCATTATGACTACATGCTCAAAAAGTTCCAAAATAATGAATGCAAACTTATGTATTGTGATACAGATTCGTTCTTTTATCAAATTACTTGTGATGATGTTCATGAAGAAGTAATTAAGCAAGATATTGAGAAATTTGACACGTCTGATTATCCGGCTGATAACGTATACAACATACCCTTAGTCAATAGAAAGGTTCCGGGTCTAATGAAAGATGAAGCTAACGGACAAATTATTAGTCATTTTGTAGGGCTGAGGGCAAAGATGTACGCTTATAAGGTGTTAAACGGGAAAGTAGTTAAAAAATCTAAGGGCATCAAATACAAAGTCGTAAAAAATAAAATATCATTCGAGGATTATGTCTCAACTGTCTGAAAGAGTACAAAGAAAAATCCACTACACAGCGTTCTATAGTATCTTATGCACATGAAGTTTTTAGTATAGAACAATCAAAAATTGCCTTAAGTCCTTTGGATGATAAACGGTATTTGCTACCTAATAGCTACGATACTCTTCCTTGGGGGCATCGTGATATCAAAGTAAATTAAGAAGTAAATTTTCTTCTAGGATAGCACCACGATTGGAGCTCCTTTGCATCAGGAGCATATGCAAGCAGGTTTACTCCATTAATCGGCTATTACTTTACCATTATAGAGATCTCCCGTGGTCTTTAATAATGAAATTAGCAAAACACTACTCCAAATATCGTTGGGGCTATTTTATGGAACAAATACCAATGGATAATTTTGAGTTTAATTCTGATGGTATTGAACAATTAAGCGAAGTTGAATTTCTTACAGATATTCCTTTTGCGATAAGGTCTACAGTAATGTATATAGATGCCTGGCACCATATTTTTGAACATGATGTACATATACTGTGTATGGATCAGCTATTATGATATTCCTCAATTAAATTTACGTGTATTCCGAGAATGCTTTCCTTCTTCTTCGGCATTTTCCCTTACGAGTTCGCCGTTTTTTTCCTCCACAATTCTCTTACATTCCAGTCCCCTACTCTCAGATCTCTATCTATCATCGCATGTCCAATGTATGTTTCCCATCTTAGTGCCGGCCGTCCTCTCCGTCTTCTCCCTGGAGGTTCCCATTCCAGTACTCGTTTTGGCCACCTGTGTTCTGGCATTCTGTGAACGTGGCCATACCATTGTAATGCTCTGTTTTCTAATTTCCTTGTTATCGAGCATTCTACTTCCATTCGTTGCCATATTGCTGCAGTTCTTATTTTGTCAGATCTTGTGACTTGTAGACATCTTCTCATAAAGTCCAACTCGACCGTTCTTATTTTGTTTCTTATCGTTGTTGTCATTGGCCATACTTCTGATCCATATAAAGTAATATTTTGTATTATGCTTTGGAAGATTCTTTTTTTGTTTTCTTTAGTAAGAGTATTGTTCCATATCAGTCTATGGAGTGCTCTTGTGGCTTGTTTTCCTCGTGCTATTTTTGTCTCTATATCCCTTAAACATGTACCATCTAGGTGTATTGTCGATCCCAGATACTTGAAAGTTTGACAGCTTTTAATAATTTCGTCATCCAAATTCAAATCCAAATCTGCAACCTGTTGTCCAATACATAAATATTCGGTTTTATCCATATTTATTTTAAGTCCCCACAGTTCGTATTCTTCTTTTAGCTTTCTTATCATGTATTCCATGTCTTCTTTTTCTTGTGCAAAAATAACTTGATCGTCCGCGAAAAGTAGTGAATGCAATATATTTCCTTGTATCGGTATGCCCATCCTTCCACACTTCCTATACCAAGTCTTTAAAGCTTGTTCTATATATATATTAAAAAGTGTGGGTGATAGGCCACATCCTTGTTTTAATCCTTTTGTTATGTCTATTGGTTTCGTTAATTCAGTGCCTACTTTTATTTGTGCTTTTGTATTATTATATAATCTTTTTGTTATATTGATCCATTTTTCTCCAACCTTCATTCCTTTCATAGCTTCCCATAATTGTTTCCTGGGTACACTATCATACGCTTTTTCTGAGTCAATGAATGTCGAGAATGCCGAGAATGCTTTTTAAGAATAAAATATTATTTTGATACATACAAGAAATCATTGTTTGTCATACATGACCATTTTCATCTTATGGTAAGAGCGGAAAACTTGCACACTTTATACCAATCTAAATCATATTGGTGTCAGAATGATTTTGCATCAGTATTATTCGTCCTTAGGGATAGAGAATTATGTGATACCGACATTCATTATAATTGTGATGCAGAAGTACGTTTTAGCGATTTATAATTGTCAAAGTATGTGTATATGCTAGTTAGTTATATCTGTTTCCCGTTCCCCAGATATGATTGTATTGTATTATGTATATAAATAAAATTACTATCATTTAATTATTATTTTATTCCAATCTGCGTTATCAGTTAAATTGTATTCCATGTAGGTGATACTTTATTGACTCTGCTTAAAAAACACTAAATTAAAAACAGTCATTTGCTAATTATTTTTTATTGCATTTATATGTTTCAACAGAATAATGGATAATTTGTGTTTATTCACGAATTCTAGTAAAGCAGCATCTGCGATTCTTCATCTATTCATATTGTTTCAAATCAGCTCTTCTATCTTCGGCATGAAGTTCAACAACACTCGTATTATTTATACACAGAAATAACTTTTGATAGTAAAGTTTTTAGTTGGTCTAAAAGACTTGTATTAGGGCACGGTATGTCAAAAAGATCCCACTAGAATTGTCCTGCTTTCGAAATTGTCCTTGTAAACTCGTTGTACTTATAGTATGTGCGATGAGAGAAGAAGTAAATATGACCATCTATATACCGAAATGCCGAGGTTATATCTTTTGGTATGCCTGGAAAGAGATCACCGATTCGTCCTCTGCCTATTGATTGTTTAGGATTATCGATAAACTCAATATATGAGTCATTATCAAAAAACAAGAAAGTTGATCCGCTATACGTTTGAAAAACAGCGTTAATTTCAGCATCAACAGATATTGGAAAGTCGTACATTGCTTTAATATTCAACCCAGGAAATGATGTTACATAATATTTGTGATTTTTCTTATCAATTGAAGGGTCCAATGCAATAACCGGCTAAGTCCAATTTTCAGGCAAATATCATTAATAACTCATTCTTGCAGAGTTCGAAATCCCCTATCGAACCGTGTAAAAACCGGGCTTGTTGTTAGGCTAATAAACAATATATTCGTGTGTGATTGGTTGCCTGCCCTACAGTCCTGTGCAATAACCGGCTAAGTCCAGAACTTAGCCAGTTTAATTGCACGATGACGCTAAAGGCATTAAACTAACCCCACCACCAGAAATCGGCAGTGAAGTGCTTTATAATCACTTAACACATAAAGCAGAACGAGATCATGTCACTATTCGCAGAAAGCATCTTTGGCGGAGAGGAGCTTGCTCCTAAACTCATTGAGACCACCGAAGGAAGTGAGACGAAGATCGACTTCGAACCACTAGCCGTTAGAGCAGCTAAAGCTCTAAAAGACGTAAAATCATATCATGATATGATTGAAGTCTTAGAAACGGATCAACAGCTTGGCAACATTAACGTCAGGTATGTCCCAGATCAGCAGCCAAAGCTTTCTTTCACCGAATACTTAAAGAAAGTGACCCAAGAGAAGAGTGAAATACAATGCGATAACAAAGATTATATCGTACCAATTGTAAAACATTCTGAGGTCAAAGTGTTCAAACAGGTGATTGAACAACGGTCTGAAAAGATCTTAGGAGAGATCCAACAAATAGGCGAGCTCATTAATGTGCCTTCGCCAACCGATGTGGTTAACCAAATGGAAAAGAGGATTGATAACATATCCAAAGTAACTAACCTGAAACTGGACAAAGTTCAAAGAGGTTTTCTCGCTCTACAAGAGTTGGATTACTTCAAACATGAACTGACGGACAGCGTTATGGAGAAGTTCACTACGGATAACCGCTATTTTGACGCTTTGACAGCAGGATTAGCCATAATAGAAATTATTATTGCTCAGTAGTGTCAGTACTGCAGAGTATTTGCTCTACAGTAGGTTATAACTAGCTGGTGTCACGTGTTTTGATATTAATTTAGCAGTTTGCGTGAAACTACTTTACAAATTGAATCTTTAAATATATCTGAAAATGTCAGATTCGAGTGATGATCCATTCAGTGGTACACACACAGATTCCGACGAGGATTATATGTCAATAATGACCCCAAATCCTAAACGTAACCTGAAATATGCTACTTCTGAGAGTTCTTCGGTATCTGCTGGAGGTTCAGCCGAAACTACCAATGAGCCAGAAGCCTCCCAAAGTGGCCCCAGTTGGGCCGAAAACGTTTACAACGAAAAACATTGTGGAAAAGGAATGTAAGAACATTAAAAAGAACAGAAGGCAAAAGTTATCTAAACATGGCTGGGTCTGTGGTGGCGGAGAGAACGCAAGGTGAAAACTGCAACTGCCCAAGAAAGTGTTTTGAAAAAATTGGAGAGGATGTTGGATTAATTTTCAGTGAGTTCTATAAGTTACCCTCAAAAAATTTGCAAGACTCATATCTCTATGGACTGATGAAAAGAAAACATGTAGAGAGGGCAAGGCCCCGTGGTGGCAGTCGACAACCCAAAGGTTCATCCTATGTTTATGCGGTAATGATTAGATTCTCACATTTTTTTTACCTAATTTAAAGGTTTTGTTTATGTTAAAGGTTCGTCACAATGGTCAAGAGGTAACTGTCTGTAAGAAGGCGTTCCAAAATTTACATGGAATCACGAAAAGCAGGCTGGAGCGATTGCAGCAGCATCTGTCGCTTGGAAACGGCACCCCTCCAATAGACCGCCGGGGCACCCACCAGCATAGAGTCAACAAACTTCCAACAGACATAATCACCCAAATTAGAGAGCACATTTTGAGTTTCCCTCGCTATAAGTCTCACTACAGCAGAAAAGACAATTTGCAACAATTCTATTTATCACCTTTGCTCAGTATTGCTAAAATGCATGAGTTATATTTGGAAAAGCATGAGCCAGAGCAATATGTTCTGCTTCTCCAAAATCAAAAAATAACACCTGTTGTTAAATATGAATTGTTTCGCAAATACTTCACTGAAAATTTCAAAATTAATTTTGACAAATCTAAGTACATGTTGAAAATGTGATAGACTAATGAACAAAATCAATAGTGCTGATTCAAGTGAGATTAAAAGATCTCTTGAAGCAGAAAAAGATTTACATCTTAGGAAAGCCGAATGGTTTTATAAAGACTTGAAAGAAAAAACAAGCCTTGCAAGAGCAAGCCCGAACGTAGAAGTCATAACGTTTGACTTCCAACAAAACTTGCCACTCTCAGTTTCGCCCAGTGGTGAAGTATTTTATAAAATACAACTCTGGGTGTATAACTTTTGCATACACGTTGGTAGCAGTGGAAAAAGTTATTGCTATGTTTATGATGAAACCGTGGGTGGAAAAGGGCAAAATGAGGTCTCAAGTATGATCCTAGACTTTTTCAAATATCATATTTCACCTGAAGTTACAGATATCTATTTATTTTCATACAACTGCTCATCTCAAAATAAAAATTGTGTATTGGTACAGCTACTCTTCACCTTAGTAGAACTTGGCAAATTTAATATAATGGCCCGTATGAATAAAAGGAAAGCAAATGCTCATGAGTATAAGCAAACGCTCCCAGCAAGAGCTTAGAGTAAAAGATCGGAGTATAAGCATCTATTCGAGTTGATATGAATAATGATTTGCTTATACTCAAGAGCATTTCTGTACCCTGGAGCCAAACTATGTTAAGTCCATTTTTGCCCAAAATGAGTTTCATATGTTAAGTCAATAAGAATATCATGCTTTTTCATTTGCTGCTTGAAGTGTACACCTTTGTGGATAAATAAAAAAGTTAGACCTTTATAAATAATGTTAAGTCACACACTGCCTGTGAGCGACACTATGTTAAGTGATCTTGACAGAGTTTGCCCAATGGAATTGCTTCGCTTTTAATAGGTTAAGTCCACATAACCTCAATTTTCGAACTGTTGCCACTTGTGTATCGCATGTATGTGTTAACAAATTGCGTTTGTTGTTTCTATGGTATTTATTTAAACAAGGATACTAATATTTGCCACAATGTCTTCAAGGATTGCTAAAATGTTTGAACTTTTGCCAAAAACGGTTGCAAATACTGAAAGGAGCGAAAATGTGAATGCCCGTATTACAGGTGAGTAGCAAACTTCTTAATCTGTTTGAGAAACAATGATTTTTTATCATTATAAGCTGAATTTCAATGGCTTAAAAATTGTGTACTATCAAAACTAATTTATTTTGTGTTCATAATCTTAACATTAAATAGATTTATGGACTTAACATATTTTGTACCAATGTTTTTCATTCTCAACTAGGACTTAACATATTATCTTAGCTTATATAAAATTCTTAATCTTTTTTGAGAAACATTGATTTTTTATCATTATAGGCTGAATTTCAGTAGCTTAATAATTATTGTGTTTATCAAAACCCATTTTTAATTTTAATATCAGAGATTAAACAGATTTATGGACTTAACATATTATGCATCTATCTTTTTTATTATTTAGTAGGACTTGACATATTAGATTAGCTTATATAAAAAAGCCTTCATGTTAGATTTCTTCGTTTTAGGCCAGTCTTCACAAAGATCAAGTCCCAAAACTTCATCAAAACATGTTTATGGCAATAAAAACATATTTCCGAGCATCCCGAGTGAAAATCTGTCTCCTACAAATGATCATTTTGAGACTGATGAGAATGAAAGACTAACGCATGCGAAGAGGCAAATACTTGGTGAGTATTTTCTTCGTGTTGACCGAAACAATACAGTTGATTTTATTCACATTTTTTTTATAGGAGACATGGATACCAACTCCGACCGGAAAAGTTTTACTACAAGAGAAAACCTTGAGACTTCTGCAGACGAGGTGCAGAACCAAGAAACCTATTATAGTCCTCACGTTGTTACGAACTCGCGCAGTGAACTTGGCTTACACTTTGACAAATTTGGTAAGTCTAAAATAGATGACAAATAAGAATGTATTATAATGAACTTATTTTCAAATCTGGCTTTTAAGGTGTCGATTGCAACGTGAAAATTTTCATTCGTTATGGGCAATGAATCTATAAGTTGCAGCGGTTCACCTTTGAGGTAGCTTTTAAGGTAGAAAAATCTCTGAATATCAGATAACTGATCGTTTTTTATTATCATCGCATCAAACAATTGAAAAAAGGACTCAAACTCCTTGATATCTCCAGAGAATGTTTGAATTTTAATATCTCGCAACTTAACAGCCAAATTTTGGTTAGAAATGTTAGACCTAATGTGGGAAACACTAGCATTCTCAATAGGTTTTGACAGTTTTTCAATAATATTCATGAATGCACTTAATAAGCTAAAATACTTTTCCTCGACTAAATCCCTTTCTTCGGTATCATCCTGATCTTTCTCAAGGTCATCTTGAACCTTTTCATCCGATGAGAATAAATCATTAAGCCTTGTAAGCCTAGCTTGGAATTCGTATATGCCTGTTACATTGTCTTTATTAGTATTGAACCAGTTTTCTAGTCGAGAAATAGATCTTTTAGCGTTGGCTCTAAGTCTCTTTAGGTCGTTAATATCCATTTTGATCCCTGAAGTGAGAAAACCTAAACACGCTTAGACAACAAATGAAGCTGATACTACTAATTAGGAGCACGACACATAATTTACTAGATACTAGATAAAATCTTAATTAATTCTAATAGCTATACTCTATATATCCAACACGCGCAGGTGTTTAACAGAAGAAAATAAGAGTTTATGAAAAATGCGAAGAGAGTATCTACAAAAGTATCAGAAAGTGTAAATTTTGTACACCCTGTATACAATTAAAAACACGCGCAGGTGCTTTTACTGAACAGAAAGAAAAAGCTTGCACTTATATCTTGAATATTGCACTGTGAATAGTCCACGGAAAACCGCTCTGCAACCAAGCCGGCCCTGACTCTATTGCAGCAGTTTGAAATGTAAATTAAGCGAATTATCACTCACCCAGTGTCCATAGGTTATATAATATCTATAAATTTTACGTGTGGCTTCCTTTTGTTCCTCCAGCAATCTTATCCATCCGTTGAACGTTGAAAGAGCAGAAGCAGTCCGTCCATAGGTTAGCAGATGAATACAGAAGTTCGAAAATCCGGCTCGAATTGACCAAAAAATGTGGGGGAATGACTCAGAGCAGGACAGGGAAAATCAAACCACCCACATTTCAGGCGTAATTGAATGTATTTGGTATATTTGTAGGTTTTCTGTATAAGAATCAATAAGAATGACAGCGAATCGCAGCAGCTTGCCAAGTTCATTGCCGAGTTTTAGCTTCTTGGAGACGCGTACAAAGAGAAAATGAAATCTTAATTGTGAACTAATCTGAGTAACAGAGAAAATATTACTTCGAATGACGGAATTAATTAATTGAGAATAGGAATGTCCATTTCGGACTAGAACAGAACTGATAATGACGCGCAGTTTGACGAACTTTTTCTCAAGCCTGTTATTTACTGTCATGATGACAGACGCATGGCCTGCTATGTGGCCTGCTACCCGCTTCTACTGGCGTATACTGTGTGATCCTTTTTGAGAGTGCATAGCGTAAATTTTGTATTTTTTGATTTTAGAAATATGTGTTTGGTTGTTCACCAACACCGCATTTTAACTGTTGAGCACTGCGCCAATTTTGGTTCAAGAATTGAGTCGCGGTTCTGCGCATTACGTTCTGTTGATAAATCCTATTTGTCAACTGGCGCGACCATGGCGCGCTAATATCACGTGACCCTAGGACTTCTTTGCCTTGGCGGGCGGATATAACAACATAACCTCAGTTTACTTGTTTACAAGTTTTCCGAGTGTTGTACCAGCCGTATTTTATGCCTTTTATGCGATATTTCCTGGTTTTGTATTGACTGTGTGCTCAAATAAATTATTTTTGGCGTTATTTCATTGTCCTTATGTAACTGTTCCAATATTTGTTGTTGTGTCTGTATAATACTTGTTGAAAAAATTCCTCGTTCCTGTAGGGTTGTTGGTTGTCGGTCTAATAATCAGGTCGGTCTTACAATTATTATAAGACCGAAGAAGAGAAGGTATCAACCTTCAATTTACCTGTTGATTAGCAGCTTAAAGAAATTTGGATCAGAAAAATCCCTAATGACCTTAGCAACTCAAAGCGACCTCAAGTCTGTATCAAGCACTTTCCAGAAAAGGATGTGGTTTTGTTTGATAAATGTTTTGTGAAGGGCGACCTCAAAGAATTCAAACGTATCAGGCCTAAACTAGCCCCCAATGCAGTAGCAATTTTCATTGCAAACGTTCCAAAGTATTTGAGTGAAAAATCATCTACAGTAGTTCGCTTAGCTGATGTTGAACAACATCAAATGGAAACAGCAATCCAGGAGAGTATTAATTCCTTCAAAGCTTATAAAACAGCAAAAACAATTGCAACAGTAGACGATATTCTTAATTTTTATAATTCCAGTATCATTATAAACCGTAATTGGATTTTAATGTTCACAGTTAGTATTGATAATAATACTCTTTGAAAAAAATACCGAAAAAATGCAAAACTTAAACAGTACAGACGTCTTGGAAGAACTCTTGAAATTTGTTGAAATTAGCACATCAAACATTCTTGAAAAAAGGAGGGACAATATTGATCAAATTATCGGACGATTTAACAGAAATATGTGACAATCTGAATGAAAGTGAACTGTGCATGCTATTACTTTTTTTTATTGAGCATTTATAACTATTTCAATTTACTCCAGAAAATAGGAAATATAGTGGATACTTTAATATTTGCATCATCCTTATTTGTACAAACTTCAGCTTCATATTTCTCCATTTATACTTAAAAGCAAGATAATATTCCTACCTCACTCACGTAACATAAAAAAGTTAATTGGTAAATTATCCTTAACTGGCAGTCATCTCAGTGGTAGTATTGACTATTTAAAAAGAAGAATCCATCTTTTGAAACAGCTTGAATTTATTGTAAATTTGCATGTCGAGGAAATTTATGTGAAATCTGAGTTGCAATTTAAAGGTAGTCGTCATATTCTAGGTAGCTCGAGTAGTGATTATTCAAAAGTTGCCAAAACATCTCTAGTATTTATGATATCAAGTCTGACTTCCAAATATAAATAATCGACTGTTTACTACCAATACCTCCTATCTACCAGTTTTATTAGAAATCAGGTATTGATACCACCCGATTCATTTTTCTCAGATCCATCGAACAGAAATACCACCTATCGTAGAGAGCTGCATATTGCCGCGCTTTTTTGCAAATCAAATATCACCTAACTGTTCTACAGACGTCGCGTGAAGGAAATAGCTTGTATCTTGCATTTTGTTATGGTGAGGCGCACGTGTTACTTCGTCAGTTGATTACACTTGCAATATTGTGTAATATTGCCGAATTATCGAACCGCATTTACTGGTAAGTACTTCTATTAGCTCTTTTATTCACATTAATGAAGCGAGATTGTCATGATTTTAATTTTTAAGCCAAGAAACAGTCGTATTTAGATAGTCTGGATGATAGGAGTTATTTCCATTCAACTGATCAGTGCATTTATGGTAGATAGTAGGTATTTCCATATGCTTATTCAAAATAGATTATTGCTTTAACATGATTTTCAATGTAATGGTGATGGAATATAGAGAAAAATGAAAGCAGCGATCAATGATTTTTTATTCGACGTACAGTTTTCATATTTTTTCGCATAAAATGGAACACTCTAATTTAACTCAGGAAACTGATTTTTTGGATGTCTTTCCGATAAATTGTGCTTGTCTAGCCAATAAATTAAGCTACGTTGCTGATACAAAATTATTAAGTAACATATCGGCTGCACTTGAAATTGATTGAAAGCTGGAAGGGCAGCTGGATCATTAGTATACTTTTCTGCTTAGGTGGATATAATCTCGCTGGCCACTCAAGCTTGTTGATTTGGAACAAGATGTTCTGAATACCTTGAGAGAGCCACTACCATATTACATTGTTTCAGAATATGGCCACTAGAGCACAAAAAATCATGGCAATGCTGGAAGAAAAAGGAGGACCTGTTTACAGCTTACCTTGTGAAGAACCCCTGTGTCGTGTACGAGATATACACAGCAATAATGAAGAACCCGCCCCTGCGTTTTCTACAATCGGTGAAGTTGTTACCGATATGGAAATCGAAAATGTTTACCCTCAACAGCAGGATATTTTCGCCAGTAGATGTTCACCTGATACAAACGTGCAATTCGTCAATACAATAGATGAAGGTGTCGAATCGGTAGAGCTTACTTTTGATGCCGAAGGGATTCTTCTAAGTGCTTCTATACCACTTCCTGAAGACGTTGTTATACACCAAGAATCGACTATTTTATGCGACTCTAAAGATGAATTTGGAGCTACAAAAGGTGAAGACAATGTATGTGTTGAAAGTAAAAATGAACAAGCAGTTGAAAGTGTCCTAGAAGATTCCGGGTCCAACTATTCTGATGCTGGTGATGATTCCGAGAGCAACGATCTAGATATTGAACAAAGTAATAGTGATCCAAGCGTGGAGAAGAACACTTCAATGAATTCTGATTATGGAAATATGAGTGAGGGACGAAAACGGAGGCATAAGGCTGACCCAAATAAATGGAAGAAAATTAAAAACCAGAAGCTTCGCATGGAGGGAAAACAATATCTGGGTTACACTAAACCAAAAAATCAAAAAATGAAACAAAATCAAATAAGGGAAGCCAGATCACTGAAACCAGGTTGCACATCTGCAAGGTGTATGAAGTCCAAAAAGAGGATGTGTGCTAAATTCACCGAAGATGACAGATTATCTATATTCAATATGTTTTGGTCTGATCTAAACTGGGACCAAAGGAAAGTGTATGTTGTTGCTCACGTTACCAGGGTAAACACAAAACGCAAAACGGCCTCTGATGAATCTCGAAGAGCAGAAACCTTGATCTATATGCTGACTCTAAATAACATCAAATATCCAGTATGTAAGACAATGTTTCTGAACACACTTGCTTTAGGTTCTTTTACAGTTCAAAGTTGGACAAGAAAGGGTAAACACGCTATGTATACCCATAAGCAAGCAGAGAATGCGAAACGTACTAAAAAATCGCCATATACACAAGACATTAATTTTCTGAAAAATTTCCTTTCAAGACTACCAAAATTGCCTTCCCATTATAACAGAGCGAACTCATCCAAACTATATTTAGAACCTATTTTCAGATCACTGAAACAGATTTATGATTTATACATAGAAGTATGTAAAGAAGGTGGTAAAAAATGTCTTTCTAACAAAACGTTTTATAATCAGTTTAATGAGAGTAACTTAGCATTATATCAACCAAAGAAAGACCAGTGTGACACCTGCGTGAGCTATAGGGTTGGAAACATCACTGATGAAAAGTACAAAGGACACATTCTGAAGAAAAATAGGGCAAGGTTAGAAAAAGAAACTGACAAAAAATTGGCAGAGGAAGGAAAGTGTGTTGTACTAACAATGGACCTTCAAGCTGTAAAAGTGTGCCCTTTTGTACAATCTAGCAAAGTATTTTTCAAGACTAAATTATGCTGCCATAATTTTACGATCTGCGACGTAACTAGTCGTCACTGTACATGTTACTGGTTCACTGAATGTGATTTAGTCGCTTCTGCACTCACTTCATGTATAATAGATTATCTTGAAAGACACTGTACGGCAAAAAAGCTTCCAATTATCATCTTTTCGGATGGATGCACATATCAGAACCGTAACAATATTTTAGCCAATGCCTTACTGAACTATTCTATACAAAACAAAATATCCGTAGTTCAAAAATTCCTCGAACCAGGTCACACTCAAATGGAGTGTGACTCTGTTCATAGCTGTATTGAACGTAAACTGAAAAACCGGGAGATCAACTTACCAAGTGACTATATTTCAGCATCCAAAGAAGCGAGGGCCAAACCATTTCCGTATGAAGTAGTTAAACTTGGATTTGATTTTTTCAAAGACTACTCAAAGCCCTGTTTCTTAAGGTATAACACTATTCGTCCAGGTAGAAAACCAAACGAGCCCACTGTCACAGATATTCGTGCTTTGAGTTACAATGTGGAGGGGTATATCGATTACAAACTAAATTTCGATGAAGACTGGAAACAATTGCCTTCACGGCATAAAGCATCTAATGAGGTTCCGATATATCCTCCACTAAATAAATCAAAACTTCCGATCAAGAAATCCAAATTTGACCATTTGCAAGCACTCAAGACTGTTTTACCAGACGACTGCCAGAACTCTTATGATTCCCTTACATACAAAAATGTTTAGGTGATAAGAAAATTTGTTTTCTAATATTCTTATTCATTTTCTATGTATAACTTTTCAATCAACTGAAATAGACTAAACCAATTGATTTTATTCAAAAACCTTCTATCTTCAGAAAAAGACCATCAATACCTCCTATCTTAATAAAAGTGGAATAATTACGATAACTAACACAACTTTCTGAAAATTAGCATTCTCTGATGTAGCTTTGGGAGCAGTGATGGATAATTATCTCTCATTTATTCGCAAAGTACTGTATTAGTCTATAAGATCATATTTAATTGTCTCCTGAACAATTTGCCATTCTGCAGATAGGGGGTATTGGTAGTAAACAGTAAATGCTGTTTGTATTACGCCTATCAGTTCATTAGTTGCTGAACAGTTGAAAAAAGTCGTGATTGATGTGTTGCGAGAAGTTGAGGCTATAGATTTCCAGAGTATATCTACTATATCAGACAATAATGCAGTAAATAGGAAAGCTTTCCAACTGTTACTTGCAGTAACACTTTGCAGCCTTGTATTTATTGTGCATGCTTTGGACCCTACAAGAAAATAACGTTTAATATTTGATGTAGTTCATATTTTGAAATATGTCAGAAACAACTGGATAAGTAGCCCAGTAAACAATTGTATTCTCACATTCCCTGATTTAGAAACCGATTTTACTGCAGTTGATTTGCAAAATATGAAATTCTGTAATGCTGACTTTTGAACTATTGGAACAGTTGGTGATACTTATCGGCTTTTAGAAATAGTATGTTAATTGTGGAAGGTGGTAAATGTTAAAAGTGCGTTGGAAGGTTCACGCTTTAATGACCCTTTCAGAGAACCAGTGAGAAAGGGTAGCGATACTCAAAATCAACTTTTTCAACAAAATTTCTCTTTGGTTGCAGTGTTGGCGCGATAAGGTACCAAATACTCAAGGGTTATCAAGTCCAACTTTTCAGTCTTATGACATCAGAAGCGTTTGCCTTATTAATATCATATTTGTTTGATACTTATGATCTTGATTATATTTTATAAAGCAAATTTTAAAATGACGTTCTTGAAGGAAGATTTGGTATAATTATACAGGCAACTAAGTGGAGCTAATTATTATATAAGTTATGTACAGATTTTAGAAAATAAGAGAAGATTGCGGTTTAAAAGCACCATGAAAAATAATGACATATCTTTCAAAAACGATTTGTGTCTTAATTCAATATATATTACGATCCCAGTGTTGACATCAAGCAGTTTTCAGTATTTCGAGGATTTTTCACTGGATTGTATTCAATAGGATAAATTGCCTATATTAACTTATATTGCAGGATATGCGGTATGGAAGAAACTGAGACTAAAGAATCGCTATATTTGTACCCAGTGGTTACAATTAACAGGATCAATTATTGATGTAGATATGGAACTTGATAGAGGAATACTTACTCTACCTAGTGAAGTAGCAATTTTTGCTGTGACACTATGTTGGATCGCTTTACAAAATATTATTTACAATAACTACAATTAGTTTTTAGCTTCTAAAAACCATATGTCTGTGTTGCATACAATATGTATCAACCTTTTAGAGAAACATTGTGAAAATTTGGCGCTCTACTATTTTTCCTTTGAAAGTCCATCAGTGTGGACCTGTAATATATAATATATGCGAGTTTTTTTGCGGCTGGCGCCGCCTCTCGCTTCCCAGTTTCCATTTGCTGCGATCGTGCCAGTCTCCTTCACTGAGACCTCTCGCCGCCATTGCATCCAACATCTCGGAGGTCTGCCACGCTTTCTTCTTTGATGTGGAGTCCATTTCCATATTCGTTTTGGCAATCTTGTATTTGGCATGCGCTGTAGATAACCGAACCAGAGTAGCCGCTTCCTTTCTATGGTGTCGAGAATTGTAGTTTCGACATTCATTATCTCTCCGATTCTATCATTTCTAACATGGTCCATCATTGAAAATCCACAACTCCGCCTCCAGAAATCCATTTCCACGGCCAATAATCGGTCTTTTTGCCGTTTTGTAAGTTCCCACAGCTCTGCACCATAAGTGGTGATACTTTCAATAATGGAGTGATATATGACATGTTTTCTTCTGCGAGATATGTTGCTGTTCCAAAAGACGTTGTTCAATTGTTTTATGGCTCGTTTTCCTTGCCCAATTTTATTATTAATCTCCTCTATACTCCTGCCTTTCGACGAAAGAGTCACTCCCAAGTATTTAAAACTGCGGCAGCCTTTCACAGTATCACCATCCACTTGCATATCATCAACAGTATTATCTCCTGTTTTCAGGTATTCTGTCTTAGACATATTTATCGTAAGCTCCCCCTTTCCGTATTCTTCTTTTAACTTGCGCAGCATGTAATGAGCATCTGCCTCATCACCAGCTATGATTACTTGGTCGTCAGCGAAAAATAAGGTAAACAAAGTGTCATTGTCTATGGGGATACCCATACCTTTGCATTTACCTTTCCAAGATTTTAGCGCTTCCTCCAAGTAGATCTTAAATAATGTAGGCGATAGTGTGTACACTACATCCCTGTCGTAAACCTTTGGTAACCTCAAATTCTTCAGATAACTTATTTGCGTTCTTAACAATTGCTGTACATCCTCTGTAAATTGATTGAACTGCTTTTACGTAGTTTAATGACACACCATTATCGACCGGACTTGTCCACAACTTGTTTTGTGGAAGGTGCGTGGTGCGTGGCAAGTCCTCTAGCGGTTGTTTTCTCAATCAATTTTTTAAGAATAAACACTCCATCAGTGCAGGATCGGCCAGGTCTGGAACCATTTTGTTCTTCTGACTCGGTTACTTCTTCTTCTATTCTGTTTTTTAGGAGACGACCATATATTCTCGCCACACAGGGCATCACACTAATACCACGATAGTTAGCACAATCTCTTCAGTTTTCTTTTTTAAATATTGACGTAATAATGGCCTTTTTCCATTCCCTTGGATCTTCGTCGCCTTTAAGGGATTTGTCAAAAATTACCGCCAATATCTCGAAAAGTTTTGAAGGTGCTGCCTTAATCAATTCTATATGAATTGAGCCTGGTCCAGGTGCTTTACCGTTTTTCATGGTATTAGTTGCATAATGCACTTCTTCATGAGTTACAGTTGGGATGCTATCATTCTGAATTTCAATCTCTGGTGGGTGTGCAGTGAACGCAGGTCTGTCCTCAGTTAATAGTACTTTATAATGTTCTACCCATTCCTGCATGCTAATGTGACTGATGCCTGCCTGATCTTTATTCTGTGTTCTCATAGTTTTTAATACTTTCCAGACTTTATTCGCTCGCGTATTTCCCATGTTTTTTTTCTATATCTTCCCCAGTTCGTTGCCATGCTTCGTTCTTGGCCCTTATTACTGTTCTTTGTGCATCCTTCCTTCTTTCTCTGTATTCTTGCCAATCTTTGCTTGATTTTGTGTTCAACCATTTGCTGTAAGCTATTTTCTTATTTTCTACTTTCGCTTGCACCGTATCGTTCCACCATTCTTCTTGTTTTCCATTTCTTTTTTGGATGTGTTTTTCCCCTAATGCTTCGTATGCTGCTTTGTGGATAGCTTCTTTAACTCATTCGTACATCTCTTCTGCTGTTGTTTCTTCGATAGCCGCAAGTTTTCCTGCCAGCCGTATTTGGTACAAAAAACGAGCGGAGTTATTATCGAGACTTTGTATATTGTATTGAATGTTAGTTGTTCTCAGTGAATCGGAGTCAGATTGCTTCTCTGAATTGTGGGTATACTTAAACAGGAGTTTGGACATGAGCAGAAAATAGTCTGATCCGCATTCTGCGCCTCTCATGACTCTAATATCTTGTACTACTAGTTTTGTGGTTTGCTTGATTATAATATAATCTATTATGGATCTGACTTGGCTTGAACCATGTATATTTGTGAATGTTCTTATGCTTAAACCAGCCGTTTAATATCCTTAGATCATTTTGCTGACAGAATTCAATCAACCTCTCACCATTATTATTCAAAGTGTCTTCGCCATATTGTCCCACTATATTGTCGTTTGTTTTTCACCCTGTTCTCGCATTCAAGTCACCTAGTAAGACTACTTCTTTGCTGTTCCCTATGCTGTCAAAGAACTTTAGTCAGCTGTGAATAAAATATATCTTTTTTCGCTAAGTCAGCGCCGTCATTGGGTGAATAGACAACAACTATCGCTACTAGGTAGCCTTTTAGCTTCATCTGTAAGATTCTGTTGTTGATATATTCCCAGCAGATTATACTTTTTTTGAGTTTTGACTTTATGGCAATAGCAAGTCCACTTTGAGCTCGTTGTTCTTTTGGTACGCCGCTATAGATATACACATAACCATCATTCTCTTCCGTACCTTGTCCCTTCATTTTAGTTTCTGTTAAGCCAATTATATCCACGTCTAGGCGTTTGATTTCTCTGAATACTTCATGTCGCTTTGTGGCAATGCCTTGTATATACCATGTTGCAATTCTCATTGTCCTTTTTCGTGTCTGTCTTCGTCTTCGTTTAAAACCGTCCTGTTCCGAGGCTATATTGGGAAATTTTGCAAATACTTTTTTTACTAGGGAGGAGTGCAGGTCCGACGCCTAAACCCCCGACATGGAGGACCAGGTGATTTTTAATCATGGTTTTCTTCCACTAGACGATTGCTTAAACTGAGCTCAGGAACTTCGTCTGTCCCTCCCTAGTATACCTCTGGGAATGAGGTGCCACATACGCCAAGACAGCCGTGATGAAGTCCATCTTCTTCGCCTTCCTTGCCGGTGTGGTCTTCACACGTATCCCTGGGCAAGGGAATTGCGTTATACCCCGCAATACTGGGTCCCCAGCAGAACTTAGCCACCGACATCGAAAAGTCCACCCCTGCGGCGTGGACGCGCCTGCTGAGAATTACCTATGTGGATTCAGAGAAGAGGTCTCTGGTTTCCCATAGGCCGGGTTAATGCTCTTGTGTGGTATCAGGAGCAAAGGCATGGACCTGTAATGAAATTATATATCTTAAGCTCAAAGACATAAATGTAAGGACGTGTAAAACCCTTCTCAATAATTTTGTTAAAAAACATAGTGATGAAAAATCTTCATACAGAACCGCAAGACAGACGTAAGAATTTGACGAGTAAATAGTTTTTTAGTTGAATTAGAAAATTTGGATCAGAGGTTTTTATATTTGAGGAATAATTATTTGCAATTTATAACCTTGAGGACATTGCTACAGCAAAAAATTATATTAAGTGGTTAGAAACTAATATAGTAACATGACGGACAACTTTGAATTAAAACCGGCATCATCTTTATTGCCAACCATAGACGGAACGGAGAGTGTTACAAATCAGTTAATTGATTCCATAGCAGTCTTTTGGTTAATGAGGGAGAAGCGTTATTTATGAAATATGTTTTAAAAGCTAAGCTTTCTCAAGCAGCAAAAATTCGTTTGTCAGCAACCTATGCAACAGTTGATGACCTTATTAGGGATATGAGACAACATGTATTGAGAAAAAAATCAGCCGCCGCTTTTTATCTGCTCAATTACATGCATGTTGAAAAGAAGGGCGTTCTACAGAGAATTCGGTAAAATGGTAGAACAGTTATTGTTAGACTTAACCATAGCGGAAGCCAACACTGATAACTCAGCTTTAGCTGTTTTGCAGGATGTAAATGAAAAACATGCCATAAATTCTTTTGCAAACGGACTTAGAAGCAGCGGGATGCGTACTATTGTTAAGGCTAGAAATTACAGTAAATTAAAGGATGCTATTGTAGCAACTCAAGAAGAGGAACAATCACAGCTTTCCCAACCAACTTCAACAAATAACTTAGTCTATGCTCGGGGTAAACATTTTTCCAATTATCGAGGTCGATATAATAGCAGATATAATCATCTTGTAAAACCGACCTACAGACAGCAACCAGGTAGAAGTCAATGCTCATCGGCCGTGCGACAATCATACGGTCAGCAAAATAGTAACAGAGGTTTTTGCTACCAGAGACCTTCCCATCATCGCGGTTCGCGTTCAGGATTTTCCGCGCAACCCGCATGTAGAGCGTATTTCGCTGAGACATATGACAACGAGGTCAATGATACTGATGACAACCCAAACAAAGTTTTTTTTGACATGAATCGAGAGATAAAGAATAAATTCGTAGATTGCGTTAATTTTAATGCTAATGGTATTGTAACACACTGTATATTTGTGGGCGTGGGTTCGAATCCCACTTCTGACACCAATTGTCCCGACGGCCTCTTTTTCTTCACCCAGGGAATCAAACTGGACGTAACTTTTACTGTTTTACTTCACAACTCGATACAATATCTCTTAACCTGATCTCAAGTACAACTCAACTCAACTGACTTCCTACGCTACCCGTAGCGCCTTATATACAGTGCCTTTCTTTAATGTCCCCCCCCCCTTTTATTTTTTGAACGGGTCAACTCAAGAAATTGAAACTCGGAACAATGAAATTGATTCATGAATACTATATTTTGGAGTGAAATTGACAGATGAAACTTGCAAGATGGCGGCTCGGCGCCATCTTGAAAAAAAAAATTAAATAGAAAGTGGGGTCTTGTGACACATCCTTTTGAAGCCCCTAACGAACCCTTCACAACCCTATAATATGAAGTTAATATCTTAATCTCCTTCAAAATGGCGGAACATTAAATAATTACCTGAGACAAGCACGTTAATATCGATACTTACCTTTTATCTTTTCAACGGGTCAACAAAAAAATTTGAAACTTGGGATAATGAAATTGATGCATGAATAAGATATTTTGGAGTAAGATTGACAGATAAAACTTGCAAAATGGCTGCTCGACGCCATCTTGAAAAAAAATTAAATATAAAGGGGAGTCTTGTGACGCATCTTTTTGAAGCTCCTAACGGATCCTTCACAACACTTGAATATGAAATCAATATCTTAAGCTCCTACAAAATGGCGGAACATTCAATAATTACCTGAGGTGGCGGTTCGGTGCCATCTTAAAAAAAATTCAATTGAAAAAAGGGTCTTGTCCTATTACGAAATATTTAATGATTGCCTGAATACATTGTTACAAAAACATCATTGTATTATAAACATGTTTCTTATCTAAATTAAAATAAAATTGAATCCTTAACATAATAATTGCCTGAATACATCACATAAAAGAATGAATCCTTAACATAAACTTTACATTCTGTTCTAAATTTTACCTTTATAATTGGAGGAAAGAAGATGATTTCAGTTCAGAAGATGTTCGAAATGGTTCCCTTGAACTGCTTGACATAAGAACAGCCTATCCGATATTTCTCGTCTTACATTTTCGAACACAGTGACGTCGATATTTCTACAAATATCTATTATTCTCTGCCTTATCTCCAGTATTGAAGCAGGTTCAGTTTCGTACACCTTTTGCTTCAAATAACCCCATAAAAAAAAGTCTAAAGGTGTCAAATCTGGCGAGCGAGCTGGCCATTCTGTAGGACCTCAACGGCCAATCCATCGACCGGGGAAAGTATTGTCCAAATAACTTCTTACCTCTCTGGAGTAATGTGGTGGTGCTCCGTCTTGTTGGAATACAATCTCCATATCGAATTCGTTAGGATTTGCTTCGATTATTTCGGTTATGAGAGGCTGAACAGTGGTTTCCAGCATATTCAAATACAGTTCACCTGTTAGGTTTTCTTCTATGAATAAAGGTCCTACAATATGGTTTCCTAATATTCCTGCCCAGACGTTAATTTTTTGGGGATATTGCGTATGAGTTTCTCTAAAAACGTGAGGATTGATGTCACTCCAATAACGGCAATTGTTTCTGTGAACATTGCCGTTGAGGAAAAATGTACATTCGTCACTGAAACAAATATTGTGGAGATAAGAAGGATGTCTTGCAATGGTTTCCGTCATGATTTCGCAGAATTCTGTTCTTCGATCTGGGTCATCTTCACTTAGCTGGTGTACCATTTTTATTTTGTAGGGATGATACTTGTTTCTCTTCAAAAGTCTCCACACAGTAGAAGGAGATACCTCACACACATTCGCGACGGAGGAGGTAGACTGTTCAGGATTTGCTATCACCTCACCAATTATCTGAACTTTCTTTTCTTCCGGAATGGATGGATGACCTGAGGGCTTCTTATTCTGGACACTACCAGTAGTTGTAAATTTGGATACAAGTTCCCTTAGATATTTTCTACTTATAGGACGATTCGGGAAACGATCATTGAAAATTCTCTCGGTTTCATGAAAGTTACGCGTGGCACCGTAAATAAAAATCGCTTCAATTTTTTCTTCCAATGGACGAGGGTTGACCATGTTAGAAATAGTTGTCGTGGCCAAGTCTATTCAAAACTTTAATCGACCCAGTTTCGCGTTCACTTATCTTAATCGTGATCTTTCAGTACACAATTAACTGCTTACTGTTTCGGAAAATCTGTGCAATCCTCGCGGACGCAAAATAAAATAATTGCTATTGGTAATCCCTGAAAACTCGCATTGGCAGAGCGGCTATAAAATTCGCTAGTGTGCCTCAAGAAGGAACCAATTAGGATACGGGTACAGCGGTCAAAGGCCAATAGAAAAAAGGACGGAAATCCCTGTAAATTTCCTGGAACGCTTACACTCGGAGTGGATTGAATTTATAATCTCTAATCTAATCTCTAAAAAGGACCGAAATCCCTGTGGATTTCCTGGAATGCTTACAATTGAAGTGGATTGAATTTATAATCTCTAATCCCATCAAAGGCCGAGCCACTGTGTTGCTTAGACTTTTGAATAAACTTTTCATGTTTTTAGGAATAAAATCTAAAACTTGATGACAGTATTTAAGCTGAATAATGACGTCAGTTGTGATACTGACATTTTTGTCGCCTTATCGGCGGATTCCTAATTGACAAGCAAGGAGAACAAAATATTTCTAGATGTATCGATATTAACGTGTTTTTCTCTGGTAATTATTAAATGTTCCGCCATTTTGTAGGGCATGAAGATATTGACTTCACATTAAAGGTTTGTGAAGGATTCGTCAGGAGCTTTACAAAGATGTATCACAAGACCTCCCTCTCAATTTGATTCTATTTTTCAAGATGGCGCCGGGCAGCCATCTTTCAAGTTTCATCTGTCAATTTTACTCCAGGGTATAGTATTCATAAATCAATTTTCTTTATCCCAAGTTTCAATGTTTTGAGTTGACCCGTTCAAAAAATAAAAGGTAAGTATCGATATTAACGTGCTTGTCTCAAGTAATTACTTAATGTTCCGCCATTTTGAAGGAGATGAAGATATTGACTTCATATTCTAGGGTTGTGAAGGGTTCATTAGGAGCTTCAAAAGGATGTGTTACAAGACCCCCCTTTTTGTTTAATTTTTTTTCAAGATGGCGCCGGGTCGCCATCTTGCAAGCTTCAACTGTCAATTTCACTCAAAAATGTAGTACTCATGAATCAATTTCATTATCCCAAGTTTCAATGTTTTGAGTTGACCCGTTCAAAAAATAAAAGGTAAGTATCGATATTACCGTGCTTGTCTCAAGTAATTATTTAATGTTCCGCCATTTTTAAGTAGATGAAGATATTGACTTCATATTTTAGGGTTGTGAAGGGTTCGTTAGGGGCTTCAAAAAGATGTGTCACAAGACCCCACTTTCTATTTAATTTTTTTTTTCAAGATGGCGCCAAGCCGCCATCTTGCAAGTCTCATCTGTCAATTTCACTTCAGAATATAGTATTCATGAATCAATTTCATTGTTCCAAGTTTCAATTTCTTGAGTTGACCCGTTCAAAAAATAAAAGGGGGGGGGGGGGGGCATTAAAGAAAGGCACTGTATACTTCATCGAATCGTCTAGAGTTTTCGAGAATGACGGATGGATTCTAGAAATGTCATCGAATGCTCTAGATGGTTCGATGAAGTATATATAAGGTGCTACGGGTAGCACTGGGAGTCAGTTGAGTTGAGATCTAGTTGAGATAAGGTTAAGATATATTGTATTAAGTTCTGAAGTAAAACGGTGAAAGTTACGTCGAGTTTGATTCCCTGGGTGAAGAAAAAGAGGTCGTCGTGACAATTGGTGTCAGAAGTGGGATTATCCATCGAATCAAGCCAGGAAAAGGAAAGAAGAAGTGAGTACAGCGTCAGTTAATGCCAGTTACAAGAGCTATGGTGTCCGAAATGAGTGCATTGATGGCTATGATACAAGAAATGAAGGCAGATATGAGAAACAGCATCGAACAAACAGCCGAAATGAGAACCAGCTTAGATAACCAGGCAGCCGTTATGCAAGCAACCGTCGTGGAGCTAAAGCAACACCAGGACGAGGAAGTCGTGAACCTAGAAGAAAAACTCAAGCAACATCAAGATGAGGCAGTCGCAGATTTGAAGAGTGGACAGGAACTTGTGATGACTAGGCTGGAAGAGCAGAAGCAAGCGATAAGCCAGGCACTAGAAACTCAAGACCAACGCATTAGTGCAATAGAGACACAGTTCGCGACATCACAAAAGCAGGTGGAAGAGCTAGTGACATCACAGAAGCACGTGGACGAACAGCTACAGCAGGTGAAAGATCAGGTCAAAGAAATGGTCAGAGAGGAGCTGCGAGAGTTTAATGCAGGTGAGCGTTGTTTAACAGCTGTACCACCCGTTTTTCCTGATAGACACAGTGGCGTAGTAGCAAAGCCCTATCCATATAATGGCAAAACATCATGGGACATTTATTATATGCAATTTGAAAACATCGCACGTATGAATAACTGGTCAAATGAAGAAAATGCTTGTGTGCTGACATCCATGCTTAGAGACTCTGCCGCAGCTATTTTGGAAAATCTCTGCTCATCAGATCTACGTGACTATGATAAGATAACATCTGCACTAAAGTTACGCTTTGGAGATGCACACTTAACAGAGCTGTTGCATGGCCAGTTGCATAACCGGACACAACAAGCTAAGGAAGATTTAACCACATTTGCATACGAAGTCCAAAGCTTAGCTAAACGAGCATTCGTCAGCAGTCCCATCGAGACACAGGAATACGTCGCTGCTCGCCAGTTTGTCGAAGGCATTGCAGACGCGGAAGTTCAACGAATGGTAAAACTATCCGGTCCCATAAATTTACAAGATGCCTTGATCAAGGCTTTGCAAATTGAAGCTGACATAAAAGCCATGCGAATGACAAGGAGGGTGCGCTCTGTCGAGCAAGATACAGAAGCAGAAGTCAGGGCCACACCGTTTATTTCAGGAAGAAGAGGTGCTAGCTTCCAAAGAAACCCGGTTCGCACAAGCCTAGAAGGAGCTGAAAAGTTTACATGCTGGAGATGTGGACAGAAGGGGCATCTTAGGGTAGGCTGCCGCACCCAGGCTGATAAGATACAAGCGGATGTAGAAAAAGCAGATGACTATGCGAACAAAATGAAGTCTATGCAAGACACGATAAACTCAATGAAGGAGCAGTTTGACAGAGACATAAAGAATTTAGTAAAGAAGAATGAAGAAAGTATTGCCAAGCTTCAACAACAACACGGAGTAGCCATGAGGGAACTTAGAGCAGACAGGGATAGGATGAAGCAGTTGCTTGCCTCTCAGGAAAGGAGAAGTGTGCATAATAAAAGCAAGTTTGAAACGAATAGAAAGAATCTGCTGAAGAAGGACGAACAACACGAAATAGCCTTGAGGAAGCTCAATAAAGAAGTTTCTGCTTTGAAGGGCGAAATCAAGAGATTGAAAGCTTTGAATCAGTTGAAGAAAGCAGAGAGGGAATGCGACCAAGTTAAAGATGAAAATGCAATGCTCAAACAGAAGATAAATCAGATGGAGGCTGAGTATACATTCTGTAAAAACAACTTGAACAACGCGATTGACAAAGCCAAAAGGGACGGTATCAAGAAGAATGAGTTGAGAGAAAGGTTGGCGCAACTTGAAGCAGAAAACAAGAAGCTGAGAACAGGTTTGAGCGCCGAGGTCGATGATGCGAAAAAGCGAAAGGAAGATTTGTCTAAAGCAAGAGAAGTTGATAGTAAGACTAACAGCGACTGGTGATTTTGAAAAACGAGAATTCTCGACTGAAAGAGGAGCTGGAAAACGCATTGGCTGAAGCAGAGTACGGTAGCTCCAGGATGAAGCATATGGAGAATGGAAACAGTAACGGGAAGCAGAAGATGACTCAGCTGGAAGTTCAGATCGATAAAAAGAAGAGAGAACTGAATAAGGTCACTGAAGATACAAAGAAGGGTGTGTCCACAGTATTAGCGAAGCCATTTTACGATGCAGAGTTAGAACAGAGATTGGCGCAACAGAAGAAAGAAAACCCGAAGATAGGAGCAGAGCTTGGCGTTGCACTCAAGGACTCATCATGGGATTTTGAACAGACCACGCAACTCAGAAGCGAGAATGTTAAGCAAAAGAACAGGATTGTGCAGGAGGAAGACGAACTCAGCAGGTTCAGAGAGGAAGTGGAGAATAGCCTGAGTAATGGGAAGAAGGAAGTGTCGAGAGGTGACAGTCGTCAAGGCAAAAAGGTGCAACTGAAGAGAATGATAACAGAGCTAGGAAAAGAGAATTCTGCTGGAGCTGAAAATGAGAATCGCAAGTTGGGCAAAGAATATCGCAGTTACGAGGTGATCTGGTATGGTCTTGCAACACACGACGGAAGAAAGGGTACATGTCCGAAGCTACAACGCCATGGAGAGGAACCCTACGTGGTGATGAAGCGCCTCAACGACGTAGTCTACAGGTTATGTACGGAAAGTGGAAAACCGAAGGTCGACTATGCTGATGTCTGTGGTGATACAAGAATCGAAGTTGTTCGTCGAGGACGCCGAACGCTAAGGGGGAAAGAATGTAACACACTGTATATTATGGTATTCGTGTATTTGTATTAGTTGTCATTAGTTGTCATACATGATGTAAAGTCAAAAGGCTAGGTTAGATCTTTTGAAGTGTAAACGTCATCGAATCGTCTAGAGTTTTCGAGAATGACGGATGGATTCTAGAAATGTCATCGAATGCTCTAGATGGTTCGATGAAGTATATATAAGGTGCTACGGGTAGCACTGGGAGTCAGTTGAGTTGAGATCTAGTTGAAATAAGGTTAAGAGATATTGTATTAAGTTCTGAAGTAAAACGGTGAAAGTTACGTCGAGTTTGATTCCCTGGGTGAAGAAAAAGAGGCCGTCGTGACAGTATAAATTTTATTAGAGTTGGTTATGGGGAAGATGAGTTGGATTTTATGTGTGATACGGGAGCTAGTATTAGTTGTAATTTTAGTATTTGTTTAAATGGGCATGAACACATAAATACTAATAAGATTGTTAAGATAAATGGGATATCAGGTTCAATTTCGAGCACTGGTACAGTCGATGTTTGTTTAAAAATAAATGGTGAAATGCTGAGTCATGAATTGCATATCGTTGAGAGGTTTGACTCTGCTACGCACCTGAATGGAATGCTAGGATCGGATTTCTTTTGCAAATATTCCGCTATAATAGATTATGAAAAATTTCCATTTAGTTTGGTTAACAATAATAGAAAAATGAAGTACCCCTAGAATCTAAGCTTGATATGTTTACGGTGAAATAATAAAAACTTCCATTGTCCGGGAGATTACGTTGTCCTACCGCAACAGATCTGCGAAGGAGCCCTTATCGGAGGTACAGTTTAAGGTCTAATAATAACGAGATACCCGTAAGAATTTTGAATGTCAATGAAAGAGAGATAAAAATTAGAAATTTTACACCATGAGTTGAGAGTGCTGATTGCTATTACTTACATAGTTTCCGACCAACTAACCCGCCCCCACACTTGCCCGTGTGGGGACGGGTTAGAATATCTCTCATCGTATATGCTGCGTGTCGTAAAAGGCGACTGACTAAAAGGAACACCGAACTACTGTCGGTATAAGCAGTAACCTCTTCTCAACCAACAGCTTCGGGTGGACGAGTTGAGAAGAGTCAGGACACCTTCTTGTCCTTGGGGTGAGAAATTGCCCCTAAAGGCGGACGAACCAGTAGATACCATCTGGTCAACGGCATGAGGATGCAGAAAGCAAATGGGAAACTACTGCATTAAAGATAACCCAAAAGAAACTCGTAAAATGAGTAAATGCATTTTGCGAGTTCACATGTCTGTTAAGACATTGTGACTATGATGATGGTTCCAACCAACTAAGATTTCTGTGAGTAGAGTAGATAAAATATTATCACTAATTAACAATGAATAACTTAATTGTGAAGAGAAAGAGTCAATTGATACGATATGCGCAATGTACGCGGACGTTTTCAGATTAGACGGAGATCCCTTAATTGTGACAAATATGTTCCAACTAAAAACACACCTAAAAGAAAACGCGACAAATGTCTATGTCACACGGTACAGGTTGCCCATTGCCCAGAAAGATGAAATACACTGGCAAGTTGAGCACATGATGAAAGATGGCATTATTGAAGAGGCTCAATCCGAATGGTCCTCGCCTTTGATCATAGTCGCAAAGAAAGCTGATCGGAATGGCAACAAGAAGTATAGGGTTGATTGATTATCGGTTGCTAACAAACAAATCGTCGATATCAAATTTGCTTTAGGAAATATTCCAGAAATATTAGACTCGTTAGATAGAGCAGTGTATTTTTCTCTTGACCTATCCCAAGGTTATTATCAATTACAATTGCACCCGGATAGCTGGCTTTGTACAGCTTTTACGTCAGATAGAGGTCAATTTTACTACACAGCGTTCTACAGTATCTTATGCACATGAAGTATTCAGTGCAGAAAAATCAAAAATTGCCTCAAGTCCTTTTGATGATAAACGGTATTTGCTACCTTATAGCTATGATACCCTTCCTTGGGGGCATCATGATATTAAAGTACATGGAGCAGTACTTTTTTTAGGATGGCACCGCGATTAGAGCTCCTTCGCATCAGAAGCATATGTAAGAAGGTTAACTCTATTTATTAATCGGTTATTACTTTGCCATTATAGAGATCTCCCGTGGGCTTTAATAACGGAATTAGCGGAACACTACTCCAAATATCGTTGGGGTTATTTTATAGAACAAATACCAATGGACAGTTTTTAATTTGATGCTGCTGGTATTGAACAATTAAGCGAAATTGAATTTCTTACAGATATTCCTTTTACCATAAGGTCTACAGTATTATTTATGGGTGCCTGGCACTAAGTTTTTGAACATGATGTATACTGTGTATGGATCAGCTATTACAATATTCCTCAATTAAATTTACGTGTATGCTGAGAATGCTTTTAGCGATAAAGTATTTCTTTGATATATACAAAAAAATCATTGTTAGGTTATACATGACCATTTTTATCTTATGGTAAGAGCGGAAAACTTGCATGATTTATACCAATCTTAATCATATTGGTGCCAGAATGATTTTCCATCATTATTATTTGTCCTTAAGGATACAGAATTACGTGAGACCGACATTCATTATAATTCCAATGCAGAAGTACGTTTTAGCGATTTATAATTGTAAAAGTATGTATATATGCTAGTTAGATACATCTGTTTCCCGTTCCTCCGATATGATTATTATATAAGGGGTGTTTTTTAGAGGGTTGTTTTTCGACTTGGCAACACCGCTTCTAACGAAATTAATCTGAGGCGACGACAAGTGGTATGTGTTCAGTATCGTCTACCATTTAATCATCAATAGGCTTACGCCGGAACAACTCTTACAAATTGTGCCAATTTATTATGAAAGTCGTGGTTCAGTTCGTGAAACTTATCGTGCGCTACGGCCGTTTTATGGTCGACATAATCGTCCATCTGAACAAGATGTCCGAATAACCATGAATCGTTTTCGCATCACGCATACTCTACTTGATAATGTGCGTCCGCAGAGACGTCGTACAGTTCGCACCGAAGAAGTTATCGCTGCTGTCGATCGTAGTGTTCAAGATGATCCGAATGAGTCCATTCGCCATCGTGCACAGCAACTGGAGCTATGCCCATCCACCGTATGGAAGATTTTGAGGAAGGATCTTGGTTTACGAGCTTACAAGATCCAGCTCGTGCAAGAATTGAAGCCACGTGAGCATCATCTTTGTCGTTATATTCGGTGAATGGGCCGAAAATCAGATAGCTCTTGAACCTGGTTTCCATAAAAAAATTATGTTTAGCGATGAGGCGCATTTTTGGTTTTGGCTAAACGGACATGTAAATATGCAAACTGCCGGATTTGGAGTTCAGAAAGCCCAGAAGTAATTATTGAGAATCCGTTACATTCTACTATTAGAAACTACGCTACTGAATTTCAACAGAATCGGTTAGAAGATGATAGAGTTATTAAAAAAACGTTATTTAAAAAAAATTAACATCCTGTATCTTAGAAACCATACATTTTTGGACATATGCTTATATGAACTTTTTTTCATGGAATGACCTGAGGAGTCACCCCGCATCTTTTTTAAACACCCTGTATAAAAGATTAGAAATATACGAGCCCCAAGCCTGCACAGTAGTGTGCCACCTTGTTAAGCTACAATTAACGAAAGTCAGAAACTTAGATCTTCAATTCAAGATATTTTCGGCGTTCATGTTCCAACTCCCAAACAGCGAGCCTCGTAGCAAGAGAACAAGTTAAAGCTGCTTTGCCAATGTACACCACAAATCCCGAGGTATTAAACATTCTTCAACTTGACACATCAGATCGTATTAAAGCAGTAAATATCTTAACATCTATGACCATTCCATGCCCCAACTTCGCATGAAATTTTCAAAACTCAAATGCCGTCACATTGTTGCATCTGTAAAACAAACTGACTAATGATTTGGAATAGGGATAGCAATTATCAAGTTTCTAACGACATCCAGAATGCAGACCACCAATTACTGGAGCCCCTGCGGAATAAAATCAATAATTTTACTGAACAGTACAAAACTTTTACTCGTATTGGATCACTAGACCTTACAACCTATTCCGGCTCCTATGTATGTGCAAGGATAATTGGACATGCCTCTTGGGGTTTTGAACGCTTAGGGTCCACGCATCCTCTGCCTTGGAAACAATTCCAAATCTCCCAGTATGAACAGCTTATTAACAGAAGTTTCTCCACCCTTAGTTATTAATGAACACATGCCTCTAACACGTACTGGACCATACCAATCTTAATTCGGTTCGTTAACTCATATAAAATCAATTTCATCCATGTTGACATTTTTACGGGCCATCCTTTTGTACAGTCTTTAAAGAATTTGTTATACCTACGATAATAGGCAATTAAGGAAAAATCCACCAATCTAATCAATCTCATTACAGATTTAATAACAACAAAGGCTCCTTTGCCACCTGATGTAGACTAGGGTTGTTGCGGATACATCCGCGGATGCGGATGCAGAGTTTCATGTGATCACATCCACCGATGCGGATTTAAGTTTTAAGTACAGAAACAGATTTAATATATGTTTATTTAGAAACCACTTTTTAGTACATAGAAACAAAAGGAAGTAATACAAACCAAACTACTAGTAATTAAAGTTAAAAATTGGTGAATTATATTTGATAAAAAGTAATACTAGAGCCTGTTTCTGAGTAAATCATAGATTGAACCAGCATCACTAAACAACTGTTCGCTAGGCACACTAGCTGGTGGCCACGATAAATATCTGCGTGCGAATTCAGACAGAATTTTCAGCTCATCGCGTTTATTTTTCCACCAGTTAAGCGGACATTCATCTAGGTCTAATCTTTTTTTTTACGATAATGAGGCGTTGTTTCTTGAGAAGAGCATCTGGGCTTCCATTGTCGGCTATTGCTTGACTTTTGATGAATCTAACATCATGGCTACATCGGTTTTTAGGCATGTCCTATTGGCCATGCCGGAAGTCCCTGGTTGTTCCGGGTCGAACGAATCTCTCATTCTGCTTCTTTTTGCTCTTTCCGAATCAGGAGACGCTGTTGGAGAACCTTTGGCAACAGTATTTATCATCTGCAATAGTTGATCTTTAATGCTTTCCTCGGTCACTGGTTGGAAAATTTTAAACACTACTCCAAATATCGTTGGGGTTATTTTATAGAACAGATACCAATGGATAGTTTTTAATTGGATGCTGCTGGTATTGAACAATTAAGCGAAATTGAATTTCTTACAGATATTCCTTTTACCATAAGGTCTACGATATTATTTATGGGTGCCTAGCACCAAGTTTTTGAACATGATGTATACTGTGTATGGGTCAGCTATTACAATATTCCTCAATTAAATTTACGTGTATGCTGAGAATGCTTCTTAGCGATAAAATATTTCTTCGATATATACAAAAAATGGTTATACATGACCATTTTCATCTTATGGTAAGAGCGGAAAACTTGCATGATTTATACCAACCTTAATCATATTGGTGCCAGAATGATTTTGCATCAGTATTATTTGTCCTTAAGGATACAGAATTACGTGATACCGACATTCATTATAATTGCAATGCAGAAGTACGTTTTAGCGATTTATAATTGTAAAAGTATGTATATACGCTAGTTAGATACATCTGTTTCCCGTTCCTCCGATATGATTATTATGTAAGGGGTGTTTTTTTAGAGGTTTGTTTTTCGACTTGGCAACACCGCTTCTAGCGAAATTAATCTGAGGCGACGACAAGTGGTATGTGTTCAGTATCGTCTGCCATTTAATCATGAATAGGCTTACGCCGGAACAACTCTTACAAATTGTGCAAATTTATTATGAAGATCGTGGTTCAGTTCGTGAAACTTACCGTGCGCTACGACCGTTTTATGGTGGACATAATCGTCCATCTGAACAAGTTATCCGAATAACCATGAATCGTTTTCGCATCACGCATACTCTACTTGATAATGTGCGTCCGCAGAGACGTCGTACAGCTCGCACCGAAGAAGTTATCGCTGCTGTCGATCGTAGTGTTCAAGATGATCCGAATGAGTCCATTCGCCATCGTGCACAGCAACTGGAGCTATGCCCATCCACCGTATGGAAGAGTTTGAGGAAGGATCTTGGTTTACGAGCTTACAAGATCCAGCTCGTGCAAGAATTGAAGCCACGTGACCATCATCTTTGTCGTATGTTCGGTGAATGGGCCGAAAATCAGATAGCTCTTGAACCTGATTTCCACAAAAAAATTATGTTTAGCGATGAGGGGCATTTTTGGCTAAACGGATATGTAAATATGCAAAATGCCGGATTTGGAGTTCAGAAAACCCAGAAGTAATTATTGAGAATCCGTTACATTCTACTACTAAAAACAACGCTACTGAATTTCAACAGAATCGGTTAGAAGATGATAGAATTATTAAAAAAAAACGTTATTTAAAAAAAATTAACATCCTGTATCTTAGAAACCATACATTTTTGGACATATGTTTATATGAACTTTTTTTCATGGAATGACCTGAGGAGTCACCCCGCATCTTTTTTAAACACTCTGTATAAAACATTAGAAATATACGAGCCCCAAGCCTGCACAGTAGTGTGCCACCTTGTTAAGCTACAATTAACGAAAGTCAGAAACTTAGAATCTTTAATTCAAGATATTTTCAGCGTTCATGTTCCAACTCCTAAAACAACGAGCCTCGTAGCAAGAGAACAAGTTAAAGCTGCTTTGCCAATGTACACCACTAATCCCGAGGTATTAAACATTCTTCAACTTGACACATCAGATCGCATTAAAGCAGTAAATATCTTAACATCTATGACCTTTCCATGCCCCAACTTCGCATGAAATTTTCAGAAACTCAAATGCCGCCACGTTGTTGCATCTGTAAAATAAACTGACTAATGTACAATCCATTATGAAAATTTGGAATAGGGATAGCAATTATCAAGTATCTAACGACATCCAGAATGCAGACCACCAATTACTGGAGCTCCTGCGGAATAAAATCAATAACTTTACTGAACAGTACAAAACTTTGACTCGTATTGGATCACTAGACCTTACAACCTATTCCGGCTCCTATGTATGTGCAAGGATAATTGGACATGCCGCTTGGGGTTTTGAACGCTTAGGGTCCACGCATCCTCTGCCTTGCAAACAATTCCAAATCTCCCAGTATGAACAGCTTATTAACAGAAGTTTCTCCTACTTTAGTTATTAATGAACACATGCCTCTAACACGTACTGGACCATACCAATCTTACTTCGGTTCGTTAACTCATATAAAATCAATTTCATCCATGTTGACATTTTTACGGGCCATCCTTTTGTACAGTCTTTAAAGCATTTGTTATACCTACGATAATAGGCAATTAAGGAAAAATCCACCAATCTAATCAATCTCATTACAGATTTAATAACAACAAAGGCTCCTTGGCCACCTGATGTAGACTAGGGTTGTTGCGTATACATCCGCGGATGCGGATGCAGAGTTTCATGTGATCACATCCACCGATGCGGATTCAAGTTTTAAGTGCAGAAACAGATGAAAATGACATTAGATTTAATATATTTTTATTTAGAAACCACTTTTTAGTACACAGAAACAAAAGGAAGTAATACAAACCAAACTACTAGTAATTAAAGTTAAAAATTGGTAAATTATATTTGATAAAAGGTAATACTGGAGCCTGTTTCTGAGTAAATCATAGATTGAACCAGCATCACTAAACAACTATTCACTAGGCACACTAGCTGGTGGCCACGATAAATATCTGCGTGCGAATTCAGACAGAATTTTTAGCTCATCGCGATTATTTTTCCACCAGTTAAGCGGACATTCATCTAGTTCTAATCTTTTTTTTACGATAATGAGGCGTTGTTTCTTGAGAAGAGCATCTGGGCTTCTATTGTCGGCTATTGCTTGACTTTTGATGAATCTACCATCATGGCTACATCGGTTTTTAGGCATGTCCTATTGGCCATGCCGGAAGTCCCTGGTTGTTCAGGGTCGAACGAATCTCTCATTCTGCTTCTTTATGCTCTTTCCGACTCAGGAGACGCTGTTGGAGAACCTTTGGCAACAGTATTTATCATCTGCAATAGTTGATCTTTAATGTTTTCCTCGGTCACTGGTTGGAAAATTTTAAACACTACTCCAAATATCGTTGGGGTTATTTTATAGAAGAAATACCAATGGATAGTTTTTAATTTGATGGTGATTGTATTGAACAATTAAGCGAAATGGACTTCTTACAGATATTCCTTTTACCATAAGGTCTACAGTATTATTTATGGGTGCCTGGCACCAAGTTTTTGAACATGATGTATACTGTGTATGGGTCAGCTATTACAATATCCCTCAATTAAATTTACGTGTATGCTAAGAATGCTTTTTAGCGATAAAATATTTCTTCGATATATACAAAAAATCATTGTTAGGTTATACATGACCATTTTCATCTTATGGTAAGAGCGGAAAACTTGCATGATTTATACCAACCTTAATCATATTGGTGCCAGAATGATTTTACATCAGTATTATTTGTCCTTAAGGATACAGAATCACGTGATACCGACATCCATTATAACTGCAATGCAGAAGTAGGTTTTAGCGATTTATAATTGTAAAAGTATGTATATACGCTAGTTAGATACATCTGTTTCCCGTTCCTCCGATATGATTATTATGTAAGGGGTGTTTTTTTAGAGGTTTGTTTTTCGACTTGGCAACACCGCTTCTAGCGAAACTAATCTGAGGCGACGACAAGTGGTATGTGTTCAGTATCGTCTGCCATTTAATCATGAATAGGCTTACGCCGGAACAACTCTTACAAATTGTGCAAATTTATTTTTAAGATCGTGGTTCAGTTCGTGAAACTTATCGTGCGCTACGACCGTTTTATGGTCGACATAATCGTCCATCTGAACAAGTTATCCGAATAACCATGAATCGTTTTCGCATCACGCATACTCTACTTGATAATGTGCGTCCGCAGAGACGTCGTACAGTTCGCACCGAAGAAGTTATCGCTGCTGTCGATCGTAGTGCTCAAGATGATCCGAATGAGTCCATTCGCCATCGTGCACAGCAACTGGAGCTATGCGCATCCACCGTATGGAAGATTTTGAGGAAGGATCTTGGTTTACGAGCTTACAAGATCCAGCTCGGGCAAGAATTGAAGCCACCTGACCATCATCTTTGTCGTATGTTCGGTGAATGGGCCGAAAATCAGATAGCTCTTGAACCTGATTTCCATAAAAAAATTATGTTTAGCGATGAGGCGCATTTTTGGCTAAACGGATATGTAAATATGCAAACTGCCGGATTTGGAGTTCAGAAAACCCAGAAGTAATTATTGAGAATCCGTTACATTCTGCTACTAAAAACAACGCTACTGAATTTCAACAGAATCGGTTAGAAGATGATAGGATTATTTAAAAAAGAAACGTTATTTAAAAAAAATTAACATCCTGTATCTTAGAAACCATACATTTTTGGACATATGTTTATATGAACTTTTTTTCATGGAATGACCTGAGGAGTCACTCCGCATCTTTTTTAAACACCCTGTATAAAACATTAGAAATATACGAGCCCCAAGCCTGCACAGTAGTGTGCCACCTTGTTAAGCTACAATTAACGAAAGTCAGAAACTTAGAATCTTTAATTCAAGATATTTTCAGCGTTCATGTTCCAACTCCTAAACAGCGAGCCTCGTAGCAAGAGAACAAGTTAAAGCTGCTTTGCCAATGTACACCACAAATCCCGAGGTATTTAACATTCTTCAACTTGACACATCAGATCGTATTAAAGCAGTAAATATCTTAACATCTATGACCTTTCCATGCCCCAGCTTCGCATGAAATTTTCAGAAACTCAAATGCCGGCACATTGTTGCATCTGTAAGACAAACTGACTAATGTACAATCCATTATGAAAATTTGGAATAGGGATAGCAATTATCAAGTTTCTAACGACACCCAGAATGCAGACCACCAATTACTGGAGCTCCTGCGGAATAAAATCAATAATTTTACTGAACAGTACAAAACTTTGACTCGTATTGGATCACTAGACCTTACAACCTATTCCGGCTCCTATGTATGTGCAAGGATAATTGGACATGCCTCTTGGGGTTTTGAACGCTTAGGGTTCACGCATCCTCTGCCTTGGAAACAATTCCAAATCTCCCAGTATGAACAGCTTATTAAGAGAAGTTTCTCCTACTTTAGTTATTAATGAACACATGCCTCTAACACGTACTGGACCATACCAATCTTACTTCGGTTCGTTAACTCATATAAAATCAATTTCATCCATGTTGACATTTTTACGGGCCATCCTTTTGTACAGTCTTTAAAGAATTTGTTATACCTACGATAATAGGCAATTAAGGAAAAATCCACCAATCTAATCAATCTCATTACAGATTTAATAACAACAAAGGCTCCTTTGCCACCTGATGTAGACTAGGGTTGTTGCGGATACATGCGCGGATGCGCACGCACAGTGTCATGTGATCACATCCACCGATGCGGATGGCAATTTTTTTAAGACATTTAAGTTTTAAGTGCAGAAACAGATAAAATGACATGAGATTTGATATATTTTTATTTAGAGATCACTTTTTAGTACATAGAAACAAAAGTAATACAAACCAAACTACTAGTAACTAAAGTTAAAAATTGGTGAATTATATTTGATAAAAGGTAATACTGGAGCCTGTTTCTGAGTAAATCATAGATTGAACCAGCATAACTAAACAACTGTTCGCTAGGCACACTAGCTGGTGGCCACGATAAATATCTGCATGCGAATTCAGACAGAATTTTTAGCTCATCGCGATTATTTTTCCACCAGTTAAGCGGACATTCATCTAGGTCTAATCTTTTTTTTACGATAAGGAGGCGTTGTTTCTTGAGAAGAGCATCTGGGCTTCTATTGTCGGCTATTGCTTGACTTTTGATGAATCTAACATCATGGCTACATCGGTTTTTAGGCATGTCCTATTGGCCATGCCGGAAGTCCCTGGTTGTTCCGGGTCGAACGCATCTCTCATTCTGCTTCTTTTTGCTCTTTCCGAATCAGGAGACGCTGTTGGAGAACCTTTGGCAACAGTATTTATCATCTGCAATAGTTGATCTTTAATGTTTTCCTCGGTGACTGGTTGGAAAATTTTAAACACTACTCCAAATATCGTTGGGGTTATTTTATAGAACAGATACCAATGGATAGTTTTTAATTGGATGCTGCTGGTATTGAACAATTAAGCGAAATTGAATTTCTTACAGATATTCCTTTTACCATAAGGTCTACAATATTATTTATGGGTGCCTGGCACCAAGTTTTTGAACATGATGTATACTGTGTATGGGTCAGCTATTACAATATTCCTCAATTAAATTTACGTGTATGCTGAGAATGCTTTTTAGCGATAAAATATTTCTTCGATATATACAAAAAATGGTTATACATGACCATTTTCATCTTATGGTAAGAGCGGAAAACTTGCATGATTTATACCAACCTTAATCATATTGGTGCCAGAATGATTTTGCATCAGTATTATTTGTCCTTAAGGATAAAAAAATTACGTGATACCGACATTCATTATAATTGCAATGCAGAAGTAGGTTTTAGCGATTTATAATTGTAAAAGTATGTATATACGCTAGTTAGATACATCTGTTTCCCGTTCCTCCGATATGATTATTATGTAAGGGGTGTTTTTTTAGAGGTTTGTTTTTCGACTTGGCAACACCGCTTCTAACGAAATTAATCTGAGGCGACGACAAGTGGTATGTGTTCAGTATCGTCTGCCATTTAATCATGAATAGGCTTACGCCGGAACAACTCTTACAAATTGTGCAAATTTATTATGAAAATCGTGGTTCAGTTCGTGAAACTTATCGTGCGCTACGACCGTTTTATGGTCGACATAATCGTCCATCTGAACAAGTTATCCGAATAACCATGAATCGTTTTCGCATCACGCATACTCTACTTGATAATGTGCGTCCGCAGAGACGTCGTACAGTTCGCACCGAAGAAGTTATCGCTGCTGTCGATAGTAGTAGTAAACGAGAATGAACGTCTTTGAGTACTCTAAGGTGAGTTGCAAAATCAGGTGTTGCCACAATAATGTCGTCCAGGTAATAAAACACAAATGGCTCCAATTCCGGACCAAGCACCATATCCAAAACACGACACATAACAGAACTAGCATTACTTATTCCAAACGGTAACCTCTTGAAACAGAAGAGACCTTTACCACGGACAGCAAAAGCAGTTTTCAGCTTCGACTCATCATCAAGAGATATCTGGTGATAAGCAGATTTCAAATCGATAGACGATAAGTATTTAGCATCCCTAACTTTGGTTATAATAGAGTCAATTAGGGGAGGAGGATATGAATCCTTGACTGTAATGGAGTTTAACTTCCTACCGTCAAAGCAAACACGAAGGCTCCCATCCTGCTTTTTCACTAACCACAGAGCGGACAAATATGGCGATGTACATTCCTCAATTATACCGAGCTTCAGCATCTCATCAACCTGATGGTTAAGAGCCTGCTGCATCGCATAACTGAGAGGATACTGCCTCTGCCTTATAGGCTTAGCAGAACCTGTATCGATGTGGTGGGTGTAGACATTCGTGCACCCAATCCTATCAGTAGGGCCTATCTCTCGAAACAACTCTATTACCTCTGCTAACTGCTTACGCTCAAAGTCGCCTAAAGATTCCAAACCTTTAATGGAGAATTGACCACACAAACTTCAGTTTTACTTTGATATGAAAACTTACTAAAGTCCACCATCAGTCCAAATTTGAGAATAAAATCCATACCTAACACCAATTTATGAACGATAGTTGGGACGATAAGAACCTTAATTTCCATAACAACATCCTCAAATTTAATTGGTAGGACCACAAAACCCAAAGTATTTTGAAGTTGGCCATCTGCAGTTGTCAGCTGCAAAACGATATCATAATTAATCTCCAAATTCAACTGCTTCAACAAGTACATGCCTGATGAACCTAAAATTGTACAGCTGCTGCCGCTATCCAGTAGTGCGGGGAAAGTTTCATTGGCAACACTCACCGATATGTAAGGTCGATTATCGCTACCACACTTCAACAAAAGAGGCTCTACAGCTAAACGTGACCCTAAACTTTCTTTATTCTGGCCTAAAGAATCCCTAACAACATTAACACCCTTATCATGAACGGAAGAAACTGAAGTGCCTAAAAATTCCCTAAGTGTAGCCAGCCATGCTTGCCAGTCCTCACTGTCACGACTATATTTTATTGGTGGGAAGGTCCGGGTTTTGATTCCTGAGGGAATTTCACCCTTTTGTCTGCCTTTCCTTTGGGGCCGCTGGAAGGACTCTGGATTGAAGGTGTTATGCCTTCCGGCCGTTTCGCGTTTTTTTGGACTGCAAGTGGGACAACAAGATCGGGTGACATTTTTCTTACCACAACGAAAACAAAACTTTCTCCTAAAAAAGCGACAATCAGAAAATAAATGTCCCACCCTATCACAATTCCATCATTTCAGGGTGGTATCAGGAGAAGCAGCGCCCGAACAGCTATCAGCTGACATGGAGAGAGCATCAACCGAACGAGATTTGCGTGCCTGGCACGTGAGAAACGAATCCTCCAACTTTCGACACAAACTTGTCAGCTGGGAAAAAGTTCCTACCTCTGACAAAGCCAAAGCCTTAACATAGTCAGGTTGGAGATTCCTCAAAATGATATCTACCTTCTCCTTCTCTGTCAACCGGCAATCAGTCAATCTGTTAAACATAGCCTCAACACAAGAAATGAAAACAATCACTGGCTCCTGAGGTCCTTGTCTACGAGAACTTATTTCCTCCATAAGGTTCCTATCATAATTCTCACGAAGAAAGGCATGTCTCAGCTGCTCTACCAACTCATCCCAGTTGCTAAATGAACCTCTCAAGGACTGGTTGTGCCACCATACCCAAGCATCACCACTGAAAAGATCACCAGCTGAGGCGAACAAATCTGCAGGAGTACATCCCCTCGACAGCATCAAAGTCTCAACAATCTCCAAAAACTCAACAACTGAACCCTTACCGGAAAACTTGGTAATGCCCCATTTAAAAACTGGAACCTTCTTGGTATACTCATGGGCACCCACATCTGGCGAGTTCCTTGCATGACCAATAAGAGTAGAAGCTGCCACTGGTGTTGACTGTGGTTGAACAACAGGGGGAAACCTGACTTCCAAAGCTTCCTGCAAATCACCCTCTAAAATTAACAATCGAGACTTGAGTTCACCCACTTGATCACGTTCATCTGCATCCGATGGAGACATATGACCTATCCTGTAAAAAATGTGAGTGAGGCGAGAAGTTATCCTGCGATGGTCAGCTGAACCTGAAGGACCTGTAAACCTCACAATCAATTCCCTAACCTTATCCAGACTATGGGCTACCTCAGCAACTTCATCTTTAAACCCATACTCTGACATAGCTGCCTCAGAAAAACTCCTTTCATTCATCTCTTGGGCTAACAAACCTCTTAGAATCTTCCTCCTGTCATCAACAGTATCCGGAACCTGAAAACCTCTCGACCTAATCTCATATGCTAACTCATGAGACAGCAAATCTCGAACATTCATTTTTGAAGCCATTTTCCTGAGCCTAAAATTGATCCAACCTAGACAGTCCACAGGTGAAACGATCAAAAAGATGTGAGACCTAAATAAGCAAGGGGGTGGCTGTCAATAAAAATTAGTCAACATAAGTATCGCAAGTCAAAATCATATGGTAAATGGTATACAATCACCGTCCAATAAATCATAAGTTCAATACGGTCAAAAGGTATATTTCTGCAGTACGATCCTAAATCTGTGTGGTCTCCCCTCTAAGACGATACCAAAAATATAGGGCTATCCCTAACCTAAAAAACAAGAGGCCACAGATATCGTACTACAGACATAACCAACTATACTCAATGTGCAAATGTGCATCAAAAATCCTAAAATAGCAGTTCTATGCACCTAACCATACGTATACAATAAGCGATAAATGACTATATATGTCATACCATACTATATGCCATAATAATAGCCTGCCATATATACCTAAAACGTTTACAAAAGATATATAAAAATACACCTAAAATTACATATATTTGCCCTTTTCAAAATAAGCTCATATTAGAATCAACATTTTTATTAGAAATTTCCATACCATTACCCAAGATGACTGAACTAAACACAACAAAATTCATCCACAAGTGTGTACTCTTTTTATCTTGAACTACCAAAAGTCTGAAAAAGGAAAAATATGCACTATCTTAATCTTGAAACTTAGTGACTGTGAACCTCGTGTGAAGTCACCAGATTTTTACAATAGCAGTACATGCAACTACATAAGATAGCAATCAGTATTAAACACTACACCATAAAAACTTTTAGTGCATACTAACCTAACATTTTAGTGAACAAACGAAAAGAAAAAAATGGATAAACAGTACATAGGTACTCACTTATATGCCAGATAGTTTTCAAGATAATACTGAAATATGCACCACTTTAATCAAAAATCCAAAAATTTACTGAACGATAGACTGACAAGAGTCAAGTATCCAAAGCTTACTATCAAAATATTTAATGCCCCAAATTTAGAAACCCAAAATTGTGTATCTTGCCTTACATTTAAGGTGTCGAAAATGTGTAACTTGCCCCACGTTTAAGGTGCCAAAAATGTGTAAACGCATGATACCTACAATCACGACCTCATCCAGCTGAACTATAGTCCGTGAGCAAGAGTTACCTCAGATTTACTGAAAGGTTCAGTGCATGGGTTCGTGCTAAGCAAGGTGAATGAATGTGAGGTTTATATGGGGCTCATAGATTTTACAGACCATCATTAGAGGGTGTACGCAAAAAAAACTTGTCACCTTGGTTGTCAAGGTATGAAATAAAACTGGTGTAAACATATGTAACTAATTCTATTTAGGATCTAAATACAAAAGAAAATGACTACGATGGGGCCCCGGTTATGAAATTACAATGGTATTAACGCCTCAATTTATATGTTACAATGTGATCACCCAAGGATCAGCAAAAAAACGGTGTCTATATAACAAATTCTGTTGATTAAATCGAACAAACATTGATCGACTAAATTCGTTGTCACCAGTAGAGTAGAGATGATGGCCAATACTGGGTCCACCAGCGAAAGGAGGGAACACGAAAAAAAAACACAGCATACAACCTAATGCGAATCCATGCTGGTATGTCATGGTCTTCAAAATGACTCTGCCTCTCCAGGGTGTGAGGCAACATCCCCGGAGTTACACAAAGGCCTGCCTGGTGCCTATGGTCCGTGGCTCCATAACTGTCTCAAATGAAGGGGGCACGGGATGAGAGGGAAAAACCCCAGCACAAAAAAAATGTTGATTCCTGCAAAGAACAGGAATACCTTAAAAACTTGCAAAGCCCCATAGGGGCACAGGTACCAAGAAATGAGGCAGATGGCCTCCTATAATCGACAAAAAAGAAATGAGAGTTTAATTAATTTTGAGTTATTTCGAAATCTAACATGGCGCCCATTGTAAGAAGCCCAAAAAAAAAAACGAACAATAATTTTTATATTTTACCACCTCTCCACAAATAGGTGAGTGGCCATAAAAATATCCCAATAAACTTAAAATACTTACTAATATGTCCACATTTTGAGGAACGGGCGGTTGTCCTTAAGTAGACATACCGGAACGGGCTAACACATTAACAGCAAAAGAAAGAGGAGAACACGGCATCCCTGTCGATCCGCCTGGATCCGCCACGACAGTCGTTCCTTCTACTTGTCGCGCAGTCAGATCTACACTGCGCATGTGCGGCACTTCGCAAAATAAAAACAAAATGATAACCAGAACACACAAGCAACCGAATCCGGGCCCGACACAAATTGTCATACATATTAGTAATTAAAATGCCCAAAAATTCGCCCTAGAAATAACTATAGTTTAAAAAGAATGTATCCGTCCGTGGTGCCATTTAACATCTAAAACAAAAAAGGAGGAAACCTATATGAAGCCTATACAGAAACCAAACTAGAAATTGGTAACACCTGTCGGTGGGAGGTTCAATTAAACACATCAATCAAGGAGCCAGTGGCGTACGCTCCGCTTGTAGCGAGAGGTATTAATTTCCTAAATAAGAGGAAGGAAAAATAACGAAAAAAAAAAATGTAACGGTTGGCACGTTACAGTCCCTGGTTGTTCCGGGTCGAACGAATCTCTCATTCTGCTTCTTTATGCTCTTTCCGTCTCAGGAGACGCTGTTGGGGAACCTTTGGCAACAGTATTTATCATCTGCAATAGTTGATCTTTAATGTTTTCCTCGGTCACTGGTTGGAAAATTTTAAACACTACTCCAAATATCGTTGGTGTTATTTTATAGAACAAATACCAATGGATAGTTTTTAATTTGATGCTGCTGGTATTGAACAATTAAGCGAAATTGAATTTCTTACATATATTCCTTTTACCATAAGGTCTACAGTATTATTTATGGGTGCCTGGCACCAAGTTTTTGAACATGATGTATACTGTGTATGGGTCAGCTATTACAATATTCCTCAATTAAATTTACGTGTATATGCTGAGAATGCTTTTTAGCGATAAAATATTTCTTCGATGTATACAAAAAATCATTGTTAGGTTATACATAACCATTTTCATCTTATGGTAAGACCGGAAAACTTGCATGATTTATACCAACCTTAATCATATTCGTGCCAGAATGATTTTGAATCAGCATTATTTGTCCTTAAGGATACAGAATTACGTGATACCGACATTCATAATTGCAATGCAGAAGTACGTTTTAGCGATTCATAATTGTAAAAGTATGTATATACGCTAGTTAGATACATCTGTTTCCCGTTCCTCCGATATGATTATTATGTAAGGGGTGTTTTTTTAGAGGTTTGTTTTTCGACTTGGCAACACCGCTTCTAGCGAAATTAATCTGAGGCGACGACAAGTGGTATGTGTTCAGTATCGTCTGCCATTTAATCATGAATGGGCTTACGCCGGAACAACTGTTACAAATTGTGCAAATTTATTATGAAGATCGTGGTTCAGTTCGTGAAACTTATCGTGCGCTACGACCGTTTTATGGTCGACATAATCGTCCATCTGAACAAGTTATCCGAATAACCATGAATCGTTTTCGCATCACGCATACTCTACTTGATAACGTGCGTCCACAGAGACGTCGTACAGTTCGCACCGAAGAAGTTATCGCTGCTGTCGATCGTAGTGTTCAAGATGATCCGAATGAGTCCATTCTCCATCGTGCACAGCAACTGGAGCTATGCCCATTCACCGTATGGAAGATTTTGAGGAAGGATCTTGGTTTACGAGCTTACTAGATCCAGCTCGTGCAAGAATTGAAGCCACGTGACCATCATCTTTGTCGTATGTTCGGTGAATGGGCCGAAAATCAGATAGCTCTTGAACTTGATTTCGATAAAAAAATTATGTTTAGCGATGAGGCGCATTTTTGGCTAAACGGATATGTAAATATGCAAACTGCCGGATTTGAAGTTCAGAAAACCCAGAAGTAATTATTGAGAATCCGTTACATTCTCAGAAGCTTACTGTTTGGTGTGCTTTAGGCTGGTGAAATCATTGGCCCATACTTTTTCAAAGATGAGAACGGTCAGAATGTTACTGTGAATGGAGAGCGCTATAGAGCAATGATTGGTGACTTTTTATTCCCCAGTTAAATGAGATGAATACTGAGACGTTTTGGTTCCAACAAGATGGCGCAACCTGCCATACAGCGCGCGAGACTATCAATTTATTGCGAGAAACGTTTGACTACCGCTTAATTTCACGTAACGGACCCGTCAATTGGCCACCACGGTCATGTGATCTTACCCCTATGGATTATTTTCTATGGGGGTATGTCAAATCACAAGTCTACTCTGATAAGCCAGCTACGTTGGACCATCTTGAAGATAATATACGGCGAGTTATGGCAATATAAGGCCTCTGCTGCTTGAAAAAGTGATCGATAACTGGACTTCCAGATTAAGTTTTGTACGAGCCAGCCGTGGCGGCCACATGCCTGAAGCCATATTCAAACAGTAATGGCATACAATAAACTCCCCAATAAAATTAATATGCTGGCCTAATTCTGATGTTTGTGTTTTATTTAATTTCAAAGTTCTATACCTCTAAAAAAACACACACCTGTGCGGGATGTGTTGACGAAGCTACCGCGGTATCGTCGTCAATAACTCCACTAGATAAAAACAAGCAAACTAAATTGTCATCCATCAGGATGTCCTTGTTACCGCTGTAGTAGTGTCATCAATTACAGCATATAGGGAGGCGGCTAACCAATACAGTCAAGACCCGGAACCAATTGGGGTGAACGATGCGCCATAGGCACTTTCACCGACGCCATCTTATATCCGGAAAGACTTGCCACCGACGCCCAGGAGACCTAAAATACCAGCCAGGCAACTATCCCAAGTGAGCAGTGAGAGTGGTAGCGAGAACGATGGTAGCGACAGCAGCGAGAGCGACGGCGATATACCGACAATAGCAGCATCGGACCGCATGCGCATCTACACGCGTACCATGGATATGATGGGGTTTGAGACCGATCATCTAAAAAAAAGAGCGGGCGACCCTTCAGAAGTTGAGCCAGAAGAAGGAACGCATGCATAGTGATCGGTCTAAACTAATCGAAGAGGAGCAGTTCATCATCGCGGAGAAGCAGCAGCTCCGGTCACAAATGCAACGGCTCGATGAGCAGCATCAGCCTCTCCGGAGTAAGCTGCAGGAGTTCGAGAGCGGTCAAGTCGATGTAGTAGCCATCGACAGAAAAATAGTTATGGTGGAGGCTGATATTGAAAAAAAAACGTTAGCTTGGATAGATAGCATTAAAATATAGCCGACGCTTACGGCTGTCTATCCGAAAATAAGTGAGTGTGGTGTGTACGATTAAGACAAACAATATATAGGAACTGGGTAGTAGTAAAGAATTATAATTTTGGGAGTGTAAATTAGAGCAAATGTATCTTTTCCTATTATTGTGTTACCCAATGGGGTATTTGTTTTTGGCCACGTGACGTCCGATTCAAAAGATAAGTTTTTTGTTATTTTTTTTAATGGCAGTATATATGAAGGGGTCAGAAGCAAATGGGTACAAGTGCACTTTTTCTGGAACAGGGTTAAGTGCATTTCTGCTTAGTATAGTTGGCCAACTTTTCAGTGGCAAAAGGATATAGCTGAATTTGTATGTATTAGGCGCCATCTGTACCGTGGTAGTCTAAGCTTGTTAAGAAAATTGGAAACTTCCTAGATGCAAACAGGTATAAGTGCACTTGTACCTGTTTTGCTTCCGAAGTTTACGAAGGGCTCACAGAGAAAGTTTAGCGTGAAACTATTGTAAAAAGAAGGTTGATTGTTTGCTCCACTGTGTTACTATGGATAATAATGAAATCAACTCCAACCTAGAGGCTGATAAAGGTACGTGTATCCCGATTTGACATAATCAAAGTGTTTATTTATTTGAATGTTGGAATATGAAGCAAAATCGAAGCCTAACCTCACTTCTTTGTTTATAGCTGGTCCCAGTTATGAAAAGAACTCCGATAATGAGTCAGAGTCAGACCCTTTCAGTACTGACGAGGATAGTGATTGGGTACCGGATGAGCCAGTGAATAGAGAAATTTCTCACTCGGTCCCGAATCCGGCTACTAGTGATAACACTGAGAACATTGATGATCTAGGAAATGATGAAACATCGCAACTAATGTTAAATCAAGCAAAAGTAGATGATCAGGGTATGTACCATAAAAAAACTCCTACCATTGCTTCAATATATGTTTCTGCAGTATATTGTCACTAAAAATACCATAATTTTTTGTAGGTGAACGTAAGAGAACGAGAAAAAGATCAATAAACGTAAAGGAGTGGAAACGAGTAAAAGCCACAATAGCAAGGCTTAGACGAGAATCGTACCAAACTGGTAAAGGGAAGGAAATTGGGAAAAAAGGGTTAAAAGCTACTGAACACACTTGTAGATATAATTGCAGCAGAATTTCCGAACAAGAGAGGCATAAAATTTTCACAACATTTTATCAGCTGGGCAATTATGACCTACAGTCAAATTTTATTGCCTCTTGCATAAAAAAGAGAAAGCCATGCCGAGTCAAAGCAAATGCTCACACAAAAAAAATTATGTAACAGTTGTAACACTATTGGATGTCAGGATTTGTAAACAGTTTTTTATGGATACCCTATCAATATCAAACAAAAAATTCACCACGGTATGCCAAAAAATATCTCCTGAAGGCTTTGTAGAGACGGATCAAAGAGGGACAACACACACCGTCTACTAAGATTGATGACCTTAGACGAAGCGACGTCATTGAGCATATAAAAAAATTCCCACGTTACTGCAGTCACTATTCTAGGTCTCAAAACCTTGACACCAGGTACCTGTCGCCATTTTTAAATATTAAAAATATATACAAACTTTACTGCGATTGGTGTAAGGAGAACAAAAAAGTTCCAGTAAGAGAATCTTACTACATATTCATTTTCTGCACTGAATTCAATCTCAAATTCCATAAACCACATTCAGATACATGTAATACGTGTGATCGCCTAAATAATCTGATAAAAAATACAACAGATGAACAAGTGAAAGATAATAATTATAGGTTGGAGCTAGATCTGCACCATAGGAAAGTGCAAAGTGTAACTATTGCCAAGAACCGAGATATAGAATATTGTAAAGAAAATGCTGAAACTGCAAGACTCATTTGCTTCGACTTACAGAAAACGCTTGCAACGCCGCTTCTCACGACAAACAAAGTATATTACCTGAGACAACTTTGGACGTACAATCTATGCATACACGAAATCGTGTCTGGAAAATCATTCATGTATGTGTGGGATGAAAGTGAGGCTTCTAGGGGGTCCCAGGAAATCGGTTCGTGCTTGCTAAAGGTAGGATTCAGTTTTACACTTACTTCAGGCATTGTCTAATGTTTTTTTTGTGTTTTTCAGTATATATTGAAGAGTTGCCAGCAGAAGTGACTCATCTTATCTGTTACTCAGATTCTTGTGGCGGTCAAAATAAAAATAAGAATATTGCTAAGCTACTTATGTTTCTCGTCGAATCTACCAATTTTCAAATCATTGACCACAAGTTTTTCGAGTCTGGTCATTCCTACATGGAATGCGACAGGTCTTTCGCCTTAATTGAAAGAAATGCTAAAAATAACCCTCAAGTATTCATTCCGGAACACTGGGTAAACCTTATTCAGAACACAACAAAGAACTTTATAGTGAAAAAAATGAATAAAGGCGATTTTATTTCTCTTAAATATTTACATGATGTTTTCAGAGACCCAAAAAAAGACAATCAAGACAATCCCTTGAAATGGCGAGAAATTGTTTGATTCAGGTATAACAAAGGGGATAATAAGAGTTTTCGTTTTAAAAAAACTAGAAGCATAGGGTGGCCTTTTGAAGCTTCTGAAAATTTAGTAACAAAAAAACTTGTCAATTTTAATCAAGACCGTATGAGTACTGCTTTGTACCAGACCCCTAAGAAAATACCATACGCTAAGTGGGAAAATCTAATGACAATTTTAAGAGTTTATTCCACCTGTGTACCATTCTTTTTATATAAACTTGCCGCATGGAGAAAAAGCGACAAAAAAGAAACCCCAGAAAAAAGCTAGGAAGGTATTAGGCGAAGTCATGGAATCGAGTGGGAACGGAACAGAATACTATGCAGGCAATATTCTTGAGTCGGATTATGAAGAAATTTAAGTTGGTTTTGCTTTATTTATTTGTATAAAGCTACGTTTTTGATTAAATAATACATGATACAACTTCATTTTTTATTTCTTTTGTCAGGAGTAAAAGGGTACAAGTGACATTTTTTCCGAAACTAGCAACTCTTCGGTTTTGGGTTTTATTACTTTCCAAAAAATTAAGCAGGCTACCTTCAATATCTTGATTCATCTAGAATGAAAAATAGTGTCAACTTTATTTACAGGATTACAAAGTTTGGTATATTTTTTAAACGCGGTTTTCTCTAAATGTTAGAAATGGTATTTATATCCTTTTGCTTCTAACCCCTTCATATGTATATTTTCAAGATTTCATGTATATATTATAATAATAAAAAAATATTTATTTAAAGTATTGAATAAATGTATAATTTTTAATGTATATTGTGCTGCCTGGCTGTGTGGCACTATGGCAGCACTGGTGGCTGTGTCGCTGTGGAGTCTCGACTGTGGAGTGTCCGTAATTGGACAACATCGGCTCCGTGAGGCGATAGCGAACATCGTGTCACTCTCGAGCTTACAGCACACGTAAAATATGCATACGACCAGCGGAATATACCGTTATATATTTAAATATTCGACCCATCAGAGACAGATCAAAGGCGATCCCCACACGCAGGCCTCACCATGCACTAATTTAGAATCGCCGATGTTGCCGCTCCCGTTGCAACCCTGAATATTGGAAATTGATATAATTTACGCACAAATGGATAACACATTTTAAATTTTACGTAGGTATAATCATAAATAAAATATTTGTTTATCCAATTTTGGAATATATTTTGCATGTATTGTTTCCAGTTGATTTCTGTTGTTTTTCTTGTGTTAAATATTTTATTTTCAAGGACGTATGACATAATTGGCAGAATACATACAGGTCAGTTGATTATAACAGTCAGGCTAAGGTTTCTTCAATTAACCCAAATCCAGACAGTAATTGACAATATGAGCTATGTAAGGACAAATAACAGCTTCGCTAGTTGTAAATTAATTCCATATACTCATCCATAATTTGAGTTTATCTCTTTTATTACTCTTAACTGTGTGTTCATCAATAAGAGTAATATTCAACGTCACTCCTATGGAAGGCAGATATAGAAACATGGTTAGTCTTATCAGGATTCGCAAGCTCAACTCGAATATTTGGACGAGCAGAGATGTCAGGACCTCATAAAACCTTCCAATTCCTTTTCCTCTGATACTAGGCAGATAAGCAGAGTTTTTATTTATTATAACCAAAGTAGAGGGATAAAACATTTTTTTCGCAAAAATCTCGCTTCCAGCCACTTTGGCCGGACGTTATTTGAGTAGAAACGCTGGACACCCTATATTATTGAGGATTTTGCCTCAGTATCTCAGGTATGACAAAAAATATGTGAGATCAAGCTTTTATCAGTATCTTGTTAAATTCTAGAGAAATCATAAATAAAATCGCTGTTGCCTGTTAATTTCTGGTGTTTTCGGTTGCTTTCTGCCGTTTTCTGTTGTTTTCGGTTTTTTCTGTTATTATTTTTTGTTTTTGGTTGTTTTCTGCTGTCATCTGTTGTTTTTGCAACAGGCGAAGCTATTATTTGTCCTTATAGTCCTAATAAGGTGTTTGTTGCTCAGAAGCATACATTAAGAGTAATGCTGAGAATGAGGTTTAATGGCACTTGCAGAGGTGCCTTTAATTCACAATCATTAATGACTGTGTATGGGCTTGATTTTTATGTTTAAACACAAGCATCATTCTATATTTGAGGAAAGTACCCACGCATATATGACAAGAATCTTAGATATAAAGTATCCTCCTCACAAACTGACTCTCACAGAGCGAAGTCCATACTATATAGCGATGAAACTTTATAAGTTGCCTGACACTGTAAGACTATTTAGTTTTAATGAAATAAAAAAAAGTTTAAAAATCTGATAATATGGAATCATATTATCTAGACGAGTTTTTTAGCTACGAAATCTAGAAGGAACAAGCAAACCAGCTTGTTATATCATGTCGATGTATTTGTGACGTCACTTCACTTCGTATGAGGTATATGTCTGTACATTATTATATAGCTCATATTGTGTCGGTCTGTCGGTCACATCAAATTTCGAAATGTTTTTAAGTATCGGACGACGAGATAAAGGTACCTTTTCAACTATTAGCAAAAATAAAAAATCGGAATAGCTCTGCTGTTGTGTAGAGGTTCTCCAGCTTCTTCAATTTATGACCAGCACTCACACATTACATAATTTCAGTTCGAGAGCCCGTACGGTGATGTCATTAGACTCAACGACCCTTTTAAATTATTAAAAACTTATATTATAGACCGTCGTCGCTATATTTATTGATGGACAGTTAATGGTATGCTGTAATTTAAACATCATTTCCGACGGGAATTTGTCTGTTTCATGAAGAAACAAACAAGCAACCATTTAAAAATACTTTCTATATTCACTTAAAGTTAAATGTGATATCTATTTACATATGTATATTTATAATAGATTAAGGGTTGTGATGTAGATTAGTAAAGTGAAGGGTACTGTAACACCCAGTATATTGTATAGCTCCAATTCCTAAGGAGGTTACCAGTTTGGGGCGTGAGATATTGGGAAATAATCGTATATTTGTTTAACTACGATTGTTTATAAACAAAGCGTGTTAAGTATGTCAATAGGATGTGGGTTAGATATAACATACATCTGGAATTTGTAACGAGGTCAGATCAATATACACCAAGTTTCGAGTATGAAGTGGTCTTACTCAGGGCTCCCCTAAGCCTCCAGTTTAGTGCAGTGTGTAACAGAAATATATATTACTTAAATAATTCGCAACCACAAGAGAAATACATGTTACGTACATTCCCTTTATCATCGGATAATGAACATAACAAGGTCGAAGGAAAGTTACATGTTTGTGGAAGAAAAGAGAGCAAGCAACCATTAAAAAAAAAAAGGAATACTTTTTAAGTTCATTTAGACTTCACTAATTTGCAACTATGGAAATGCGGTGCATTAATTTGAATAATTACGATATCAGTGCAAAAAAAGAAAAAATAGGTAAAACCCACTTTGTTGGGGAAGCAATGACTAAAACTCTCGTTTCTGTAACTGTAGAAGGCGGAAAGGAATTAGCTTTTCAGAGCAACCATGAGAGCTTTGAGGAATCACTCTGTAACACAAGAAGTTACATACTAAATGACATTAAAATCAATCTTTATATTTATTTTTATTTTCTTAGCTTTAATCGTAATCTTAGTTCTAAGGATGTTAATATACGTGTTGCGAAATCGCATTTGGATTAAGAGCACTTTAGGAATAGTAGGGAGATATACAGCACCAGGCGGGTCACCACTAGACATCCAGAATGCAGGCCACCAATTATTGGAGCTCCTGCGGAATAAAATCAATGATTTTACCAAACAGTACAAACTTTTGGCCCGTATTGGATCACTAGACAATTACCTTACAACCCTTACAACCTCCCCCCCGGCTCCTATGTCTGTGCAAGGATAGTTAGACACGTCTGTGCGAGGATAGTTAGACAGGCCTCATGGGGTTTTGACATTTTTTCCGAGCCATCCTTTTGTACAGTCTTTAAAGAAGTTGCTATACCTACGATGATGGGCAATTAAGGAAAAATCCACCAATTTAATCAATCTCATTACAGATTTAATAACAACAAAGGCTCATTTGCTACCACCTGATGTAGACGTAGGGGTCCTTCTAGAGCACGGAGATGAAATGTATTCGGGCCATATCCAACATAGATTAAGAAGTGTTGGCGAGTCTAGGAGATGTAAGCTCAGCAACAGCACAATCATTCCTACTTATATTAGGACTCAACAGGAACATTTACAGACATATCAGGAACTGGAAAAGATTATAATATCTTCTTTCAGCAGATATTTCTGTGGATTATCTCTCTTGTGTATAGTACACACTTCCTTACAAATAAAGCATTAGCCCTAGAATATGGTACATATTTATCATGTAGGTATTGCACACATGAACTCTCTAGTGTGATTCCCACTATACCTCTTCGTGAATCATCAATGCAAATAATTCTTTCTGTAGCGGTAGAGACACTACAGGGTCATCATCTTATGGGATACAATAATTATTATAATGATTACAATAATTTAGTGTCCAGCTTGAGCTTTGTCACTGCAAAAGATGTAACATCAGATATTTCTAGTAGTTCAAACAGTCCCATTTGCAGAGCAGACTCTAGTGGGCCTTCTTGAGTCAACTGATAGGTATATAGCTATTACTACAGCTATTATATAAACGTACTAGGGCTCCGTAACGTCATTATGATAGATTTTTTTAGAGGCTTATTAGTATTTTCCCTTAGTTTATATAAGAATCTTCGTTACTATGTAGTCTCGGAGAAAAAGGATAAGATTTACAAAGGGCTGCAACCTGATTTCATATCGTCACGTAAGTTTTTTTTTTCAATAATTTAATGCAGATATTAATTCTTCTGTGTGGAAACTACCAGTTTTTCACTAAATTGCTTTGTTTTCGTATGATCTGGTTTAATTATGTTTGTATTGTATTTGTTAAACAAAATCTTTGTTTCATCCCAATTTTTGTTTTTCTCAGAAGCCTTTTAACAAACTCGTCTCTCAGATTACACCTGACCGTTGGCGTACCAAAACTGTCACCGGACCAGTTAAGGGTTAATGGAGAACATCACAAGCCTTACAAAGGTTCAAGAAAGCGGAGCTGATATAATTAATCTTGACTTGTACAAATGGAACATGTTCCAACGAGCGGTAAACACCAATTTAATAGCAACTTGTTCAAACAAACTGTTCGGGTTTGACTGTTTATACCAAGACTCTCATCTCTGGATGAAAAGAAGCTATGTCTTAAATAATAGCAGAGGTAATCCACCGAGAATTGGCCCACATGGTCTACCGGTATTAGGACCATGGTGTCATATGAATCAAAAAGGTGGTTTTGAAGGCCTGTGGCAGAAATTATGGACTATTGGGACATTCTGTACTGTCTTATTAACAACTGAACAATTAAAGCTCCGAGCTACAGTTATGGGGCAAGGAGATAATCAAGTGGTATTAATTAAATATACGCCTCATCAAATGCTACTACTTAGACAGTCTTTAGATCAATTAGAAGAGAATTTTAAACAAGGCATGATCCTAAAGAAGGAGGAAACATGGATCTCGAAGAGACCGTTTGAGTATGGACAGAGGCGATGGCTCAGTGGAGTACCTGTAGCACAGGGAAAAAAGAGGGCTACGAGGTTAATCTCAGAAGAGCATGATGGGGCCCCTACAGCAGATACTTCCTTGTGCATTATATCAACAGGGACTGAACATATAGCCAACTCTGAGAAGGTTCTAGATCGAGCGTTCTATTTATATACCATAGAAGTGGTTCTGCTTTATTTTGGAAAAGGATTATAATATCCAAATGCAACGACAGTGTCTTGCTTGCAATAATAAACTAGCCAGGAATATTTGGAAGACTTCCTTTATCCACCTTGGAAAACCATATTTTGAGGGAAATTGATGATGCACTCCCTCTATGGTTATCATCATATAAAACATTAGAAATATACGAGCCCCAAGCCTGCACAGTAGCGTGCCACCTTGTTAAGCTACAATTAACGAAAGTCAGAAACTTAGAATCTTTAATTCAAGATATTTTCAGCGTTCATGTTCCAACTCCTAAACAGCGAGCCTCGTAGCAAGAGAACAAGTTAAAGCTGCTTTGCCAATGTACACCACAAATCCCGAGGTATTAAACATTCTTCAACTTGACACATCAGATCGTATTAAAGCAGTAAATATCTTAACATCTATGACCTTTCCATGCCCCAGCTTCGCATGAAATTTTCAGAAACTCAAATGCCGCCACATTGCTGCATCTGTAAGACAAACTGACTAATGTACAATCCATTATGAAAATTTGGAATAGGGATAGCAATTATCAAGTTTCTAACGACACCCAGAATGCAGACCACCAATTACTGGAGCTCCTGCGGAATAAAATCAATAATTTTACTGAACAGTACAAAACTTTGACTCGTATTGGATCACTAGACCTTACAACCTATTCCGGCTCCTATGTATGTGCAAGGATAATTGGACATGCCTCTTGGGGTTTTGAACGCTTAGGGTTCACGCATCCTCTGCCTTGGAAACAATTCCAAATCTCCCAGTATGAACAGCTTATTAAGAGAAGTTTCTCCTACTTTAGTTATTAATGAACACATGCCTCTAACACGTACTGGACCATACCAATCTTACTTCGGTTCGTTAACTCATATAAAATCAATTTCATCCATGTTGACATTTTTACGGGCCATCCTTTTGTACAGTCTTTAAAGAATTTGTTATACCTACGATAATAGGCAATTAAGGAAAAATCCACCAATCTAATCAATCTCATTACAGATTTAATAACAACAAAGGCTCCTTTGCCACCTGATGTAGACTAGGGTTGTTGCGGAAACATTTTTAACATCCGCGGATGCGGGTGCAGAGTTTCAGGTGATCACGTCCACCGATGAGGATGGCAATTTTTTTAAGACATTTAAGTTTTAAGTGCAGAAACAGACGAAAATGACATTAGATTTAATATATTTCAATTTAGAGATCAATTTTCAGTACATAGAAACAAAAGGAAGTAACAGAAATTGGTGAATTATATTTGATAAAAAGTAATACTGGAGCCCGTTTCTGAGTAAATCATAGATTGAACCAGCATCACTAAACAACTGTTCGCTAGGCACACTAGCTGGTGGCCATGATAAATATCTGCGTGCGAATTCAGACAGAATTTTTAGCTTATCGCGATTATTTTTCCACCAGTTAAGCGGACATTCATCTAGGTCTAATCTTTTTTTTCCTATTAATGAGGCGTTGTTTCTTGAGAAGAGCATCTTCTATTGTCGGCTATTGCTTGACTTTCGATGAATCTAATATCATGGATACATCGGTTTTTAGGCATGTACTATTGGCCATGCCGGAAGTCCCTGGTTGTTCCGGGTCGAACGAATCTCTCATTCTGCTTCTTTTTGCTCTTTCCGAATCAGGAGACGCTGTTAGAGAACCTTTGGCAACAGTATTTATCATGCTCAATAGTTGATCTTTCATGTTTTCCTCGGTCTCTGGTTGGAAAAATTTGTGCTTATAACGAGGATATAAGTACGTTGCAATGGCATATACATTTTTATTTTTCCAAAGCAGTATATTTAGTTGATAATTCATTTTTCAAAGTTGTGATTGCAAGTCGAATAGCATTCAAATCCTGAAATCTTGTCAAATAGTCATCTAGTTTTTTCATGAGCATTTAAATTATTGGAATCACAGACGATATGAGTGCTTGTATCAACCAGCCCTTGTGAATGAAACTTTGATTTGGACAAAATTAGATCACATCAGGCAATATGTCGACAAGAATGGCTGTTGACCCCGAAGCCAGCACATCAGGAAGAAACCCAAAGAAAGCAAATGAGACTATCTACGTGGATCCTGACACCGAGAAAGAAATGCCAAACCCTAAGCGACCAAAAATTGATTTGGACCCTGGAAAGAAAGTTACAATATCTGAATGCCATCATAGTCGGTTACAGTCAAATATTAAAAATGTATTTCCCTGGGAGAGATGAAACATCAAAAGCTCACATAAACACAAGCATCGGCAACCAGATAACCAGTATCATCATAACAGCCCACAACTACCATCGACAGCAGCAACAACACCAGGGTCCAACCTACGAACGAGAGCAAGACCCAGCGACTACAAAATACATAGCATGGGAGGGGACATATCACACGCAAGAGATGACGTGAACAAAATTTGGATCACAGCTTGCAAAGACCAAGGCCTAGAGTACAAGCTTCTATAGTCCAGAGAATTGGTATGGCACATAGGGACCATATCTCAACTTCTTTTCCGCTAAATCGTTGCGAAAGAAGTAGCTGCGCATCGGGCATAGTAATATACCTATCAGAAAGGATGAAGATGTCAACGTCAGAGTCATACCCATTCAGAAGTATGGGCTAAACCAACACCGTCTCAAATAAGGCCTACTGTCTGAAAGCAAATTTTGCTGTGACGTCACGCACATGTGGAATAGGTCATTCGGCTCCGAACGTGCCCAACCGTACAGGTTCGGGCATCCAGCAAACGATGGCCGCAGCATTGCCAGACGTTTGCTTTCTTTTGCAGCTATGCGTGAAACGATTGTTTCCAGCCGGCAAAAAAATACTACGGTGTACCTACTGTATGGAGAAAATCGGTATTTCGGATTTGTCAGCACATTTCATAGTTCATAAGAAATAAGATATTGGTTACTAAGAGAGTCGTTCCATAGTTTTCACTATAAGACTTGTATGTGTAAAATAATTACGTGACCTGAGCGATTTTTGCATATATTCGTAATATGACAATAATTAATGAACGTGGGAGTATATTTTAATTCTTAATTACTTGCACAGTGAATCACACCGACTATGATATTCACAATCCAGTGAATAATCCAGGAAAGCCGCCGACGCCGTCTGGCAACGTCGCTTTATTTCTTCATCTTTCCTGCTCCTAGATTGTTGTTTTGCTTCGGTTTTAAGGTTAGGTAAAGCGGACCGCGGTCAAAAGTTCTATTGTTTTTGCTTATTTAGATTGTTATAAAATCGCGATAACAAATTCACTACGCCTCTAATTCCGTGAGAGTAGTGAAAATGCCTTACAGTTGTTGTGTCCCGGGGTGTAACGAAAATTACAGCGCCGCCGAAAAAGTGCACGTTTTCTCGTATCCCACCGAGGAAGTGCTCAGAAAAACATGGGTGTTAGCAATTCATAGGGATAACTTCACTGTAACGAAAAACAGCAGGGTTTACGAGCGTTATTTTGCACAGGAAAGTATACTTTGGATTTCTTCTTACTACGATAAATCAACCGGCAAAACCATAGCTGCTACTTGTTCGTCCGCGTTTGAAACCACATGCAGTTCCTACTCTTCTTCCAAATAGACAAAAGGAGTCGTGACGTCACATCTGTCATCGTGTTGAGGCAGGTCAGGGATCACTTTCCAAACAAATTTGTTTACCTGTGGTTTTCTACATTTGCGCTTGTGTTTTTCTGGAAAACTCTGTTTTTAATCAAGAATATCCTTAATTTCTTTCACGTAAGTATAGATTAAGGTATAATATTCACTTTTTCAACTTTTACTTGTCAAAAATACTTGTAGCGTTTCATCAAAATGTAAAAGTTGGTGTTTATAGGTTATGTTTTGTATTTCAGAATGGCATCCAAACACGTTTTGAGGTTTTCGGTGATAGTTAATTTCTTCAAGGAGGAAGAAAAACTCATAAGCCGTGGAGAAAATGCCGTTGAGTCTGGCCATGTGACGGACATGATTTTCGATAGCCAGCTTTTAGTCTTAAGAGGAAATGTTCATGCTAGCATGAGAGATCGCATTTACAAGGTTGAGGTAATTTCTCTTAAATACCTTCCTTATCCTGTTATTCATAATATCATAACATATTTTCTGAGTATACATGCAGTATATTTATTTTAGCTGAAACTAGATGCTGATAAGGAGATTATGGATTCCACATGCACCTGCCCAAGAGGACAATACATGTGTCACCACATGGCAGCACTTGCAATTTTTGGATACCAAAATATATCTGTTACTGATGTATCTTGTCAATGGAGTAAGAAGAAACCTGTTGGTGACAATGTTAAAACAATCAAAGAGCTGTTTCCGAAAGTAAAAGACCATCGTTCAGTTGCAGATGCCATTCCTGACTCTAAAGTTGATGAATTTAAACAAAAATTAAGCATTTATAAGAATGCCGTAGGGTTTTGCTGGTTGCTGAAAGATGATCCTAAGGTAGTGGATGAGATTTTAGATGTTGAGTCCTTGGTTTTTGCTGAGGACTATCTGAAGGCTCAGGATAAGGAAGCTTATCTTATAGATAAGCTCAAGATGGATCAGCATAAAATAGAAAATGTTGCCTTGAAAACAACAGGTCAAGCAGAAAATGATATGTGGCTTGTTGCAAGAAAGAATAGGCTCACATCCAGCAACTTTGGGGCAATCCTTGCAGCTGTCAACAGGAACAAATATCCACCTTCTTTGTTCAAGAAACTAACAGGTACATTGAAATTTGATAGCTGTGTTACTGAAAATTTGCTTAAATTATTCATGTCATATATTTGATATATGTCTTTTTTTTTTTCATCGATGAACTAATTGCTTACATCGGTAGGTCAACAGTCCATTTATATTTTGTCTGATGATAATCTTAAAGCGTGTTGTTGATCCACTGTACTCTCATTGACATTCAACTGACATTTAATCGATGAATTTTTTGTAAAAAAAGAAACGTGGATATGCAGATTTTTTGGTAAACAATCATTTTATTCACATTAACTGATGAATTGGATGACTTCTTATTGTAAATTTATTATCAGCACTTAAGCATTGTATACATCCTTTTTGAACAAATCTTGTATGTTGGAGAGAGCAAAAAAGAATACATAATCAACTTTATTGCTTATTATTAAAACCTGCAGAGTCTATTCTCATAGAAAGCTCTCAGTATAGTAGTAAACTGCTGCTAAGCTACAAATGTCTTTATTTGAGCATCTGTGAAGTTTTAAAAGAGAGAGATATGTCAGTAGCTTAATAGAGTATGCAGTGATATTTGCCAATGTTTCATTTTGATTACTTTTCAGAAAGCTATACTTTGGATGGGATAAAAGCAATCCAGTGGGGCAAGCAACATGAAAGCAGTGGTATTAGTCTTTTGGAGGCAGAAGAAAACTTAAAAGTCCAAAAGACTGGCTTATGGCTAGACACCTGTGGTTTTCTAGGAGGCAGTCCGGATGGTCTAGTGAATGAGGACGCAATTGTTGAGGTCAAATGCCCTTATAAATTGAGAGAATCAAAATCTTTGGCTGAGGATTTAAAGGATAAGACATACATCATTTATTTTGATGAAAATGATATCATCCAATTAAATGAAAACCATCTTTACTATCACCAAATACAAGGAAACTTATGGTTGACAAAAAGAAAATTTTGTTATTTAGTGATATGGACCCCTCAAGAGAGTCTCATCTACAGTATAGCTGCCAATAAAGATTGGGAAAAAAATGTTAATATCTTGAAAACTTTTTATTTAAATGTATATATACCATTTTTATGTGGAAATAAAGAGGTATAAAGACTGATGCATCCAAATTATTTTAGAGTTTGCAGTGTCATATTCATACACTATGAAAATCACAATGACAAATATAGACGATATTCATTTCCAACATGTAGTAGATATAAACCACATTTACATATCCTCACAATGTTGTTGTTTGATGAAATACTTTGACTAAAGAGCAACATTATGTAGATAGGTAAATTTTGTTTACATCTGCTGCATTTTGGAAACAAATGTGGTTTCATTTTAACAATAAAGTTTGTCATTTGTTTAGACAAAGATGGATTGACAGATATAAAAGAAAAAAATGATTGATTTTTGATTTTTATTTTAAATACATTCATTACATATAAAATTGTACATATCAACAATAAGTTAGTACAAACTTATACACATTTAAATTGACTACATCGAAACAATTCTGTAAAGTTTTATATTATAAATATGAATATGTAGCTAACACTCTCTACAAATAATCTATATTCTATATACACATTTAACAGTTACAAAATACCTACATTTTATTATACAAATATACAACAGTTAAAGGTCTTTTTCTTTATACAAATCTTCAACCTCCCTTATCAAAGGACAATGAAGGTTTGTTAATGCGACACATGTCTGGAAAATTTCAGTCGAATGAGATATTAAGCTTGCAGGGATCAAACTTAATATTCTATAATGCTTAATCCGTCTTATACCACGTTCAATATGAATTCTTGCCCTCGCAATTGTTCGTGTCTGAATAACTTGCTCAGGAGTGAACTGGGGGGTGCTCAAAAAAGGGGGTATATTCAAATGCACACCTTGTGGCAGCATATCTTTGATTAAAAAGCCTTTGTCAGCTATTATCAAATCACCAGCTTCCAACTGGTCCAAAATTCCACAATGCCGTACAATTTTTTTATCTGACAGACCCAGGATAAAGCTCACTTGCATAAGTTATGACTCCATTTGGAGCTACCCCAACAAGAACTTTCAAAGTATTTCTATGTTTATATGAACTATATGTTGCTCTTTGTTTTTCCATGTTTTTAGGCTGGATACAGTAAATTTCTGTGCAATCAAGAATGATTCGGCAGTTTGTGAAATTGTTGAAACATGTAGGCATACACAATTTATTTTTATTTCTACTTGGAATTTTGTCCATAAATTTTTTAAATAACACTTCATGTAATGCATATAACCACGTGAAAAATATATTTGCCACTGTTTTACTACAAATATTGAATCTAACTGCTAAATCTTCATTCAAAAGATTTAACTTTAATTTCATTAGAGTTAGTAGTAATTGATCAATTTTTGATATGACAGTCACTGTCCAGCCATGATAATATTTTAAAGAAATATCCTCCATCAATCCATACAAACACATGAATATTTCACATGATGGCAAACCTGTGTATGCATTAATTCTTGAATCACTATTTTTTATGTGTTCAAAAGAAAAGCTGACAGATAACTTTTTTAGTTTTTCTGTGGCTTCTAGCAGCTCTTTTCTCAAAAAATAATTCTCAGCTTCTGTACTAGCTGATACATTGAAAGTTACTTTTGGAGTGGTACTCCCTTCTTCAGCTGGTATTTCAAGCATCATTTCTGCCTCAGGAAGAGCCTCGATAGCCTGTGCTTCTGAATTGTCTTCAACATTCTGTTTGTCCTCAGTGCTGACTACTTCATGAAGTTGTTTTCTGCAAAATCGGAGTTTATAATATGCAAGTTAGCCTGACGTAGTCACAAAAAACTATAACAACAAATACTCAACTCAATCATTGTCTTTTTATAACTGAAAACTACACTACTCGAATGAAACTTTTAATTAACATTTTGACTACATTTGTAGCATTTTCCCAAGTATGAATATATGCAAAAAATCATAGATTGAAAAATGCTAGAGGTAACTGGTAATGATCAATAATCCTACTATAGAAAAGTTTGCTTCTTATTGGAAAAGTAGTAAAGTACTCACTTCAATTTCTTTGGCTTGGTCCCACTCGTTGATGGTTGATCTTCAAACCGTTTAGATATATTGTGCTCAAAAATGGTGGGGCCATTTTTCCTGTCACCATCCTTGAAGTGGCATGAGCAAACCAAGGAGTGCATAGAGGGCTCTCTGTCTTTTCTTCTGAAAAAGAAAATTGGGTATTATTTAATCCTTTTATGACAAAAGTTGACTTCATAATGTACACAAACATGAAGTATACAAACATTAAAGTATAGCTATACGTCTTTATTTTCATTAAAAATCATTCAAATATGAGGGATACAGGAACACTGGGAATTATAGTAAAGCATCAACAATATTTAAACACTTACCGAAGTAATAAAATCCACTTTTTCTTCTCGTGTGTATCTTTGGGAAATACAAAGAACCTGCATCCATGTTTCTCACTGTAGTGTTTGCAATCAGGGGCAAAACACATCACCATTCTGGATCAGTATAATACGTTCGATGCACAATAAGTTCAAAAAAGTCAATTAAAACGCTCAGTAGCACAGATACACCAGGAATTCACTCAAAAGCGCAAAGGTAACAAATGATACACCTGCAAAGCACGGCAGCAAAGTGACGCTTCCTTTGTTTGGAAAGTGATCCCTGACCTGCCTCAACAAAATGGCGGACGTGACGTCACGCTCCGGCTGTCTATTGTCCGCAGTATTCACCAAAAAATGTAACTCACAGAAAAAGTCGGAATGAAAAACTTTTTGATATTGAACGGAATAACTTGCTGAAAGTTTTAGCGGAAAGCATTGATGATTTTGCAGTCCAAAAGGAATAGACGTTATTTGAAAACTATACAGAATTTTTAAATATTCTAAAATCATGGCAATGTTCAGATGGGTGGGTCATGACATGCAGGGACGAAGTTCTTATATTTAAAATAGACTGTACTGATTCCCCAATCATAACCTATTCCATAACAATAGACAAGGATTTAAAGACAGAAACTTATTTGTATACAAATCGTTTGACATTGAATATTAATCACAATATAAAAACACCTTGTTCACTAAATAGCACAAATGATTTGGATGAAATAACTGCATACATAGATGGTCACACCAGTGGTTATCAAGTGGTTAAAAATTCATATATATATACATCGGGTTATAACGTTCGACGTCTTCCGATTCCTAATCTCCATTCCTCCCTATCTCCCCATAAGTCTTCCTCCAGGCCTCTTTCCCGTACTTCTTTATCGATTCCCTCTCTCCAACTTTTGCGTGGTCTTCCTCGTTTTCTTCTTCCTTGTGGGTTCCAATTTAAGATTTTCTTTGGTATCCGATGTTGTGGCATTCTCTGGACATGTCCATACCAGACCAATTGTTGGGTTCTAATGTCATCGATAATGTCGTGTTTTATTTCCATGCTCTGTCTTATATTGTCGTTCGGTATCCTATCTAGTCTGGATTTTCCAGCCGCTCTTCTCCAGAAGTCCATCTCCGTGGCTCTTAATGTTCTTTGTGTTCGTTCTTTTAGAGGCCATACTTCGGCACTGTAAGTTATTACACTTTTTACGATCGAGTTATAAATTCTTTTTTTGTTGCTTAAATGTATGCTCTTATCCCATAAGACATTGTTTAGCATGGAAATTGCCCTTCTTCCTTGAATGTTCCTCTCAAATATCGCTTCGTCCAGTGTTCCGTCTTGAGAGACTTTTAGTCCTAGATACTTGTACACCCTGCAATGCTTAATGGTCTGCCCTGTTGCTAGTCGTAGGTCCTGTTGTTGCCCTCCAATGCACATATACTCAGTCTTGTCGATGTTGACTTCTAGACCCCATTTGTGATACTCCTCAATTAGCTTGCGGGTCATGTATTCGATGTCATACATGTCTTGTGCCACAACAACTTGGTCATCTGCGAACGATAGGGTATAGACTGTGTACTCATCGTCTACTGGTATTCCCATGTTACTGCATTTTCGCTTCCAGGTCTTTAGAGTGTTTTCTAAATATATTTTAAACAATGTCGGAGATATGCAGCAACCTTGCTAAAAATTCATTACCATCATTAATTGAATATGTTTGTGACTTACTAAATAGTGTACCCCAAAACGAAGGGACTAAAATATATGAAACAATGCCATTCATTTGTGAACAGCTAAAATTGCATATAACACCAAAAGAACGATATAGATATTCAAACCAGACTTCAATATTAAGTTCAATTATGTATACAATTAGCCCGCATGCCATAAATATTTAAGAAACCACGGACAAATAATTTTACCACATCAGTCTACATTAAAGTGAATATGTAATGCATATTTAACAGATCTAACAGCCGATGAGAGAAATTCCTTTTTAACATATGCTAAAAATGTGATACAGTATTTAGAGCCAGATCAAAAACATGAAGTCTTGTTGATGGACGAAATACACATTCAACCATATTTGGATTATAAAGGGGGAAATATTGGAACTGCCATAAACAGTAGTTTGTTAGCTACATCAACCTTTGTATTTATGGTCAGTAGTATTTATTGTACCTTTAAGGAAGTAGTTCATATATGTACCTTAAGGAAAATAGACCATAATTTATCACACGCCATAATAATAAAAAAGTTATAACAAACCTGGAGGATATAGGATATACAAATTTTGTGTAGTTAGTGATAACAACGCTGTTAACAGCAAAGCTATAGTGCAACTTTGCAAATGATGACAAGCTACATATAGGTAGTTTTTCCCCATCCATCAGATGAGTCACGACCACTTTTCTATTTGTTTGATTCAGTTCGTTTTTTAAAGTGTATTAGGAACAATTGGTTAAATTCAAAGCCCGGTCAAATACTAACATATCCTGAACTAGAAACTCATAAAATTCAACATGCATCCTTCCAGGCATTAAAGTCTTTGCATCAGCTAAAAAAGGACAAATTGTTGAAGTATGGCTATGGCTTGAGTTTGAAGGCTTTATCGGACGTCACGTGACCAAAAAACAAATACCTCATTGGGTGACATAATAATAAGAAAAGATACTATATTTGCTCTAATTTACACCCCTAAAATTATAATTCGCTACTACTGCCCAGCTCCGATATATTGCTTGTCCTAATCGTCGTGGGACACCCTGTTTAGATAGTTTATTTTTGAGTTATTCTAAGATGCCCCTATACCGCTCAACATTTTCCTTATCCTAAACATTCCCTTCTAGGCAAGATATAACCCTGGACCTCCTCGTGGTTCTTGCTGGACACAGTTGATAATAGTTGCTAGTTCTGGGGCGCTGCAACGGAAACTACAGAGAAAGTGTACGCGTTTACCAAGAAAGGTTTCCCAATCGACGAACACCATGTGCTAAAACGTTTGGCAGAATCGAAAGACGTCTTCGTGAAACAGGATCTTTTCACGGTATGCAAAAACTGTCTGGTCGTAGTAAACATGTGAGAACAGCAGAAGCAGAAGAGAACGTTTTGAATTTAGTGGCAGAAGATCCAAGTACTAGTTCTCGATTAATAGCTACACAACTAGGTATCAGTAAAAGTACTGTGAATAGAGTTACTAGAGAACAACAATTGCATCCGTATCATCTCCAACCAGTTCAAGCACTGTTACCTCCAGATTATGCAGCAAGAGTTCACTTTTGTGAAATTATTCGACACAAAAGGCAAGAAGATTTGTATTTCACTTCAAGAATTCTTTTTACCGATGAAGCTTCTTTTACTAGAAGTGGAGTTACAAATCTTCATAATAGACACGTATATGCAGACGTGAATCCACACGCTATTGTTGAAAGACATTTCCAGCACGAGTTTCGCATTAATGTGTGGATGGGTGTTGTTGAAAATATGTTGATAGGACCCTTCCGACTTCCCATACGCCTCAATGGTGAAAACTATCTTTATTTTCTCCAAAACAATTTACCACAACTGTTAGAAGATGTCCCACTGGAGTTACGAAGGAATATGTGGTTCATGCAAGATGGTGCACCTGCACATTTCACACGTGCGGTACGAAATCACTTGCACGAGCATTATCCTGGAAAATGGATTGGAAGAGGTGCAGATGCTCCAATTCAGTGGCCACCGCGCTCGCCAGATCTTACTCCATGCGACTTTTTCCTTTGGGGGGCCATAGCTGACAAGGTTTATAAGGAGCGAATAGACACAGAAGAACAGCTATGGAACAGAATTGTAACCGCCGTGCGCCAACTTCAAAATGTCGATTCTCTAAGAAGAACGCAGTTCAATTTTTTAAGGAGAATAAATTTATGCAGAGAAGTGAATGGTGATCATTTTTAACAACTGATGACATAAATAAATAATATGAATCTGCTCTAGTCCTACATTTGTTTGGTCAATACATTTAACGGTTTTACACGATCTCATAACCCGATCACAAAAATTGTTACTCTTCATCTGCGATTTGCTTGTAGATTGATTTGGTACAGTTTGACATTAATGAATTTACTATACGTTCAATTTTTGAGATCTAATGTTTGTTGAAATTGCGAAATATCAATAACATTTTTTCAATTTATTTACTGTCAGTTTGTGCGAAAAAGTACCGAACCGACACATTTAGAAGCATAACTGATTTACCCTGATAACGATAATTTTACAAGCGAAAGACTAACAAAATGCAATCAATTAAATTCCGGATAAAATAGACCAGTGCGCTACTACTGAAGTATCACAGAATTATTTTTAACTGTTAAACCGTGACAGATACGAAAATTTACTAAGAGTCAAAAAATATTTGTCAATGATGTATCTTTGTTGTGGAAAAATTTCAAACCGAAAGCACTAAAAATAAGAAAAATAGTGGTCAATGTAAGTGGCGAAGACATCGGTTCACCATGCTAAAACATCATAGTGTTAGAGTTAAAAGTATTAAAATGTGGAATTTTTATGGTGTTACACGTTTACCAAATTTCATTCAAATCGCAAATGTCGTTGTGAAGTTATCAACAAAAATTGAAAAATTATTCTTGACTTTGAAGCCCTCTCACGGTCAAACGGTGCAACTTGGTATATAGGTATGTTGTGTTTATTCGCAATATTTTGACTCAGTGAGATGGGGGTTCTTCTATGGGACCGTCTTTCTGGGACACCCTGTATATACAGATATATACAGATTTTTTCGCGAATATTTTTAACAATTTAAATGTTTTTAAAAAACGTAACTGTCTCCTTTTTATGTACATGACTTTAAGTACGTTGTGATGTGTTACCTTGATGGATTTCCTATTGTAACATCGTTCAGCACCATTCTCGTCTAACTTGTTGTAAGTACGCAAAATTTTCTATCTTAAACCACTTGTTGCTGAACTTTTCTTTTCATTTATTGTAGCCCTGAAGAAGGAGTCAAAGAACTCCGAAAGCTAGGAAATATAAAAGTTTAAAGAGTACACCTCGCTGTTTATTTGCCGCTACCCAGCTATTAGCTTTAGTTTTGTTTCTTAACTAATCGGCAACGATTACCCGGTTTTAAACCATGTCCACAGATCTGGGTTTTTTCTCAACCATCCATGAAACCTACGGAGCCATCGCTGTAAGACACATCAAATCGTGGATTAGTAATAGAAAACGTTTAGCAAGACTTGTCAATAGAAGAAATTTCCTGCTGCAATGTAGAAAACATGATGTCCTTCCTAGACACATTAGGTCTAAAATTGCATCACTTGACCACTTAGCAGACAGACATAGAGCTGAAGAAGGTTGGAAGACACCAATTGAAAGGTTAGGGAGCAAAATTTTAGCTTTTGAGATCTGTTCAGTGCATAAACAGCTTTCAAAATTACATTCAACTTTGAGAACTTTAAAACAGTTGATCATTTCTACAACAAGTGAGCTTGTTTTTAACTCTTTTGAATTTCGCCAAAGAAGGCATTTTAACTGTCTCTTTCATAACACCAAGTCAGGTAATTTACGTAAACTTAATAGACTTATTGATGAATCACATAAAAATTCTCTTATCACTCAACCTGATTGGATAAAAAACCTTACAAACGTTCAAATTCCAGATGATGTCTCAAAATTTCTTTCACTAGGTCCTAAATTTAGCATTGAACCTATTCTTAATAGAGATTTTTCAATAAAATCATTATTAGCAGATGTTGATCCTATTTCCTCTTTGATTCCTGATGAAAAGGAGGGAAATTTCTATATTACTCGTTCAACAAATGCCATAACAAATTATTTTCACCACTCTTGTAATAAAAACAACTCCCTATATCGCAAGTTATGGCTTTCTACCAACCGATTTCTCAAAGACCATCCTGAACTTATTGTCACTCGTTCTGATAAAGGTAATGTGACTGTGATCATGTTTAAGCAGGAATATTTAGACTCATCATTTAGCATCAAATCTCATTAATAACGATTCTTCTTATATAGAAATTTTGTCAGATCCGACTTCATCTGTTGAAAGACAAAGCAACAAAATTGTATCCAATTTATTCAAAACCAATCAAATTGATGAAGTTCAAAAGAAAAAACTTACCTCTTATAACACCATTTTGCCTAAGTTTTATTCACTCCCCAAGATCCATAAACCTGTACTATCTGTTAGACCAATTGTTGCCTCCATTGGTTCGGCTACTCAGGCCTTATCGACACTTGTCACTGATATTCTTACTCTAGCTCACCAAAAAAGTGACTATTTCATTAAAGACTATTTCGAAGTTTCAGAGCAATTTAACAGGCTGTAACTCCCTGAGAATCACGTCATTGCCAGCCTAGATGTGGTTTCCCTTTTTAGCAATGTGTACTTAGATGCCTGTCTAAGGTCAATAAGTAAACATTGGAATGAAATTAGTCAGTTTTGCAATATTATATTGGATTCTTTTTTAGATATTATCACTTTCCTTTTTAATAATAATTACTTCTCCTTTAATGAAAAAATTTTTAAACAAACTTTTGGTACCCCCATGGGGGCCAAAATTTCACCCATTCTGGCAGAATATGTGATGGACGACCTTCTTGATATGGTTATCCAAGCTTTGCCATTTAACTTATTTTTCATTAAAAAATACGTAGACGACATCGTTCTGTGTCTACCATCTGAAGGTCTTTCCTTTTTAATAATAATTACTTCTCCTTTAATGAAAAAATTTTTAAACAAACTTGGTACCCCCATGGGGGCCAAAATTTCACCCATTCTGGCAGAATATGTGATGGACGACCTTCTTGATATGGTTATCCAAGCTTTGCCATTTAACTTATTTTTCATTAAAAAATACGTAGACGACATCGTTCTGTGTCTACCATCTGAAGGTCTGGATGAAATTGTGGAGATTTTTAACAGCTATGATCCTTATATACAGTTTACGATTGAAAAGAAGGACTCAAATCAATCTGTCCCCTTCCTTGACACCAGGTTTATACGCTCTACAATGTTCTGTTGGTAGATTGGTACAGGAAACCCAGTAGCTCTGGAAGATTGTTCAAAATAGCGTGAATATAAAATAAATAGTCATTCAGAAAAATATCTAAATCTCGTTTCTTTACAACTTTAATAAACGAGGGCTGCTCTATATCTCCGTCAATCCACCAGTACGCAGACAGCTGTTTCACGCTTATTAGCGATCATCAGTGCGCCATAGGTCGATTGACGGAAATAGAGAGCATCAATTTTTCCATGTTTACAAAACATGTGGAACATGTGAGAGTAGACAGAAAGAATTCTGCCGGTGCGCCATCTGGTACCCGAAGGTAACGGCAACCAAAGAAAGTCGCTGCCAGAACAACAGCATACTTCTTGGTGGAACGCACGGCGCGCCCTCTTTGAGCCACCAGAGAAGCGCGGATTCTATATGCCGCTGCATATTAAAACATCGGACATAGTAAAAATATAGAGAGTATAACGTTAGTGGCATCTTACCAAGATTTTATTAGAATAGCTAATACCATAAATATAAGATGGATACCTTGTGGATCATGATTGCATTCTGCTGTTCAGTAGTTATCATTCTTATTATAATGATAAGAAGGAGAAATCCTATAGATGTCAACCGATTAAAAGCAAATAGGAGAGGAATCTTACGAATAAGCGGCCATCTCAATGGGCCAATAGTCCCTGATGAGTACGAATTTCTCTTGCAACACAATGAATTTTTTTGCACTCGTCATACATTACTTAAAAATGAATTTCTGATCAGAAATGTAAAATCCACTATCTACGAGAAGTGCATCTCTCCATGGCACTGTCTTATAAACTATTTTAGAAACCTTGCACTCAAGGGAGTTACCGATAAGAACTCTCTGCAGCAGTTAACAAAGGAGTTCTCAATAAGTATTAATCTAGCGCTACGGCAATACTATCTGCAGAAGACTAATTACCATGGAAATAGTATCCCTCCAACATTTGGCCAGACTGCAATAGCATTAAGTAAACTTGTACAGTGTTGAACTCTTGGAGTATTATAAGCATAAGAGAAATAGTGAGTATTGAAAGATATAACCACAAATGCAGCAATTTATGCTGGTGATCTCTTAAAGGTAACTGATAGTCTCTATGTAGAGAAGGAGATATTTGTATTTACGTGCCCCTCTCATGGAATATCAACAGGTCCGACTAATCTTCTGTTAGGAGCTCTAGATATAACACAAACATGTTTCAGTCTATTTGTCTATTGGTCATTGCATCAACATCTACATAATAGTAATATATTAGACAGAGGTAGACTTCTTATACATTATATAGAAGCCCTTTGGGAATCCTCGGAGAGAAACTTTTGTCGGTCCTAAAAGTGTGGGATAGTTATATCATAGGGAGAATTTGTGCCGATCCTAATAAGGATATAGGATATTCTGATTTATTAAATATTATAACTGGAGAAATACTCGCAATCATTCCAAATTTCCACTCTAGTGCGCTTTTAAACAAGGGATGTTCCCTGATAATTCAACTAAAGGAGACATCCACATATTATTAGAATTATGTACTTTGATGAAAGTCTTCGGCCATCCGTTTCTCGATCCCTTTCTAGGAATCCAGTCACTGAAAGAAAAAGCCTGTAAAGAGAGTATAATAGACATAGATACTGTAGCGGATGTCAGGAATATTTATGCGAAAGTATTTATCAAAGGGTATATCGAATCTGAGAAACGATGGCCGTGTGTATCATTCTTACCCGGTATTCATCCTTATATTGTAAAAGCATGGAAACAAAACAGATACCTAACAGACCACGAACTCCTAGCTGTCCCACTAAAATGTTGGGGTAAAGTCAAATTTGAAAAAACATTTGTTTTTGACACATCAATTGATACATCCGAGTTGTTATCTGATAAAGCTTGCTCACCACCATTGCGTGCCTGGACACAGAAGTATGATCATTGTGGTTTTAAGATTAATCACAACCAATCAAAACCTGCCTTATCTGAGATTCACCAAACTAGAGTAATATTGAGATACCTGAAGGGGACACCCAATGAAGTTGTTGAAGTTATTGATGAAGTAAACTCCCGGAGACCTGATCCTGACAATAATATATCTATTCAAACTAGAAAAGAACGAGAACTTAAGTCTGATGAAGGAAGACCTTTTTGTTCACAAACATATCATCAGAGATTACTCCAAACATCATGCGAAGCTAATATCAAAAAGACCATTTACCGGTATCTTCCGTACCAGACAATGTCAGATTCAGAACTCGGATTAATGAAGAAGATAGCTAGTTTCACTAAAGTACAAGAAGGAGGAGCGGATATTATCAATCTGGATCTCTATAAGTGGAATATGTTTCAACGGGCAGAAAATACTAATCTTATCGCTGAAGATTTAGACAACCTATTTGGATATGCATGATTATACCAAGACTCTCACTTATGGATGCAGAGGAGTTATGTTCTAAATAATAGTCGAGTGAACCCCCCTCGAATCGGTGTTAACGGATTACCTGTTCTTGGCCCATCCTGCCATATAAATCAAAAGGGTGGGTTTGAAGGTATGAGACAGAAGTTGTGGACAATAGGTACCATTTGCACTATCTTGTTGACCGCAGAACAACTCAAACTGAGAGCAACTGTAATGGGACAAGGGGATAATCAGGTCGTGTTGATAAAATATATGAAACATCAATTACAAAACAAAGACCAGTTAAGAAAACAATTTTTAGATACTCTCGAACAAAATTTTCAAAAACAAGGAATGATTTTAAAGAAAGAAGAAACATGGATATCCTCACGATTATTTGAATATGGCAAACGCCGATGGCTTAATGGAGTTCCCGTGAATCAAGGGACAAAGCGAGCTATGAGATTGATATCTGAAGAGCACGATGGAATCCCAACTTTTGAGACCTCACTCTGTATGATTTCTACAGGCACCGAAAGTATTGCCAATACTGATAAGATTCCTGATCTTGCATATTTATTGTATATAATAGAGATAATAACCTTTTTGATTAGGAGGAAAATTATAACAGAAGACTGTCCACATGAGATCATTCTAGGACTTCTTAATTGGCCTGGTATTTTAGGGGGTCTTCCATTATCTACTTTGGCTAACCACACATTACGAGGAATTGATGATGCTCTAACCTTATGGCTGTCAATCTATTCTACTATAAAGGTACTTGATCCAAAACTTATGAATGTCATTTTCCCATCTTGTCCAGTTATGCTATTCTAAGACAAGAAATTATGAGTCATTGATACAGGATATCTTTAGTATTAATATACCTACATTAAGGACTGCAAGCTTGATAGCCCGAGATAAGGTTAAGGAAGCACTGCCTGGTTATACGACTAATCCGGAGGTAAAGAATATTTTAACATTAGATATATCAGAAAAAACAGATGTTGTTATAACTCTTATGTCAATGCGCCCATTTTATGCTCCTTTATCTCACGAGATATTTCGGAATTCCAATGCAGGAACATTACTTCATTTACAAAATAAATTAACTAACGTCCAATCAGTTATGAAAATAGTCAACCAGGAAAATAATAATCAAGTATACAACGATATCAAAGAGGCAGACTCACAATTAATAGCCTTACTAGCTAAGAAGGTAAATGACTTAGTAGATAAGTTCCCGTCTCTTAGTAGTATAGGTGCTCTGCCTGTATATCTCCAAAGAACCCAATGTTCATATATGTGCGCTCGATTGATCAGGATTGACTCATGGGGTTTTGAACCACTAGGCTCTACTCATACTGTACCATGGGAACAGTTTTGCATATCTACATATGAGACAACTCCAAAAACTGTATTAAACGCAAGTCTATTAACGGAGGTATCACCAAAAATCCTATACTCACATTCTCCTTATCTAACTAAACTAGGTCCTTACCCCTCATACTTTGGTTCAGTGACTCATGTAAAGTCTATATCGTCTCGTCTAACTTTCCTTAATAATCACCCTTTTGTTCAGTCATTAAAAAATTTATTATACCTAAGATCTTGGGCTATCAAAGAAAAATCAACCGATTTAAGAAAACAATTTTTAGATACTCTCGAATAAAATTTTCAAAAACAAGGAATGATTTTAAAGAAAGAAGAAACATGGATATCCTCACGATTATTTGAATATGGCAAACGCCGATGGCTTAATGGAGTTCCTGTGAATCAAGGGACAAAGCGAGCTATGAGATTGATATCTGAAGAACACGATGGAATCCCAACTTTTGAGACCTCACTCTGTATGATTTCTACAGGCACCGAAAGTATTGCCAATACTGATAAGATTCCTGATCTTGCATATTTATTGTATATAATAGAGATAATAACCTTTTTCACTAGGAGGAAAATTATAACAGAAGACTGTCCACATGAGATCATTCTAGGACTTCTTAATTGGCCTGGTATTTTAGGGGGTCTTCCATTATCTACTTTGGCTAACCACACATTACGAGGAATTGATGATGCTCTAACCTTATAGCTGTCAATCTATTCTACTATAAAGGTACTTGATCCAAAACTTATGAATGTCATTTCCCATCATGTTCTGGAGGAGCAACCTTGAGCAGCAACCTTGACCTTGACCTCTGAACTTTAACCTCGTGACCTCCCGACAAAGAAAAAAAAATTCTCAACTGGGAATCGAACCTGAGACCTTCTGTTTCACTAACACGTTCGCTATACAGGTGGCTACAACGCCATGTATATAATATTTACTATAAGTGGAATAAGCGAGAGAGATATGGAAATATTTGCATTCCAAATTAATGCTTACGAGTTCGTCATATAACAAAGGTCGACCAGACGCCTTTTCGCAGTAGGCGATCACCCAACTGGTTACGGCGCGGTCGGCTTGAAGAACAACGACTAATTAAATTTAACTGCTCTCGTATTCGATGTTATAGTATAGTCGATGTAGGTCTACTCTGGTTTCCCTTCAAAGCGAATAAGCCCTTCGGTACCCAGTGTTAAAAAAGATGTGCAATTTTTTGGTATTTTTGTGAGCGATTCATTATTCTCTGTAGCAAGTTTCCACGGAAATCTGGGTACAAGGAGAGGTTATCCTCCGCGAGGTTGAAGGGTGGAAAACTACCCACCACGTCAGTCGCGGCTCTGCTCTTCTGAGTACCCCGTGCCATAGGGTAGGAGGCCGAAACCTCCAGGTTGTACGCCTTGCGTGTACTCAAAATTTTTTCAAAATTTTCTTGGAGCGTTTGTAGAGTCAGGCAATAGTCTCTGTCTCGGGGGTCTAGTGCCCCCCTTACGGGTTTGGCTTGGGCTAGCGTTGCCAACAGCGCTAGTGTCTTGTGTTTTCCGTTCTTTTGCGCGTTACTGATTGGAGCTGATTTCGTCCTACATTGGTTCAGTCGACTATTTGCTCTTACTCCTCTTCGTGAGGAAGAGAAGCATTTTAATTTTTCAATCACCCCACTTATTACTTTCTCCCTGGTCCGAAGCGGGTCTCACAAGGATCCGTTTAATGGGAGACCTCCTAACGGAGGTTTGACCTTTAATAGGATACTGACGGCCTTGCTGGCTGTCGGTTCTCGAATATCAGCGTTACCGCGGGCTTAGCTCTAGCGGCTCTTACGCGGTTAATTTTATCCATTGCGACAGCTCGTTTTTGCCGAGTCCGTGTTGAGTTTCAAGAGAGCAAGGTCACATATCAGCTTAAAATAGGTATAGTAGTCTGCTGAAACAGTCGTAGCAAATACATTGATTTAAGGAGTTAACTCCGAATCAGTGAAGGCATCATTTACTAGGAGCGAAGGACAATTGCCACGGGTTCGCCCCGGCTGGCGTTTGAGCGCACCACGAGGGGAGTCTACATAGATTACAAGAACTCCCCTTTTTTCTGCAATTTTTTCAGGGGCTTCTTGCCCCTTTTTTTCTGAGATTTTTTTCCAGGGGCCTAATCTCTGTTAGACCCTCCTGATATGGCTGCATGTAAGGAGTTGGTTGAGGCTGAGAGGCCGAAGGACCCATACCTCGAAGAAGTCATCTCGAGGATTGAGTCTGCTGGCGGAGGCAATCCGGATACTATTAGGCAATTCAAAGAATTTTCTGCTGAGCGTGTAAAGCTCTTAGGTTTGATCGCGTCCTCTAAGGATTCTCAATCCAGGAGAAATGAAATTATCCAAGGTGTTGAAAAGATGAGTGTTATGTTTTATTCTCTGGGGGTCAGGATGGGTACGTCCCAAGGGCCTTCAGCCGAATCAGGTGTACATAAAGAACTACTAAAGATCTCTGAAAGGTTGGAGAGGCTGGAAGCCAGGGCGGCTACCTCGTATGCCTCTGCCACCTCAACTGGTGCTGGCTCTTCTAAGGCCCCGCAAGGGGCTATCCCGAAAGTTGTTATGCCTACTGGCAGGCAGGTCAATCCGCCGAATTCCCGTAAAAAGGTATCTTTCATTAAGCCTATTGAGCCGACTGGTGTCGGTGGAGGAGACGAGGAGACGGCTGGTGCAGTCTCTCAGGCCTTCTGATCTGGGCATTAACCCTACCAGGGTGTCGAAGTATGGTGAGAATCAGCTTCGCGTCGAATATGATGAGAAAGCCATTCTGAATATAGATGGTGGAAAGTCCGAAGTTGCTGGACAGATGCTTCAAATGTCAAAAGTTTGGTCATCACTTAGTTAATTGTAAGAATAAGGTTACTTGCGCACATTGCGCTGGGGAGCACGACTCCAGACGGTGAGACTAAGCAGCTGCCGCCAAAATGTGTTAATTGCTCCTCTGCGGGCCGTGATGACACACAACACTCCGCCAATGACATGAAATGTCCATTATTTGCTAAAAAATCTAGGGAGCTTATAGCTAAAACTGATTATGAATCCAAACCGTAATCAGTGTCTAACGATTTGCCACGTGAACCTTGGCCGGTCTCGTCTTGCCACAGCTGAAATTAGACATTTTGCAGAACTGCACCAGATTGATGTCATCTGCATATCCGAACCGTACTGCATACGTAGGGAGGACAAATTTTATATACCTGGCTTTGGAGGACTCCAATGTGCCTACTGTGACGCGGACCAGCCTTGGGCTGTTGTAGTTTGCATGAACAAAGAGTATGAACTTACTTGGCTCAGGCAATTCTCTAATAGCAACATTGCTTCAGTAATTTTGAAAAATCGTAATATTCAGATAGCCATAGCGAGCGTCTATTTCAAGTGGGATGGTCCGCTACGTTCGTATTTGGACCTCCTAACTGGCTTCTCTCAGCAACTTGGACATTTGGGCATCTTTCGAATGGTTGCTGGGGACCTGAACTGCAATTCAGCGGCTCTTTGGTACTCTAAGCAAACTGATTCGCGCGGTCTTGAAGTTGACGATTTCCTCTCTTCGACCGGTTTGGAGGTGCTTAATGAACCAGGTCAGCCATACACATTTAGTACAGCTAACGGCGAGAATAACCTTGATGTAACAATGGCCTCTAGAGGCCTAGCTATTAAGCTTGTTAACTGGTGCGTGTTAGAAGACGAGGTACAGAGCGACCATCGTCCCGTCATTGCTAAATTCAACTTCACTGGGTCAGAACCTGTCGTGACTCCCAGGTTTAATCTTAATAACGTTAACTTAAATCGTTTGGAGCAAGTAGCCACTGACGTGTGCAGTCAGCTGGATGAGCTACCCTTGGACGACGCTGGTAGCGTAAATCGTTTTGTTCAGACTTTAACATCGGGTTACCAAACAATTTTAGCTTCCTCCTGTAGACGCAGTCAGCTCAGGGATGCGCGTACCCCGTGGTGGCTGCCCATAAGAGTCGGCTCAGATCCTCTAGGAGGATATTTCAGCGCTTTAAGCGAAGGCATGGAGACAATTACGTAGGGTATCGGGAAGAGCATGATGCGCTACAGGCGCAGTATGCCTGTGACCTTTCGGAGTATAAACGCGTGGTTTTTAAGGCTAAAAAACTCCTGGGCGGCTTTTGTGGAGCGGGAGCTGGCGGTCGACCCGTGCGTTTACAAGATGGCGGCTTCTAGAATGGGGACTGTGGCCGTCAGATCTTCTATGCAGAGATCTGACGGGTCGTTCACGATTCTTCCCAGCGATAGGCTGGAAGAGATCTTACATAATCTTATGCCGGATGATCATGAATCCGAGGACAATCGGTTTCAAACTCAGCTCAGATCTGAGGTAGCTGAAGATCGTAGGAACTTACTGTTGCGTCAGGATGTTGTTGAATTCAATAGAGAGGAGCTAGACTTTGCAGTATCTTCGATAAAACCAGGAAGGGCACCTGGTGCCGATGAGGTGCATGGCAAACTAATCGTGCTGTCATACCACATTCTGGCGGAGAATTTACTAAGACTTTATAACGCTTGTCTCCGGCTCGGGTATTTTCCCGTGGCCTGGAAAGCTGGTAAACTGGTTACTATCTTGAAGGCTAAGGATAAGGATCCATCGGATCCTAAATCACTCAGGCCGATCTCCCTGCTCAGTGAGCTGGGGAAGATCTTTGAACGCTTGGTGTTACAGCGATTTTACAGTACTCATGAAGAGTCCAGTTTCTTCCATAATAGTCAGTTCGGGTTCAGAAACAATAGATCTACTATAGACGCAATTGATACCCTACTTGGACATGTAAGGCAAAGTGGCAAGCAATCTATGGTGCTTTTCGTCGACATTTCTGGGGCATTCGACAACCTTTGGTGGCCATCTGTATTATCGAGGTTGCGTAATTGTGGCATGCAGGGGTACCTTTTGGGCCTCCTTCATAGCTATCTCTCTGACCGATCTATTTCATACAGCTCGGAATATGATACGATAAAAAAGCGGTTGAGCAAAGGCTGTCCGCAAGGCTCTGTGCTAGGTCCAATCCTTTGGAATGTGGTCATGGATTCCTTACTCCGTGAGGTCTGGCCGAGTCACTGCTATGTGGTGGCATATGCAGATGACTTGGCTATTTCTATAAGTGCCGAATCCAGGGTTGATCTGTAAAGCAAGGCAAGCCAATGCACTTCACTCTTTGAAGAGTGGTGCAATAGGCAGAAGTTACAAATCAGTGTTGGCAAAACGCAATATATACTGTTTAGTAAGTTGTCAAGAAGTAGGAATCCAATGGTGAAGATTTATGGGCACAATATTGCCCGGGTGGATACATACAAGTATATGGGCGTAATACTGGACCACAAGCTGCACTTCGATGCTCATGTTATGTATATCACCGATAAGGTTAAGAGAATTTTCCACACCTTAAGGCGATTTATGTCGATCAACTGGGGATCATTAGTATCTACCCAGAAGGCACTTAAGACTATTTACGACAGGGCAATCGTCCCGACTATTACGTATGCTTCTTATATTTGGGGCCATAGAGCAGCACTTGTAGTGCCAGCAGTTAAGCTAAACTCAGCTCAGGCAGTTTGCTTAAGAGGGGTTCTAGGACTTTACACCTCAGTTCCGGCTGAGTCTGTCAGTGTCCTGGCTAAACGCCCACCATTGAACTTAGTGACTCTAAAGACCAGATCCCTTGTTCAATTGAAGAAGGAGGGGAGGACGGTTCTTTTTGGCTCGGAGATTGTCCCACAAGACTTCAGGTATGCAATTGCTTTGAAGAAGCATATTGATTATCTTGTCATAAGGGGGTGGCAATCTGTATGGTCTACCTCGCAAAAAGGTCGTTACTGCAGGGAGTTAATACCCAACATTCGTTTGTGGTGTGAGCTTGGGGACTTCCCCATACCCAGACATGCAGCTATTTTTATGTCAAGCCACGCAGAATTAGGAGTTCAGCTTCTACGCGTTGGCAAGTTGGAATCGGACAGGTGCGATGTCTGTGATGTGACGGATTCTCCGTCACATAGGCTCACAACTTGTGCGAAATATACTGATCAGCAACATGGAGTTTTGTCAAAAATTGGGCTTGTTGGGAGGAACCCCACTGCAGACGAAATAATCTTGGCTTTGGGTCGCTGGGTTTGTGACCTGTCTAGCTTCGTAATTGATGCTTAGCGCTAGCTCGTGCAACACAAGACGTATAGTTAAACAATCGTAAAGTCTGAAATTTTTTTTTAATTTCTTTCTTTTACAGCAGATTTCTGTGAACATTTGCATCTACAATTAAAATCACGTAAGATGAATTTAACATTATTTTGAAATTCAATATTTTATACTTTACTATTTTTTCCTTTTTTTTCACAATCACAATGTCGGGTCGAAGGGACCTTTGTTGGGAACCAGAGTATTATAGTTGTCAGTTATTTATTAATTAAGACAATATACTAATACTTACATATTAAGATTTAACATAATTTAATTATCACTATTTCATTTTCAGATAAAATTACCAATTGGACTCAATCAGGCACACTTGTGGCATATACGTGGCGCATTACTTTCCTGCTTATTTTTTCTGTCACTCTTTCTTTCATGCTTTCGGCTTATAATTGAATACGATGCAACTTCGTTGTACTCGTTATTGTAAACAAATATGCTTCTATTAGAGTCTAGGTGGTGGTGAGGCTTTGGCTTAGGTACACCACCTTGGGCGCTGGCCCCTGTTGGCATCCCGCTGGCGTTCTTCCTATCCTTAATTGCATTTTAACTTTAATTTCCGCTTCTTTTCTTTATTCAGTAGCCTACTCACTTCCAGGAGTAGGGGTGGAGGTGTTGACGTCGCACTGTGTTCGTTCCAGGGACCAGGCACGCCAACTGGGATTTTTTCTTTAAATAACCCCCAATTCTTGTCCAAAAAAAAAATAAGTCGATGTAGGTCTGACATCCTGTGTAAATGTGTGTGAATAAAATAGATGCTATTGTTCGGCAAACTGGGAAAGATACAGGATGGCCTCGAGTTTGGTGGGGGATAGGAGTTTTCGCACCCAGTAGACATGGACGATCTATATGTGGTAATCGAGGACGGACGTCTGAGCCCGATCTCCTATGACCTACCAAGAGTACATTGGTCTTCCCTGCTCAGAATGCTCCTGTACAGGTCGGGAATGCCCTCCTGCACGAACTGGAGGAAGACCTGGCCGACTTGGATGAGAGTGAGGGAGAGGCAGCTGATATGGACCAGGAAGGGGACACGGACGCGGATGCGGAAACAGATGAGGAGATCGGAGACCTGCAGGAGGAAAGCAACGATTCGGCTTATTGTAGCGTGAAGGTTTTTCATAATTGTAAATAGATTAATTGTAAATACACCAATGTAAATAAACCAATGTAAAGAGATCGTCTGTCATTTATTACTGATATGCTTCAATGCAAACTGGTTAACAGCGAATTGAAAACAAATAGTAGAATAAAAGGAAATCAATTAAGTTGTGGCAGTGAAACGACAAGTCATAAGTGAGTTTGCTAAGGAGCAGCTGAAAAATAGTACTCAGAATAGATTAGTGTTCTGGTGGTGATTAGAAATAACAAGTGGGTATATTTCAATGCAAGTAAACAACAGCGAGCTATCAATAAAACACAATCATGTTACCATTTTGTTTTTATTTCAAATACGGTTTTACTTATATCTTCTCTAACTTACAACCCTTACACAAACACTGAGTTCGGGCGTTTTACGACACGCTTTTACACACTTGGCTTTTACACGTTTTCCACAATAAAGACATTTTGCCAACCGCATATCGTGGGCATGGAACTGCTTGGTGTACGCAGTATCCCACACACTAAATATGGCATATCTTGCTGCTGGTAGACATTGTTCGCACACTATCGAACCTTTATCTCTGCTTCCAACAAAGCTATATTCTTCACTGGTCTTCGACTTCTCTTGAGCATGGTTTGAGACACAACTAAGATTTGCAAAGCGTCGTCACCACAACACCATCACCCCCTCCCCCAACCTCAAGTTGTTTAACTGGTAAGGTTGTTAACCTTTCTAGGTCAGTCAAAGCATAATTATGCCCCCCCCCCCCCCCCCCACCCCATTTGATGATGGTATATTGTGTACTAGTGGGCTAACAGAAACGGTAAATATACCTTGTGGATTAGGGTGTGGCTTTACAGTACCCACCACCCAACGCCACCGACGTTTCACCAATAAAATGAAGAGGTGGGGAGGCATGGAGGGCTTTAGTGTGGGAACTTAGAACATAAAAGGCAAAGTTCTTGTCAATGAAAAACATAGTGCAGAGTCAACTGATACAGTAACACATCTAGCAGCGAAATGGACTTCACTACAGAGTCAAACGGACCTTGCGACTCCACGTTTTGGATGCAGGACCAAGAGGATAGTTCCAGCATATGTAGTGTCGAGACTGCGGTACCGGATGATGAGTTACCCGACCAATCACATTGGGCGGTGGCGAGGCCACCAATGGACAATGGACCATGCGACTCCACAACACAGCCGCTGGGGTTCCTGCTGTTTACTATAGACAGCTCATCAGATAACAGCGACAATGATGATCCTGATCGTCCGGATGGTCCATCAAACCATAGAGGTGCACGAGTGGTTCTGCCTTTTCCCATAGATAGCGAGGAGACATGGGGCGCTATTTGTAAATTATAAAGAGACGTAGTTCTGGGTGGAGCTCCGTGAGGTAAATGTTAAAAACGAAATCTATATAGATAAATCATGTTTGTTCCGTTGGTTTCAGATAGGACGAAGCCCCCTCCCATTGTGGCAAGAGAGGACTGCCACTTCCTCGTGGTTCTTGCTGGGTAACGCCGAGAGCAGTCCAACCGAATTTGTTGGGGATACATAAGGTAACATAAAAACATGTTCGATACCCCCCCTCAACCACCCCTACTCACATACATGTTTTCTCTTTTGCAGAGATATAAGGTAAATGTTATGAGTCGTTGCAGCAGTGAGTGACGGAACATGGAGAAATACATCTGCAACCAATGCAACAACATGTTTACAACTAAGTGGAATCTGAAGCGACACCAGGCGACTATCTGTAACGTATCAAAGGAGCCACCATCCAAGAGGACACGTGTGAAGACAACCGCGCGGGTCAAGCAACCAGCAACAAAAGGTAATATATAAGTGTGAACACAATTAAACAACTTTTGCACTCAAATATGAAACACATGTCGATGAGCTGTTGAAAAACCATTGATATTCACAGACGCATTTTCTGATAATCTAGGTGCGCCAATAGCAAACCCTGCGCAGCCAGGTCCAAGTGGGATGGCAGCCATGGACCAGCCAGGCCCAAGCGGGATGCAGGCTACTGCTCAGGTCGTTGTAAGGTCAACCACTGACCAGCCAGGTCCAAGCGGTATGTAGTCTACTGGTCGGATCGGGATGGCAACCACTGACCAGGCAGGACCAAGCGGTATGCAGCCTAACACGGATTACACCAGCGCGAAGTATTGTGACACCTGTTCGCGGTACATTCCAGCCAAGACGTTTTCTGCACACCTGCGGAGCTTGAAACATAAAGCTTACACATGGAAGCCATTCAATGAAGCGGTAAGAGTCAGTCAAAGTGCATTTGGCGGTAAAATTGTAAGCTACCAAGTAGTGTCAGGTCTGCAGACGTTGAACATTGAAGATTATTTGGAGTCAATTAAATCAAAGAGTATTGAGTTATTAGAACAAGAAGTAATGAAGCATAATGCCGTCAAAGCTAATATAGAACTTTTTGCTGTATATATTTTACCCACTAAAGAAACTAGAGATGTAAAGTCTCACAACACGGCAAATAAGGTTTTCACAGTAGCGTAAGATTTCAGTAAAGAATACGACGCATTTGTTACAGTAATCAGTGATAAGTCAAAAGGGTTTGCAGAACGCGAAAGCGGGTGGGTTTTGGAAAAAATTTTGTATTTGGAAATTAACATTAGTAAATATAATCCATTAAGAGCATCCTCATACATTCCGCTTCCAAAAGAAATAGCAAACAAAAAAGCAGTTGTGAATATGAACAATCAGGATGAATGCTGCTTCGCTTGGTCAATTGTAGCTGGCTTATATATACCAAAAGGGGTGGTGAGTGATACCAGATCATATCCACATTATTCCACAATACCATTCTTAAATTTTTCGACAATAGATTTTCCAGTATCACTAAAAGCTATCCCGCAGTGAGAGCAAGTGAATACCATTTCATTGAACGTGTATGGTTTGGAACCATTCCTAGTTGATGGTAAATGGAAATACCATGTGGTGGGTCCTTTGCATTACACCGCTAAAAAGCAAGCAGTGCACTTAAATATACTGCCTATTGATGATTCGAATGGGAAGCAACACTACTGTTGGATAAAAAACTTCTCTCGTTTACTATCGAGTCAAATCTCTGCCAATACTAGAGTAAAATATTTTTGTGACGGGTGTTTGCAGTATTTTCCATCTGAGACTCTACGGGACTGGTATATACAACAGAACTGTAAGTTCATTGATGTGAAATTACCAAAAGGTGAGCTCAGAGTTGATCGACTAGGAAATGTCGTTCCGGATAATGTGTTGAAATTTGAAAATTGTCAAAAACAAATGAAAGTGCCATTCTGTGTGTATGCAGACTTTGAATGCATTCTTTCACCCATTCCACCCGACTCTACGGATTCATCCAATCGTGATTCGTATACCATAAAAAAGTATAAACACAGCCCGGGTTCGTTTGCATATTATATCAAATTTACCCATAATGAGGCAGCATCAAAGCTTCAGATACGAGGTCTGTCAATGATATTCCCTGAAAAGTGGCAACACTGCGACTCTCGTTATGCTACGGCGTTCGCGTTGTGTCATTCGAAAGAGGATTCATTTCTGCGTCAGTCTGTGCAAGTTTCGTCTCGATCGGCTGTTCAGTTCGTGTGTTACAGTACTTTGAACATCGGCGTGTTTGGACCCCTTGTCTCGAAAATGTGTGATAAAAAAACTGAGCAAAGAGTAGTGATCAAATTTTTGGTCAAACGTGGCGTAAGTTCCGCGGAAATTATGAAACAGTTAACCGACGTGTACAAGGATGATTGCCTGAAAAAAACAGCTGTCTTCGAGTGGGCTAAGCGGTTCAGGGAAGGCAGGCAGTCGGTGGAGGACGATTCACGTGAGGGAGCTCCCTCCACCTCTCGAACGGCACAAAACGTCGATCGCCTGCGCGTGCGTGTGCTCGGAGACCGTCGGGTAAGCCTCAGAATGTTGGAAGACGAGTTGGGTATCAACAAGGAAACCATTCGACAGATGCTACACGAGGATTTAGGGATGCGCAAGTTGTGCGCGAAAATGGTTCTCAAAGTGCTCACAGTTGAGCAGAAAGAGCTTCGTTTATCCATCTGTGAAGACATGATTTCTCGAATTGAGGAGGAAGGAGAAGACTGGATGTCAAATGTTATTAGCGGAGACGAGTCTTGGGTGTTCCAGTATGACCCTGAGACCAAACGACAGAGCATGCAGTGGGTGGAAAAGGGGGGGAAGCGCCCCACAAAAGCCAGAATGTCGAAATCAAAAGTGAAATCTTTGCTCATCGCATTCTTCGATATTAATGGAGCTGTACACCACGAATACGTTCCAGCAGGTCAGACAGTCAATGGGAAGTTCTACATTGAAGTTTTGAAACGTCTGAAGGCCCGTGTGGTTCGTGCACGGCCGGAATTGGCCGAACGTGGATGGGTGCTGCATCACGACAACGCTCCAGCCCACTCCTCATTCGCAGTTCGCGATTTTTTGACCAAAAACGGCATTCCAACGCTTCCGCACCCCCCTTACAGCCCGGACCTGGCCCCCTGCGACTTTCATCTCTTTCCACAATTGAAGTCCTACCTCAAGGGCAACCGAAACGACGGCGTCGAGGAGGTGCAAAGTGTCATGACACGGGTGCTGAGGGACCTATCTTCAGGGGGCTTCAGGGGGTGCTTCCAATCGTGGATCCAACGGTGGCGCCGGTGCATCGAGCTAGAGGGAGACTACTGCGAAGGATTATAACTTAACACGTTGAAGGACAGTTACGCCGATTGCCGTCTTCTATGGCGTGCTAATTTTGACAGAACGCCGTATGACGTCTAAACATATACCGTTTAAAAACGACTGTACGTTCATCGGCGTTCCATTTTCCATAAGAAATGTTCAGGGTCGATAGTTACTGCCACATATCCGACCGATCATATCTAAATACCGCCACTTAAAATGCACCAAAAATTTCTTGCTTCACGATGTCTCCCCCACTACTAAGTAAAAATGGAAATTCGTACACAACGCCGATAGACATTTGGTGCTCCATATAAATCCAATTAGTACCAATTTTGCCGTCGACCTGTACGCATATCGTTCACGTGACATCGCCTTGTTTTACGCAGGAAAGAAGCACGTGCTCACTATTTGGATAATTTATTAGTGCAGTGCATTTTTATGGCAATGTAAGTAACCTTTTATTATCTTATGGTATATTATCAACTTTTGTAATGAAATTATGAGGCTCTTGCGAAGATATTTAGAATTATAGCTAGGCTTCGATGCCAACACACTAAACATATTTTTGATATTGTTTGTTCATTGCAGATGAGCGGCCCCAATGACCCCTATGAAAGGGAACGGAGGAGACTACTCCAGATTAGAGGTGGGCATTTTACGTGGGCATTTTACGTGAATCACACGTGACCTATCGTGAGCGGGCTTCAATTCTCGTAACATTCACGTGACTAGGTGTGAACGTGAGTGCTTTCCGAACACAATCCCGAAGCTCAGCGAATACGACCGATACCGTCGGGGCGTCGTGTGTCGCCGAAGTCGTCCATTGGCTGTATCGGCCTGTATCGGCACCATCGACACTGTATGAATCGAGTCTGTCATCACAGTCGTTGCATTTTGTCGTGCTGCCACGAAAGTTATAACCTATGTTTGTGCAAGATGATGAAATCCAAAGAACAGATTGAAAGTGATCTAAAGAAAAACCCTGATGACAAGAGATATACATTTTATAAACATGCTAAGGGAAAAAGCGACATATGGGCAAATTTTGAATTAATTAAGTTTGAAGAGACACCCCAAGATTTTGCTCGATGTACTAAGTGTACATCTATATTAAAGTACAATCCTAAAAGTGGAACTTCGAGCCTTTTGAGGCATAAATGTGCACAACCCTTCAAAAAAAATGCAGAAAAACAACCCACTTTAACAAAATATGCCATAAAACAACTGCCGGCTGCGAAAAAGGAGCTCATCATTAAAAATCAACTATATTTTATTGCGAAAGATCTTCGTCCTTTGAGCATCACAGATGGTAAGCTTTTTGTGTAACATTTCTGCCAGTATTTTTAATAAAATGACTTCTTCCAGGTAAAGGTTTTTTACAATTTGCTCAAAGCTTAGTAAATCTAGGAGCTGATTATGGCAAACAGAATATTGAAGATGTGCTGGCCTCTCGAAGAGCACTAACAAGAACCTATCTGTCGAAAGAATATCATGAAATAAAACGTAAGTTGCAAACGATTTTAAAAAATAATGAAATATCATTTACAACTGATTTGTGGACTGACGAGTACACACAGCGAAGCTTTTTAACACTGTCTTCTCATTTATTAAATGATTCTATGGAGTTAAAAAAGTATGTGCTTGGGACACGTGAATTGTTGGATTCAAAAACTGGCAGCAATATTCAAAAACTTACATTAGATATTCTCAAAGAGTATATAGAAACAGACACAGATTGTGTGGATCAAACCATAACTGCTGAAGAGAAACTTTCAAAAGGAGTAATTGTTACTGATAATGGTTCAATTGTCGTATTAGCCTTTCGTCCATATACCAGGCTTTCCTGTGCATGTCACAATTTAAATTTAGTTATGCACGATGTTCTAGAAGGCAACGATACACTCCCGGAACTAAAGGCAGTTGTTAATGCAGCAAAAAGCTTGTAGCTCATTTTAAGCACTCTGAGTTAAATAATAAATTAACCAAGACCCTAAAACAGCATATTACAACACGCTGGAATTCCATTTATACTATGTTAAGCAGCATACAAGATGTTTATGGAGAAATTCAGAACTTATTGATCATCAAGGATGAAATTTTCCGCCTGGGTGGCTTAAATTTCACAATACTAAAATCTTTAACAGATTTTCTGAATTTGTTCAAAGAATGTTCTGACTCACTACGTTTTATGGGAGCAAAAGCTTATTAAACATTGTAAATTGGAACCTGAAGATTCAGACTTGAGGAAAGAGTTGAAAAGACAAACAGCAGCAGCCTTGCAAAAACGATTTCAAGCCCAGGACTTGCATTACATAGCCCTGTTCTTAGATCCAAACTTTAAATCTCTGAAGTTTTTAAGTGACGAGAAACGAATAAGCGTTAAATCGTCAGTAAAGGCTATGCTACAATCCATTTTGGATGAGGAATCTATATTTATTGAAATAGAACCAATTGCACCGACGTCCATTAAGCGCCAAAAACTAATTGAAGCATCTACTTCAACTTCTACGTTATTTGACGAATTTCAAGATTCTTCTGGAGAGGAAGAAGTTAATAAAATAGATAGCGAAACAGAAGCTTACATACAGAGAAAAATAGAACCCAGTACATGTCCTTTGGAATTTTGGAAAAACTGTAACGACCTCCGACTTTTGAAAAAATTAGCTCGTCGAATCCTCAATGTACCTGCTAGTTCTTCAACGAGTGAAAGACTATTTTCTATTTCTGGACGTATCTTGGAGGAGAGGCGTACTAGATTATCATCTGATAATTTGGACAAGTTGTTATTTTTACATACAAACGGAAACCTAATACAATGAGTTAGACCAAATATGTAGACAAAATGGAAAATGTATTTTTTTTCAATAAATAATTGTATGAATAAAAATTAAATATCGTTATTTGATCATGAAATAAATTTGAGTCTTCCTTGAGCGTAGACCAATATTTTTTATGATTAGCAGTTTTTTGTGGAATTAGCATGAAAATGCCTCGGAAATACCGAGTCGATCTACTTGATTCCATTTATTTCTTGTCTTCCATTTCATAGATGAATTCTGCATCTACATAGTATAATCCCACATAAGTGATTCGCATGAAAATTCACGTGATTCATGTGACTCGTGTGCGGATTCACGTGATACGTATGCGTATTCACGTGATCAAATGTGCGTGACCCGAGGACAGATAAATCGTGAGCGGGCGTGAGCGGGCACGGAAAGTCTCTCACGCGCCCATATCTACTCCAGATGTACAGTGAATTCTCTAGTGATGAGGAAGTGGATCCATTCCATGACAGCGAAGGTGGGTCAGATCCGGACTACAGGCCCAACGAATCCTCTGACACAAATTCAGATAAGGAAGGCTCGAGTAATATCCAACCAAAAAATGTATTACTCACTCAATCGTCATCATCTGAGGATAGTGATGACCAGAGCTCCAGCTCATCCAACGATGTAGAGCAGAACAACAACGGCCCTATATCAGAAGACGATGAAGCTTGGAAAACCACAACAGCCCCAATTCCCGATTTTGATTTTGATGAAGCTAATGCAGGAGTCAAAATACATATTGATGAAAATTCTACACCCCTTGACGTTTTTGAATCTCTGTTTACGCCGCAAATCTTGGAATACTTGGTGCAGTGCTCCAACGATTATGGAAAGGACCTTACCAATATAAATAGGCCAAAACCAAAGCATAGTAGGTCAGCAGTTTACCGACCAATAACCATCGACGAAATGAAAGCCTTTTTTGGCCTCTGCCTACTTCAAGGACAGATATCAACGAGCAACGTTCGACGACTGTTTTCGTACAGAGACGTTCTTTATTATCACCCAGTATTTCCTTTTATTATGTCTGCAAGAAGATATGAATATATACTAAGAGTTTTATGCTGTTCAGCACCAAAATTAAAAGGAAAAGAAAAAATTCAAACCCTTTTAGATATGCTCATAGCTCAATACCAAAACACCACGGGCCTACTAGAGAGCTATCTTTAGACGAATCCCTGCTGCATTTCCGAGGTCGGCTGCGATTTAGGGTATATATCAAAAATAAAAAAGACCGCTATGGGATTAAGATCTATGAATTAACTACATCTGACGGGTACGTATTAAACATGGAGATGTACATTGGACACAGCACTGGAAATGACGGTAAAAATGCCAACGACGAAAACGATGGCGGTACTACTACAGAAAAGTTAGTTCTACGGCTGGTGCGACCTTACTTATTGAAAGGCCATGATTTATTTATGGATAATTACTATAATAGTGTTTCATGATCTGAAAAACTACTGAAATTAAAGACGCACACTAATGGTACCCTCAGATCGAATCGTCGTGGTAATCCAAAGCATTTAGTGACGAAAAAGTTGAAGCGCGGCGAACATTTATGGGTGCGTAAAAAGCATGTATATGTATCCAAATGTAAAGATAAACGGGATGTGCTACTGATTACTACCAGGAATCACCCACGTATGGTCACAGTGAAGAATAGATATGGGAAAGAAAAATTGAAACCCGAAGAAGTTTCCAGTTACAACGATCACATGTCGGGTATTGATCGATGTGATCAGATGACAGCTATGTATGCCACGACACGGAAAAATATTAGATGGTATAAAAAGGCTATATTGTATTTACTCGATGTGACCACTTGGAACTCTTTTTTCCTATATAGAAAGTATTCTAAACGCAATTCACGCAAATACCATTATTTGAAGTTCAGAGACCATCTAATTAAATCTCTAATTAAGTTGCCCCCGAATGTACAAGGAATAGATATCGTTCGTCCACAAAAGCACTATAGTCGTCGTTCTGAAAATCGTAACCAAGTCCAAAATAATGCTCCAGAACTACAAGGGCATTGGCCTGAAAAGATTCCCGGTACCTCGAATTGAGGAGGAAGGAGAAGACTGGATGTCAAATGTTATTACCGGAGACGAGTCTTGGGTGTTCCAGTATGACCCTGAGACCAAACGACAGAGCATGCAGTGGGTGGAAAAGGGGGGGAAGCGCCCCACAAAAGCCAGAATGTCGAAATCAAAAGTGAAATCTTTGCTCATCGCATTCTTCGATATTAATGGAGTTGAACACCACGAATACGTTCCAGCAGATCAGACAGTCAATGGGAAGTTCTACATTGAAGTTTTGAAACGACTGAAGGCCCGTGTGTTTCCTGCACGGCCGGAATTGGCCGAACGTGGATGGGTGCTGCATCACGACAACGCTCCAGCCAACTCCTCATTCGCAGTTCGCGATTTTTTGACCAAAAACGGCATTCCAACGCTTCCGCACCCCCCCTACAGCCCGGACCTGGCCCCCTGCGACTTTCATCTCTTTCCACAATTGAAGTCCTACCTCAAGGGCAACCGAACCAAAGTGTCACGACACGGATGCTGAGGGACCTATCTTCAGGGGGCTTCAGGGGGTGCTTCCAATCGTGGATCCAACGGTGGCGCCGGTGCATCGAGCTAGAGGGAGACTACTGCGAAGGATTATAACTAAATTTTAAGAATTTATGTATATTCCGGACCGTCCGGGCCGTTTTCCGGGAATATAATTGACAGACCTCGTATATCGAGGGGAGAACGCTGCAGCAGAATTTATCAAATGTTTACAGGCTGATATGCACGAGTTATATAACACTTATTTAAAAGATATAGCTCCGATGCATATGACTCCACACGATGTGAGTCAATTTGATGCTGCAACAGAATGTTATATATGCGACAAACCTTTTGAACCCTTCAATCGAAAGGTGAGAGACCACTGTCACATCACAGGGCGATATCGTGGACCTGCCCACTCTATCTGTAACTTGAATTTCAAGCTTCCCAACTATGTCTCCCTATTGTATTTCATAATCTCAGAAATTATGACGCCCATATTTTCATAAATCCGCTTGGAGCAGATAAGGGAGACATCACAGTATTGCCACAAACCTTTGGAAAATATATTACTTTTACCAAGTTGCTCCCCGTAGGTCAGTATAAAGCGCAAAATGGTACAACTAAATCGGTATTACTACAAATGCGTTTTATTGATTCCTACCAGTTTCTATCAACCAAACTCGAAACCCTTGCTTGACTTTTAGGCGCTTCACAATGTCGTGAAGTACGTAGAGCATTTCCAGATGATACACAATTTGAGTATATGCGACAGAAGGGTGTTTTTCCCTACTCCTATCTAACAGATATGGTGAAATTCAGTGAAACATCTTTGCCAGACAAACAGTGTTTTTATGATGAGCTGCGCGATGCGCACATATCGCAAGAAGATTACAACCGTGCATGTAAGGCATGGTCGGCTGTGGGTTGTAAAACGTTGGGCGACTATTCGGACATGTATCTAACCTCCGATGTATTGTTTCTGGCAGACGTCTTTGAAAACTATAGAGCTTTATGTCTCAAGACGTACCACTTGGACGCCGCCCATTATTTCACTGCCCCTGGGTTGAGCTGGGATGCAATGCTTCGGTATACAAAAATCGAACTTCAACTCCTCTCAGATATTGAAATGATCCACTTTTTAAGAAAGGGATACGAGGTGGAGTGAGTACGTGTATTACACGGAAAGCGGAAGTTAATAATCCACACCTCCCTACATTTGATCCAAGAAAACCAACATCCTATATCATGTACTTTGATGCCGCGAATTTATATGGGTACAGTATGTCCCAACATTTACCGCTGGGGCAGTTTGAATGGATGACTTCAGATAAGTTAAAAACTTTTCCGAAATCCTACCCGAAATAAGTGACACCTCAAATGTTGCGTTATGTATTAGAAGTAGACCTTGAGGTGCCACGCTAGCTGCATGATTTCTTTAATGAATATCCGTTTTGTCCAGAGATGATTACACCTCCTGGTGGGAAGGGTAAAAAATTAATTCCAAATCTGTATAATAAAACACGATATATAATCCACTATCGAGCACTGCAACAGTGTCTGAAGTATGGAATTGTGTTGAAAAACATTCACAAGGACTACGGTTTGCACAAGCTACATGGCTGGAACCATACATTGCTTTAAATACACAGCTGAGAAATCAGGCTAAGAACAAATTTGAGAACGGGATGTACAAAACGATGGTAAATTGTATTTTTGGAAAAACGATTGAAAACGTGGAAAAAAGAGTGGACATTAAACTAGCAACAACTTTTGAAAGTAACAGTCGCAAGCGTGGAGCCTCTAATTATATTAGCAAACCAACATTCAAAGAGTTACGCATTTTCAGTGAAAACTTAGTTGCTATTCAAATGGAAAAAACGTTTATTGATTAATGCCGACCGAGATATGTTGGATTTTGTATTTTAGATATTGCCAAAATTGTGATCTACGACTTTGTATATGATTTTTTAAAACCAACATATGGTGACAACTGTAAAATTTTATATACGGACACTGATAGCTTAATAGTTCATGTCCAAACGCCAAATTTTTATGTGGATATGAAAGCAAATATATCACGCTTTGATACATCGAATTATACCGTTCCAAATTGTCACAACGTACCAAAAAGTCAGTCAATCTTAGGAAAAATGAAAGACGAATATGCAGGCAAAGTACTGGCGGCATTCTACGGAACAGGGGCCAAAGCATACTGCATTGACTCTATCGATGAGGTATGCAAAAAAGCTAAAGGAATTACGAAACCAGCGTAGACAATCAGTTGGATATAATCCACTACAAAACTATTGTAGAAGGCTCCAAAAACCAAGTGTATCGTATGATGTATGTGTTTAAATCTGCATCACATACCATCTAAACGAACTATATAAAAAAATGGCATTAACAAATCGGGATGATAAACGTTACTTAATTCCAGACTCAACAAGTACATTGGCTTGGGGTCATAAAGATATCGCCTTTCACGAAACTCCTCAGGAAGAACGCTTGGAGTTGCTTCTTCGCCTACTCAATGAAGCGATGACACAAGACAATGATGAACCGCGGTGACTCTCCTTCCCCACCATGTATTTTCAGTGGTAAGAGAGGAAGGGGACATAGCTATTTAAGCTCTACGTCAGGCTGAACACAACATAGTTCCAGCCATGGGTGCGCAAATGTATTTCACAATGTTTTCGCAGTTGTGCAGCGCTCAAGTTGCGGTGATCAATAAGTACATACGAACAATTGTGAGAAAAGTTTCCGCCGATGATGAAATACACTTATTTACATCGCTGTTGGATGAAGTGGTGGTGCCCGATGAAGCCTTTCAATGGATCGCGGAATCTGACGCTTGTAATGTTGAGGTGATGAAAGCGATTATAGTGCGGAAACTTCACTTAGATCATGTAATAAACGATACTATGGCCGTATTGCACGGTGCACACTATACCAACATCAGTTTGCATGGTTTTAGTAAGATATTCACTCAGTTGTTAAATCCTGCGACAATATATGAGCAGTATTATATTTTCACTTTACTAAGTGGAAAGGCAAGTGAAGATATAAATGAAGTTTTTCCTGTTGCAAATATTGAAAACAACTATCGAACAACTTTAACACACGTGGATACAACGATGTGCACACTTGGATATATGGCAGATATGGTATTATTTGAACGTTTTGTTGATGTGATTACGCAGATGGGTATCACATTCGTGTCTGATCCACAAAGCAAAGAGGAACATAAATCGCTAATTCAATGGTTACGCAAAAATATTGAAAAGGGTATCAGAGGCGAGGGCTCTTTAGGGTGGACGTCTGGTCCGTGTAGTTTGAAATGGCCGTCAACTAACCTGGATGACTATCTGGATACACTCAAAATTTTACATAAATTTCATACAAACAATGATCCTTCAGAGATAGATGGGTGGAAAATCTGATTTGCCGTGAATGTGTGCGTGGTTACAATTCGATCCATAAAGTAATTGTAGCCAATTGTGAAGGACCAACTAAATTGGCAAATAACCGCAAATGACTCACGAGTTAATCATGCATCGGTTGACTCACCCCTTGTTGGTTGGCGCCGGATGTCTTCCCCAGCTGGGTACTTGAACGCGTTGTACTCAATGGGATGTTACTTCTTCGGCCATTTTAGACGGGAATTTCGATGCTATACAGCTATATTCACGAAAAATCGACCACGGTTCACCGTCTCAGTGAACAGAGAACAGACCCGACTGGCTTCACTTTTCTCTCCCTTCTTCCGCGTCAACCGTCAGACTTCAAACTCGCAAGTCAAAACGCGGGAGATTCGAATATACAAAATTATTTAAATGGTAAATACCAATCGTAACCATTTTCCGCCCACCAAAAAATATAAAAAAAAAAAATATTTTTTCCAATCATAGTAATTCCTATATTACCCACAAAAGAAAATTAGTGGAATTATCCCACCCATAACACAACACGAAAGAAAAAAAAAATTATCATATACAAGCAAATCATGGCCTATTGTGCCGGCAAAGGGCACAGTTTCAATAAAGGACGGTCTAACAGCCCTTTACTCGTCTTAACTTGGGCGACTCTCGAAATGTTTCCCGTACCGGGATATAACTTAATAATCCTGCCTAATGGCCACTGTAAAGGACGGGTATTTTCATCCTTGAGAAGAACCAACTGGCCGACCGAGGGAGGATTATGTGGTGTATTCCACTTATGTCGTTGCTGAAGGGTGTGGAGGTACTCCATATGCCAGCGCCGCCAAAAATGTTGCTGCATCTGTTGCACTAACTGCCACCTGTTCAACCGACTATGTTTCACACACAACAAATCTTCGTCAGGCGGAGCATTCAGGGGCTCTAATGTCAAGAAATGACCCGGAGTCAAGCTGCCTACATCGTTAGGATCAGAACTCAAACTACACAAGGGTCTCGAATTTAACATTGCCTCAATTTGGATTAAAGTGGTGCTCAATTCCTCATAAGTCAACACTTGCGCACCTATCACCCGCCGCAAGTGAGTTTTCACAGATTTCACTCCGGACTCCCATATACCTCCAAAGGAAGGACTAGCTGGAGGATTAAAATGCCACTTAATTTGCAAAGCTTCAGAAGCTTTAGCACCCAATAACTGTAAAGTTTTATAAGCACCAACAAAATTCGTACCTTGATCACTATAAATATCACTGCAACGTCCTCGCCGCCCTATAAAACGCCTAAGTGCTGCAAGAACAGCTTCACTAGTTAGATCTGACACAACTTCTAAATGTATTGCTTTAGTAGCCATACACACGAAAAGACACACATACACCTTTTGAGAACTAATGCCTCGTCTTTTACCTAAAGACATCCTCAAAGGACCAAAAGGGTCTACGCCACTATGGGAAAAAGGTTTGACTTCCGAAATTCTAACGGAAGGTAAATCACTCATTATGGGGACCACTGGAGGAGGCTTAACTCTAAAGCATTTTATGCAACGAGATAACACTGAAGCTATAGCCCGTTTGGCAGATAGTATCCAATATCTCTGCCTTAACAGATAATGCAAAGTTTGTGGTCCAGGATGACAACTCCTATTGTGCACACTTTGGATATTGAGATAAGTCAATCGATGCTTCCTAGGGAGCAGAATTGGATGCTTCCGATCATAGCTTAGACTAGACTGTCTCAAGCGACCGCCCACCCTCAGGACACCCTGGGAATCAATGAAAGGAGCTAACTTCTGTATAGCTTTGGGACAGACCTCCGCTCGACGAACTTTCCGCAGTTCATTATCCAATTCAACTCTTTGCACGTCTTTGACCAGAACCACCATAGCCTCATACAATTCAGCCTCGGATAAATTACCTATCTCACGCGGGTAACCCCTTTTTCGACACAAACAATTTTTACGAAATCTCAAACAATAAGCAACAACACGCTCAATTTTGCGTAAGGAAGAATATCTATTCAACAATTCTGAAACAATACTAGAGCCGTGAATAGTACAGTAATACAAACAACCTTTGCTTCTTCTTGTACATCTGTACAGGAAGGCTCACCTACACAAGTTACAGGCCAATCATCCCGAGGAAGCTTAAGCCAAGTTGGCCCCTCCCACCACAAGGGTTGTTCTAGAAATTGCCGAGGAAAAGTCCCCCTAGAAGCACAGTCACTAGGATTCTCTTTCCCAACCACATGATACCATGAATCAGGAGCTACCTTCTCCTGGATTATAGCTACACGATTGGCTACAAAGCTCCGCCACCTATGCGGAGAAGATTTGACCCACGTCACAACTACCTTCGAATCCGTCCAAGCACAAACATTATCTATTTTCTGTGTTACCATTATATGGGATACACAATCAATCAGCTCTGCGGCTAATAAGGCTGCACACAATTCCAGTCGTGGAATCGACAGTCTTTTCAAAGGCGCCACTCGAGTTTTGGCACACACCAAATGTACAGAAATACTGTTCTCCGTGGAAACCTGTCTCAGATAAACTACAGCTGCATACGACTTCTCCGAAGCATCGCAAAAAGCATGAATTTCTGTAAACTTTGCCTCTATATGAAGTATATGTCTAGGAATTTTCAACGAAGATAGCTCAGGTAACTCAGCCACAAAAGTTTTCCACTGGTTTGCAACTTCCAGCGGTGGCTCATCATCCCAACCTATCCCTAAAGCCCACAATTGCTGAAGTATTTGCTTGGGAACAATGATTACTGGAGCTAAGAATCCTAGAGGATCATACAGTCTTGCTATTTCTGACAAAATATTCCTCTTTGTACAGGACCGTATCTGAGGATGTACAGAATAAGAAAAACAATCCGTAGTGGGACACCACTGCAAACCCAACACTTTTATTCCAAGAGAATCCTTATCAAATACAAGTGGCTGCTGATGAACCTCAGGTACCTGAGCAAGTACTTCAGAACAATTACTTGCCCATTTCCTCAGTTCAAACTTTCCCAACGCCAATAATTCAATCAACTGGTTTTGAGTATCCAAGGCAATTTCCTTGGAGTTTGCTACTCCAATGGCGTCATCAACATAACAGAAATTCTCCAAAATATTTACAGCTAACGGAAACCTTTCACCCTCATCCCTACACAGTTGCAGCAACGTCCTAATCGCTAGAAAAGGACTAGACGTTACTCCATAGGTAACGGTCTTCAACTGATATTTCCTTATAGGCTCGTCACCGTTAGGTCTCCACAAAATAGTTTGATAACTAGTGTGAGACTCCTCAACTAAAATCTGTCGATACATTTGCCGTATATCCGCGGTAAACACATACAAATACAACCTGAAAGATAACAATATTGAGACGATATCATTTTGTAACTTGGGACCTGCTAGAAGAACATCATTCAAGGACTTTCCATTGGTAGTTTTAGCTGAAGCATCAAAGACAGTCCGAAGCTTTATTTCACCATTCGCATTCCTTTTCACCACCGCATGATGAGGAATGTAATACTCACTATTAGACCCCACTTGGTTCCCAACTTCAGACATGTGGCCTTGCTCCAAATAGTCAGCCATAAAATCACAATATGCTTCATGTAAGACGGAATCACGACGAAAACGTCCTTCCAACAGCTTAAATCTATGTAAAGCCTGTGAATAGGAATCACCCAGAACTGGGGGGAATTCAGAAAAGGGAAGCTTCACCACATATCTTCCTGAGTCCATACGCCAACAAGATGACGTAAAGAATTCCTCAGCCTGCTGTTCCTCTTCAGACAATGCGACACACTTAGGGATACTTTCAATTTCCCAAAACCTTTTCAATGTACAATCCAATTCCCCCACAGAAGTTAGAAAATTCAGCACACTATTAGTGGAAACACCACCCAACTTGCCCATTAACACCCACCCAAATACGGTGTTAATAGCATGTGGCCCACCATTCTGTCCTCTCACATAACCGGAACGTAAGATCTCACCAAATACTTCTACCCCTAGAAGCAGATCAATTTCCATTTCATCATGTGCAGCCAAAGGCTCTGCGAGGCAAAGATTTTCTAAATACTTCCACTTCTGAACAACAGCAGGAATTTGAGGTACCTTCTCACAAATCTGAGGTATCACAATAGCTTCCAAATTGAAGCTAGGATACGGTTTGCTGTAGGGAAAGATAACACAAGAGACTTTTCCCGAACTCACATTCGATGACATTCCATTAATGCCAACAACAGGGGTTGAATACTCCTTACGAGTAAGATTCAACCTTCTCACACAAGATTCACTAATAAAATTGGCTTGACTAGCAGAATCTAACAAAACACGACATTTGGTGGATCTACCCTCAGAATCCAATATTGAGACTAGTGCAGTAGCAAGCAACATTCTAGGCTGCACAGACAACTTACTTGCCATGACTTGAACATGACTCTCAGATTCATTAGAGGTACTACCACTGACATCACAATCTGTCACTTTAGTGTCCGGAAAATGCAATAGTACATGGTGTTTTCCACCACAAACCCCACAAAGTTCTTTTGATTTACATTTATTTACTAGATGAGTAGCTCCCAAACAATTAAAACACATTCTAGTCCGCTTGACAAAGGCATGCCTCTTACGACATTCTGCCTGCAAGAATCTATCACATTTGATCAACGAATGTGGTGAACCCTTGCAAAAATTACACTTTTCCTGTGTTAATGTGCCAGTCGAAAAACTAAGTGTCTGCCTTCCCTTGGGATTAGCAGGACTATTATTCTTTCTAAACCCACCACTAGCATTAGACACATTACTCCCTTGATATGCGGAAGTAAGGGATGTATTTTCCAGAGCTCGACAGGTTTTCTCAACAAATCCAAAAAGCATGTCAAACCCCGGAACATTATTCCCATTATGTTCTAGTTCAAATCGCGTTTTAAGGGAAGAAGGTAATTTCTGCAACAATAAATTGAATTTGGTAAAATCCCATAGGTTCAAGTTACTCATCTCTAAAGCCACCAAATTTTCAGAAAATATTGACAACAATTTTCGAAGTTCAACTGCAGAATCATGCCTAGAGGGAGAAGCATTATAAATTGAAAACCAATAATTGCTCAATAAAACACGTTCATTCTGATATCGACTCATTAATGCATTATAGGCTATTTCATAATTATCCTCAGTAATGGGCACATTCCTTACTATTAGACCTGCCTCTTTTTCTAAATAAGAAATCAAGAACTGAAACTTTTCTATTTTTGACAGCGAATTATTTCTATGAATAAGAGTATTGAATAAGTCGATGAACGTAGGCCACCTTGTAAGGTCACCATCAAACTTCGGTATTTCAATTTTGGGAAGCCTCAAACAATTTTCTCTTACGACCACTGCAGATGTTTCATGCTCACTACGAGCCATCATCTCATCAGAAAGATCTTTATGAATGCCCCTTATTGAATATCTCATATCATCAAACATTGTATGAACTGCTTCCTCCTCCTCTAAGGCAGACTCATCTACCAAGGCTATTATTTCATATTGCAAATTCTCAAACCTCGTTACATACCCATCCAGCTCTCCATACCTGAGAAAAAACTCCGTCCGATACTCGCCATTATCACGAGCCTTCTTGGCCGCCTCAAGAACATTTTTAATAGATTTTAAAACTAGCGCGCGTTGCCGTTGCAACTTCACAACATTTGCATTAGGCATGTTCAGGTATCAGGTAACGATTCAATGTAAACACAAGACCAAAATAATCAAATTTAGAATCAATCTGCTAGTAAACACAACTTCTTTACACAAACAATACGGCAACCACACACAAATCACAAAATTTTCAGTTGTTATTCTTTTTCGAAATCTCCGTCGACTACACCAATTGTCGAAACGCCGGTTTTCGAACCCCCAACCGAATGTAACCAACTGAATCAAAACAACTTTTGCGCTCACGCAATTCGCAAAATGTCAATTTCAAATGCCCAGAAAACTCCCCAGATATGTATTACCAACACAATACACCAAAAGTTGCTTGTTTTCGAATATAACCAATTTTTACAAACAGCGCGCAACACTAACAAATTCCGATGTCACAAAAAAACTCCGTTTTTTGTCAAGGATACGTACCAATTTAGATTTTACGTAGACTATTTTACTATAGCGCGATTTATTTATCCGTGCTCGGAGGGCCAAAAAATGGTTACAATTCGATCCATAAAGTAATTGTAGCCAATTGTGAAGGACCAACTAAATTGGCAAATAACCGCAAATGACTCACGAGTTAATCATGCATCGGTTGACTCACCCCTTGTTGGTTGGCGCCGGATGTCTTCCCCAGCTGGGTACTTGAACGCGTTGTACTCAATGGGATGTTACTTCTTCGGCCATTTTAGACGGGAATTTCGATGCTATACAGCTATATTCACGAAAAATCGACCACGGTTCACCGTCTCAGTGAACAGAGAACAGACCCGTCTGGCTTCACTTTTCTCTCCCTTCTTCCGCGTCAACCGTCAGACTTCAAACTCGCAAGTCAAAACGCGGGAGATTCGAATATACAAAATTATTTAAATGGTAAATACCAATCGTAACCAGTGCGTGTAACTATATGTAATTCGGTTTGTCCTATTTGGTATAATCCATGTCAGATATTTCGATTATGTTATTCACACGTATGTTCAGGTATATTTCAGCTTTATATGTTTACGCAATATGATGTGTTTTATCTATTGCTGCTTGATCTTTGTACACACTGGTTGTCGTTGTGTATCCCCAATAAATCAGAATTAAAAGTTAAAAAATGACTGTGTTTGCTTTCTGTACACATACACATGCGCAGAACCCAAGGTGGAGGGGAGGTTATGAAAGGTATAAAGTAGTGCACGCTAAGGTGTACTCCAGTGTAATCAACGTATCTTTGAGCAGTGCGCCATGTTTGCCAAGCAGTCCAGTGCCGTCAGTGAGCATAGTGAGAAGAGTGCTTCAGGCCCCAAGCGCCCGAAATCGCTAATCACGGTCAACGAACGGTGTTATCCGCTGAATCCATCCAAATCCAAATTCATAAGTGTCGGCTTAGCGTACGAGTGGAGCTTTCAACCCATCATTGTCATCAGAGGGTGTAGAAATGATTGTGCAACGTTCATCGAATCTGATTGGTATGAATTACTGGAATATGAATGGGTGTTGGTGAACAATTTCCATTGTGTAGAGGAGTTTCAGCCCATTTTACATGGCACGTTCACAGTCATGTTCGAAAAGTTCAAAGATATGCGCACAATCAAACTATAAGAACGTTTTAAGAACACTGTTTATCTGGGTTTAGAGAGTGCTGAACATGATTGAAATGACTCGATTGATAGCCTATACAATAAACACCCTCAAAGGTAAAAAATTTGCAACATACTTCAATAGCCTACTGAGTGAAGTGCGAGCTACACCGCTAGATGTACGGGACTTTGTCGCTGATCATGTGGCTGACATACCAAGGTCCGAAAACGTGCGATCCATGATGGAGCTGGCGTAGCGACATCCAGATCTCCCAAGCGTTTCAGAAAGCCGCTACGTTGTCGTATCACCATCCTACTATACCACATATACCACACCGCAAATGTTAGGTGTGAACTGGCAAATAAATGATACAAAGATTCAACTGTAGTTCTTTCATTTCTGTTACAAAAATTGCGCTACACTTGTAGATTACACATATAAGTCAGACTTGTTAATCCAGGCATTATGTGTCTTATCTAAACCTAAAAATTTCACATACACCTTTGAACCTCTACGTCTTAACACTTTTTCCACGAGATATAAATCAGGATATTTAACTTTTTGGAGTTCCTCATTGTAAAAGGTCCCAAAAATCTCTTCGCCATTCTGATCTTTCGAGAAATAGGTCCTTGCATTCGTCTGCTGCACTTTTCGAATTGTAAAAATTTCATTGGACCAATTTGGTGTATAACTTTTGGAGAAGGCATGTCGGTGCTTGCTGATCCTAACGCTGTCACCAGTCTCATACTTTGGCGTCCTAGGGTCGATCGTTTTTAAATGACTGTAGCTATGTAGTAGCACTTGCTTCTCAATCCGCAAATTCACATCTTTCGGTTTCAGTCCCGTTGTTCGATGTTTTGTGTTGTTATAATCGTGAACCACTTGCTGCAGTACGGCGTAGGGATGTGGCGACCCCATCGCCCAGAGGTGATGGTACACCTTGCACCGACGACGGTGCATCATGTACTATTCTCTGCAATCAGCCACAGGGGATAGAAGTGCAGTCACTTAGCTTCGCCCGCGGTGCAACCACCCCCACATCGGAATATTTCCGGGAAACTAGAAATAGGTTCCCGAAAATAGGCGGCGCCAAATGGCCTCACGGTTCATGTTCCGTCACTGGGCTGATGTTCTCGGTTTCTCATAAGTGACAAATTAAATTAATTAAAAGTAAAAAAATGCTCAATGGCTGTTCCAGGATCAAAAGATGCCGGAGGTAAAATACCTGGCCGTTCGGTTCTCCGGGTGCCAGGTGGTCCGGGGGGAACATTAGGCAAAGTTTCTTTAAAAAACGTTAAATGCTAATAATGCCTATCTCGTGGCAAAACTGCCAGGAGAAAAACATAATTAGCATCAAATACCTACCAATAGTTACGGTCTGTTTCTTTTAATGAGTTTATATCTTTGTATGAAAATTCGAGCTCTTTCGAACCGAGTTCAATTAATGTCGGAATTAGTCATACCGTACCTCTTGCTACATATCCAGGAACAACAAACACAACTCAATTAAGTTTTAATGATACCATATATAGTTTAATATATGATTTAACAGAAACTGATTTAGTAAGTGCTGAAACAGCATTTAGCTCTTCTGAGACAGCTAAAACATTTTTCCGAACGTTTGATGGAGCTAGCTATAAAGATAGTAGTAGAGTAACTTTACCAAAAGATGATATTTTATTCAAAATTCCGTATGGTTTAGATAAAGCATTTGGAATAGATCCTCATACAGGTGAACATATCATACTTGCAAGTAGTAAACCCGTAACTATTGCACCAAATGGTACGCAGGATGAAACTTCTCAACCTTTTAAGTTTAAAAGATTTAAAAGATATATATATATGTACCGGAATTTTTACAAGATAATACTCATGTAAAACTACTTTAACCCGGTGAAAATATTGATGAATGGTCATACTCAGGAAACAATCCATATTCTCGTATAGACTGTAGTGCCATGGAATTTGGAGAAGTCATACAACATATCGAGATACGTGCAAATAGCATGAACATCATATATCCACCATGATAAATGTAGAATCAACAAATAAGCAAACATTAGAACTTATAAATGAAAAGTTAAAACAGTTAGATATAAAAATAGATAATTTGAGTACTGTGCAATATATGCACCAAAAAGTGCAGCAAGTAGTTTCAGAGAATGAAAGTAAACCGAAACCCAAGCCACGGACTGTCAGGAACAATTCTCCTAGTGAAATATCTAGTCAGGAAGATAGAACTACTTACACATCTCTTTTTGACACTGATCAACCTTATCAAGCACCCAAGGAGCCAACACGACAACCAAAAGCAGGTTTTTTGTATGACCTACAAGATGATAGTAAAAAAAAACAAAGATGGAAGTGACTGTCAAGAAGATTTTCTCACATATGGAATGTTTTCATTTATTATTAGAAGCTATAACAGAGATTTTTCAGATTTAATCTTATCAAGCCTAACACACAAAACCACAACTCATTACCAATATAACTGAACATTAAACCAAATTTTCATGTTTCAAATATAACAGTGAATTGAAAGGTCAGGTGCAACCTCGGCTACATATTGTGGATTCTGGTCCATCATTACCGTCTACCAGAGCGTACCCTATCGTCAAAGTCCCTATAAAAGCCACAAAAATGGAACATATCAGAAAATGTGCTGCTTTTGTTGAAGAGGAACACAAGCATTTTTTCGACATTATTCTCCAATGGCCTACTACCAATTCTCAAGACCAAGAAGTCGACGAGTGAAAACTTAAAACATGTTTTTTGCTTTTAGCTGTTAATAAAGTGACGTTCAACTCATTTTATTTGTTTTTACGTCGCATGAATGGCAAATGTCACTTTTTTAAAAATGGTTTATAAATTAAAAAATTATACATTTCAACAGGGTGGCCAATTGGGTGACGTTTTTTTTTAGATAGCCCGTACCGAGACCTATCCAAAACACCCCCATGTATGTTATTGATAGTTTTTTTTTTTGAAAATTTAAGATTTTACAGTTTTTGCAAGAAATCGCAAAAAATACTTTTTGGCTCTTATTTTTTCTGTAGTTGACGAGCAACTTTTCAAAACGCATTTTGCCCAATTCCGACTAAATGGAGTTTATAGCGGATTCTGAAATGATTTGTTACATTCTACTCTACAGTCCTATAAAATTTCACTAAGTAACGGCCATTTTATCACCTGTTAGACCAAGAAGGTCTATTTAAGAAAATCTAGATCATAAAATGTGTGTTTTCAAACCACGGATTTAATAATACCTACTGGATTTAAGATTTCAACATGTAAAGGTCGTTTCTGTGTGTTTGTAATTTACAATTACATATATGTTGTTTGTTTTCTGACCTGTTAGTGGAAGACGCCATAATAGCATAGTTTTTTTAAAATTTTATGGAAAAATTGTGACGATTATTTAGCTGCATTAAGAAATCGTTTGCACTGAATGCGATTGCTGTTTTTTAAATTGGCAAACCTCAACGTTGTGAGTATATCTTTTTAAAAATTTATTATATATTTTGAAAAAAAAAATCTTTTTTTTTCTTCTATGTAGAAAGCCCTGAAGATAGCAATAAACATTGCCGAAAGCTTGGCTGTTAGCACCAGAGTCTCCTCCATGCTGTGACCCAGTCTCTTTTTTCAAAATTTTGGCCACAACCCCAAGATTTTCTCATCTAAGTCCTATAAAACTATAGAGTTTCAAAGAGCATTGTATCCCTATGTAAAATACGTGCGAAGTATGACGGCCACATCAACAAGCCTTTTGTTCACAGTTGGAATCAGACCGAAACGCATTATATGCTTTTTTCCCTAGAAGGAGGCACAATCGCTAACAACAGCTGATGCTGGAGTGTTGATTTATATTGACCATAACATAAAATCGATAGTTTTGCTTCTACAGTGTGCAGTGGAATCATGTTTTAAATGAATATCTGGAATTAGTGTATCAAAATGGAAAGTCTGGATAACAGTGTTTCTGTGGGTGAATATAATCAAGGAGTAAAGAAAAGACAGCGACGAAAAACAAAACGAGAAAAAGATTATGAGAAGAGGTAGCGGTAGCTTCTGTGTCGCAAAATAAAAATGAGTAACAATACTCTGCTATTTCTACAGGTATCAAGACTCCGACCCATTGCAGCATTCCTTCTTTTGGAGAACTTCGACAATGTGGAATGAGCTGCCGGGGAATTAGTTTCCTCCCGACGGCTACAGCCTGCAGCGTTTCAAATCTAACGTGCACCGACACTTATCCTCTCGCAGCGCTTCTACAGCGCCATAGGCTGACAAAAAAAATCAAGGAACATTTCACTAAAGCAAAGAGCTGTTTTTTTTCAAAACAAACAAAAGGGAGCAACATAAGAGAATGTCATTTTTAATGTTCTTTGAAGTTGGTCAATAGAGACTTTTTCACCTCTATAATGCTACTGTTGAAGACGAGTCCAAAGTTTAAAAAAAAACATTTTCGTGAAAATATTCGAGACAAAGTTCAATCTAGGATTCTGTTCTCCAGCCTCCGATACCTGTAGTTATTGTGCTCGACTTAAAACAGAAACTGAATCTTGTGAAGCTGGTGATATCAAACAAGGTTTAATTGCAGATTTCCTATTTCACAAAAAGAGTTCCAAAGCCTGTCATACTCTGATGAAGGACAATCCAGAGGCAAGCGTAACGTACGTCTTTGACTTGCAAGTCCTGTTCCCAAACTCAGGCGAGGGCGAGGCTTTCTATGCAAGACAAATTTAATTCTACTCTTTGCAACTAAAAATCCACATTTTTATGTCTGGAATGAAGCTCAAGCAGCGAGAGGCGCGCAAGAAATTAGTTCAGCTTTAACAAACTTCCCGGAAAAAGCCATATTGATGACTCTACAACCCAAATTAGGGTTTTTGCAGACGGTTGTGGAGGACAGAACAAAAACCAGCACGTCGTTCATGCCTTGTCGAACTGGCTAAAGAAAAAATCACCAGAAAACAAAAAAGATATCGTCATGTATTTTCCAGTGCGCGGTCACTCATATTTACCTGCCGACAGAGTATTTGTTAGAGTTGAGAAGAATCTACGAAATACTGAAGGGGTGCTGAATCCCGCAGTTTACTCAAAATTTACAAAGAATTTGGAAATGTCCATGTTTTAGGTAAAGACTAGTTCATTAAGATCTACAAAGATTTAAATATCGTCTTGAAAAAAAATTGATGGAATTAGTGACATGGAAAGAATATTCATACCAAAAATTTATAAAAAATTGCTATGTTGATCTGAAGATAAAACTTGAGCCCACCTACCGATTTGATGATACGTCGAAGAAAGCAATGACAATAACAAAACGAGCTTATACTCTACTGAGAGATGTGCATAATCGCTGTAACATACCGTTGCAAAATAAAGTCAAGGACGAGAAAAAAAAATGATGTTCTCGAAACCTCCTTATCGCACGATTTGGACAAAACTGAGAAGATAACATTCCACCAGCGTCGCTTATGTTCTTAGTCATGCCTTAAGCACATTGGTAGAACCACACGCAGCAGATCCCGAAACTAACTGTAGATCCTAGTGAAGACGTAAGTGAAGAACATACCCTATGGGATTGCCTTGAGGAAGACCCTAACCAGGAGCCAATTTAAACGTTTTATACTTTTGTTTGATATTAAAAGTAACACTATTTACGTTTGGTTTTTTTTTTCAATAAAATAAAATCAAAATCTGTACAATCAATTAATTAAACCAAACAGTATTACATCCAATTTTAACCTGAACAAAACGAATTTTATACATGGTGACTGAACAAAACGCATCAAGTTTAAACAATTTTTAGATTTTTGAGTCATACCAGTCAACATTGATTCAAATGAGATCAGATATCACGTCTAGATGTTAGTATCAAGAAAATCCACCGGTCTGAAAATATACGACACGGCTTGAAAGAAAATGGTTTTTCTTTAATTCCCAAAAATGGCTTTTGTGGAAAGTTGCTCCTCAATAATTATACTCAGTATTGAGCCTACTTTAATATCCAATAAAGAAAACCTGTACATCCGAACAATAATTAAGTACATTTTGGGCCCAAAGTTGGAAATCACTGATTATAGTCAGGAGACTAAACCTTTCAAAATAAAATTAAAAATACTTATGTCTGGTTCTGAAGCTCCAAACTAATCTTAAAAACCTTGCAAGACATTAGACTTTCGGAATAATAAAGAAAAAATAGCACTTATGGGGGCATTTTGCGCCGTACGTTAAAGGTGAAAATAAATCACGAATTTCCAAAATGATTTAAAAAACTATTATTTTACTTTATTATGACAAATTGAAGAAAAAAACTCGTAACAACAAAACAACAACAACAACAAAACTAATACCCAAAGAGGGATTTTTGACTTGTTTTTGCTATGTACTATTGAACTTCTGCTAAATTACGTTATATGGAAAGTTAACAAAGGAAAGGAAAACAATAATCTGTCTTTCAATGTCAAGGCAGAATTTTCTTTCACTCGTAACCAGTCGGCTAAGTCTCGATGTCAGCCCGAGTCTGACCGACCAAATACCATCAGTCGTTCCATGGCCGTGGGGCGAACGGCGGGCATTCCGCGGAAAATTTAAATTGTTTTATAGTTTCAGAATAATTATTACATTTTATGTGTATTAGAGTTCATCTCGGTTGATAAATTAAGAAAAATACTTTTTGAAAAAATAAGAATGGTGAAAAATGGCAGTAGTATCAGTACAAAAATGTACATGTATTTAGATTTAGAGATTTTCCCTTCTGTTGGACATTTCTTATTTCCATTAGATTTCCTCTTTTTAGTTTTGTCAGTCTGTATTTTGTTTTGAACTGTTTCAGTTTAATTATTAATAAAAATATTTGCTGCATTGACAACATTAATTCAAGCAGAATTTCATCAGTTTGGGGTTGATTACATGAACAAACGTGTCTAAAACAAACTCATCTATATGTATATTGATGTATTTTTTGCAATTTTCATTAAAACTGCTTTATGCAATTGCCCAAAAACTTACTTTTATACCTATTGGCCTGAAATCAAAATTTTTAAAATACCTATTGTGAATAAGGACTGTAATTTGAGCTGTATACTCTGATGGAAGGGTTACGCCTACCAACTATAAGCTGTAGGTATTTAGTATACCTATCAAATAATTTTGTCCTTCATGTCCTACCTATAATTTTTGTGATGACAAGAACATTTATACAAGCTGATATTTCATCAATTTGTAAAGCAATGTACTTCTCCAAGAATAATAAACCCTCTGCAACAGTTTTAATGTAAGGCATATCTTCTGTCAGGTGCAATTTTTAAAGAACTGCAAAGTTTTGAGGATGGTGGTAAAATTGGCAACTAATTCTTTCTCACAAAATTGTAGACTTTCTTTAGCTAAACATAGAACAGGTTTTAACATTAAATCAACAGAAAACCTATTTGAAAATAGTGTGCCAAAATATTTTCTACTTGAGACCAACAGGATATTCTTAATGACAGTGGTAAAATCTAACTCAAATCACCAACAAATTATGATTTGTTGATTTAAAGGAATGTCTATATTCATTGAAGCTAATACCACCTACATCTGATGTCTGGTTCATCGTAGTCAAACACTACCAAATAAAAATAAACGCAACCTGTTTCCTGCTGCCACTTCCACTTCCACTTAAATGAACACTCAATTTACTTTGTAAATTTTCACCTAAGCTAGAAAAATTCACTATTAGGTCACCTTGAAGCCATTCCTACTGGTCTTGATTCCCCTTCACTATCAAATCTTTTCGTAGGTGTGCCCAGATGTGTTATCTTAGAACTGTATTTTTCTGTGATATTTCGGAGGTCGAGAAAACATTGTAGGTACCACAATGTGCTTTAAAATAGGTCTTATCCTTTGAAATGTTTCTAAATTATTGTTTTTATTCTTCTTCTTCTGTTTGAAATGCTCGTCTTGAGGAAAATTGAACACCCTAATTTGTCCTTTATTGGACGCACAATTGCTAAAGCAACCTGGTACTACACAGTTTGCAGGCATCTTTTTATCTTTATAGTTTCGTTTGTGCAGGTAAATAATTAAAAACACATTAAAAAGCACTTTCCAATCTTCTTTTTTACTCTGGAAGATTACACTAATGACATAAAAACAAATAAAAGCTCAGCCCAGCTCGGCCCGCTATTCAGTGTTGCCATATTTCAATGCTCGGGCCTAGTGAGTAGAGTCGGCCTTGGTCGTTCTCGTTCATTGCATTCACTTTCTGTCGTGTTACTGCCAATATCCTCTCGCTCCATGATTCATAACTACTTTGCTACGCTTACTGGACTTTTGATTTTCGCCTTACGAACTGACCCTACTAGTGAATTTGGACTTGTGATTGCCTTTGTGATATTGGACTTCTGATTTGGGTTTCATAATGCCCTCCTATTCGTTGTGTAAATATGCAGAGATGGATTACTTTTATAGTGTTGCTCAAGGCAATGGATCGCATGCGGCGAGACTATCGTGAACAGAGACGCAGAGAGTATCCGGATTACAGGGTTTTGATACTTTCATGACTGGCCAAATTCCTGGTCATCAAAGTAACGAAGGTATACCGCAACTAGACCCAGACGATGTCGAACAAGTCATTGAGGAGGTAGAAAATAATCCCACCATAAATACCAGAGAATTGGCTAGGCGTACCAGAATATCACGTTCATCGATTCTAAACAACTTCACGAAGATAAGATCATTTATTCTTTTTATTTATTTATGCGAACCTTATGCCACTTAGACTTTATAGCTAATTTTAAACTATCAGGAGCGAATAGATCTAACACAAATCGATTTATTCATGTTTAACCCTTAAGTACTGACTTGTCGTCTGTCAGACGACTGGTGACTTTAATTCGCGATAAATCTGTTATTAACAAGATTTCGCCATTCTAGCTTCATGTACTCTCATTTGGCAACACTTCCTAATAGCGTGTCAAGTATAATGACAAGGGCAAGAGTAGAAACGAAATTAACCGAAAATGAATTTCAAAACTCGTCTGCTGGACGACACGTCAGTGCGAGCGTAACTGTGTACGAGTAGCTGTGGTTAGCGGATTAGAATAAACATGGAGCATGAAGCAGGTCCATCGAAAACAGTTCGTTTGGGCGATAGAGATTATGAGGAAACCGTACGTAAATAGTATGATGAGTTAGATAGTGAAGCCAGTGACGTGGACAATGAGAAGACTTTGCTATTGAGTGTAAACATAATACTGAAACGGAACAATCTGAAATCAGTGAGGATGAGGCTGAAGACCAAGAAGAAGGTAGCCATAATTACTTTGGAAAAAAACCGTTTCAAGTGGTCGGCAAAGGAGGTTGTTCCAACCCGTGGACGTACATAGAAACACAACATAGTTCTGAACCTTCCTGGTCTAAAACAAATGTCTCGCGGCCTTGGCAATACAGCCGGTCCATTAGCTGTTTGGAGCTTGCCCTTCAGTGACAATATCGTGGAACAAGTTGTCCAATGGACAAATGTGAAAATCGGGTGCAATCGAGCTAATTACAAGCGTCAAAGCAGAAGTGAGATTGTTGACACAGACTGTGCAGAAGTTAGGGCATTTTTTGGTATGCTGATTTATACCGCCGTTTTTAAAGCAAATCATGAGTGCATTTGTACGATGTTTGCTACAGATGGTACAGGCAGAGACATTTTTCGGTGTATTATGAGTAAAGACAAGTTTGCAGTGCTTTTAGCTTGCCTTCGCTTCGACAATCCTGTAGACAGACTAGAGAGGTGCAGAAATGATCCCACGGCGCCAATATCACAACTTTTTGAAACTTTTATCATCTACTGTCAAAACGCTTATCCCATTGGCGAAACCGGTTGCATTGATTAAATGTTGGCGAGTTTCCGGGGAAAATGTAAATTTTAATGTTTATGCCCAATAAACCTGATAAATATGGGATGAAACTAATGTGTCTCACAGACGCCAGAAATGGATATCTATTTAATAGTTACATTTATTGTGGAAAGGAAGAAAGAAAGCTATCCAAACCATGCCAATCTGTTATACGAGTTGCTCGACCATTATTCCATACCAATCGAAACATTACCGCCGACAACTGGTTTTCTTCAGTTGAACTGGCTCAGCGTCTGAGACAAAATGGATTGACTTACGTAGGAACCCTGAGGAAAAATAAACGGGAAATTCCTCAGAGCTAATTACCAAACAAAAAAAAAGGAAAGTCGGAGATGCCCTTTACGGTTTCACCAAAGATCATGCATACGGCGAATTTTGAACATTGAAGATCGCATGGTTCCATTTTAGAAAAACGCAAGATGTGTTCAGTGGGTCCAAGCAGAAAAAGAAGAATGACAAAATACCAGTGTCATCTCTGCAAAAAGCCCATATGTCTGGAATGCACCAAGAAAATCTGCATTCGATGTGCGGAGGATCTTTAGTGATAAATCAATAAACCCCCATATTTGACTCTCGCGATCTCATTTGTATTTTATTTTTCACTGTTTTTCCATATATGGGGTAATTGATGAGGGATTTTTGAACTGAATAATAGTACTAAGTTTGATTTTTTTATTGTTAAGTTAGTTTTGAACCGCAAAGAGAAAAAACTGTGTTTGTGTTTTATTGCAATCTTATCCCCAAGTATTTCTATTTATTTTATTACGTTGATCGCGCCAGTACGCAAAGTGCTCAAACCTTTTTAATCTAAATATTTTTTTCTTCTTTATCACTCTATAATATTTTTCCATTTCTTATCAAATCTATCAGAATGTCTACCCCAAACGGTAACGAAGAATATCAGGAAACTATTGGCGAGGTAGAAAACATCGAACCATATAGACTTTCCGAAATTTTTCAATCGTGCCAGAATATGACGGAAACCCTATATTGCTTTCCACATTTATAAATGCTTGCCGTACTGCCCATCAGATGGCAATTGAAGAACAAAAAGTTCTTGTTGTATTACATATTAAAAATAAATTACGTGATCGAGCCGCAGAACTTGTGAACTCGAGAAACCCTAAAAGTTGGGAAGAAATACGTAATCTACTTGAAACCCATTTCGGAGATCTAAGAGATCTCACATCTTTGATCGCAGATTTACAACATTTGAGACAACTTCCAAATGAATCTCTTTTAACATTCGCCTCACGTCTTCAAACCCACAATGCTAAAATGCATTCAGCCTTTAACCGCGAGCAAAAAGATACCCAGTGCGCATTAATAGAGACTATGACTCTAAATTGTTTACTCACCAGTCTTGATTCCAAAATAGGACAAGTAGTAAGATCTTGTCACCCCACCGACATTTTAACCGCAGTATCACATATTAAACGCGAACTGCAACTGCTTTATCTAGAAAGACAAAAAGTCACTAAGCCTCAGAATAGCAATCAAAATCTCACCCCCATCAGGAAACCCATTCAGAAAACTTGTAACTATTGTCATGAAGCTGGGCATTTATCCAACGAATGCCACCTCCGGCAACGCACTACAGGAAACCCTCCTAGACAACAATTTTACCCTCAACAATGGTCGAATCAAAATAATTTCCAAAGACCTCCTCAACCAGTACAAAATAGTCAGCCTACGAATCAATTCCCTCCGCGACAGTCAGTAATTAGACCAAATCCGAGTGTTCCGCAAAGAAACACGGTCGTTCAATGGAATCCAAACTTACAGAAACAATAATTCTAGACCAAATTTCCCCCCTAGAGTCAATCACTTTAATCCACATTACGATGATCATTTTTACGAGCAAACTGATGACTCGTACGGAATTGAAAACTCTGACAGTATCTATTTCGAGAATGAACCAGTCTAAAATTATAACCCGGTTCAAGTTTACGAACCGAAAGCTTGTTATTACGATACGCCGCAGAAAGTAAATTTTCAGACGTGTCCTATCAAAGAGAAACCACCTTCGGAAGACGAATTAACACAACAAAATAATTATGTAGAAACTTTCCCTAACTTTCTACATTCTTTTGTATCATTATCATTATCACTAATTGTAAACATTAAGATAATGCTTTATTATAAATTGTAAGGCTCAGCCCTTGGCGAGTCAGTTATATGCCATACTTCGTGGTTGATGTAACTCAACAGTTTAAATAAATGATTTACGTTAGTGAATCACATATTTGTGCTCGTGTGCTCATGTATCATGTTGCATGCTTCCCCACGTGCCAAGATCAACACCTACCAACACCACTGGAAAGGTCTAGCATTTCATATTGTTCGATTATCAGTCACGCGCCTACCCCACCAGTGCAAATATCGAAGATATTTGAGAGTATAAATATTTTACCGCCCGAAATTGACATCATGTTAACGCCACCAGATTCTGATAGTGACCGAACTGTTAGTGGATTAGAAGATAGTGACAACAGTGACGAAGGGTGGAATAATTTACAACGAAGACATTATCAAAGAACATACTTTACTCGATTCGTGTTAGCTCCCAAATTTCCAGACGAGTGGTGTCATTGTGCTGAATGTCAAACAACGTGTCCATGTGATACATGTATGCGTCAATTATTAGCGAAAGATATATTGACCGATCATCGAGCAGGTGAAGTACTAGGCTATTGGCAAGCGGGATATAATCAAGCTGTAGCTGAACGAGAAGAGAGTCAAGAAGGCATTTATTGTTGGGAAACGCTGGCAGACAGTGACAGCAGTAGTGATATCAGTGACGACCCATTTAACCCACAACATTTAGAGCAATTATTCGACGGGCTGGAGGATTTTGAAATTATAGACCATGTCGGAGGAAATAGTAATGACGCAACAGCTTCTAGCGGAGGAGGAGCTTCACGAGAATCCCAAAACTGTCCTAAGCAATTTGGAACTGATGTGGCACAATCATGTCAATATTCTATTTTTGACAAACTTATGGGCCAAGCTAGTTCGAGCAGCGGCCAAGGAACGGGATTTAGTATTGAAGAGGTTGTGGATTTTAATAGCTTGGTTAACTTTTTAAAAAGAATTAAACTAGATATTTGATTATAAAAAACAAATAAAATTCTAAAATCATGAAACCAAATAAATGTATGTGCTTCCTAACTTAACATATATCTGTGGCAAATGGAGTCATTCCGATGCCAACCCTTTCACAACAAAAAAAAAAAAAAAGGTTGTGGACGAATCTGCAGTACCAGTACAGTCAATTGATCAAGAGCAAATTAGATCCGAAGCTCAAAGGCAAGGGCAAAGTATATTCTTTCAAGAAATTCTTCGAGCTAGTAAAAGGGCACGAATTTTACATGACGTTATCCCAAACCATTCTCACAGAATCACAAATGAAACAATTCGAAAGCTGTTGGAAGGATGTGGACCCAGTAATCAAGGGATCCACATCATTGCCGACCACGGAGGAGACCACATTCATGACATCCACGATTGCCGGTACTACCACCAACGATGTCGGTGCGACTTCCATCTCAATTTGCGTGGAAGGGAGCGATGCCCTCGACGCATTGCTTGGTCTGAAGAATTCACCCCTGAACACTGGTTCCATCTCGCAACTTATCTCCAGACGAACGGGAGACACCTTGTCTACTGTAAAATCTCCGGGCGAACATGGCTGGCAGTAGCATAGAATCACTCGTAGCTGACAAAACTTCATACCGAAGCCGTGCTCGAGGTTGGTTTCTACCATTTAGTTCTAAGAAGAACCAAAGCCACAGGTACCAGAGACCGAAGCTCAAGAAGAAGCATTGTCTCCGGCCACTTACCTGGAGGACTAGACTAGAATACTTGGAACCGCTGGGAAAGGAGAGATCGACGCCCCAAGAGGAGGCTGTGTCCCATCTTTTACCTAGAGGTCTGCCAAAAGTAAGAGAACATTTCCTTCTATTTTTCCTTTATTTTTTCCCTTTGGTACAGTGCTATTTTGGGTAATATTTTGTTATTCTGAAAATACACTAGTGACATATTTTTCTATTTTTTCTGTTTCAAACTATAAGCATCTTCGATTAAGTGCGAATATTAGCGTTTATTTTTGAAGCTTCCCGCACGATCTGAAGCTGATCAAATAGCCAAAGACCATGATATAGCTTACGATGATATTTTAAAAGAAGCGCGCGAAAAGGCCTTTACCCAAGAAGAATTCTTCGAGCGAATACAACATGCAGATCAAGAAGCCATTAATCGCTTTAACGACGACATTGCAAGAACGGGAAATTGGCACGCCTATGTCGGTTATTATGGATTAAAGATAAAGCATGCAGTCGAAGGTGCAGTTAAGCAAAATATTTATCCTGCACTTGACAACGTACGTAAGTAAATTTTATTTTATCAATAATTCAATATGGAAATTGGTATAAATATGTGATTGTACAAAGTTTATTTCACTTGCATTTACTTGCTTCAACTGCCGTCTACTAGTGCTACAAGTGTCTTCGAGCTCTGTCAGGTATGTCTTCTCATTATGCCAAAATCAGTAAAACTTTAACAAAACATAAATTATCATGGGATATTTATAGAAAAAATCCATATGCTTTAGTAGTTCGAGACAAAAATTTTCGTGATTATTGGACTAGAACTCAAATTAATAAAAAAAGCCCTATTACTTGGTATAATAATAAGATTTACTTAGACAAAGCGTACCATGACGCTTTAATTAGTGTATCACAAGACGGCAGTATATATACTAACGAGTTATTATCAGATTATGAATTATGGCGCAATACTAGAAATCGAGATCCACAAAGAGTTGGTAATATGAATCAGAAACATGGATTAAGTCTTTGTTTACTTATATATATTTTTTTTGTTACAGATAGCAACACTACAGAACAAACTATCGAAAGCGGTTACGAATCCTATAGTACGTCCACGCCTTCTGGAACGCCGTCGTCTCAGATACCAGAAAGTACTGCAAGTGGTGCAAAACGTCCTGCTATCGATCACATTGAAGAACAGCTTGAAACTCAAGCCAAACGACCAGCTCTTCGCCCGTCTACAGGAATACAAGCTGCTCAAAAAACAAACGCAGGTAGCGGACCAGGTCCTACAAGCAACCCACAGCAAGAAACTACAGCAGGCAACGCTCCGAATTCTAAAGGCACTGTTTCAGGAGAAGCAGGCACACGGAAAAGTCAGAAACCTCAAGGCAATGTTTTCGGACAAATAAAAGTGAGTAAGATGGTGTTAAACCCGCATCAAAGATCATTTATTTGGCTATTTTTGACAAAAGATCATGCTAATGACTACTGTGAAATGGTAGATCTAATATACCATAATAGTGCCCTTAATATTTTTGAAATAGATAAAGACGACTTAGACTTTAGCATCTTAAGGCCCACAAGTGATAAATTATTTGTTTGCATTTCAACTTTTAATTTCAATATTAAATTTGGGACATTAGCTAATAAACTTAAATTAGCCATCTCTCCAGATAGATATTGGGCAGCTTACTATTTTAATATTTTGCAAAGATTAGATGACATCAAAGATTTAGAAGATGATAATAAAGTAAAAGCTGCATTATTAAAAGCTTTGCGTATCTTAATAAAAAACGGCGATATGGGCTACAATATGATAGAAGAAATAGAAAAGGAAGAACAACGAGCTAAATATGCTCCTGGTAGTAGCTCTAGTAACTGTAGTGCTCCTAATAAAACGACTTTTTGAATAATATTTTTGTTTCAGTGGCCTATATTACGGAATGCGGTATTTCCTCAGCTCCTGCGAACTATTTTAAGTCAATAACTATATTAGATCAAAACGCTTTTTCCACTGACTATCCTACTGTAATAGAAAACTAACAAAAAGACTTTTACTCACCATTTGCTTCAGAATTTCCAAATAACGTTTTTTACTTTCAAGATTTAACCCGTAATTATAATATCATGTTTTGTACGTGCTTTGTGATATCTATCCAAGACATTTCGCATAACAATCTCTGGCAAAATGAAAACGACTTATTTTGTGATCTTATTGTGACGATGTTATGTCGATCAAAATTATTCACGAACGATTGCGAGTTCGTAGGAGTAGTGGAAAAAGCGCCTATCCGAGGTCGCCACGTTCATTTATTGTTTTTTCAAAATGTAAAGTGGACGGAAGCAGCAATTGAAGACTTAGAACAACTAATTAAAAATACATTTAAGCACCTTCATGTCACATATAATGAGACTACACAACCTGTCGTGCCTGTAATATCAGCGATTAAATCTGTAGCATCATACATTAATTACCTGAAGAAAAATCCATTTGCTCTTATTACCAATTCTAAAAAACTAGTATTAATGTATTTAAAATTTGATCGTACTCATATTTTTGATAAGAATACACGGCCTAAAAAGCAGAAGCGTACAGTAACTCAGGAACAGCTTAAAACTTCAAATGAGACTGTATTATTTTTTTAAACAAGATGCATGAAGGTATTACTGACTTATAATAATATAATGAGAGATGATAACATTCAACAATTCTTACATATTTCTAATTTGCACTCCATCTATCAAAATTGTTTTTCACAATTTATAGCGACTTGCAATCACGAAAATAATATTCACAATATAATAATGAAGGTTGTAGACGAACCAACTAAATATAGATGCTTCTGTCCACTACTAGAATGGTTAGAGTTACAAAGTATTGGAGTGAATGAATTTGGTCAAGCATTGTTTGATTGGTTATTTGTAGCAGATAAGAAAAATGCATTTCAGTTTATAGGAATCGCTAACTCTGGCAAATCACATATAGCACGATTAATATGGAAATTATTTCCTTTACCGGCTAGAATTATACAGGATGGAATTTTCACTTTTGCTAATTTGATTAGTTCTGGCTGTGGCTTATGGGAAGAACCATTTATCGCGCCAGATTTAGCTGATACAGCAAAACTAGTATTAGAAGGCTGCCCTGATGTCCAGATAGCCATTAAAAATAAAGGTTCTCAGACATTAGGAAAAAAAATACCTATACTGATAACCACGAATAAAGTCATCTACTCATATTGCTCTTCTGAACGTGCTGCATTTGAAGCTCGTATGTACAGTATAGCTTGCAATAAACCATTTCCATATAGTAATTTATGTAAATCTAATATTCATTATTGCAATTTTATTTTAGACGGCGCCAATAGTACCAGTAACGAAGCTACCAGGTCTGAAGGTACAGTACTTGGTAAGCGGAAAAGGTAGGCTTCCAACCACGAAGAAACGTGCAATGGGCATCACAAGCTCACAAGTGAGCACATTGTAAGCTTTATTGCCTTTCTGATCGTCAATAACAATCACTGCTCTGCACTTACCAAGTACCGTCTAGAAGACTTTCTAGCAACGGCTACTATTGACGATTTTTGTAATAATAGTGTTGAATTTAGAAATCATTCTGATATTATTAATCAGTTTTGTATTTAGTTTTAAGGCTTATTATTATATTGTAACCTATATATTATATACAATAAACTTTACTGAACTACACCTGACTTTCAATGTCTGAATCTCATGAGATAACATTCTCTAAAAGTCGCATAGCTTACTTTGATAACGAACCAGGTCAGTTGACGATTGATACCGTAGACTCTAGCGTGACTATTGTCTCTGGTAACATAGAGTGCATAGCAAATAATGCATTCCTGGTTGCTAAATTGTCAGGATCAGTTCATAATTGGCATCAAGTCCCAACTAATAGTTATGGTTTGTATATGTCTTTTAATGAATTTATATCTTTGTATGAAAATTCGGATGCTTTCGAACCGACTTCAATTAATGTCGGAATTAGCCATACCGTACCTCTTGCTACATATCCAGGAACAACAAATGCAACTCAACTAAGTTTTAATAATACAATTTATAGCCTGATATATGATTTATCTGAAACTGACTTGGTTAGCGCGGAAACAGTGTTTAGTAGCTCTGCAGATGCTATGGCATTTTACAGAACATTTGATGGTGCAAGTTATAAAGATAACAGTCGCTTAACGTTACCAAAGAATGATATTTTATTTAAAATCCCTTATGGATTAGATAAAGATTATGGTACTAATCCTCACGAATCAGAACATTTAATTCTAGGCAGTACTCAAAATACAACCATTGGTCCTGAAGATATTGTGAAAGAAATCAATCAACCTTTAACACAAAAAGAATTAAAAGAAATTTATGTACCAGAATTCTTACAAGATAATGCTCAAGTTAAATTATTATATCCTGGAGAAAATATCGATGAATGGTCATACTCAGGCAATAAAGCATATGCTAAAATTGATTGCTCATCTTTAGAATTTGGAGAAGTGATCCAACATTTAGATCTTCGAGCGAATGCAATGAATACCGATACTATTCCTTTTGGCGTTTCTTTTTTTCTAAATTTACCAGTTTATCCACAAGTTAAGAGGTCCCTCACGTAGAGACAATCGAGTACTGGGCTTACCTGACAAACAGGGAGACTCTATAACAAATTTATACCAACATTACGATTTTCAAACGCTATTCACAGGAAATATGCCTCAAAAATTTATTAAAGGCCTACCAATATTAGATCCATCAGGAAATCACGTTAAACATCACTTTTGTGCCGTATTGACACATACAATTACCATAAAGTGCACTCCAAGAAGTAGAATGATTCCGAGACCACTCCAGTTTGGTCATTGCTATCCTGTGTTTGAAAAAAATTGATTGCATTAAAAATTTCCCTCAACCGAAAAATGCTAAAGAAATTAAATTCTTTTTAGGTCTCGCTGGTTATTACAGACGTTTATTTCAAATTTTGCCAAAATCTCAAAACCTTTAACTAGATTACTCCAGAAAAACACTACGTTCGACTTTGACCGAGAATGTATAGAATTATAGACATTACTTATACGGTAGAAAATTTAAACCCGTAACCGACCATAGACCTTTAACTTGGCTATTTTCTGTCTCTGAAGAGAAGTATGCCCATCGAATACGACTCAGAAGATGAGTTTCAAAGCTCACCGAAGCGATCGACACTGCTATCGCGATCGCCTGTTGCCAAGGCTGGTCCCTCGCAAGTACGCGCAAGTCCTACCACCAGGAAAAGGACGGCGCCTATGAAGATGATGACGGGTACCAAACGCCCCAAGAAGGTAGATGGTGATGAATCGGAAAAAACCCGGTAAAAGCGATAAAAATGCCGATGCCCTTTCTCGCATAAAGATTTCAGAAGACATTCCCCTTAACACCTTTACATCAGACGAACCAAAAGAAGAACAAGCAGGACCCTCTACACAATTTTCGGAGACAGAATTTGATATATTTGCCCGCTTATAAAGGGTTTTTCAATAAGGACGGGTCGATGTTGGCAGTCTGCGGCGGCCATGAAGTTTTGACAGAGTGTGTCAAATTTGGTTGTTTATCATCAGTCACTGACGCCAAATCACCATGACAGGTTACACAATTGAGCAGCGAGTACAAATGATAAAACTTTATTATCAAAATGGGTGTTCACTAGTGCAGACCATGCGCGCGTTACGCTCATTTTACGGAAGACGCGGGGGTCCTTCAAAGTCGACTTTGCAACGTTTGGTGTGGAAATTCGAGACGACTGGTTCAGTTAACAATCAGCCAATACCCTTACGTCAAAGGAGTTCCAGATCAGCCGAGAACATTGCCGCTGTCCGTGAAAGTGTCCAAGAGAACCCAAGGAAGTCAATTCCTCGCCGTTCACAAGAACTCGGCCTTTCGCAGACTTCAACCTGGAGAATTTTGCGCCGGGACTTGGGCCTACATCCATACAAGATCCAACTGACCTAGGAGCTCAAACACGATGACCATAGACAACGTCGTGTGTTCGCTGACTGGGCTTCGGAGCGTTTGGAAGAAGGCCCCAATTTCGGCCGAAAAATCATTACCATTACCGGCGAGGGCTACAGAACGATGCTAATGGATTTCTTTTATCCCAAGTTAAACAACATGGGTTCCAGCAGGATGGCGCTACCTGCCACACAGCGGACGCCACGTTGGCTCTTCTGCACGAACGATTTGGGGGTATGGTTATCTCTCGCAGAGGCGACGTGAATTGGCCACCAAGATCGTGCGATTTAACCCCACTAGACTTTTTCTTGTGGGGTTTTCTGAAGTCACAGGTCTATGCAAATAAGCCGGAGTCTACCGCTGCCCTTAAGGTGAACATAATCCAGTCCGTGGCTCGAATTCAGCCGGATTTATGCAGCAGAGTGACTGAAAATTGGACCACTCGGATCCGTGCCACCGTGAGAAGCCGCGGAGGACATTTGAACGATGTGATATTCCACACCTAATGGCATGCATGGGCCTTCCAAATAAAAACAAAAATTATTTGATATCTCACACACAGCTCGTTTTATTTCATTTTAACATCAACCCGCCCTTATTGAAAAACCCTTTATAAAACAACCTCTCTCATTGACTATCCAAAAATTGAATTTTCTAACTCACAGCTTTTAGATAAAAGTCAAAAACATATTATTACATTTTTTAGACAGAACGACTTACATGAAAAAATAATAGAAGATATTTTTAAGGAAACTTAGAATTTAAAGATGATAAAATTAACGTCGCATCCAGTAAAACAGTAAAAGACAGGAGATATATTATTCCAGTACCTTATGACCAAACATCTGTAACCAACATTTGTTTTCAGTAATTCTAAACAATTGATCAGTTCTCGAAATTTCTCAACCACTATACGTTGAAAATAATTTAGATCTCCCTATCTTAGAAATACTTTGGCTTCATGTACGCTGATCAGGAAATTAAACTAGTAATTTGTCAAAACATAGCTAAAACTACAGACGCAGATGAAATTCCAATAATATTTGAACAATATCATTGCGGAAAGAAAAATCTACATAGAGGAATAAATTAAACTATTAAGCGAATAAGGGAACGTTACAATTGGCCCGGTTTAACCAAAGACGTAGAACGCTACATAAAAAAGTGCGAAATCTGTCAGAAAACAAAAATTTGCAGGAAAAATTTAAGTACTCCATTCGTCGTAACAGAAACTCCTAAATGCCCTTTTGTACGAATTAACATAGATATTCTAGAAATTCCAAAACAAAATTACGCTCTCTCCATAAGAGATGAACTTACAAAATTTACCCAGGCGTACCCTTTATCAGACAAATCCGCTAAATCCGTTGCGAACACGTTACTCGTTTATTTCCAACATTATGGTACGCCAATCCGAATTCATTCAGATTGCGGTCGAGAATTCGATAACACTCTAGTAAAAGATCTTTGCAATGTTCGATATAAAATTAACTTTTTCTAGTGTCAATCATCCACAGTCAAATGGTTCTATTGAAAAATTTCACGCTACATTGTTAGAAATGATCAGAGCTCATGTCACTGAAAATCCCGATGCACATCCTTTTAATATACTCCCTTACGGTATTTCTTGCTCTAACAATACTCAGAACAAAACCACAGGTTTCACCCCATATGAACTTGTCTTCGGACATACTGGTAGCCGTCCACCCGAAAACAATCACTTTCGACAACAATGCTATATGTGAAGCACAACTCCTTACAAACATAGCACTGGATATTCTATGAATATTCTCTAAATCTTCTATATGTTCCATGAATATTCAGTAGAATCATAGAATATTCCTTATTTCTCTTGATTATTCTGGATTATTAAAATAATATTCTTTATAGAATATTATTATTTTATCCACTTAGGATAATCAGTGATATTCGTTTAATGTCTGAATTATTCCAGAATATACCAGTAATATTCTTCATAGAATATTATTTTAATAATCTACTAAGAACAAGATGTAGCTATTTTCTGACGAACATTTAGTAATATTTGTAATAGCAATATCTGTATGTAGGCAAATATTCAATATGAGGTATTTTTAATGTACACTTGCACGTTTCTCAGTGAATTAAAAAAACCTTCATTCGTTTTGCGTTCATCCTAAATATACCTAATAAGTATTATGTGCCATTTTCAAAAGTTTATTACTCATTTAGCCATTGCCAGCAGTACAGATACGGCATCCACCGCCGATAAAGCGACAGCATCTTATGCATGGTGACTATGGTGTCGTCAGTTGTCAATCTTGTCTGGTTGTCACTCTATTCTTCGCTTCAAGTGTTCTGTCATTCTATGCTTCAACATGTGATGTGGGCATTTTAGCAATTCACGAGTTTTATTCCTGAAAGGCCTGCATTTATACCCAATTTTGTACAATAAAGTTGCTGGTTGTTATAAAGTGTGTGACAGTGTTCCAAATTATGGTCACCTACTATGGTGTATGGTTCATTATATAATGTGAGTAGAATTTTGAGGTTAAATGCAACAAGTTTACATTTTTTCACTTTATTATCTAGACTGAGATGTCCAACCACTTAACTTTTGTGACCATCTGCCACTAGTAGGTGCCATTATTTTTGGAACAGTATCCATAATTCCCTAAAAATGTTTCGTATATGAGGTAATTTAGACAAAATGTTCCTAGAATATTTAAAAATATTCTACCACGATTGTTCATGTAATATCCGTGCCGAATATTCGGCGGAATGTTATAGGAATATAGCGTGTTTTTCCCATTTCGAACGTTTACAGAATATTCTGTAAATATTCTAATTATCCATGGAATTTTCTCAGAATATTCATATCTGTAGTAAATGTGAACAGAATATTCTCGTATCATCCAGTGCTATGTGGGTAGAAGTGCTGCACACGCTCCTCCAATTTGCCACATTGCTTTAGTAGCCCTCCAAGACTACAAGATCCAAGAACTCGATACCAATTTGTGGCTAATCACAATATCTAGCCCTGTTCCAGTATCTATGAAATGTGGAACAAGAGAAACCGTTACTAAGTTAGTAAAAGAGAGCTCGCTGTTGAAAATGTCACCAACCTGCAGTGGATTCATTGGAACTACACGAATCCATGCTAAATATTCTGTCATGGTCCACAAGAACGTAACATACAGAAGTCACCCTATGGAAATTCCTTTCCAATGTTGTGAGCGATTTCCCGAAAAAAGAAAACTACCAGAACTAAAGCCATTGAAACTCCATAAGCTAAATACTGAAGAACTCGACATTGCCAACCACAAGCTGAACCAATACTCCGAAGAACTCGACAAGATGCTAAACGAACCCTTTGTGACAAAACACCTTTCCTGGTTCACCTACGTTTTCATTACTATGCTAGTCATTGTAGTAATGGTCTACATTTTCTGCAAGTGCCGAAAGAAGAGAGCTCTTCGCATATGTGCGACCAGTTACCCGTCCGATGGTCCATCACACCCGGACGTCAGTAAGAAATTCATCCCCAAATTATTACCGAGAAAAAGGCCAAGCGTCCAAGCCGTACAAGAAGAAGAAACCATAAAATTGCGAAAACCGAACTTTTACTTCGATTTTTCGAAATTCCCTATTTTTGTAAGCCTTACTATTTAGGAAACATTTTTGTTCAACTAACATTTTTATTTTATACTATAATAATTTTAAGATTTTACACCTTTACAATTTCACATTTCACTCTTTTACAATTTTGCCTTTTTGGAATCTTACATTTTTACAATTTTACATTTTTATTATTCTAAAAGTTGTAGCATAGCAACAACTTTTTGTAAGGGGAAAGCTGTTATATATGAGTTTATAAGCCCACATACGCACTCACGACGTGACCGCGTAACCTGATATTGCATTAAAAAGCACGTATCTTATCATACTTCATGGAAACCATATTGCAGCTATTCTCTACAAATAGTGCTGACCGGATGCTGATATAGCATTCCGAACCTATATAAAGCGTTTCAGACCATTGTAATAGCGCATTACGCCAGGGCCTTCAGCCGGTACCGTTACTAAAGATTCAATGTAAAACTAACATTAATTTCACATGGAATAAAAACCTTCTTTAAAAAGTCATTTATGCTTTGGAGCACATAACATTGATAACGATGAGGAGGCAGAAGAGGAACCTGTGAGTACAGAATTGAGACCAGTTCCAACCACATCAGAGGCACTTAAACATATTGTACCGTTCGCTATTTTCTTCAGTCACGAAATACTCCGCAAAGTGTTTTTAATCAATTAGCCGAAGTAGAATTACATATTAATGATATTCATTTCACAAAAATAAAACAAACTTATAACGAACCGTTTTCGCCGGTCCCATGAAGTTCGTTATAACCGAACATTACTGTATATTTTTTTCTAACCAAATATGTCGTCATTCCTTCTATTTGCAGATAGATGTGTCTTAAATAGCTGAAGAAAGCCTGTGCATAATATAAATTCTGTATTCACTAGAACTTATTAGGTAACAAACACATTTTTTAGACTCGTCTCACAGACGACGGGTCCGTGACAATGCTCCAATAATTGACTTCATGCCACTACGCTAGGGTAGTGCGCAACTACTTGGATACAACCTTCCCTGGATTGGTCATGCTGGGTCGATTAGTTGGCCCGCTCGTAGTCCAGATTCAAATCCAATTGATTTCCTCATCCGGAGCTATTACAAGGAAATCGTCTTCGTTTGTGACAGTAAAGTAACACCGTGGAAGAGCTCAGACAAAAATTAGAAGAATGTAAAAGGAAAATTAATGGAAACGCAACTGCGTCTCGCCGACTTAAGGTTAATTTCATTAGACGATGTCGTTTATGCATTGAACTTTCCTTTGTTTACTTTGCATGCAACTTAACTTAACAGAAGTTCATTAGTACATAGCAAAAGCACGTCAAAAATCACAATCTTATTATTATTTTATTTTTAAGATTTTGGTCTCCTGACTAAGATCAGCGATTTGAAACCTTAGACCCAAAATGTACTTTATTATTATTATTATTGTTCGGTTGTACAGGCTTTCTTTATCGAATATGAAAATAGGCTTAATACTGAGTATAATTACAGGAAAAACAAAAGCCAATAGCTAATTATTTCGTAACAATGCTGGTAGTTACCTATTGCAATAAATCACGTAGGTTAAAATTACGAGTCAAAGCTAGTTAACTTAATAAATTTTTTTTTGAGATTTCTCGAAAACGTATTTCTTGACATGTGCCTTTCTGCATATCCCAATTCAATTATTAGAGGATGACTGGAGTTTTGAAATCTCTTAAATTGCTGCAGCCGATCTAACCATCAAAAAGTGGATCAAAAGTGACAATGATCCTTTCAGCCAGAGCCACTATGCACTTATTTTATCTCCCAAATCGAATATGCTATTGATTATAAAAATAGTACTACTGCTTATAAACTACTAACCGAAACAGTTATTCGTCGCCTTATATTGCTAAATAGAAAAAGGGTTGGAGAGATGGAGTGATTACCACTCCATATACGACAGTGCTGGTGGCTACTCTAGTAACGAAGAATTTCAGGATTCTGTTACTCCATCTGAAAGCTTCTTTTTGTTCATCCGAAGTTAAGCATGTGGTAATAGGAGGAAAGCGTGGACCTATATTGTTTACACCCGATTTGCAGCAGCAGCTTACTTCATGTATAACCTTAGAACCTAACTTCATACCTAAAAATACAAATATTTCATTTAATTCTCAAGCTAGGTTCACAGAATCAAATTACGGGTTATAAGGCTTTGGACTAGCACACCAAGAAATCGGGAACTGAAAATCCTTATGCTTTGACTTCCACTAAGTTAGGTAACAATCTAGCAACACAAGTATTTAATGTCAATCAAAACGATATTGAACAGCCACATTTATAGGACATATGCTTAATATTCACCAACAGGTGTACAAACTCCCCGATGACATGTACCAAACTGCAAAAAGATCTAAACTACTTATGTTCTTTTAAAAGAACTGGACGATGTCAAATATCAACTTTATGTTTCATCAACATGAGAGTGGAGCAAGCGACGACAAAAATTCACAACTACCGTTACGAGAAGTTTACAGACAAATAGCCGAAAATCAAATGCGATGGTGCTAGTATCCCGTCAACATCAAGAGACACCGAAGAATGTTAATACCATGAACGTCAGAACAAAACATTTTGTACAAAATACATTAAAACCTCGTTTTGAGAACATGAGTAAAGCCCCCCTCCCCTTCTTGTACAATTTTCTGGTGGCGTCCACTATCATTTCCTGCTACCTCAAGAAGCAAAGATTCTGCAGAGGTAAGATATGATGGTCCAGGACATATTCTGGGCATTGCCACTCCAAAAATCCTCTGGAAAACCCTGGACGTTTTGCGAAGTAACACTGTGTATAAATTGTTTTCCGTAATACCATAATAAATCGTTGAACAAGTAATCATAAGATTTATGTTTACACTACGTTGTGTAATTATTATTACTTATATATATAAAATATGGGGGGTTACATTTTGACCACTGCATCAAGATCTGAGTTGCTACGTATTAGAACCAGTTCTTGTTTCATATTCAGTATAATTTTGTTGTAATCTTCAAAAAATCTCATCCACATGCTTAGTGGAATACAAACGTTAAACTTTCCACTATCAGAAATTGTGGAATCCTTGGGAAATCAACCAGCATTTTGCAGACGCAGGCTTTCATTTTCATTGTAGGACATATACCCTTTCAACGTGGATGTAAGGCCAACATTGCGAACAGAGTCGATAACAACTCCGTTTAACTCGTATCGAATTTCGCGAAATAAAAAGGCGAACGCATTGTTAATGAGTTTCAAGGACTCGGCCTTTGAACCATCACTTTTTGTCAAAGTTCCCTCAAGATATAACATGCTTTGAGATGGTAAAGTGTACGCATCTAATTCTTGGATCGCTATTCGAATTTCATCGTTATAATCAAATTTGGCATTTATGAACGGCTGGTAGGTATGAATCTCCATTTCAGTAATTGAGTTGTCAACAAGGGGTAGCTGGGTGATGCTCAAAATACTCATGATTAATACACTTGGAATCCTAGTGACCGCAAAAACGTTTTGTTCTCACTTGTGAGCGTGGGAGGTGGAACAGATGTGAAACGTTTGCCAACGATGGGGTATAATGCACTGACAGAGCCACGCTTTCGTTGCGACTTTTTATATAAATGAGTGGAGAGATGCTCAAAGCACTTGTGGTATCTAATGCCCATTGTTAGTAACGCGTAAATGTAGTCTAATTGTGATAGTTTCGTTACGAAAATTGACAAGGTCTCCGTTTTGATCAAGTACACGAACAGTAAGCGTTGTGATTGTTTTCACACTAACAGGGAAATACAAAATGTTTTGAGGGGATTCCACGATTTTATACCCTGCTGGAACAGTTGGAAAAAACTGATGAATAATATGACAAGGCTTTCCATTGTGATTGTGCACACAGCATTGACTTTGATAATTTCAACAGGAAAATCAGAGTCGTAAATTTTTCCAGCTTGTAAAACACGTGGTTTGAATCCTAAAAGTCGTCCAAAAGTTCGTTGTTGAGCAAAATCAATGGGAAAGTTTGCCTGGAGAAAAACAGTCGAGGTACTCGTATTAGGCGTAATAGAAATAGTGTAATTGTGTGGAAGGTGGGTTTGGAGATATTTTTGTAAATCCCATATTTCATAGGCACCAGTCGGGAGGGTGAGACCGCCGTTACCATATGAAAAGTAATTATTACTTTCATCAATATTAGGAATCATATTGAAACTCTCAAAATTGCATAATCCAATTTCATAGTCTAGAGCATCAAGCAGGTACAGAGGGGGGTTAAAATCAGCGGTAAGGATGGAAGAATTGCCCGACAAGGTAAACGTGAACGACATGGTGCTTCAACGACGTGTAGTCTCAACCTAGTTATACAGAAAAGGATGAGAACTTAAATAGAAATTTCAGACACAATTGACCACAATTATGAGCGTTGAATTTTTGTACGGTGTCATAGTTGTAGACGATGTTATCCACATCCTTGTTGCTCAAAAAGTAACGAACTGCTTCAGATGGTGGCCTCAAGTTACCGTATGAATCGAAATAAATGACATCGTTGCAATTTTTGATGTAGGCCGTCCAGTGAGTACCAGAACCAGAGGAGTGATTCCAAATTAATGATACCACACTCATTTTTGTGATTACGCATAAATACACCGCGAAACGAAGGAATCTTTAAAGATAAAGCAAACGTTTCTAGTTCTTTGTTAGTCATTGCATGACGGGGCAACCTTATTGGAAGTTTTTTTAAATGGAGCTAAGTAAAATCCTTTGCCATTGACTGCTTTCCGCATTGACTCTAAAGCTACATTATGACGTTTCTGTTCGGCCAGCTGAGCCTGCGACGCTTTCGCATCGTTGACAGCTTTCGCAATAGATGCGGCACCACCACCAAGAGCTCCAATAGCGCCAAGTAAAGGGAGAATTAGGGGAAGGAATTCTCCTTTCTTCGGCACGAGCAAAAGTCGCTTCGAGCGTTGACGACGCAACTTCTTTATCAAACCTTTTCCATGTTTCCGTTTACCTTGCTTACTCTAGCTCATCACGCAAGTCCGTCAAATGGTACCGAAAAGTGGCATTTGAGTTTATAACTGGCACCGCAGTGGTGAATTTTTTGATTATTCTCAATAAAATCAACCAAAACAAAATGTCAGTTACATTATTGAAGGAGAATGTGTGCCTGCGACTTCTTGAGAGTAGTAACTTCCCCTTCCCGTCCAAGTTCAATAAGAACATGAGCATACTCAAAACATTCTAAGCAGAAGAGGCAGATGCACGATTTGCTATAAAAGGAACTCCCAACTACATGGAAGAAATTATGCTGTTAAGAACACAAAACGAATTACATATGTATGTAGTGGATGTGAAGGAAGCCCATTTATATGTTTAGACTGTTTCTTTGTCAATCATGTTTTCATTAAAAAAAAACAATGTAATGATAGACGCTGAGCGTTATTTTTCTATCCAAAGAATTACATTATTTTTGTTTATGTACTCCGTATTTAAAAAAAAATGAAATAAGTTTCCATTCCAAGTTTGTTGTATTATTCGTCATTCCTCTCAAAACAAAAAAAATCCAGGTCAATTTATTATGGTATAGTGCTAGGCCAGACCTATCGATATTCCATTTAAATACACAATAGATGTGTACCAGCTACAGACACATGACCGAGAAGCTTTTAATACCTGTGTCCAATGTGTGTACACATGGCAGAGAACTAAAATTGACTGTGTCCATATATGGTACACACGGCAGTTAACACGTCTGCACACGCCCCCGCTGCATTTTGCCGCAATAACAGATATTCCCTAATATCTTCTTTGCGCATGCACAAGGAGGATAGAGCGGATGAATATTCCTCATCCTACTTCTACTCATGATGACTGTCAGCCTAATCAGTCTGCCGCTAGCCGTCGTTGGAGTGTGTGGTGTCGAATGAGCATTTTGCTAACAGGCGTGTGATCGCGTTATACAATTTTTTATGTAAAATGAGCAATTTGCTAACAGGCGTGCTATAAGGTACCTAGTGTAAAATATGATTTTGATTTATATGTAATGCATATATTACGTTTTTTCCAGCAAATCTATATCCAAAATGAATCACTATGATCCTTACATCAGAGAGCAAGAGCGATTGAGGCGTTTATACGAGTCTCTACCTGATTCTAGTTCAAGCGAATTAGGTGATGATTTGTCTGATTATAGCGATGTTGACCAAAGGGAAGTGATAGAAAATCCAGAAGGTGATAGTGAATCGGAGGAAAGCATTTTGGAGGAGAAGAGGAGAGGAGAGAGAATGATCATATCACCACTCAGCTAGAACAACCTCCCACGGAAGATCCACTGGATCTTTCAATAGTCAATATAACTGATCCAGAACATCCTAAATCAGCTATCAACCCAAAGTACAATGGTAGAGATCTTCCAAATCCAACTATCTGGTCCAAAGTACCGTTAAAACCTACTACTGCTAGAACTCGCAAACATAATCTGGTCACTCAGCTACCAGGTCCCATAAGGGAAGCCAGAATTGCAAAAACTGAACTAGCATGCTGGCGCTTGTTCTTTCCAGACTACCTGATCGAGAAGCTTGTTACTTACACTAATATAAAAATTAGACAAGTTCAACCTAACTACAGCCGTTCTAGAGATGCAAGAGAAACCGATTTTGTAGAGATACAGGCGTTAATCGGAATGCTGTATTTGGCTGGTGCTTGTCAGTCGGCAAAACAAAACGTAATGGATTTATGGAGAAATGATGGAATGGGTGTAGAAATGTTCAGACTTAATATGGGACTGAATAGATTCAAATTTTTGTTGCAAGTACTGCGTTTCGATGATGTAAGCAGCGCAGATAGGGAACAAAGACGATTACAGGATAAGTTCTACTGCATGAGAGAATTTTTCGACGACTTTGTACGACACTGCCAGGAAAACTACAGTCACTCTGCATACGTCACGATAGACGAAATGCTCCAAAATTTCCGGGAGAAATGCAGTTTTAGAGTTTATATGCCCAAAAAGCCAGGTAAATTTGGCATTAAAATATGGGCGTTAACTGATTCAAAGACATTTTACACATCTAATATGGAAGTCTACATACCCAAGCAAAAAGAAGGTCCTTACAAGATGGATAATTCTACGCGTGCACTTGTGAATCGATTAGTTTCAGGAATACAAAACACTGGAAGAAATGTAATTTGTGAGAATTATTTCACGTCAGTACCAGTCGCTCGTGATCTTTTGAAGAAACGCCTTACAATGGTGGGCACCATAAGGAAAAATAAAAGAGAAATCCCTCGGGAACTTGTGAGTGAAGAGAAGTGCAACAAGAGACTACTGAAGAGTTCCATTTTTGCAGGGTTTTTAGGTACGTTGATTCTAAAGGCCTATTAACTAACCAACGTTTCACCAAGATCGAAATGTTGTCACAACAGGTAGACGAAACTCTGGCTACTACGTGGCTAGAAGCGTACACCAAAGTCGTTCAAACATCGAACGAACTACAAGTAAGACAAGAAAAGAGAGAGTGGTATACGCATCCCTCACAGCTACTACCAGACTACTTAGATTATAAGGAAGAATGGGAATACGCAGTGACGGAGATGTTATAAGATGTACAAAGCTCTTTCATCCTCAGAAGGGGTAAAGCTAGGCTGACCCTGCAATGTAGGTGTGGGTCCATACACAGGATGACCACCCTGGCGGCGCGGGCAACAGTAAGCGAAGTCGCGATCGATGACCCAAAGCTCTTACCGCAACGGAGTTGCTGGTACAAGACAATTGAGGAGGCTATGGCTAAAGTAGTCAAACTATTACGACACGAAGGAGCAGCGGAACTGCCAGATGTATTAGCTCGTAATCTGAGTATGATAACGCAGTGGTACATGGCAAAATCGGGCCGAACACCAACCTTGCTACCCTATGACGTCTACAAAGAGGTCTGGTGGGCTAAGGACGTGGAAGGACTGAACCCAAAGCTCACAAGCGATGTGTTCTACGCTTTAAACGTGGATAACAGGCGCAAAGTTGTCGAACAAAAGCAACAAGAACTACGGAACCTGAGCACCAAAGATATTTCTTTACGAATGAAGAGGTGGTCACGGACCATGGGTTGCACGCGATGCAAAAGGACTACACTGTAGCTAGAATTTCAAACAGATGGCCATTAACCATGTTCTATTTTGAACTTAATGTAGGTGGAATAAATGCTTACGTGATTTGGAAATCAAACAATCAGCGTGTTGATGATAAAGGTGTACAAGGTAGGAGCGATTTTTTGTTTAACCTTGGCAGGCAGCTTTTATACGAGAACGCAAAAAGAAGAACTGCAGCTAGCTACCCTATTCCGAGACCAATGAAAGACAGACTTACAGAAATATGTAATATAGAGAAACCACAACAACCAGTAGCCGCGCCTGTAGAACATGGTGTTTATCAAATCTGCAATATCTGTCCTAGGAGAAAGAATAGGAGGACCAAGGTCACTTGCATCTCTTGTAATGTCCCAATTTGCAGAGAGCATACAATACCAACCTGCACCAGATGTTCAAGCCAGCAAGAGAAACCGTCTGAATGTGAATAACTACCATCGAATTACCACTGTTCATCATTTTATAAGCAATTTATTATTTGCCTAAGAATTTGTTTTTCAGTTTCATGTGAGAATATAATTGTGTTTGTTAAAAATACCACGGAATTTATTTAAAAACTTATAAAGCACTTTATATTTCCCAAACCTACGCTACGCGGCAATTTGCTAACAGTGCGTGTTATCACGTAATGATTGATGCGGCAAATTGCTTACGTGGCGTGCTTTCGCGTAACAAACAAGAAAAAAATTTCAAAACACCAGGTGACTTCTGATAAGTGTACTTTTGCAGCAAGAATTCATTTTTGTCCGTATTTAGCTTTGTCCAAAAAAGTTTACTCAATCTTTAAGCATGTATAGCCCGCATGAGCAATTTGCCGTAGGGCGTGTGCTCATGCACAAAACGGGGTGCGTGTGCTGACGTGTTAAAGTATTAAAGTTATACATATAAAAAATGCGGCCAATGAATTAAGGCCCAGTCAAACAGAGGGCGTTCTAGAACGCGGCGTTCTAGAACAACGTAACGCCGCGTTCTAGAATACCCTCTGTTTGACAGGGCCTTGACTTTATCACATGTATGAATCACTATACATCTTGACAAATATTGGCGTAACCCTTTGCTCAACCCGTCAAGCAGACCTGTTTTGTACAAACAAAGTAATGCTGTAACGGGGAGTTAGAGAATGCCGTAACGCCGCGTTCTAGGACGCCCTTTATTTGACCGGGCCTTTAATGTTTAAAGATTTAGCACTGTTTGCATTTACTCTGTTAAGCCTACCATCATCCAATGCATTTGTGGAAATGGTATTCTCATTGATGAATTTGAATATTGTTAAATCTAAAATCCTGAAGAAAATTATGCTAAAAACGGTAACGGCACCTAAAGTCGACCGGCGCCGGTAATCAACCTAACAAACATTAAATCCTAAATAATAAGAAAACTATTAAAAAGCATATGCCTTACATCTGTACTCCAGTATACGACCACTTTTAGAGCCAAAACATTTCTAAGGTTTGGACGTATTACCATATAAACGTTGGTAGGCCTGGTAGGCAGCGTGGACCGATCAGTCGACCCCTGGCTAAAAACAGTTTTGTCGATTTGGGTGAAATTTGCTCACTTTGTCGCTTAGTGCGCTTGTTTCCTTATTCCAATATCATTTTTGTCCGTAATTAGCTTTGTCCAAAAAAGTTTACTGAATCTTTAAGCATGTATAGCCCGCATGAGCAATTTGCCGTAGGGCGTGTGCTCATGCACAAAACGGGGTGCGTGTGCTGACGTGTTAAAGTATTAAAGTTATACATATAAAAAATGCGGCCAATGAATTAAGGCCCAGTCAAACAGAGGGCGTTCTAGAACGCGGCGTTCTAGAACACCGTAACGCCGCGTTCTAGAATACCCTCTGTTTGACAGGGCCTTGACTTTATCACGTTTGAATCACTAGACATCTTGACAAATATTGGCGTAACCCTTTGCTCAACCCCTCAAGCAGGCCTGTTTTGTACAAACAAAGTAATGCTGTAACGGGGAGTTAGAGGATGCCGTAACGCCGCGTTCTAGGACGCCCTTTATTTGACCGGGCCTTTAATGTTTAAAAATTTAGCACTGTTTGCATTTACTCTGTTAAGCCTACCATCATCCAATGCATTTGTGGAAAGGGTATTCTCATTGATGAATTTGAATATTGTTAAATCTAAAGTCCTGAAGAAAATTATGCTAAAAACGGTAACGGCACCTAAAGCCGACCGGCGCCGGTAATCAACCTAACAAACATTAAATCCTAAATAATAAGAAAACTATTAAAAAGCATATGCCTTACATCTGTACTCCAGTATACGACCACTTTTAGGGCCAAAACATTTCTAAGGTTTGGACGTATTACCATATAAACGTTGGTAGGCCTGGTGGGCAGCGTGGACCGATCAGTCGACCCCTGGGTAAAAACAGTTTTGTCGATTTGGGTGAAATTTGCTCACTTTGTCGCTTAATGCGCTTGTTTCCTTATTCCAATATCATTTTTGTCCGTATTTAACTTTGTCCAAAAAAGTTTACTCAATCTTTAAGCATGTATGGCCCGCATGAGCAATTTGCCGTAGGGCGTGTGCTCATGCACAAAACGGGGTGCGTGTGCTGACGTGTTAAAGTATTAAAGTTATACATATAAAAAATGCGGCCAATGAATTAAGGCCCAGTCAAACAGAGGGCGTTCTAGAACCCGGCGTTCTAGAACACCGTAACGCCGCGTTCTAGAATACCCTCTGTTTGACAGGGCCTTGACTTTATCACATGTTTGAATCACTATACATCTTGACAAATATTGGCGTAACCCTTTGCTCAACCCGTCAAGCAGACCTGTTTTGTACAAACAAAGTAATGCTGTAACGGGGAGTTAGAGAATGCCGTAACGCCGCGTTCTAGGACGCCCTTTATTTGACCGGGCCTTTAATGTTTAAAGATTTAGCACTGTTTGCATTTACTCTGTTAAGCCTACCATCATCCAATGCATTTGTGGAAATGGTATTCTCATTGATGAATTTGAATATTGTTAAATCTAAAATCCTGAAGAAAATTATGCTAAAAACGGTAACGGCACCTAAAGTCGACCGGCGCCGGTAATCAACCTAACAAACATTAAATCCTAAATAATAAGAAAACTATTAAAAAGCATATGCCTTACATCTGTACTCCAGTATACGACCACTTTTAGGGCCAAAACATTTCTAAGGTTGGGACGTATTACCATATAAACGTTGGTAGGCCTGGTGGGCAGCGTGGACCGATCAGTCGACCCCTGGGTAAAAACAGTTTTGTCGATTTGGGTGAAATTTGCTCACTTTGTCGCTTAGTGCGCTTGTTTCCTTATTCCAATATCATTTTTGTGCGTAATTAGCTTTGTCCAAAAAAGTTTACTCAATCTTTAAGCATGTATAGCCCGCATGAGCAATTTGCCGTAGGGCGTGTGCTCATGCACAAAATGGGGTGCGTGTGCTGACGTGTTAAAGTATTAAAGTTATACATATAAAAAATGCGGCCAATGAATTAAGGCCCAGTCAAACAGAGGGCGTTCTAGAACGCGGCGTTCTAGAACACCGTAACGCCGCGTTCTAGAATACCCTCTGTTTGACAGGGCCTTGACTTTATCACGTTTGAATCACTAGACATCTTGACAAATATTGGCGTAACCCTTTGCTCAACCCGTCAAGCAGGCCTGTTTTGTACAAACAAAGTAATGCTGTAACGGGGAGTTAGAGAATGCCGTAACGCCGCGTTGTAGGACGCCCTTTATTTGACCGGGCCTTTAATGTTTAAAAATTGAGCACTGTTTGCATTTACTCTGTTAAGCCTACCATCATCCAATGCATTTATGGAAAGGGTATTCTCATTGATGAATTTGAATATTGTTAAATCTAAAATCCTGAAGAAAATTATGCTAGAAACGGTAACGGCACCTAAAGTCGACCGGCGCCGGTAATCAACCTAACAAACATTAAATCCTAAATAATAAGAAAACTATTAAAAAGCATATGCCTTACATCTGTACTCCAGTATACGACCACTTTTAGACCCAAAACATTTCTAAGGTTTGGACGTATTACCATATAAACGTTGGTAGGCCTGGTGGGCAGCGTGGACCGATCAGTCGACCCCTGGGTAAAAACAGTTTTGTCGATTTGGGTGAAATTTGCTCACTTTGTCGCTTAATGCGCTTGTTTCCTTATTCCAATATCATAACTTCATTTTAAGCTTCTTGTCCAGTAGTCGACCGGGTATATTTGGTGAATGGTCGACTTATGGGTTGAGTTTGCTAGTATTCGACCGCAGTTTTCGATATACTTAAGATGGTGTTTTTTCAAAGCTACTGAAATATTTATTAGAGAAAATGACCAGTAGAAAAAGAAGAATCTGGCAGTATTCAGAAGAGGCACTTTTAGCGGCACTTTCTTATATAGAAAATGGAAAACACACCATTCCTGAATGGCAGACCTGGGAAAAAATGGCACGCTTCGTTTTTGCGTCGACATCGAAACATGTCATTGAGAGAACCAGAAGCTTTGACACGAAGTAGAGCAACAGTGACAGAGGAATTTATCAGACAATTGTTCCGTGAATTGCAAGAATACATGGCCAAAAACAATCTCTCAGATGTATTATCCGACCCAAGAAGGGTTTTCAACGCTGATCAAACAAATTTCCAGATATGCCCAAAAATGGGAAAAGTATTGGCACCACGGGGTTGGAAAATGTGTCTGAATTGAAGAGGGGCGGTGAAAAAGATACTATCACATTTCTTTTGGCTGTTTAGGCAGATGGTATTATAGCAACCCCACTGGTTGTTTTCCCATATGTAAGACCACCAGCAGCTGTTGGGAAATCTATTCCAGAGGGATGGTTGTTGGGCAAATCAGATTCAGGCTGGATCAAGTCCGATGTTTTTTTTAATATATTGCCAATGGCTTCCACAAATGGTTAGAACTTTAAAACATACTCCCCAGTTTAAAGTCTGGTTCCTGTGAGGATAGAAAAACTTTACACTTGAAATCGAGATGGCTGAAGCGAAAGTTTACACCGTCGAGGAAATCAAGAAGCTAGCGCCCGGTTACAGAGGCAAGCCTCAAAACTTCGACCCTAGTGAAATAGGCAAGAAAGATGAGAAAGCAGCCCCGAAGCCAAAGGCACAAGCTAAACAAACAAATAAGCCAGGACCAACGAGCCCGGAACTGCCTAAACCGACAAATCCGCAGCGCGCACCTACAGCTCAACGAAATGAGTCCATCATATCGGAAGCTATTTTTGGTGTAGACGTAGCTGTAACAGAGATTGCACCTCGGCAGGAGTTCAGCGCTAGTTACCACCGCTTAATAGACGTTGCCTTAGAAACCTATCAAAACCTGAGAGCCGACGAGAAGCAATTAGACAGAGTACTAATGAAGGAGGAGATGGCATACTATGCCACGAGTCTTTTATGGGTACGTCTTCTTGACGTCAAAGCAAAAGAAGGGTCGATAGCGCTCACCAGCGAAGAAAAAGCGATTAGAAAAGCAGTTGCAGATGAGTCACTCAATGTGCCACAGCCTCTGTTCGCTATGCTAAGTGAGATTGGCAATTTCACAGACAAAATGGGAAAGGAAACCCGACACCAAATTCCTAACTTACCGACAACTGTAGTACAGGGTATGGGTGGGTACCACGCGAATGCGATAACCGCCGATAACCATAATCTCTTTGAAGAATTACCCTCATTGGGTATTGCAGGAGATATGGTAATGGCTCTCGCAAGCAGGGAACCAGAACCTACACCCAACTTCAGAGTGGCTAAACCAGCAGGTTCGGCATTTACTGCCAATCTTGTTGGAAACACAATTCCGATCGGACCGCGAAGACCCGAGATTATTCAGCGCTTAGCTGGGTACGGGATCACAGCGAACAGATTCCAGGAGTATGTGGCCGGGACAAGATTCAATCTGAAATACCTCAAATCAATATCCGACATTGTTGGAAAGTTTGAGACTTTTAGAAATGAAAAAGTTTGTTTCAAAGCCATGACGCTCAATGGGGGTGAGTCGCAAGTGATAAAATCACGGCCAACGGAGACTAACGTTATCTTATCTGTAGAAAATCATAAATCTCACCTTTCCTTACAAGTAAGCACGTTTTGTGATAATAATAATATTATCTTATATTCATGACCACCCAACTGTACACATATACTAGAACCAGCTGACGCTAGCGTATTTATGCCTTTAAAGTCATATTGGAAGAAAACTGTCAGATTGGCCGAATAAGCAGGAAAATATAAACTGTATTTTAAACAACTTTCTGTCCTTTGTTGTATGAGATGCTCCAAAATCCAAACATCAGACAATAATAAACGGCTTCAAAGGATGCGGTTTATACCCAGTGGACCAAAATGCGGTCGACTATACGAAACGCATTTAAAATGAATTGGAGAAAAAAGATTTAGAGGATATTCAAAAAAAAGAGTAAAGCATCTTTGGAAGATATCGGTGTAGTAGTAAAAGTACTTACATCTTATAAACCTCAATTGCTTTCAAAAGGTATTGTTCCAGACAATAGCCTTGCATTGATGCTTTAAGAGCAGTTCATGAAACGAATCATGGGAAACCAGATAATGATCAAAACACAGTTGAAGTTCAAGTCGATGGAATGTTGGTTGTATCTGAGGAGAGAGATGATGCATTGGATAGCAGCCTTTCTGAGAGTCACAACTTATTCGTCAAGAGGCTAGCTCATATGATTGTGATGGAATGGCAGGATCGGAAAGCACTGGTGAAAAGAGTGGAAACAAGCAATACTATTATAGCAGAAGATCAAATAATCGCCAAATCTGGTCATAATAAAGCCAAAATTGTAATATTAGAGGACAAGACGTTCATCAATGCATTTGAAGTAAATAAATCCCATTTTGATATGATCAATCAATCAATGAATGTTAAATCATCTAGTACTGATGAAGACGATATCCTAAATAAAAACTTTGTAGTAAGTAAGATAGAAAGCAATGGAAGTACAATAAAAAACATTCGAATACTGCAAGACAAGGTACCCAAAAACATGGAGGTTGTGGAAACTGTGAGCAGTCAGGTAGTGGAAAAGGATACTACTTTTACACATGGTAAAGAAAAAAACTAGTAGAAATAAATGACACTGGTAAAAGTTTTGAAAAACACCTGTTTTGGCCCAGCCCATTGAAAAAAGGCATTGCAACTAGGGAGAAACCAAAAAAATACCTGATGCAGTACACCGACATGCAGTATCATCTGCCGAATTCAGAAAATATTTAATGGATCAAGAAAATAGTATTAAACAAAAGCAGGATGAGAAAGAAAAACGAAAATTAGATAAAGATAAGAAAATGAATGCTGAAAAAATAAAACAGTTAAAAAATCAAATCACAAAACAGACAACAATGAAAAAGAAAAAGTTGAATGTGCTGCTTGCCGAGAAGAATTGGACAGTGATATACAGAAGATGATGAAATAAAACATGTGAGTGAGACAAATGCGTCCGTTGATACCAATTAATGTGTACCGAATTTATCAGATGCCGTTATGAAGAGATAAGAGAAAGAATTTATCTGTTATTACTGCACTTAATCCTTTTGTCATATTTATGTTTTATAAATGGGTTGAAGTTTGTTTTCTTCTTATACAGCAACAGTTAATATCTTTTATGGTATTTTTAAATAAAGATGCTGCAACCTCACAAGCAATTTTCATTTTTCTCGCGTGCAATTTTGCGAGAAGATCTGGATGAAGGCGAAGAGCAGCACATCGAACAGAGTGACCATGACTCCAACTCAGAACATTAACTTGTAGATGAAGAGTGTTGAGTATGTTATGTTGTTATGTTTTATCATTTAGTATCCATATGTATGTTATTTCTGCTACACGACTTGGCAACCTTGGTGGAAACGAGAGTGATCCCACATGCCCGGTTTGTGCAGGTCGCGAAATTTGTGCTACGGGGTAATATAGTTATTTAAAGCGAAAATCTTGTGTTAATCCCCCAAAAACTCTAACAACTAGTGAACAATCATCAACAAAGAGGGTGAGGTTGAAGACGAGGTTGTGAATGAAGGTAATTTTTATCTGGGAAAAGACAAAACTTCAAGATGGAGAAAAACTGTTCCCTACGAAGTTCTAGAAAAAATTTGCATTAACTTTGGGATAACTCAAAGGGAAACGGTGTCGAATCCTGTTACCTGGCATTTAGCGAAAACCTTTTTAGGTTTCTCTTGAGGTGCTTGCGTTTCGAAGATATCGATATAAATCGATTGGAACGAAAAGAAATTGACAAGCTGGCACCAATTAGGGAAATATTTGAAATTTTTCTACAGAATTTTCAGAAAAGCTTTATACCCAGCAAATTCTTGACGATTGACGAACAACTTTCGTCATTTCCAGGGCGGTGCCCGTTCACCCAGTTTATTTATCCCTTGTAAGCCAGCTAAGTATAAGTATGGTGTCAAAATGTTTGCTCTGGTCGACGCTAAAACTTCCTACACCTTAAATTTGGAACCTTATGTTGGAATTCAACCAGAAGGACCTTATCGTATAAGCAACTCTCCCTTAGATATTGTCTGCCGATTAGTAGAACCAGTGCAAGATAGTAGCATACCTCTTGCAAAAAAACTTACTAGATAATAAAAAACTGACCTATGTAGGTACGTTAAGAAAAAACAAACGTGAAATACCTCTTGACTTCTTACCACATAAAACAAAAAAAGAAAAGCCATTGATTTTTGGATACACAGGAGTACGCTCTCGTCTCTTACCGTCCAAGAAAAAATGAAGCTGTACTTCTGCTATCCAGTATGCATCACGATGATGCCATAGATCCGGACACTAAAGAAGAGCAAAAACCCGAAATAATCACATTTTATAATAAAACCAAAATTGTCGTAGATTTAGTAGACCAGCTTTGCGAAAACTATAATGTGGCACGAAATACCTGCCGATGGCCAATGGTAATTTTTTATGATCTGAATATTTCAGGAACCAATGCACTATGTATGTATAAAGCAAACAATCCTCTTGCAAATGTGGTGAAAAGAAGCGACTTCGAGAAGTTTGCTGGGCATCCCAGAACCTATTCCTGAGGTTCCAGCTGCACCTGCCAACATCAATAGACGCTGCAACATATGTCCAAGAAGTGCAAACAAATCAACTAGGAAAACATGTTACAAATGTACGGTTTGTCTGACCGAATAAAAATAGTATATATTTAGTACGTCACAACATTTTTGTTCATACATTTTCTGGCTTGGATTTATTTTTCTTGTTGAAAGTGTATATCATATAGTGTATCCCAATAAAAAAATATCGCGAAAAGTCCTAGTTTACTTTATTTCTGCCGTTCTTTGGAAAATACCTTAAGGCCCAGTTTCACAATCATTGGTAACCCCTGCCCTGGTAGTCACCCAACCGACAGATGGAAGTTAACCAGTAGTTATTGGATCGCTCTGCTTCAGACACAAAACCAGTTGTTAAGCTTATTTATCTTCAAGTTAGCAGCACGGATGTGTCTCTCAGAGTACTGCCATAATTGTGTTCTGTGAACACAACCTAACCCTTTGACAAATAAACCTAACCTTTGTATTCATATTTTATGCTTGTCAACAACAGACTATAATCAAAATCCATCGACGTCTTAGACGTCAATGTCAAAATGCATGTTTTTAGAACATCCAGAGCAAGCTTTTGTGACAACAAACGTCAGATATAACCCATACTTTATCCTTGGGTTAACTTAACTACTGGATAACCAGAGTGTTTGACGTAGACCGTCGATTATGAAACGCAAAATGTTCGCTAACCACTAGTTTTCTTTTAAATTCCGATATGTATCAAAATCAATGAACATCATCAAACACGCACAAAGACGATGGTGATGATGATGATGTATTGATGTTTTATGAACAGTTTGTATGGAACAATGATATTTAGAAAAGAATAGTAGTTTTGAGTTTTAATCTTAAAAGTAATTTACAATAATTTACGAATAAAAACTCCAGAATCTGTTGTTTTTTAAGGCAAGTCCAAAAAAACAGTCTCTGCCTCTAGCACTAACTAGAGATGTTAGATTCACTGATTTTTTTCACTATACGGAAATAACCATATACTGCAAATAATTATATTAAATCGCAATATCCGTTCAATAAGTAAATTTTACATTGTTTAAAAAGTACTTGTTAGATTTTTTCCTGTTTCCGACATATCGCAATGGTGATTACGCATTTAGGCGACTAATTACCGTTAAGAAGGCGATACGGCTGTGAAACATCTGGCAACCGTGGCCCAGTGCCTTTAACGAGGATAGCATTTTTTTATTTTTTCTATGTCAATTTATTTGCTGAAACCACCAATATATGTGTATTTTATTCAACATATCCGAATAGCCGAATATCGAAAAAAATTAATTTGAAAGCTGAAAGCTTGCTGGAATGGCATTATTTTCATAATGCCTGACCTCAGACCGAAAGTGTTGTTCCCGGGCTAAAGCATATTTAACTGTCATTTTCTAATGCTTTAAGAAAAGCAGGTTTTCAGCCTATCGACAGTTCGACAAGTTCTTCGGAGCTTTTATCTGACTTTGAATCTTTCGACAGTGCCTTTCGGTACATTAAAAACTTTTAAAGCCTCTGATATATCCCATCACTTTATTACACACTGCCTTCACAGCGTTCACCATAGCAAGAGGGTCCAATTGCTTGCATTTTCTTGTATCTGAAATAAAAAATGATAATATTGTTTGGGTGCCCAATTTGAGATAGACTCACATTCAGTACCCATTTCATCTCAAATTAGGAAATTCGGCTATGAACTACCAAGCGATAAGAGCAAAGTGTATAGTTACCCTTCATTGCATTTGATAATATAAAGCGTCTTGTCAAGACTATATTCTAACAGAACCAGGAGGTTCCATAATCTTATTGTATCGCTTACAAATTGGTGCACTATTATTATATACCTCTAAGCGACTTCATAGCAAGCTATAGCTATATTTCTTTTAGACTGTATATGGAAGCTGTTTGGTAACTTTGTTGTACAGTAGTTTTATAACGCAGTGCATCAGATATAGCTTTAAACACTATAGTTCTGTAGCATGCTACTAACAACAAAGAGAGTATATACAGGGTGCCCGGATATTCGACCGACATCACCTGACAGGTGATTGCTTAATTTTTAAGATATAGGGTGTCAAAGTTTTACTTTTATTTTCGTTTTTTCTCGATTATTCCGCAATGAAATGGCACAACGATCTAAAATTACGTCTCAGAGAGTTTTTTAAGGAAAGGCATCCAAATTCAACAACTGTTCGCCTATAATGAATAGAGGACGCCACCTACGGCACATTGAACTCATTTAAATCATCAAAACTTTTTTCTGGATTGGTGCATTGATGTGAGTACCAAAAAAAAATCGTTTGTTCAGTATGTTTTACCTAAAAAAGGTATACTTTGTTTAAGTCCCTAGAGGTAACCGTTTTCGAGATAACGTTCATTGAAATTTCCAATGCGACTGAGTTATCGGTTTTTTGCGCAAAAGAATATTGGGCTCATACTTTTACATACAATAACGAGGTATTCTTAAGCTTTAACACCACTTATTTTAAAATTAGATATGTTTGAATGCTTTCAATCACATTTTACATTGTAGTGCCCGGGAAATTTCAATAAAGGTTAACTCGAAAACGGTTACCTCTAGCGACTTAAATTAATTATACCTTTTTTAACGTAAATCATATTGAGGAAACGATTTTTGTAATATCTACATTGATGCACCAAACCGGAAAAGTTTTGTTAATTTAAAAGAGCATGTGATAGTAAAACCGTGGCTGAATTTGGATTTCTCGTCTTAAAAAACGCAATACGTAATTTCAGATCGTTGTGCCATTTTATTGCAAAATAATTGAAGAAAAAACCATAATAAAACTAAAATTTTGACAGTTTGACAATTAAGCATTTTAAGGCTTCATCTTCCTATCTCAATGTTCATAAAAATGTGAGGTCTATCACCTATCAAGCCTTGTCGGTCGAATATCCGGACACCCTGTATATTCCTTCTGGCTATCTGCGCCACAAGTTGGATAACTAGTTTATTATACTTTTTGATCTCTTAAATGCTTTTTTTGATGTCTTCCCCTTCAAGCCGTTACTCCATATACTCGGTAAATATTTTGCGAGCCTAAAATGTATCAACTAGAGAGCGCGAGAGAGGGAGAGAGGGGGGGGGGTAGAAGGGGGGAGAGAGGGGGAGAGAGAGAGAGACAGAGGGAGAGAGAGAGAGAGAGCAGGAGAGAGAGAGAGCAGGAGAGAGAGGGAGAGAGAGGGAGAGAAAGGGAGAGAAAGGGAGAGAAAGGGAGAGAAAGGGAGAGAAAGGGAGAGAAAGGGAGAGAAAGGGAGAGAAAGGGAGAGAGAGGGAGAGAGAGGGAGAGAGAGGGAGAGAGAGGGAGAGAGAGGGAGAGAGAGGGAGAGAAAGGGAGAGAAAGGGAGAGAAAGGGAGAGAAAGGGAGAGAAAGGGAGAGAAAGGGAGAGAAAGGGAGAGAAAGCGAGAGAGAGGGAGAGAGAGGGAGAGAGATGGAGAGAGCGGGAGAGGGAGAGAGAACGGGAGAGAGCGGGAGAGACAGGGAGAGACAGGGAGAAAGCGGGAGAGAGAGGGAGAGAGAGGGAGAGAGAGGGAGAGAGCGGGAGAGAGCGGGAGAGAGCGGGAGAGAGCGGGAGAAAGCGGGAGAAAGCGGGAGAGACAGGGAGAGAGCGGAAGAGAGAGCGGAAGAGAGAGCGGAAGAGAGAGCGGAAGAGAGAGCGGAAGAGAGAGCGGAAGAGAGAGCGGAAGAGAGAGCGGAAGAGAGAGCGGAAGAGAGAGCGGGAGAGAGAGCGGGAGAGAGAGCGAGAGCGCGTAAAACAGTGTGGATGCGCGCGAGAGTGAGACGTGGGGAGTGGGAGGAGAGCGAGAGTGAGCAAGAGAGAGATAGAGCAAGAGAGATAGAGCAAGAGAGAGAGAGAGAGAGCAGGAGAAAGAGAAAGCGTGACAGATCGCTCTGTCTAACTCTCTCTCTCCCTTTCACACTTTTTCTCCCTGTAACACTCTTTTTCTCTCTCTGTCTCGCGTTCCTTTTCTATCCCTCTATCAGCCTTTCTCTCTCTCCCTCTCGCTGCTATTTCACATTCTATCTCTCCCTCTCACGCTATCTGTCACTCTATCTCTCCCTAACGTGCTCCCTCTCTCTCTCCCTCTCACATATGGCACTATAATAATTATATTTATTATACAGTTTCAGGTGGTACGAGCCAGAAGAAACTAACACCTCCAAGCGTCTTTAAAAAAAAGTAACCGGCTACATCGTCAAGAATGTCACTGACCGCTCATCTACAGCAGCTTTGAAAATCCCAAATAAATTGAATGTTCACGACATAATATATTCTATATGACTCCGAATCTGAATTATTGAATAATAAAAAAATTATTATTTTTTATTTACTTTGCCAGTTATCCTCAACAGACTTCCAGTATATCAGGATGTCCGCCATCTTTGAAATTATTTTCTACAAGTAGACCATTTGAAAGAACGTTTTTAATTGAATTGAATACATATGTGATTAAACTCATCAAGAATGAAAAAAAAAATAATTTCATCTGCTAACCACTCTGATGAGAGAACGTTCTTAAGTAGCTTTTCATGTTAACATTACTATTTTCTAGTTCTGACCATTATACAGGCTGGTCCACCTTTTAGTAGCAGGACTTTGACACTAAAAAAATCTGATTTTAAGGTGGAAATTCCATATAAACATGGTCTAACTTTAAAAAAAAATTGAGTTTTTCTCAAACATCATTGTTATTTTTTTGCAATATTTTTTTGGCAATGTTGTTCACTGCAATACTATGTTCAGTTAGCACTAGCTATAAGATAATTATCATTTCCAGTGACGTCTCGGGGGCTGTCTCACAACCAATATTAGAGAAAAAAATGTACGCCACTGACCTTAAAAAAAATAAAGATTGTTTTCCAGATTAAATAGATGAAAGCAGAACTTTTTGTGTCTTCATGTCAATTTGTATCTTACTTTGTTTCCAAAGAAAAAATTTAAATCCACTTCATAGCTTGTCCAAAAAATGTTGAAACAAGTTAGCTTTGTTCTTCTCACTGACGGGTTGAAATTCCAAGGGTATATGTCTGATCCAAATTCAAAAAGAAAGGTTCATATAAACATGTGTTCTAAACTAAAGAGTCTGGTTTACAAGATATGGAGTGTCAAAATTTGGAAAACAATGATTTTTGGACACCATGTATGTTGAAAACAACTTTCTAGGATATTATGTTTATTTGAACTTTTCTGCTTGAATTTGGATCAGTGATATGCCCTTGTAATTATGGCTCATCAATAAGAACAGAATTAAGTGTTGTAATTCTTTTTTTCGAATGGTATGCATGGGTTTTTATTTTTTCCTCAAAAACTAAGTGAGTTATGAAGTGACATCAAGAGACACAAAAATTGCACTTTCATCTGTTTAGTATGGAAAACATTTGATTTCTTTAAGGTCAGTGTGGTACATTTTTTTTGCTAATATCAATAGTGTGACTGCCATCCCAATATGCCACTTGAATGATAATTATCTGCTAGTTAGTGCTGACTTAGCATCTAATTGCAAAGAACAACACTGCAAAATTAGAAAAAAAATTGGATCAATGGTTTTAAGAAATTGATTAAGAATCCATTTTTTTAAACATTAGCATGCTGTATTTTAAAAATAAAGCTGTTGTGCAACCATGTTTATAGGAAATTTCCACCTTAAATCAGTTTATCTATCAAGTGTTAAAAGTCCTGCAACTAAAATGGACTACACTGTATGTAGGATTGCTCGGTTATTTTTTTTTAATTTAGCAGACATCCAAGAATTATTAAAAAAATTGAGTTAATAAGTCTAGGTGTTCATTAAATCTTACTGTAGGACATTCTTGTCAGCAACTCTAAGAATAAAAAAATAGAATTTATTGAAAAACCCAAAAACTATGATGTTCATTTGATAAAGAACATAATAATATAGAATTAGAGGCAAAATTAAAATATGTATAGCTACCTTGTCAAAAAATAACATCATGTTTAATCATCCAGAATATCGTCCAACCACTGTTCTAAATCATTGTTAGATGCAGCTCTTTTATCTTCAAAACTATTCTTTACTTTCTCAGTATGATTTGGTGAAAAAGAATCATCTTTTTGGATGTCAGCATTCTTAGATATGGTTAAGTCTTTCTGCTTGGATTTATTGTGATTTTTATTTCTCACTTCATGACCTCTTAACTTATCCAATATGATTTTCATATGTTCTTCAGCTGTGCTTTTCATGTACCTCTTTTCAGATTCCTGTAAATATACAGATGGAATTAATTAATCTCAATAATTTTTAAGAATGACACTAAATCAAACAGAAATATATTTTGATAGTTATCTGAATATCAATTTTTTTTCTTTCTTTACATCAACAAAAAACCACATATGCTGGTAAATAAACTGTAATGATTTCAAAAAAATACAAAATTAGTCAAAAAGATAATGATACATAAGCAACATTGTCGAACAGCTAAGCCAGGAAGAAACAGATTTTGCTTTATTGCAATCTAACTTCCTAATATAGCTGGCGATTCTGAAATCGTAAAAACAGTGTTACATTTGTATTGTTAATAAATCTAAAATGAGAGCCATCAGTATCCTAAGATAATGAAGTTTAATAAGTGACACACAGACTGCAATGCCAATATGAGAACAACCCCTCATTCACAATCCAATAACAAACCATATCAGTAAACTGTAAAAAGTGACAAAGTCAAAAAAACTAATTCCTTGCAAAAGTTTATTGAAAGTAACTATTTCAGTAATAAATCACTCAATATGTTTTTTACAAATCAAAGATCTCATAAATTTTCACTGCAGGTTATATTATTATAGACATCAGGTTCAGTGACCTTTTCCAATAACTTTGAGAAAATAGACTATATTTCTGACTAGGTCACACTTGTTCACAGTTCCATAAGCATTAATTATCTTATTCCTATCTACAGCTTTGATAGTAAAGATGGTTACTTTTGTGTGATATGTCTTACTTCGTACAAATGATCAAGTCAAGTTGATCATCTTTATCTGCTACTTTATTAGTTCTATGGACTTGAACAAAAAGAACTGTCAACTGGCAAAATATTTGAGTATTATTTTTAATTAATTATTTGTAGTTGCTTGGTACCAAAAACATTGATTTTTGACTTGGTCACTTTTTGCAGTATAGTGATGAGTCAATGGGTCACATTATTCACGAACACTGGTTCTCATTTTAGATGTGTGTTCTTCAAGATTGCTGAATCACTAACTTAGGAGCTTAGTTGCCAAAAACGTTTTCTAACACAGTTGTTGGACAATGTCACATATTCAAAACACATTTTTTTAATGTTTTTTCAAACTTTGTACTTTGACAGCCAAATGTTATAGGATTTTCGAAATATTGTCCTGCCACTGCACTGACATTCAACATCATCATCAATCAACATTATGTTCATCTTTCATTTGAGTGCAAAACTCGGTACTGTTTTTGACTTAACAATTTATTTGCACTTAAATTGTATTGAGTGCAAATTATCACCACAGATGTATTATAATATATAAATCTAATAGCATTTTCAACTTACTGCACCAATTTTAACCTTCAGTGCACAATGAAAACTTGTTTGGTGCCCTGAGGTGCAATGAATCTGAACTGATAAGTAGAACATACATCAAATTTCAAATGCAGTTGAAGTAACTGTTCTGTCAGCCAACTGATTCTAAGAGTTTGACGTTATTATGCATCCTGGGAGCTTAATTTCATTCTGTGGTCATTTTAGAATTTGAATAGTTTGAATCCACCTTGTTTGATTAATTTTTAATTTATTAACATAAAATCCACTAAAAATGAGATCATATTATGATTTCTGTATCAAGAAATACTTATATCTTGTTACACCTCTTCTTCTATTACTTTATGAAAAACATCTTCAACAAACAATTGTATTTTTGGGAAACATGCAGGTGTTGTTTGTAGTATAATTAGATATATGGTTCAATTTTCTCATCATCCAAAGATGACAATGTTAAACATCACTTCCCATACCTTCTGTAACCTATCATCCATGCTGTTATGTATACCATCAGACACCCAGTTCTGGACATTATTTTCTTTGACAAATATAATAGGTTTTAATTTATGGGTGATTCTACATTAAGAGGTTCTTTGAGCGGCCACAACAAAAACACATACTACATTCTAGAATTTATTAAAAGTAAAGCTAGTAGGTCTCAGTATTCAGCATCTGCTTTAGTGCTAGTGAATTTCATCACTGTATTTTCCATAGTTTTGCCTTAATCACACTTTAACCTTTGAAAAAGTCCCTCCCCTGGTATGTCTTTGACTGTATCGGCATTCAATCAGTAACTTTAAATACACTTAAATACAGTTAAATAGTTCGATGTGAGTTATTATATGAACTAGTATAAATTTTAATCACTACCCAAATAATACAATTAATGAAGATATCCTTAACCATGAGATATATTTTGGCAAACTTTGTCCCTTATATTTCGCGTCTCCTCCCCTGGCATTTTGCAATCTTTGATATATCTAGTTTATTTTTATTTATATTTGGGTCTGAATGGTATGCCTGTGACATGAAGTTTGTAGGAGGCATGGCGCGAGTCAACCATGCGGTCTAGCTAGCGGCCATTTTCATCAAGAAGCTTGTTGGTGGCGAGTGTTTCCAGTGAATGCTGTCTTTCCACTGGTGAGTATTAATTCATGAAAATTGATGTTAACGATTCATTAGTTTCCTGGACTAGTTGTAACTTGTGTGTAGATTGATGAGATTACCTTTGTGTCTCTTGAGTGCTAAATAGTTTTATTGTTATATCTATTTTCTGGCGAAAAATGCCCTCCCCTGTTATATCTCCCCTGCCTCCTAAGATGCCAGAGTAGAGAGAACATGTCCAGGGGAGACACTAATATGCCAAATGGGAATACTGCCATGATTTGTACAAGCAGTATTGCAATGTAATACTGATTTGTTTAATGTCATGCCGGTTTGGCGATATCTGACATATGGATTTCTTTACAGTACAATGGCTAACCGGAAAAAATGACTCGTGAGGAACGCCTTGCAAAAGAACGTCAGGCAGAAAGATTACGACAGCAGTGCATAAAAAAATGATCTAGCAAAATATGAAGAACAATAAGATAAAGAAAAGAAAAAGTACAGAAAGAAAAAAGAGAAAGGTAATATCAAGACTGTGGCCGAATGACTGAATGAACTATTAGTTCTTGGGCTGTTCGACCGGCGTCAGCACGTTCCGCCGCCTTGCGGCCGAGAGTCTCTCGGAACACGCCGAACAGGTGACATCAGCTTCTGAGGATGCCGACCACTCGTGTTGGCGAAACGTCAAGGCGCGAAGCGCGTCGACGCCAAGGCGGCGGAGCGTGTCGAGGCCAGTCGAATAGCCCAAGAACCAATAGTTCATCGGATCATGGCCGCGAAAGTCTTACACAATACAGACTGAATGACTCCCCGTGAAAAAAGAAAAGCCAAAAAGTTATGGCGAGAAAAGCAACGAAGAAGTCAACTCGTACTAGGAAAGCAAGAAATTCTGACAATCAAAAAACAAGCAGCACAAATAATTAACTGAAATCTGAGGTGCAATGGTACAAAAAAACTTCAAAGATCAACAAAACAAGCTGAAGTGAACACCAAATAGCAAAATAGTCAAATTGGGAGATGCACCAAGTGCGAAAGAAATCATAAAGAGAAAACTGTTGTTTGGTGAAGTTAATTCGCAACAACTAAAAGCAAACTTTTCAGATCTATCAACAGAGCTCGGAGAGGAGACTGTTTAAAAGTGTAATCAGTGGAAAATTAGTGGATCAATACAGAGTTTTTTAAAGAGAAAAGGAACTAAAAGCTCTAAAGAAACAAAAAGCAAAATTAAGACTGGTAGACAAGAACAAAATGCCATGAAGATGCAGGACAATCCTCAACATTTGGGAAAACATCATACTGCAATGGCAGTTTTGTGCTATAGTCAAATTATTACACAGGGTACTGAATACCATTACATAGCAATGTGTACTGGTGTGGAAGAAGATAATGAGGTAGTCTTTTGTAAAATCTGCGACAATACTGCAAAAAATTCCAGAGAACTGATGATTGAGACATTTCGTTTATTACTCACGACCAGATTTTAGAAAAACTATGGAAGGACAGCAGGTTTTTTTTTCTTCCACTGAAAGTGTTGACATTTAGAGCAGCTATGAAGAATTACATTTTTATTTATATGCTGGTTTCTGATTTCAATAGCCAAAGGTCAGAATATTGAATTTTTTGTTTTGTAACAAACTTTATGCAATTTTTATGTATATGATGCCAGGTTATGGTACACAAAAAATATAATAATTATATGTATTTTCATTTGTTTCAAGAGTTCTGATTTATGTTGACTGGCTGTATTTAACAGCAAAACGTTGTTTAAGAAAGTTAAGTCTCGTTTATTAAATAGTTAAGGGCGTTTCTAAGTAAAGTTTATTTTGTAAAAGCATGTTTTTCTTATATACACTACCGTCAAAATCCTTTCCCTGTTCAAATTTTATCCTACCCTGCCCTGCTGTATCTCCCCTGCATAGAATATCTCCCCTGGTACACCTTAAAACAACAAAAAATGAGAAAAATAACTGGCCACGTTACAGAAATGCTCAGAGTAGCTGTTTTGATAAAACATCCTATTCAACATTCAACATTCAATCAAACAAAAACATGCTTCACAAAAAAAAGATTTTTCACTAACGATAATATTGCTATATTTTCAGAATATCTGCAACAAGAGCTTTGGTTTGGAACAGAAAGGGCATCTGGGGCAGATAATAAGTACAATGAATTTTACCATACATTTCAATATCATTTTGACAGAGCCTTTCCTATTTGTACTTCACACACAAAAAACTTCAAAAAATCATGGGTAAGTAAGGAATTAAAAGAGTATTCTGGATATGTGAGAGACGTGTACATATGGTATAGAATAACTAACTCTCCACTAGTCTACGAACAATACAAAAATGAAAGGAAAGAATATAGGAAATTTTTAAATAATTACAAAAGATCAGTGAACGATAACAAAATCATAAATTCAAATAACAAAATAAAAAGTGCATGGACTCTTATAAACCAAAATAGTAACAAATTAAAATCATCACAAACCATTTCATTAAAACTAAATGGTAATACAACTGAAGATCCACAAAAGGTGACAGAGGCCTTCAGACAACAATTCAATATAGCTCAAGAAAATATAACAAATGTTAATACAATTTTGTCAAGAAAGTCTTGTCAGGCCAGCATTTTTCTAGAACCTACTACAAAACAGGAAATCTACAACATAATTATGTCTCTACCAAATAAATTTTCTTCTGGATTAGATGAAATCCCAACATATATATTGAAAAAAGTAGCTAACCACATACGTGGACCTATAAGTCAAATTGTAAATACCTCATTTGAAACAGGAGTTTTTCCAAACACTTTAAAAAAGGCAAAAATAATCCCAATCTTCAAAAATAAAGGAAATCCTCAAATTACTGATAATTATCGACCAGTATCACTGCTACCGTCAGTGTCAAAGGTCTTTGAGAGGGCTATATACAGTAGGCTTATGAGTTTTATTGAAAAACATACATTATTTGTTGATCACCAGTATGGTTTCAGACCAAAGAAAAATACAGAGTCTGCTACATACAAAACCATACAGTTTATAGTTGACCAAGTAGACAAAAATCAACATGTAGCTGGGCTTTACTTTGACCTGTCAAAGGCTTTTGACACCATTGACCACAAAATTTTATTACAGCAGTTGCAACAATATGGCATAAGGGGCATATGCCTAGAATTAATAGAATCCTACCTGTCTGAAAGAACACAGACAGTTTTAATTGAGAAGGAGGGAATAAAATATTATTCACAAGAGGTAGAAATATCTCAAGGGGTTCCACAAGGGTCAATATTAGGGCCTGTTCTATTTTTGTTCTATGTGGATTGCCTCAATGAGAGTCTTACAACAGATATTCTCTGCCAATTTGCAGATGATAACTCGGTTATTGTATCAGCACCTACTATTGATCTATTGTCTATGAAGAGTATATTAGTTGGCGAGCAAATGAAAAAATGGTGTGAAGAAAGGCACTTACAATTGAACACAGAGAAAACAGGTCTCTTAACATTTAAAAAAAGATGTCAGAAAGACAATTTGCTACTTGTCAAATTAAATCATAAATCTTTACCTGAAATCTCAAATATTAAATTTCTTGGTATTACACTTGATAACCTACTGAATTGGGATATTCATATAAATATTCTAGCTGCTAGATTGAGCAGCATGTGTGGTCTGATTCACAGGTTAAAGGATCAGGTTAGCATTGAAACAATAAAAATATTTTACTATTCAAATGTGCAATCCATTATCAGTTACAGAATACTCTTTTGGGGCTCTGGCAAAAATGCTGAAACTATATTCAAAGCACAAAAACGAATACTACGCTGTATCTTAGGTCTGCACCCACGTGAGTCGTGTAGACTGTATTATAAAAAACTAAATATCTTAACTGTTCCATCATTATATTTCATGGCACTAGACCAATTTGTAAAAAAAAACCCACAGTTATTTAAAACAAATTCTGAAGGATATTCATTAGACATGAAGACAATAACCAGGAATAGAGGGCAATTAGGCATCCCATCACACAATTCCTCTTTTTTTCAAAAGGGTCCACAATATAGAGCTATACAGGCCTTCAATATGCTCCCAAGAAATATACAGCACATCAGGAATTTACACTCCTTTAAACAAGCGGCCAGGGATTTCCTTGTGCAAACAAATTTTTACAATTTTAATTTTAATGTATAATTTCACGATGTGAATGTAATGTATAATGTCTGTTTTTTTAACATTGTTTTACCATATTTTTGTATTAGCAATATTTTATCCAAAAATAGTGATCTGTAAAAAAACCATATACATTTAGTGAACAGTTTGTATACACGTTTTTGACGTTGCTATAACACTGATTGTGAGACTGACGGCAATAAAAGATATTATTATTATTATTATTGTGTTTTTTCAAGCTTCTCTCGCATGACTGCGGTGACGACAAATGTTGACGGGCTACGCCAAGTCAACACCTGAACTATTACTGATCTGAATTTAGGAAAGATCGTACTATATTACAGGTCTTAAGGATTACAGACTTTTGGAATATTTTATGTAAACTTTCGTCCAGGCCTAACTGCTGTAGGTGTTGTGTAAATGTGTTCGGTGTGAGGCCTGAGACTGACATAATGAAGGGGACAATAATAACTTTATCTTGTTTCCAAATTCGCTTCACTTCTATGGCAAGGTCAGTGTATTTAGATATTTTCCCAGCGTAGGTGTTTTGAACATTCACATCATTGGGAATAGCAATATCTATTAAGTAGGTAACTTTGTCTGCCTTTATCTGAAATACTATATCTGGTCTGTTTGCATTGATGGTTTTATCTGTGTGTATTTCAACATCCCAGTATAGTTTGTAGTGATCGTTTTCGAGTACTGATGTTGGTGTATACTTGTAATATGGATCGGAGTTTTCGATTAGTTTGTTTTTTGTGGCTAATGCTTGATGTATGATTTTGGCTGCTGAGTTATGTCTAGCCGTGTAGTCAGTTCCAGCGAGAGTTTTGCATGCGCTTGTTATGTGGTCTATTGTTTCCTTTTGTTGTTGACATTTTCTGCAGTTATCGTTTGTTATGGATGGATCTTTAATTACGTATTTCTTGTAGTTTCTCGTCGCAATAACTTGGTCCTGGATAGCAAGCATAAACCCCTCAGTTTCTGGAAAGAGCTGGCCATCCTGCAGCCAGGTGTATGACTGTTTTTCATTTATGTGGTCTTGCGTAATACGGTATCTATGTTTGCCATGGAGTGGTTTCTGCGTCCAGGTGCTTATTTTTTCTTGTTGTGATTGTGTGGGATTGTGTGTGTCTGCGCCGTGGTCTGGACATGATAGGTTGAGTGGTGTATAGTTTTTGTCTGCTTTTACTATTGATTGATGTAAATTTGTTTGTTTGTTTTGGAAGAAATGTCTGAGTGTCTTTATCTGTCTTGTGCGAAGCGACTGTATATCTGTAATCCCTCTGCCTCCTTGTTTCCTGTCTATGGTGAGCCTTTCTTTGCATGCGTTTGGATGTGACATTCGGTGTTTTGTGAGTTCCGTCCGTATGAGGATGTGGATGTTTTATTATTATTATTATTATTATTATGAGATCAAATGAAGAAAAAATATGCTGTGCCGCCTGACCCTTATGATCAGTGACCTCTTAATGTAGAATCACCCTTATGGTTATCAAAAATGCACTGAAATCACCATGAGCTCAGTCTTTGGTGTTAATTTGCACTTAATGCAATGTCAATTCAAATAAACAGATAAGTCAAAAACAAAAAACTAAACAAATTTCACACTCAATTGTAAGACAAATATAATGTTAACACTCAGTGCAGATTGGTGCAGTGACAGGGCAATAAATAAAAAATGCTAATGATCCGTCTTACTTTTAGTGGGAACTGTAGTAAACTCATTTGCTTCAAGTACATGTTTTTTTTATTGAACAGAAAGATAACCATAGGATTAGTTTCAGAAATTATCAAAATATTAATCTTTTCATTCAATGATCAATGATTTGAGAAACAAATAATAGGTTTTCAATTTTTTTTTATATACTTACAGAAAAATAACTATCATCCATTTGGATTCGTTCATAAAATGGAACAGTTAATATGCTATTATGAATTGCTTGGACATCAATAGAAAATATATCTCCAGAAGCTTTTGCTTCTGCTTCTTCTGCAATAAGTTTGTCACTTTTGAACTGGAAATGATGTCCTTTACTGATCGGCGTCTTTGAAAGAATTCCAAAATCTGTGCTACTACTTAATTGGAAGGTATGGGAATCTTGTTTCTCTTCCACATATCTATCTTCATTTGACTCCAAAACAGGTCTTGTAGGTAATGGTACATGCTTTGGATTTTTAACAGTGTTTCCTTTGTACTTAAGTTTATCTTGTATATGTTTTCGACCTCTAAAATTATGACTGAGTTGTAGTTATTTTTCTAGTGATCGTAATTACAACTTGTTGCTGTTTATTGTGACAATTGCAATGAAATTGCCAATTGGTCAAAAATTGGTGGGCTTACCAGCTCCCACAACATATACCATATAGTGAACCCATTCAGTGTTCACACTAGACTCAAATTTAGGCTAGACTTCATTTTAGCAGACACCGAAATGGGGGTTGAGAGTAGTAACAATTGATGTCCTGAGTCAAATGAGACCATGCCCAGACCCAAGAAGTGCTGAGATCAAAATGGGTTAAATGGGGTTTAAAAAATTGTTAATTGACTTGGTTTGATGCCTTGATGAAACCATTCCCAAGCTGAGAAAACAGCCCGATGAAAATCTACTCCTCTTTGAAATTTCAAACTAACCTAAAAACGACTTTGAAATTTCCATATTTTTTCAAAAAAAATATGGTCGTTTTGGAAATACTTGACGAGTAGAGTAGGTACGATACCAGAAGCAATACCAAGAAATGGGAAACAAAAAAATTATGATACTTTGAATTATTCTTAAAGTTGCTAGAAATTGGGCAAGTTTAAATTTAATCATGTTTGTTAATGTTCTGTTTCTTCGGCCTGGGCGTGGTCTCATTCGATTCAGGACGTCAAACAGAGTCGTTTGAAACCACTCTCGACCCCCATTTTGGGTTTCCGCTAAAACGTTGCCACAAATTTAAAATGGCCGTGAGGAGAACAGAGATGCATAGCAGCCCTATATGAGGCATTATTAGGTAACTCTCATTCTGTCCGCAGACCGACAGCCTGCATATAGCTTTAAACCCAGCCTATGCCCAGCGCAGTCTTTATAATTCTATCTATCTCTATTTCCATATAATCAATTTACGCCTTTACGCGTGGGCTAGCAATGCTAGCACAGTAGCACTGGCCCGGGAGTAAAATGTGTTCATTATAATATGCGGACGGTTTTAATTTACCTGCTTTTATCTTTCTCCATATCAGCCAAGTATTTCTAGAATAACCAAAACCTTTTTATAAATTCTTTAAATTTCAATAGACATCCACACAGGCACACACCCTCTAGCACTTCACGTCCACATTGCGTCTTGCGAATTGCGTTGCGGTTGCACCCACAAAACATAAAACATGTTGCACCATCCGCCAACGGCGCCAACCGGCATCCACCACAAAACAGGTGCAATCACAAAACAGGTACGGTTAGATGGTGCATCCACCACAAAATGCATCCACCACGAAGCACGAAACGAAATGATGTCAATCATGTCAATGACGGCCACAACCCCACAAGCCACAAAAAATACGAGAGCTGTTCCAAATTACGGTTCTATCACCGTCCTAGAACTGTTTTCATCGTGCCCCGCCCGTTTTACAGTTCTAAAAACGGTGATTGGTTGGTTCGCCAGCGTACCAACCAATCATCGATTCTAGAATCACAAAATTGGGGGGGTGTGATGAAAACAGTTCTAGGACGGTGATAGGATCGTAATTTGGAACAGCCCTATGAAAAAATGTCGGCACTGGCGCCACCACCGCGCCACTCGGCCACTTCACAAACGATAAAACACATAACACAAAACCAAAGTGAACGCCGGGCCACAGAACGAACATCATTCATCAGACGCCACATGGCCGACCATGGGCGCCATGATCGGCGAGTCGCGGCGCGTGACAAGCCACCACAAAACAGGAAACAACACAGAACCGAGGTTGGTCAGAGAGGCGCATCACCCATAAAGAGGTAAACACTTCGCAGGGCGAAATAGCAAAAGTGCCACAGACCATAAAAAGTCATCGGTTTTAAAAATATTAACGATATTTTAACGAAAATGACGAGAAAAATTGAACTTTAATAAGCTCAAATTTCTAATAAACTGCCCAGTAGAAACGAATGTCAATATTTTTTGTGTTTGTTTTTTACTCATTTTAAAAAAGTCGGTACGCGTAAACCGCCCTTAGATTCCGGATGACGATTTTTTGGTAAGTGTACTAAAATGCTACCGCATTTTTATTCGGTTAGAGCCATGCCCAACTAACAATTCTCAGTTCTTTTATAGTTGTAAGAATATTTACACAGCATTTCTTTCACAGCACCGTTTGCTGCAAGAACGTTTGCAAAATGTTCTCACAACAGTTATACAGGCAAAATGGGCACAACATATAGAGCAGTTCAATCATTTAAGATGTTCTATAAAGATTGCCTACAACTCTTAAGCAACAGTTGTATAAGCGTTCTTACAGCTGCTAAAGAGTCCTTACATCACTACTACATGACAGCTCCCTAGCACTATAGTGCTTGGCTACATCAATAATGCGTCAACAAAACCTGATTTTTACAATATCTACCCGATTGTTTTGTTGTATGAATCAACTTTAATGTAATTAAATGATTCTCTAAATATTGCATAAATGAAGTAGAAATATTTTATACAGTCAAATTATTCTAGCTTCTAATAGCATGTCATATCTTATGATTACATCTTGTTTGTGGATATATTGGCAATTAATAATATTGAGTAGTATCCTTAACACCGACAGCATGAATCCAGAGGGCTTGATTTAGTTGCACACGAAATTTTACTGTGCATTTAGCATAAAATAGTGACGAATTTTTCACGCGCTCGGTATTTGATGGATTTTTCTACACTGTTCTATATTAAATTTCAATTTTAAACTACAACATTATGTCTTTGTTACATTGGAATCATCACAATTACTACATTTGAGCGCATTTATATAAAAATATATAGTTTACGATTATTGAAACAAAATTATATAACCTCCACAGCATTATTGATTGAATAATTGACCAATACGGTCGCTGGTTATGGTATTCATGAGTGCCAAAATATCATCCATATTGATTGTCGTCTTATAGGGTAGAATGATGTAATCGGCAGTTATTATACAGCAATTTGGCGTAGCTCCGAATTCACAACTGTCAGTCGGCTGCCATGTACTAGGCTAGATCCATCACCGACGAGTCGAGCCGTATGTCACTGAGTTGCGATTTGACCGCGTTCGCAGTAGTTATAGAGTAGATATACAACATTTACTCCTTTAACTTACTTAAGTAATGCTGTTATAAAGCAACACTGTTTTTATCGATGTCTTACACTACTAACCTGTTGGGATATGTGGTTGGAGTGCCTTTATGAAATATAGCTTATATATAGAAAACATTGTTCAATAGGTTCCAAATCTTCAAACCAATTATTTGCTCGCGCTGTGTATTATTTGGAGTTATTGTTTTCTTGCCAGTGGCTGTGACCTCGACTGGAATTTCTACTAACAGGTTTGGGCGTATTATTTCCTGAATTATGTTTTTATATGGAATCCGGCATTTCTTTCAACTTTTTTTCACTTCGTAAAATCAGCCATTGTAACTATTAATTCACAAAAGCATATAACCTAAAATACTCATCAGAACTTAAAACGCTATAAAGCTGTTTCTAGATACCTGCATTAAACAACAAAAATATACCAGGCTAAGATTTTCTGCTCGGTAATCGCTCCAATATAGCTGCCAAAAACAGCTTTTAACAGCTATAAACCACAGTTGTTTAAAAGCTACTGCTGAGAGCAATGTGCTGATTAGGAAACACATTTCGCATGTTAAAGCAATAAGATAAAGGTTTGTTGTATAATTACTACAGAAGGAGCCGAACAGCTCAGAACGTCAATCTTACAGAGCTCTTACGTAGCTATTTTATTCAGGCAGGTGGTCTGTTGCATATAAATGCTTTAATAAGCTTTTATACAATACTTCCAAATTTATCGCATAAGATGTTGTACAAAGTTGCTACAAGAACGTTCTAAACACTTCGTTAAAGAGCAAATATGCTGCTGGGAGCAAAATGGCATTTTGGACAGCATTTAACCAGCAAATTAATGTTTAGGAAACAACAGTACAACAGCTTCACAACTGAACAGTCCTTTTAGTCGCGGCTTATAGTGCGTCTTTGCTAGTTGGGTGATACTACGACACTGACAGATATGATCAAATTTCGAACCGGTCTGCGCATGACGTCACCGTGTGACAAAAGTGTACAAGCACATGGCGCCAAAGCATTGATTTTTGAAAGTTTTATTTCGTTTCCTGTTCTATCTGTCTTAGATATTTAATATTCATACAAAATGAAAATAGCTCATGCACAGTATAATATAAACGATACATATTGATCTGTATCAGAATAAAAAATTGGTGAAATAGTTATACAGAGAATTGATATTAATCGACGCCTGACCCGTTTGCAGTAGTGCCGAGCGTTCTGAATTTCAGATACAAAAATTTGAATGTATGTACTCAAAAAAAAAAATTACATTCTGGAAAAAGAACAGAGCCAGAGCGGTCTGGACGTATTTTTCTGAAATCTCATATAAGAGGTTGATTGGAGTGCCTAGTGAAACCATCTTTTTGTGGGAAAATTTCTCGGGTAGGGAGTGGAATTTTTATATACTCCATTCAGGAGCCTTTGATTACCATTCTTATTTTTTATATATAGCTTATGATGTTGCGTCACCAGCTCTTCAAGCCAATTTGCATATGTATTTACTGTATAATTCTCTTAATAAAAGGTAGACAAGAAATAAATAACATGATTTTGTCATTAGAGGTTTTTAAAAATCATGAACAAGCATAATGGCATTATGTTTATGGCAAATGAATATTGACTTTTTTCTGCTAACGATTAGTGGAAAAATACATTACCAAATTTTCTTATTTTTTATTTATTCAAATATATGTCACAACCGCGTATACGTTAAACATAAAATAAAAACATATCACAATACAACAATACAATATCTTTCTGGGCATTGTATTTAGCTAGTACAGGTGAATTCTCGTATACTAAAGATTCCTAGTAATAACAGGTTTTTCCTCAATTTTTTTTCAAAATGTTTTCACACGATGTATCTGTTTAATAATATGTTTGAATTAAAAAGTTTGATCCACTTGTAGTGATGGTTTCTGACGGCCTGGGTATAGGGCACATTATTTGTTGCGCTCTTGTGCAAGGGCGCCCATAGGGGGGGGCAAGGGGGGGCATTTGCCCCCCCCTACAATTTCAGATTTTATTTTTTAAAGAAATAATGTCAACTTTCATAATATGTCGAATGTCTTATATCAAGCCGAGTGTGACTTTTTTTTGCCGGCGATTAAACAAAACAAACCTATTTGTAACGACTTTTTTTTATTAGCTGTTGTATTAAATTATACCTCCCTTGTTATACACACGCAGAAATAAGTTTTGAGGAACGGTATTTTTGTGACGCGACAAGCGACAACGTAGCGATATTCACGGCGGCTAGTAGAGAATTCTAATCTGATCTGCCTGGCAACACTGGACTGTTCGCGCCGACCGGAGATCGCACTCTTGCCCTATCCAACAGTTTTACGGTTACCGATGAATAGGGAGCTTATAGGAGCTTATCATCCACACCCGTGCCGCCCAAATTGACTCTGGGAAGAATTAGATAGTTGCAGGAAATTGACAGCTAGTTCTTTATTCCTGAAACGTTTTTTTACGTTACGCCGCTAATAATATATTTTATAAGAAAATATAAAGGTGAGAATTATTATTTAAGAAATTTATAACTACCAGTGGCTTGCCTTCATTGCTTGTTTCTTATTTACTTTCAGCTGAAATATTTTTAAAAATGGATATTAGAAAATTTTTAAAAAGAAAGACTGACAATGATATCGAAAAAGTTCAGACCAACGAAGTTCCTCCATTAACAAAGAAAATCAACACCGACAATGAAGGCGGTTGCTGTAGTAGCAGTGGTGATGCACATGAAACTTCGTTAGAGCCACCAACAGAGGTTTCTAAATTTTTAAAAGTTGCCGAGAGTATCAGTACTAGCGTTAATTTTGATTTTGGTAGCCTTTTAAATTCCGATATTATGCGCACTTTATCCGATACAGAAAAATTTAAACTTTTGATAAATCGACCTAATCCGGAAGGAACTTATGACTACAAAAAGGATGCCTCAGATTCTACAAATAAAAGACATTTTCGGGTCGAATGGCTTAAAGAATACTCTTGGTTAGTGTATTCTAAAAAGCTTAGAGGTGCACTTTGTTTGCACTGCGTTTTGTTTAGGCCTAAGGTACAAAGGGGTGTTCAAGGAGCTTTTATTTGTAGAGAATTCAAAAAATATAAAGACTTCCATAATTCGGCCAAATCACATGAACAATCTTTGTGGCATAAAGAAAGTACAATGAAATCAAAGTGTTTTGCAGATGTAATGTCTAATAAAAATTTGAGTGTTGAATTGCAGCTCGATCAGGCTAACCATGACTTGGTTTTAAGCAACAGATCCAAACTTATACCAATAGTGTCGACTATAGTTTTTTGTGGAACTCATGATTTGTCGCTTCGTGGTAAAAAATCTAATGAGGGCAACTTTCAGGATCTTCTGCAATTTAGAGTGGAAGCAGGTGACAAAATTTTACAAGAACATTTATCTTCCTGTTCTGGAAAAACAAAATATACTTCCCATCGTACACAAAACACTCTAATTAATATTTGTGGGTCTTTAATTCAAAATGAAATTGTTAATTCAATTAATTCCGACCAAACGGTTGCATTTTCTTTACTAGCTGATGAAACCGCTGACATCTCTGGCATCGAACAACTGTCAATTGGAGTTCGTTTTGTATCCACTGGAGTTGGAGACGACAAAAAACTATCTATTCGAGAGGAGTTTTTAGGCTTTACTAAACTAAAAAGAATGGACGCGAAGACATTATCTGACGAAATTATTTCTTTTTGTAACAACTTAAAATTAGATATGACAAAGTTGTATGGACTAGGATTTGATGGTTGCTCGGCAATGGCAGGCCATGAAAGTGGTGTACAAAAGCGTATTAGGGATGCTTATCCTAAAGCTCTTTATTTTCATTGCGCTTCTCATAGATTGAATTTAACCGTTAACGACCTAAACGAAGTTCCAGAAATTAGAAATACAATAGGGACCATAAAAGAAGTTCTCAAGTTTTTTCGTGAAAGTACTTTAAGGCGTGATCTGGTTCCTAATTTACCTCTACTATCTGAGACGCGTTGGACGGAAAAATATAAAAGTATACGACTTTTTTCAAAAAATTTTAAAGAAATCAAGACTGCATTAGATTCACTGACAACTGATCCAAATTTTAATAGCGTAACTAGAGTAAAAGCGCAGCAACTTTCAAGCGCTACATCCGGGTCGTGTTTTTTAGTATGCCTTTATATTATAGAAAAATATTCAGCTCTATTAGAGCCAGTAACAAATATCTTACAGTCAAAATCGATTGACATGTATAGTGTCAAAAAACATATCAAAACTTTGATTACTTTGTTTAACGAACATCGCCAATCTGACGAAATATTTTTACAGATTTTTGGTAAAGCAGAAAAAATTGCTAATGATCTGGACATTGAAATAAAAATGCCTAGAATAACAAAACACCAAATCAACCGTTCGAATGTTGCCACCAGCTCTATAAGGGAATATTATAAAATTTCAATTTACCTAAGATATATCGATTCATTAATATCATCACTTAACACCAGATTTTCAGATGATAATAACCCAGCATATTTCTTATATAATCTACATCCATACAATATAAACAAAATTTCCAATGATGACTACCAAAAATCCATATCAGAAATAGAAAAACACTACGACTTAGACAATTTTATACCACAAGCCGAATCATGGTGGTTTTTCTGGAGGACCAACAAAGAACATAACGTAAATGAAAACACTGATATGATAGAACTACTTGAACATTGTCAGTTCTATCCGGCTGTCAAGAAGGCAATACAGATATCTGTTTGCTTACCACCAACCACATGCACAATCGAAAGATCGTTTAGCACCCTTCGAAGGGTAAAAACCTGGGTTCGCTCAACAATCGGTGAAGATCGCTTGAATGGCCTTTGTTTACTAAGTGTACATAGAGATCGGGTAAAAGAAAACAATCAGATATTTTTAGAAAATGTTGTTGACGAGTTTGGACGAGACTCTCGGAATTTACAATTTGTTTTTTCTCGTGAATAGGTGTTTTAAGATACGTTATACTTTTTTTGGTGTTTTATATATTTTATTTCCATTCACTTATTTTAATTAAAAAGTTTGTAGCACTGTGACACATGTCTATACCTACATAACTAGATGATTTATGTAATGTTTTTATAAAAATACGTAAATTCACTTATTTTTCTATTTTATACTGTTTAGATTATAATCTGCATTTTTTGTTGTTTCAAACGTTTTAGTTAGCCTATAGATTTATTTGAAAAAGTTTAGGGCTTCTTTATTTTTTGTTTTGCAATTAGTAAATTCTTACCCTTAATAATTTGTATGTGAAAATAAAAATTGTTCGTATTTTTGTGACTTTGTTATTTACCTTAACAATTTTTTTGCCCCCCCCTAAAAGATTTTCTATGGGCGCCCTTGCTCTTGTGTTGTAGTTAGGTATTGATTCTGTATATATGAGTCTATGGGGAAATATATTTTGGACAGACAATAAGAACTGAAAAAGGGGTGAATAAGAGCATATAGAACTAGCCGTTCTCTATGTGAACCGAAAATGAAATATCAAAATACGTTCTGCAACCTGTAAATCTCCAACCATCTTTTAGCGCATTTTTATTTTATGTAGCACTTTTTTTATTCCAAATAGGAAAGGCGCTAGGAAAGCTGGATGCACCGTCGCAGGACCCTGTGTACCTATTACTTTATACTATTTTACAATGTTAGTGAATTTCAGTTTTCTAATATTCGAGGTCTATCTAATTCCTCTATCAAGAATTCGTATTCTGAAGTACATTTTGCATCTAGAAAACAAGCTCATCTTTGCTTCATCAGTCACATATACATTCTCTGATAATTTGTTTAAATTCGCAAGATAGTTTTTTTTCAATTTTCAAAGCGTTTCCATTATAGTTGGAAAATATATGGCCGAGCTCATTACATTTTGCCAAGAACTCATCTGTATGTTTTTGTAGTCCACCTTCTGTTAAATGGTTGACCCAACTGAGATGAGTATCTGTGCAGTCTGGGATATAACCCAGATTCTCCTTATTTTTCAACTTAAATGCAGTGAAACATGCCAAATTTTCCAAACCATCCCAAGTAGCGGTAGTGCGACGAATAGTTTTTACTTTTTTATTATTACATCCCACAACCACACAATAAACCATTGTTCAAATATGTGTTAAACTCCAGAATCGCAAATAATTAATGTTTTATCAAACTTTACTACGGTAAACGAGTAAACTCAAGAAAATAAACTGAAAATGTTAGGCTATAACCTGTAACTAAACGAGTAAACAAACCCCGTTTGTCACACGCTGACGTCACAGGTGGAAGCGAGGCGGAAGACATCATGCGCATGAGCATACCTTCTAAAGTCGTAGTATCATGGGTTAGAGCCAAACGCCAAACTACACGAGTGGACTTTCCGTGGCGACGCGGCGTATTTTGTCCTCTAAGGATAATTGGCCAAAGTTCATCTTAAGCAATGTGTTCACCCGATTATCCATTTTAAGTAATAGGTTGGTAGGTTAGAATCGCCCATATAAACAACGTGTAGCGACTCGAACAAGAGAAGCTGATAGAGGAGCGTCAACAGAAGCGGCTCCTGTTCATATATCACCTCCAACTCTTTGGTTTTCATTGGTCATTTTCAAAGTCGATTGATGTGTGAGTGACAATTAGGAGCGCTAATAGCGCGCGGTTGACCAATAGGAGTGCTCTCGGTCTGCTATCCTTGCCATGGAAATGCCTTCAGTCAATCACGCGACGAGATCCTGATTATAGTCGGAGCTTAGTGTGCGTCAAGTACCAGTTTTTATAGTTTGAGCACTGAGTGCTACCTACAGATTAGGCAACAGATTGCAGCTAGAAATAGGTAGTTGCACTGCATACAGTCCTACTAAAAACTCTTTTTTTCTCTTTTGCTCAGGTGGCCTCGCCCGTGTGGGGGCGTGTTAGAATATCTCCCATCGTATATCCTGCGTGTCGTAAAAGGCGACTAAAAGGATCACCGAACTACTATCGGTATAAGCAGTAACTTCTCAACCAACAGCTTCGGGTTGAGAAGAGTCAGGACACCTTCTGGTCCTTGGGGTGAGAAATTGCCCCTAAAGGCGGATGAACCAGTAGATACCATCTGCTTATTTGCCCATACCACTACTCGCAAGTGAAATCCGGATAAGGGATATTTGCATTGAACATTTGTACTTAGCTTGGCACTTGCCAGTACCATCTCTAGTATGGTTTAACTATTGTGAATTGAATCACCTAAAAAAGTGCTCGCCGGCAAACCGGCGGCGTCCTCTTTGAAATGCATGGGCGGCGGGACAGATATATTTTGTTTTCGTTAGGAGATTAATATAGATACATAGTACATAGAAAATATTTATTGGAATTCCACATTTACTTTTTCCAATACGCATGCTCACTTTACGCCTCTAAAAAGCTTTTAATATACTTACCTATTTATCTTTTCATCGTTTAACAAATACTACGATGAGTATGGGTACATGGCACTTATTTACAAAGGGTTTTTAAATATGTCATGCTCTAGGATATGTAAAGTGGTACTTGTTGCAAATGACAGTAATGCAATTAGAATAACAATTCATGAATGCCACAATAACAGTTACGATAAACTGTCAGCAAATAGCTGTTAAAAATAACATGAAAATTACCAGTTCCCTCAAACAAGCGGCCTTACGTCCTGTCAGTTGTCACATTCACATTCCATCAATTTGAAGAATTTAGGTTATACCATATTGTAGCACTTATATAATAACACTCTATATAAGTCTGCAAGACATTACTTGATCTGATATTCAACTATTGTCTGGATCATATTAAAACAAAAAATATATTTGAAAACTAGCTGAATTCATAAATGTAAGAAAAATAAATTGTGTTGTACCGACACTAGTCATGAGCGACATATTTTCACATACTGTAATTCTACCACAGATGTTCAAACATCACATATTGTATAACACGACTGTTCCTGTATTTCCAAACAAAGCGTGTTTTGATACTTGATTTTAAGTTTAAGCACCTCATCCACCTCCGTCATCATGATTGTAAAATCGTCCAAGTATTGTTATATTGCTATGCATAGAAGTTGAAACTGTTAACATTAGCTCAAATAAATATAGCTATTCGACGATTTTAAACGATTAACTTGTTAGAAAGTTTTTATAAGACAGCACAAAATTATACTACCCATAATGCATATTTATGATAGAATTCGACATGCCTACCTACAAATATAAAAATATATCGATTACGCTAACAAGTGATATACCTATATACCTCTTCAAGACAATGCGTTGGCAAAGCACATGCAAATCTTTGTTTTTGAACCCTGCAAATTCATCTTCAACATTGTTTGCATCTCCCTATTCGCATTCTCCAAAACGCTATTTTGATATTGTATAAGTCAGATATATATCAGCTGTTTATATTTCTTTCAGGTCTCAATCAGTGTCGACACTTCTATAGTGCAGTTACGATATTATGTAGACATGAGTAATGATAAAACCGTAATTATCTATACAAAATATATATTATAACAATTCAGAAAGTGATAGGAGATCAAAATAATCAAAAATACCAATTTGCAATAGATAAAAACAAAATAAATTTATCTATTTATTGTATATTAATATCTGATTATACACAGACGTATACAATTTTGACTACACTAATGACGGTGCCAGCTTTATCGCCAGGGCAATAAAACATGCCGAAATGGATAACGGTCACCCCACTCCGGGCTTCTTTTGAAGGATTAAGGGATCCTTTGTAGTGTCGGCACTCGGTAGGAGGACAAAGAATGTAACAGCTCTTATATTTCTGACGCGTACTATTTATTTCAAATTCTTTCACTTCAATAAATTCGCTTCCTGATGGGACAATACCCGCGCCGCTAATGTGTTTCCTACAAATAAGTGATGGTCTCCCCGGCGTGAAAAAAAGGGCGGCAAAAAAAGGTCTTCTATCCGCCGGTGCCTCCTGTGTCCAAAGTCGATCGGCTAAATATTAAAGGCTAGCCGCTTGTGCGGGGTGTTGCCGTCAAGCAGTAATTTCTTTGGTCGATTGTATTTGAGTATCGGGGGCTTTCAGATGGTTTTCGGGCATATTTTGCGTTTATTTATCACGTGATTTCGCTTACAATTAATGCACCCTGGTATAACAGCTTGAATGAAATGTGATTCAATTCAGAATAGTTAAACCATACACATGTAACACTTTTTGTTCATTCAGACGCGATTTACCTACATGGCATCCAGGCGAATACCTGAGGGGGGGATTAACCCGAAATTTCAAAAAATTTCAAGAGAAAATATTGAAAATATCAACGGTTAAGACGCAGTCACAGATTCAATGTAGATAAAAATATTTAATTAAGGCCCGGTTTCATAATCATTCACTAATGCGTTGATTAGCAAATGTACCTATAAACTTAATCATTCCATTAAAGTGATGCGCGTTTCATAATGCATTTGGAAACGTCAATTAATTAACATGCAATAAAATGTGGTTGGTACACCTGAAAGAAGGTTTTATGCCACATTTTGTGCCGTTTGAACTACATTATGACATTTCGCTTAACCTGTAAAAGTGAATGTGTCAGATTGTGACATAAGTTTTCAGAGTATTATTACTCTTATTAGAAAGGTATGGATATGGAATCAAAGCAAAAAAAGCAAGACGTGCGCGTGATAGTATCTTTACTAAAGAAGAGGAGCCGCTACTCATTCATACTGCAGCAATATTCAAAAGCATTATAGAATGCAAATTTGCAATCAGGAGAAGGTAGGTACCTGATGACTGAGGATATAATACAGTCGTCTACAAATACATATAGAGATGAATAAAGAAAATATTATGCAATTAGATGAATAATTGCTTTTAATTGTGCTCAACAGCAGCTATGAATCGATGTAATCTGTTTTATTTTATAATCACTGATAAAAGTGAACATCCACTGGCAACTCAACCTTAATCTAATGAAATTGTAATATGTGTGTCAACTCTTAAACGTCATACAAACAACATGTCAGATTTATAGGTTGATTTTCGAATTAATGCGCTTAACTGGCCGAGGGCGAGCCATTACCTTATTGGACAATTATGTCATTTTAATCTGTCACTTAGCGATTATGAAAACCATTTATTTCCTAATGCTCGGATTAAGCATAATGGGTGAATTAAGTTTGATTATGAAACCGGGCCTAAGTATTAGTAACTAAGTATTAGCAAATCACAGCAGAATATTAAACAACATTGCTAGCGCGAAAACACGATATCCGATTTTCATGTGGCCGGTCGGAAAATGTCAAACTGTTGATGTTTTGTCCGCATTTCTATTGGTCTGACACGGGCTCAACTCAGTAGCGTGCCAGGGTCTTCAGGGGCCCCCACAAATTTTTTCACGGGGCCCCCCTATATATTCAAAATAATATTTCAAGTCGGTTTATAGATAGAAAAAATTTGGTGTGACCTCAGGCACGTATTTAGAGGGGGTCCGCCCCCCCCCCCCCGAAACGTTGTATAATGCCGTCTAAAAAATAGAATCCACAAATTTTTACCTCTCCCCCCCTGGCGAAAGCAAATTTAAAGTGGCAACTCTAATCTGGACACCCCCGGAAGGTCAAGCGTCAAGCAAGTGACACCCATAATCTGAACCCTCCCCCCCCCCAAACCAAATTCTGGATACGTGCCGGTGTGACCTCAACTTTATATTTTTATCTTTTCTTTCGAGTTTTTGAAGAAAACGAATTCATAGACCTTAGGTACAAACTTCTTCAATAATATATGGACACTCCTCGTATTAGTTTTAGCTTTAGAATTTGAGATGTAACTTTATTCAATAAATATTACTGCCACACAACGCAAAAATATAACAAAATCAAAAATAAACAACTTAAACAACTTAACCTGATGATGGTATTGTAGCATACTGACCATTGATAAACCCGTATACCCTTTATTTCTACACCCTCTTCGAGATAGCAGGTAAAGAACTCTCAAAATAATGGCATGAATAGTGGAATAATATAAATAGCAACCTTGTTTTGGTTGATAGTTTCGGGTTTATTGTTATAGTTTTGAGTAAATCTTGGGTTTTAACAGTGCAAAAGTTAAAAGTATATATGTATTTAAACAATTTCACAAGATTTAAATACTGCGGATTTCTGTGAAAAAAACATCGTGTTTGTGAACAGAGTAAATAATAACAACGGGGTCTTGGGAACACACACATGCCTGTTAGAGCATTTTTCCATAAATTATTAGAATTCATTGGCACAGATACGCGTCGCGCAAAATATATTTAATTTGATTTTGGAAAATTATGATTCCATCGATATAAAATTAAGTATATGTATTATATTTATCACTATGTATAAAGCTTGCCCGAGGTAGTCGAGGTCGAGGCTGAGCGGGGGCTCCCAGGATGCTCGCCCCCCCCCCCCCCCGCACCGCGGACCCTGCGGGCCCTTTCGGCACGCCACTGGCTCAACTAGAGGAAAGCTAAAATAAACGCCTGGTTCAGTTTGTCCCGTTGATCTGGGCTACGGGCTGTGTTGTGTGAAAAATTAAAATAGAGTATTGAAAATACGTGCAAATTAATTGCACTTTATACAGAAGTTAGGTTTTTATGTAATCTGATTATAGAATCAGTATAAAAGGGCAGACGCCGTAAAGGAATTAGTAATATTTTGTGATGCTTGTTCCGAGGGTCCGATGATATGTATTATAATTTCATTATCAGAACTATTCGTTATATACAGTTTTTAGAACTAGATCGCATGTCTCTACTAATACCGACATTACCGGCATCACCTTTTCGTAAACCTTTCAGTAATTCCTCAACATAAATAGCCTTTGCGTCAGTTCTTTAGGCTGTTCGCACTGCACTGATAACTATCTATTCTAATATGTTGTCTTGTCTAATATGTTGCTTTTTGTTTATTTTGTTTATTTTGTTTTTATTTTCCGGACCAATCCCCCCCCAAAACGAAAATCCTGTGTACGCGCCTGATGGTACCCCTAAAAAACTCTAGACGTGTAAAAACAAAGCAATGGCATCGGTTGCAAATGTAGCAAGAGACTATATAGTTGGCTGTGTGAAGATGCCCTCTAGAAGACGACAGCTCCAGTTTACGCAGTTAAACCCCTTTAAACGGGGTCGGATTGTACGCCAACGAGAACGTGGTGCTTCTTTCAGAGCAATTGCTGTAACCATGAGGCGTAGCGTGGCTACAGTTGTAGCAGCATGGCGCGCACGGATCGCAGAAGGGCGAATGCAGCGAGCTAGAGGTTCTAGAGCAGGTAGAAGAACTATAGACCGGTAAGATTGTCATCTACGACTACTGGCCCTTCGAGATAGAATGCGATCCACTGGAGCGGTTGCTGACGCTTGGTATGCAGCTGTAGTGAGGGCCATTCGAATCCGCACGGTGTACCACAGATTGAGTGAAATGGGCTTAGGATCATATCGTCCGCATCTAGTGCTTCCACTGACTGCAACTCATCGTCATCAACGGTTAGACTGGTGCCAAGAACACCGACAATGGCATGCTGAGTGGCATCAGACGGCCTTCTCTGACGAGTCCAGCTTTTGTCTGGGGGCACATGATGGACGCCAACGCGTAAGAGGACAACGGGGTGAACGACGTGATCTCCTGCTTGCTGTTGAGTGCCATGAACACCGTCCTATTGGTTTGACGATTTGGGGAGCAAGTCACCTTTACTTGTGATTCGTGGCACAATGACTGCGAAATGTTATGTGAATGAGGTGTTAGAACCAATTGCCTTTCCATATGTCCGAGGCCTACAAGAGGGTTTCATCCAGTAGGATAACGCACGTCCTCATATTGCAAGGATATCGATGAGATTCCTACAGGAAGCTGAGGTCAGGGTACTCCCCTAGCCTCCACGATCACCTGATTTATCGCCAATTGAAAAAGTATGGGATTGAATGGGTGGATACATAGGCGATTTGCTCAGTCCTTCGACCATGCTGGGCGAACTGGAACATGCTGTGAGGGCAGCTTTGGAGGCTCTACCTCAAGAGTCTATCAACAACCAGATTACGAGCATATATGCCGCGTAGGCTAGAGAAGTGCATTCGTCAACATGGAGGGCCCACCCATTATTCATCTTTTGTATTTTTTATAAACTGATTATGGCAAATGAGTTCGTTTATTATCGTATTTAGTCATGCACTTGCGAGTAGTGTATAGTTATGTGACTGATTTCTGTTCCTCATTATAAGTATTTCAGACTTGCAATATTTTTCAATGTGATTTGTATTATAAAGTATCAATAAAGAAAAGAGCATTATGTAGATATAAAAATTTATTGTAAAAAAACAACACAATGTTAATGATTTACAGAGATATATATAACAGAGAGTAGGAGTAACTGCAAGGAACCAAATATTAATATCAAGCTATAAAACATTTTTTATTATTCGCGATTGGCAGTACAAAGCATTTTTAAACAAATAACATATTTAAACAAACGCTCACATACCTCGATTTATTGCTTTTGTATCACAACGGTTTACTTAGAAAATGCTTCCAAAGTTTCACTCGGAAAACACTTCGTCTTAAATGTATCGTAGATGACTGTGCTATGCTGCGGCGGTGGCTGCGGTAGATAGCTCCAAAATCAGTGTAAAATGGAATGTTTATGTTTATAATCACATAAATGAAAATGTATTCTATGATGTTGAAACATATTTCTATATCAAATAATCAATAATACTTCTAGGTGCAACGAAGTAGTTTCCACGTAAAATGATTTTAGTAGCAATCATTCCTGTATGGTGGTGATATAAGTCAACGCAGAGCAACAACTTTAATGCAGCCAAAAAGTAATACCGCTTATTTTACCATATATTATGATTAAATAATATTTTTAATTCAGAAAAATTGTTTTTCCATAACGAGAAAGTAGAGAGCGAACTCTGCGTTCCTTGGTGAACATGATGATGATTATGATGATGATGATGATGATGATGATGATGGGTAGAAACGCAGTCGGGTCGTTATAAATCGTTTGCTGATCATCCGCTTAATAGTGAGCCGAGAATGGAGAATGTCTTATTCCGAAGCTATGGGCTGGTGGGGCGTCCAGGACAACCTGCAGAGAAAATTAATCAGAGATTAGTTTAGTACAAGAGATATATTTTCCCTAATCCCCCTGCTCCAATTTAAAACAAAATTGCATCACAGCATATCAAACAGTCAGCACAATATCTCAGGTTGGCGGCAATCATACGAGCATCCCGCCATTTTGGGTGAATATCTGTCAAAAGAGGCATATACTTCGGTTGATACCATTGAAGTAAGGCTGATGCTCGTATTTGCTCATTGCTGAGATAAAATGCATAAGCGTACGCTGTGAGATTTTGTATACTCGTTGTTGATAGTGTATTACCTTTAAAATGGATAAACAATGTACTGGAAATGTGTGTGCTGCTCAACATTGCAGAGACAACTATAATAGCTGAAGACGTTTTTTTAGATTTCCGAATTATCCCATTATGTTTTAAATTCTTGATTGGTGTAAGACTCGTGTGGTAAGCACGCGGATGAAGAATTTAAAGAAATAAAACAATAATTGTTAATTAAAGATAGTCATGGGCATATTTTATTCATTCTAGTCATCATGATGTCTTTATTTAATCGTAAAATTTAAGGTGAAATTATTATTATCTTGGTTGTGTTAAAGGTGGCAATACAGGTACACCTTTACGTGTATTGCCGTCTTCAAAAATCAAAGCTAAGGTTTTTCTGGCTTCAAGATGACGTCTGCTGGAATTTCTTCCTAACGCGAGATCTTTTCATTGAGTAAAAATAATGAGATTTTTCTAAGCTTACCTTAGTCCAAAATTTGGAAATAACCAAAATACAAAGTGAGAGAACGAAATGACAATTGCAACTTTGACATTCTGTATTCTTTACCCAATGAATCCGCAGTTTTACCCGTGTGCCTATAAATATTCAATGTCAAGATAACGTGCAAGTGCCAGGAAAGACATTAATTGCCTAAATCTGTGTATTTTTATCATAATAGCAAGTGCAGCCTATCATAGTTCTGCAAGCGCGTGTATATACATATATTGCATTTATTCACTGATTGAAGAAACCACTTTAAAACGAGACTGGTCCTTTTATTTTTCATGTTGGATATCCACTATCGAGAAATTGGAAAGCCAATTTTAGGCAACTTCGATTTGTTGTTAGTTTTCTAAAAGTTGGTAGTAGATGTATTTCCAGGCACTAGCTCAATTTGCTCAAGCAGTGATGAAACATATTTTTTGGCAAAGTAGTCTGATTATTTATTACCATACCATCTCCCAGGCTTAAGGGTCTAGGGGATAGCGCGCGAAATTGAGAATCAAAGAAAAGACGTATTTCCGTATTAGCGAGGAGGCGTGTTCCCTTTTTCCAGTGTGTGTGTGTCTAAGATGAGGGGAGATAAGTCCAAAAATCCAAAGGTAAGGTCAAAAGGTCCAAAGGCAAGGTCCAAAGGTCACCATAAAAATGAATTTCGCATTTCCAAGCTCCTGACGTTACCTTTAAACTTACAGTAATGGCTCAAAGAGCAAATTGAAGAAAAAGGCTTGCGCTTGTGCAACTATTTAGCATTTTTTTGATATCGTGTTTGGTTTTTAAATTACAGGCATTTATAGAATGTATGATTTTGCATTGCGAGTTTTTTGCACATTAAAAAGCTTTTTTGAGAAAATCGAAAATAGTTGTCATTCATTAAGGTCTAAACTATCGCCTTCTGAAATGTTACATCTGTAGTTTGAAAATAGAGTGAGTTGTGCGAGAAATTGTGAGTCCGTGTTTTACATGGCCAATACGTATGTATAAATGTATGTATCCAGGTCCCTTAATAAGGACTAAAAGCTGTTCAACCATGATTGTTCTGGTTCTGGTATAGATTGTTCAAGCAAAAGTTAGACAATTCAAAAAAGAAAAATGCTTTGGTCATAGCACCCATTTGACCCCCATGTCCAAGAAATAATTTCCTTTACGTACATTTTGGGGGGGGGGGGGTGAAACTTATCAGTGCTTGGACAAACGAAACGAGTGTCTGGGTAATAATCAATAGATTGGTTTTAAAATAATCTCGTCATGTAAGCACATATAATCTTGTTTAATAACCTAAAGCTAAAATGCAGAGAATCACTAATGACAAGTATATGACAGAATATTGAGATAAGCATAGCTTATTGAGGCAGAAATGCAAAATGTTTGCAGGATCACTATGTATACTACTCGCAAGTGAAATCATAACACCTGAAAAAGGGATATTCCCATTTTTTTGGGGTACACGACAGACGCCAACGCGTTAGGCTTGTACTTCACGGGCAGGTAAAACGCCGCGGCTGAATAGCATAGTTTTGTTGAAGCAAGCGGTTGCTAACGGGGAAACCGCGGCGTTTTACCTGCCCGTGAAGTACAAGCCTTAAACGACCAGGGGGTGAACGACGTGATCTCCGGTTTGCTATTGAGCGCCATGTACGCCGTCTTATTCATTTGGTGGTTTGGGGTGCTATTGGATTTAAAAGCAAATCACCAGTACTTGTGATTCATGGCACGATGATGGTCCAATGTTATGTCAGTGAGGTGTTAGAATCAGTTGCACAGTTGCCATATGTCTTAGGCCTCGAAGGAAGTGTATTCCAGCAAGATAATGCACGTCCTAGTCACAGTAGAGTCTGTGTCCTAGTGTGCAAGCACAGTTGCAAGGATGTCGATGAGGTTCCTACAAGAAGCTGGCTCCCCCGACCTCCACGATTACTCGATTTATCGTGAACTGAAAAAGTACGGGATAGGATGGGTCGGTACATTCGCGATTTACCCAATCCTCCGTCCACCCTGGACGAAGTGGACCGTGCTCTGAATACAGCTTGTGGGGATGTATCTCTAGAATTTATTAACAACCAGATTACAAGCATGAGAGTAGGCTAGATTAGTGTACTCGTCAACATGGGTGGTTCATCCACTAATAACCTGTATTTTTCATAAACTGAACGGCATTTCTTTTTTCTTTCTGTTCGGATTTCACTTGCGAATAGTTTATGCAGGGTGGTCCAATAAGCGCGCGGGGCTCTCTAGCGGCCTTACCGTTTAAATTAGAAGAACATGTTTCGGATAAAAAACGTTTCTTTTCAAATGATCCACTTGCAGAAAATAATTTCAAAGAGGGGCGACATCCAGCTATACCGGAAGTAGAGACCAACTTTCTTATTGGAAATAGAACACCCTGTATATTATTACGTTTTTGAATGCAGCATCAATTTTTAGGTCCAATTTATGTCTACGGACCCTATTTTCGAAGTTATTCAGGAATCTTTAGAACATTTGACGTTTTTAGTACTTTACAAAAAATGTTCATATCTCGGAAACTAAGCACGACAAAGATTCGATTTGCGGTTTTAAAACGAGCAACAAACATATGTACTTGTGTTTTAGTAAGATCATTGCTTCAAAACCACATTTAATATTAGACTAGGAATTTTCAAATTTAAAAAGTTTAAAACGTTAAAAACTTTTTTTTCAAGTTTCACATGGATGCGAAATTAAATTCTCTTTCACTAGTATCTAGACAAATGTGGTTCTATCTTTGATGGTTTTCAAGATATTTTCGATTTTGTAATTATTCCGTATTGGCGCGTAAGAATTGGAAAAATCGTAGATGGCTCTGCCCGCAGACGAAACAATTGAAGTTTTTATCCAAAGTGTTTCGGCCTCTAATACTAAAATGTGCAGCCACTAAGACTTCATCTAACTGTAACCAGTGGCGTATATAAGGGGGGAAACCAGCCACCCATCCAGTTTTGACGTCTGGGAAGAGGCTGAAGTAGTTGTCAAAAAATATAGTACTGAATAAAATTAGCAGCAACATCAAAATGTAATCTAATAATAAAGCAAATAGGGCACGTTTAACAATCATAGATGTCCAATTAGGAAGTACACCTTGGTTTCTTTGCTTCAATTTAGAATTATTATCTATAAAAATAGAAATTTACATTTCTAATATGCATATATGTATTATATATAATTATTTTCGTTAATACTAGTATATTGCTATTTTATATTTAGGTTGGGATTATAATACGCCAATATTATAACGTATGAGATAAACTTTAATTTTTCCGATGGCCCTCCCCCCCCCCCGAAATCAAATTCTATATACGCCACTGACTTTAACCACATTATTCTTAAAAACTCCAATGGTAACTTTTCAAATCTTCATTTAGAAAATTATGGAAAATATTAGTTTATTCCAATAATATACCACCCCACATTTTAGACTCCATGCTGGATATCTGCACACTTCTGCAAATATGGATTAACGTCGGCGTAAAAATGTAAATTATGGCAATTTACATGGCCGCTATTATGAAATGTAGCTTCATCCGTAAACAACACACTGTTAAAAAGGAGTGCGTGTCGACTCGATTCGAGCACGATTCCAAGTACATAAATTCATTCTGTTTTCAAAGTCTTGTCTTTCAAGTGCTTGATTTAGCTGTATGTAATAAGGATGTTATTTGTTCATCGTTATATGATCATTGTCACAGATGTTTGAGCAATGCCAAAATCGCGAATAATTTCTGCTGTACTGCTATGGGGATCTTCAACTACAATTGTGAGAAAGTCAAACTCATTATCTTCATTAACTACATGTGTCCTCTCATATTTCACGCCGACGTAAATCCAAATTTTGAGAGGTTTGTTGACAACCAGCATGGCGTCTAAAAATTTGGTGTGGTATTATTGGAAACCGCATAATAAACTAATGTTTTTCAAAATTTTCTGAGTGAAAATTTGGAAAACCTGGAATTTTTAAGAATAATGCGGCAACAGTTAGATGAAGCGGCTGCATATTTTAGTATTAGAGGACAAACACTGGATGAAAAGATTCCAGCCAATTGTTTTGTCTACAAACCACGCCATCTACAATTTTTCCAATTCCTACGCGCCATTACGGATAACTAATATACTACTAAACTACTACTAAAACACTAAATATCTTGAAAACCATAAAGATAGAACCCTATATGCTTAGATAAAAGTGAAAGAAAATTTAATTTCTTATCCACTGCTGTGAAACATACCCTTCCATTTGAAAAAAAGGTTTTTAACGTTTTAACCTTTTCAAATTTGAAAGTTGCTAGTTTAATATTAAACGTGCTTTTGAAACAACGACCTTACTGAAACACAAGTATGTTTCTTGCTCGTTTTAAAACCGGAAACCGCATCTTTCTGTCGTGCTTAGTTTCCGAGATATTAACATTTTTTGTAGAGTACTATAAACGTCAAGTCCTCTAAGGATTGCTGAAAATCTTCGAGAATAGGCTTCGTAGACATAAACTATGGTCAACAAACTGGACCTAAAATTCGATGCTAAATTCAAAAATGTAATAATATACAGGGTGTTCTATTTAAAATAAGGAAGTTGATGCCTACCTTCGATATATCCCGATGTCGATCATCTTTGAAATTATCTTCTGCAAGTAGATCATTTGAAAAAAACGTTTTTTATCCTAAACATTTTCTTCTAATTTAAACGGTAAGGCTGCGCTTATTGGACCACTCTGTATAAACATGATTTTATTGCTAAAATTGCATCTAGATCATAAATACTTGTCACTGCATAATATGCATAAAAAATTTGGTGCAATGTCTTAAAGTGGTCCTTGTAGTTTGCTGGTACTGTCTGTCTATATTACAGCATTATAATACCTGCTCTCAAAATTGCGCCGCAATAACTAGACAAAGGCCATCAAAATAGTAGACTGGTTTTATCTTTGCTCATTAAGCTTTTGAACGTACCCAAGTATGGGGAGTGTCTGATGCCGAAAGAATGACTTGGTGCATTCTTCAGATGCGTATGAACCTATCAGAGAAATTATACAGTTATTAAGGAAGAAGAAATGTGTTATCAGGGGTATCTGGCCTTGGATCGACCAACATATGACTAGATTAACGAGAAAACACGGAAATTAGCATTTTTTTTTCAAGAACTAATTGTTATAAACAGAGACGGCTCATGGTCATCTTAGCAGGGAGGTGAAATCAATTTTTTTAAAAAATATTGAATACCGAAGATGCACTTATATATTTCTATAATTGAAAAATGATATAATAATATTATAATTCCGCGACAAAGTCTATCAGACCACGAAATATTCTAAGATTTTTGGAAAAATATTTCGTCGTTCCAGTTTAAATAGCGCGCAATCAATGATTTTATTTAAAATGTAACGATTTTGGGACACAGTTTTATTAAAATCTCGAATAGATTTACGATATACGCCAGCAGTTGTACCCATAGTGCAATAGCTCACCGAGCATCTCATGTGATCGATGGTATCGTTTAACAGTTTCTTGTAAATATCTCAAATCTTTAATACCTCTTCGGCAGCACATGCACAAACCCAATCCGCCAAATCGTACATACACGAAGATCTTGTTCTAGTCTAAGTCTACCACTGGTTTTAAGATTAATACGGCCTTAATTTTTCCACAACCGACATTCAAAAAATATAATAAATGGATGGAAATAAATGGATACAGTCGTACTCCCCGATGTCGCACGGCGCCGGCAGAACGTTTCTGTCGTCTGCTCATACATGCTTCACATGTTTGACATGAAAGATCTGATGCTCTCTATTTCCGTCAATCGACCTATGGCGCACTGATGATCGCTAATAAGCGTGAAACAGCTGTCTGCGGACTGGTGGATTGACGAAGATATAGAGCAACCCTGGTATATCGGCTTTAATATGCAATAGCATATAGAACCCGCGCTCTCTCGTGGCTAAAGCGGACGAGCCGTGTCGTTCCACCAAAAAGTCTGCTGCTGTCAGCAGCGACTTTCTTTGGTTGCCGTTTACCTTTGGGTACCAGATGGCGCATCGGCAGAACCTTTCTGTCGTCTGCTCACACATGTTTCACATGTCTGGTAAACATGAAAGATCCGATGCCGTCTATTTCCGTCAATCGACCTATGGCGTACTGATGATAGCTAATAAGCGTGAAATAGCTGTCTGCGTACTGGTGGATCGACGGAGATATAGAGCAACCCTGGTAAATTCACCTACGTTTGAACAAAGACAAAACAACAAAAGTTTTGTATTTTTTTTGATCTACGGCACGATGAAACGTTCATTGTTTAGATCAGATTCTTAGGTTGGAATTAAATCCGCGCTTGACAGAACGCATCGATAACTCTATTTTAGAAGCAATTTTAAGGTCAGGCACCTCAGGCAGTGCCCGTCACTATTAGTAGATGGCACTATTTCAATAACTTCCTCTCATATCTGTAAGCAACTAATAGAAAATAAATTTAATCAGCGGATCTATCGTCTGAGAATCAGTCTACATTCGCGTCGCGTATTGATATGATAGGGGAGAGCCTACACGCTGGGTGGATACGACGAAACAGTTGCTGGATATGAGTGTCAAGAGCGCCACTAAACTGATAACAAATCGCGAACGATGGCGAGCTACAGTGCTCAAAACTATTGATAATATTCGTGTCGGCAATACTCTAGCTCCGACTTAATGCATTTTACGAGTTCACAACATATCTGTTAACACATTGTGACTATGATGATGGGAGAGCCTCGTATCAGCGATGCACTGTTATACAGCATGACGTCAGCGGGTGTGGCGCGCAAAATAGGTCGTTTCAAACGCTCTTCCAGCGCGCGAAACTTATAACAACGTTATTTTTAACTTTTAAAGAATAGTTATTTGGGAATGATTGCTTTAGATATAACCGAGACATATTATCGATACAAAAAAAAAAACAATCAGCAAGTTCACTATTGAAATACGTACTTTCTCCGGAGAATAAACTCCAGGTCCGGGTATGTTGTCGTCCTTGGGTATGTTGATCCTTCCGCTGATCGTGTAGGCTGGGGAATGGGTCTTGTAGCTTTCCGGGTTGACGTTGTTGTATTGTCCGGGTGCCGGATTCTTGACACGTTCATCTATCGGTTCCTTAGTACGACCGGAAATCGTGTAGGCTGGAGCGGAACGATCGCCCACAGCTGACGGAATGTTGTAGACGTTGGGAGCTAGAGCAGTATCGTTTCTTTTGGTATAGTTAAAACAATAAAAGCTTCCATATACATTGACACTAGAAAATTCTTCACCTCCGGATAGCACAGCTGCGTTTGTTTTTGTGTTAAACGCCGAGGTTTCGCCCACGGACAATATGACAACTGAGACTACCTTTTTGCACTTACCTAAGCTGTAGACAGGATGTTCTTTAATGATACGTTAATATTAAAGGGGATGGTTCTTGAGTTCTTTTTGAGAAAATAATCCAGGTTTGTCTTAAACGACGTAACTTTTTATACAGTGGTTGGTGAACGTTTTTAAAGGAATTTTTTTTATAGCATCTGATGTACCATTCTAGATATATTTCTAGAGGTTGGTTCGTGACTACTACACATGAAGTAACATTTTCTGGCGTGTAACATTGTGTTTCAAACTTCGACCAGTGGTGTTCGTATTTTTAGAAAGAACATGATGCGCTACTGACATTTTTCCACGCGGATATTTTATTTGAATAGCCTGGTCGTCTTTTGTGTTTATCTCGTTTTGTTAAAAATGATTGAATTGAATCTGCTTCATTACGGAGTACCAATAGTTTATGAGGATACACATCTAGCTTGGAATAAATTAACTTTTTACAAATATCAAAAGAGTAGCTTGTTGACTTACAAGTAGATCGTTAATATTCAAAAACATCGTAGTGTATTATTTCTTCAAGCTATACAAATAAAGTATCTGTATGTAAAATTTCAGTGGCATACAATTTTTCTTTTCAAAAATATATGCAACATAAATTACGTTCTTACGCCACTGGCACTGGTAGGAATTTAAAAAAACCGTTTCACTCTAGGAAACTTTACTTCATAATGTAAGAAATAGGCATGCTAACTTTCACAAAGGTATCTGGAATGGTATACCGGATATTATAAAAAGAACTTTTTGTGAAACCCTTAACCCCGTATCTGCCAACTTTTTTAGCCTGTCAACCGATTCACTATAACTTCAACTAAAGCGGCATAGCATGTCTTAGTTATACCAATAATTCCTTTCCATGCTGCTGTCTACAGGGTAGCCACTTTATTGCATACCCATAATACCTATTTGTTTGTATTTATTTTTCATTATTTAAATTACAAATTTATTAAACATTTGTGTATGGTTGTTTTGAAATTTCACAATAACATCTCTAGATAAGTTAGCTTCGTCCCTTCCGTTGCGAAATTTTGAAATAAATTTTCAACATCCTGCATTTCGAAAATTAAATGTCTCGCGAAAAGAATCACACTTTCGTCTTAAAATTAAGACAGGATTCACATCCTTTATTTGACCTAAAATTTAGGAGACACTCTGTATATCTACCTTTTACCAATAACTCTTTTTACATTTTTTAGCCTACATCTAGTTTGGCTTGCTGCTAGTAGTAAGTACTATTGTTACAATTTATTGTTATTATTTTTACTTTGAGTAGTTGCAGGTTATACTAATGTATTATGTTTATTATGTTTTAGTTATTATATTTGGAAATCTATTTGGTATGTTTTGCGATACTATGTATTAACATTTTTAATTTAAGTTTAATAAATAAACGAAAGTAACGACATTTAGGACATACAATGATAGTATGCCATTAACCCCAAGTTTCAAATCTCGTGCCCTGAGATCCTCAGAAGTAGATGCAAGTTCTATTCAAAAGTGAAGAATTTCCAGTGTTTCGTAGGTTTTAGGTAGTTTCATATCACGCTTGATGACTAAGTCCTGAAATGCTGTGTCGATTTCAAAGCTGTTTTTCCATTAAGTTCAGAGTCATATTCAAATACGAAGTTGAGTGTTATTCATAACTTACACAATTGCTATACTTAGGAAAAGGTAGATAGTTAAATTTCAGTACAAAACAGCTGAGAAAGCAGTACTCATAGCACCCTTGCAATATTACTTATGAATGCAGATGGAGAGAGATAATTACGAATACAAATTACGAATATCACGAAAGGGTTCTTATCACAAAAGTTCAGAGAATTTGAGCCCTGCTGAAATATTTAATATAGTCTTTATTGGCGTAAATATAGTACGTTGCAATGGGCAATTTTTTTTTAATGAAATAACGTATTGCAAAAGCAAATAAACGTGTGAAAATTTGATCCGTGATAAATGAAAGTACCTATTCGATTTTTTTGAACATTTACGGCCTCAAACTTCACATTTATTCGCGAAAGCGGTAGGTGAAATTATACAATAAATCTTTCAAACATGCAAATACTTTTTGCAGCATCATTTGTCTATCGTATGTGATCGAACAAGAAGCGTTTAAAATCAGCCCATCTTGGTATTTCTGCAGTCATCTTTAAAAAAATTAACACACTTGAAGCTACAAACATAATATGTTTTAACATGTTCATTTCCAGCACCATTGGAGAAGAAATAATATCCATTTCCATAAAACGGAGTCTAAGGGAACTTATATCAATGTAATTCCTGAAACTTATCCTGTGGTTTTCGTTTGAATTCATTGCGTTTTAATGGTCCATATATCACAATCACAATCGTTAATCCTAACTGTAGTAGCGTTTCGGCTACCTTCTTAGTAATTTGGAATAAGAAGAAAATTACTGCGCTTTTTACTCATCAAATGATATACTACCATAAATTGATTAATGGGAACCAGCGTTTGTGCACGATAGAAGGATTTTTGTCGCAAATTTGCTATTTATGTTGCGTCTAGCTTTTGAGTTTGTGACGACCATATACTTCAAAATGTACTTTCTTCTGATCATATTGCCAGCTCTGTCAATATGGTCTATAAATGTTCATATATTGCTATTAACAAAAGTTTCAAAATTGACCCAGCATTTCAGATCATATGTAATTAACTGAAGATAATACACTCCTGTTTTACGAAAAGTGAGAGATGTGGAAACTAAAAATTGATTCAGATGTATATGCGAGCAGCGAAAAAATATCCTCTTTTTATAAACAATATTTTAGGTCAGCAAAAATATCTTGAAATTCATTTTTAAGTGAAGATAACAAATGTCACGAGATCGAATTGAACGTTGTTCGTGTTTTCTAAGCTTTGGAGTTATAACAGAAAATTATTCTCCAGTTTTAGAGCCCTCTGACGGCTAAACGATGCAACATTAAATATAGATATGTTGTGCTCAATTGCATTATTTTGACACCAACAGTCCGGTATTGCTCCATGGGAACGTCTTTCTGGGACACTATACTCTCTGACTCGATTTTTTTAATCTTTAGGGAAAATATGTAGAAAATAATGAAGATATTTTGTGAACAAACTAATTGACAGTTTTGATTTCATCGACAATCAAATTCCTTATAGTCCAAAACCTTGTTGCCACATGTCTCTCTTCCTGAGAATGATTGCTTTGATATAAACTTATCGTTTGCTAATGTTAGTTGTTAATGGATATGTATGAGTTAAATTTTAGTAGATTGTTAGCAGAAATGTATGAAATGAATTTTCAAAATTTTCAAAATTTAGATGATTTAGCAAATGTAGAAAATTTGGAATATTTCAATTTCAATTTTCAATTCATCTAAGAACTAAAATCAGCACATGAATGTAAAGAGCTATTATTAACTCATGTAACCAATTTTTAAAATAACTTCAAGTATTTACAGTAATTACTTTTTCCTAGACGACTTGAAATTTTGGATCATCGTTTTTCAGCCCTTTTCTTATAGCGACCCAATAATGAGCCAAAATGTCAGGCAAAATGTTGTGGCTCCCTTAGTCATTATATTGAAGTACTTTTTATGGTACAATTGGCCAAATAGCTAATTCCAACCTGATCGACAATTATTATTCTTTTTTCTGGTATCATTTTTTATAACCTCGCATCAGATTGCTTTATTTTTGATCAATCTTCTGCGAATCGAGTGATTCTAGTTAAATTAGTCGATTATTCTATCAATAAATAATTAAGAAAATGTGATATTTGGGAATAGACTGATGCAATTGATTTTTTCACCAAGGAAAGAATATTAACAGGTAAAATTACAGAAACATGCAAAGAATTTGTATACATATAAAGCTGTAATATGATATTGCATTTTTTACAAATTTTAGAGTATCTACAAGTCTGTTTATATATTTTAGAGTGTTAGTTTTATTCATAATATGTGCGTGTAACACTAGAATATCCCAAACTATGCAAGACAAAAATATGGTTAAATAGTTGTCTAATTATAAAGAAAATTGTGTGATACTTTTTCCAATCCTACCCTGCATCTTTTTTTAAGAACTGTCATACTTATCTGAAGTCTCACTGACTTCTCACTTTTTGAAAACACAGGTTTTAAGTTGCTAAGTAGGGCCTGAAATATTTACTTATAATAAATACATATTTTTTACAAATAATTGCACGAAATAGTGAAATGAGAACAAAAAAACTTGATGCTACAAAAATTATAATAAAAACAATTCTCCTCCTTTATGCATATTTAAAATCTTTTACGGGTCGTTTTTAAAATTGGATAAGGATATGAAAGGCTCAACTCAAGTTATAAATAGCGCCTTACTAGACAATACGTGCTAACACAAAGAAAAATTATCGTACTTCATAGCTCCATAACATATGATATTATTCATTAATGTTGTTTATTACCATGCATACATTGATGAAGCTTAAAAATGCATTTCCCACGTTTATTCATAAAGTGATTTCAAAAAAATGAAAATAGGTGGCACAGTATTATTTGATAATATTTTGAGGAAGGTGGTTTTTGTTTTTTTTGGTTTAGTTTGGTTTGAAAACACAGCGCGTGTAAAATATTCTGGCACCCCGGTATACAACTTTTAATGCTACATTGTTTGACAGCTAGAATTTTTGGTATTAAGTTATTTCCACGAAATCGAAGGGTTAAATGCACAGCATATGCATATACCAGCAGTGCAACTATCTAGAATTATAGTGGTTCGCGCACTACGCGCATAGTTCCTATAATATCATCGTGATAGCTTCAGTGTTGTTTAGCGATGTCTGACTCGATACTTAATTGGCTATCAAATTTGATAGCAAATTTGTTCCGAAATTTCTTGACAAAAATGGTACCAAAAAGTGCAGAGAATTTGAAACTGTATGATACCATCTCAAATTTAATATACAATTTGAGTCCTGCGCAAGCGCAGTTGGAACTAAATATGACAGCTGACAATACTGGGTTGAGACTATTGACAGATATCAGCTGGAATTCGACAACTGACAATTCGACTCGAACGCGTTTTATAGGTGATATTAGCATTGCATCATTATTAGACGCGTTCCTTTCACACCTTTTCTCAGATATTCTCACCTCAGCATATTTTACCTCAGATTCGAGTTTTTTGGATCACTAGCATTACTTTCGCTTTTGTGTGTCTGTACATTGTGTACTTATGTATTATTTAATTTATTGAAACAATTTCCATGTTATGAATTTTGTTTTATATGACAAACATGGAAATTACAATTATAATTTTCCATATTATACAAGAAATGTGACAACGACACATGAAGGTGCAACGATAAAAAAATATGGGCAGCAAATAAGTATAATACGATGTTAAACTTAATTGAAACATATTTATTAATTTGGATCTGAAGCCTTAAGCAGCAATACATATTGTTCAAATTACCATACATTTTCTGCTCCTTTACATTTCTTATTATTGCGGAGATATATTCTGTCTTAATTTACTGAAACCAGTGAAAACATATCGATATTTAGCACTTTATTCATTTATGTTACGCTTTATTTACAGCTGTGACATTTAGAGGTTAGCGTTTTGTAGTGAGGAGTAAAATGTGAGCCAACTAGTTTCTATGTTTGATCGGACTTGACCCTACCTGATTTTTTCTTGAGGGGAACAATGAAACAGAAAGTTTATGTCGACGTGCCAAATACACGCGAGGAGCTTATTAGCAAAATTATTTAATTCGGAAATGAATTACGGAATGACAAAGCGATGACCAGTCGCTCTACGCAATACAACAGCATGTCTGCAACACCAAGGAGGATATTTCGCAATGGTTGTAACATTTGTCTCTTTTATCTCAAAATAAATGTCGTGACCACTAAGTATTTTGTTTAATTGCCTTTTCAACTGCCGGATTAGACAATAAGGGGTCATATTCAAACCATCATAGCTTCTAAACTACTTTACTCAGGGCTAAAATGCACAGCTATTTTTTAGGAAACACCATGTACTATCGCTTAGAAATAAAAAAAATGTAGGTTAACAGCTTAGATTTTTTGGAAAAACTAAAATTGTAAAAAAGAACGCAAAAAGTACATAATTATCTTCTCTTAACAATTTTGTTTGTCCCGATATGTTATGAAATTTGAAAAATGTTTACCATGAGTTTATGATAGACATGTTTTGCTATCGAATGCGATTTATTTTGTGTTTGTAGAACCTCTACATAGGTAGCTATGGCTAAATTAGTACAGCACTCGTGCATCAATTAAACAAAAAAGAAAATGGCTGCCATTTTATTATAGTGGGAGGAAAACTACTTCTGGGGTGTGATTTGTCGATAAAAAATACTGTAGCCATCCCCCTAAAGGCTCCGACACCGATGACCGGACACTTTGTATATGTAGAATAAAGATGTTGACAATTTCTCAAAAAAGCCAATTGCGATGTATGCATTTTTTTATTTGAGACAAATCCAGCCATTGGACTGAAATAATGTATGCCCGTTTTTTGAAATATAAATTTAAATCATTTAAATTTTCCATATATGCCTCAGGACTTTGCAGCTTAAAATATTATGCATTACTCTCGAAGTTAACTATTGCAATGAATATTTAGTAGACTTCTTCATTCGATTAGACATGAATATATCTAAGCCAGCCCTGTACGAAAATGTGTATGCAACGACGTTGGAGCAGCGTGAGGTCATCTAGATTTCATGAATAGTCGGACAAAAAGTCTGTGTAATTCCTGTAGAGTTGCACTACTGGGCTGGTACATGAATATACTGTGGTATAAGTACATAATACATGCATATATTAGAGTAAGCAATTGTGGATGCAAATAAAACCAACCAGGTGTATTAAGCGGTTTCTCAATTTGCACTTTGCTTCCGAACGAAAACTGGGGTGAGTTCTCGTGCAAAACTTTATCAGCAACAGGCACATTGTACACGTTTGGTGCTGGGGAGGAAAAAATGCATTACATACATATATACAGAGAAATAAAATACATGCAAACGAAATATGTATGCTGCCAAAAACGACAATAAACGACAAACAACCTGAACGCACTAATCTATAGCTAGATCTAGCTGAGGGTGTTATTAGCAAACCAAAAAACTAAACTTCCTCTATTTTTTTATTTAATTTTTGTCTATGCTTCTAACCATCTTCACTGGTAGAATACGGTGAAAAAACTGAATACGTTGGTAAAGTTGGTAAATCCAGCGTTTTAGAAAACTTTCTGATGTTCAATTATTATTGTTTACAATACAGGAGATATCGAAAAAACTTAAAAAAAACACATTTATAGGAAGTGCCTATTAATCAGTAAAACATTAGGTATAGCCACAGCTTTTGCTTAAAATTCAATGGAGTGCTAAAATACCATATAACTGCACTTTCCACTTAAAAAAAGCAACTTGAATGAGCTAAGATTTCATTACCAGCTCTGTATAATTACATATTTTACTCTTTGAGAGACATTAAGGACGTTCCTCCACGAGAATTATTGGTAGACGTCAGTTTTGATAAGTTTCCTTCAAAAATTCGTAACCTCTTGTTGATCATTTTAGATAGTTATTAACGACTAAAATCAGATTTCTCCAAGTACAAAAAGAATTCAAATTTAGCAGTATTACCTAAGGTGACGCATTTCATGCTTAGTCGTATCACAAATCCATGGCTTTCTAAGTTTAATAGGCGCTGCGATATTCAATTTTTTTCTGATACCTACTTATACCAAAAATGGTGATTTGCGCCTAAACGGTTCGTTTAAAGTTCCAATATGATACACAGCCACACTAGAATTGACCAAGGAATCCAAATATGCAATAATATATAGGGGGTTCCATTCTAAAAAATGTCAGTTTGATATGAATCACCCTGTATAAACGTCAAAATCTGAGTGAAATTATTTTCAGATTATAGCCCTAAAGGTTCCCTACCATAATCAAGTGACAGGTTTCTAAAATATATTTTAGTAAGCCCACAATCTGTTTGAGTTGTTATTAGTTATTTTAGTCATGGTAGTTACAACTATTTCGGAAATTAAGAGACCGTATTGAAAACTGGCAACAGCGTGCTGTTTTACAAACCCACTGCCTTCTCTCTTCACAAAAAGCCGTACTGATAGTGACGTAAGTACACAGTATTCATCTGTTTTGTTTATAGGTTGTTTTATTGCTCATGGTTTGTGTCTTATCTTTTGATTTATCTGATAACCATTGGCGTCTAAGACGTCAATGCTGAGAAGCGCGCTGTTGACAAAATGATTAAGTAATTACAATGGAGTCAAAATAATAACTAATTTAGATAAACTAGGATTTTAAAGTAAATATATGTGGTTTACATAAAAAGAATTTATGAATAATTGCAATATTATTATTATCTTTGCAACTTTTATAAAGTCCCGAATAAAACCCTAAATGTCGAATTTTAAACTTTTTTCGATATCATGTATATTCAACCCAATAATATTGAAAATTTTAAAAATATTGAAAATTTTTTTTTACTCTCCTTTCATTGAATTTTAACCGCAAACTTTTCTTTGATAACCACCCTCGACTAGTGCATAATATTTGAGCTTTCTACTTATTTACTACGTCTATTTTTTAAGATTCGTTTTTGGCAGTTTTGAACACATAACGCTGAAAATGAAAACAGAGCGCAAACAAAACTTCAGAAATGAATGACGGATGCTCTAGATGGAACATGGTGCTAAGTCAATATAACAATGGTTGCAAAATTGATGAAAGACTTAAAGAGGTCAACCTTTCAACTAACCAGGTGTGTCAGACGGTTTCTGAGTGTTTGCTTTAACTCCAAAACTATAGGCGGGGGAGTTATCTAATAGGACTTTGTCTGCTTTTGGCACATTGTATTCGTTGGGAGCTAAAAGTTGAATAAAGCATATTAACAAACATCTACGGCATTTGTACAGCGATCGTGACAGTTCATAATAAAACTGCAAAAAAACAAACAATCAGTAAATTGTTTTACATGTTCACCTTTTGTATTAAAAATTCAAAAATGACCCCACAATAATTGGGGATTTGGAAAAAATGTTTTGTGATAAATGCAGAACAAAACTGCTATTACTACATTTTTTTGGTGAAAAATTTAAGAAAAAGTTGTCAAGTCAAACTTTATCAGGAAGGCGCGAATTCTGATATGTTTTTTCGGAAGATATTGATTCATGGTGATATTTACTTTTGATAACCAAACCTGAAACATATTTAAATGTCAGCCTGTTGAACTCATGTTTCGTAAGGAAATTGCAGTCGCTTATACAACACATAAACATGTTACAATTTGAATAACGATGTAATATTAAACGTTTTACAATTGATCGACCACTCAGAAGTTGATATGATAGTGTTCACCACCGAAAGAAATGTATCGCGTTCCAAAGCGGCTGGGTTTTTATTATGAACTGCCTTTCAGCATGCAAAACAAGAATAAATAAATAAAAATAACAATGTTCATAATGCTACGAGATATGTTTTCTATATTCCACAACTAGGCACTAGAGCAAGTGATGAACACAAAAGGTGAAAAACTCCCGGTGTCACACCAAACAGAACACTCTCTTATTAAAAAGTCTAACCTCGCTGCGACTCGTACCTTCTTCAGGAGAGACTACCAATCACACCTCGACGTCACCACTGTTTCGGAGAACATAGCCAGGAATATAGGATTGGCAAGTTTTAGATACAGAATCATAGATTCATAACTTCAAGATTTGGACTGCAGGAAAGGTACGCAATTCCATTTGTGAGTACCACACACCTTTTGTCGACATGGTCAAGTTTCGAGAAGTTTTGAAATCACGCTTGGAAGATATCCCAGATCCTGTGGAGTATACAGTAGACCAGTCACATCACTAATAAAAGAAATGACGGGAAGCTGCACGATTAAAAGAGGAACAAGGACCGCCATGGTTCTCTATTGGTGGAATTCGGTAATTGAATCGGCACGAGTAATGTGCAATTCAGCAAGACGCGACCTGACACGCGCCCGGCGCAGAACAAACAACTCAGAGCCGAACGTTAAATTCCTCCACGATCTGTACAAGGAAAAAGGGAAGATGTTGCAAAACCTTATCCTTGCAGACAAGAGGGGAAAATGGAAGGAGTTATGTTCTTCTCTTGAGGACGCCATTTGGGGTGAAGGCTACCGAATAGCAGCAAAGAAAATAACAGGCATGGCGCCCTGTACAACTTAGGCATCGAAAGGAAGGTCAAGATAGTGCGGGAACCTTTTCCAGTCCGTCTGGCAACAAGACACCTTGGACGAGAATGTAGAACCGTTCACAACGGACGAACTACGCGCAGCGGGAGAAAAGATGACCAGGAAAGCACCGGGTCTAGATAGAGTTCCCCAGAGGTCATCAAGGAATTGATTGCCAGTGCACCTGGCCTACTAATAGGACTACTGAACCGTCTCTTGACAACACAAACTTTCCCGACCATCTGGAAAAAGGCTAGAGTAGTGCTGATCCCATTTGTCTTCTGGACACAGTGGGAAAGATGTACGAGGTACTCATCTTTCATAGTGGCAAGTTCACGAACAACGCATTGGAGGCAGTTCAATGCTCCGTAGAAGGAACCTTCAATAAATGGGGAGCACTGGTGACTCTTGATGGGCAACATGCCTTTAACACGGCGTCGTGGGGCATCATAATGGAGGAGTCGGGTAAACGTGGCATACCGAGGTATTTGCGAAACCTGATCGGCAGCTATTTTAGTACCAGAGCTATTAAAATAGCAAACGTAGAGCTGAAGATGTCTACAGGCATTCCACAGGGATCGTCGTTGGGTCCTCTTCTCTGGAATGTCCTGTATGATGGGGTTCTAAGGATAGCTCTTCCTCGAAACACAAAGACTGGCGTTCGCGGATAACCTTGCTCTGGTAGCATCCACGATAGACGAAAAAACTTGCAGACGACAAACGAGGCACTGAGAAGGATAGACGAGTTTATGTCCAAGCACTAACTTCAGCTCGCACCAAGCAAAACTGAGGCGGTCATTCTCGGGGGTTCCAGGATCACTAGAAACCAAGTTAGTTTCTGTCTTAGAGGGGTGCAAATAGTACCCAGCAAATCGACAGTGGGAATTACATCAAACGATGTTTCAACGAACATATAAAAGGAACTGCGGTGAAAGCAGAAAGTAAGGTGGCATTACTGTCTCCTATCATGCCAAACGTTGGTGGCCCAAGTATGAGGAAAAGACAGATCGGAGTTATCCACTCAGTTATGTTATACGGAGCTCCAGTATGGTATAAAGCGATGGAAAAGAAAAAGCACCAGCAAACCGTAAACAAGGTGCAAAAGAAGACGCTGCTGAGGGTGGCCAGTGCGCATCGTACAGTCTCTCCCAAAGCGCTGCAGGTCATAACAACGATACCGCCACTACATCTGTTGGCCAAGGAGAGGAGATACATGTATATCGAGCGAGCAAGGTTGGAAGATCGTACATGAGATGGTTCAAAGCATTTCAAAATCGAAAGAGGCAGAGGAACGTAGGGATATGTAGGAAGAAGATGGAGAAGAAAAGCATACTTAACTCATCTTGCACTGCGAAGGATATTGTTCACGGTGATGCCCAATGCAGATGGAGATAGAGCAGAGGTAAGAAAAGAGGGAACGGGTTTTAGCTGGTCGGGCCGTGGTTGCATATCGGATGGACGCATTTGCGTCCGTTGGACATGACATCAGAGGACTCAAGCTGGTTCAACGTCGGGCGGGCAGACTCTCTCTCACACCTCCAGGTGTGTCAGTGTTTCTGTCCTTGCGATCAAGCCGATTTCCTAAACCCACTATAGTAAAAAAAACCTTGTCGCGACAGTTAACACAAGAAACAATCTCCTTCAAATGCTGTGTGGTGGCACCTGGGATCTTCAGCGGCTACATTGAGGTGCTCGGCCCTGGGATTGGCATATTCTGCTGCCGACTACTGTACTGCAGTGTGGCTCTACAGCGCCCATACCAAGCTGCTGGATCGACACCCTACAACACAATGTGCCTTATATCTCGCACTATCAGGTCAATTGGCTTCCTATTCTTAGTCATATACCGCTCCTAGAAACGCATAGACAGGAAACACTCCTAAGAGAATATAGGAAACTAATCCCCAATCTTCAACTTCCTGTGAATACGGTTTTATAACATCTAAACATTAAGAAGCTGCAATCTACTAGACAACCCCGCTTACAAAAGCTAAACCTTTTAATTAATAGAGACAGTTTCATGCCCACCGGGACTTGGGAGGAAAAGTGTGTCAATAACGCCCTTGCCGCATACCTTGAGCTACCATTACTACGTTTACATAGGGATTCAATTCGAATTGAATACGATACCATATCCGGCGTTTCATGTGTTTACATGTTTATTTTTCAGATCGATTTGAATCCGTTTCGTGAAGTGGCCAGCAAGCTGTTAAAACTACCCTAACCTATAAATGCCACATAACGACATAACTTACAATCTAGCGTAGTTTTTTTTGAGTACTTGACCAATAATAACGAAACCGACGTACCCGAACTTTGGAAGCATTGTGTGTTCACGATTTCTTTTTTTTGTGTTTTTCGTGTTAAGAAATAATATTACAGTTTCAGGGAGACCGTATGCGCAGTCGCCGATTCGGTTTCAATACCGTTGCCTGTTCACATGGATTTCAGACCGATACGACCCACATCCCAGAAAAGAGCGGTATCGACCTTGAACCTCAATTCAGCTTCGATCCAAATTTTGCAGTGTTTACATGCAGCATTCAATACCAAAATCGAATTCAGTTCAATTGGATTCCACATGTAAACGTAGTACATGTACAACACGGAAACCATCGGGTTTTGTACTGCCACGGAAAACCTGGAGCTCACTGGACAGACTTCAGACAAATCATGGAGTATGCAGAGTCCCCAAAGTATGCTACTGTGGCGCCAACAGACAAACTACGGGACATATCGTGGTAGAGTACCCAATACGTTCCTACACTGCACTGGTGAGATGACTGATTTTCTGACTGTGACTCAGAGTGCAGTGGACTACATTAATCACTTCCGATTCTGACTATGGCATGTTTAGTATTTGTACGCACCACAAACCGTTGTAGACGGTGCCGAACTACCAAATACCGAAAATATATGATTTTTCGCTTTTTGTTCGTTTTTCTTGACCACAACGCGTCGTGAACATTGCCAAAACGCCACGACGCGTTCTCGATGATTTAGAAAGTTCATAAACCGACCATGTTTTCTTACAGAAATAACTGACAATTTACTAATCATTACTGTAATTTTTAATTCATTGTAATTTCTACATAAGTGGATTAAGGGCTGGTTTCTCAATGTCCAGTTAAATATTTATCAGGAAGTTAACGGTCAACTGTTAGATAAATTGTTCAAACAATTGAAGGCTAAACTTACGAATTCATGTAAATTTTGTCGGACAGTTGTATCCATAGAAACGTTAACTGGCAGCTACCTATCTGACATTTTTAACTGGACATTGAGAAACCGGCCCTAAAAGTGGTGACACACGTACGAACTTTAAGTACGCTGTTTTTAAGTTTGCGCACTTACTCGGCTCGACGTCAGTGACACACGTGAAGCTGAAATCACTCATTTTGATAATTTTCCCAAATAAACAAAACCTTTAACAAACTCAAACACAACAAGCGTTGCGCATCGATGGCCTGCCGAAACAAAGTGGTGACTCGCGGCTCGCAGTACGAGCCGAGACAAGTTACGAGCAAGATTTCAAACCAGTTGGATCACCGGCGGTTTGCGCGACGGTTTTAAAGTACGCGTATTTACGGTGACACACAGGCGGAAAAGGTCGTCGAGCCATAAGTACGCGTACTTGCTCGCACGTGTACCACCCCTTTTATACTTCTTTAAACCCCATTTAACCTATTTTGACATCAACAACTTAGGTTAGGTACTGAAACTTAAAGTGCTGTAGTTTTTCATCGAAATATTTCCTCGATTTGGAAGTGGTCTCGTTTGACTCATGACGTCAAACCGAGTCGAATGACACTACTATTAACCCCCGCTTCGGTTTCCGCTAAAACGAAGTCTTGCCGTCAGCATAATAATTGTGAAATTGAAGACGGAATAAATGACGGGCTAATTTTGGCAAAATGCCTATTTCTTCGTTCTTCGCTGCTAGACAAGAAAGTCCACAACGGGTTGTGGTCGTTTTTTTTTCGTTCAATGAGCGTTTTCGTGTAACACATACATTCACATCCTTAAAAAATTAATCAAAAATAAATTAATATAAACAATTTATCTGTTGTATGCGCCATATTTTTATTCTATCATTATGTGTATAGCAATAGGATAAATTCAATAAATGGTGGTGAAGCTCAGAATGATTATTGTGTCTATTCGGTGAATGTGCCTAGTTCGGGGATATAAAAACTACATCTCGTATGATATCCAAACTAACCGGGTGTGTCTGAAGGCCTGTGCGTTGGTGTTCGCCGTCCAAAGGAGTACCTGTGGCTACCGGAGCGGGTAAATGGTTTGTAAGCGTTAGGAGCTGTGTGCGTTAATCAATAGTTAATCAATAATTATCCGTTAAGTATCGCAACTACAAGAGAAATATCCATAATATATACATTATTACTCCACTACCTTGCATCGAGTAGGATGTCATTATACACTAAAATACTGGAATCTGGTAAGTATTTTCTATCAAAGGTATCGACTGTGTTATTGCGATAAAATGAATGGCATTTTATAACGTTTTTTGTAGAATTCGGTTTATATTTACAATTACTTGTATTTGTAAAGATACTTGTATTTAACGAAATTCAATTAACAGTAGGATTCTAGGTTCCTGCCTTTAACCAATTTTAGATGTTTTGGTACCATAAGCAGTGTATTTTGCATTTACATTATAGCATCGTATTCTACGTAGTGAATCCTAACCTTAGATGAGTCTAGTTAGATTGCAATTTACAAATGCCTTTCATAGGAAATACTTCCACATACCATATTGTTTGGATATTGTAGTGTTTGAGCTGCAAGCTGTTTAATTCAAAAAAGTTAATTTGAAAAACTTGAATTTTTTCAATTAACAACTAGAAAACTTCATATAAAAGGTAATTCAATTAATACATCAAGAAAGCGCTTTTCAAATACAGAAAGCACCTTTTATACAAGGTGAGTGCTAAGTTAAACCTACTTCTTTTTTAACTGTCTATAGAAGTCGTTAAAATAAACAACTTTTTCAAATAATTTTTCTGCGTAATCTGAAAAATAAGTGAGATACAGAATCAAAAAGAACTAAATCTGGGCTTGTGTATCAAGACGTACCTAGTCTGTTAATGTTTAGTCTTTTGCTCGGATTTTTGGCTTGTCGATTAGGCATTGTACCTGTCAGATAGTGCAGTAGTCACTTTGTGTTTAACGTTCTTAATTTTTAATTGGTAAATCCTAAAAGTGGCACATTATTATTAAACAACTTTTAAGATTTACCAAGTTAAAATTATTATCTATGATAAAGTAAAAGTAACTAGTGCACTAATTGACAGGTACAATGCCGAGCAAAACAGTAAACAAAAATCGACTAGGTACGTCTTGAAACACAAGCCTAGATTTACTTTTGTGATTCTGTATCTCGCTTACTTTTCAGTTTTCGGAAAAAAGTTATCTGAAAAAAATGTTTATTTTAACGACTTCTATACAGAGTTAAAGAAGAAGTATCAACTTAGGACTCACCATGTACAGTTTTTCCGGGTTAAAAAATGATCATCTTCAATATCACTGACAAGTAAGGTTAAAAATCAAGTATGCTTATGAACGATTTCAACGTATAAATAACGAGCTTTTGTACCTCTCATTTTGACAGTTCCATTATACAGAGTCTGCGTAGTAGTGAAAAGAAACTTTTTTATTAGATTGCAGGCTTCTATACTTGCGGAGAAAACCTTATAGATATATTTGAAGCATTCTTAAACTGCGTTGATTCCAGTTTGTGAAAAATATAATACGTATCATTTAAAATTCTAATTTTAATGATCTGTTTACCGACGTACCCAAATCTACTAATAGTATCGTTATTATTATTGATTTATTTATTACATTTATTTGGACTTGTTTACTAGACAATTGGAAAACGTTTATACACACATTTATGTCATTATTGGTTGGATAGTTCCATTCCTGAGTGTCTGTGATATGAAAACAGATAACATGTTCTCGAAGTACGTCGTGAGTTGGACCGTCGTACTTAACTAGTTCAAAGGAGTAGATACTTTGCGAGTTGACCCCTAGTATTTTAGTGAGAAGGCCTCACAGCTATAATGATAATTTTCCTCCCTAGATGTTTTCAACTCTTGGTGTGGTATTTCGCGAGTTGACCCTTAATGCCTAGAGATAGAGTTAAGTATAATGTTGTTTTGCATAATTGCACAGTATAGTCAAGTCAGTCAGTAGTCAGTAAAATATTATTTTATCTACCTATTTGGCGTTTAAAGATATATTTGGTGTGTAATCTTTATTTGTTTGAATATGACAGTTACTAACCTGCTTGTTACGTCAATCAGGCCAGATTAGAAAACGTCATGTCCTTTAATTAAATATATGGTAACTTATTTTTTAATCTGTTCGTCTTCGATGAATTGGTTACTCAGGTATCCTTTTATTTAATTTCCAAATGTGTCATCCTGATACGCGCCCAACCTTTTATTGATGCTGAATTAGCACTAATAAGTTATAGGTTAAATACTTCGCAGTGTCCCTACTTAATTTATTTTGGTCATTTGTTCATCGACTGATTAAATGTTTATAAGGCTATCGCCCAGAATCGTTATTTGTTTTGAATCCCCTACATCATATATGCTGGAAAATTACTTTTGTGAACATTTTGTCCACATACATGTATGTAGCCTTCATGTAGTTACGCTAGCAACAAGAACATACAGCAGATCCAGCATGACTATCAAACCAATGTGGCATCCCCCCGTAAGAGAAAATATCAAACTATAACTCAATAGGCCAAACTTGAACCCAAACCCATTAATAATAGGATGATCACGTCAGCAGGAACCAATACTACCAAACCGGAATAACACGTCCAGGAGATGCCATATGAAAGATAGCAAACTAATCAAAACTATGTGATAAACAAAGTCCAAAATAGATCTTTTGAAATCACAATCTAAGTTTATTTTTTAAATTTATTGTTGATGATGCAAAAACAAAAACAAATCTTTTCCAACCGTTATCCTTAATAACTAAAACCTTAATAGCACTGAAACAGCGAACATTATTTCAAGAGGTACAAAAACTCTATCACTTCGTTATAAATTCATTACTATTATTTAAGCATTTTATTAATATTTAGTAAAATTGAACCAAAATTAGGATACTACGTTCCTCATGTCCAAACTTTATGTGTCTTGGTACCACAAGCATCGCATTTTTCTATCAAACCTCCCAATCAGCATTAGTGCCTTGTAACCAAAGCCTAAACTAGTACTAGTCAAATGTACTAGACGTACCCGGAGTGTCGACTGGTTTGCCGACATTCGTCTTCAAGCCGAATGTGTACTTGGGGGAGTTCTCATGGATGACTTTCTCAGCCTTGTCGGGGTTGTAGTCTCCCGGTGCTGGAAGGCTGTCTTGTTTTGGTTCTTTTGGGCGACCATGTAGACTGACGGCTGGGGCTGTGTCTTTTCCTACCAAAAATTGTGCCAGGTTAATTGACTGGGTACAAAATTTTAATTATACACGATTGGCAAACCGGTATCTAGAATGCCGATATAAATGCATAGGACGCAGGTAGCACATTTAGCCTTTAACAGGTTGAAGAGAAAACACTTTTTTAGCCCATGATACTACGACTCCGACAGATATGCTCACTTGGCGGACAGATTTCGAACAGGTCTGCGCATGACGTCACCGCGTGACAAAAATGTATAAGGAAGTGGCACAAAAGCATGGATTTTTGATCGTTTTATTCTGTTTCTTGTTGTATCGGTTGTAGATATTTAATATTTATAAAAAACGAAAGGAGCTCATGATCAGTATAATATAAACAATACATATTGCTCTGTATACGAATAAAATATTGGTGAAATAGTTATAAGATCAGAGTATCAGAGAATGGATACAGCTCGACGTCTGACCGTTTGCAATAATTCCGTGCGTACTGAATTTCAGATAAGAAATTTTGATTGTGCTCAAAAAGTTTTACAATGTGGAAAAAGAATGAGCTAGAGCAGTGTCAACGTGTTTTTCTGAATTTTTAGTTGGGAGATCGATAAAAAATGTTGAAGACACTTTAAGATTTGTATTTGATTCCCGCTTTTTGTAACTGAACTGTCAACTCAAAATTGTCTGTAATTATAATACCACCACGCACTATAACACAATTTAAACGAAGTTATTCATATAAAGTTGCTATTATTTATAATTATATACCCAAAGCAAAAACATATAAACAATATCCAACTCCAAATTGTCTGTATAATTTTTGAAACATGTTGCTAACCTCATTGGTTAAGTGTAAAAGTCGTGCTAGCTTCGCCAATGAGGTTTCCTATACTGTTTGCTCCCATTCAATTATAGCAAAATAACGACGATCATCATTATTATTATAACTAATTTCATCAATCCGATTGTGTCAAACTAACAAGCGTTCTCTGCAAAAAAGGTGAGCGCTAACCCTCATAATTTGTAGAAAGTTGCGTTGCTGGTACATGTATATGATGTGTTAGTGGCACAGTGTAAACACAGCATAGTAAACAACCAGCACAATAACTCAGGTTGGCGATAATTACACACGCATCCCCCCTTTTGGATGATTTTTTGTAGGGATGCTAACGATACTTCGATACATCTGCACTAATATCGAGTATTTTTGACATCGATACTTTTTGAGGCATTCCAAGCTAGTATCGATACTTTTATATCCGTATCGAAAATAATTACATAATTATTGAGGGATGTAATCAGTTGCACAAAATGCCTATTTGGCTAAAAAATATCGAGTTGTACCGGTATCGATATTTTCATTTTCGCATCTCTACCCAAGCTTTACATCCGTAAAATCATCACAAGGTCAAATTCTGTGGGAACCATTTTTATATGGGAAATCCTATGGGCATATAAATGCTTCACATATTCATATCATCACAAAAGAAAAACCAAAAAAATGTCCACGCTGTGGACAAAATTTATCAGTGCTACACATTCTAGTGGAATGTACACACCTCACGCCAGCAAGAGAGCAGTTCAACATCCCAGAATCCGTGACCAGTAACCTAGAATCAACGGCCGATTGTCTAAGAACTCTTAAATTCATTAAAGCCATCTACGCTACTCAGTTTATATAATGTACCTTTGTTTGTTTTTGTTGTCTTCCTTATAATGTTCTTGTACATTCATTTAAAATCTGTATAACGTCGTCGCTAAAAACCTTGCTGTTATAAAGCGACTTTAAATAAAAAATAAAAAAAACCCTCAGAGATATGCTGGTTGTTTACTATGCTGTGGTGTAAATCCGGCCTTACCTTTTGCGCTGAGTCCAGTGACGTTGTACTGTCCGGGTCCAGGGCCGATGCTCTCTTGTTTTCCATTGTGTCTTGCGCCGAAACTGAAAGCTGGCGCTCGCCCACTCTTCGATTCCGATGTTCTAGTGCCTACGCGATTATTAAGGATTTTTGTTAGATGATCAGATATGCCATTCTTGTACACTTGATCATATAAATCTCTTTTGTCTATGTAAGGGTGAATGGCTTCGAGGAAACTGTATACCGGGTGTCTTTGTTTTGTACGTCAAGCCTTAAAACTCACCCTAAACTTTTTTTTTCAAATAGCACCCAATAGTTTTTTCCACACATTATTTTATTTCAAATCTTGTAATATCTCTATGTTTTTATACAAGCCTATTTTTTCGTAAAGTCATAAGCATAAGGCAAATAAAATAAGGATTTGATTCAAGCGTAATATTTTCGTAAAAAAAAAACAAATAAAAAAGCAAAACTACGTAGGCCTTTCAATGTGACTGAATGATCTATCATACCGTGCTTTTAAAAAAAAATTATACTTCAACCCCAAAACTCACTCTAAACTATTTTTCAAATAACACCTCACTGCTTTTCCTACATATAACTGAAGCCATTATTTTATTTAAAATCTTATGTTACCTTTGATTTAAGATAAATTAAATAAGGGTTCGTTTGAAGTGTAATATTTTTGTGATAAAAAAGAAGACATTTTTTTGAAAGCATATCGTTCTGTTCCCTAAAAAAACTCACCTAGTCCCCTTTTTTATCCATTGTTTTTGCAAAAATATTAGTCGTTAAACAAATTCTTATTATATTTATTTTATGCCTGTATAAAATCATAATTACGGAAAAAATAAGTTTGCTTATAACATCAAACCTACATCAAGATTTTAAATGAAATAAAGATATTATTTGTGTAGGAAAACCTATGAGGTGTTATTTGAAAACAAAAAGTTGGGGGTGGGTTCTTGGTGATGACGTATAAAAAATGTTTTGAATGCAAGGTACGATAGACTCTATAGTGCCTTCAGAATTACAACTCAGTTCTTGCTTCAACCGTTTTCGGTTAACGAAAATATAAAGTGTCAGGGAAATTCTGAGGCACCCAAAATAGCGGTCTTTCGTTAGACTATAAGATTGACAAATCAAACAGGTCATGCCCATGACGTTTTATATTTTAGTTAGTCATATAGGTTGATCTCTGTCCGGCTATTTTCGAAAACAGCCAACAATGTTTGTATGGATGTCAGAAGTTTAAGGCCCGATTTTATCAAAATGCAGATTTCAACAAAGACTTTGACCAATCAGAGTAGCCCTTTTAAGAACGTGCATCTGTCAAAGTTTTCTGAAAATTATTGATTTCTCTTGAGGTTGACCTCAAAAAGCTCAAAAATGACATACTTTATATACAATCGAGCATTGTAAATCATCTAGCATCTTTTCCAGTCTGATTTTCCATCCCAAATCGGTGAAAAATTGCATTTTTTTGTTTAATCAAAAGTTTAGCAATTGCTAATTTCAACCAATCAGATTCCAGATTTCGTTTGCATTTGTTCGCTGGTTTCATGCTGTATTAAATGCTATGATGACAAGAAATTCACTCATTGCATTATTTGGATAAAACAATAATTTACTATCGATAATAATTATGAATACCTGCAATATATCTTTGTTTTACAGTAAAAAGAGGTAAAAATAGCATTTTGTTACATTTCAAAAGTTACAGCTACTTCCCAAATACATGTGCATTAATGGTTGCCTATCCAGAACCCCAGAACGCCAAAGCTTGCCATTTTATAATTAAAGTTAAGTATAACCCTATTTGATGTACAATGCACCTGTGAATACTTCTATAAGAAGATCTATAACAAACATGCATCCAGTAAATGAAAGATTGATTCTTCATAAAAGTATGTATTTTCATATAATCCATCTGACTGACGGACGTGGGATTTTTAATTATTAAATAAGGTAGGTAGTTACTGTGATCGATATAGGTACATACTACTTTTATCACAAATTATCCCAGTTTGCAATTAGTAATTATACAATAATTATAATGTAAACATGGAAAATGTGGCATTAATTTGCAAATCAATCGCTTTGTTCTGATATCCGCTGTGATTTTGATCAATGAATTTCTAAAATATCTTTGACAAAAGTGTCATCCAGCTTTGACGTGTTGTTTTCAATATTGATGAAATACTATTGGATGATACTTATTAACATAGCCCTCAATACCCAATAGAAAGTTTTTGCTAAATAACATCCAATAGAAAAGCTTTGTTAAATTCTTTGTTAAATATGTATGTTGATAAAATCGGCCCTAAGATTTCTATGTTGCAAATTAATGGAAATGCATGACAAACCTCAAAACAAATATTTACTTTCCCAATAAACAACTGTGCTTGAATCACGAGTATAAAACTTATAGAGTTGTAGATACAATATCAATCTAAACACTACATTACGTCAGTTAAAGTTCTAAATGACTTTAGGAATTAGTTTTTGTATATCCGGGGATATCCGAATCACCGTCCTGTGACTGTGGAGAGCCCCGGCAGACTGTTCAGCATATTGTCACCGAATGCCCGATTACCGCATATGCTGGACAACAGTCGGATTTCTTCGAAGCCTCGAAGTCTGTAGTGGACTGGATAAATGGTCTTAATTTTAAAATCTAAAAACTATTCATTTTTGTTTGTTTTAAATTTAATGTTTGTATTTTATTTTATTGTTTAAGACTCATTACCAATTAATCCATGTAGCCATACGCTAAATAAATAAATAAGTTTTTGTACTATGTCATGAGCGATGCCTGATCCCCAAAGTGACGTTCTGGCTCTATACTCCAATAGTAAGGCCGTCCTTATTGTATGCATCACTAGTGTGATGGCCATGTGTAAGGAAGAACACAATCAAAGCAAAGCTAAATAGAATTCAACGCCTGACTTGTGTTAGTACATCAAGTGCGATGCGCACGACTCCGTTGAGCGCGCTAGAAGCCTGGCAGGGGACAGTGTGCCATCCATGGGCAGACACTTGTATAACCAAAAACCTCTGCCCCTGATTTGAGCACTCAATTTAAGTAAGTCGCCCCCCCCCCTGTACAATTTTCTGGCGGCGCCAGTGCTTCCATCCTCTCGGAACTGGAAGGAATGACCCTATCCTACATAATTATGAAGAGTGATATAATTTCTCCTACATATTGCTTCGACTGCAAATTTACGGCGAACTATGAGTGGGAGCATGGCCGACTCTACACTAGGCCGGAGCCTTAGATGTGGCAACGTGGCTTAGCTGTCAAATAGTGGGCCTATAGTTTCAGAATAATTATTACATTTTATATGTGTTAGAGTTCATCTCGGTTCATAAATTAAGAAAAATACTTTTTAGAATTACTACTACTAATACCACGTACACCTGATGTCTGTTTCATCGTAGTCAAACACTACAAAATAAAAATAAACGCAACCTGTTTCCTGCTGCCACTTCCACTTCCACTTAAATGAACACTCAATTTACTTTGTAAATTGTCACTTGAGCTAGAAAAATTCACTATTAGGTCACTGTGAAGCCATTCTTGCTGGTCTATCAAATCTTTTCGTAGGTATGCCCAGATGCATGCCCAGATGAGTTCTATTAACTGTACTTTTCTGTGATATTTGGGAGGTCCAGAAAACATTTTAGGTACCACATTGTGCTTTAAAATAGGTCTTATCCTTTAAAATGTTTGTAAATTATTGTCTTTATTCTTATAAATATAACCAGCCCTTACGAGGAATACATTTCACCCAGTTCTGTTTATGTCCTTTATTGGAAGCACAATTGCTAGTGCAACCTGGTACTACACACTTTGCAGGCATCTTTTTATCTTTATAGTTTCGTTTGTGCAGATAAATAATTAGAAACACATTAAAAAATACCTTCCACTCTTCTTTGTTACTCTGGAGGGTTATGTTGGTATGTCCTTTATTGGAAGCACAATTGCTAGTGCAGCCTGGTACTACACACTTTGCAGGCATCTTTTTATCTTTATAGTCTCGTTTGTGCAGGTAAATAATTAAAACACATTAAAAATCACCTTCCAATCTCCTTTTTTGCTCTGAAAGATTATACTAATAACTTAACAACAAATAAAAGCTCGGCCCGATATTCAGTGTTGCCATATTTCAATGCTCCGGCCTTCAGGCAGAGAAGCCACACATTCTGGCTCTTACGGAAACTCAAGTCGGCTCTTCAACAATGGATAACTGCTTCAGATATCCCGGATATGACTTATACACCCGATTTAGACGTAGGTTTGGCGTATGCGTGTACGTTAAATCTGGGATTTCTTGTCATCGAGAAGAGGAGCTCGATCTGGAAGGATTTGACATCATATGGCTTAAAATATCCTTCCAAAATCATTCCAAGTTTATATGCTGCATTTATAGGCCACCAAGCAATAACAACTGCAAAGAGCTCTTCGAGAAGCTTTCAGCCACTGTGGACGCACTGCAATCTGATCACCCTCATTCAGAGATAGTCTTTCTGGGTGACTTCAACGTTCACAACTCCTACTGGCTCAAACACTCAAACAAAACGGACGACGAGGGACGTGAAGCTGAAGCCTTCGCTATTAGCTGCGGCTTGGAGCAGATAGTCAAAGAACCAACAAGGATCCCCAGCCGCCACGGAGATTTTGCTAGTTTGTTGGACCTATATCTAACAACTACTCCAACAATCTACACAGTGAAAGTAACTGCTCCACTGGGATCGTCTGACCATAACACCGTCTCAACGCTATGCAGAATGGATTCTCCAGATCTCCACCATGCAAAGCCTCGCCGTGTCTGGCATTACAGATCAGCAAAGTGGGACGACCTAAGAGAATACTATCAGTCCTTTCCCTGGAACGACGTCTGCTTCAAGTCACGAGACCCATCAGCTTGCGCCCAAGAAATAACAGAGGTATTGATATCTGGCATGGAAGCCTATATTCCTCATGTCATCAAGCATCCCTCCAAAAACAAGCCATGGTTCAATCAGCGCTGTAGAGATGCAGTTTCCTCTAAAAACTACCATTACAAAGAATGGAGGAAAAATCCAAATGCCGAGAACCACCGCAGTTTTATCGACGCCAGAAATCACTGCAAACGCGTGATCGACAGCAGCAAGGAGGAACACAACCAAAAAATTAAGAACAAGCTCCTCTCATGTCCTAGTTCATCCAGAACATTCTGGTCTGTAGCTAAGGCTGTTAGTCAGAACTTTTCCTATTCGTCAATACCACCCTTGACCGGAGAGGACGGGTCCATCGCTTCTGCTCCTAAAGAAAAAGCAGACATCTTGGGGAAGCTCTTCGCAGCCAATTCTACTGTAGACTTTCAAGGAAGTACTCCGACCACCACCATAAGCGTGAACTCGAGAATGGCAGAGGTCAAATTTCAACATCGAGATGTAAAAAGCATCCTCCAAAAACTGAACACCAATAAAGCTACTGGTCCAGACCAAATTCCAGCCATTGTCCTTAAACGCTGTGCCGCCGAGCTTGCACCTATTCTTTGCAAGCTCTTCAAACTTTCGTATCAACGAGGCGTGTTTCCCGATTCGTGGAAGTTTGGCTGCGTGCAACCTATCCCTAAGAAAGGCAAAAAAACTGATCCCACCAACTATAGACCTGTGGCTCTTCTCAGCATCATGTCTAAGGTTATGGAGACTGTCATCAACACACAGCTCCTGAAATACCTGGACAACAATGACATCATAAATGATCGCCAGTATGGCTTCCGCAAGCACAGGTCTACAGGTGACCTCCTTGCCTACGTCACTCACTTGTGGAACAGAGCAATAGACAAACATGGCGAATCCCGTGTTGTTGCACTTGACATATCGAAAGCCTTCGGCAGAGTGTGGCATGACGGACTTCTGGTCAAGCTTGCTGCTTATGGACTACCACCTGGCCTGCGCCAGTGGCTGAACAGCTTTTTGAACGATCGATCTCTGTTTGTTGTAGTCGAGGGCTGTTCATCAGACGTATTTTCAATAAACGCCGGTGTTCCTCAGGGATCTGTCCTATCCCCCACACTGTTTCTGCTGTACATCAACGAGCTGCTGGAAATAACATCCAATCCAATCTACAGCTTCGCAGATGACAGTACATTAGTGTCTTGCATGGAACCAGGCAAGCCACTATCATCCCAGGAGACATTACGTCGGCGACAGCAGCATGCCTCACAGATCAACGCAGATATCAAAACAATTGTAGAGTGGGGATTAGCAAATAAAGTACAGTTCAACGTACAAAAAACTCAGGCAACAACACTGACAAAGAAGTCTCACGATGGCTTACCAACCGTGGAAATGGAGGGTCACCCCATTGTCGAATCACCTTCCGTCAAGCTCTTGGGAATCAACATCAACAATAACATGTCCTGGCACGACCACGTCGTCAGTATCGCTAAAACGGCATCCCAGAAGCTTGGAGTTTTGTTCCGCTGTAGGAAGTTGTATACGCCAGAGCAACTGCTGCTGCTCTACAAGGCACAGATCCGACCATCGCTGGAGTATTGCTCCCATGTATGGGGATGTGCTCCGAAGCACTCTCTAAAGCTTCTGGACACTATCCAGAAAAGAGCAATTAGATTAATCGATACACCTAACCTCACAAAGGACCTCCACAGCCTGGAACATCGAAGGAGGGTGGCTGACCTATGTCTGTTTTACAGATTCTATCACGGAAGATGTTCGAGTGAGCTCTCCCAGATAATAACACCAAAGGCCGTCCGAACCAGGAATACTAGAGAAGCTCTGCGAGCTCATCCTTACCAGGTCGAGGTCCTTACTCCCCGAACCAGTCTCCTCCAGCATTCCTTCTTTTGGAGAACTTCGACGCTGTGGAATCAGCTGCCGGGGAATTTGTTTCCCGACGGCTACAACCTGCAGCGTTTCAAATCTAACGTGAACAGACATTTGTCCTCCCGCAGCGCTCCTACAGCGCCATAGGCTTTCAGCCTTTGCGGGAGGCCGACCATAAAAAAAAAAAAGTGAGTAGAGTCGGCTATGGTGGGAGTCAAGCGGCAGGTGGCCTTTTGAGGAAGGAGGGCCAGTCCGGTACACAGATGGCTCACTTACCGACCAAGGCTCCGGCGCTGGGGTCTTTGAGCTAAAAACAAAACCCTCTCTATCTTGGTGGATACACCACGGTATTCCAAGCAGATATATACATATGCGATTTTAGCTTGTGCCTTTCGTATTTACGAGCATTGTTTTCCGACAGTTCTTATCGAAAAGAAAGATTGCACCGTCGATGTTTGAGTAAAATAAATATTGTAGAAGATCAGGGGTCTGCTCTGACAGCCAGGTAGCATTAAAAGCTTTGAGTACTTGTAGGTTTACACGAAGGCTCGTTCTGCAATGTAGAAAGGTCTCGGATATTGAAGTTTGCGGTAATGAAATGGCGGACGCGCTCGCAAGGCGAGGGTCGAGGAATAATTTCCAGGGTACTGAGCTGGTTGTGGGGCTGGCAGCAGTTACCATTTGAAGGAAACAGAAGTGTGGTTGCAAAATGGGCATCTTGTAGAGATGAATAGGAATCTCTGGACATCTCCGTCAAGCTAGAGAACTTATTTTGGGACCTATGTCCAAGGGCTCTGTCTCTCACTGGGTAGAAGCCGGCTAAGGTCACTTGTTGGCCTGCTATCTAACCATAACACTTGTAGGTGATAGGGGTGGCAAGCGACACGACGTGTACACGCTGTGGCGAGGAGGAAGAGTCCTCGGAACACATTATATGTCATTGTGTGAAGTCCTTGGGTATTATAGGCAGATCATACTAGGTTCAAGAGTTCTTGAACCTGAGTATACATACAGGTGATGCTAATAAAAGCGTGTTAAAAAAAAAGGAACCATGTTGGGTTCTGTATTCTGTATTGGAAGGAGGGGCATCTGCCTAGTGTCTTGTACCATCCTCCTCAAGATCCCTCTCAAAACTCAGTGTTATAGCCATCACAACCTAGGGGAAACGGTGCAAAGTGCTAGAGACACAGAATATTTGTAATCACATCATAGTGCACATGCTGGACGACCTAGACAACCTCAAACGGTCCAAACCTATCACCTTTTTTTTGAACACCCTGTATAAGATTCATGTGACAGGACCGCACTTAAAACTTCGCAGTGAACCAATAGTAAGTAGGTACTTTTCGTTTTTACGAAATTCAGGGCCCAAGCAGGCGGATCACCAACAGCCAGGCAGCATTAAAAGCATTAAGTGCTTGTAGGTTTACATCAAGGCTTGTTCTGCAATGTAGAAAGGTCTTGGTTGACATTTCGGCAAGACATCAGGTGTCACCTATGTGGGTGCCGAGTCATGCTGGAGTTGGTGGCAATGAAATGGCGGCCGCGCTCGCAAGGCGAGGGTCGAGGAATAACTTCCTGGGTCCTGAGCCGGCTTTGGGACTGGCGGCAGGTACCATTAGAAGGAAAATAAAGGTGTGGTCGCAAAATGAGCATCTTATCAGATAAAGAGGAATCTCTGGACATCTCCATTAAGCTAGAGAACTTATTTCAGGACCTCTGGCTAATGTGGGTCGGTTGTGTCTCTCACGGGACAGAAGCCGACTAAGGTTACTTGTCGGCCTGCTATCCGGCCACAACACCTTCAAACATCATTTGTATGTGATGAGGGTGGCAAGTGGTCCGACGTCTACACACTGTGGCGAGGAGGAAGAATCATCAGCACACATGCTATGTCGTTGTGAAGCCCTTGGGGTATCACAGGCAGACTATAGTCGGTTCAAGGGTTCTTGCACCTACGGATATAAGATGGGCAGGACGCAAGGCCATCCTCACCTTTGCGATGAGGGCTGGACTTATTGGGAACTAGGAAAAGGAGATGTGCATGAAAGTCCGTTTGTAGGCCTATGCACTGGTGGTTCTAGTCACCAGAAAGCGTCTCTCCCTTTCTCATTCATCCATTCAATGTGGGATGACAATTTTGAAAAAGCAATTTTTTGGAGTTTCAGTTTGCTGTTCATATATAATTAGGACTGAAACATCCTATATTTTTATTATTTCGAGTGTATTTTGACAAGATTATGAACCGAATCATAGTTTCCACTCACTGTCGTTCGATACTCAAATAACTAAATGTCAACATGACATTTCGCAGTCAAGGCGATATGCTAGGTTCATTTTGGAGTAAGTTGTAGGCATAACAAATTGGCTTATATTTGACATAGGACAACGTTGCCAAATGTTTTCCCTCCCTCTGGTAAGTGTTTTCTAGAAAACAGATGCACAAGGACTTGAGTATTACTTGCGTAAGGTACTCTGAAGTGGACATTTGACAGACAACTATGAATACGCCCCTAACACTATTTTTGTATTGAGAATTTCATTTTATACGTATAAAAACAGCCCAAAAAAGCATGACAGACAGCCTGAAGGGACGAGTGTAGTGCAAAGAAAATATAGTATGGTCATACCAACTATTTTTTACCTATATAAGACGGTAGTTTAACACAGGCAGGTCCAGGTCCGCTAAATTCAGCTGCAATTGGTCCTCGCCTTTTAGTTGGAGTCCAAGGTCTCTGTGTCATTCCACCCATGATCTAGAACAATGCAAAGTATACATTAATCTTGACAATAATTGACAAGTATGTTAAGCTTCAATGGAGAAATAGTAGACACTATATGTCATCAACATGGTCACATACATAGGTATTCGGAGATGAGAAATCGAGGCACCGGAATATTTTCCGCTCTATTTTTTAACTCAATTTGTAATTTAAACTTCTGCTATGCAGTGAAGAAACAACAAAAATAATAATCAGTGCTCAAAAAAATTAATGGAAAAACTCTTTGTTCACTTGTAACTTTCAAAGTGTCAGTTTCATTCAGATGGAGCATACATATTCGAAAAGAAACTGGTTTCTAGAATACATTGAAGAATATAACGTTTAATTATTCATTTGTTTCTAAGAAAAAACTAACTGAAAAAAATGGAGTCAAGTTGATTGAATCAGTATTTCCCACAATAACAGTTACAACCAAATCATCGCCCGCCTGTCGTCAAAAAACATCCAAAACAAAAACTAGTAAATAGTTTCATAAATCTCTCCGTAGGAACTAAAACGACTCAATTCAGCTTCAACTGGACGAAACAAAACAATCAGGAACCCCCTAATTGCTTAAAAACGAAGTTTGAGCTATTTTTATATGTTTAGTTTTTTATTATTGCTGTGCCGCCACTGATACGATTTTTGAAAACCATACGCATTTTTCATCCGTGCCGCGGTAATAATACTATGTCTAAATTTCATTAAAATTAATTACACAATTTCCATGTTACTAAATTCAGAACGATCAAAAGCAATACCTACCCCTACCAATGCAAAGTCCCTTGATTTCTGTAATAGCCAAGGCAATGTTCGGATGGACCTAACAAACGTCTATTATGCCGCTAGGTCTTTCTTTCACAGGTCAATGGACAACTATTATGAATGGAATAAATTTTTGAGTTTTACAACCTCCCACCCCCTAACCACCCCAATTTCACCCCCACCCAAAGAAAGTAAAAAATGATCAGAAACCCCTAAAACGCCTAAAAGCGAAGCAAATTTCATCACAATCCATGCAGCGGTTACTGAGATTACGACGTTAGAAGAACGCCAACAGACAGACAGACAGACAGACAGACAGAGAGACAGACAGACAGACAGACAGACAGACAGACAGACAGACAGACAGACATACAGACAGACAGACAGACAGACACACAGACACACAGACACACAGACAGACAGACCGACAGACAGACCGACGAAATGAATGACGTGGATTTTCGTTATGTAGACATCATAAAACGCCCAAAAAGCCCTCACCTATCGGTGTGGGAAGTAAAAATACAAAAAACAAAGTGAAAATCGGATAGTTCTCTATAGATGATAGTGCTATTTGATTGTGATGGGGTTTAGTATCGCATGTGTCCTCCTGCAGCTCTAATAAATTCTTGACGTTTTCTTTGCATAGTTCGTACAAGCGGTCGAATGTCTTCCTGTGGGAAGTTGTCCCATTCTTCGATGATAAGTTCTGTTAGTTGTTGAAGAGTTTGGGGTGGATTTAGACAGCGACGAATACGCCTGTCCAATATATCCCATAAATGTTCAATCGGATTGAGATCGGGGCTCAACGCAGGCCAATTTATTGTATGAATGTCATGCTCACGAAGGAAAATCATCGTCATGGCAGCAGTATGCGGCCCATCTTGCATGAAGAGCAATCCATCAAGACCAATACTATATACTGCAGGAATAACACGATCTGAAAGAATCATATCGACATATCTTGCAGCTGTAAGGGTTTCCGGTATCACTACAAGATCCGTTTTTTCTTCCATACGTAGTCCATCCTAGACCCCGAACCATCTCCAAATCTGGATACTTCTTGTACAGTGGTAGTAGAGTAACATTTATTGGGATGTCTGTACACAGGTACCCGACCGTCACAACGGATAAGACGGAATCTTGATTCGTCTGTGAAGAGTACCTACAGGTTTCCAATGTCTGAGCTGCCATTGCAAATGATTACGAGCGAAGTTCAATCGAGAAGTTTTATGAGCCTACCGTAATCTGTTTATAAGTGTCTGATCAGAAATCTTAACTTAATGAGCCGCCGTAACAGCATTTTGGAGGTCTTTGGCTGTAGAAGTTCGTTTACGCAAAGAAGAAACTACTAAATTCCGATTTTGACCTCGTGTGGTTTTTCGCTTGCAACCTTGTCCGGCTACTATTTTATATTCTCCAGTCACCCTATAGCGATCATACACATGCTTAATTATTGAAGGACAGCGATTGAAATTTCTTGAGACTTTGCTCAGGTATGTGTGAAGTTAGTAGAATAAATGTGTAACTATTCTGAAAATATCATTTTCATCTCCATAAAATACCAAGTTAACATTTTACGGATATTTTGAAAAGTGTTCTGTTAATTCTTTTGAGCAGTGCATTACCATTAACTTAAATATTTAGGATTTTTTTTATCGCCACAATCTAGCAGGAAGTTTTGACCAATTATAGTCGATGGTTTTGACATAAGATTTATAATATCGGCATTGATATCTATAAAATATTCCGACTAGGCATATGGAATGGATAATTGAAAGCTATCAACTTTTGAAATGTTTCATATATCCATCCACCACTCTTATCAGTAAACAAATTGAACGACTCATGTTGCATTAAGAATGCTTGCCAAATGGTGTTCACCATATGTACATAAAATGCAATAATTGCTCCGATCACTAGTGAAGTATCTAAAAAACGTCGTTTACGTCTATGATTATACTGATTTAGTGCTTGAATGGTAGGAAGAAGTCAATTACGCGTCTAACACTGCTAATAAATTGCATTTCAATCTATAGACAATGCTTGAGACAAATTGCTTCTAACGATCTCTGGCTTGGCATCATAAACCAGTTATTTCACAGTAATTGCTATAAATAGTTAATACGCTTAAAACTGCAGTCATTTTGCTCACCACACCTTAGTTGTAATGAAGAAAAATAACGATTTCGAGCTTTCATAACAAAAATCTGTCATTAATTTCCTTCTGTATGTTTGTCTGTTGCTGTAACTGTAACCGCAGTAACTATACCAAATTTTATTTTTTGTTGATTGAATGATATTAATGAATAATTTTGTTATGCATACAACTACTGTATTTCGAATATATCTACTTAGTTATTCATATAACAAAATCATCAAGATCATTTTTGTTAACATTAAATTAAGCTGTTATCACTTAACTGCAAAAACAAGACACATGCAACATCCTATGAAAATAATAAACAAAAAAGAAAGAAATATATACCTAACTTACGTTTTACCTTATAAGAATCTTTTCGTTACTTTTAAGTATGTTTAATACCAAATTTGACTAAAACGTTAGGATATTTTGCGCAACAGTTGAACATAAACAATTTTTCTTAATTAATTTTAATTTCAAGAAACTCATGTCTCCATTTACCACATAGGTATAGAAGGAACATACTTATAAATTTTAACCTCACTTGGACTTTTTTTTTGGTTAAAAGTCCTGCCACCACAAATATTTGCTGTTGAATTACGATCGCTTAAAATAAGTGTTTGCCATGTTTTTAAATAATATATATGAATTGAAAATGGTTGGTATAGTGACTCTGTTGTTTAAATCTAAGATCTAGTGCATTTAGTGCCTGATCTATTGTGAAGTACCAACGCACACCATTTCTTCTTAGTCTCTTTCGCAGCCTTCGTTACCTTTTCCGTTACCGGGCGTCATGGTGGATGCCCCCCCCCCTCTCGAGCGGAAACCGAATTGGTAGGACGAAAGCCCTCTTGCCTTTTCAATCTCTTTCTCGAGCCTGTCTTATCAGGACTTCGTATTGCTGTCCTATGGTATCTAACAGGCAGATCGGCCTGTATGGGGAAGAAAGCTCTGGGGGGCTTCCGATCTTGCTTGGCTATACCACGTTTGTCCTTTTCCACGCATTTGGTACAGTTTGCGTATTCAGAAGATGGTTGAATAGACCTAATATCAGCAGTAGTGCTGTAGATGCTTTCGGCTTTGAAGGACAGAAGCTTTATCCATTTTTCATCGTCCCGCAGCCTCTTTAATCTCTTCCACTATAAGATCTCCGGATTTTCTTCGATGCTGTTCGTTTCCCAAGTTTCTGAACTACTTGGGAAGGGTGCTCTCACTATCTATACCTTTCTGTCGTTACTCAGACACGGCGACGATTGCTTGATCATCCTTTTGGTGGCCAACATGTACTCTTCACCCCAGATGTCAGGTTCTAAGTAGTCGCACAGTTCTTTCCAGTGTTTGGATTTTAAGGTACAAATTAGACCTTTCATTAGCTTTTTCTTGGCTGAGTAATCATCCTGCAGTGCATTAATGGCTGCTTGAGGTTGACATTGTCTCAAAGCGTCTCCATATCATTTTCCTATTTCTCTAATCTTATAATTGGAGAGCAGTAAACACAGAAGATCTTCAGTTTATCAAGGTTTAGCCTCTATTAGTAGAGTAAATGCGGTAGTTAGCTACCGAATTTACGGCGACACTTCTGTTTCGTATATACATCGCTATGTCGTTGTTGTTGTCCGTATACTACAGTGGATTTATAGTGGCGACAATGAGTGGTCAAAGTTTCGATTGGTCGCGTTACTTTGGTGCAATTTTCTTTGTTTAGATTTGCTGCTCTTGCAATTGTTGCTGATTTTTATGCCTTTGTGTCGGTTTTGTGCGAATTTTGTGAAAATTGGTTGATGAACATTTTATTTTGCATTTAGTTTTTAACTAAACACATAAGAATACAGCGTATTCGTGAGTGTTATTGACTCTAAACATGTAGGCAAACAAATGCGCACTTATTGTAAATTTAACGAGCCGTAATATTACTATTGTTACAAGGAAATTGGGTGAAATAGTGGTTAAAACGTTTTTTGCTGAGTCCTGAATCTATATTTCGATGTTCGTATGTATTTGGTATTTGTAATATATATTTCGACCCCTACAGGTTGAATGACCGTTTTCCCTTTCGGCATTTTTTGCTGCACTGTTATACGGTCATTAGTGTAGTCGAAATTGTATATGTCTGAGTATAATCAGATGTTAGTATACAACAAATAGATCAATTTATTTTGTTTCTATCTATTGCAAATAGGTATTTTCGATTATTTTGATCTTTTACCACTTTTGAATTATTATAATATATATTTTGTATAGATTATTACGGTTTTATCATTACTCAGGTCTACATAATAACGTAACTGCACTATAGAAGTGTCGATACTGATTGAGACTTGAAAGAAATGTAAACAACTCATATACATCTGGCTTCTACAATATAAAGCCTCTGTACCGTACACCACCTGGATTAGCTACAGACCTTTCGGTTTGAAGCCAAGTCATGTCCAGAGCTAACTAGTTTTTTGTATGAATCGCCTAAAAGATATTCTATCGACTCACGACCCTTTGTGGGGAGAATAGGGTGATTTGAATCGAATACTTCACCTCCTTCTCTACGTCAATGATGAGATTATATTTCGATTCACCTGCTCTCGATTGAAAACCGTCCAATATCTCCACGCCAGTGTTACTGTTCTTTGGTATTACGTGTTTGGTAATAACAACTCGTCCGGCTATTTATAGATGTGATCCGCGGATTCATACTTTCGTATGTTTTGTTACACAATGACGATATATGGAGGTGGAGAACATCCAATTGTTTAAAAGTGCTTGACATGTTTACTCCAAATGCATATACGGCTCAAAACCAGATATAACAATGACGAAACCATATATGGGCATACCGTAAGAAATTTTAATATCATTTGGAAAAAAGGCGTCAGATGGTTTGGCTCCGCCATTTTTTCCTGGTACTTTCAGGTAACGTAAAACCTATGTGGCTATGCTCAAGAATAAGTTATAGAAGCAATAGCAAAATTTGAGCAACTGGCGTGGCTACGCGTGAAAATGTCCGAAATTTCGAAGCTGGAGGTGGGGCGATTTTTTTATGTCTATGGTGGCCCCAAACTACTCTTAAAAACTTCATTTTTTCTCTCCCGAAAACATATTCTATTGACTATGGGCAAAAATATATGTTGACTTCGCGATTGAATACTTTCTGCTTTGCAAACAGTCAACAAGGTTTTGTCTAGTTTTTTATTTTTCTAATAATTAATTCTCGTCCTTGTTGAATCTAGCTCAAAATTAGTAGAAAGCAGGTTTGATATGTTTAAAACGACAACCTGATTTTTTTAATGGTTAAAAATTGCACTTAAAACTTGTGCTTATTAAAATACACCATTTTGTTTTCTCAATTTAGTGGAATTCGAAGATTCGAGAGATACAATATACTATTTTTACTTCCCAAAGCAATAGATGAGGGGAGAATTGTGATCGCGAAAATTGTTGATTTTGGATAATACGCTTTTAAACTGACTCATTTCCGTCAGTCTGTTGGCGTTTTCCTAGTCTCGTAATCTCAGAACCGCTGCATGGATTGTGATGAAATTTGGTAGACGATATGATGTGGGGTCGTAATAGGTAATGCTGCTATAATTTTGAAAATCTGTGCATGGGCGGCGGAGTAATTTGCAAAAAAAAACAAAAAAATTCAAATATTTCTCAAACCTCGTTTTCAAATGTTTTGGAGTTCCTGATCATTTTCTACTTCTTCTTCGATGGGGGTGAAATTGGGGTAGTTTGGCTGTAAAACTGAAATTGGTATTCAGAATAGGCTGTCCATTGCCTGTGAGAGAAGGACCTAGCAGCATAAAACGCTGTTTCAGGTCCATCCGAACATTGCCTTGCATATTACAGAAACCAAGTAACTTAGAATTTTTACTTCCCACACCAATAGGTGGTGGGAGTATTGTGATACTGAAAATTTTCGATTTTGAGACAATACGCTTTTTGGGCGTTTTATGATATCTACATTGCCCGTGTGGGGGCGGGTTAGAATATATCCCATCGTATATCCTGCGTGTCGTAAAACGCGACTAAAAGGAACACCGAACTACTGCCGGTATAAGCAGTAACCTCTTCTCAACCAACAGCCTTGGGTGGACGAGTTGAGAAGAGTCAGGACACCTTCTTGTCCTTGGGGTGAGAAATTGCCCCTAGAGGCGGATGAACCAGTAGGTACCATCTGGTCAACGGTATGAGGATGCAGAAAGCAAATGGGAAACTACTGCATTAAAGATCTTAAAGATATCCGAAGAGAAACTCGTAAAATGTGTAAATGCATTTTACGAGTTCACAACATGTCTGTTAAGACATTGGACTATGATGACGATGATATCTACATAACGAAAATCCTCGTCACTCATTTCCGTCGGTAGTCTCGTAATCTCCGTAACCGCTGCATGGATTCTGATGAAATTTGGTAGGCGATATGCCGTGGGGTCGTAATAGGTAATGCTGCTATAATTTTGAAAATCGGTGCATGGGCGGCGGAGTAATTAGCAAAAAACGGAAAAATTCAAATACTTTTCAAACCTCGTTTTCACGCGTTTAGGGGTTTCTGATCATTTTCTACTTCTTCGATAGGGGTGAAATTGGGATAGTTTGGTTGTAAAACTAAATTTGGTATTCAGAGAATAGGTTGTCCATTGCCTTTGAGAGAAGGACCTAGCAGCATAAAACGCTGTTTCAGGTTCATCGGAACATAGCCTTGCATATTATAGAAACCAAGTTACTTAGAATTTGTACTTCCCACACCAATAGGTGTTGGGAGTATTGTGATACCGAAAATTTTCGATTACGAGACAATACGCTTTTTTGGCATTATATGATATCCACATAACGAAAATCCACGTCACTCATTTTCGTCGGTCTGTCTGTTTGTCCGTTTGTTGCCGTTTTTCTAGCCTCGTAATCTCAGTAACCGCTACATGGATTGTGATTAAATTTGAGTGGTGACATGCTGTGGGGTCGTAGTAGATAATTCTGCTATAATTTTGGAAATCGGTAAATGGGCGGCTTCGTTTTCAGGCATTTTAGGGGTTCCTAATCATTTTCTACTTTTTTTGATGAAGGCGAAATTGATTCATTGTCATTGACCTGTGAAAGAAAGATCGGGCGGGCGACGGTTTGGTTGCAAGGTAATCTCAGACTATAGCTTCATGCTATGGGAAAATAATAAACTGCTATCACTGTAATGTGTGAGAAGCACTGAGTCAATCAACTTGTCTTCATTTTTTCAAGTTTTCACCTCAAAAAGTACTATTGTAATCTTCTGATACATACTACTTCTATTTTCTCCCATCAGTAAAAAAATACAAACGTAAGCTGAACATGTATTGCTAATAACAGAAACATCATAAACAGAACCTATTGGCCTCTTTAAAAACAAAAACCAATTTGTTGCTGTTGTTTGCTTTATTGTGGTCCAATCTATTTCGAAACTTTGAGTTAACTAAACCATATGATGATAAAGTCTTATAATATATTCTGCTGAAGCAACCGCCGCATGTAGTTGTTGTACAGGCTGAAGTACAAAATTCATATTATCAAAAAAAACTGCATAGATCTAAATGCCAGAGGCTTAACACTTTTTATTCCTTATTAGTAAATACGTATCGCTTGAAAATTTGAAACAGCTTCAAACACGTGTTTTTTATATGATTTTTTAAACTGCACAGATTCCAGTGCTCCGGACGACACGATAACTACAGATTCTTATGTAACGTGATCTTCTAAATCCAGCTATCACCCCGTTTAGACTCATGATAAACCGCTGTCTGGAGTCCCCATCCCAAACTGCTTATTACTTTTGGATATTACTGGCATCCAAAATATTGTGCAAAATCTAGGCTCTACTATTTAGGAGAAACATATACAGGGTGAGTTTTTAGTACCGGCTCGGTCGATAACTCCACTACTGTAGAAGATAGCGGAAAAAGTTGTATATAAGAGTTGTAGCCACGGATATGCCTCTTGCTCAGAAAATATTTTGATTTATACAGGGTGATCCATAACTACGTGGTGATGCAAACATGCAGTTTTTTAAATGAGACACCCTATATATTATTCCTTATTCACATTCTACTAGAGATTTCCGTTCATCCGATATAGGGTATTGTTACATTATACAGGGTATTTCAAAAGTTATGACCATTTTTATATCCAAATGGCGGTCAAATGAACGTACTGTATATCAAAAAGTAATGAATCAAAAATTATTTTTTTTTTACATGAAAAGATTAAAAATATCCTCTAGTTTTAAGATCGGCTATAAAAAAGCCCGTGACGCATATTCGTATACAGGGTGATGTAGAATGCAAAATCTAAATTTTCTCTCTTCTTTTAAATGTAACCCCCAATATTTTATTATACCAAAGAATTGCTTTTAATATGTTCTATCATCTTTGTATAGCACTTATTATGGCTCTATTCATTAGTTTCTGAGATATTTCGATTTTTCTACAAATTTTAAATATACCTTCTATTTGTTTACTAAAGTTTATTTGTTTTGGAAAAACACTATCAAATTTTATTTTTGCTTAAGTGTGCTGAGAAAACAATTTTATAGACTTCATGCATAATTATCAAGCAGATAGCACCAGGTAGGCTATGAAATATTAAACGACACAGTCACACACAAATAAAACGATCCTTCAATCTTTCAGACACATTATGCATTAGTTTTAGAGTGCCTCCGTTCTGGATATTGCTGTTCATAGCTGATATATTCTAGAGGCAAGTAGACAATTCCTCAAAGATTTTTCTAAATACCCTCAATGGATAAATTCATTTTTAAAGCTGGTTTTTCATACAGTACGCAATTATTGAGCAGGTTATGAAAACTGTCAATTTTTCAAAGTCTACCTGATAAATCTGCTTGCTAATTATGCATCGCGCCTACAAAATCGCTTCCTCAGCATACTTCACTTTATTATCTCGATGATTTAAGGTTTTGACTTCATTAAATAGTATCCTGACCTCATAATTTAGTTGCTCGTTAAATAAAGAAACAAATTAGATAGTACTTTCTCAAAATAAATGAATTTCAGTACACAAATAGAAGCTATATTTTAAATTTATCAAAAAATCGAAATATCTCGAAAACTGGACCTAGGTACAACAAGTGCTATACAAAGATGAAAGAGCATATTAAAAGCAATTTTTAGGATAATAAAATATTGGGGGTTACATTTAAAAAAAAGAGAAAATCTAGATTTTGCATTATACATCACCCTGTATACGTATATGCGTCACGGGTTTTTTCTATGGCCGATTTTAAAACTAGAGGATATTTTTAATCTTTTCGTGTAAAAAAAATAATTTTTGATTCATTACTTTTTGATACACAGTACGTTCATTTGACCGCGATTTGGATATAAAAATGGTCATAACTTTTGAAATACCCTGTGTAATGTAACAATACCCTATATCGGAAGAACGGAAATCTTTAGTAAAATTTGAATAAGGAACAACATATAGGGTGTCTCATTTAAAAAAATGCATGTTTGCATCACCACGTAGTTATGGATTACCCTGTATAAATCTAAATATTTTCTGAGCAAGGAGCATGTCCGTGGCTACAACTTTTGTTTACAACTTTTTTCGCTACCTTTTACAGTAGTGGAGTTATCGACCGCAAAAGCAAAGAGCACATCCTCAGCTACAACTTTTGTATACAATTGTTTTCGCTATTCTACAGTAGTGGAGTTATCGATCGAGCCGGTACTAAACACTCACTCTGTATAGTGTGAATTCATTTTATTTGAGTTCACATCATTGAGTCATTGTATGGATAGAACACAACGGATTTGCAATTATTTCGCAAGTGACATACTTCGAGAATTTTAATAACACATGAGATTCATTTGGAACACCATATACATACAAAATCATTATTGAACTCGCCATTGGGACAAAGCAACTTTCGAAAACATACTGTTCGTATTTTTTAATTTGCATCAAAATACACTTAACCAAAATGGCTTCAAGCTGTGTTCATGGCATGAGTGGTACAATATAATAGTATATTGTTCAACGACCGGTAATGTCGGTAATAGCCCACGCAGGTGAAGTTTGCCGTAAATCAACAAATGAGATACTACCATCACAGCGAGTTGAATACTATACATATCAACGACTGCAGCAATACGTACGATTTAAATACGTAACAATTACAAACTATTGACAACTTAACCACACTTCTGTCATTAAAATAGATACTGTATACCGCCACCATTCCAATTAACTTTTGACATTTCATAGCAATCTTTGCAGTTATAGCATTGCTGGAGCGTGAGTTATGGGAAATAATTCACGCTGTTTGTTTATAGGTAGTAGGTATTCAATTCAATATCTCGAATCTTCGAATTCCAATACATTTATTGGTGCTAGGTATACCTAACCAATTACAGAAGTCAAAAAATAGCAACAAAAGTAACAAACATATACATATTGTTAGATATTAATTACTATCAGACATCAATTTAATTCATTATTTATATTTTACATTTGCTTGAATTCTGGCAACGATGCATTTATATAGGAAATTACCATCCAATTAGGTTTATTGTGGATAGAATTTGCAGCTTGTATCTGTACCTTGTTTTATTGCTTCACATTTTGTTGACCATGGCTTACAATTCTTTTTTTGGCATGGCATTTACGCAGTCGCCACAACTACTACCATTTTGGACTTTTGTACATACATTTTTATTTTCGAATATAAGTCAAAAGTAAAGTAACTTCAAGTAACTTCAATTGTTTCACTATTTCACTCAAAAGTAGTTTTTCTTTACCTAACATGTGTCAGTAAGAGCAACAGCACGTCTGCAACACCAAGGAGGACAATTTTCTAACAATGGTTGAATATTTGTTGCTTTTTTTCCAAGATAAATGTCATCTACTAAGTATTCTGTTTTATTGCCTTCTCAACTGCCGGATTAGGCAATAAAGGATCATATTCAAACCGTCATAGCTTCCAAACTACTTTACTTAGGGCTAAGATGTATAGCTACTCTTTTAGGAAACATCATGTACTATCGCGTAGAAATGACAAAATTGTAGGTTATCAGCTCAGATTTTTTGAAAAAACTAAAATTATAAAAAACGCAAAAAATTACATAACTATTTTCTTTCAACAATTTTTCTTGCCCCTTTATGAAATAAAATTTGGAAAATATTTACCACTAGTTTATGGTCTATATGTTTCGCTATCGAATGAGACTCATTTTGTGTTTCTAGAACCTCTACATGGGTAACTATGGCTAAATAAGCACAACTCATGCTTCGATTAAAAAAACAAAATAGCTGCCATTTTATTATGGTGGAAGAAATACTACTTATGGAAGGTGATTTGTCGATAAAAATACTGTATTTCATCCTCCTAAAGGGTCCGACACCGATGACTGGACACTTAGTAGATTTAATTATATATCTCTTTGAAGTCAAATGTGTATCCGTATCTACGAACTGCACTGTATCGGTATTGTTGGTAGAATTTACACTGTTCATTAAATTTTTGGTGATGCTCTTAGCGGAGTTGACAAAGTGTGTATTGAAATCGTGATCGTTGAGGTTTTCAGGACTAGAATTAGATGATAATAATATAACATTGTTATATTTTCTGATGTCCCACATAGCTTTCTATGCATTAGCAGATTATTTAATATATTTGTCACTGGCTTGTTTCTTTGCCACCTGAATCTTAGTGCTATACCTATAACTTCATAAAGTTCTTTATTTCATCATTACTAACTAAATAAGGATTGCTCCTTTTTGTTTGAGTCATTCTTCTAGGGCAGTCCCTATATTTCTTCAGATCGTCAGTGAATTTTGCATAATTTTGTCACGATCAACCAATTTGGATTTCTCTAGGAAAGCTTGTCTACAATTCCTAATGAGTATATCTACAAATAATTTGAACTTATCGTTTGTGACTAAATCTTGACGGTCGATTAACATCCAGTCACATACTTGAAGAAGGTTATACAGTTGCAGTAGACCCCACTCACTGGTTAAAAAGAACTTTGTTAATCGCTGTATAATATAATGGGAGTAGCGAGGGCTTTTTGTGTTGGTTCTGTAGGGCCACCAAACAGGGTCAATGTTGGCCTACTTGCTCAGCTTCGTCTCCCCATCCCCATTACTACTATAACTCTAAATATAGACTTACAAGTGGCCACAACTGTGTAATACACCTTACCCTAGAAACCCTATAAAGGCATTTTAATTGAAAACGTTACAATGCTTATTTAATATTTAGGTCGCCGTTATTGATTCATTCCACTCTACATTCAATATTACTTTTCTTTGCGGGATTCATGGCTGAACCATTCCAGAACTTTTCGATGATACGAATGATCCTGGCTGGTGCCTGGTACAGGCTTTCAATTTCTCGCTGAATTTTGTATAGATATTTGCCAGGCTAGGCGAGACGCCAACGATTTGCCAGTCTAATAATGCAGGACTTGTAGCAATAAAATTGACGAGTTGTTGCAGAATATGAATGACTTGTACTACTTATATGGCTGGACTCAGTACTACTAGTCATGACGAATATTATCCCGGCTACTTATTTATTTATTTAGCGTAAGAGCGATTACATCATATTTATATCACGTTTAAAAACATATAAACAACAACAAAAGTATCTTGATCATTTCAAAATAACCGTACACCCCACAATCCCTTATCTACTTGAAAACGATGATATACGTGAACGTCAGTGCTGAGAAATGTGCGAAGATATTTTGAATATCGCCTCTACGTCTGTACGGAACAAAATAGATAATCTTTCAGGTAATGAAAATAATACTTCATTATGATAATCACTATATTTTTTAATAACCTCCATAATAGTGAATCAATCCATCGTCCAATTACACTGTTGTGTTTGTCATTAAATTCCCTTCAATGTGATGGATCGCAAGTATGGTGGTCTCATTTAAGATATTGGAGCAGAGGTTGCTGTAGGTAAAGGGTTGATGGCTCAATGATGACGTATTCGGTGGAAGAGGTCCCCCTCGAAATACAAATCGATTTGTCACGGCGATTTTTATTTTTTATCTTTTTTTACAGAAAAAGGGTCAGGAACCGAGAATGTATCTTTTTAACTAAGGGCCCGCAGTTGCGGAGGGGGCATGGTTTTCGGGGACACGTAGTCTTGGCGGCCCAAGGTCCTCAAGCGCCATAGTTTGAGCAACAACAAAGTACTAAACTAAACATCGCTTTCCTTATGTGTTGGTATGTTTTACAAATAACACTTCAACCTATTGTGAACCCCATGATAAATACTTTAACCATAAACATCGGCGCAGTATCCGCAGTAAATGGAAAAATACGGCAATACAGCATACGTCAAAAATTTTTTGGCTAATTTAACTCGGTGTCTTTCATAACATAGGTCACACAAACAACCAACACACAGGTATAAAATACAAAATAAACAACTTCAATAATTAAACCGAAAAATGTATGTTTTCAAACCACGAATTTTGTAATTTTTCGAATGATTTAAACATGTAATATAAAGGTCGTGTTTTAATTTTTGTATTTAACATCTATGTGTTGGAAGTTTGTGTGACCTGTGTTACGGAAGACACCGAGTTAAATTAACCAAAAAGATTTTGACGTTTTTTGTTTGAGAATTGCATTTGAAAGTCTGTGACTCAATGTACTTTGTTGTTTTTAGTGAGAAAACCTAACGTTAAAGTCCTGATGATGATAATAAACATTCCCGAAAGCTTGGCAGTTAACATCATAGTCTCCTTTATGCAGTGACCCGTATCTCTTTATAAAATTTAAGCCACAACCCCAAGATTTTCCTTTGAGTTATTACAGGGTCAATCCTAAGTCGATACTTAATTCAACTGTGTATAGAAGTCGTTGAAATAAACTACTTTTCAAAGTAAATTTTTCAGAGAACTGAAAAATGAGTGAAATACAAAATAAAAAATGTAAATATAGGCTTGTGTATCAAGTCTGTTTATGTTTAGTTTTTTACTCGGATATTTGTCTTATCGAATAGGCATTTCACCTGTCATACCACATCAAATATTTCAAAAATCTATAAATTCCATCATCCAATGCAAGTACGACGACGTTGAGGACCTCACTTTCTGTTTATCTTTGTTAATTTTAAATTGGTAAATCCCAAAAACGGTACATTATTATGAATGCAACTTTTAGAATTAACCAATTTAGAATTAACTATGATAATCTGAAAGTGACTGGTGCACTAATTTGATAGGTACCTACAATGCCTGATGATAAGACAAACATTCGAGCAAAAAAATAAACATAAACAGTAGGGATTCATCAAGCCAAGTAGCTTGAGTTTTTTCCTAAATACTTGACTTGAAAGCTCAAGCTTTTGAAAATTTGATATTTGACTTGACTTGATTTTCGATCTGAACTACTTGACTTGATATCAAGTAAAATCAAACTACTTGATATTACTTGATATCGATCTGTAAAATGCGAATCGAAGCGTTAAAATAGGGCATTCACCGAGGTTACGACAACAAGCAGGCACTCGATGACGACGCGCTCTTGCTGTTAGTATTACAAAATCATTAAGCATTACTAGCGAACTAACTGGATGTACTGTGTTGCCCTAATTCTAGACCCCGACATAAAGTGGAAACATTCTCCAATAAAAGTTGGGGAGTTACAGATACAGATAGCAGCAGTTAAACATTTTGAAGATATTTTAAAGCACAGTATTATAGGGCTGACTCTCTGCAGATGTCTGAGCCACAACCATCAGTTCCAGTTCCAGTAGCATCATCTTTAAACCATAGTGGTGTCGAAAAGTTTGAAACAGATCTATAGTTTATTTAATAGAAAACCTGGCCATAATGCAGGCGGCGATATGGCCTGGTGTTACGAAATCGACAAATATATTTCTGACCCAAAAGCTGACAGTACTGAAGATATTTTAGAATGGTGGAAAGACATGAATGTATTTTTCCAAACCTTGCCGCAATGGTCAAAGACTTTTTGGCAACGCCAGCTTCTTCAACTCCAGTTGAAAGGCAGTTTTCTAGAGCTGCCTTAACTCTTACCAAAACAAGAAATCGATTAGGTGATAACTCTGTTAGAAGTCTTATGTGTCTCAAATCATGGATGGCCAATGAGGATATCAAAGATCTATTTTAGATATTCACTGTTTTCATGTTTGAATTTGTTGTTTTTCTATGTACTGTTATCAGAATTTAGAATATTTCCTATTTTTCATTTCATATTATTACATTCATTATTTAACTATGTTTGTTGGAGCTTTCGTTTTTGGATATTTTTTTTAAATAAAAAATTACATCTTTATATACATAGATTATTATTGTTATTGCGTTTTGGCAGTTAATCAGATTAATATCAAAAAGAACTATTTTTTCAAGAAAAATCAAATAGTTAGCTTGAAAATCAAGTCAAGTCGTGAATCTCTGATAAACAGACTAACTACGTCTTAATATACAAGTCCAAACTTACTTTTTTTTTGTTTTGTATCTCCCTTATTTTTCAGACCAATTTTATTCCTTTCTACACGGTGTATTTATTATTTTGCTACATAACACCGGGCGGTCGTAAATTTACCAACCATGCGCCGAAGTCGCTGGAAATCAAATAGTATTGTGTGGCCATCGTAAATTCAACATTGCGAAATGAGGAAGGGCCGGAAGGGGACCGGGAGGCTCCCTCAAGTACCGATCGTCATTATCATATCGAGCTTAGTAAGGGACAGAAAACACATAAGTATGAGAGAGACATTAAATATCGTCTGCTGCGGTTATCCAATCCCGATGCTTGACCATCTTTAAGGTAGGGAATAAAATCTGCGATTTCGTTGGCTGTTGCCGATTGTAATTCAGGGGTTTCCTTTATATATAAAATAAAACAGGTCGTAAAAGAAGGAAATAGGCTGAAATTATTAAGAGTTATGGCAACGTCCTTACTTCTCTCACCGCATCCTTCGCATTCTTTTGGCTGTTCAATTTACGTTGGCCATAATAAGACAGATTATTGAAAAAGCCAGAGAGCATTATTTTTCCGTTTTTATCTGCTTTGTGGACTATTCTAAGGCGTTTGACAATGTAAAGTGGCCTAAACTGTGGGAAATCCTTATCTCCATGGGAGTCCCTTACCACTTAGTATTTCTCATACAGCAACTCTATGAGGCTAGCTCAGCTCGTGTAAGAATTGATGGTAACCTGTCTGGTCAAACAGCAACCAGAAAAGGAGTTTGTCAGGGATGCGTATTATCTCCGATGTTATTTAACATTTACTCTGAATTTGTGATGAGACAGGTGTTGGACAACTGGAATGGCGGTATAAGTATTGGCGGAAGCAAAATATCTAACTTAAGATTTGCTGACGATACAACCCTTATTGCTGCTTCTCAGGAAGAACTAGTAGCTCTATTGAACGATTTAGAACAACACAGTGCAGCATATGGTCTTGGTATTAACTACAACAAGACCAAGGTTATTATCGTGGACAGAGAGCATGACAATCATCGAGAAATAAAGTCAATAGGCCGTTGTGAGGTAGTTCAAAGTTTTGTGTACCTCGGTTCTTTGATCGACAATTCAGGTAGCTGTGAGAATGAGATTCGACGGCGCATTCAACAGGCACGGGTGGCCATGACAAAGCTTACTAAAATATAGCGTGACCATAACATCACTAAAGCTACCAAAATGTCACTGGTTCAGTCTCTTGTGTTCTCCATATTTTTGTATGCCTCGGAAACTTGGACTGTTAAAAAGGCAGATCGAGCTCGCATAGATGCTTTTGAAATGTGGACGTGGAGGAGAATGCTGAGAATTCCTTATACCGCCCATCGAACTAATGTTTCCATACTGGATGAGCTCGGTAATCCAAAGAGACTATCCTCCATTGTGTCGATGAGAATGCTTACATTCTTCGGACATATTCACAGAAGCGATAATATGGAGAAACTTGTAGTTCAGGGTCACGCCCCGAGTGGGCGGCGCCGTGGCCGTTCCCCTACACGCTGGGTGGATACGACGAAACAGTTGCTAGATATGAGTATCAAAAGCGCCACTGAACTGACAGTAAATCGCGAACGATGGCGAGCTACAGTTCTCAAAACTATTGATAATATTCGTGTCGGCAATACTCTAGCTCCGACTTAATGCATTTACGAGTTCACAACATGACTGTTAAGACATTGTGAGTATGATGATGACAATAAAAGAGAATGAAATATCTCTTAAACAGTTGAAAATCAGACCATACCTTATAATACTTCTTTTGTTGTAAGTGAGCTGTACTGTCTCCTAAAATATCTTTCACTCGTCATAGTATATGTATTGTAAATTAAGTCCTATTTTTGGCATAGAATATGCCATAAACATTTTGGTGCAATAAATTCGAAACACCCTGTATAGAATAAATTGCACCTGTTCTTCGCTATATTCACTGCATTATAATACAGATGTTGACTTCTATGAATCGATTTATTGACGTTTGCATGCACTTCCCAGCCTTGGAAAAAGTAGGAAGTTAGGAAACGATGATTAGCATTGCAGAAAGCACGTTAAGCTTTATTGTGCGTGTCGAGTTACAGGAGTTCAATAACAGTGAAATTTTGTTAACTGCAGGTTTTTGATCCTCATATATATTATTGCAATCAGGTGTTCCGGGTTACTAGCTTAAAATAAAATTTCTCGAGTTATAGGGAAGCTAAAGATTAATCGGACAGACGCCAGACAGGCAGACAGACAGACCCATTAAAATGATTTACAAATTTTCATGATGTATATGTGTTTCTTGAAATGATTAAAAAACATTATGGAAAATTAGATCTTTTTGCGATTCAATTATTTCCTACGCGTTGGTGTAAGAAGTCAAAGTGAAGTGATTCAGCAATGGTCTTTCAAAATTTCTAATACCATCAGGCAAGGAACATATTACGTAAATTATAAGAATTTTGAGATTTTAATTCTTGGTAGAAATTTGAGATAACTGTCGATTCCTCAGAAACATGATTTTAAACATGTAAACCCTGAGGATAATTTTTAATGTTGCAATTTATACGTATAGAAAAAGGTATACATATATCTTTGCTATGCTCAGTGAATTTTAATGCGATAGTGCCGTTCATGAAAAATAAATATCAACAAATAGACAGAGCTTTTGAAAACCATTGATTGTTAAAAGTTGATTCCTTGCGCATCACTCATCTTAATAATCACACAATATACAGAAAATAAATGAAAACGACATTATAGGCATTATGGGTATGCTGCAATATATTTTTTCTCGAAACGGAAGCAAAATACAAAAAAACTCTAAGATTAAAACAATTGTTATTTTGATTGATTAATCCGAAAAAAAAAATTGCTAAAAAAACTTAGTGGCGTATGTTCTTCTCTCCATAATATTGGACAAGGTGCCCCTCAGGACGCCACTGAACTTGAAAATATTCATATGTTTATAGCTAAATAAACGTTTTATCACTTCAAACAACTTTACCTAATTTCAAAAAAAAAAATGGTGAAACAGCAGTCAAGATAAAAATTAAATACCGATTTTCGTCTTAAAATTCATTCATTCATCTTGTCAGAATGTTTTAAAAACGGCCTGTATAGTGTATATAGAAGATTTGTAGATGTTGGGTCAGGCAGTGGATATTACGCAAAAAGAAATGGGGTGCTAGTGCTGAAAGAATTGGCTTCTGAAAATAGGCACTCATATTTCCTATAGTTCTCCAAAAACGCATCAGTTTGTTTGTCACGCCATCGAAAAACCATTTGGTACAGTGGCGTGCCGAAAGGGCCCGCATGGCACGCGGTGCGCGTTGTCTATACCTCATAATTTTCCATAATAAAATTAAATATATTTTGCCTTATCAGTACCTATTTTACGGCAAAATTTAGCAGTAGTTCGTTTTCATCCTGTTTAGGCAGTATATTTTTTTATGTAGAGGGGCCTCGTGAAAAAAATGGGGGGGGAAGACCTCGGCACGCCACTGATTTGGTGCGCATAAATGATAAATAATCTACCTCACTGTGTCAAAACTGAACAAATCACTAAACAGAGGACGACTCACACACCTCAGTTTTGTATTAATTTTTTAATACTGATCAGCCAAAATGAATGAAAAATAGGACTGGTTTTAACTTTGAATATTGGCTGAAAGTATAAACTCACTGATCAGTTTTAATGAAAATGTGTTCTCACGTTACCTATTTGTACAGTATCACTGAATCAGTCAAACTGCTTTTGAGGAATTGCACTTGTTCACTGCATTATAATAGAGATGCTGCCTTCTATAAATCGATTTATTGACGTTTGCATGCATTTCCCAGCCTTGGAAAAAGGTAGGAAATTATAAAACGATGATTAGCATTGCAGAAAGCACGTTAGCTGTATTATGGTACGCGCACATAAATCGGCATCGGACGGACAATACGGATCGGAGAAAATTACTTTGTATTAAATTTAATGGACCATCGCACATACGTCGGGACGGTAGACATCGAATTTTCAAAATTCAGCGAAAATTCCGCCGTCGGCATTTTCCAAGTTTCTACCTGTACCGCCTGCAGCATGCAGATCATTTGCATATTTGCAACTGATTTCCAATTCTTCCGACGATTCCGATCAGATATGTGCGATACCCTAATGAAAAATCCGTACCGTACTGGCCGTTCCATCTGTACCGTCCGTCCGATGCCGATTTATGTGCGCGTACCATTATGCCTGTCGAGTTGCAAGGGTTCATTCCCTCTGTACTTTTTTTTACAAGAATAATCAATTTCTGTATTCAAAACCAATCATCTGCGTTGGCCAGAACGATACAAATGTTGATAGTTTTTTCAAACCTAGTCATTTCCGATTGTCTCTAAAAAATAAATATGTCCACACTAGTGTTCATTTAAACTTGGTCAAGTTAAATTTGAAGGCACGTAATTATAACAGATGTTATTTCAGTCAAAATTTAACATGTCCACAATAGATCTGTGAGTTTGATTTAAGACTACTTTTGCAATATATCACTTTAATAAAGATAAAGCATGTTAGGAGCGTCAATTTTCATTTGAATTTCACAAAAACGTTTTTAATTTGCCCAGCATCGAATATGAACGTCAAGAGCAGTGTAACTGTTCTGAACCTGGGCGCACTCTTTACGTTTAAAAGAAAAATCCAAACTATATTTTGTACCTTACTTCGTTGTTCTCAATAAAACATTTGATTCGACTTTCACCTTATTAATAATAATTTGTGAGAAGCGCAAATGAAGGGCTTGATTTTTGTTTTGAGTCAGGTAAGATTTCGATAGATAGCATTCCTTATTTGATTGCTGAAGTCCGTAGCAAAATACTTAAGAAAATAGCTTACGTAATCTAATAGGTAGTTTGTAATACACCCAAGCTTTTTACGTCAGTCACCTGAGGAATATAACATGAAAAGCTCTTTTGGGCGAGTTAATAATAGCTAATATTAAGCTGAACACATTAGTAGTATTAGGTCTAATGTATAATCTATCAAGATGATGATCGTTCAAAAGTTCAAGGCATATCGGTGCGTATGATTATGAATTATCTATAAAAGGGGTGGAACACTGAAGGTCACCACCGCATGATGGCAGGAGGATATGGTTAGATCCCATGTAGGTAAATTTGTTTACCAAATCTCATTGAGTTATACATCAGTTACCAAACCATTTTTGAACAGGGTGTCCGAAATTAGAAGTGGCATTTAAACGGTGCAACAAGTTTCATAAAATGTTGTTTCAAAAACAAGTTTATTAAAACATATTGTTTTGAAACATGTTGCAAAACATTAAGACGACAACGAAAACATGGTTATAAAATACGAAAATAGACATAAAATAAACATTTTTCATTAAGATTTATATGTATATTGTTTCGAAACACCGTTAGTATTTGTAGTTTATGGCCACTTGTAGAATGGTTTTGTAACTTTTCGTTTTTGAGATATCGGCTGTAACTCTTATTTCTCAACATTTCTTAAATCTGTGAAGATATTTTCACAGCACTTGTAAACCGAACGTTTTATTCATTTAACCCTTTTTGTACCCTTTATAGTTTCCGAGATACGGATATTGTAAACACCTTGTATATTGGGTTCTTGCAAATCAACAGCTATATTGGCGTTATTTGGAACCCTCGCACATCAAATATGTTGTGTTCTTTATGATCATCTTATAACTCTCGCTCTCAGATTGAGCAGGAAGGAACTACAAAAGCTGATTGGATTTATACAACTGGCCATTGGCCGCTCATCCTTCATGCACAAGTGTAGTCAGGCTGAGGAAACAGCTAAGAACGTTATATTCGACTGTCCTGCCTTGAGTGAAAGTAGGAACTCATATCTGAACGTAGGCTAGGAGGGAAGATAGGAGAACATATCCAAGGCATCTCAAAGTTCGCAAAGAACTAAGGATGGGATGGGGGTGCACAATATTCCTGAAGACTGAGCGGAAACTATTAGGGTAATTAAACCCCAAACCCCCTCCCTACTAAAAAAACTCCAAGTGATCCTTGTATATTTGGTGTCAATTTCGTACCTGTTTCATCGGCCACCCCACAGCCCATGAGTAGGGTGTCATCTTCAATTCCTAATAGCGATAGATGTAGCTTGAGCCTGCAATGCCCCGTCAGAATACCAACAAGGTTACTGATTGCTCATCGGCCTTGGTTCCGTAGCTGGGCTATAAAATCCTTGACTTATTTGATCCCTTTCTTTGCCTCCACTGTTCATCTAGGGTATCGTTTATCCACTTTTTGAGGGCTGACGTTACCTGCCTACTTAATCCTATAACAGGCTCAGGGCCAACAAACGGTCCCCCGGTGCCAAGTCTGGCCAGCCTATCGGCTTCCTCATTACCAAGAAAAGGAGTATGATCCGGGACCTACGTCAAGGTAACTTCCTTCAGCCTCGCCAGCTCTTCCAGTCTCTCTGAAACAGAAGTGCCCTGGTTTTGGGTCCCCCTCAGATGGCCCTCAGTGCCGCCTGACTGTCAGAGCACATGTAAACCTTCTGCTCTGCTTGCCCTTTCTCATCTCCTCATTGCACGCAGCAGAGAGTATTGCATACTCTCCGACCAATATCAAACTATTTGTATAATAAAATGAACAACCTGCATAGCTGGTAAGCCGTTACGTCGCATGGGTGTTTGAATGGAGAATCTAAATCAACAGAGACATATCAGGGGCGAAAAAATCCGGTAATTAATTCGCTAGGTCTCTGCATTGAGTGTGGGCAGCAACCGGCGTTTGAGGAAATGTAGATCAACGAACAAGGGCAATTACAACTGTTCAGTTGTAAAGATGTATGTAGGCTGGACCAGAATGCGCGGCCTTTACTTGTCGCAAAAAAAAATCAGAACATTGCTACTGAAATGCCAGAGTCGGATCTATGACCAAATCGACAAATTTCCGTTATATTGACGAGTGATCCTTTGTTTTGTCATTAGATGTTTTTTGGACTATTCATGATATTTGCATCATGACAATATACAGAGAGTATCCCAAAAACTATGAAATATATTTACTATACTACTCTGCTTCAGTGTCAATGCGTCTTTTTCTGGAGTATCAGCTAAAATTGCTGATTTGCGAGTTTTTCGTCTGTTCTTGTTATTTCCTGCACCTGCTTTTTGATAAGGCTGAATGATCTCAGGAGAAAAACTACATTGTATCTGAGTTAGATCTCTACTAGAACTAGCAACTGGTTCTCAATGAATGAAGCTTGTACATTTTGCTATTGCATCCACCGATTCGATTGACTTAGGAATAGCCAGATGTAGTATTCTGCGTTGATGAGTGTGGAAGAGGTGAAGATTGAGTCCCATCTGAATTAATTTCACTATTCTGACTGCTAACAGCAATATTTTTGCGATTCAAGTCACTCGTTACGTTTAGTGGTATGTCAGTAACAAAAGAACAGAGGAAGTCTTTATCTTGAAAAATACCTTTGTTGAATGGAGCAAACCCAGTCTTTCTGAATGAGTTGATTATGTTCAACAGGGTTGAGTGCCAAAGGTAAATATTTACTGACAATAAATAGAATATCGTGAATGGTCATTGTCTTACTTGGATTGCGTCTAAGCCAAGCATCATGTTGGGTTGGCATAGTAATTTTTAAAGAGCATATGAACACCCACATCCATACGCTGGAACTTATTCGAGGAATGTGGTCGCAAGGATAGTAACACCACATTATTTGCGTTTGCTGTTTCAACTACTTCAATATCCAAGTGCGAGCAATGATTGTCCAATAATTACAGCACAGGATCTGTCTGTCTGTAGAGTGCGGAGGGTGAGTGGTTCCACTGCACTTAGGCCACAACTGGCCCATTGTACATCCTCCCAGATAGTTGTTTTCTCAGGTCATCGTCCATCCTGCCAATTGTAGGAAGGTGAACAACTCATTAGGGGACATCTCCCTTATGTGGGCAGGTGTAGGCCAAGACTTGCCGAAGGCACACTCTCTAATAGAAGATATCTTTAGGCATTCACATATGACGTGTTCCACAGTTTCGTCTTCGCTTTCACACATTCTACATATCGGTGTGTCACTTAACTCCATAGTGTGGAGGTGTTTCTTAGGTTGACAATGGCCAGTAAGGAATCCTACTATGAGACCTAGGTTTGGTCTGGTCATCGCCAAGTACTTCTTGGATATTGCCTTGTCAAAACCTGCAAGGGTTTCCTTGGCAAATCGGCATCCTTGTAGTTCTTCCCATCGTTTTACCATTTGGGCATGGGAGTGTTTTTTTTGTCTATTTCCGAAATTATGGTTGTCGACATTCCAGAAAGGTCACATGGTCCTAAAATTCTTTGGTCAGCGGCCTTCCTGGCTAGACCGTCCGCTATACGGTTGCTTTTGTTGTTGTTGTTGTGCCCTTTAACCCACCTCAGGACAATACTGTTTTTGTCCGAAGCATGGGCTAAAGATTGGTGGCATTCCATTGCCAGCCCTGAGGTGATACAAGGTCTTTTCAGGGTTAGAAGTGCTTGTCTGCTGTCAGTGCAGATTGCTACAGTTTTGCCAGATACATCTTTCCTGGCTCGTTCATTTGCGGCTATCGATATGCCAGCCAGTTCCGTTTGAAGGAGCAGCACAGGATCGGATGAGGATGGTTTCACATGGTCAATAAAATGTTTCATGAATATCCTGAATTTCATTCCTGTCATCCAGCCACTCCAGACTTGCCAGCGCTAATGTAGTCTGGAGGTCCATTGCGAACAAAATCATCCCTATATTTGATTCGTGGGAAGACAATCATACATAACACAAAATTTCCAACAACATTTCCTGCTGCGCAGGAAGACAAAGGTTCCTCTCTCTGCAAATGTAATGGAACCAACTTGCTTAGCCCCTTTTGGAGCCACAATTTCCTAGGTTTCTGAACTGTGGTAACACCAATCTCATCAACATCCCATATGAGTGACACAGGGAATCTATATCTATCCATCACATCTGCCAAATTAGGAAAGAAGAGATCAACATTTGTTCTATTAAATGATGAAGTGTTATTATTCTTTAGCTATTTACGCAGGCTTTTCCATCGCTGGTAACCCTCCTAGAAAGCCTCAAAGGTAACCTTGTTTAAAGTCGTTGTCATAGCTTTTTGGATATCCTGAAGGCTGTCAAAACGGTTTCCTTTGAGCTCATTCTTGATTCTCGGACAAAGTAAAAAGTGAGGCGGAGTGAGATCAGGACTATCGGGCGACTGCAACAGCGTTGCCATGTTGTGTTTCGCCAGGAACTCATGGACATGCAGAGAAGTGTAGTTTGTCGCATTGCCGTGATGCAATACTCAGGTAGCAGTCATGACTTTTCGCTCGCGGAGGTTGTTCTTCCTTAATCTTCTCAGAACTTCTAGGTAGTCGGTCAGTATTGAATATATCACAAATACGATTGATATTTGCATCGATTCTGCTCGTTGACGGTCGTCCAAATCCACCTCTTCATGGTCCTCCTTAAACTCCTTGGCCCAACTCGTAAGTTGTATATAGCTCAAAGCTGTATCCCAGTAAACGTCCTTAAGCAGTGAGTGCGTTGTGGTATCAAATGAGCTTTGAACAAAATTTGATCTCTCAATGTTGTTCGCTTGAATCAACCATCGCAATAGGGCGTTGTGACGAGGTTTCAACATAGACCACGCTACGACTAGTAGCGACGCGACAAAAAAGGACCCTCCTGGTATGTCACTCATTTCCGTCGGTGTGTTTCAAGCCATTTTTGTAACAGCATAATCTCAGTAACGGCTTCACCAATTGTGATGAAATTTGGAGTTAATATTTTCGAAAATCGGTGGAGTGGTGTTGGAACAATTAATTGGTAACGATCCAAAATTCTCAGATATGCTCCAGACTCCGTTTTTATTCGTTTTAAGGGTTCCTGGTCATCTTTTCCGAGAAAGGGTAAAAATGGCATGGCGGATAAGGGGTTGTCATTTCAAAAAATGACCTCGGTAACATTTTACCAGCCTATCCGAACACTGACTTTAGATACATTATCTATGGATTTGTCTGAAACGCTAATAAAGGGTTTATATTTCTGCAGATGTGATTTTCATTCTAAATCATTAAAGCTCGATGAATCACAATTAATTATTCTCTAACCTACGTGTGGGAAGTAACACGTTATCTTACATCTTTTTTTATTATGTCTGAAAAATTGTAGCAGGTCTAACTTTTCCGGTAAAGTAGTAATCAAAAACTTTGTTTAATGCACTCAAATTTTGCTTAATAAATACACTCCAGAGATGTGATGCTGGAACCACTATAAACTCATGAAATCGTGATACAAGAATAACATTCGCATGATAACTTTGTATTATGTAAGACTTTCGCGGCCATGATCAGATGTACTGTTGGCTCTTGGGCTGTTCAGCCGGCATCGACACACTCCGCCGCCTTGGAGTCGGCGCGCTGCGCTGCTTGACGTTTCGCCAACATGAGTGGTCGGCATCCTCAGAAGCTGGTGTTACCTGTTTGGCGTGTTCTGAGAAACTGAAACTCGTCTTGGCGAAACGTCAAACAGCGAAGCGCGCCGACGCCAAGGCGGCGGAGCATGTCAACACCGGCCGAACAGCCCGTAGAACGGCAGTCTCGACTCAACTTCAGAATGTGTGAATCTCAGTTGAGAATGTGTAGAGCGACAATTCACCCCATAATGCGATCTGATCTACAACTCAAAGCCTATATAAAATTCAAATTGTCTAAGCCCTTATCGAAAGTGTGAAAAGGCTGAATTACGTAAATGTTGTGCATATTTGTTTAACGATTTCGAAAATCAGAGAGGAAGTATCTACATTTTAATTTGGACGGATACTTCAATCTGCAACCTTGCAGATTTTTGACAAAAGCTAACCCACACAACTTCTAAGCTGTATGTCGGTATGATAGAAAATCATCTGGACCCACAACTACGACCACTTAAACACATAACCACCTGACATGGTTGAAGCAAGACGCTGCCACGTTGCAAACCACAATCAATTCTTTAGTAACACTACACGAGGTGTTTCTGGGTAAGGAACTTTCTCGGAGAACTGATATTGAGTGACCACATCGGAGCCCTGATTTAATCCCACCTGATTGTTTTTTTGCAGTGGGGTTATATTCAGAGCGACTTATATGAAATGAAAACAGTCCACCAATTTTGACGACTTGAAGAGCAATACATCTTTCAAATGATTCAGTTGAAAGTGAAATTTTTCAGTACCATCCGAAATATAGAAGCTATGTACCCGACAGGATAATAGATTTGATATATGTATCAGCTAATATAAGCGTTCGAAGATTTGAAAGACAGAGGACAGAAAAGAAGTATCATAATTTCATTATATTTTTCACTCCTTTGATAGAATTCCTAGATGTGAATACAACAGAAATAACAGAGCTTTCAGGAAGACCAGATAGCACGAAATGGCGAAACGTGACATATAAAAAATAAAATTATGAGTTTTACCTTTTATTATGATAAATTAATAAAAATTAGTTTCAATACATAATTAATTCCCACAAAAGCAGTTCTGCTGTACTGCTGTACTGTATCGACATTGAAAGTATGACCCACAAAACTTTACAGACGGCGCTGGCATCTCTCGTACCCTACTAACCTTCAATGTCTGCGATTTTGTTTGTAAATTTGTTGTAACAGCCCACGGTACGGACTTAGGTGCATGTAAAATGGCGCGTTAACAGAATTAATAACATAAGGTGTGAATACAGAGGTAAGCTGTTAGTGGTAAATATTTATAAAACACTATAAATATTTATTCTATATTTTATTTATGCAGTTTCACACCTGTTTTATGTAATGAGGTGACAGGGATCTGCAATGGACTGCTAAAGAGATTGATTGATTCTTGGAATGTGGCAGCTACTTCTGTATCGCGGGCATGTTCTTTAGCGTTTAATTATAACATATGCAAGTTAATATTATTAACCTGATATGCGATTTAAATTAACTATTCTGCTCGAAAGTCTATAAAAATCTATAAAAATCTTTTCAGCTAGCCACAGGCTGCCCTGAAAGCACTGAGCTCCAAACAGGTTGACTCAAGACTCGTATGGAACTCTATACTACATCTACTCAATGAGCTTGGAACAAGCAACAAAATAACTTTGGTTTGGATTCCAGGTCATAGCGGAGTGGGAGGAAATGAATATGCGACACGCTCACTAAAGGAGGAACTGAATCTGCGTTCATAGGACCATAATTATTTGCGGGATTTGCAAAAAGTACTGCCAGGAAAACCATCTCAGAATGAGCAGCGAGGAAAGCACTCCTGCGCGGCGCATTCTGGTCGGTCTCTTGACAGGACATTGTCGTCTGAGAAACCACTTGCAGAAAGTAGATTTTCAACGAACATCTAACTGTCGGTTCTATGGAGGATGAAACAGCGGAGCACATGGTGTGCTCCTGCCCAGTATTAGAAAGAGCTAAGTTTTTCAGCAACTCGTTGATGTACACCATAAACAGTGTAGGGGATAGGACAGATCCCTAAAGCGTCGATGACACGGGACTAGTTTACGAGCTGCTAGTCGGCGAGTTTAAAAGCTAGCAAGTGAGCGAGTGTCGATGTCACAAAGAACTTTCCACTAGCTCAGCTGACGACACGAGGGCTACTTTAAAAGCTGCTAGCAAACTAGCTGGCTTGCAGCTCGTAAACTAGCCGCGTGTCATCGACGCTTAAGCAACACCGAAGTTTATTGAAAATACGTCTGATCAGCAGCCTTCGACTACAACACACAGAGATCGGGCCGTTCAAAAAGCTATAAAGCCACTGGCACAGTTCATAAGCAGCAAGCTTGACCAGAAGTCCCTCCGAAGGCTTTCGATATGTCAAGTGCAACAACACGGGATTCACCATGATTTTCAATTGCTCTGTTCCACGAGTGAGCGAGGAAGGCCAGGGCGGTCACCCATGTTTACTGTGAAGCTCAGTAGTTCGGTATAATTCACAAGCTGGTCAACTTCCAATGGGGGCTCAACCTGATATATTACAGACGACATCCCTTGCCATGTGCTTTGCCCCAGATAACAAACTTGATCCTACCCTGAACGACACTCACCTATATATTTTAGCGAAAATAATCCCCCCTCAAATCAGGCGAGAAATCTCATGTAGACAGTCATTAGATAAATGAGACCCTCTATATGAGCACAAGCCCCCTGCATCCAGACTTAAATCCAGGAAGAATTTCATTATGCCTGTAGTTGGGTGTCAAAGGAGCTCCAGAAGTGCTGGGATAGAGTGATGGGGAATGCATGTTGTCTAGGAGGATGCTGAGGGGACCCTCGTATTTTAATACCGCAGGCGCTGTCAGATTGAGCAGGAAGGAACTATGAAAGCTGTTTTGATTTAAAACTGCCCATTAGACGTACTGTGCCCACCTGCATTTTATTTATTTATCGTATGGCTCAAAAACATGACAATAGTAAATATAGATTAAAAGAAAAACTATTATAACCTATACTAAAATAAAATATATACAGCTACAAACTAAGATACATAGTCTTTGGTATTTACAGGTTGATGTCAAGTTCTTTCAACCACTTCAGCGCCAACGGTGTGGCTGTGAAGAACTCTTCTCGCGATCCCTGAAACGCACGCAGTTCACATTCGCTCGTAATATGGTAGTTTGGCGGGGCGCGCCACAGTCACATAAGGGAGATTGCACATAGCCCCACTTGTAAAGGGAGTCGGCACATCTGCCGTGGCCTGTTCGGACTCTATTAAGTTTTACCCACTCTTTCCGGGGTAGTTCTGATCCTGGAAGTAAGGCTGCCCCCATAAATGCGCATCGCGAGTGATGTTCCGCAAAACCTTCCCACTGGGAGCGCCATTGGTTTAAGGAGTCGAAGTTATTGGTTTTAAGCCCTTCTGCATCCCTTATTGGTGGTTGTCGGGATTTAAGTCTGTTTATCTGCAACGGGGGTATTGCTCGGTGGATGGGCAGTTTGTTGTTGGCCGTAATCTTGTTATACTCCCTTAGAAGGGCGTCAGTCCTTCGCAGCTGCGGTGGGGCTATTCCAGAGAGTACAGGCAGCCATTGAGTTGGGGTTGTCTTAACTGCGCCTGTAATAAGTCTCATAGTGTGATTTAGTTGGACGTCAATTAGTCTGGTATGATGGTTGTTAATCCAGACAGGCGCACAGTACTCAGCACACGAATAGACAAGAGCTAGTGCACCTGCAAAAGCTGGGGATTGAACTGGCAAACCTATTATGCAGGAAATGCGGTGAGGCAGAGGAAACAGCTAAGCATGTTATCTTAGACTGTCCTGCCTTCAATGAAAGCAGGAACTGCCATCTGAATGTAGACCAGATGGGAAGACATAGTCCAATGAATCTCAAAGTATTCGCAAAGAACTTAGGATGGGAATCTGTTTCATCCCTTTGACTGGGGTTGAACAATAACCCTTAAGGCTGAGCGGCTTGGCAGATGATTCCAACTGCAGGAAATGCTTGGACCAGAGATAAATAGGAAAATATGTATGTACTTTGTAGATAACCTGCAATGGATTGGATTAGATAATAGTTTTTTGCCTAAGCTTAAACCTATATATCCACTGAAAATGACATGAAACTTGAAAAACGTCAAAAAACGAGGTTGATGTATTCGCATTAAATGGAAACCAATTCCCGTAACGGTGCAACAAGTTGTTCAAATTTCATCAAAGTAGTTTCCAAGTAACAATTGTTGACAACAATGATGCATTTATGTTTTTTGTTTCGTGGGAGGGAGGGAGCTAAACTGGGACAAACTATTTAAATTTTCTGGTCACATAAAAACTTCTTAAGTATACACATAGTTTCGTTATAATTAATGCGTTATATTAGAAACTATATGTTGGAAATTTTTAGTATGCTTCAATTTAAGAATGGGCCATATCACATATAGTACATATTAGTCAGTGCAGTTCCAATTAAATGTACTGTCATCCAACAATGATGTGGAATAAAGACCTGGGTAGAATTGAAGAAAAACTGTAGGACACCTTCCCTTCCTGACCCTGAACAATTAGCCTTAACTTAAATGCTAGATGATAGGTAAATTGCGGATTGACATCCCAAATGATAAACATACAATCTACATATATGAACCACCCATTGAACATTCAGTATACAATTACCACTTTATAACATTTTCTTTATAATAAAGAAGGGGTTCCCTGCTCCATAGGAAAAATTTCTTGCCAAATTGTGCGTCTACGTATTTTGTTTTTCTCGAAGACAACGACTGTGTTAAAAATAAAAACAGCGTATTTGAAATTGCCTCCTCATTTCCGTCCATTTTCGTGAGAATTCGACAACACTCGAATGCTCTTAGAAACGATCAAAGGCAAATTTAACTTTCTGCCTCACATTATTTGAAAATATTATTCGGATCTCTTTATTGTTCTTATCTCCCACATTCATATAATAATAAACCAGATCCAGATGTTTCTTCCAATTTTACATAATATAAAGATTTATAAGTACCCCAGTGTTCCAAAGAATATGTTGATGTAACCTATTCCCTCCGAAATGTATTTTGGGTCCGCCACTGGTTACATGTATAGGTTTATCACAATGGTTTCCAAAACACGAATGTGTCCACAGTTTCAATGAAATCAAGTTTCTTCGCCACACCATAAGCAGTTATTGTTGCAGCTATAGATAGATAACCTTAAATGCCATTACGCCAACTGCTCATTTGATAATGAATGTGCTCTTTCAGGTAATTCCTTGCCCTTATTTGGTGCTCGAAATCTCACGAATGAGGAATAAAGACACGTTACGATCAAGGCAATGCCTAATTACCTCGACGTAATTGCGTAACTGCGGATTCCTTCTCAGATGCTGTCATTAATTCATTAAATGAATGTGTAACGAAAAACCTGGATCAGAGTATATGGGGCTTGAAAAACCCTTGTCCAATTACGCCCTTTTTGCTTCTCACATGGATAGGTGAAAGGTGAGGTTTAGTTGCCAGTTGACAATTGAAGTTTTAGTTGAGGCTTAAGCAAATTATCACCTGCTATGATAACTATGACGATCAGATTTTAAAGCTCTTTCTATTTTTGTGTATTTCAACCAGTTGTTGATACATATCAATTTCATGCAACGATTGACTATTATCGGATTACTTTCTTCTTCTTCTTTTTCTTTCTCATATAAGGCATCTTATCAGTCCAAGTTTTGGCATTAAAAACAGTGAAGATTTGCTATTTCAATACTTTTTAAAATTTTGAGAATTTTGAAATTTAAAAAATTAAAACTTTGAGAATTTTGGAAATTTTAAAAATAAATAAATGAATTTTGAGAATTTTGGAAATTTTGATGATTCCGAAATATTGAGAATTTTTAATATTTTGTTAATTTTGAAAATCGCGATAATTTTGATCATTGGTATTAAGAATTATGAAAATTGTGATAATTTCGAAAATTTTAGTAACCTTCAAATTTCGGATTTTTTTTTAAATTTTGTAGACTGGAAATTTAAAAATTTTTGAATGTGTAAGATAGCAGCAGTATCGCGGTACGCTATACAAATCGGGAATTTATGAGGAGTATTGACTCAAAAACTAGATTGTTTTGACAAATGTAGTTGAAATTGGAAATTGAAATTTCATTTAACAATAACAAAAAATACGCTTTCTAAATAAACCGCTTCTAGTGTTAAAAGGATTGTCAGACAACTACTGTTGGAAATTATGACCAACCAGTGATGTGTTTAGGACAATGAAGGCAAATCTGCATTTGCGCAGAACGTTAATTGGATGATTCCCCGACAAAGAAGGGATAAGTTATCAGTGTTGGCCCGTTTTCGTAAATTTTACCGAAATGAACGTATCAGGTGGCATTTCCAAGGTAAAATCACCCCTTGACTCATTTTCTGGAAAGAAAAGCTATGTTATATTATTATTTTTCCGAGTAACCCCCACCCACCACCTCTCACCATTAAGTCATAGATTTACACCAAAAGTAGACTAAAAGATATAGAATAAAAACCTCTATGACAGTAAAGTTTGAAATTATTTGGATTATTTTTGTGACAATTACTGTCATTTTAAAGTTCGAAAATCTGCTACTTTTTATGAATTTTTATTCCACGATTGTTGTTTCTAGTGATAACCTTTTTATAGTGGGCAGTACCCTTTAAATGAAAAAATACAAAAAATGGAGAAATACTACATTTTAAGAAAACGTTTCAGTTGATGAGCTATGAACAATTATTATTATATTTAAACATGAATATGATAACCAATCATTTTCAAGTTTTTCGGTGGGATGAATCACGGTAATATTACAGCACACCACTTTTTACACTATATCCAAGAATATAGGATACGAGTATTGGGTAAGATTTATTTTTATACGTGAAGCATTGCCTGTTTATCCAATGCATTGCAAATATCAGTTGATTATATTATGCTGTTTTGAGTTGACAAAACAAAAAGTAAATGCTGATAGCGGCACAAATTATGTATGCCAATGCCAATGGGTTAATTACCATGATTTAAAGTTATCAATGACATGAACACCATAAATATAACAAACAGTATTCGTTCTATCGAAACTAGGTGATTATTTTTGAAAAGTCGGATTTTAGTGTTTACCGTTGTTTTTGTTTCTGTTAGCGAATAATTTTTCAAGACAATCTTGATCAATGATAACAATTTGTGTAACAGTGTTGAGGTCAGCAATATGGGCTGGTATATCTCTAGTATTTTCATTACTCTATCAGTATGAGTTTGAAGTATTATTGGGTGGTGGTTATTTATCATTATTTTTTGAGTAGATATTCTGAAAACACACCGTTTCAAATTTGAAACCATTTCTTAAGAGATATGGCCTTCCTGCAGTTCCTAGCTATTATTGTTCTATTTTAGAAAATTAGATAATATAGAGTACGTAAGAAGGTTACAATAGATGATCAGAAATATTATTATTTACTCCTCAAAAGTCTATAAACCTTTTCCTATTAGGTAGGTTTTCATTTTAATTTTATCATTAAAATGTTTTACAGAATATCGTATTATATAACTCAATGTCAAAGTAGTTAGGGACAAGTGCTGTTTTTCGCAGATGATTTTGAAACAGAATGAGGTTACGAGTATTGTAATGGTGGGGGTCACCATGAGTATTAAATTCATTTATGTTACTTTTTTCATCAACTAAACAGAAGTAACAGCTAGGTAATGTTATAATCTTATTGGAAATAAAACTAGATTTACATAGATGAGTGCATTTTAAACCATACATGTACCTGATACCAGATGCATCTTTTTTTTGGATGCAAAATCTTTTACCATGTGTGTCTGTGTGTTACCTATTGAAAAATCTTCCAAGAACAATAAGTAATACGTCCCCATCACCCAATAGCGTCGAATCACCTTCCTTCAAGCTTTTGGGGATCAACATCAACAATAATATATCCTGGCACGACCACGTCGTCAGTATCGCTAAAACGGCATCCCAGAAGCTTGGAGTTTTGTTCCGCTGTAAGAAGCTGTATACACCAGAGCAACTACTACTGCTCTACAGGGCACAAATCCGACCATCGTTGGAGTATCGCTCCCATGTCTGGAGATGCGCTCTGAAGCACCCTCAAAAGTTTCTGGACACTATCCAGAAGAGAGCAACTAGACTAGTCGATACGCTTAACCTCACCAAGGACCTCGATAGTCTGGAACATCGGAGAAGGGTGGATGACCTATGCCTGTTTTACAGATTATATCACGGAAGATGCTTGAGTGAGCTCTCCCAGATAATAAAGGAACACTAGAGAGGCTATGCGACCTCATTCTTACCAGGTCGAGGTCCCTACTCCCCGAACCATTCTCCTCTAACATTCCTTCTATTGGAGAACTTTGACGCTGTGGAAAGAGCTGCCGGGGAATATGTTGCTGTTGTTGTTATTATTTACTGTGTTCACAAATACGATGTCATGTTTTACAGAAATCTGCAACTGTTAAAGCCCAAAATTCACTCAAAACTATAACAATTAACCCGAAACGATCAGCCAAAACAAAGTTGCTATTTTTATTAGGGCACTATAATAGTGCTGTTATTTTTAGGGTTCTTTACCTGTATCACGTCGTGGGTATAGAAAGGGGGAAAGGGTTTATCAGCAGTCAGTGTGCCAGCATCAAAAAACCCCGAGTTCGTGGCGATATGTCATCCTGTTGATGAATTTTTAAGCAAGAACGAAATGATAGTTACATTTTAGACACTTTATGTTTCGGAAATTATCAAGTTTTGCATTGAGGTAGGTTACATTGAATCTCAATATTTTTCCCCAAATAATCTGCAGTTTTGCTGTCACCATTAATTAGGGGACACCCTGTAGATGGGCTGTACTTATTTTTTAACCAAGCCTGAACTTCGCCGCTCATATTTTGGTGTTTTGTTCTGAAATAAAGACGTTATAGTCCGGCAGGTGGCGCCAAATTTCACCGGACCATTATACTGAGGCTGGATGTTTTAGTGTAGGCCTTTGTGATGTTGATGAGAAAAAATGTCTATGTTAACTGGCCCAGCTCCATGACCTAAGATTTTGATAGTCTGCGTAACTCGCAAAACATTACCCGTAATTGAAGTTTCCCTAATTATTCTACCAATTTCACCAAGTACAAAAAGAACTTAAATTTCACAGTACTACGTAAGCTGACACATCTCATGCTTAGTCACACCGCAAAGTCACAGCCTTCTAATCTTTATATACGCTGCGATACTCACTTTCTTTTTAACATCTATTTATATCAAAAATGGTTATTTGCGTTTAAACGGTTCGTTTTAGTATCATGTGTGATATATAAATTCAAATTCTAATCGACCAAGGGGATTCTATTTAAAAAATGTAATTTTGATAAGTCACACATTTATTGGACCCCGTATAATGGTAAATAATTTTGTAGCATATATTTTATTGCCCTCTACAATTTTATTTCAGACAGTTTTTCCTATCTCAAATACGTAAGTGTCTATCATCCACCCTCACATCGTTGATACACGTGATCATGCGCACAGCTAACATGTTAAGTCACAAATTTTGCAGCTACCATATTTTTTTGTGATAAAAATTTCATCAATTAACTATCTGCAAATTTTCAACTTCAGTAAAATACGACGAAAATACTCCCCTCACCTATCGGTGTGGGAAGTAAAGAAATTTTTTTGCAACTTCCGCAGACTTTCATAATGTTAAGTCACGGCTCATTGGCTAAAATCCATTTTCGTCATTTTACTTTTCACACCGATAGGTGAGGGGAGTATTGTGATCGCGAAAATTTACGATTTTGAGATAATATGCTTTTTGGGCGTTTTAAGATACCTATATAACTAATATCCCTGTCGCTCATTTCCGTCGGTCTGTCTGTCTGGGTGAGGGGAGTATTGTGGTCGCGAAAATTTTCGATTTTGAGATAATATGCTTCTTGGGCGTTTTAAGATACCTACATAACTAATATCCATGTCGCTCATTTGTCTGTCTGTCTGTCTGTCTGTCTGTCTGTCTGTCTGTCTGTCTGTCTGTCTGTCTGTCTGTCTGTCTGTCTGTCTGTCTGTCTGTCTGTCTGTCTGTCTGTCTGTCTGTCTGTCTGTCTGTCTGTCTGTCTGTCTGTCTGTCTGTCTGTCTGTCTGTCTGTCTGTCTGTCTGTCTGTCTGTCTGTCTGTCTGTCTGTCTGTCTGTCTGTCTGTCTGTCTGTCTGTCTGTCTGTCTGTCTGTCTGTCTGTCTGTCTGTCTGTCTGTCTGTCTGTCTGTCTGTCTGTCTGTCTGTCTGTCTGTCTGTCTGTCTGTCTGTCTGTCTGTCTGTCTGTCTGTCTGTCTGTCTGTCTGTCTGTCTGTCTGTCTGTCTGTCTGTCTGTCTGTCTGTCTGTCTGTCTGTCTGTCTGTCTGTCTGTCTGTCTGTCTGTCTGTCTGTCTGTCTGTCTGTCTGTCTGTCTGTCTGTCTGTCTGTCTGTCTGTCTGTCTGTCTGTCTGTCTGTCTGTCTGTCTGTCTGTCTGTCTGTCTGTCTGTCTGTCTGTCTGTCTGTCTGTCTGTCTGTCTGTCTGTCTGTCTGTCTGTCTGTCTGTCTGTCTGTCTGTCTGTCTGTCTGTCTGTCTGTCTGTCTGTCTGTCTGTCTGTCTGTCTGTCTGTCTGTCTGTCTGTCTGTTGGTCTGTCTGTCTGTCTGTCTGTCTGACGGTCTGTCTGTCTGTCTGTCAGCAATATGCTGTAGGGTCGTAGTAGGTAATGCTATTATAATTTTGAAAATCGGTGCATGGGTGGCGGAGTAATTAGCAAAAAACGAAAAAATTCCAATATTCCCCAAACTTCGCTTTTAGGCATTTTAGGTGTTCCTGATCATTTTCTACTTTCTGATGGGGGTGAAATTTAGGGTGGTTGGGGCTGGGGTTTGTAAAATTGAAAAATTTGTTATGTCCACTGATATGTAAAGGAAGACATAGCGACATAAATAGATTTTTTTAGGTCCATCCGAACTTTGCCTTGCCTATCACAGAAACCGAAGAACTTCTTCTGATGTAAACATACGAGTATTGCTTTAGATCGTTTTGTATTGTGCAACGTGAAAACTGTTGAATTGATTTTAATGAAATTTTGACACAGTATTACCACAGAATAATAAACAACCAGCACAATAACTCAAGTTGGCGAAAATTACACGCGCATCCCCTTGGATGATTTTTTGTAGGGATGGTAATGGTACTTCCATACTTTCTGTACTGATATCGAGTATTTTATCATCGATACTTTTTGAGGCATTCCAAGCTGGTATGGATACTTTTGTATCGGTATTGAAAATAATTATATAATTATTATTGAGGGGTGTACTCAGTTGCACAAAATGCGCTGTACGAACCAAACGCGCCTATTTGGCTAGAAAATATCGAGTTGGTACCGGTATTGATATTTTCATTTTCGCATCTCTACCCAAACTTCACAGCCTCCCAAGGTCAAATTTTGTGGGAACCATTTTTATATAGGATATCCTCAGATATATTATGCTGGTTGTTTATTATGCTGTGGTATTACTACCGTGGCGAGGATGAAAATGCGTATGACTTGGATACTGATCATTATCTTCTTTTTTTGGGTGGGGGTGAAATTGGGGTGGTTGGGGGGTGAGGGGTTGAAATGAAAAATTTGTTGTACTCATAATAGACTGTCCATTACCTGTGAAAGAAAGACCTAGCGGCATAACGCACCTTTTTAGGTCCTTCCTAACTTTTCCTGCCCTATAATAGAAATCAAGGGAATTTTGTGATGTAGTTACGTACGAGTATCGCTTTAGATCGTTCTGTATCGTGTATCTTGGAAATGATCGAATTGGTTTTAATGAAATTTCGGCACAGTATTACTACCTTGGCGAGGATGGAAAACACGTATGGTTTTTAGAAATCGTGTCAGTGGTGGCGCTGCAATATACCAAACTAAAAATACAGAAACAGATCAAACTTCGTTTCGAGGCGTCTCCCATTTTTGTTTTGGATGTAGGTGAAATTGGGGTGGTTGGGGGGGTGGGGGGTTGTAAAACTGAAAATATTGTTGTATTGATAATAGGCTGTCCATTGACATCTGAATGAAAGACATATCGGCATAACACAATCTGGGGGGATCTCAGATTATAGCTTCATGCTATGGGAAAATAATAAACTGGTATCACCGTAATGTGTGGGAAGTATTGAGTCAATCAACTTGACTCCATTTTTATACGGAAAACTTATAGACAAGAAACTATAAATTCTTCGTATAATCACCCGTGAAACTTTGACGCTACCTCCCCGACTATTATGATTATTGTCATTAAAAAATTATCGACTTACGTTAGTGAGTTAAGAGGTTCGTGTCGTGTAGTCCAAAAGAAGGGGGATGGATGCTTGTGTCACTACGACCACTACTGAGGCGCGGACGCTGTCGAATACTAAACTGAGCTTTTCGCGCACCGCGAGGAGAATCCTGACAGCCGCGGTCCCCCCTTCTGCTCCCCCCAGGTACCCCCACCTTCCGCTCCGGTCAGGACGCGCTACGTCACGCTCCAAAGGATAACCTGTTGAACGTAGCTGTGACCATGTATGATCCTTTTCACGAAAATTACCGCCGCGCCGCCGCCGCGTCGCTGCCGCCGCTCCGGTTCATTTTTTCCTTTTTTTGCGCGGCGCCCACGAAAGTTTCATGGTTCAGTCGAGTCAACCCATTTTTTTTTTATTTTTTTATATTACAACATAAGTTTTACAACATTGTTGTAACGTCTAATTTACTTAAACACTGGTATCGAAAACACATTTTCTACATCAAAAAATTTATTAATAACAGAGAATTTCATGAATACTGTTTGTCTTACCATAGAATATATAAAAAGCTTTGAGTGGCCGCTAAAAAAGTTTATTACAAGCATAAAATGAACAGAGCTGGAAATAAGACAAAGGAAGCTTGGAAAGTCGTGAATGAAATCAAAGGCAAACCGTTTGCCTCTAATAACATGCCGACAATACATAAGGTGACCATTCGTCCCGGATTTTGCGGGATTGTCCCGTTTTCCGACGAGCCATCCCGCATTTACACCGTCCCGGAAAATGTCCCGGATTTTATATATTTCTTTTTTGTATATAATTTTTATAAAACAATTTCATCCCCACTCTACGGCTGGCAGAACGGAAGATGGAAACACCACCGCCGACGCGTCATTTTGACTTTGACGGTTTGACGTCACATAACCCAAAGTGACATATAAATTTTGACATGTGACGTCACAATAACGCATCGGTGGCGGTGTTATACCTAACATCAATTGCATCCCCCCCCCAATATCCAATAATTTTAAATAAATATTATTGTTCTGTAGCACAAAACCTAAAAAACAATGTACAAAGTACTGATGACCCATTAATTAATCTTCATGATTTTTACATAGAGCATAAGCTAATATGTGAAGCAACTGATATTCATGAACTAAAACTTGTCCTAGAATCCATCAAAAACAAAAAATCATCTGGAATTGATGAAATCTCGCTGAATGCCATATTAAATCTTACACATGAAGCACTGGTTGTACTCACTAAATTAATAAATTTTTCGTTTGAATCAGGAACATACCCTGAATTCCTAAAAACGTCAATTGTCATTCCTATCTATGAAGAAGGAACAAATGATGAATCCTCGAATTTGAGGCCTATAAGTATAATTACGATTTTAGCAAAAATCATTGAAGAAGTTCAGATTAGGGTGAAAAATTTTTTGAACAACAGTATCATAAGTCCATTTCAGTTTGGATTTCAAAAACGAAAAAATACCTCAGATGCCACGTTTTCTCTACTATATAGACTATACTCTAATTTAAATAAAAATCAAATTTCAGTGGCTTTGTTCTGTGATTTTTCTAAAGCATGTGATTGTGTCAATCATGATATTTTGATCAAGAAATTAGATAGATATGGTTGTTCTAAAATAGTACTCAAATGGTTTACATCTTATTTGAATAATCGCTGTCAAATTGTTAAATTGTCTAAACATGTAACTTCTGAAAAATTGAGATGGAGTACCACAGGGCTGTGTATTAGGTCCCATCTTATTTTTGGTATATATTAATAACCTAATGACATTGGAAATAAGTGGTCAATTCACTGTATTTGCAGATGATAGTAAAATACTCTGGCATGATGACATACATGATTTAAAGAAAAAAATCGAAAATGATCTAAGTATAATCAAAAGATAGTGTGACAGCAATTTATTATCTTTCAATATCCCGAAAGCCAAATTCATGACTTTCAAATGCTTACTTGACGTGATTTACTTAGATAACGAACAATTACTTTAAATATACAGCATGCAGTTCTTAGGTCTAACTATTGATCAAAAATTGAATTTTATAAATCATATTGATAATTTAATTAATGAGTTATCTAAAGTAACTTATACAGGGTTATTCACGTTATTCGACACGGAGCATTATGGCTAAAGTATTTGATAAAAAAGAAAATAATAATTTCGGATGGATAGAGACCCATAAAGGCTACATTTTAAAAATATTTTCATGTTATACAGGGTGTCCCAAAAACACGAAATGTATCAAAGTTATGTTTTTTTAAATGGAACACCCCATATATTATTGCATATTCAGATTCCTTGGTGAATTCTAGTGTGACTTTATGTATCATACATGGGACCTAAAGCGAACCGTTTAGGTGTAAATCACCATTTTCGGCATAAGTAGATATCAGGAAAAAATTGAATATCGCAGAGATTATAAAATATGGAAGGCTGTGACTTTGCCGTATTACTAAGCATAAAATGCGTCAGCTTTGATGAGACTGTCAAATTTGAATGACGTTTATGCTTGGAGAAATCGGTCGATTAATTAAGGAAAATAACTTGATTTTTTCAAATGGGAATGCCTAATTTTTTTTACACGGTTAAACGTAGAATTTGATAACCTTTCTAATGATATAAGGTTGTGAATATCAATCTCTGGTAGTTTTCATTTAATTTTAAATTTTCAACAAATCGGCGTTTTTCAACTTTCCTACCTATAAGCAACGTAGCAGGCCATGAAATATAAACAAAAACCTGTTCAGGTAGAAGAAAACAACTAACTTAGCAGAAAAATACACACGAACCAGACTAAGGACTAAAGATTATAAAAATTGCTCACAACAAACAAAGTCTAACCAGAAACAACGGCAGTAACATATATTTGGACAAAGAGAAGCTAGAGTATGGCAGAAATGGACTTTTTCACGGCCTACTAGCTACTACAATGTACTAGAGATTGGCAATTTCCAAAACCATTAAAAATTTTGAAATGAAACGAAAACTAATAGACAATGTTGTAGGCAGTTTATTATTTTCATAACAAAAATTTACATTTAATGATATAAAAAGTATGCAATTCTGTCAAAACTCAAGTCAGAAGTACCTCTGACTGGAGTTCTGAAAATTCTTCAGTACCTACTAGCAAGATCGCAGAAAATGAAGAATGAATTAAAATTTGTTCAAATTATTAAACATAACTTAAATGGCAGACAATTTAAATGTGATTTGTCAGTATTCCTTTTTTGCTATATTGCTAATAGATATTGAAAAATAGAAGGGCTCCAGTCAGAGGTATCGACTTCGACGCAAATTAGTACTTTTTTACACCATTACATATGATTGATAGTTTCGTGCTGGAGCAACAGTCGCTGGTTGTTTTTGTTTCATATCAGGGTTTTTAATTGTCTTGGAAATTTTTAACATCTAGTAAATTGCGGTAGCCAGTAGACTGTAAAAAATATATATCACTGCCATACTCCAGCTTCTCTTTGGCCTTAGAGATGTTATCGCAGTTGTTTCTGAGAGAGTTGATTTGTCGTAAATAATTTTTATAATCTTGTCCCTTTAGTCTGGTTCGTGTGTATTTTTCTGCTAAGTTAGTTGTTTTCTTCTACCTGAACAGGTTTTTGTTTATATTTCATGGCCTGCTACGTTGCTTATAGGTAGGAAAATTGAAAAACGCCGATTTGTTTGAAAATTTAAAATTAAATGAAAACCACCAGAGATTGATATTCACAACCTTATATCATTAGAAAGGTTATCAAATTCTACGTTTAACCGTATAAAAAAAATTAGGCATTCCCATTTGAAAAAATCAAGTTATCGCTGATTGAAGTTTCCTTAATTAATCGACTGATTTCTCCAAGCATAAACGTCACTCAAATTTGACAGTCTCATCAAAGCTGACGCATTTTATGCTTAGTAATACGGCAAAGTCACAGCCTTCCGTATTTTATAATCTCTGCGATATTCAATTTTTTCCTGATATCTACTTATGCCGAAAATGGTGATTTACACCTAAACGGTTCGCTTTAGGTCCCATGTATGATACATAAAGTCACACTAAAATTCACCAAGGAATCTGAATATGCAATAATATATGGGGTGTTCCATTTAAAAAAACATAACTTTGATATATTTCGTGTTTTTGGGACACCCTGTATAACATGAAAATATTTTTAAAATGTAGCCTTTATGGGTCTCTATCCATCCGAAATTATTATTTTCTTTTTTATCAAATACTTTAGCTATAATGCTCCGTGTCGAATAACGTGAATAACCCTGTATACTAAGAACAGTTAGAGAAACTCTTGGCAGTAACCCCACCAAAAGTTGTTATTTTGCGTTATTCCAAAGTAGATTGAGTTACGGCATCCGATTTTGGGGTGTCTGTTCTCATACCTACTTAAATAAATTGTTACTCTTACAGAAACGAGCAGATAGATGCATCTCCAAGAGTAGACCTAGAACTTCATGCAAGCCACTATTTTTAGAATACAAAATTATGACCGTAATTGCACTATTTATTTTGGAAACGTTATCACTAACATTCAAAAATAAAACGAAATTTGAGACCATAAATATAGAATATAATGTAAGGCATAAGAATGATTTTAAATTAATCACCCCCAAATCGTCACTCATTAAAGATTCAATTATATACAATGGAGTGAAAATTTATAACAAACTTCCTCACTCTTTTAAATTTCTAAATGACTTAAAAGTTTTCCGTAAAAAACTTAGAAATGTTCTGTTAGAAAAGCCGTATTATACACTGGATGAGTTCTATGACGGGTTTTAATGAATATCCTATAAATTTTGTTTGTTATTTAGCTTTGTCAATAAGAATCTTGCAATTTCTTAGGCAATAAAGTATATTTATCTATCTATCTATACACCGTGTCTCAGGATAAATCCCGAAAGCTTTAAGGGATGATTTCTGGTACCGACTTATGATAATATGATTAAATTATATGTTTATCCTTAATACAAAACAGTTGAAATTCCCTTAATAAGATCGCGAAATGGTTAGCGTGTGGATCCCTTCATTATATTCATACCCTGCAAGCAATACAACACATGCTATTTACTGTAAACAATCGACAAATACATTCAAAATACCCGTTAGCGTAATCCGACAGTCTCCGTTTTTGCAAGGAATTCCCGAACTGGAAAGTGGGTCACACATGTTTCAGTTATCTTTACAACCAACTTCAAACGTTGATTTCTTTGTAACAAATGCGAATTTCAAAATAATTCCTTTTGATGTCGGCTTCTCATTCCGAAACCTAAGTGCGATTTCTTTTTTCGGGATTCATCTTGGGACACGGTATAGGTGAGTACAGTAGCGGCTCGTGACTTAAGAAATCGGTGGAGCTAAAATATGAAAAATTACCTAAATTTATCGGCACCTTGAAAAATATAATAAAACAACAGTAAAACACTTACCGAAAATTTTATCTGAATATAACCTATGTACAAAAACAAAAACTACACTTTTAAATTGCCAGGTATGTGAAATCTAATCGTGTTTTCTTATTTTTTGGAAAAGTGTTAATAACTTAAAGTCACAGGGCGCGTGTTCGTGGCGCGCAAATTTGTATCCACCTTAACAGTTCCACATTGGACCTAAAACTAAAACTTAATTTGTACATGTTCAGACTTAGACGAGAGACTTAGATACATATGCTACTCGCAAGTGAAATCACAACACTGAGAACAAAAGGGTATGCGATTCTTGAAATGCGGCAGGACTAAAGAGTAGTATAGATATGCCGATTCTGATCCTCCCGAGGTCATTTGAAGGTCATTTAAATGGGGTGTGGATAACCTTGAGATGTGACGTGGGCTTTTCTTATAGGTGCCGATTCTGATCCTCCCTGAAGTTCATTTTGTAACGTTGTGTTTTCAAATGTGATCGTATCTGAAGGGCTTGTTTCAGTGGGGTGTTGGGTAACCTTGAGTTTTTTCGGTTTACAATGTGCCTATAGATAACGATTTTGAAATATTTGTTGTTAGTGTTTGAATTGGTTGTTTGTGTAACCTTGAGTTTTTTTGTGTTAGTGTATAGCTGCTTATTTTGAACGTCCTTGAATGTGACTATTGACTGGATAACCTTGAGATTTGACGTGGTGGATAACCTCGAGATTTGACGTGGGGCCAATTGCAATCCTCCCTGAAGGTCACTCAGATAGGGTGTGGATAGCCTTGAGATCAGTTGTATGATTTTCTTACGAGGCTTGATGGTTTTGAGAAGAATGCACGGTGACGTATTTTGACCTTGAAGGTATCTGTATAAATAGTGTAATAACGGGCTAGTGATCAGTAAAAGTCGAGAGACGATCAGAGTATAGTCCCGAAGTATATTGTGTACAGATATAACTTGGTGAGCACCCTTTTTATATTATTTATCCAACAGTAACATTATTTGTTTTTTCTTTAAACAATGTCTGTCGCTACCTCTGAATTGCATGAAATTAACAATAAAATCAACTGTGAACTTGATAACAAAATACTTTTCAGAACTTTATCTTCACTAACTGTAAACAAAGCCCATACAATTAAGAATCTGTCACCCGTCAAATCAAAATTTGGTGAATGTCTAGTAGCAACACTATTAGAAGATGCTGCTAATGAGTTCAAAGTATGGTTACCTAAAAGAGTATCGGAGCATATGTCTGAAGCAGTGATTAAAGAGATAAATGAATCTCAAAATAAATATTCACTAACATATATTGGTCAAAGTTCACCTAAAACACCAGGCGCGCGCTCCAAATGTTTGATGAAATTTGATTATATTCAACAATAATATATTTGATGATGAGGTAGTACAGATTGTGTTGGGTATAAATAATATAATGGTTACTCCCATGTATTGGACCCGCGATATGTAGAAGGTAAATTCGAGATAAAAACATTTATTTGCACCTAGTTGGTATTAGACGTTCTGTTTGTTTCAGAAGCAGACTAACTTTTCATTCCCATTATACAATGTGGATGCAGTATTCAGCAATGGGGTGGCCTGAAGCAAAAGATCTACGTACAGCCATCCAGAGAATTGCATGTCAATTGGTAGATTTGATTTTCGATGAGGAACATTCCACGGTCTATGACTTGAGTATCTGCTGGGATGATGAAGAGGTCGAACGGAAGAGGATGCTAATCAGGAAATATGAAGAAGGGGAAAAGTTATGCAGACAATATTTACGTGAAGAATGTACCATCGATCAACTATGTGATGGGATGATTAGTAATGAACTCAAACCATTTTTGTATGCAATAGAGGAATATTTACCTCAACATATAATTACCAAATATAGTTTCGTAGATAAAGAATGACATTTGTACGCATCCGGCTCACTTCTGTATCATTTATGCATAAATAAAAAAACAAATGTATTAAAAGTGTTTTATTTTTGCCATGACAGCTATAATAAAAATCAAAATACATTTAATATGAATGAATAAGTCCATTCTGAATAGATCCATCAAAAGCGTTGTAACTAATACAAGAATCGTGAATGATTAATGCATACACTTTAGTGTTAGCTGGGAAAGAAGATTTTCTGGTTTCAAATTCCAACGATATATCCACAGTTGACAGCTGAAGGTTATCAGGTTGATGACTGCAGTCGATTACAAATAGTGGGTTATCATTGAACTCCTTAATATTGAATAATGGTTCTGCCATTCCCTTGTTGTAATACGCACTTTGGAAGCTCTCAAATGCATAGTAAGCCGCAGTGTTTAGCTTCTTCTCAAAATCCAGGTTCCACCTTTCATATGGGTATACCTGGTTATTCAGCTTCAATCGAATCGAGTTTATGTTGGCATGAATGAACTTAGTGATGTCCTTCTTAGGATCTTCTGCTAATTTTGAGTCTTGAAATCCAACGATAACAAACAAAGGCCTCTCTAGCTTGTTGGTTGTTCGAATTGCCCAGACGTCTGTTGATGTTGAGCGAAGTGATGGTAGTTCATACAAATCCCAAGAGCGAAATGCCACCTTAATCCTTGAACTCAAACTGCTTTTGTTCAGTCTCTGTAGAAGTTTGACCTTGTAGCGGTCTTCAGGAACAATCTGTTGGACTTTCCATTCAATCTTTGATATTGATAGCTCTGCGTCACATTCACCGACAAAGCAGTTCTTAAAGGATCTTGCAATGACTAATACAAGCTCTTGTTTTATGTTTAGAATTCCTTTTTTATAGTCCTCAGCAAATCCCATTATATGTTTTAGAGGTATTCTACCACTGAAGACCTTACTAGTTGAATCCCATATCGCTGAATTGTCTTCATTTAAGCCCCATCCTGTACATAATAGTGAATGGGCGGCACTTTTACCATGAGAGATCATTGTTTTCATTGTTGACGTTATTCCAGGATTTCGTACAATGACAACTTTTTCACCACCCATATGTAGAGAAATTTCATCAAACAGAAAAGACAGAGCATTGTTAGATAGATAGCAGGACTTCGTGGCATCACTTGGAGTAAACGTTCCTTCGATGAAAATGTAACTGTCAGCAATATTTAAAATGAGATCTTGGAAGTTGATTGGTATATGAACAATGTCAGAATTCTTGAAATATGGTGAACCATACGGCTTGTATGTGTATTCATGTAAACTTGCTAAGGATTGATCCAAAATCGGTTCCTCAAAAACATCCAGCTTCTCACTTGATACGTGCAGAACCATATTTTTCAGTTAGCTTTAGTCCTATAGACTCCAGAAACTTACGATTTTGTAGTGATAGCTTCGACGTTGTGCCTTTGGCAGCTGACGAATGACGAATAAGGTTATTCCTATGTGTTCTTCGTATTTTATGGTTGTTTGTAAGGGCTTTATCGACTTTTTTCAATTGTTGTGCACCTATGTTGTATAGAAAACCCATCCTATTCAATTGTGGAGTTTGCTCAAGCTAACCGACGCAATTCCAATTTAACGATAATTTTTTCACCACGGAAGTTAATCAGATTTCCCTCGTCATCTAAAATTTTCAGTGTGATGTTATCGATAAACTGACGACCACTAGGCATAACGCTCATATATATTACATTCTGTGGCTCCTTTGTTAATTTGAATCCAGGCTCAACGTCTATGTCGAATTCATACAGAGTGTGCATTTCACTTCCATTGTGGTAGGCGCCAGATATCAATCCGCAGTCGACCTTTATCAGTCTGACTGTCGTTATATTAACTGGTAAGGTTGATATATGTTTTTTGTTGCATTCGAAAACCTCCGGCTCAAATCCAATCAAAGATGCAATTGAGTTAGGGAAAGATAAATCAACATCATATATTGAATATAATTCACATTTCATTGTATTGTTGTTGGCCTTCAGACAAAACAGCTCGTCAGTTGTAACATTATGTTTGTATCGAACTATGGACTTTATTATCTTTTGTAGATATATGTTGAGTTCATCGATTTCGTAGGTGCCTGGTGGAATATATGTAATATTCATCTGAGAATCATCTGAAGGTTGTTTAAACACAATTAGATTATTACCCTCATGAACATTGAATATTGAGTTGTAGGAGTAAAAACCTATTAGCCCCAATCCGTACTGCGCATTGGTATCCAGCTCTATTGGCGGATAAAAACTAGCAGACAGCACACTGTCATAACCCGTCAAGGTAAATGTATAAGACATGACTGCGGTGATACAAAAAAAATAACACTTTTATATATTCAAAATTTTATTGATTACAACACTTGTTTGACTCATTACTGCTTGTCATAGAGATATCTTGCAAATTACAGTAACAACAAAATATTTTTCTTGGTGGCGGCCCGTCTGCTTCATCTCCGTTCTGGTGTGTATTATAGTGCTCCCAACAGAACTGGAATCGTTGTATATCCACATCTTCCTTCAAATGCAATGGCAGTTTGTTCCATACAAGTGCTATTTCGTTAGGTGTACATACCATCAGTACTTCTTTGGGTATGTGGGCAAGTTCTTCTTGTGTCATGTTCAACAGGCTTCTTTCTCTTGAAAATGCTTTAAGGGAATTGCTCATCTTTTTAAGTGTTTCACGATCCATTTTTCACAGATTTTTGCTTCTCTTCAGAAAGAAATCGTAGACACAGGTGCCCGCACCAAAAGGTATTGAAGTTCTGCTGTCGTCTGTGATTATACAGGATCTGAATCTTCTTAGATTTTTTGAGGAAATATTTCACCAGTTCGCTGGTTGGCGGTAGGTTGCCGAAACTGTCATAATAATATACCACCACTCCGCGTTTTATATATGAAACCCAGTGTGACCCATCCCCACTTTTGCTGTCTAAATTAATGATGGCTGACTCATTCCTCAGTGGACCTTGCTTAGGCAGATCATCGCGCATAAAAATCCCTCTGAAATATGGTATTTCTAGCTTTTTAGCGTAATACACAAGGTCATTATCTGTAAGCGGTCGTTGGGGTAGGGTTTTTAAAAGTTTTTTGAAGTCCTAGGTTTAACAAACAAACCAAATCCTTTGCGGTATGGTTTCAAATATATACCGTTTCCAATTTTACTTATACCAGAAGTAGATGTTGAATCAGTTGTATTCCTTTGTCGTGCTGAATTAACTGCTTTAGAGGACCTAACAATATTTGCAATACCCCCAGCGAGATTACCTAATGCTGAGAGACCGGCAAAAATTGGAATCAAAGGAAGAATTCCACCTACTTTGGGGATAGGTATAACTCGCGGAAGACGAATATGCCGTTTGCCCCCAATGGACTTGATATACTTCCGGGTAGCTAATAATGCAGCAGATGTTGCTTTTCTTAGCACACTGTTATCTTGCTTGTGGTTCGAAAAATGTTTCATATTTTTGCGAACTCTGTTTAGTATTCCTGAACCAAAGTGCACCTTCTTTATAGCCTTCCTCATTTTCCTACGTATATTATTTTTATTCTGCCCTCGTCGTCGTGATGCATAACCCATTCCTGCACGATGTTTTACACCTACTAATTTCCTCGATTTTTCACGCATGCATTTCTTCTTATTCCGTCCACGTAGTGTTGCAAGACCCATTCCAGTGCGTCGTTTGACCTTCATAATATTTGTAATTAACCAAGCAGCTGCTTTTTCTCCAAGGTTCGCGTCAGCTGATTTGACTCGTTTCCAAGCTTCTTGCTCAAGTTGGTAGTCAGCTTTATGTCTTGTAGCTAAATCGGATTTGCGGTATGCAAGGTCGTGTTGTAAGCAGGCCGCGTCTAATCTATTTATTCCTTTTTGGCCTAGTGCGATCCTTTCTTCCAATCGAGTACCCGGGCCGCAATACTGATAAAAAGGCAAATGTGCTTCGAATGGCAGCTTATTTATCAACTTATTAACAATTCCACCACCAGTTTTGGAGATGCTACTACACCTTCTCTCAAGAAGTAGCGGCATTTAAATAAAACACATATAAACAACTGCAGCTTATATATGGTCAAGTCGTTGAACGATGAAGGTGACAAAACAGGACCAGGAATTAGACATTAGCAATATAGATGTCAATGTTACTGATCCGGAAAATAATACTTCTCGTCGTCGACATGGGGTACTACTACCATCAACAATTCGATGTATTATAGTTGGACCATCAAACTGTGGAAAAACCAATGTACTAGTATCTCTCCTGTTACATCCGAATGGGCTGTTTTTTGAGAACTTATATATTTTTTCAAAATCGCTCAACCAACCCAAGTACGCATTCATTGAAAAAGTAATGAGTTCGATAGATGGACTAGGATATTGTGCATTTGCTAATAATTCCGAAGTTCCACCACCGTCAGAAGCCAAACCAAACTCAGTTTTTATCTTTGATGATGTGATATGTGAGAATCAAAATGCTATACGAGAATACTTCAGTATGGGGCGACACAAAGGTGTGGATTGCTTTTACTGTGTGCAAAGTTACAGTTGGGTACCGAAAAGAGTGATTAGAGACAACGCAAACCTGATAGTTTTGTTTAAGGTCGATAATACAAATTTATCACATGTTTTCTCTGACCATGTGGCTCCCGATGTAACTTTTAAGCAATTTCAAGATATGTGTGCAATATGTTGGAGGGATAAATATGGATTCCTAGTTATCGACAAAGATAGAGAAATAAGAAACGGCAGGTACCGGAAGGGATTCGATAGCTTCATAAATCCACTGCAAGACTAATAATATCATCAATTGAATGTGAGACTGCAATCAGCATACATCACAGTGGCAACATTACATATACCAGAATGAAACAACAACAGAGCAATGATGAGGTAGCTCTAAAAAAAGAATTAGTTAATGCAACAGAGTCAGTGCGGAGAAAATTCAACTATGTAAGGAAAGCCCGCGAAATCGGTAACACTTCATTGGAACAGATATATGAGCCTATTACAAAACAGTTGAAGACAATAGCAAATGCATCCAATCCTACGCTACCGAAACAGCCAATTCAAAATGTTGGTCCTACGAGCACTCCTAAAAAACCACCATCTACATATCCAAATCAAACCCTTCCCTCTACTAGCACACCAAAAGGGCCGAGATTCGAAGATTTGACTTCCGCTGCTTTTTCCGGTATAACACCAATAAAGGAGTTACCTGATACACCATCATCAATTAATGAGAGGGAAAGAGATTCAGTCACTCAGTATGTATCTACAGCTAATTCAAGTGTGGATAGAGAGGCAGTTGCTGAGGTGTTGAAAAGTCATATAGATAATTTGAGAGCAGGACATCCGGCCTATGGAAGTGTTTATAATGTAAGGATCGACCCACAATCACAGAAGCTGTTAATGGGTGTACATGAAGTGGAATTTGATGATAAGGCGGTTCATTTATCATCGGGTGATAAGACTAGTAAATTCAAAATATCCCCACACTTACTAGATATGATGTTTGTAGGAGATACACGAAATTCCGACTCGAAAACTCTACACACATTCAGGTCCATATTGAATCTAACTAATGTACTTCGCAAAGATTACACACCTCTTAATATTTACAATGTCGACGGATCTGAGTATTTCAATAAATTATTTAATATCCTATCTACATCATCCCCCATGCATTTGAGAGCCAGAGTTGGTAGGGGACATACACAAATGAAGATACCTAAGTATAAGATATTTAACACTAATAAACGCGACTTTGTGTATTGGAACGACATCAACGAGCTGATTGATCGATTGAAATTGCTATACAGCTCAAAATCGGCTGGTCACACAAACCACGATAACGAAATTTTATCTATAATAGAAGAATTGCGTGAAGAGGGCGTAATACGCTAATTTTGGGGTATATATTTGCAAGTTGAAAGATCCCACTAATAGTATAACGCTTTCGTAGCGATGCACAATACGATAGATAAGTTTGGTCGTCGCAGTTCTAAGCATACGACTGTACGTGGTATTCCAGGTATTGGTTTTAAACTTACACAAACTGGAAATTATGATATCAATGGAAAGCAGTTAAAGAATGTTGGTGATCCTACAGATGAAAATGACTCTGTTCATATAAAGTATGTTGAAAAAAAACTAAAAAGTACCACTGATATGCTTGAAAGTATGGTGAATAGCAAAACGCTAGAATTGAGTGATGGCCTTGAGAAAAAGATTGATGTATTAACAACCAATTTGATATCCATTTTAGAGCAACTAGAGGTTGTATATAATTTTTGCCAGAAATTAGCTAGTGAAGTCAAAAGGGAATTCGATGTTGAAGGTGGCCCTGTTTTACCAGCGTGGCTTGCAGGCTACACTTTAAATCAACTCAGACCATAGATCAGTAGATTTTTCATGATTAATGATCAGTTTCTGTTCTACAATCACCTGAGTCAGACCTCTACATGTAGATATGTCAGTTAACAGCGCAACAAAACGTGGCATAGCAGAAGAGTTACACAGGGCAGTTCGGAAGAACTTTCGCCGTCGAAAAACTATCATAAAAGGTTTCGCTGACTTATGGCAAGCTGATTTAGCGGAAATGCAACCTTTCCATAAAGAAAATAATGGATATAGATACATATTGGTAGTCATTGACTGCTATTCTAAGTTCCTATGGTGTAGACCAATCAAGAAGAAAGATATGGTAACGGTAACGACAGCAATGGGCGATATCATAAGGGACGCAGGATATTATCCAATTAATCTACAAACAGATAATGGAACCGAATTTTACAACAGAAAATTTTCTTCTCTCATGAACAAGTATGGAATTAACCATTATTCCACATACAGTAAAAAGAAGGCCGCAATTGCTGAAAGGGCTATCCGTTCGCTAAAGCACCTTCTGTTCAAAGAATTTTCCGCAAGAGGAAGTTACACATGGATCACTATTTTGGATGATATCACTAACGTATATAACAATAGAATACATCGAACAACTGGATTGGCCCCTATTGAAATTAATGTTCACACTCGATTGAGTGCGTATCGCAATCCAAAGGTTGCTGGCAAAAGCAAACTTAATCTTGGAGACGTTGTGAGAATAAGCAGATATAAAGGGGTATTTGAAAAAGGTTACACTCCGAATTATTCCACGGAGCTCTTCAAAATACGCAAAGTTAATATTACAGATCCGGTCACATATATGCTAGAAGATATGGATCGGCGACCAATAAGCGGTTGTTTCTATGAAGCTGAGCTAAGAAAAACACAGTTTCCAAATGAGTATTTGATTGAAAAAGTCTTAAAAAGGAGAGGAAACAAGCTCTTTGTAAAATGGTTAGGTTTCCAAAAGAACAAGAATTCCTGGATAGACGCAGCAGATGTACTGTGATGATTGATATGACGGAGCGCAGACTATGTTTAGCAGTAATAATTTCAATGTGTATATTTGTTTCGATACTTTTGGAAATAAAATAGCAGTTTTTTCAATTTACTTGTATCATTTAATTCTACCCTAATCTCTAATACATAAAATACACCTAACCTAAGTAAAAATTATTTAGTTATATTGTTGAAGCGCACCACCTCGCTTCTCCTCCACAGCTTTCTCTCCATCTTGGAGAGGCAAGGGGGAGGATCCCGGATTACTTCTCTGTTCTGGAGATTCGGCCTATACGTGGGATAATCATCATTATCCCAGTTTTCTGAAACAATAGAAAATATGGTTTTGTAATTTATGTGAATGTGGGTAAGATTCAGAAGGTTGAAAATCTATGTGGATGTACTGAAGAATTTTTGTGTGGCTTGATTTATTTAAAATTTAGAGTTATACAATATGATTGTATCAGTGCAAAATTAATACAATGATGTTTAGTAGAGATCAATTTTCTGTGACTTCTAGGATAAAGATGTGCAAGGTATATGAAAAAAGAAAAAAAGTTTTTGTCGCAGAAACGAATTATGTACCTTCAGGCTGAACCTCCACATCTCTCCGGCTTGCGAGGTGATGCTGTGGTGGCATGGTAGGCACGTTCTTGGTAGGCAGCACGTTCTTGGCACACCGCAGGAGGTGCATTCCCATCGACGTAGGTTTGACCCAATGCGCTGCAACACGTGGACATTGCACTAGTCCGTACTTCGATGGGTCCTGCGGTGGCGTGGTGGGGTTGCTGGCCTCGGCTTCCTTATGGCTTCCTGTCTGGGTGGATGGCTCTGCAAATAAAGAGATATTTTGTAGAACAACTGTAACTTTTGGATTATTCTGTTATAAACTAGTTGTCATTTGATAGCTTGCTCGTGTAGGGATATATAGTGAAATGAGGAAACTTACCTTTACTCAGATAGGTAGCAATATATTGTGGCCAATTCACCGGACCACAACCCCGGAAGCGGCAAACCAGCAAATGGTCCCCAATTGTCCCACGCCGCACCTCATGTTCACCATCGTAGGGGCAGGGGATCAACTTCTTCGAATACTCCATTTTCAAAATAGTAGTAGTAGCGGTAGTATAGTAGTAGTAGTAGTAGCGGTAGCAGAACTGCACTGAAGAACTCTCATTTCACCATCATATTTATACAGTTCCAGGTAGGTAAGCCTCCCTCCTCTACTGTCTTCCCCCGTCAGTGTATATCGTTAAAGAAAGCAAAAAAAAGAAGATCCGCCTACTTGCCAGCTGGTGTACGTAAGATTATTAGTGGAAATAGAGAACATTTCGCTATACGCGCCGACAACGCATGCGCGCATTGATATCAGCCACTTCGAACGCGCATCGTGATTGACCGAACTGTGAGTGAATCCACCCGTAAACGCTTATTGGTTGTGATACATTTCAACCAGTCCTCTCATTGGTCTATTACAGTGTACATCGTTAAACAGCTGCACTTACACCACCCATATTGATATTTCAATGGTCCCCTCTCAGATTTTACTACTGCCATGTAGCATCGATATCGGTGGCTTCTAACGGACATCGTTATTGACCGAACTGTAAGTGAATCCGCCCATAAACGCTTATTGGTTGTGATACATTTCAACCAGTCCTCTCATTGGTCTATTATAGTGTACATCGTTAAACAGCTGCACGTACACCACCCATATCAGTATTTCAATGTTCCCCCTCTTAGATTTTACTACTGTCGTGTAGAGTGTTTTCTGTATAAATACAAGTCTACTTTCAATGGTTTATCAGTTCTACAGTCTTCAAAGAATCATACTGTTCCGTAGAAAACACTACATATTACGTACATCATCATGGCCAACCAACCAACAAAGAACGAAGACGCTATTAGTGGCGATTGCTTGCAAGCCATTCTGGAGGAACTGCAGAGTGACGGGGTGCAGTTTACACAGTTGGCAGTAGAAGTCCAGGATGAACTTCACGAGTTTATTCATGTGGAGCAGCCAGACCGGAGAATCGCGGAGGATGCTAATGCGGTGGTAGAAATAGATATGGATGTACCAAGAGCATCAACAGATGCAGCGATAGCATCAACAAGTGCAGCATCGATGCCGCCAGTAGTTGGAGATGGAGCGAGAACATCAACGGGTACAGCGTCAACAGTGCCAGCAGTGAGAAAGTCGAAACAGGCAGCATCCAAACCAGTTAGCAACATTTTAAGAGAAACACTACTTAAATCGAAGCAACCTCCAATGGACGACTTCGACGAGAAGAGGGATGCGTTGAGAAGTAGTATTCAGCGAATTAAAGCTGAAATAATAAGTGCAGAAAAGAAATTGGCAGAGGAGATGGCCCATTGTGACAAGCTTCAGGCAGCCCAGGCAGCGGATGATGAAAGAATAAAGCAGTTAGATGAAGAAAGAAAACGTGTCAAGGAGTGCAGAAATAAAAGGAAGCGACAGTTAGATGATTGTCAGAAGAGGATTGATACTCTTAGTATGAAATCTGAACAGAAAAGGACAAAATTGAATGAAGAAAAAGAAACTGTTTTATCTTTTTTCGATGTATAAAGTAATGTTCATCTTGAATAAAATAAATAATGAATGAAATAAAAAAGAAGCAATATTTTTTCCTTTCTATATCCATCCCCTCATATAATAATACAATTACTTGTTCTATCAATAAGCGCTCAGTAACTTAGTAATTGGTGATACTTGAAAAAAGTATGAAGCATGAGTGCCAGTGTGCTAACAGAAACGGTAAATGCGCCTTGAGCGTTTGTGAGATTATTGTGTCTTGGTTTGGGGCACGCATATAAGTACCCACCCACCAATGCCATCGACGTTCCATCCAATAACACACTAAGTTTACTTCTAAAGATGTATAGATGAAGAGGGGAGGAGGTATGGAGGGGGCTTTAGTGTGGGGAACTAGAAACATAAAAACGAGAGTTCTTGTCAATGAAAATCATACTGTACAATCAAGTGACGAATTAACACATTTAGCAGCGAAATGACTACAGAGTCAAACGGACCTTGCGACTCAACGTCTTGGTTAGATGACGACAATGATAACTCCAGCATATGGAGTATCGAGACTGCGGTTCCTGATGGTGAGTTACCCGACCAATCACATTGGGCGGTGGCGAGGTCACCGATGGACGATGGACCGTGCGACTCCACAAGACAGCCACTGGGGTTCCTGCTGTTTACAATTGACAGCTCATCTGATAACAGCGACGATGATGATCCTGATCGTCCGGATGGTCCAGAAAACCAGAGAGTGGAATTACCTTTTCCTGTAGATAGCGAGGAGGAGATATGAGGCGCTATTTTTGTGAATTATAAAGAGATTTTTTGTTTGTATCAACCAATAAACTTGTTTTTTTTTTAAATCGTACTTTATTCAAAAACCTTACCACCGTGACAGAAAAAAATTCATCGAGCGTGGGCGGCTTCACCAATGAAGGATCTTTCTAAAAATTTTATTTAGTGGTGTACTTTTTTATCAGTCTTACAATTTTGTCTATCTCGATTTTTTCATGCTTCTAACGTTTTTTTTTCAGTCTTTTTTCTGAAAAAACTACCGTTTTGAAGGACCCTTGAAGATCACATTTGCCCCTCAAAATGCGTCAAAATGGGCCTCCGCCGAGCCTTTGTATGCGCGGCGAGATAAGGTGGGTCGACGGCGGAGCCGTCGACCCACCGCCCGTGTCGATGTTAGTCGACGGCGCAGCAGTCGACCTAACCTCCACCTTTACCGAAACTTAGCACGACCCAGTAAGCACTATGTGTAATTGGAGACTACGCACTAACCTGTTGTCTTAGAAACCAACCTATAATTTTTTTCACAAATATTTTTCATAAACTAACCTATTTGTTTTTGTCAAATACTTACGAACTTTTTTTCACAAATGTTTTTTTTTCATAAACAATTTTTTTTTGCATATTTTTTTCTCATTTATTAATCAGAAATAAACTAGATTTCAGAATCGATATATATCTATTTCAATTTCTTTATTTTTGAATTATAAGATACATAAAAGTTATTATGATCAAAAAATACATTTGTATATTACTACTATTCTAGAAAAATTTACACAAATATCTAACAACTACATACAAATGAATACAAAATTTAAAGACACTTTTTTTCACAAATACTTTTTCATCAACTAAAACTTGTTTTATATATTTTCTCAATTATAAGATATACATAAAAATACATTTGTACATTACTACTATTATATAAAAATGTACACAAATCACTAACCCCTATATACAAATAAATACCTAAATTTCAACATTTTTTACAAATTTTTTTTAAAATCTAAATTGTTTTTTTTTGTTTTATTTTTCCACAAATATACATTTTAATTTATTAACTATGAAAAATATCAAACTAAATAAAAATAAATACATAATGCTAATTCTAAATGGAAAAATATATACATACATACAACTAACTCTAAATATCTACAAGTTAACAAAGGAAAAACAAAGGAAAAAATATATACATAAAAAAACTACTGGGATTGGGACAGACAGATAGGGTCATCTTCATAAGCTATGACCGTAGCCATCCGTCCCACCAGTTTTTCCTTTTTTCCTTTCAACCGCGCTACCCTTTCCCCAACGATCCGCTCCCGTTCCTTCATATTTTCACCAGCTTGCTCCGCACCATCCATCTCTGCCAAACGCTGGTCCAACTGCTGGAGACGCTCCTGCAGTCGCTGCCTTTCCTCGACGACGGTTCGTTTTAAGTCAACGAGCGTCTGCAGCGACTGCACTTCTTCGGACAACTGCATCTTTTCGGCCTCCGCCTTCTGCAGGTCCCTTTCGACCTTTTGCAGTTGGCCAGCATAGAAGGACACTAGTGGGCCAAGCATAGTGGTTTCATTCGTAGTAGCCACTTTCTCACTGCTACTGCTGCTACTACTACTACTACCACTACAACCACTACTGCTAGAGCTGCCGCTCTCCTTAGATGCCGAAGATGCTAGCGACTCCTGGGACGGTTCGGTCGCTAGTATCTTCGGTGTCCTCGGTGTAGCTGGCAGCTTACGGGATGGCGTCGGTGAGGGTGTACGATACCGCTCCGGGGTTGACGGTCTTTCATCGGGCTCTGAAGGTGCCTTCGTTGATAATTCTACTGGAGCGGTGACTAGCAAATTTTCATGAACCACAATTTTTGCTTGACACCGTTCCGGTGGAGTTATCGACGACGACACCACACCAGGCTCCTCAAGTCCAGCCAACACCCGGATAGGTGACTTGCGAAAACAACTTGGATCCGTCGTAATCGGGGCCTCGTTAAGAAACGAGAAATCCACTGTCGACTCCGGTGCAGCAACTGAAGTGAAAAGGAAGGGCTCATATTGCTGGTATTGAGCCGCGTAAGTCTTGTATGCTGACTTACACGACTTCATTCTAGCACCCTCTTTTCGCTTCTTTTGCGGCATCGAAGTCGACGGTCGGCTTTCCTTCGTCTTCCTCAAAGGCTTTGATTGCTTCGCAACCAATTTATTTTCGGAAGTGCTACCTTCCTTCTTCTGGCGTTTTGTGCCAGTCGTTACCTTCACCGGCGCCGTCCTTTTCCTAGTGGTCGGGCTTGGCCCCGCCACGGAGGCGGATGGTTGCGGTGCTGGTCGCTTAGCTGGTGAAGGTTGGAAGTCGTCATCGTCGGAATGGTACAGGGCATCGGTGGTCATCTGTAACAATAAAAGAAAAAAATGCTTAGAAACGTATATCATTGCCAACAGTTGGCAGAGCAGTCCCTCAAATTATACCCAAATTATTTATACTTACATTCATCTTTGCAGACATCCTCGAATTAGTCGCTTGTTGCTGGAAGGTGGCTGTAGCTGCTTGTCTGTTATCGAAAGCTAAACAGAATGACCTCTCCTGGTTCCGACCAGCAGTTTTATGCCTTAAACTCCTACCCTAATCGCTTGCTGATCGCCCTCTCCCCATTTTTGATTGGTTAGAAGGAAGAGTGGGATAGAGGTATCCGCCCACTACTTTAATAGGTCGAATCGCTTGAGTGGAGGGAATGAGGGACAGCCCCCAAAACCCTGCCATATCTACTGCCATGTTGCCAGACGTTTTCGGTAATCCCTGTGTTTCTTACACGTCTGGCTGTAACAACATTTCTTGAATAAGGTTAATTTTTATACTTCGAGAAATGAATTAATTTTGCTAACAAAACTTCAATATGAGCCACCCTATACACTTTGGCATGTATCGTGGTATGTATTAAATGAAACAGTCTGATATTTTTCTGATGAATATATTGGAATACTAATACAACCTATTCAACAAAATAACATTAGTAATGTAACTTGGAATTCAAAAATATTGGTCGTCTTGTAGTAAATGAAGATTTCCTTTCTGCTCTTTGATGGTTGAACGGTATCTCCTTATCCACAAATCAATCATCGTGCAAACACTCAAGGCACACCTACCGTTTCTGTTTTGGGAGTGATAATTACACCTTATTACATCATCACATATTGATTCTCTGTTCAAGTTCACGTTAAGCTGGATATCATTGTCGGTCTCCAAATTCACTATCTCCACGTTTTCTAAGCTCAGCTCAGCAACAGATTTGAGTAGATAGATATATTTTTGATGGCCCTTCAGAAAGACTATATCACCGTTGTTAACGTGATGCTTGATTATTTTCATTATTTGGTTACCGTCTGTATTTCCTGCTTTGTATCTAATACCATGATTATACTTTTCCACAAACTTAACAGTTCTCTGGTCTTTCACGTTCAGTCTACTGAAGTGAACCATAGGTTTAACAATGTAATGGTACAATATTCCATCTTTCTTAAATGCTATCTCTTTTGGAACAAATTTTGATTCGATATGATATCCTTGAATATCTACAACAACTGTAGTCATGTCGTTTGCCACTGAATATGATGTTGGTGATGAGTAGTGTCAGTTTAGGCGCAAAAGTTGAAATAAAATGGCCAACTTTATTCTTCAAGCATTTATTCAATACTATCCTACTTTACAAGCGTACAGTAACTTAAATCTAATATCTAGAAACTTCGGCTAACATTAATTGTATAAGTAGATCTAAATTACCATCTTCAGGAGCTTCGCGCGTTGTCATCTCATTAATAGCATCGATAGCATATTTTACATTCGTTGTGGGGTCTGTTTGGTAAAATTCAATGTCAGAGTGCCCCCAGGGTAAAGTTTTGGTTGTATTTGGAATTATAAACCTTTTATCATCGTTGTGTGCTAAAGCTACTTTATTTTTGACTTCTGTATATACATCATGCAGCCTACTTTTGAATGTATTCATTTTTCTTAAAATCAGACCACCATTCTCTATTATATGCTTATAATCATTACCACATAACTGATTTTGTATTACTGCTTTTTTAACACCCTTTGCTTTTTTCATTTCTCCCTTAACTGACTTGATATAGTATGCTTTCGCACCTGTTCCGTAAAAACTTATTATAGGGTCTTCTGGAAATTCGTCTTTCATTTTACCCAGAATAGAGTCATTGACTGGAATTTTGAACTCATTGTTTTGTTTATAATTTGAAGTATCAAACTCGCTGATATTATTTCTCATAAATTCATAGAAGTCGTCTGTATGAGTTTTCAAAATTTGCGAATCTGTATCACAGTAAAGCATAGATACTTTATCGTTGAACTGCTTTTTAAGAAAACCATAAAAAAAATCATACATTACTATTTTAGATATGTCTAGTATACAGAATCCCACGTATATTGGCTTGAAATAATGTACCCTAACTTTTCCTAAATGGATAGCTGCAAGATTTTCGTTAAATATGGAACAACTCTTGAAATTTGGACGAGCTACTAGTGCTCCCACACCGATGCTATTACGATGATTTTCCCAATGTGTGACCAACTTTATATCTCTTCTATTATCTACATTTTCCATAGTTTTTCCAAAGATTGCATTGTTTAGAAGCTTATAGAAGTCCCTTTCAAATTTATTATTTGCTTTATTACGCATTGTCGTATTGAGATCGATATACTCCTTCAACCAGAACGATTGTTTGAACTTAAGGATCCTGTGAACCTTGGTTACTTGCAAACCATACCTTACAGCTTGTTGAAGGACGCGATAATGTACAATATATTTTTTCTTGTCGTACAGATTTGGGATTAGTTTCGGAATCTTTGTCTTGGCGTTTGGAGGGATAATACTTTCCACCAAAAACGGAAGGTCGCTATGTGAATCGTGTAACCCTTCAGGATATCGCACATCAACCTCCAAGACATAGCCATTCTCACCGTCTATTTTGGCATTTTCTAAATCGAATGTAGATATTTCCGAATCCCCCATCCATTCGAAACCCCCAGTTGGAAGAGGTGATGACATAGCATGCCCGTAAAGATTCGTGGCGTCGAGATATGATATAAATGTTGACTCTTTAGATGGATCATAATTTGGTAAATATTTATTATTTGCTTCGTGCATTCTATCGCTGCATTGACTTATCCCCCCGCGAATACCATTCTTAAAGAACCCAATCATATCTATGTCCGTAAGGAGCTCAAGGCTAATTTTGGTATACTTTAACATCGCATCCCAAGACAATCCAGGGGTTGTGTAGTAGTGTGCTGGATCCAATTTGTAAATATTCATACTATTCCTCCTGAACCTTTCAAAGACATCACACAAGAGAAGAACATCGGTCCGTAAATAAATATCAGAATATTCACCCAGATTCCTACAGTTAAACGTTCTCCATACAGTTATTGCCCTCGCGTATTCCTCCTCAGATATATCTTTCTCATTTAACTTATCATAAAACTCTGCCTTTGATGGTAAATATTCCTGGTCCAGTTTCTTTACATCATCCACATAATTGTAAGGAAATACACCTTTCTGTCTAATTAAATTAAAGACTCTAGGATCTGAAAAATACTTTTTACTCTCCAGAAAATCCCTATTAGTCAAACTGTCTGATAATGCTTGCAAAGATCCAGGTAGAAAACGACAACTATCGATAAATCTCATGTGTAAAAACTTCCTCCTTATTCTACCGGTTCGGTCCACATAGTCATGCATATACAGACTTTTTGTAAATGAAACGTATTTTTCCTTATTCTGGGCTACCACGTCTATCTTATCTCCATGAGAAGATAGTTGTTTGATAAATAGGTGACAATCGTACCCACTTAAATTGTGCGTTATAATTGGTATAAAATTTGGTAATTTGAAATTTAAATTACATTTCGAATGTGCAGCCCCAAATCTAACTTTACCAGTTATGTGGCAGTGATCGCGAACTTTAATATCGGATCCTGAAAATGGCTTCTCACAGATGTTACATTTCGTTGAAGTGTCAAACTCAGTCTGCTCTTCCGGCGTTAAAGGGATCATGGGAGTTACATCTTTCAAATATTTGAAATATAGTTCTTTAAGATCAGCTTCTAGCCTTGTCACGAATTCTTTCGCCGCGTCTTTACCTCGATACAAGACGAATTTGGATAAGTCAGAATCAAATGAAGATTTAATAAAATATGAAAATGAATATGGTTCATGTGTGTGGGTTTCGTTTGTATACGAATATTCTGGGTTGGGTTCACAACTATCGATTGGTTTTAATAATGACTCAAAATCCGCATACACCACAAAGGGGACCGGCATTTGCTTTTCAAAATTCTCGAATTTAAGTATGTTTTCTGGAACCTGATTACCAAACTTATCAGTTCGTAGTTTCTCTGTGGGTGTTATTGTGAATATATGATTGCAATCGTTCCTTTGGTGAATATCTAGATATGCCTTAGTTGAAAAATATAACAAACAACCATCACAAAAGTACCGCTTATGTCCGTTTGAACTTAACTGATTTGCAACTAATCGCGAAAGATCTCTTATCCAACAATAGTGACCATTCCCTTTATCATCCGTTAAATAGAGCAGATTGACATGTAAAGCTAATTTCTTCTGAGCATATCTCAATGGACCAACTATTTCATATGTGACGTTACCATCTTTGATTATTTTTTCAATCCCATACACATTTATAGAGATATTATTATTTCTCTCGAACAATGAGATATCTTTAAGAGTAACGGGAAAGTTCATACCATGGACATTCAAAATGGTTGAAAAATGCGGGTAGGACGACACTTCCACTACTCGGGTGCTTGCTGGTAGTAGCGCTGATGTGACGGCCCAAGCGAAACAACACTGGTCTTGATTTCGCACATTTATCACTGCCTTCTTCTTCTCTATAAAGTATGGTAACTTTATATAAGATGATCCACCCAATGGTGAAAACTTGTTAATGTTCACTTCAGCATAAAGGATACATTCAATCGCCCACCCTGAAAAAAACAACAAAGGTTACTATCTTAATTTATGCACTTCTCTAAATATTTAACATACCAGAATCCTTCTCCTCAAACTCAGATGACTGGGATGTAATTTCATCAGCAAATTGTTGATAAACATCAGACAGCTCTGTGCTTTCGTCTATTACTTTATTAACCGTATTGAAGGATTTGATATCTGCTACATCACTCGTCTGTAATACGTACTTCCCGAATACTTCCATGTTCACTTTCAGAGCTCTGTGCACTCGAAGTTTCTCTTCTATTACATCTAGCGTATTTTGCTTAATATTTTCGAAAAACTCTTTAAAGTCGGTGTACAATTCTGATGTGCTAAATCTATAGCTGGCAATTCTACATTTGAATGCACTTTTAATAAGTCTCACACCATCACTGATCGGGATCGATGAATTTGTTCTATGTTGTAATGTCCTTGCATGAGCAGCCATTCGATTGTTCGGAAGCGAAACATTGCAGCAAGGACATATCATATTCGGAGGTGTACTATCCAATTTAATTTTTTTAGCTGGTGGTCCATTTGTGGGATTCACACTGCAAATATTTCTCTTATGCCGACGCAAATTGTCCGAACGCGTAAAAAGTTTACCACAATCACTACATGTATGCATTTTATTAGAGTATATGTTAGTCACTGTGAGTCAGGCAACTGTAGCATCGATGCTCGAACCTCCTCGATTTATAGCTAGATCCTCAAGGGCATCGTACCCCCACCTCCGGTTGCTTGCTTATGGTGGCAAGGTCTGACGTTAGCAGAACACGTTCTTCTGTGAGGTCAAGCTCAAGGCTATTCCCACCCCAGTTGAATGACTTTAAGGGAGCATCACTATCAAGCCTCATAAGAAAAATATACAACTGATCTCAAGGCTATCCACACCCTATATCAGTGACCTTCAGGGAGGATTGCAATTGGCCTCACGTCAAATCTCTAGGTTATCCACCACGTCAAATCTCAAGGTAATCCAGTCAATAGTCACATTCAAGGACGTTCAAAATAAGCAGCTATACACTAACACAAAAAAAACTCAAGGTTACCCAACACCCCACTGAAACAAGCCCTTCAGATACGATCACATTTGAAAACACAACGTTACAAAATGAACTTCAGGGAGGATCAGAATCGGCACCTATAAGAAAAGCCCACGTCACATCTCAAGGTTATCCACACCCCATTTAAATGACCTTCAAATGACCTCGGGAGGATCAGAATCGGCATATCTATACTACTCTAAAGGCAATAATAAACGAACCCATTTGCTATTCTCGATTTTGAAAAAAATACAACAGGTCAATAATGGTTGCCCCCCCCCATGTCGACGAATGCATTCCTCTAGCCCACGCGCCATGCTCGTAATCTGGTTGTTAATAAACTCTAAAGGTACGGCTTCCCAAACTACCCTCACAACATGTTCCAGTTCATCATCCAGCATGATCGGAGGATTGACGATACATCGGGTGATCGTGGAAGCCAGGGGAGGACCCTGACCTCAGCTTCCTGTAAGAGCCTCATCAGCCTTACAATATAAAGGCGTGCATTATCTTGGAGGAAGAAACCCTCTTCGAAGCCTCAAGAATAGGGAGCGACAACTGGTTCTAACACCTGTTTCAGAACGTTGGGCCGTCATTGTGCCATGAATCATAAGCAAAGGTATCGTGCTGTTAAATGCAATGACACCCCAAACCATCATACCAAAAGGACGGTGTACATGGCGGTCAACATCAAACTGGAGATAACGTCGTTCACCTCATCGTCGCTGTCGTCTAATACGTTGGAGTCCGTCGCGTGCCCCTAGACAAAACCTAGCCACTTTGGAAAAGGCCGCCTAATGCCACTCAGCATGCCATTGTCGGTGTTCTTGGTACCAATCTAACGGTCGACGATGATGATTTGCAGTGAGTTGAAGCACTAGATGCGGATAATATGATCTGGAACCCACTGCACGCAATTTGTGGTACCGCGAGCGGATTTAAGGGGCCTCAATATAGCTGCATAACAAGCGTCTGCAACAGCTCTAGTGGATCGTATGCGGTCTCTAGTTGTTCAATGTGCCCCAGAACTTCTTGCTCACTGCATTCGCCCTTCTTCGATCCATGCGCGCCATGCTGCTACAACTATGGCCACTCTACGACCCATGATTAAAGCAGTTGCTCTAATAGAAGCACCATGTTCTCGCTTGCTTGCAAACCGACCCTGTTCAAAAGGGGTTATCATCGTAAGCTGGGCTGTCGTCTTCTAAGAGGCATCTTTACACAGCCAACTAGTCTCTGACAAATAGCCATGCTTTATTTTGACACGTATATAGTTTTTTGGAGGTGTCATATAGGTAATAACATCCGAATGGACGACAAGTGTTAGATATCTACTAGAGAGGGTACTGTCAAGCTGTGCACAAATTTCTAAGGCGAATAACCCTTTTTCGGTGTTCGGAGTCCACTTTGATATGTCACGGATTGATTACACAACCCTGTACAAAAGTCATCGTTTTTTAAATGTAGTCCAACTCGAGCATAGTTATTTTCTTGAAAAGAAATATCGTTTGATCACAAGAGCCCGAGGCGATGAGCTTGACTCGCCCTGATTAAGCAACCTAGCAGGCTATGTCATATAAACAAAAGAAAAAAGGAAACAACTAACTCAGCAGAAAGATACAGCCGAACAAGAGTAAGAAGACCAGATTTTAAAATGTCTTTACAATAAATCAGTTCTAATCAAAAACAACAGGGGTAACATATCTAAAGTCAAAGAGACAAAAACGGTTATTATTTATAGTTTACAAGCTAGTGAATGACAAATGACAAAAACGATTAAAATTTGGAAATGGAAGGAAGAAACACTACTAGCGATTGTTACTGGCAGTCTTGTATCTTCAGAATGTTGTTTTGCATATAATGGTATAAAAAAGTCATGTCAAAACTAACGATACTGGCTGGAGGCTTCCAAATTATTCAGCATCTGTTCACAAAAAATGATATTAATTTATGGAGGACCCACTTATCACCTTACCAAAAGCTTTTAAAAAATCCAGAACAAGAAGCCAGTACTGTCGTATATCGACTGTTGTCTACCTTCGTCATTCGTCGTCCACTTAACTTGTTGAGTATGTTGTAAAAGTGAACTAGAAAGGTTTCCCATTATTAGATAATGGTCTTCACTAAACAATTTATTGCTCTGTTATAGGATCACTAGCTGCTCCCATTCTATCGATCCCATTACCTTATTAACCCCATATTAACAGCAAATTGAACAGGCCAACTTTTACAAAAGGTGATATTTCTGAACCTCATGACAGCGTATTTATTAATTGGTTTAAATACCAGATAAACGTTATGATAATTAATTAATATTGTTCCAGTTAAACGAAACTATCATAAATTGTCTTGATTGAGACATTAGATGTGTTTTTTATTACATGCAGATCTAAGATTGCCACACTAAAATTATTATATACAATACCAATGCTAAGAGAGAATACCTTTATCTTTATATTAGATATATTATTATTATTGCTGCCAAAAAAGTAGGTCAAAATAGCGCACTACGGCATACTGTACTATATACTTCCTATATTTTGTCCAATAACCGGTCGTGTAAACTTCCAAATATGAATGTCAAAAAAAAGAAACTGGTAGATTAGAAATTTCAGTCCCCAATACCCTCAGCAATGTAAAAGGGTAATTGAAAAAGGTTAAAAGTAGGGATGGCAAGTCTGCCTGCACAATTTTTGGAAACTGTGCAAAAGCAGTGAAAAATATAGCATCAGTACAAAATAAATGAAACTAATTTCGTAAAATGGATTCAAGAAAATTGACTTGATACTTTTCAAAAATTGAAAAAGCAATACTTCAAATGCCTGCCTACGTTTATCAAAATTTAGACTGTTAATTATAGAGATCTATATGTGTGATCATGTAAAATGGTCAGGCCAGGTGTGGTATAAAAATAGATAGACAAAATTTTCAGTTTTTTTTAGTGTTTCTGGTTACTAATAGGAATGCTAAGTAAGTATGAAGGTCATGTCAAACCCTAATTCCATTTAAACTGACACCGTAATTCAATTCAATTTATTTGTATCAATGGGCGGTCCCTACGATCTTGTAGTGTTAACTAGGGAATGCACATTTCCCCGCATTGAATAATCCCAGGATTTTCGGAATGAACTTCCTAATTCCGAAAACCGGGGATTGATCCTGGGAAATTAAAGAAATAGGCAAAGACATAATAAGTTTTTCTTGATCGAAAAGAAACTAAAAAAGATTATATTATCTATATTATTATTAAATAGGATCAGAAAGACTACAAAAATATAGTACATTTGAGAACGGTAAGGTACAAAGTACATACAGGGTGAGTTTTTAGTACCGGCTCGGTCGATAAAACCACTACTATAGAAGATATCGAAAAAAGTTGTATATAAGAGTTGTAGCCACGGATATGCTCCTTGCTCAGAAAATATTTTGATTTATACAGGGTGATCCATAACTACGTGGTGATGCAAACATGCATTTTTTTAAATGAGACACCCTATACATTATTCTATATTCAAATTCTACTGATAATTTCCGTTCTTCCAATATAGGGTATTGCTACATTATACGGGGTATTTCAAAAGTTATGGCCATTTCTATATCCAAATTGCTGTCAATTGAACGTACTGTATATCAAAAAGTGATGAATTAAAAATCACTTTTTTACACGGATTAATAAAAAATATCATCTAGTTTTGAGATCGGCTATAAAAAAAGCCCGCGACGCATATTGGTATACAGGGTGATGTAGAATGCAAAATCTCGATTTTCTCTCTTTTTTTAAATGTAACCCCCAATATTTTATTATACCAAAGAATTGCCTTTAATAGGCTTTTTCATCTTTGTATAGCGCTTGTAATGGCTGAATTCATTTTTAGTTTCTGAGATATTTCGATTTTTCTACAAATTTCAAATATACCTCCTATTTGTTTAGTAAAAATTATTTATTTTGAGAAAGTAATATCAAATTTTATTTTTGCTTAACAAACAACTGAAATATAAGGCCATAATAGTACTTGATGAAGTCAAAACACTGGATTAACGAGATAATGTAGGTCAAGTGTGCTGAGGAAACAATTTTATAGATGCCATGCATAATTATCAAGCAGATCTATCATCAGGTAGGCTACGAAATATTAAACGATACCGTCCAAATAAAACGATTCTTCAATCTTTCAAACGCATTAGTTTTAGAGTGCCTCCGTTCTGGATATTGCTGTTCATAGTTGATCTATTCTAGAGGCAAGTAGGCAATTTCTCAAAGATTCTCCTAAATACCCTCAATGGAAAAATTATTTTTAAAGCTCGTTTTTCACACAGTAAGGAATTATTGAGCAGGTTATGAAAACCGTCAATTTTTCAAAGCATACCTGATAAATCTACTTGATAATTATGTATCACGCCTACAAAATTGTTTCCTCGGCATACTTGACTTTATTTTCTCGATGATTCAGGGTTTTGAGTTCATCAAATACTATCATGACCTTATAATTTAGTTGTCCGTTAAACAAAAAACAAATTCGATAGAACTTCCTCAAAATAAATAAATATCAGTACAAAAATAGAAGCTATATTTTATATTTACCGAAAAATCAAAATATCTCGGAAACTGATGGGTGTAGGTACATACAAAGATGAAAGAGCATATTAAAGGCAATTCTTTGGTATAATGAAATATTGGGGGTTACATTTAAAAAAAGAGAGAAAATCGAGATTTTGCATTCTACATCACCCTGTATACCAATATGCGTCGCGGGCTTTTTTATAGCCGATCTTAAAACTAGATGATATTTTTTATCCATCTCTGTAAAAAAAGTGATTTTTGATTCATCACTTTTTGATATACAGTACGTTCAATTGACAGCGATTTGGATATAGAAATGGCAATAACTTTTGAAATACCCTGTATAATGTAGCAATACTCTATATTGGAAGAAAGGAAATCATTAGTAGAATTTGAATATAGAATAATATATAGGGTGTCTCGTTTAAAAAAATGCATGTTTGCATCACCACGTAGTTATGGATCACCCTGTATAAATCAAAATATTTTCTGAGCAAGGAGCATATCCATGGCTACAACTTTTATATCCAACTTTTTTCGCTATCTTCTACAGTAGTGGAGTTATCGGCCGAGCCGGTACTAAAAACTCACCCTGTATATAACCTCTTCTCAACCAACAGTTTTGGGTGGACGAGTTGAGAAGAGTCAGGACACCTTCTTGTCCTTGGGGTGAGAAAATGCCCCTAAAGGCGGATGAACCAGTAGATACCATCTGGTCAACGGCATGAGGATGCAGAAAGCAAATGGGAAACTACAGCATTAAAGATCTTAACGATATCCCAAGAGAAACTCGTAAAATACGTAAATGCATTTAACGAGTTGACAACATGTCTGTTAAGACATTGTGACTATGATGATGATTGGATTTTTGGACTTATCTCCCCTCATCTTAGACACACACACACTGGAGAAAGGAAACAGGCGGCCATGCCTCCTCGCTAACACGGGAATACGTATTTTCTGGATTCTCAATTTCGCGCGCTATACCCTAGACCGTTAATTTCCACCTTCTTTGTATAGCACCATCTCCTGACGAATAGTGAATGGTAAAAATCTGGGATTGAATGCTAACAAATTCAGGTATTTTCGGTATTGAAAATTTAGCGGGATCCTGTAAATATGAATCCCGGAATTGCATTCCTCTGGCCCAGTTTCACAATCATTGGTAACCTCTGGTAGTCACACAACCGAGAACCGACAGATGAAAGCTACCCGTCGTGATCGGGGAGCTCTGTTTCACAAAGAAAACCCGTCTTAGGCCCAGTTTCACAATCGGTAGTTAACTAGAGGTTAAAAGAATACTAGTGGTTAGCGAACAGTTTGCGTTTTCAGCGGTTCACGTCAAAAGCTCTGGTTATCTAGTTAAGTTAACCCTAGGATGAACTATGGGTTATGTCTGACGTTTGTTGTGGTCAACCGATGTCAATAAGCTTGCTTTGGAGGTTATAAATCGCATTTTGACATTGACGTCTATGACGTCGATGAATTTTAATTATAGTCTGTTGTGGCACAAGTCAAAAATATGAATACAAAGATGAGGTTCATTTGTCAAAGGGTTAGGTTGTATTCACATAACACAATTATTGAAGTGCTTTGAGATCCATCCGTGCTGCCAACTTGAAGCTTAACCACTGGTTTTCTTTCTGAAACAAAGCAATCCGATAACTACTGGTTAACTTCCATCTGTCGCTTAAGTGACTATCAGGGGTTACCAATGATTGTGAAACTGGGCCTTAGACGTCAATGTCAAAATCTATGTTTTGCCAAAACAAACGTCAAGATAATCCATATTTCATCCTTGAGTTAACTTAACCAGAACTTTTGCCGTAAACCGCCTATTATGAAATGGATTGTTTCCGCTAACCACTAGTTTTCTTTTAACCACTAGTTACCCAACGATTGTGAAACTGGGCCTTACTGTCAACACAGTGATTAGTGATTAATTTCCGCCAAATAGATTTGTAGTACCTTTTTCGCTGCTCCGTGTAAAGTAATATGCAAAATTATTTCAAGTGATTATGCACGATACATTGAAAATATTTTTGCAGCCTCTTTAAAATGCAGACTTCCATTGCAAACAAGTACCTACTTGTTTCGTCCTACTGTCGAACGGTAATGTCAGCGTACATATGGTATTTGGGTGTACGGCGATATAAAAACCAAAATAAAAAACCTTCCGGTTAGATTCGCGAAAAATACCACGGCCGAAGACGTTTAGCGGGTCTCAATCGCTCGTCGTGACGTCATGCGCTAAAACTGATGCTGAGTAGGACGTTGCCTTGCGTTTTTTTTTACCTCCCGAATCAGCATAAATTGTTCAAGGCGTTCACCGGATAGGACAAGACATGACTGAATTTAGTGTCATTTCTGAAACTTATCCTGTTGTTGTTTCTTCGTTCTATCGTGTTCCATCAGTTCTTCAATAAAAACCACATACAGGGTGTTCGTTTGGAGGCTTCCCACCTCAGATTTCTCGAAAAATGCCAACTAAGAAAAACGCCGAGACACGTCAAAAGATTTGTCAAGGGGTACACCTTTTTAACTAAAAACTACTTCATCCCCTTGTACCCTCTGCCCCCTGGATCATTCCCTTAAAAAAATTAAATGACAAGGGGTATCAGTAATATCTGGTTCCAACGGTATGTTGAAGTCATTCATTTTGAAGTTTGATTTTTTAATACCGGTCGATTCGTTTTCAAGGAACGTAAAATATTTGTGTATCTTAACTTGTTCAAACAGAATACAAAAACATAAGAAAATATCACTTTTTATTGCAGTAGGTGTTCAAATGTTGTCCGTTATTGACCAAACAATGATATAGGCAATTTTCAAATTCCTGATGTTCAGTTTGGACATTGATGGATCACCTTCGTCAACGCAGGAATTTGATTTGATTTATAAAAATCAAATGTCAAAATAAAGTACTTCGACATACGTTTAAACCAAGGTATTACTCGATACCCCTTGCCATTTAAAATATTTATGGGGATGATCCTGGTGGGGAAAGGGCACAAGGGGATGATGTAGTTTTTGGTTAAAAAGTTGTCCCCCTAGACTATTCTTTTGACTTGTCTCGCCGTTTTTTTCTTTTAGTCACTGAACACCCTGTATGCTTGTTTATGCAAAGGATACAGGAAAAGTTTTGCAACACAGCTTTATTCATTTCATTAAAACAACCCATTTTAAATGCATTTGATACTGTGAACCACGAGCAACTTTTGGAAATGATAGAATACCATAGGTTTAAAGGTTAAAGATTATTATACAACTTATTTAAAAGTTACTCAATAGAAAGGTTACAATGCTTCAATTATAGTCACAACAACGAGATCTAAGAGCATTATACCCATTCGAACCAAAATACCCTATAAGAATCGTAAGTTTAATGGACATAATCAAGAATAAACTTGGAAATAGCCACCGTGCAAACCTTTGATTAGGCTAAATTCGGGTTATTTCAGCAAACGTCAAAAAAACTCTAACAAGAACTGATAGATAACAAATATGCCAGATAGCCATTTATCAGAAAATGAATGAATCAGCGTCTACTAGACCGACCAAAATTATTTGTAATTTCTTAACTAACCAAATTCTTTGCTCCTTTTGGAAACTGCTCAGAAAGAAAAAAAAAGGAGTCAAGTTGATTAACTCAGTACTTCCCACACATAATGATGATACCATTTTATTATTTCTTCATTGCCTGAAGCTATAGTTTGAAATTCCCTTGCAAATCATCGCCCACCCGCCCGCAAAAAAAGCTCTCGTAAATAGTTGCGTCTGCGTCCCCCTCTTTAGTAACTAGGATGCCACAGTTTCTTCTGCATGCTTCAACTGGGCGATGCGAAACGATCAGGAGCCTCCAAAACGTCTAAAAAGGAAGTTTGAGCTGTTTTTATATTTTTAGTTCTTTTATTATTGCTGCGCCGCCACTGACACGATTTTTCAGAAACAGACGCGTTTTCCATTCTCGCCGCGGCAGTAAATTCTGTGTCGAAATTTCATTAAATTCAATTCAATAATTCTCGCTTTGCGCAATATACATAGAACAAAATAAAGCAAAACTCGTATGTATACATCACAAAATTGGTTTCTGTAATAGGCAAGCCAATGTTCAGATGGACTTACAAAAGTGTAACATGCCGCTAGGTATTTCTTCCACAGGTCAATGGACAAACTATTATGAATACAACAGTTTTACAACCCCCCCACCCCCCAATTCCACCAAAAAAAGGTAAAAAATGATCAGGAACCCCAAAAACACCTAAAAACAAAGTTTGAGCTGTTTTTATGTTTTAATTTTTTTATTATTGCTGCACCGCCACTGACATGATTTTTCTAAAACACACGCGCTTTCCATCCTCGCCCCGGTAGTAATACTATGTCAAAATTTCATTAAAATCAATTCAACCACTCTCGGGTTACGCAATATATAACGATCTAAAACAATACTCGGTTGTATACCTACATCACAAATTCTAAGTCCCTTGGTTTCTATAATAAGCAAGCCAATGTTCGGGTAGACCGAAAAAAGTGTATTATGCCGCTAGGTTTTTCATGCACAGGTCAATGGACAGCCCATTATAAATACAACAAATTTTTTAGTTTTACAACGCCCCACCCTCGAACCACCCCAAATTCACCCCCACCAAAAAAAAAGTAGAAAATGATCAGGAACTCCTAAAATGCCTAAAAACTAATACTGTGTCAAAATTTCATTAAAATCAATTCAATAAGTTTCGCGTTACGCAATATAGAACGATCTAAAGCAATCGTATGTATACTTCACAAATTCTAAGTCCCTTGGTTTCTATAATAAGCAAGGCAATGTTCGTATGGACCTAAAAAAGTATATTTTGCAGCTAAGTTTTTCATTCACAGGTCAATGGACAGCCCATTATGAATACAACAAATTTTTCAGGTTTACAACCCCCCACCCTCAACCACACCAAATTCACCACCACCCAAAAAAGTAGAAAATGATCAGGAACCCCTAAAACGCCTAAAAACGAAGTTTGAGGTATATCTGGAAATTTTTGTTTTTTGCTAATTACTCCGCCCTCTGTACAACGATGTCCAAAATCATAGGCACATTACCTACTACGACCCCACAACATATCGCTACCCAAATTTCATCACAATCCATCTAGCGGTTACTGAGATTACGACGTTGGAGAAACGCCAACAGACAGACAGACCGACCGACAGACAGACCGACGGAAATGAGTGACGTTGATTTTCGTTATGTAGACATCATGAAACCCACAAAAAGTGTATTATCTCGAAATAGAAAATTTTCGCGATCACAATACTCCCCTCACCTATCGGTGTGGGAAGTAAAAGGGCCCGATTCTTTTTTAGATAGGCAGGCACGTATCCAGGATTTGGTTTTGGGGGGGGTCCAGATTATGGGTGTGACTTGGTTGACCTTTCGGGGGGGGGTCCAGATTAGGGTTGCCACCTTAAATACTTAAATTTGCGGTGTGGGGGGGGTGTGCAAATTTGTGGATTCCATTTTTTAGACGGCATTTTATAACGTTTCGGGGAGGGGGGGTCCGGACCCCCTAGACTCCCCCCCTAAATACGTACCTGGCTCCTGGTGATTTAAATACTAAATACGCCTGCATTTAGTGCTAATTAAATCTGAATTTATTGGGGGCTAATCCTTTCGGATGTCAATTCTAATTTCTATTGATAGTTCAGCCTCTATATACATCATACATAATTACGTATTACGTTAAGGCGAAACCAGATGAATTGTATTCAATGCAATGCCAACACTCGTTAGACGATTACACGTTTTACCAAAACATCTGAGTAATATTCAATCTTGTTTTCAATTAAATATTAATACTTTATAGGCGTAGATTGGAACAAATTGACATCCGAAGCATACACTCCCGCATCATGTACACCTATTTTGAAACGGTTTTAAACAGATCTGCACATACATATAGTCCAGTAAGGCGACATAAAATGTTCCTAAAACTATGTATAAATTCGGGAATGAAATAAATGTGCATTCAAAGGGCCGTATTAGTAGTTGCCACTTAAGGCCTGTTGTACAATGGGAGTTCAAACTCAGCTTAGATGTTGAACTTGGTTCAGCGAAAAATGGCTATTACACCAACTGAGTTCAAGGATAAACCCTGTTTAAAATACTGGGTTGAACTTTGTTTAGTAAATGAACACTTATAAGTATTTCTGTGATCTGTGATTATTACCATTTTCAAATAAAAGTTCATGATAGATAGATAATTCATTGATGATATGTACATACTGTGCTTTCACGCATCAAAAAAAGAAAATAAAATAACAAATAAAACAGTGTTTTGGTTGACAGCCATAACATAGGTACAATTTACAGATAAATAGTACAGTAAATAAAATAAACTAGGAAGCAAATGTAACAATATGATATAGAAGAGCAATATTGCGAAAGGCACATGTAAATACAAGTAGTAATAAAAATATTAAAAGCAACATTATTGAAACGCATTTACATTTTTAAATTTCTGATATGGTGCATTATGTCGTCCATAGAAAATAATGCACCAGATATTAAAAAATTTCTTATTGCAGTCCTAAATTGTGGCAGAGGGAGGTTTTTGACATCAGGATTCAGTATATTGTATAACTTCGGACCGTAATAAGAAATTCAATCGCGTGATTTGGTTAGTCTTTTGAACGGCAGCTTTAAAGTACTTTTGCCTCTAGTACTACATCGAAGAGTATGAGTTTCATACTTATCTTGATATTTATGAATAATTTTCAAGCTTCCTTACAATCATCTCTATACTATGTTGGCTACTATCCTCACTGCTCTTGTTTGGAATCTAAATATTCTAGAAAACATAGATGAATGACCCCAAGTGAGTAAACCATAACTCAGTTTTGAGTGTACCATTGCAAAATACGCCACACCCAGCACATCAGAAGATGCTCGGAGTAATAACTGCCGTAAGGCAAATACTGTTTGTGATAGTGATTTTGTTAATGAATCACCCATGGGCATTCCACATAATTTTAGATCTAAATGGATACCTAAGAACTTTGCAGAGCTGGCGCTATCATACTGTGCAATATAATTATTTGGTGATTAGGAGCTTCTCTATACAGTTTTGGAATCATTCAGCCTTAGGTAGCAATCAGCTTTACGTTGTAGGTATTTTGCAGTAATTGATCCATACTCTCTGCTCTAATTAGAAGTGTTGTGTTTTTTTAATTAAAAAAAAGAATTGCGACGAAACCGGACGGGAAAATTCATTGTTTCTTTTATAGATGACACGAGACATACTGGTATCCATTTCTGCTGAGTAGTTATGAGCTTAAAGGTCGATGTTTCACGTCATTTTGGTTAAAAATCGTTAAAAAATGTTCATATTGTTTCAAAAACATGACGTTTTTTATGCATGTTCTTGGAAGGTCCAATTACAGGTATCAATGTCATCCGTTTTTATTACATTTAACGCCATTTTTCAATCCTTCTAGGGGGTGACATTATTCAACAGCTTCTGGAAAGACACGGAAGGCGTTCAGTAGTGTCACCTCCTATAGGGATTGCAAAATGCGGTTAGACATAATAAAAACGGATGACATTGCTACATGTCATAGCTGGACCTGTAAAAAACGTCATCTGTTTTAAATAATATGAACGATTTTTCAACGATTTATAACCAAAATGACGTGAAAAATCGAACCTCAAGCCCATATCTCTCATAAACTGCCCAGCAGAAACGGATGACAGTATTTTTTGTGTTATATACAAAAGAAACCAAGAATTTGCCATCAAGTCTCGACCGGTTTCGTCTCGATTCCTTTTTTTCATCTTAAAAAAATCGGTACGCGCAAACCGCCCGTAGATTTCGGATGACGATTTTTTGGAACATTACATAGTTGGTAGATGTAGTAAAATGCTACCGCATTTTAATTAGGTTACTTAACATTTTTTTCACGTTTTAACACTCCCCTCTATCTGCGATCCCTCCCATTTTGAAGTTATGGTGCAATGACAAAAAAGATTCCAAACTGCCTCTAGAACTGAAATACCAAGCGTCATCCAGTTTCTTACTGAACACTGACACGCGTCATTGTCTCAACTATAAGGAAACCACCGAAGGAATCACTCCAGACTATATGTATACGAGCCCAAAATTAACTACTTTATACAGAAGTAAAAATGTAAAAAATATATTTTTTTCTATTTCTTCAAAATCCGATCGTCGTAGCCCTTGGAACTCTTTGCTTAAATAAAGTATACCTTTTCCTTTTCAATCATCTATATCCAAACTTGATAGTTTTCCAATCCCAATTTTTTTTTATAAATGAACCGTGTTGTTTTACTTGGCTAATATGATTTTAATGTTTTGCATAATTTAAATGTAATCCGATGTTATGTATTGTCCGTAAAAGACCGTCCATGAGCGCAAACTCCTATTGTCCCAATAAAAATAAACGTGAATCATGAATCATGATTATTAGAAATGTCGTAAATCTATGTATTATAGCAAATCGTTAATATCCAGTTTATTTAATATATGTATGCAAATAGTTTGCTGAAAAAGGTGTTTGTACGGTGAAACGACATGGGTTTTACAGTTTAATACCTAACATAGGCACCGGCATTACGTCATCATTATTAATGTCGCATAGCTTAATAATAAAATCGGTGCGCTAGATATATTTGAAAAACTGTATATAAACATGGGAACAAGCTGATAGGAATCTTCAAAAGACCTCTGGGGTCACGTAAATTAAAGAATTAGTGATAATTCCTATATACTTGAGAGGAAATTTCTAGATACTAAGTGAAAAATGGTACTTAGTAAATAGGAATTTCTAGATACTAAGTGGAAATTTCTATTTTGTAAGTTGAAATTTCTACTTGTTTAGTAGAAATTTCTAATTCCTAAGTAGAAATTATTAGTTATTAAGTAGGTAAACATTTCTAGATACTAAGTCGAAATTTCTAGATACTAAGTGAAAAATTCTACTTGGTAATTAAAAATGTCTACTTAAAACAACAAGAAAATTCTATTTGACAGCTAAAAGTTTGCACATAAAAGATACATCTATTCGATTCGAGGTTATATGTATACCATAATTTGTTCGGTATTTTTGATAACCTTTGTTTATTACATCAGTTCAGAGATAATACCCCTCCCCCCTTTCAGCGGTTTTATTGGAACTATAAGTTCTTCCCTATGTCATTAAGAACAGCTATTGAGCTCTGGGCTTGGGTCAAAAAGAAACTAGGGCATTCCTTTGGAAATGGTATAATATTGCAATAAGCCGCACGACTTTGGAACGACGTTCAAGGAATTACGGCTTGTCAAGAAGGAATCACTTTACAAGTGTAAGATCTATATTTAGGTTTATTTAACAACAAGTTCAAAAGTTTAGCCGACTTCATAGATATAAGTGGATGCACCTAAGATGTCTCCAGCAAGGTTTACTCTTACAAGGGAACAAGTGTATCTAATGGTACTGACGCTTTGACAGCTCAGGGGAAACACTTTTACAGCATAGCATCTCTAAATTTCTAATTAGTAAGTACAAATTTCCACTTAGTATCTAGAAATTTCTACTTACTATCTAGAAATTTCTACTTACTAACTAGAAATGTCTACTTCCTAACTAGAAATTTCTACTTACTAAGTACAAATTTCCACTCAGTATCGAGAAATGTCTTCTTGGTTATCTAGAAATTTTCATTAAATTTTTAATGTATACTCTGTTACCTGATACTTTAGGCTGGTTTGACGTTTATTTGACGGGTATCAGTTGACAAAGAAGTGCATGTCAGATTTAATTTTTTAGTAGTGGTCTGCATTGGCAATCCTGCAAGTCAGGACCGTCTCAGTAATATTTTTACTAAATATCTCATTGTCAAAAAGTAATTACTATTTTTGTGAACAAGAAATTGATTCACTATCAAAAAATTCGCAGCAAAAATGCTTGACCGAAACAAATACATTAATGTGTTTATATATTGTTAAGAGTCAATCGGAGTGAAGCGGTACGACCACCGAGTACAGCCCTGTACGTATGCCATCAAAGCATGTGTCAAGATTCATTCTGGGGGATTTTTAGTTATCACTAGCCGAACATCTGTTCGCTGTTGACACGGATGACAGTCTATAGTATCGGATAACAGAGTATATGTGGCCCGGGGCCCCTCAGGGCTTTTGTAGAAATATATAACCTCTAAAGTGGTGTAGAGGAAACTTTGAAGGGATAGTTGAATGGAGATCTTCAAATAGGCTACAAAATACTTAAGTAATTAGCCTGTTGAGGTAATAACACGATGGAAGAGCATCTAACATGAAATTTTCGGAACTCCGCTCTAAATTCGCTTAATACAGGTGGTGGGGTCTGCATTACTACGTGGAGCTTTCAGAAACTCAAAGGAATAATCGGCAGAAACAGTGAATTCGAATAGGTTAGAAGAAGTAAACAAGGATTTTTGGCAGCTATGTTGATGAGAAAAATGTAATGTTTTAGCTGGTTTAGATCCGTGACCTAAGATTATGAGAGTCTGCTAAGTCGCAAAAAAATGTTAATGAAAGAATGTGTTAGCTGCAAAATTTCTGTGACTTTACATGTTAGCTGCGCACATCATCATGTAGAGATTTGAAGAAAGAAATCCAAATATGCGATAATACACAGGGGATTCTATTTTAAAAAATGTAACTTTGATAAGTCACACATTTATTGGATACCCTATAATGGTAAATATTTTTGTAACATAGATTTGATTGTCATACATTTTTTATTTGATGCACTTTTTCTATCTCAAATAGGGAAGTATCTATCGTCCACTCACTCACTCACTCACTCGTTGATATACTGTCTTCAAGATCAAGTCACAGCTAACATATTAGAGATGAAAATTTCATTAACTAACTATATTTGCAAAACAATAGGTAAGCTGCGAAATTTCTGTGACTCAACATGTTAGCTACGCGTATGATCATGCAGAGGGAACGATGAACGATATCTACTTCCCTACTTGAGATAGGAAAAAATGTTTCAAATAAAATACGTAGAAGGCAATAAAATCTATGTTACAAAAATATTTACCATTATAAAGGGTGTCCAATAAATGTGTGACTTATTAAAGTTACATTCTCTTAAATAAGATCTCCTATATAATAATAATAATAATAATAATAGTGTTTATTCCTCAAGAAAATATATATACATTGCAAGAATACTTGATTAACATAAACAAATAAAACAACAGTAATACGAGGATATAAACAACGAATTACCACAAAAGTGCATCACTTGTACGTGGTGTATGAAAATGAACATATAATATTAAATGCAATAATAAATATAATATCCAGGTTAAGGGTCATAATTTTTTAATTTTGAATCAACTTAGGGTGTTTTATATAACTAGGTAAAGGATCATAATTGTAATTTTGAGTCTAATTAGGGTGTTTTGCATAGCCAGGTAATTTAGGTACACTAGTATTGGTACTATATAATCTCTATATATTTATGTATTTGGTAGCGGGGAAGTTCTTGAATCCAATTTTTTACTTGTTTTTTGAAATGGCTTAACCTTCGAATTTCTTTAATAACTGATGGTAATACATTGTATAGTTTTGTGGACAAGTAAACATATGACCTAAACATAATACTTTTATGCGGTTTGAAAACAAAGTTGGACGATAATTTATATCTTGTTTCATAGGTATGTATAATTTTTAACTGATCAGACTTATTCTTATAATAATGTAAATTGGAATGTAAGAAATACAGCTGTCGAACGTCATATATCTTAGTATCCTCATACAGAGCTGTTGTGGGATATAGTCGCGATTTATGAAATATCGTTTTAATTATATATCTTTGTATAATGTCTAATTCATGTATATGGTTTTTACTAGCAGCCCCCCAAGCTAAAATCCCATATGTCATATGACTTTCTACTAAAGCAAAATATAAAATACGTAAATAATTTTCAGGAAGAATATTCGATATATATTTTAGTATGTGTAAAATGAATCTCAGTTTTTTTACTACGTATTTAATATGTATATCCCATTTCATGTGTTCATCAACATATATTCCTAAATATTTGGTATTGGGTGATCTTTGAATTTCTATTTGTTCTCTACCGATATTAAACGAAAGCGAAGTATAATTTGGTAAATAATTTGTATATGAATTGAAGGCAACAAAGTGGGTTTTATCATAGTTTATGGTTATTAACCTGCTGCTAAACCACTGTGATATTTGTTTCAAGTCTTTTTCTATTTCATGTTTTAAATTTATCCAGTTACTTGATTGGTATAATATCACAGTGTCATCAGCAAAGCTAACTATTTTACCCTCACTTTTTAATTTGAATAAGTCATTTAGGTATATATTGAAAAATAATGGTCCAAGAACTGTGCCCTGAGGAACACCGTATTTGACAATTCGTTCATGACTATGTACTTCTGAAATTTTAACAAGTTGTTCGCGGTCTGATAGATAATTTTTTATCAATTTGTATGATGTTCCTCTGAATCCAGCTCTTTCTAATACACCTAATAACTGCACATGACTAACGGTGTCAAATGCCTTTGCAAGATCAACAAACACGCAAATAGTCGGAATCTTTAAATCAATGTTTTTATTTATATCATTTATTATTGATAAAATAGCATCTGTCGTTGATTTGCCTTTTGAAAACCCATATTGATTTTTTGATAATACATTGAATTTTTCTAAATAATTGCTCATCCTTTTTTCTAACAATTTCTCAAAGACTTTCGCTAAATTAGATATTACTGAAATAGGTCGATAGTTAGTCACGTTTAACTTATCACCTGCTTTAAAAACTGGTGTTATAAGTGCTTTTTTGAATGCTATAGGATATTCGCCTGATGAAAAACTTATGTTTATAATATGAGTGAAAGGCTTAGCAATGTATCGTGCAATAATTTTTAAATGTTCTGCTTTCAATCCATCATGTCCTGGACTTTTATTATTTTTAAGCGACATGATAGTCTCATTAACTTCATTTATTGCCACTTCCTCCAAAACAAAGGATTTGAGTATATTTGTTGTTGGAAACTGTTTAGATGTTGGACTCTTAAGTACCCTGTTTGCTAAATTTTCCCCAATTTCAGTAAAAAAATCAATAAACGTATTAGCTATTTCTTTTTTGTCCTTTGTAGTCTGCTGGTTGTCGAGTTTGATTTCATTTATATGATTACTTGGGCCGTCAGATTTGTTAATCATTGCATTAACTGTAGACCATAGTTTGCTGGAATTTGGTTTGTCGGTTTCTATGTTTCTTAAGTAATATGTTTGTTTAGCTATCTGTATTAGTCTTGAAAACATACTCTTGTAATTTTTATAATTATCAATGTTATGCTGACTGGGTGACGTTTTCATTAGTCTATATAACCTTTCTTTTTCGTTGGCTGATTTTACTAGTCCTTTCGTGATCCAAAATTTCCTAGGCTTCTCGTTACGTTTAATTTTAACTAAATTTGTACTTCTCTCTATGATTTTTTGTATTTTTTTAATTAATAGGTCAGTAGCTTGATCTACCTTATAAGTGGAGCATATATCAAACCAATTTTCTGAATTAGCGTAGTTGATTAATTTATTATTATCAACAAACTTTCTGTAATTTGGTGGTTGGCAACGATTATCTTGATATCCATTTTTTAAAATCTTATTGATTACTAAAATCGTAGAAAAATGATCGGCTATTTCACTTTCTAGTACTATAGGAATATAGTCAAAGGCCTGTATAGGATTTTTAATAAAGCAGTGGTCGATACAAGAAGCGGACTTTTTGGATACACGAGTAGGTTTATTAATGTATGAAAAAAATCCCTTGCTATATAAAACATTAAGATAGTTATTTGTAACTCTATTGTTATCAAGAATATTTATATTTAGGTCACCAATAATTATATGTTGAGCTGTTGGTATATTTTTATTATCTAAGTACATTTCCAAACATTCAATAAATTCATCTGCATTTGTCGATGGTGGCCTGTAGATTGCCGATATTTTCATCTTGCTTATTTCCAAAGTAAGAATGAGCTCTATTATTTTCATACCATTTTTTAACGTAATAGTATTGCATGTGTAATTATAATTCTTTCTTATGTATATTACTAAACCATCATTTTGATTTAAAGAACCATAGTTATAATGCATATCATATCCCTCAAAACTATACAATGATATATCTCCTATCTGCCATGTTTCTGTAAGTATTATCACATCAAATTTATTTTTAAGACTACTCATAGTTATTTTTAAAGAATCTAAATTTTGGTTGATACTTCTAATGTTCATGTGAAAAAGCGAAAGGTTAAGACCATCTAGCCAATTATCTAGCTGACTTGTATATTTTATAGATTTTGTTTCAATATCTTGAATTTGAAATTGATTTATGTATTGATTCATATTTATATTATAAAATTTGAGAAATGTATGAAATTTGACTTTTTTTTAGAGACGAAGTTATGAGTATTCTATATTGGCGAGGTATTCATTTTGAAAGTGTTTATAGCATGGGCAATTTCTATCAGTTGCATTATGAGCAGTATTGTAGTCTTTGTTATATTTGGTATTACTGTATACACAATTTAGACATTTTGGTTGATTGGATTTACAAGATTGGGATGTATGTTCTTCACCACAGTTGCTGCATGTTTGTTTGTTTTTACATTTGCCCGTTGAGTGACGGAAACGAAAGCAATTCTTACATTGGCTGACAAAATTGTTTTGAAATACTCTTAAACTTTGAAAACTTAATAATATTTTTCCGTCATTTTTTTCAATGATGTCTAAAACTTTACCTTTAACATCTGCAAATATTGTGTAATTATTTTTTTCTTTGTTATGCTTTAAATAAGTTATTTTTATATCATTTTTTTCAATACTTGGATTTTGGTTAACTATGTCATTTATCAGATCTTCTTCAGTCGGTTCTTCATTTGCCTTATATCCGGTGATCTTGATTCTTGGTACTAATGGTTTTGATTCAATTATGTTGTACTTTCTCGGTAGTTGTTTCTGTATTTCATCTTTTAATGTCGATAGATCTTCTTGCGTGACTTTAACCTCTATTCCACCATCATTTATATCCTTGACAGCATGCACTTTAACTTTGATTTTTGATAAACTTATGTGTTTGTTTAGGTCTTTTTTAGTAGTAAGATTATTTTGTCTTTCTTTCGGAATTACCAGTAATTTCTTTAGCGATACTTTTTCAATGTTCCTTGTCTTGATGCCAGAGGCTACTTCAGCGTATGTTGTTACTATTGGGACATTTTTTGTTTGTTCTATTTTAGACTCGATGAACTTTAGACTATCTATAATAGTTTCTTTATCAGATAGATTTGATATTATTAATTCATACTGATCTTGTAAGCGGCGATTTTCGTTGATAAGTTGATAAATAAACCTCTCCTTTTCTTCTACTAACTGTGTAAGTAAATTATTTTCCTTTTTTAATTGAGCTATGCTATCCATGTCAGTCAGACATTCTTCTAGTTCATCTCCTTTACATTCATTCACTTTCCCTTTTTTCTTTTTACTCATATCATTAAAGAGTACTCTGTATTTTTTGTAGGATGTTTAAATATAAGCTATGTCTAGACTTACTTGTTGTGTCTGTCAGCAAAAACGTCAACCTTTATTTTAAAATTTGGTCGATTATGTGTAGTTGCGGGTAGTTTTCAGCTCCTCTCGACCTTCCAGCTACGCAAATCGTTAAGAGTCACCGTTATCTCCAGTATGGTGTATTTCAGGCTTTTGGTTCAGTGGTACTGCAGGTTTTATAGAAGAGCAGACAGCAAGCAAGACTTGAAGTAAAGTAGTAATATTATTGCATATTTGAAAATTTTGCGTCTAACACATTTTTTGCTGAAGAAATTTGATCAACTATCTGCTAATTTCCCACTTCTGAAAAATACCCCGAAAAATATTTTTTTGCGACTTACGTAGACTCTTAAAACCTTAGATCAAGGAGCCGCGTTAGCGACATTTTCTTCATATCTATACGAATAAACTAATCGACACGAAACTGTAAATTCTTAATATAATCACCTTGAAAATTTGACGCTACCTCCCCGACTAATATCCCATATACCCTCGACGAGGTAGCAGGTAAAGAACCCTAAAAATAACAGCACGCATAGTGGCATAATACAAATAGCAACTTTGTTTTGGTTGATCGTTTCGGGTTTATTGTCACAGTTTTGAGTGAATTTTTGGGTGTTAACAGTGCATAAGTGTCAAAAGACTTTTGAACAATTCCACACGATTTAAATCCTGCGGATTTCAGTAAAAAATAACGTCGTATTTGTGAACAAAGTAAATAATAACAACGGGATTTTGCAAACACTCACATGCCTATTAGAGCACGGGCGTTGCTTTTTCTAACCTATTCGAACTTCTTGGGCAGAAACGCTACTCCAAGGGCAAATACCCCTACCGGCATTGAATTACACTATCGGTTCGAGTGTTTACTTGAAGAAAATTATCTCCTCCTTACCCAAAGTGAGGTCAAGAATATCACAATCCTTGTTTGGAACATGTCCTGAATGACGTCATGCACGATGTCCCTAGTGTTGCCAACCATACTGTTAAAAACAGTATTATACTGTGTTTCGCTATATAATACTTTTTACAATCTAACTTAAAAAAAAAAGTATCTAATATACTGTTGTGTATTAACACTGATCCCGGAGCTTTATCCACAGCCATAAAGAAGAATTTTATCAACATGAGAACTGAAAAAAAATGAAGCTATTTGCTAGTAAATGCTTTAGAAGTATTCGTTAAATTACTAAAATTATTTTATATTTACTTTCAGTTCCTGCCACTTCGGCATTCATGGTTGGGGTTTTTCTGTGATGAATGAGAATTGCCGAGATGTTAGGAACCGGGCCTCAATTAATTTAATGACAAATTAGCTACTCATATACAGGGTGTCCCACGACGACTAAGACAAGCAATATATCGGAACTGGGCAGTAGTAGCGACTTATAATTTTGGGGGTGTAAATTAGAGCAAATATAGTATCTTTTCTTATTATTGTGTCACTCAGTGAGGTATTTGTTTTTGGTCACGTGACGTCCGATTCAAAACTTTTAATGGGACACCCTGTACATTTGTGACTTTTTGTGTTACTCCCGATAAATCAATTCCAACAAACTAACACACTTGGGATCTAAAGTTATTTATTCAAGAGCTACAAGTACTTAAAGAATGGTACCAGTACCATTGACTATAACATGTAGCTCTGTCTACACTTAAATTACTTTGGTAGTATTTCATAATGATAGTGGTACAGTCCTTTAAGTACCTGTAGCTCTTGAATTAATCACTTTTGATCCCAAGTGTGCTAGTTTGTTGGAATTGTTTTATCGGAAGGAACACAAAAATTCACAAATATACAGGGTGTCCCATTGAAATTTTTGAATCGAACGTCACGCGATCTAAAACAAATACCTCACTGGGTGACGCAATATTAAGAAAAGATACTATATTTGCTCTAATTTACACATCCAAAATTATAATTCGCTACTAGTGCCCAGTTTCCATATATTGCTTGTCTTAATCGTCGTGGGACACCCTGTATTTTAATTTTGACCTAAAATGTGATGAGGCCTTCAGAAATGATAGTTTTTTGATAAGGCTTGCACAAATATTCAAAAAGTATGTGTTTAAAACATAAAAAAATAAAATACTGTTTTTCTCCTCCTTTAATCCTATTATACTTTTTTCTTACAAAAAAAAGTAGGCAACCCTAGACGTCCCTAGTCCACGACAGCGCTGTTTCGATCTTTCGGATCTCATCAGGTGAATCTGGGTAAAACTCGGTATCAGGCTGATATGAAAGCAGTGAACCAACAGAAACAACTACTCCAAGGGCAAATAACCCTACAGGCATAGAATTGCACTATTATTGCCTTGAGTGCCTCCTTTGGGGAAATTTTGTTTTTCTTTGAGTGCCTAACACGATCTTGATTTATACCATTATTCTCAATAAAATATAATTATAAAAATCTGTGACCTTGCCCCCTCCCCTCCGTTTATAAAATTCAGTAATGACGTCTACGGTCACATCCTGGTTCTTTCTATAATCATGATTTTTTCCAGTTTACATTAAAACGACATATCTAGGGTGTAGTGAGGCATGTAAAAACTGCATGAAGGAAAGTTGAATGTCCACAGTAGCCCATTTAAAAATATTGTTTCCGCATATCATAGTATCATACAATACAAGTTGTTATTATAACATATACTATTGTTAACTTTCTCTGTATAAAACTAATTAGCAGCTTTTGTTTTTGTTTAACGCTTTCTTGATCTTCGGTAGGTAACGGTGAGAATTCAAGAATTCAACAACTGTGGTAGTTTGATAGGTAATAATCTGATAACAACCATTCACAAAAATTCTTTTGAAAATATATAGTGCTCAGCGGTACCAATCTCTGTACGCTGTACGTTTGCAGTGAGGGTCATCGTCTAATTGTAGTCTAGTTTTGTGTTGAGGGCTTAAGCAATGCCAAGCCCATAGCTTAATCTGTAAAGGGTTCTCATACGTAATTCTTTCTGACACCAGATATATTTTATTATGTTGAGTTGGATCTGTTTGTATGTCATTCCGGGTGAATTTCTATGGTAGTGTAGCTCCATTTGTCTTTCAGACATGCTCCGTTCAAGTCGCTGTAGGGAATTTTTAAATTTCTTAGCTGTACTCCATCTATAGTCGCCTGTCATTGCTTGTCTGTCGACTGTCTTGTTTTGAGGTATACCTGCATACTATTTAATCCATACGATTTTTATATTTTTCTCCGAATTGGTGTCAATTGTGTCATGCCTGAAAGTCGGTGATATTCTTATGGACGTTTGTTCATGAGTGTTGTTGTTGTTTTCAGTTTTTATAAGTTTAATCATATAGGTAGCTGTCCCCAAAAATTCAAAACTTCTTGTGGTTCATTTCACAAAGTCATTACGGAATTTTGGAATGGGTCATTATGACAGACTAGCGTTTTTTTTTATTTAAAGGTAGAATAAACATATTTTAACAGCAGATGCAAAAAATGGAGTCAAGTTGATTGACTCAGTACTTCCCACGCATAACAGTGTTATCATTTTATTATTTTCCCTTTGCATGAAGCTGTAGTCTGAGATCTCTTGCAACCAAATCATCGCCCACCTGTCCTCAAAACACATCCAACACAAAAACTCTAGTAAATAGTTTCCTAAATCTCTCCGCAGAAACTAAAACGACGCAATTTTTATTCTGCGAGCTTCAACTGGATGAAACGAAACAATCAGGTACCCCAAATTGCTTAAAAACGAAGTTTGAGCTATTTTTATATTTTTAGTTTTTTTATTATTGCTGCGCCGCCACTGACACGATTTCTAAAAACCATACGCATTTTTCATCCTCGCCACGGTAGTAATACTGTGTCTAAATTTTATTAGAATCAATTCTATAATGTCCATGTTACTAAATTCAGAACCATCTAAAACAATATTTGATATCTGTAATAGGCAAGGCAATTTTCGGATGGACCTAAAAAAAGGGTATTATGACGCAAGGTCTTTCTTTCACAGGTCAATGGACAGCCTATTATGAATAGAACACATTTTTGAGTTTTTCAACCCCCACCCCCTAACCACTCCAATTTCACCCCACCGAAAAAGAGTAAAAAATGATCAGGAACCCCTAAAACGCCTGAAAACGAGGTTTAATGGAATTTTTTTTGTTTTTTGCTAATTACTCCGCCGCCCCTGCACCAATTTTCAAAATTATAGGAGCACTACCTACTAGGACCTCACAGCATATAGATACCCAAATTTCAACATAATCCATGCAGCTGTTGCTAAGATTACGAGGGTAGAAAAACGCGAACAGACAGACCGACAGACAGACCGACGGAAATGAGGGACGTGGATTTTCGTTATGTAGACATCATAAAACGCCCAAAAAGCATATTATCTCAAAGTCGAAAATTTTCGCGATCACAATACTCCCCTCGCCTATCGGTGTGGGAAGTAATATATAATGTTTAAAAATTGTTTGGGGTATGTAACTTATATATTGCATTAAAAAAAACGGGTTGACGGCCGTTTGAATTAGTTATCAATTATTTTAGTCATGGTAGTTGAAACTGTTTCGGAAATTAAGAGACCGTATTGAAAACTAAAAACACCGTGCTGTTTTACAAGCCTACAGCCTTCTCTCTGTCTCTCTCTCTCTCTCTTCACAAAAAGCCATAGTGGCAGCAAGAGCCCGTTCACGCGACACGGCTATTTTACCGAATCGTCTTTTTTACCGCGTACTGCAGTGGCGCGTACATTGAAACGGATGGGTTCACATGGTGAACCTACGAAACGTAATTTCGTCGTTTGTTGTCACCGAAAACCGAATAGTTGATTCGGGAATAAAACCTGGTTGGTGGTAAGCATCCAAATGAGATCTTTGACCTACAATAGGGTGAATCTAAATTTTGGGTTAACTAATCTACGGCTCCTTCGACGATACCAATACAAAATTATGAACGTATTTACGTCCATCACGCAAGAAAACTATTCAAAAATGAACCGAGAACCCAGGATCGGCTGAAAATCTGTTCACATGACACCGATTCGGCTATTTTATCGAATCGTCTTTGTTACCGTGTACTGCCGTGGCACGTACATTTAAATGGACGTGTTCACACGATGAGTCCGAAAACCGAATAGCTGATTCGGGAATAAAACCTAATCGGTGACTATAATGAAGTGGCAATGTGTATACATGCGAAGTGTTCAGACGATACAGTTTTTTACCGATTCGCAAAAATTTGACCGCATCGTGTGAACGGTCTGTTACAGCGGTCAAGTCACCGTTTTCGGTTGTATTCAGACGGTCAGTATACGAAACGGCTACGGCAATTTCGTCGTTTCGGTCGCGTGTCGTCACCGAAAAACAAATAGCTGATCCGGGAATAAAACCTAATCGGTGATTAGTGGCAATGTGTATGCATGCGAAGTGTTCATAGATAGATGGTAGATGAGTAAAAGAAAAATATTCAAAAATGAAGCGAGAACAGTTTTCTGTTTGTACATATCATTCGGTTTGCGTCGATTCGCAAAAATTACCGAATCGGTGATTTGACCGCATCGTGTGAACAGTCTGTTACAGCGGTCAAGTCACCGTTTTCGGTTGTATTCAGACGGTCAGTCTACGAAACGGCTACGGCAATTTCGTCGTTTCGGTCGCGTGTCGTCACCGAAAAACAAATAGCTGATCCGGGAATAAAACCTAATCGGTGATTAGTGGCAATGTGTATGCATGCGAAGTGTTCATAGATAGATGGTAGATGAGTAAAAGAAAAATATTCAAAAATGAAGCGAGAACAGTTTTCTGTGTGTACATATCATTCGGTTTGCGTCGATTCGCAAAAATTACCGAATCGGTGATTTGACCGCATCGTGTGAACGGTCTGTTACAGCGGTCAAGTCACCGTTTTCGGTTGTATTCAGACGGTCAGTCTGCGAAACGGCTACGGCAATTTCGTCGTTTCGGTCGCGTGTCGTCACCGAAAAACAAATAGCTGATCCGGGAATAAAACCTAATCGGTAATTAGTGGTAATGTATATGCATGCGAAGTGTTCATAGATAGATGTTAGATGAGTTAAAGAAAAATATTCAAAAATGAAGCGAGAACAGTTTTCTGTGTGTACATATCATTCGGTTTGCGTCGATTCGTTAAAATTACCGAAACAGTGATTTGACCGCGTCGTGTGAGCGGGCTGTAAGTGCGCAGTGTTCGGCGGTTAGGTTAGGGTTGGTTGTTTGTTGATTATCGTTTGTCTGATATTTATCTTTTGATTTATCCAAGAATCCATTGATGTCTATAGACGTGAATGCTGAGAAATGAACTGTTAACAAATTGACTAAGTAATTACAATGGAGTCAAAATATTAACCAATTTAGATTGATATTTAAAAATAGACACCTTATAAATACCCAGTTTATATAAAAATAATTTATAAATAATTTAGATTATTATTATACTTTGCAACTCTTCTAAAGTCCCGAATAAATTCCATAGAAAGTTAGTATCCAATTGAATCTAATTTGATAGCTGCACTCGTTGCTGTCTGTGAAGATTATAACATCTCTAAGGTCAATATTACTGAGGAAAAGTTTTTTTATGCTACAGATGCACATGCTCATAATAAATAGCATGCTTAAAAAGCATGCTCAAAATGATCATGCTTATTTCGAGCAAGGCGAGTATACACACGCTACGGAGTATCATTGCTCATTAATAGCATGCTTTTTAAGCATGTGTATCTGAAGCATTAGAGATAGAGACATATCCTAGTATGATGTATCACGGATCATTATCCTAAACTGCTTGTTTACTTGAAAACGCTGCTCTCGGCACGGACGAAGATTATTGTTGGTGTCGGCTACCATATGGGCGCATATTTGGGTCAGACCATGCAAGACAAACAGCGGCAGTGGCACCGAACGATCAAGTGGGCGGCGTCCACTCGGTGGGACGCCTCATGACTCACTCGACCTAGACAAGGTGCAAAACCATATATGGGACGCCCATGGACAACATTCGAATTTCACTTTAATCGATCCATCTACCGAGAGAATGCAACTCGAGATTGGCTTCCAGATAAAGATTTGGTTCTGAATGCACGATGTCGGGATCAATCAGTGTCTGCTTATATTGAGCAACAAAATAGGGGAAAGAAACAAAGATTAAATCATAATTGAGACAAAAAAATGGAGTCAAGTTGTTTGACTCAGTACTTCCCACACATTACGGTGATACCAGTTTATTATTTTCCCATAGCATGAAGCTTTAGTCTGAGATCTCTTGCAACCAAATAATCGCCAGCCCCCCCCCCTTCCTAAAGTTGTCTTATGCCGCTTTCCTTCACAGATCAATGGACAGCCTATTTATTATCAATACTATACAAACTTTTCAGTTTTACAACCCCCCACCCCACAACCACCCCAATTTCACTCCCATCGAAAAAAAAGGTAGAAAATGATCAGAAACCCCTAAAACATCTAAAAAAGAAGTTTGAGCTGTTTTTATATTTTTAGTTTTTTTATTACTTCTGCGCCGCCACTGGCACGATTTATAAAAAACATACGCGTTTTCCATCCTCGCCACGGTAGTAATACTGTGTCAAAATTTCATTAAAATCAATTCAACAGTTTCCTCGTTACACAATATAGAACGATCTAAAGCAATACTCTCGTTTGTTTACACTAGAAAAAATTCTTTGGTTTTTGTAAAAGGCAAGGCAATGTTCGAATGGACCTAGAAAAGTTATTCATCTCGCTAGGTCTTCCTTCACAGGTCAGTGAACAGTGAAAGCAACAAATTTTTCAATTTTACAACCCCCTACCCCCCAATTACCCCAATTTCACACCCACCCAAAAAAAGTAGAAAACGATCAGGAACCCCCGAAACGCCTAAAAGTGAAGATTTTTTTTTTCGTTTTTTGCTAATTACTCCGCCGCCCAAGCACCGATTTTCAACATTACCTACTACGACCCCACAGCATATCGCTGCTCAAATCCATGCAGCGGTTGTTGAGATTACGAGGTTAGAAAAAAGCGACAGACAGACCGACGGAAATGAGTGACGTGGATTTTCCTTATGTAGACATCATAAAACGCCCATAACGCATATTATCTCAAAATCGAAATTTTTCGCGATCACAATACTCCCCTCACCTATCGGTGTGGGAAGTAATACGAACTCCGAACATGCAACTCGTAATTTTTTTGATTCTTACTTCCCACACTGTGACTATTGTGATAGCAAAAATTTTCGATTTTGAGATAGTATGCTTTTCGGGCGATTTATGATGTCTACATAACGAAAATACACGTTGCTCATTTCCGTCGGTGTGTCGGTCTGTTTGTCTGTTTGTTGGCATTTTCTAGCCTTGTAATCCCAGTAGTCGCTGCATGGATTGTAATGGGATTGGGTAGTGATATGCCTTGGGTTTGTAGTAGGTAATGCTGCTATAATTCTGATGATCGGTACAAGGGCGGCGGAGTAATTAGCTAAAACCAGAAAAATTTCAAGTATTCCTTAAACTTCGTATTTAAGCATTTTAGGGGTTCCTAATAATTTTCTACTTTTCTTTGGTGGGGTAGAGGGTTGTACAATTAAAGATTTTGTTGTATTCATAATAGGATGTACATTGACCTGTGAAAGAAGCACCTAGCTGCATAATACACTTTTTTAGGTCCATCCGAACATTCCTTTGCCTATTGCAGAAACCAAAGGACTTGAATTTTCTGATGTATACATACGAGTATTGCTTTACATCGATCTGCATTGTGTAACCTGAATATGGTTGAATTTGATTATTAAATTTTGGCACAGTATTATTACCGTGCGAGGATGGAAAACGCATATAGTTTTTAGAAATCGTATTAGTGGCGGCGCAGCAATAATCAAAAAACTAAAAATACAAAAGCATCTTAAACTTGGTTTTTAAGCATTTTAGAGGTTCCTGATCATCTTCTACCTTTTTTTGGGTGGGGGTGAAATTGAGGTAGTTGGGGGGTGGGGAGAACTGAAAAATTTGTTGTATTCGTAATGAGCTCTCCATTGCTCTGTAAAGGAACGACATGATATACTTTTCAGTTTTACTCAAATGGTCGAAATTATATTGATGTAGGTAGATAATAAATTCTATAATGTAACATCATGAAACTAATAGCAATGAAATTTCTAAGCCGTAACGTGGCCTTGGTAGAGATCAATAGTCAGTGGTTTATGGAATTTGTGTGTGATATATAATTAAAGAAGATTATATAAAGACTAAATATAAAAGCCGTTCAAACTCTGTTTTTTGCTACTCTAGCGATCTCTGATCGTATTATACTTTTTTTGAGAGAACCGATTTATCAACTCTAGTAAAAAACAAAATTTTCTCTGTCCTTGTATCCCACATACCACGTAAATAATAAAAGATTTGTACATTTAAACAAAATTATATTTAGTAACTTTTGGAAACAACTCGTGCCATAACAGTGATAAGATATTACTCAAGATTACCTTATACTGGCAGTAATACACACTCAGTTCCAAAAAAGTGGCTCGCTTTATTGTCATATTTTCTTAGACCAGCATGCCAACTTTTAATGTACCTTATTTATTGATAAATATTTCCCACTAACTCCCATCGATGGTGATAGTTCGTAATCTAAACAGCTTGCAGAAAAATATATCTTTTAGGCCCTCATCCCGCGGCTCGATCAGCAATGATATCGATGCGTTTACACTGTAATGACGGTTTTCCATTAAACGGACAATACAATAACAAAACGTAAGCTCCTATCGAGGAAACAAAACTGCAATATTTCGCAAACTTTTTGAAGACTGGCGCGTTTTACGACAGTTCGAGTTTTGTTTTTCGGCTTCCGCTCTGAGTCGGTACATCAAAGAGTTTCAACATGTTTTGAAACTCGAGTCTGTCTGATGAAAGTGGTTGTATTGTGATTCTTGAGAGTTTTAGACTTATTATATTTCGTTTTGCATAAGTAAATTGAGCTTTGATAACTGTCCCCAATTGCATGAAACCACAATATGCGTTTACACTGTAATGACGGTTTTCCATTAAACGGACAATACAATAACAAAACGTAAGCTCCTATCGAGGAAACAAGACTGCAATATTTCGCAAACTTTTTGAAGACTGGCGCGTTTTACGACAGTTCGAGTTTTGTTTTTCGGCTTCCGCTCTGCGTCGGTACATCAAAGGGTTTCAACATGTTTTAAAACTCGAGTCTGTCTGATGAAAGTGGCTGTGTTGTGATTCTTGAGAGTTTTAGACTTATTATATTTCGTTTTGCATAAGTAAATTGAGCTTTGATAACTGTCCCCAATGGCATGAAACCACAATATGACTGCTAATAGATCTTTTGCATAAATTAAATCTCTGTTTGAGTTTTTTGCAAATTTTTTGTCAATTAATCTTATTAGCCCTTCAAAGTCGGAGATAAACATTCTCAAAAAATGGAGTCAAGTTGATTGACTCAGTACTTCCCACACATAATGATGATACCATTTTATTATTTTCCCATTGCATGAAGCTATAGTTTGAAATCCCTTGCGACCAAATCATCGCCCAGCCGCCCGCAAAAAACAACCAACACAAAAACCTCTCGTAAATAGTTTCTTGCGTCTCCCTCCTTAGAAGCTAAGACGCCACATTTTTTTTTTCTGCATGCTTCAACTAAACGATGCGAAATGATCAGGAGCCTCCAAACCATCTAGAAACAAAGTTTGAGCTGTGTTTTTATATTTTTAGTTTTTTATTATTGCTGCGCCGCCACTGACGATTTTTCAAAGACAGACGCGTTTTCCATTCTCGCCGCGGCACTAAATTTGGTGTCAAAATTTCATTAAAATCAATTCAATAATTTTCGCTTTACGCAAAATACATAGAACGAAATAAAGCAAAACTCGTATGTATACATCACAAAATTGGTTTCTGTAATAGGCAAGCCAATATTCAGATGGACCTAAAAAAGTGTAATATGCCGCTACGTATTTTTTTCAACAGGTTAATGGACAAACTATTATGAATACAACAAATTTTTTCAGTTTTACAACCCCCCACCCCCCAACCGCCCCAATTTCACCCTCACCCAAAAAAGTAGAAAATGATCAGGAACCCCTAAAACGCCTAAAAACAAAGTTTGAGATGTTTTTATATTTTTAGTTTTTTTATTATTGCTGCGCCGCCACTGAAATGATTTTTTCCAAAACATACGCGTTTTCTATCCTCGCCGCGGTAGTAATACTGTGTCAAAATTTCATTAAAATCAATTCAATAATTTTTGCGATACGCAATAGAATAATATATCGATCTAAAACAACACTCGTATGTATACACCACAAATTCTAAGTCCCTTGGTTTCTGTAATCGGCAAGGCAATGTTCGGATGGACCTAAAAAAGTGTATTATGCTGCTAGGACTTTCTCTCTCAGGTCAGTAGACAGCCCATTATAAGTACAACAAATTTTTCAGATTTACAACCCCCCACCCCCCCAACCACCCGAATTTCACCCCCACCCAAAAAAAACAGAAAGTGATCAGGAACCCCTAAAACGCCTAAGAACGAAGTTTGAGCTGTTTTCATATTTTTTGTTTTTTTAATATTGCCGCGCCGCCACTGAGACGATTCTCAAACATCAAACGCGTTTTCCTTCCTCGCCAAAGTAGTAATACTGTGCCGAAATTTCATTAACATCACTTCAGTAATTTCAACATTATAAAATACAGAACGATATAAAGTAATACTCGTATGTATACATCGGAAAATTCTCTAAGTCCCTTGGTTCCTGTAATACAAAAGGCAATGTTCCGAAGGACCTAAAAAAGTGTATTATAGCGCTAGGTCTTTCTCTCTCAGGTCAGTAGACAGCCTATTATGAGTACAACAAATTTTTCAGCGTTACAACCCCCTACCTCCCAACCACCCCAATTTCACCCCCACCCAAAAAAAAGTAGAAAATGATCAGGAACCCCTAAAACACCTAAAAACGAAGTTTGAGGCATATTTGAAATTTTTCGTTTTTTGCTAATTACTCCGCCGTCCATGCACCGATTTTCAAAATTGTAGCAACATTACCTACTACGACCCTACACCATATCACCACCGAAATTTCATCCAAATCTATGTAGCGGTTACTGAGATTAGGAGGCTAGAAAAACGCCAACAGACAGACAGACCGACAGACAGACCGACAGACAGACCGACAGATAGACCGACAGACAGACCGACGGAAATGAGTGACGTGGATTTTCGTGATGTAGGCATCATAAAACGCCCAAAAAGTGTATTATCTCAAAATCGAAAATTTTCGCGATCACAATACTCCCCTCACCTATCGGTGTGGGAAGTAAAAATTATAAAATGAGAAACATAGCTCTCCATGAAGTCTCATGTGATCATTTTGGACATCATTCATCAGTTGTGCAAGTAGTTATTCGTCCAGAGAACAACGATCGAACCCAATATCTGTGTTGGCATCGTTTTCTCCTAAAATAATAGTAATAATAGTACTTATACTTCCCACACCGATAGGTAGGGGGAGTATTGTGATCGCGAAACTTTTCGATTTCAAGATAATACGCTTTTTGAGCGATTTATGATATCTACATAACAAATGTCACCGTCACTCATTCCCGCCTGTCTGCTTGCCTGTCTGTGTGTCGGTCTGTCGATCTGTTGGCGTGTTTCTAGCTTCGTAATCTCAGTTACTGCTGCATGGATTGTGATGAAATTTGGGTAGCGATAAGCTGTGAGGTCTTAGTACGATAAAAATAGCTCAAAATTCGTTTTTAGGGATTTTAGAGGTTCGTGATCATTTTATACTATTTGTGTGGGGGTGAAATTGGGGTGGTTTGGGGGTGTGCGGTTGTAAAACTGAAAAATTTCTTGTATTAATATTAGAATATCCATTGATCTGTGAAATAAAGACTAAGCGGCATAACAAACACCGTTTTTGCGGGCGGGCAATAATTTGGTTGCAAGGGTATTTCACACTATAGCTATTATCGAAAAGCATGTACTCCTGACCAATGGAAAAGGGCGGAAAACAAAAACGAAACTGAAACATGGTATGACACGCTTGATGGAAATAAGAGTTTTGAGTTTGTTTTCGTTTTGCTTTTGTTTTTCAGGTTCCAGGAACACAAAAAAAAACATAAACTCAACTATCCGTTTGGTGGAAAACCGCCATAAGCTTTACAGTCGCACAACACGATGCTCCTTCTGTTCGATCCATGAAACTGGAACGTCAACTCATCCACATACGGGTCGATTCACTCTTAGTCGTTCGCATAGTTTAAACAGGAAGCAATATTAAAGATGCTTTACGTATTATTAAGCTCATATTTATTCAAAGTATTTTTCATAAGTAACACCAAACCAAACAGCTTTTCATCTGCCAGTACCACGGAAGCATAATAATGTCCCCTTTATCACTGAAACTGCTCAATTTCAACTATCTGAAAAGGTTATTTCCTGTTTGAATCGCCTGAGTCGAGTGAAGACTGAATCAAACCATATGCGACTATACAGTGCTTTTATTCAATGCCCCCCAGGTTATTTTTTGAAAATTGACAGATGAAACTTGGCGGCTCGACGCCATCTTGAAAAAAACAAATTAAAGGGGGATCTTATGACACATGTTTCTGAAGCTCCTGGGGCATACTTCACAACCCTAGAATATTGAGTCGATATCTCCATCTCCTACAAAATGGCGGCAAAATGAAGAGTGCTTGTCTTTAACTTCCCCCTTGCTTTTATTTCTTGAACAGGTCAACTCAAAATTTTTTAACTTGGCATGATGAAATTGATGCATGAATACTATATTTTGGAGTAAAATTGACAGATGAAACTTTCAATATGGCGGCTAGACGCCACCTTAAAAAAAACAAATTGAAGGGGGCTTATGACACATCTTTTTGAAGCTCCTGACGAACTCTTCACAAACCTAGAATATTCAGTAAATTTCTCCATCTCCTACAAAATTGCGGAATATTGTTGTCATAGTTGTCATACTGTATACTAACATTTTTGTCACCTTATCGACGGATTGCCAATTGACAAGCAGGGAGAGACAAATATTTCTCGATGTATCGATATTAAGGTGTTTGTCTCAGGTAATTATTAAATGTTCTACCATTTTGTAGGAGATGAAGATATGACTTCATATTCTAGGGTACATGACCCCCTGTCAATTTGATTTTTTTTCAAGATGGCGCCGAGCCATTTTTTGGAACTTAGTGTAGGTACATAATGCAGGCTAATATTTACATGTATGGGTGTATAAGATAAAATTGTACTGATTCACAATGATCTTTCAGGAAAATCGATCTATTCCAATGCTTTGTATATATTGTATAGATAATATAGATACCTTACTCACATAATATACAACATTATGGAACTAACTATCATTCTGTATAAGTGACTAGCTTATCGCTATAAAACAACTAATACCTACATTGCTATTGAGCTAAAAGTTCCATTCTTCTATCTTCAGAGTAGCCAAAACTGCATAGATATGAATCAATTAGGTTTATAAAGCTGAGAAATATCTTTTTAGTTCCCAAAGAATTTCAACTTGTCGGATACCTCTAAGTTCAACTTGTCAGATTAAAATGCGTCTCTTTTATAAGATCTAAAATCATTCATTGGGACCGTAGGCTATGAAGCTCTAGCCATAGTTGAGCTAGGTATGTTCAAATAAGAGCCCCTTACTTTTACCAAGCCACTTCAGCTAATTCCTGTTAAAGAACTTGCTTGCCTACTGAATACCTTCTCCAAACGAGGTATTTCTTTATGCAGTTCTGCGATTTCACATCTGTAGACCTTGTTTTGAATTCCAAGACGATGAATAAACTATCTAAAATCATCTGATATAAACCTTCTTGGGTTGTTATGAATAATTTACTAAACTTCTAATATCCACGTAGCCATTTAACTAAAAGTAAAAAAATCGACTTTATCTTCAAAATAGCCAAACTATATACATTACTTCTACGGAAAACAGTATATTTAAGGCAAACTCTGCTATAACTAAAATGTAGCTTTTGGTATTCTGAGTTCCAAATCGAATTTAGCTTTCGCAATACTAATCCTGTCCAACTCATCGAATGGCTCAATTGGTTCTGTGCTAGCAGCTGGAACGGATTTAGCAACAGTGCTAATTGTGAAATCGCTTTCTTGTGGAACTGTTTGCAAGGCAGAAAAGCTCACGAAATATTTCTTCAGTTTTCCAAAGAATTTTAGCCTGTCGGATACTTCTGAGTTCAACTTGTCAGATAGAAATGCGTCTCTTTTATAAGATTTTAATTCATTCATTGTTGCAGTAGGCCATGAAGCCCTAGTCGTCGTTGAGCTAGGTATGTTCAAATAAGAGCCCTTTACTTTTGCTAAGCCACTCGAGCTAGGTCCTGTCGAAGAACTAGCTTGGCTACTCAATAGCTTCTCCAAACGAGCTATTTCTTTATCCAGTTCAGCGATTTCACATCTGTAGACCTTGTTTTGAATTTCAAGTCGATGAATGAACTCTAGAATCATCTGATATAAACCTTCTTGGGTTGCTATGAAAAATTTCCTAAACTCCTATTACCACGTAGCCATTTAGCTAAAAGTAAAAAATTCGACTCTACATTCAAGATAGCCAAACAGTATATTTAAGGCAAACTCTGCTATAACTCAAATGTAGCCTTTGGTTTTCTGAGTTCCAAATCGGATTTAGCTTTCGCAATACTAATCCTATCCAACTCATCTAATGGCTCGATTGCCTCAGCGCTAGAGGCTGGAACGGATTTAGTAACAGTACTTGTGAAATCGCTTTCTTGTGGAACTGTTTGCAAGGCAGAGAAGCTCACAAAATATTTCTTCAGTTTCCCAAAGAGCTTCAGCTTGTCGGATACTTCTGAGTTCAACTTGTTGTCAGACAAAAATGCGTCTCTTTTATAAGATTTTAATCCATTCATTGTTGCAGTAGGCCATGAAGCTCTAAACGTCGTTGAGCTAGGTATGTTCAAATAAGAGCCCATCACTTTTGCTAAGCCACTCGAGCTAGGTTCTGTTGAAGAACTTGCTTGGCTACTCAATAGCCTCTCCAAACGAGGTATTTCTTTATCCAGTTCAGCGATCTTATATCTGTAGACCATGTTTGGAGTTTCAAGTCGATGAATGAACTCTAAAGTCATCTAGTGTGAACCTTCTTGGGTTGCTATGAAAAATTTTCTAAACTCCTAATACCACGCCATTTAGCTAAAAGTAAAAGTTCGACTCTATCTTCAAAATAGCCAAACTAGATACATAATTTCTACGGAAAACAGTATATTCAAGGCAAACTCTGCTATACCTCAAATGTAGCCTTTGGTATTCTGAGTTCCAAATCGGATTTAGCTTTCGCAATACTAATCCTATCCAACTCATCCAATGGCTCGATTGCTTCTGCGCTAGAGGCTGGAACGGATTTAGCAACAGTACTAATTGTGAAATCGCTTTCTTGTGGAACTGTTTGCAAGGCAGAGAAGCTCACGAAATATTTCTTCAGTTTCCCAAAGAACTTCAGCTTGTCGGATACTTCTGAGTTCAACTTGTTGTCAGATAAAAATGCGTCTCTTCTATAAGATTTTAAATCGTTCATTGTTGCAGTAGGCCATGAAGCTCTAGATGTCGTTGAGCTAGGTATGTTCAAATAAGAACCCTTTACTTTTGCTAAGCCACTCGAGCTAGGTCCTGTCGAAGAACTTGCTTGGCTACTTAGTAGCTTCTCCAAACGAGCTATTTCTTTATCTAGTTCAGCGATTTCACATCTGTAGACCTTGTTTTGAATTTCAAGTCGATGAATGAACTCTCTAGGATCATCTGATATAAACCTTCTTGTGTTGCTTTCTATTTTCAAGCCCATGCTTTGAGTTATAGGATCAATCTTGCTAAACACTAATTTCAGCTTAGGCAAAAACAAAAGTACTAGTGACAGAGTAGTCGAAATAAGAATACACACTGATTTGGCAATATAAGTAAAAATGACATATTCTGAAATAAAACTGAAGAAAATAACTATAATTGTGGTGAAAACAGCACCGTATACGCATATGCCTATGTGTTGGGAATCGTTCAAAGCGGGTACTTTGACATGTCGAGTTTTCCAAGCCATGAAGACGCCCATTATTAAAATGATGCTTTTGTATCCAAAAAGCGCCAGATACCATCCTGGTGTGTTGTGGCTGCTACAGCTTTCTACCTGCAACGGTGTTTCAAATTAAAATTTGTAGCAAGCAGAGTAATTTTGCGAGTCACTGTAAGCTTGACAAGAAGTAAAGAAAAGCATTTCTTGCACAGTAGAGAACCATTTATAGGACAATATCTCAATACAATTACAGCATCCCCAAGAAGAAAAATATAAATATAAAAAGTAGCGTTGCCTAAATATGCTGTACCGCAATAACTTGCAATATTGTATCTGAAGCGTCATTAAATGAATGAAAAATGAAATGAATTATGACACATAATATACAGGGTGAGTCAAGCTCAACGCCTCGGACTCTTGTGACCAAACGATACCACTTTTCGAAAAATCGACTTACCAAGTGTATGTAGGTCAAGTTGGGCTACATTTTAAAAATAATGACTTTTATACAGGGTGTCTAATAAAAGCGTGACATATCAAAGTTATGTTTTTTTAAATGTAACACCCTGTATATTATTGCATATTTAGATTCCTGGGTGCATTTTAGTGTGACTTTATGTATCACACATGGGACTTTAAGCGAACCGTTTAGGTGCAAATCACAATTTTGGGTATAGGTAGATGTCAGAAAAAAATTGAATATCGCAGCTATTATAAATCTTAGAGGGCTGTGACTTTGCCGTGTTACTAAGCATGAAATGTGTCAGCTTACGTTAGACGGTCGAGTTCGAATTAAATTTGTACTTGGAGAAATCGCTAGATCAATTAATGAAACTTCAATCAAAGGTAACTTGATTTTTTCAAATGGGAATGCACAATTTTTTTTATACGATCAAATGTGCAATTTGTCAGGCTTTCTAATTATATCAGGTTGTGAATATCAATCTATGGTAGTTTTTATTAAATTTCGAGATTTCAATCAAATCAGTGTTTTTCAGTTTCCCTACCTTTAAACAAACTAGCAGGCCATGAACTATAAATAAAATCGTATTCAGATGGAAGAAAACAACTCACTTAGCAAAAAAATCCAGCAAAACTAGAGTAAAAGAACAAGATTATAAAAATTCCCTACAACAAATCAGCTCTAACCAGAAACAACGGCGGTAACATGTCTAAGGTTAAAGAGAAGCTGGAGTACGACAGAAATGGATAATTTTTACAGCCTACTAGCGACTGCAATGTACTATAGATTAAGAATTTCCAAAATCACTAAACACTTTGAAATGAAAGCAAAACTTTCAGCGATCGTTGCCGTCAGTCTAATATCTTCAGAACGCAAATTCACATTTAATGGTATAAAACAGTAGTCATTTCCGCCAAAGTCAAAAGTAATGATACCTCTCACTGTCATCGTTTAAATTTTTCAGTATCTATTAACAAGATCGCAAAAAAAGGAATACTAACAAATCATATTTTAATTTTCTGCCGGGTAAATTATGTTTAGTAATTTGAGCAGATTTTTAATTTATTCTTCATTTTCGGCGATCTTGCTTATGAGTACTGAAGAATTTGCAGAACTGCAGCCAAAGGTATCGGTTCCTTTTTTGTTAAATCATGAAACGTGAAATTTTATTCTGAAGCTATTAAACTGCCAGCAACATTGCGTGGTAGATTTCCTTTCATTTCAAAATTCACAATGGTTTTGTGAATCGTCAATCTTTACAATATTGTAGTAGCCAGTATGCTGGGAAAAATACCCGTTTCTGTCATACTCAAGCTGCTTTTTGACCTTAGATGTGTTACGTCTGCTATTTCTGGATAGAATTGATTTGTTGTAAGTCATTTTTATAACGTTGTCCCTTTACTCTAGTTCGTCCGTAACTATCTGCTAAGTTAGTTGTTTTGTTCCATCTGAACAGTTTTTTGTTTATATTTCATGGCCTGCTAAGTTGTTTATAGGTAGGAAAATTGAAAAACGCCGGTTTTACTGAAAATTTGAAATTAAATCAAAACTACCAGAGATTGATATTTACAACCGCATATCATTAGAAAGCTTATCAAATTGCACATTTGATCGTATAAAAAAAATTATGCATTACCATTTGAAAAAATCAAGTTACCTTTGATTGAAGTTTCCTTAATTGATCTACCGATTTCTCCAAGTATAAACGTAATTCGAACTCGACCGTCTAACGTAAGCTGACACATTTCATGCTTAGCAACACGGCAAAGTCACAGCCCTCTAAGATTTATAATAGCTGCGATATTCAACTTTGTTCTGACATCTACGTATACCCAAAATTGTAATTTGCACCTAAACGGTTCGCTTAAAGTCCCATGTGTGATACATAAAGTCACACTAAAATGCACCCGGGAATCTAATTATGCAATAATATACTGAGTATTCCGTTTAAAAAAACATAACTTTGATATGTCACGCTTTTATTAGACACCCTGTATAAAAGTCATTATTTTTAAAATGTAGTCCAACTCGACCTACATACACTCGCAAAGTCGATTTTTCGAAAAGTGGTATCGTTTGGTCACAAGAGTCCGAGGCGTTGAGCTTGACTCACCCTGTATACTGGAGGTTTGTGAAAGAGGTTGGTATGTGCTCTATCACAATAAAAAGTTATCTTTCCCCACCTTATTTTGAAAGGAACTTAAAAATTTATTTGTGACAAAATATCAACAGCATCAAATTTGTATAGAAATATAATCAAGGCGCAATTTCTCCTTAAATCTAACGAAATTATATGAAATCTAGAAAGAAGTGTTTCATGCGGTATACCTCTTTCGGGATACTGACCATTAAGCCTGAAGCATATGAACTTTAGGAACTTTCTTTGAATACGTTCAATGCTATTTTTGTAACACTTAATACAAGAAGTGACAAATAATTAAGTCATATTCAAGCTTCTTTATTGTTAGATGATCTAAAGTTTTTAATCACTAATCCGTATGCTCTCGAGTCGAGGCTATGTTATGTAGTTAGCAAATTAATGTAACCTTTGAGTCAAACAAGGGCGTAGCCAGGTACTAGCAGGCTGGGTAACCACATGCTACGACCGATCGAATCGAAAAATGTAGCTAGGAGTTCTATAGTCATAGTCAACATTTGAGAGGAGAGAGAGGGAGAGGAGAGGCATTATATGCGTTGGTTTAACAGCCTAAGATTCAAGCATATTGTAATCTGTTGTTAATGCGTGTTAATGCATTACACTCAAAGACTATCGACATGGACATATGCATAAATGATATCAAAAGAATAACTAACGCCTATCATAAAGGATCATCGTAATTCGGTTCAGCCAGAACTGCACCTGCCGTTAGAACTCATTTCAAAGTTCTGCAACATCGCTTCAACTACCGGTCTGACTCTTCAGGAGATTTTTGGAAGCAATCGATTTTTCTTTCTTGTTTGGATTCTCTTATACCTTATATCCACGTCAGAGCAACGTTTTGCTGGTAAAAATTTGCCTGCTTTTGGTTTTATGTCACTAGATCCTAGTGTAATGTTGGATATGTCACTGGTTGATATTATCTAGAAATCACATTTTTTTGCTAATACCACCATTTGGAAGCTTTCAATAATGAAGTCGAACAATGATATAACTTGTGGCAGAACAAAGATGTGATAAGAAAAAACTTTAGGGCTTAAGGGAATCAGACATATTCTTTTCCGCTTTTCCGTATACACAGAAAGTTCCTACACAAAAATTGCGGTAAAATTGCAGGTGAACCATTGAAACGTTTTCGCAAAGAACTCGAAATTTTCTGCTAATGTAAAAAATAACTGTTTTCCATAATAAACCGAACTGTCAATACCTTGAAAAGCAAATAAAAAAAGGTCCTTCAAATAGAAATAACATCTCCTTTTGGCCTCTGTCAATATCAGTTATTACTGACATTAACTTACACACTTATTTATCATGGTGTTAAAAAAATCTTCATGTGGGAGTTGACTCCCTAAACCTCCCTTCTCTACGCCCTTGATGTTACTAATACTCCTGCCTCCCACCCTAAATGAAATCCTAGCTACGCCCTTGGAGTCAAAGATAACTTCTAAGTCCATTGGCGACTCACAACGAGTAATGTTAGTCTGATGAATTTTGTAATTATAGACCATTGATGACTTTTTCCTAGTTAAACTTATTACCTTGCATTTGGCAGCGTTTAAGTGAAGCTTATTTCTGTCATACTATGTTTCTATTTCATCGCCTTGTAATGCTACACAGTCTTCAATGGCTCTAATGTTGAAAATGAACATTTTCAGAATATCGGCGAAAAGCAACGTGTTACAACTAAGTGATTTACTGATGTCATGAATGAATAAAACAAATAGCAGTGGCCCAAGATTGGAACCTTGGGGTACCCCGATTCAGCTGCATACTTATTCTTAGCCTCTACTAATATGTTAATTTGCTAGAAGCTATATGAAGATGTTTGGAAAATCTCGTAAAACTTCAGTTTTACTTTACCTGTGGCTGATAGACAATTCCACGATTACTGAAATCAGCTTCTAATGTCAAATTGTAGATATGTCTTTCCATGGGATCAATAATTACCCACAAAGTGAGTATGACAGCGTCAACAACTAGCGGTGTCATTATCAACACGATAAGTTGCTTGTCCTTCAATAGTTTGTCTCTGACCAGGCCTGCGCCGCTGTATGTGAATATCCTGTGCACTCGGTAGGTCTTTGCTAGCATCGAACCGAAGGTCAGGGAAAATCCTGCTGATAGAAGGTACACTTTGGCCTAAAATTCGAGTATGAAATCGTTTATAGGCTAAACATTTACAAACACAAAGCAGTATGTAAAGAAATCTGTCAGAGCTGGGCAGTAGTTAGTTAACTACATAGTTAACTATTTTTTTTTCATAAAAGTAGTTGAATTCATTATGACATGCCAGCATAAATTATTCGAGTAAAAGTAGTTACAAAAGTAGTTGACTACTCATTGCTAACTACTTTATGTATTTCAACTATTTTTTTGATATTTAACTTCTTTTAAGGGCATTTAACTACTCGCCCTATATTAAGTGTGGCGTTTAAAAAATCACGTAGACCAGTCTAGCGTTTTGCGTTGCGCCAGTAATAATTCCATCAGTTAAACTAAGGTGAATGATTACCAGAAATTTGATCCTATAGTAAACAAAGAGATCCTTATAAAACATATTATAAACAAATATTGTATATTAGTTCATGATCTTAGTGATGTAAACTTAACCTTAACCTGTTGCACAAGCGCAACCTGAAAATATCTCTTTCGCTTTCAAGGAGGAAGATCAAAAATTGAAAAAATGGAGAACACAAAGAATCGTCGGATTCAGAAAATGATTTAATAAAAAGCAAATTGGAATTAGAGTTATTATAGTACCTAGAGGATCGAAGATAGACAGAAATGTCCCATAATTATAAATTAATTGAAGAAATGTTTATTAGGTACATCACAAATTTACCGTCATCAGTTGCAGTTGAACGTATTATTACGACGGCCTCTTTTCTGTACTCCAAGGAATCAAACTGGACGTAATTTTCCCCGTATTACTCCACTCAATGCAATATCCCTTAACCTTACCTCAGCTACAACTCAACTCAACTGAACTACTGCCACGCTATTCGTGGCGCCTTCATCGAACCATGTAGACAATTCGAGATATTCAGATGACATTCTAGAACGCCCATCCGTCAGTCCCGAAAATTCCAGACGATTTGATGACGTCTCCTGTTTACGTATCAAAAATCTAACCTAACATTTTTGAAAGAAAGACAGCAACAATACAAATAAGCGATAGTATATACAGGATGTTACACTATGTTTAAGTTTGCAACCTTGATTAATTCACCAAGGAGACACGCCATCTCTGATAACCTTTTTGAGCCATCGGTTTTTTAAAAGCAAACCTAACCTATCGGAGACGGTGTTTTAAAATTTTTTCAAAGATTTATTCTTTAAACTCCACTCAATTAGAATAAAGAATTTTATTTTTTACATGTGTCTATTTGATTTTTTAAACCCTTTCCTGTTAATTTTTGTTAATGCTGCAGTGAGTTTATAGGTTACAGGAGTGCAAGTTTGGTTTGCATTAAAAAAGTACTGCATTTAACTACTAATTAATTACTAAGCAGTTAGTAATCTTACTAGTTTTTTAAAGAAGCAGTTTAAGTAGCAGGTAGTTAAACCACTTTTTTGATAAAGTAGGTAGTAATTATACTCCTCTATTTTAGTGAAGTAGTTTGCCCAGCTTTGCTGACTATACGCCGTGTTCCAGAACGAATGTCGAAAAAAGAAATAGCCTTTAGAGATTATTGAAATGTGTGTGGCCACATTACTGAAAGTTATTTTCATTTCTTATCTAGTTTTCAGCAACAAATTGAGAAGGTCTTTAGTAGGGTTACGCTAACAGGTCTTTTTAGATTTTTTGTCTATTCTTTTACTTCTACTATCAGATGCTCATTATGTACAAATATGATACTTCCGTCGCTAAAGCGGCCACACACTACTATTTTGCTATCTAATTAAGAACATTTCAGCTTCTTCATTATCACGGATAAAAATATAATTTAAACATATTGTAAAATAAGTCGGTGCCTTATAGTTTTCGTGATTCATCCTGAGACGCGGTGTACATAATTGAATCACAATTACATTTCGAATTCGTCAGTGGACTGTGACTCGTGTCATTGGATAAGACAAAATCTGATTGATTAATGTTCTCCAAACCAAAACTTAATTTTGATGTCCTACATAACATAGTATAGAGCTGACGAAAAGTAATATCGAATTTTGTTTTAAACGCTTCAATGAACAATTGTCAGTTCATGCCCTTGTCAAGAGTAATCCTACTTTTTAGTATGGAATCCGAGAACCATACACTGAGACCTCTTACTGGGCATCGCGATGTTTTTTGGTACAATATATATAGGCTGCGCTTACGAATGATCAATTTTGATGAACCACCGATCCGCCCACTCTAATACCTCATCCACCCCAAGCTGCAGCTCACTGCAGACTGTCCGCGACTGAGCTACAATTGCAGTGTCATCAAGATTGACGTCATAACTGCGGGGAAAAGGACATATGTGTGTAAGGTGAATCTAAGAGTGGCCCAAGGAATGACTTTAATGGCCTCAATGTCAAACGATGTCACTTCTACTTAATATTTTGTCAAACAGGGATGGCCAATTCGCCAGTGAACAGTGTATCTTTCAGCATAGGTGGTTTTAATGGGCCAGTGTGTGCGATAAATCAAGACAAGTAGGCTTTTATAAATACTTACAAAACATAGTTTGCTGAAATGTACATTTGATTTGATGGTAGTGTTGTTGATTCCAAGCAGAATAACTGAGCAGTACACTAAAATACATCCGATAACTGCCACATTGTTCAATTTTGGACTAGATAGCTTCAGTGTCCTCAGCTTCCTGAAGTAAAGGTTGATGCACAGGAAGATAAAAGATATTCCGATTCCTACCAAGGAGACCATGGTAACAGCATAAAAGAGCGCGTTCGGAATTGTAGTCATAGATATCCTTAAGATACGATGGGCTATGGGGATCTTATCGCCTTTCCATTTTACTCTGTGGCAGGTTTCGCAGTTGAAGTTTAATGTGTTTGTGATCGAGTCGAATATTGCAATATCTTGTTGAGTTCCATCTGAAAAGATATAAATATAAATCAAACCAGAAAAAATGATAGTAACTTATTAAATATAGTGTATAGATGTAGATAATCAACAGATTGATGGGTTTCATAAAGAGCCCTAAAATGAAATGAAATTTGTTAACTTTTTCATTTTAGTATCTCATTGATAGCTTCGAACTATGTAAGGAAAACAATATCATATAGATTTCCACTTTTGGAAACTGTACAAATCTGGGCCGTCATGATTACGTTTTCCATTAGTAGTTACCTGACATGATCAGAATAATAATTTTGGATTTTGAGATAATATTTTTATAATGCCTGTATCACCAAAACATTTGTCAGTCATGTCCGTCTGTCTGTCTCTCTGTTGCTATTCCTCTAATTGCGTAATCTCAGTAACCGCTACACCTATCTTGATGAAATTTAGGAACCGATAAGATGTAGGATCATAGTAGGTAATGCCGTTATATTTTTGAAAATCGCTGCTTTGGCGGCGAAATAATTAGCAAAAAACTAAATACCTCAGAATCGCTCCAATCTTCGTTTTTATATGTATTAGGGATTCCTGGACATTTTTCACTTTTTGGAGGAGGTGGTGAGCATAGTTGATGAGGAACTCCAAAATGTTTGTTGTCAATAAAAGCAAATTTGTAAGGAACTGATCATGTCTTACGTATACATAAATCATCTATACTCAAGTAAAAAGAAACGATAAGATGATAGCAAAAAAATACTAGCTAACAAACAAGAAAATGGATTTGCGTCAACGTGCCGAACCGAACAGCTGACTTTTGACTTTTTTCTTAAAGCTGTGCGGACTCATTTTGTAACTTGTAGGTAGATAATTATAGAGCATAAGTAAAACTCATTTCATATTGTGGAGAATTATGAGAAGGCATTGTCAGTCTCTTCCAACTACATCCAAAACTGTATCCAAAACTATGCTATGATAGATGGTAGGATTCGGATCGAACGAAGAGGTCATCAACAAACACAAATTTTAAGGCCTTGAAAAGAATTCTTTCTTATTATTTATAAGGAATATGAAATCAAAAGCACGTTGGACTTAAATGTATTAAGTTAAAAGAGAATATATAGAAAAATAAAATAATTTTTTACAGGAAAAAAATGAAGTCAAGTTGATTGACTCAGTACTTCCCACACATTACGCTTATACCAGTTTATTATTTTCCCATAGCATGAAGCTTTAGTCTAAGATCCCTTGCAACCAAATAATTGCCACCCCCCCCCCTAAAATTGTCTTATGTCGCTAGGTCTTTCCTTCACAGGCAATGGACAGCCTATTATCGATACTACAAACTTTTCAGTTTTACAACCCCCACTCCCCCAACCACCTCACTTTCACCCCCACCCAAAAAACTGGTAGGAAATGATCAGGAACCCCTAAAACATCTAAAAACCGAATTTGAGTTGCTTTCATACTTGTCGCGTTCTTTGATTACTGCTATGCTGCCATTGACAAGATTTTTAACAAACATACGCGTTTTCCATTCTCACCACGGTAACAATATACTGTGTCAAAATTTCATTAGAATCAATTTAATTGTGTCCACGTTACAAAATACAAAACGATTTAGACCAATCAATTCTCGTATAGTATACAGAAAATTCTAAGTCCCTTAGTTTCTGTAATAGGCTAGGCAATGTTCGGATGCACCTAAAAAGGTGATTTGTGCCGCTAAATCTTCCTTTACAGGTTAGTGGACAGCCTATTATGAGTACAAGATTTTTTTAAATTTTTCAACCCCCAACCCCCCAACCACCCCAATTTCACCCCCACCCAAAAAAAAAACGCAGAAAATGATCAGGAACCTCTAAAACGCTTAAAAACGAAGTTTGAGCTGTTTTTATATTTTTAGCTTTTTTATTATTTCTGCGCCGCCACTGGCACGATTTATCAAAACCATACGCGTTTTCCATCTTCGCCATGGTAGTAATGCCGTTTCAAAATTCCATTAAAATCAATTCAACAGTTCCTCGTTACAACGATCTGACGCAATACTCTCGTATGTTTTCTAAGTCCTTTGCTTTCTGTAATAGGCAAAGGCAATGTTCGGATGGACCTAACAAAGTTATTTATGTCGCCAGGTCTTCCTCCACAGGTCAGTGGACAGTCTATTATGAAAGCAACAGATTTTTCAATTTTACAACCCCCCACCCCCCAACCACCCCAATTCCACCCCCACCCAAAAAAAAGTAGAAAATGATCAGGGACCCCTAAAATGCCTAAAAACGAAGTTTCAGCAATATTTAATTTTTTTGTTTTTTGCTAATTACTCCGCCGCCTATGCACCGATTTTCAAAATTATAGGAACATTACCTACTATACGACCCCACAGCATACCGCTGCCCAAATTTCGTCACAATCCATGCAGCGGTTACTGAGATTACGAGGGTAGAAAAACGCGACAGACAGACAGACAGACAGACAGACAGACCGACAGACAGACCGACAGACAGACAGACCGACAGACAGACAGACCGACAGACAGACCGAAGGAAATGAGTGACGTGGATTTTCGTTATGTACACATCATAAAACGCCCAAAAAACGTATTATCTCAAAATCGAAAATTTTCGCGATCACAATACTCCCCTCACCTATCGGTGTGGGAAGTAAAACATTTTCCGTTAAAGGTCATGGACTGATCAAAACACTCCTACCAGATTTAAGCTCCCAATCAGAAGGTAAGACTGGTCCAAATGAACCGTCTAATACTTAATTTAGAAAAATGTTAAAAAAAAGTGAATCATACCTTGCACTTGTCGAATAATAGAATTACCAATTCTGTCAGCGCCTTTAAACTTCAGCGGACCCTAGAACAGTAATCAGTGCCAAAGTTTAATCATATGGTTCAAAAGATTTGGTCAATATATAAACAAAGTTTAGTTGCCAATCCTTCAATTCAATTAGCAATTCGACACATCTTAACACGTGATTACCAAGAAGGAGAATTGGAGAATTCGTGGTCGGAAATTCGTAAGAGATTTGCAACGCTCGTGGCATTTCATTGAAGTTTGAAGAAGAAAAACGAAGTGGCATCAAAGGAAACATTTTATTAACACAATTATAAAGCAAAATGAGTATTTTTCATGGAAAGGTTTTTTCCGGTGGCAGTCGACGTGTTATTGACAGGCTAGATCAGTTTCTGAATATTTAGTTTTCTTAACACATACTTTTTTCACTTGCTCCTAACACCAGTCTTCTATTTCACATTTGATTTAATTTGCATGCTCAAACATTAATGCTGCTGCTTATAATTTGATGAATATCTAAGTAAATAGCGTACTTCTTTGCAAAATAAAAAAACGTCATTTTCAGCAAAGTACATTTCGTCATAATTTAAAATACTCTGTATTTTGGTAGGGGAGTACTCATCAGGAGAAAACATAATGAATTAATTTTGAGAGATGAACTGATCCGTATTGAATAATGTACCCCTCACTTTTGTAGGCTATAAAGAGAAGAACCTGCACAGCCTCCTGAACAACCCTATATAATCAAATTATTGAATTTGACATACTACAGGGTGAACCAATAGTGCGTGGACGGAAGATTGTGGGCTTACTAAAAAATATTTCAAAAATCCGTCACTTGATCATGGTACGCTTGAGGGCTATAACGCAAAACTATTTTCAATTAAATGTTGACGTTTATACAGGGTGATTCATATCAAACTTACATTTTTTGAATGGAACCCCCTATATATTATTGCATATTTGGATTCCTTGGTGAATTCTGAATTCTTTATGTATCGTACATGGAACTTTAGATGAACCGTTTAAGCGCAAATCACCATTTTTGGTATAAGTAGGTATCAGAAAAAAGTCGAATATCGCAGCGATTATAAAACTTAGAAGGCCGTGACTTTGCGGTACGACTAAGCATGAAATGCATCAGCTTAGTTCAGACTGCTGAATTTGAATTCTTTTTGTGTTTGGAGAAATCAGTAGATTAATTAAGGAAACTTCAACCACTGATAACTTGATTTTTTCAAATGGGAATGCCTATTTTGATTTCTAACGATATAGCATTCTCGATATCATTTTTTTTTTTGTTTTCATTTTATTTCAAATTTTCAGTCATATCGGTGTTTATCAATTTTTCTGCGTGCAAGCAACCTAGCAGGCCATGAGAAATAAACAAAAGCCTGTTAATATGGAAGAAACCAACTAACTTAGTAGAAAACTGCAAACTAACTCGAGTAACGAGGCAAGATCATGAAAATTCCTTACAATATATTAGCTCTAACCAGAAACAACAGCGATAACAAGAACGCTACTAGCTATTAGCCAGTTTCCAAAGTCAGTAAAAGAATATTTAATCAAAGTAAAACTACTACTGATTGGTGCTGGCAGTAGAGTGTCTACGTCTTCTGAATAAATTTTCACATTTAATGCCATAAAAGAGTAGCCATTTCCGTAAGTCAAAAGTAATGATACCTCTGACTGGATCCCTTCATATTCTTCAGTAGGTACTTCTACTTATTAGCAGAATCGCGGCAAATTAAACTTGAATTGCAGTCAGTTTGAATTGTAAAACATAATTTAGTTTGTAGAAAACTACATGAAATGAACACAATTACAACATAGCGTGTTTAAAATTCTAGCAATCATTTAATAGATGTTCAGAATGCTTCAGTTAGAGATATCTTCACTTTTGACTTAACTAAATGGAAATGACTAATTTTTTTTATCCCATTAAATGTGAAATTTCATTCTAAAGATGTTAGACTGTAAGCAAAAATAGCTGGTAGTTTTCCTTTTGTGTCAAAATATTGGAAAGTTGTCAAGATCTAGTACACCTCAATAGCTAGTAGGCTGTGAAAAGCAAACACTTCTGTCACACCCCAGCTTCTCATTGACATTAGATATCTTGCCGCTGTTGTATCCGGTTAGAGCTGATGTGTTGTAAGGAATTTTCATGATCTTGCCTCGCTACTCTAGTTCGTTTGCATCTGTCTTTTAAAGTTAGTTGTTTTCTTCCATATTAACGGGCTTTTGTTTATTTTTCATGGCCTGCTAGGTTACTTGCACCCAGGAAAATTGAAAAACACCGATTTGACTGTAAATTTAAAATAAAATGAAAACAAAAAAATATTGATATCGAGAATGCTATATCGTTAGAAAGGTAATCAAATTTTACATTTGATTCTTTAAACCAAGATATGCGTTCCCATTTGAAAAAATCAAGTTATTGTGATTGAAGTTTTCTTAATTAATCTACTGATTTCTCCAACTATAAAAAGAATTCAAGTTTATCCGCTCAATCTAAGGTGACGCATTTCATTCTTGATCGTACCGCCCCACCCCCCCTCCCGCAAATGAAAGTGGCAACTCTAATCTGGACCCCCCGAAAGGTGAAAGGGACACCCCTAATCTGCCTTCTAGGTTTTAAAATCCCTGCGATATTCAATTTTTTTCTGATACCTACGTATACCAAAAATGGTGATTTGCGCCTAAACGGTTCATTTAAAGTTCCATATACGATACATAAACTCACACTAGAATTGACCAAGGAATCCAAATATGCAATAATATATAGGGGGTTCCACTCAAAGGAATGTAGGTTTGATATGAATCATCCTGTATAAACGTCAAAATTTAAGTGAAATTATTTTTATGTTATAGCCCTCAAGGTTCCATACCATGATCAAGTGACAAGTTTCTAAAATATATTTTAGTAAGCCCACAATCTTCCGTCCACGCACTATTGGCCCACCCTGTATAGTCTACCTAATTTGCTACAGTAAAAATCTAAAACGTTCTACTATTAGGGTGTTAGTAGTCTTACCGAAAGTCCAATGAACTTCAGTGACTCCATTTTTCCCATCCATTTGCATACCAAGTTTTTGTCGGTATACTGGAAATTTTCTAAACGTACCAACCAGTTATGTCTCAAAGTTAATGCTATAGCCCAAACCGCGTCATAGCTCTGCTTAGCATGGCGTGAAACGTGAGATTTTGAGATATTCAAAGCCTCTTCGAAACGATCAGGACTCTAAACAATAAGAAGCAAGCTAATAAAAGATAATTAATTCAAGTGTGTTGAATGAACTTATATTCACTAAAGGGATAGCTGCCTTACAAGTTTTCAGAAAATAACCATGAAAACAAAGTCACTTTTAGCACATTCCTAGAAAAAATAATTTTACCGTGTGATAAGGATAAAAAGTCGTCTATAGCTTGGTAATTGATCACTGTACTGTGGATTGGAACGCCGCAGCGTAACCTATTGAAGCAACGAGCCATGCGGTTTCATTTTGTCAAAACCGTAATATTAATACCCATGACGTCATTTTGAGTTGCGTTGCAATGGACTAGTATCACGAGGTTAAGAACAATGATTTAATTGTTATAACCGCTTATTGCATACAAAAATAAACGTACTGCTGCATTTCGTTACTTTCTACATAATTTTGTTTTTTAGTAATTCCATTCTAAAGCTTAAAGAAAGGAATTCAGCCAATCAGTGCCAACCGCGCGAAGCATCAGCAGTGCATTGTTGCCAAGAGCAGCTCCGACTCGCAGACGGGAACAGAAGATAAGATAGATGAGCCAGCCCGCGTACAGCTCCGGCATTTCGCGCGCCATCAGAATGCGGCAACATAGCACACATATCTGTCTTTTGATTGGCTGTTCGCCTTTAGGGCAGTTACGTCACTGCCCTAGGAGAATTCAAATATTTTTCTCGTTTTCACGGCTTTCCTGTGGCCAAAAAAAAAAATCGGAGAAAAAAATGAGATGCTTTTTATGACGTACTCTATCATACGCAACCAAAAAAAATCATGATACTAATAGTCCATTGTAGCCATTTTACATTATTAATACCTACTTATTTCCATCATTTGTAATGCTATTTATGATTTCAAAGTGTACCAAAAAATAGCGTAAAGTAACCGTTGATAACTGGTTTTGAAAGCACTTGCTTGATTTCGGGCACTCAGGCTGTCGCGTGCTTTCATCGATTTTTACTTTAATATATTTTAAAGTAAAATCACATGATTTTTGGTACGCATTTTGTCCGGACTTTTTGGTAATATCATCGCGTAATTGTACTGTGTGTGTGTCTGATTCGCGTAAATTTTTTTGTGTAAGAGACATCTACAGAATAAATTCGAGATAGAGAACATGGATCGCAAATAGTTCCCCTTGTCTTTACGAGCCATTGAGATTATGCATTTTTTTATATTTTATTTTTTTAGGTACGGGGTATTTTCTAATCTTCCTCTATTATTGAAAAATTGTATATGTTACACTCAATACCCAATTCGGGCAATGCCCGAAAAAAATACGCTAAACTAGTTTTGAGCAAGGAATATTTCCCAAACCCGAAATATCCATTTTATACGACTATTGGGCATTACCAAATAGGCAGAACTAGTTTTGCGCCATCTTGAAATGCACAAAACTAGTTTTTCGCAACTTGAAATGCACAGAACTAGTTCTATGGTACGGAATGACAACCAAAGTGAACATTCGTTGTGCATTGTGTGTCAAAAACCAGCAAAAACCTATCGTTTAGGTTAGGTGAGGTTAGGTTAGGTTTCTTTGCCAACGTTCCTGCAATATAGGTACGAGGTGAAAACACAAAAAGAGGTTTGGAAGCACAAGCCAATTTGATGGTCACACAATCAAATAAAAAGTTTAACCAGACTCAGTTGGCGATTTATTAATTGTTGGTATTCAATAAAATATATTTAACTTCTCCAACTTTATGTTTATTTGAGTCTGTCGCTTGCGTTGATTAAATGGAAGAAGGAGAATTTGTGCTGGTCATTCAGAAAATATACAGAACTAGTCCTGTGCATTTCAAGTTGCCCAAAACTAGTTCTGTGTATTTCAAGATGCGCAAAACTAGTTCTGCCTGTTTGGTAATGCTCAATAGCCGTATAAAATTCATATTTCGGGTTTGGGAAATATTCCTTGCTCAACACTAGTTCTGCGTATTCTTTTCGGGTATTGAGCGTAACATATACCCTAAACTTTAACGGGCATTTGACGCCTTTGACATAATATTGTAGATATATATGCCTTGAAAGATAACTTTTGAAAAATGAGTATAGGAATGCGAGATACTTTTGTTGCGTACTTTTGCTCTATCTAAAAAGAACCGAGCCCGTCAAAATTACCTGTTTTACCATACAGTATTTATTTTGGTCCTTGTGACCCTCAGGCAATATCGAATTGATACTTTAGAAACTACAATTGATGCCTTAGAACTTTGATTTGACTATTATTAAAATCAAAATGATGCTTTTCAAGATTCAGTTGACTATTTTAAACTAATGACGCATTATAATTTAAAATTAATTGTTTGAAACTACATTTGATGCATTAGACCTATTTGGAACTACAATTAACGCTTTAGAAATGTTGATACCTTGGAAACTATTAATGGAAAAGGTGTAATGTTGGAATTACAGTAGATCCGACTAAGTCGCAATGGTGTATGTCGATAGTCTATCTTAACATTAACAAAGGCAATATTTAAGTATATCACATGAAAAATACTGCTGCTACTAACAATTATAGTAATACACACCATCCCAGATATTGATAATCCACTGCCCTCAAGGTCATTGTACTCGGAAAATAGGAACATGCCGCTTGTAGCTTGCTTCAAAGCATAATCTGTGCACTTTTTGGGCTGGTTCCACCAGTTTTGCTCACGATTTTGAAGTATCCAAACGTATTCGTCCATCATTTTTAAATCGTGTATCTAAAAAGTTGTTTTATATTTACTGTGAAGAGGTAGACAGAAATAACTAACTTACTGCACAAAATATTTGAGGTTGTATACTAGCTGCAAAACTTCCAATTATTACTCTTGTATCCAGGTCCTGAAAATTACTTGCAATATTTACAAAGTAAACAATGAAAACCCGAGTCAAGGTTAAGTAGTTTTGATGAATTTTCTTATTTTGAATTGCTGTTATTTTTGACATTATGCAACATGCAAGACTAGGTAATTGTTGTCCATAAAACCCAATATAGCATACATAGTGAGCATAAAGTGGATTTCGTTAATTTTAAATTAGTTCGTAGTGTAATAAACTTTGAGAAAATGGACGCATTTGAAAGCTTAAAAGTAATAAAAAAATCAACCAATGTAATGATTATGGATAAAGGCTCGATTGCAAACAGTTTGCTATTTGCTCTAATTTAAAGATAATAGCTGATAATATAATGATACAAAATTGTTTATAATGTGTCTTGTATGTTATACCGTTGATTAACGTATTATATAAACAATACGTTAATTAATGGTTATACTTAATAACTTAGCGACTTTTTAAGACGAATTCATTTTATATTTTAACTAGACTTGTTTTAAAATTATACAATTTTAGTTAACTAATAACTATTTCCGACTAATAGTGATGTAATAGCTTATTATCCGAATACCGATAACATTTTGCTTTTAGAGATTAAAGGTAATATTTTTGCCTGTGTTTAACATATTGACAATAAGCATAGCATGTGCATGTACATTTGCAATGAGCATGTGTTTATTGTAATTTGCAGGGTTAATTGTTTGATGACATTTTAAGATAAATTTAGTTTTGGAGAACTTTTCATTTCTCTCATTTTGAGACGTTGCCGTTGCCTCGAAGTTTTTGAAAAATGATAACTTTTTTGTTGATAATGATGTAACGGCAAATTTGCTAAAGACATAAAAAAATCCAAATTCTGCCCCGGGTTCCATTCTCGCTAGAGGCAGAAATCTATTTCTGGCCTTTTCAATCAAAAACATATATCCATAAAAAAAGCCCAGCGAGAATCCTCACCTGAGCCTTCACTATTAGCTTCTAATTATCAGTGCTGTTCCTAGAGTGGCGCCGGGAAACAGTAACAAAGTCTGCACAGAGCGCGAGGCTAATGACCAAAGCAAGTCGATGCCGATGACACAGAAGTAAAATAATATTTTATTTTATGAGGGTTTTCGTTTGCAGTAACCTTGTGTATGTATACTTATCTTAAATATTGATTAGACTATTAGATACAGAGACAAAGCTTGTTGCATCAGCATTTGTGCTTCATAAGAGTAGTTTAAAAACATAATTAATAAAATCTGGTCAATGTCACACTGAAAAGTAAGCAGATATATTTTTGGGATGTTGCTTAAAAAAAATCTACGTACCTTCAGAACCTTCAGTTGCTCTAAGTAGTTATCAAATGAAAACGTCACAGTAGCCATACATGCCACATTGGCGTTCTCTAGATCTGTGATCAATCGATTTATAGGCAACAGATACTCGTTCTCACTTTGACTGAACGTGGCAACCACTTTCCATCCGAACTTTTTGATAAAATGTATTTTGGCATCGTTGTGAGATGAATCTGGAGCCACTGTGCGAAAAAATAGTGGAAATTTGTTTCGGTCACTGAGATACGGAGACGTTGATCCAAATGACACCTAAAAAGGGTATTAAATACATCTGAAAATTGAAAATGAGTGCATACTATTTCTTACGAAACATCGGGAATATTTTAAAAATTACACTAAGACCAAAAATATATGTCTAGAGCTTTATGTTACAATTATTATCCCATTCATAAATCGTGATGCATCGAAAAAGGTTCTCTATTTTCCAGCATTAAATTTTACAATAATATTCTTCACGAAATAAAAATGATTATTAACCTTAAACGTTTTGGGAATCGTTCATTCAGCTATTTTTACTTATGTGATATAGAACAATATTTACCATATTCCGTAGTAGAATTTGTTACATAGAATTAAGTAGTTTGTAGTACTACTAGAAAAAATTGAATATCGCAGAGATTATAAAATTTGGAAGGCTGTGACTTTGCCGTATTACTTAGCATAAAATGCGTCAGCTTTGATGAGACTGCCAAATTTAAATTACGTTTATTCTTGGAGAAATCGGTCGATTAATTAAGGAAACTTCAGCGATAACTTGATTTTTTCAAATGGGAATGCCTAATTTTTTTTATACGGTTTAACGTAGAATTTGATAACCTTTCTAATGATATAAGGTTATGAATATCAATCTCTGGCAGTTTCCATTTAATTTTAAATTTTCAAACAAATCGGCGTTATTCAATTTTCCTACCTATAAGCAATGTAGCAGGCCGTGAAAGATAAACAAAAACCTGTTCAGATAGAAGAAAACAACTAACTTAGCTGAAAAATACACACGAATTAGACTAAAGGGACAAGATTATAAAAATTCCTCACAACAAATCAACTCTCCCAGAAACAACTGCGCTAACATCTCTAACGTCAAAAAGAAGCTGGAGTATGGCAGTAATAGATATATTTTACAGTCTACTGGCTACCGCAATTTACTAGAGGTTAAAAATTTCCAAAACTCTCATATGAAACAAAAACAACCGGCGACTGTTGCGCCAGCACGCAATTATCAGTCATATGTAATGGTGTAAAAAAGTAGTAACTTGCGTCGAAGTCGATACATCTGACTGCGGCCCTTCTATTTTTCAATATCGATTAGCAATATTGCAAAAAAGGAATAGTGACAAATCAGATTTAAGTTTTCTGCCATCTAAGTTATGTTTTATAATTTGAACAAATTTTAATGCATTCTTCATTTTCTGCGATCTTGCTAATAGGTACTGAAGAATTTTCAGAACTACAGTCAGAGGTACTTTTGACTTGAGTTTTGACCGAATTGCATAGTTTTTTATATCTTTAAATGTGAAATTTCATTATGAAACTAATAAACTGCCTACAACATTGTCTAGTAGTTTTCGTTTCATTTCAAAATGTTTAATGGTTTTGGAAATTGCCAATCTGTAGTACATTGCAGTAGGTAATAGGCCGTGAAAAAATCCATTTCTGCCATATTCCAGCTTCTCTTTGACCAAAGTTATGTTACCGCAGTTGTTTCTGGTTAGACTTTGTTTGTTGTGAGTAATTTTTATAATCTTGTCCCTTTAGTCTGTTTCGTGTGCATTTTTCAGCTAAGTTAGTTGTTTTCTTCTACCTGAACAGGTTTTTGTTTATATGTCATGGCCTGCTACGTTGCTTATAGGTAGGAAAATTGAAAAACACCGATTTGTTTGAAAATTTAAAATTAAATGAAAACTGCCTGAGATTGATATTCATAACCTTATATCATTTGAAAGGTTATCAAATTCTACGTTTAACCGTATAAAAAAATTAGGCATTCTCATTTGAAAAAATCAAGTTATCGCTGATCAAAGTTTCCTTAATTAATCGACCGATTTCTCCAAGCATAAACGTAATTTAAGTTTGACAGTGTCATCAAAGCTGACGCATTTTATGCTTAGTAATACGGCAAAGTCACAGCCTTCCAAATTTTATAATCTCTGCGATATTCAATTTTTTCCTGATATCTACTTATACCGAAAATGGTGATTTACACCTAAACGGTTCACTATAAGTCCCATGTATGATACATAAAGTCACACTAGAATTCAACAAGGAATCTGAATGTGCAATAATATACGGGGTGTTCCATTTAAAAAAACATAACTTTGATACATTTCGTGTTTTTGGGACACCCTGTATAACATGAAAATATTTTTAAAATGTAGTCTTTATGGGTCTCTATCCATCCGAAATTATTATTTTCTTTTTTATCATATACTTTAGCCATAATGCTCCGTGTCGAATAACGTGAATAACCCTGTATACAGGGTGAGTCAAGCTCAACGCCTCGGGCTCTTGTGACCAAACGATACCACTTTTCGAAAAATCGACTTTGCGAGTGTATGTAGGTCGAGTGGGACTACATTTTAAAAATAATTACTTTTATACAGGGTGTCTAATAAAAGCGTGACATATCAAAGTTATGTTTTTTTAAATGGAATACCCTGTATATTATTGCATATTTAGATTCCCGGGTGCATTTTAGTGTGACTTTATGTATCACATATGGGACTTTAAGTGAACCGTTTAGGTGCAAATCACAATTTTGGGTATAGGTAGATGTCAGAAAAAAACTTAATATCGCAGCTATTATAAATCTTGGAGGGCTGTGACTTTGCCGTGTTACTAAGCATGAAATGTGTCAGATTACGTTAGACGGTCGAGTTCTAATTACATTTGTACTTGGAGAAATCGGTAGATCAATTAAGTAAACTCCAATCAAAGGTAATTTGATTTTTTCAAACGGGAATGCATAATTTTTTTTATACGATCAAATGTGTAATTTGATAGGCTTTCTAATGATATGCGGTTCTAAATATCAATCTCTGGTAGTTTTGATTTAAATTCAAATTTTCAGTAAAACCGGTGTTTTTTCAATTTTCCTACGTATAAGCAACTTAGCAGGCCATGAAATATAAACAAAAAACTGTTCAGATGGAACAAAACCACTAACTTAGCAGATAAGTACGGACGAGCTAAAGTAAAGGGACAAAGTTATAAAAATGACTGAAACAAATCAATTCTAACCAGAAATAGCAGACATAACACATCTAAGGTCAAAAAGCAGCTGGAGTATGACAGAAATGGGATCTTTCACAGCATACCGGCTACTACAATATTCTAAAGATTGACGATTCACAAAACCATTGCGAATTTTGAAATGAAAGGAAATCTACCACGTAATGTTGCTGGCAGTTTAATAGCTTCAGAATGAAATTTCACATTTCATGATTTAAAAAAAAATAGTAACCGATACCTCTGACTGGAATTCTGCAAATTTTTCAATACTCGTAAGCAAGATCGCCGAAAATTAAGATTAAATTAAAAACCTGCTCAAATTATTAAACATAATTTACCTGGCAGAAAATTGAAATATGATTTGTCAGTATTCCTTTTTTTGCGATCTTGCTAATAGATACTGAAAAATTTAAAGGACGACAGTGAGACGTATCATTACTTTTGACTTTGACGGACATCACTACTGTTTTATACCATTAAATGTGAAATTGCGTTCTGAAGATATTAGACTGACGGCAACGATCGCTGAAATTTTGCTTTCATTTCAAAGTGTTTAGTGATTTTGGAAATTTTTAATCTCTAGTACATTGCAGTCGCTAGTGGCCTGTAAAAATTATCCATTTCTGTCTTACTCCAGCTTCTCTTTAACCTTAGACATGTTACCGCTGTTGTTTCTGGTTAGAATTGATCTGTTGTAGGGAATTTTTATAATCTTGTCCTTTTACTCTAGTTCTGCTGGATCTTTTTGCTAAGTTAGTTGTTTTCTTCCATCTGAATACGATTTTGTTTATATTTCATGGCCTGCTAGTTTGTTTATAGGTAGGGAAATTGAAAGACACTGATTTGATTGAAATCTCGAAATTTAATAAAAACTATCATAGATTGATATTCACAACCTGATATAATTAGAAAGACTATCAAATTGCACATTTGATCGTATAAAAAAATTATGCATTCCCGTTTGAAAAAATCAAGTTACCTTTGATTGAATTTTCCTTAATTGATCTACCGATTTCTCCAAGTACAAATGTAATTCGAACTCGACCGTCTAATGTAAGCTGACATATTTCATGCTTAGTAACGGCAAAGTCACAGCCCTCTAAGATTTATAATAGCTGCGATATTCAATTTTTTTCTGACATCTACCTACACCCAAAATTGTGATTTGCACTTAAACGGTTCACTTAAAGTCCCATATATGATATAAGTCACACTAAAATGCACCCAGGAATCTAAATGTGCAATAATATATAGGGTGTTCCATTTAAAAAAACATAACTTTGATATGGTACGCTTTTATTAGACACCCTGTATAAAAGTCATTATTTTTAAAATGTAGCCCAGCTCGATCTACATACACTTGCAAAGTCGATTTTTCGAAAAGTAGTACTGTTTGGTCACACGAGTCCGAGGCGTTGAGCTTGACTCACCCTGTACAACCACTTTGTAATAAATATCTATCTATATCCCACGACGAGTTTCAGATACAAGTTATAGGAGAGCAGTTTTGGAAAACTTAAACATCAAACAATTGAAAAATTTCGCTAAGAATTGGAAAAAATTGGTAAATATGGAGAAAGTCCGCTTAACTGTCCGCTCAACTCAAGAGTTCGTACATTCAAACAGTCTGTCTTGGGAATTTAGTAGATGACTATAGAGTTTCTCATAATAGGCGTAGTTGGTTCATAAAACGCGATATTCCACAGTTATTATACCATACTCATATTAATACTGTAAAAATGTACGTTCTCCTTAAGAAACTGTTTATTGTTTAGATATGTTTGTCCTATCCATTGGATAAATGTATAACTTTTAACTAGGTTTAAACAATTATCATTTACAAACGTGATGAGATATATGGCAAAAAACTTATTTGGATAAATCAAGGTAAAGTTTGATACATAGGTGAGGATTTATTACAATACTTCACTTCAATACTGCCTTGAATGCCACAGTATCTTCATTCGGCATAGATGAGTCCGGAAACTATTGTAGTGGGCATTTTTCACTAAATCTATAAATTTGTGGATGTTTATGGACATTCCTTAAAAATATAGCGGTATTAAGTCGGGTGACTGCGGTATAGCCACAATGCTGGTCATTGTCGACCCATTCAGGCTGTGTATGAATGAGAACCGTAGATCTTATATCTGGAGCTTAAAAATATCCAGCATAAATGATAATTGTATTATGGATGCTCATACCTGTAGAATGTTCCAGTACGGGACAACTTGAGCCAGTCTCTCAGTGACGTTTGAACATCCAGATCCTAGTAACATCAGAATTTTCTTATTCGAGTACAGTGCGTAAAAGAAACGATCTATTCCAACGCCTGGATCACACTGGAAACATCGTTATACCAACTATTACTTTTCATACATCAAGAATTATTTTCATTAAAAATATTCAATTATTGTACTTAGTAGCTAAGTATTAATTTTATTTTAATAAAATTTAGAAGATGTTATTTTGTTCTTAGGATGGAAGATATTTGTTATCTGTACCCAACTGTATTAGTTAAAAAGTAATTTCATCTTGTACCTTCTATTTTGTGTTATTTTTATATTTATAGTTCTAAACAGAAACAGCAAGTAGTAGGTTAATTATTTCAAAGAATATATTCATAATTTATATTAAATAAATAGTAATATGTTATATTATGATAAGTTTTGTAACTTTTATTTTGCGTTATTCTTAAATATGTAATTATAAACAGAAATAGTAAGAGTACCTTCAAATTATCACAAACAAATGAATTCAAGTTGGTTGACTCAGTACTTCCCACACATTACGGTGATACCACTTCATTATTTTTCCATAGCATGGAGCCATGGTATGAGATACTTTTGCAACCACATCATCACCCACCCGCCCGCAAAAAATCATTCAACAGAAAGACTCGTAAATAGAACTAGAATGACACAGCTTTTATTCTGCAATCTTTATCGGTGTCTGTCGTGGTTGTCAAAACCTAGACGGCGGCCATTTTTGCTTCCCCTCTGCCGCTGGCTTATACCTAATGTTCCAACGTAAACAAATGTAGAGTTATGAATGGGATGAAGGGTCTAAGGTTTATCGTTGGTGACTGACACACTAGTCACTTGGCATGCCAATTTTCTGATATTTAAAAAGCAGATTATACTATCAGTATCAATCTTTAAATAGCAATGAAATGTTCCGAGGTTTCCCAACTACTCTATTGGAGACGCCATCAGTACCCAAAACGGAATTTGAGCGGCGTTTATATTGTACTGTTTCTTTTTTGATTTAGTTTCACCGCCATACAATTTTCAAAAACCATAGACTTTATCGATCTCCACCACGGCCCAAAGTACGGTTTAGTAATTTCATTGCTATCAGTTTAGTGATAGATTACTGCAGCACCGCAAGTGATACGATTTCTAAAAACCATACGCGTTTTTAATTCTCGCCACGGTAATAATACTGTGTCGACCCTTCAATAAAATCTATTTAATAATTATCAGGTTACACAACACAGAATGATCGAATGCTATTTGGTTTTAAAATAGTGTTAGGCATGGCACCAATGTATTTGCAATGCTTTCGCGTACACAGGCACATCAGATTCAATCAGTACAAGAAACAGAGTTTTTCGCTTAGAATAGTCAAAAAGCAATTATTAAAGTAAATAAGGGCCGTCTGATATAATTTTTAGACTCGCAGTTAGCTTCTCTATGTTATTGAAGTTCCTAACATTGGCATTGTAGAAGTATCAGTATTAATTTAATTATTCTTTGGTGTTTATTTTATTATTATGGGATAATCAATTCGTAATTTTAGGTATCACTACTTTAATTTTGTATTAGAGTAATCCTATTTTGAAATAAAGCTTCATCTTCTTCATCTAAAGCATACTCATACGATAATTCGCCTTGGTTTCTGTAACAGGTAACGCAATGTTCGGATGGACTGAAAAAAGTGTATTATGCCACTATGTCTTTTTTCATGGACAGCTTATTATGAATATAACAAATTTTTCAGTTTTACAGCCCTCCACCCCACCTTCTAGCCACCCCAATTTCACCATCACTGAAACGCCTAAAAACAAAGTTTGGGGAATATTTGAATTTTTTGTTTTTTGCTAATTACTCCGCCGCCCATGCACCGATTTCCAAAATTATTGCAGCTTTACCTTCTATGACCCCACAGCATATCGATTTCCAAATTTCATCACACTCCATGCAGCGGTTACTGGGCTACGAGGCTAGAAAAACGCTAACAGACAGACATACCAACGGAAATAAGTGACGTGAATTTGCAGATACAGATGCAGATAACCCAGACCCAAAAAAACGTATTATCTCAAAATTAAAAATTTTCGCGACCGCAATACTCCCCTAACCTATTGGTGCGGGAAGTAATATACATAATTTATTTGAAATAAGGTGTGATAATATGTAACATTAGTTCAAATATCCGATACTGGATAACGACTGACTGATTACGTTCGACCACATACAGGGTGAGTTTTTAGTACCGGCTCGGTCGATAACTCCACTACTGTAGAAGATAGCTAAAAAAATTGTATATAAAAGTTGTAGCCACTGATAAGCTCCTTGCTCAGAAAATATTTATATTCATACAGGGTGATCCATAACTACGTGGTGATGCAAACATGCATTTTTTAAATGAGATACCCTATACAGGGTTATTCACGTTATTCGACACGGAGCATTATGGCTAAAGTATTTGATAAAGAAGAAAATAATAATTTCGGATGGATAGTCTATTTCGTGTGTATTTTCAGCTAAGTTAGTTGTTTTCTTCTACCTGAACAGGTTTTTGTTTATATTTCATGGCCTGCTACGTTGCTTATAGGTAGGAAAATTGAAAAACACCGATTTGTTTGAAAATTTAAAATTAAATGAAAACTGCCAGAGATTGATATCCACAACCTTATATCATTTGAAAGGGTATCAAATTCAACGTTTAACCGTATAAAAAAAATTAGGCATTCCCATTTGAAAAAATCAAGCTATTGCTGATCGAAGTTTCCTTAATTAATCGACCGATTTCTCCAAGCATAAACGTAATTTAACTTTGACAGTCTCATCAAACCTGGCACATTTTATGCTTAGTAATACGGCAAAGTCGCAGCCTTCCAAATTTTATAATCTCTGCGATATTCAATTTTTTCCTGATATCTACTTATACCGAAAATGGTGATTGACACCTAAACGGTTCGGTTTAAGTCCCATGTATGATACATAAAGTCACACTAGAATTCATCAAGGAATCTGAATATGCAATAATATACCGGGTGTTCCATTTAAAAAAACATAACTTTGATACGTCTCGTGTTTTTGGGACACCCTGTATAATATGAAAATATTTTTAAAATGTAGTCTTTATGGGTCTCTATCCATCCGAAATTATTGTTTTCTTTTTTATCAAATACTTTAGCCATAATGCTCCGTGTCGAATAACGTGAATAACCCTGTATATTATTCCATATTCAAATTCTACTAATGATGCCCGTTCTTACAATATAGGATATTGTTACATATTTCAAGGGTTATGACCATTTTTATATCCAAATCGCGGTCAAATGAGCGTACTGTATACCAAAAAGTAATGAATCAAGAATATTTTTTTTACATGAGAAGATTAAAAATATCCTCTAGTTTTAAAACCGTCTATAAAAAAAGCCCGTGACGCATATTCGTATACAGGGTGATGTAGAATGCAAAATCTAGATTTTCTCTCTTTTTTTAAATGTAACCTCCAATATTTTATTATACCAAAGAATTGCTTTTAATATGCTCTTTCATCTTTGTATACCACTTGTTATGGCTGCATTCATTAGTTTCTGAGATATTTCGATTTTTCTACAAATTTTAAATATACCTTCTATTTGTTTACTAAAATTTATTTATTTTGAGAAATTACTACCAAATTTTATTTTTTCTCAACAAACAACTAAAATATAAAGGCATAATAGTACTTGACCAAGTCGAAACACTGAATTAGAGAGATAATATAGGTCAAGTGTGAGGAGGAAACAATTGTATAGACGTCATGCATAATTATCAAGCAGATCTATCAGGTAGGCTATGAAATATTAAACGACACAGTTTAAATAAAACGATGCTCCAGTCTTTCAAACGCATTAGTTTTAGAGTCCCTCCGTTCTGAATATTGCTGTTCATAGTTGATATATTCCAGAGGCAATTAGACACTTCCTCAAAGATTCTCCTAAATACCCTAAATGGAAAAATTAATTTTTAAAGCTGGTTTTTCACATAGTACGGAATTATTGAGCATGTTATGAAAACTGTCAATTTTTCAAAGCCTACTTGATAAATCTGCTTGATAATTATGCATCACGCCTACAAAATTGTTTCCCCAGCATACTTGACTGTATTATCTTGATGATTTAGGGTTTTGACTTCATCAAATAGTATCATTACCTCATAATATAGTTGTTCGTTAGATAAAAAACAAATTAGATAGTACTTTCTCAAAATAAATACATTTCAGTACACAAATGGAAACTATATATTAAATTTACCGAAAAATCGAAATATCTCGGAAAGTGATGGACGTAGGTACAAGTGCTGTACAAAGATAAAAGAGCATATTAAAAGCAATTATTTGGGATAATAAAATATTGGGGGTTACATTTAAAAAAAAAAGAGAAAATCAGGATTTTGCAATCTACATCACCCTGTATACGAATATGCGTCACGGGTTTTTTTTATAGCCGATTTAAAAACTAGAGGATATTTTTAATCGATTCGTTAAAAAAAATAATTTTTGATTCATTACTTTTTGATATACAGTACGTCCATTTGACCGCGATTTGGATACAGAAATGGTCATAACTTTTGAAATACCCTGTATAATGTAACAATACCCTATATTAGAAGAACGGAAATCATTAGTAGAATTTGAATATGGAATAATATATAGGGTGTCTCATTTAAAAAATGCATGTTTGCATCACCACGCAGTTATGGATCCATCCTGTATAAACTTAGATATTTTCTGAGCAAGGAGCATATCCGTGACTACAGCATTTATGTACAACTTTTTTCGCTATCTTCTACAATAGTGGAGTTATCGACCGAGCCGGTACTAAATACTCACTCTGTATTTTTCTTCTTCCGAAAAAATGTTTCGGTTTCGGCCAAACTGGGACTAAAAAGCAAAATTCGGTTTTGTTTTCGGCGGTAAAGGAAGTTTCAGTCGGTCAATAGTTTTTTGTACATGTGGGATATCTATATTGAAACACTTGACTATTCCCCTTAAAAGTGATAAAAGTGTTCTAAAACGTATCGGTCTATATTGTCGAATTTAAAACATGTACTCGTCCCATCAAACCACCATTCGCAGTCGACGCGGTCTATTTTGTAAAAAATAGTTATTTACGTAACAAGTTCCGAACGTGATATTTTACAGGATGAGTAAGCCAGCCTGCGAGTCTCGTAAAATCACTTTTCGGGTAGAGTTACATACAATATTTTCTTCTTCAGCCATTTATTAGATAAAATATGAAAAAATAATAGGGACATATACTATAAATATTACTTATGAACCTTACAGCCGTCGCGAGAATAGAAATTTCGGTGTGATTTATTACTTTCGGTACGATTTGTGTAAAGTTTAACTTTCAATTTAATAAATCATTCCGAAAGTCCTATTTTCGGGACGGCTGCAGAAAAAATCACTTTCGGATAGCGTTACGTACAATATTTTTTCTGCAGCCGTGTGTTAGATAAAATATTAAAAAAGAATAGGGATAGATATTATAAATATTACTTATGATTATTACAGCCGTCGCGAAAATAGAAATTTCGGTGTGATTTATTACTTTCGGTACGATTTGTGTGAAGTTTCACTTTCGATTTAATAAATCATACCGAAAGTTCTATTTTCGGGACGGCTGCAGAAAAAAGAACCTTACCTTAGTATCATTGATCAGCAATTGAAGTCTGTAACCCGGAATGATGTTGTATCTATTCACGTGATTAACTGCCAACTTAGCAGCCAACATCTCGCTCTCACCTTCTATCCTTCTTCCCCACTTCGTACTCAACTCGAACAATCCCAAGATGTATACAGTCTTCACATCAGGATCTTCCTTACTCTCCACCTCATCCACTTCACTAAAATTCACAAAATACACAAACTCACTCTCGCCTGACATGTCGAAGGTGACGTTGAAGAAATCCTCATAAGCAGAAGAAGACTCATTCGTAGCTATATCGCTGTAGTTCGGAAAAGTGAAGAATCTGGAAGATTTTCCAGACTTGTTTTTGAGGGAAAGGTAGGTGGTCAAGACGGCTAGGGAAAGAAACAAAAAGCACACGTGTCGCTGGAACGGATGCGATAATTTCATGGCGGTCTTGATGAATTTATGGAAAAGAATAAGGGTGACGACTTTTGTTTAAGAAGAATGTGATGCAGGAGACCTCGATGGTGAAGTGGCCAGCCAGTGGTGGCGAATAATTTTACTTTAGGGGTAAATTTGTTATCTTTTGTAATGGCGATATTGGTTCAACTTAATATGGTACGTTTCCTGGACTTTATCGCTTCATCATATATACAGGGTGAGTCAGGCTCAGCGACTTGGACTCTTGTGACCAAACGATATCTCTTTTCCAGAAAATAACTATGCGGCTTTATGTATGTCATATTGTACCACATTTTTTAAATAATGATTTTCATACAGGGTGTCTAATAAAAGCGTGACTTATCAAAGTTGTGTTTTTTAAATCGAACACCCTGTATATTATTGCATGTTCAAATTCCTTGATCAATTTTTGTGTAACTTTATGTATCACAGATGGGGTTTAAAAAGAACAATGGTGCAAAACACCACTTGTGGTATAAGTGGATATAAGAAAAAATTGAATATCGCAGCGATTATAAAACTAAGAAGGTTGCGACTCCTCCATATAATTAAGCATGAAATACGTTAGCTTAGGTTAGATGGTCAAATTTGAATCACTTTTGAACTTGGAGGAATCGGTAGATTGATTAAGGAAATTTCAATCAGAGACAGCTCGATTTTTTCAAATGGAATGCCTAATTTTGTGTACATCGTGAATATCAATGTCTTTTAGTAACTAGTAGGCTGTGAAAAGTATCCATTTCTGTCTTACTCCACTTCTTTTTGACCTTAGATATGTTACCGCCTTTGTTTCTGGTTAGTTTTTAAGTTAGTTGTATTTTTCCATCTGAGCACGTTTTTTCTTAGATTTCATAGCCTGCTAGATTTCTTATAGAAAGGAAAATTGAAAAACACCGATTTTATTTTGAAAATTTGAGATTAAATGAAAACTACCAGAGATTAATATTCACAACCTTATATCATTACAAAGGCTATCAAAGTTTGCACTTGATCGTACAAAAAATAGGTATTCCCATTTGAAAAACATCAAGTTATCTGGTTGAAGCTTCCGTTTTGATCGCCTAATCTAAGCTAACGCATTTCATGCTCAGTCACAACCTTCTAAGCCCAAGCCGTTGAGCTTGACTTACCCTGTATATGGGGCTGTTCACAATAGAAACGCAAATGAAATATCAAAAAATATATCACATAAATATTCACCACAACTCCATTTACAGACAACAACGCGATGCTGATCGATGATCCAAATTTTCGATGATATTTATCAATACTGTTATTTCAGCAGCTAATGTTGTTCTTGAGATCTATGATGATACCTGGCTTATTACGTAGACTTTAATTTTCAAATATCGCCATATAAATAAATCTGATGTGTTGAATGTTAATGCGATTGCATTATCTGGCAGTCATTGATCAAGGGCGCTTAAAAAATGGAGGGGATGAAACCCTCCGCCAGGCAATGGTTAATTTTACTGCCAGTTAACAGTTGCCACACCATTCGTTGGCCACACCCGAAAGAAGTTTTTGACATCTCAAAAGGATAAACACGTTGCGGTTACGATCTACTAAGGAAGGTTAGTGAGCTTAGATCTTGCGAAAAATACTTCTTAATATAACTAAAAAATAGTAATTAAGTAAGGGAAAATACTGCTATTATTTTGAAAAATATTGAGCAATATTCTTTGTATATCGAGCAACCCACGCTGTTGTATAGTATGTTTCCTTTATTTTATTTTATTTATATTGAGAATTATTCTCTAAGTGTACAAAGTTTGAATTAAATCTGTTTGTTTACATGGTTACCCTGCCCTAAAAGGGGTAATCAATATTTGAAAAAATTGATGTATCTCATTCACCATTTTTTAAAAAGCGATGTAAGTTATTTAACTAGCACCTTCATCATTATATCGAATCTTCAAATAGAGTTCACCCATAAATTATTTAATTCTAGCGAACCTGGTCAGGATAATAAGACAAACTTATTACATAAATTATTGTACTGGGACCGGTTCTTGATAAGTGTACAAAGTTTAAGTTAAATCTGTATGTTTATATGGTTACCCTACCCTGACGGGGATCATTAATATTTGCAATAAATTCATGTATCTCAGTCACCATTCCTTAAAAAGTATGTAAGTTATTTAATTAACACCTTCACCATTATATCGAATCCTCAAATAAAGTTCACCCTTAAATCATTTAATTCTAGCGAACCTGGTCAGGATAATAAGACAAACTTATTACATAAATTATAGTATTGTGATAAGTGTACAAACTTTAAATTAAATCTGTTTGTTTACATGGTTGCCCGACCCTGACGGGAGTCATCAATATTTCCAATAAATTGGTGTATCTCATTCAAAAGTTTTTTAACTAGCACCTTCACCATTATATCGAATCTTCAGATAAAGTTCACCTTTAAATTATTTAACTCTGTTAAAGTGGGTGAAAATCGAATCCAAAGGAGTCGGTTACACCCAAACAGACAGGTGAAGCGAATAAAAGCGTATTAAAAACGGTTGAACATAAATAACTTAGACTTGTGGAAAAGATATTATTGAATGGTAATGCACATCATGGTTCGTTCGTTCGTTAAACCCCGGCCACACGTGTAGGCTTTATCTCGTACTTGTGCAAACCAGTTGGTATCGGGGCCCGTCGGTAGAGCCTGTGTGTGTGGACCACAGGGTTCAGTTTTAAGGATAGCAGCACCTATATGAAATAGTCAGTTTCCGATTTACTAAATAATAGAGGTTTGCGCGAGCTTACTTGAATGGTGTGGACACTCAGTGTTCTTGTTTGCGCAAACTATACCGTGCAGGTAAGTCGCTGTGTGTGGCCGCCGCTTTACGGTGCTTCCAGATTCATCCTCAAATTGAAAATAACTGAGAATTTTTTGTGATTAATGACACTGCACCCTTATGCTAGAGTACTGCAAATATCAAATAAAAACTTTGGCCTCATCCTCGTGAAAAGTAGTAGGAAAGCGTGCTGTGTCCTTTTTTCCAACCCCCAGTGGTGCCAGTGGCTGGTGAAGTGGGCAGCCCTTGAGAACTGCGCGCGAGCCTTAGCGGGCTCTTCCAAGGACTGGCAAGTCAGCTTTTTATGTATTTGACTTTGTGGGCATTTTTTCTCATTTTCGCTAATCACGCGCTTTTAACACTTCAACAAGGGTTACTAGCACGCAATTTACACAAATTAACCCCAAGATAAGTCACGTGGTAACTTTTGATCTTGGCTTCATGGTACTCTTCAAAATATTCAGGAGACTTTAAAGTTACTTTTCTAGTGACCACAATTACAATTATTGTTGTTTGTTGTGGTTTTCGGCCAATAATTGAAACAACACTCTTGGTCATAACGTTTCGGTTTATTATATTCAAACCATCATCAGGTGTCTATAAATAATAAAATTTTCTGTGTATATCATGATAAAAATATAAAAGGTAAACTGGATATTATAAGGATAGAAATATACAGGGTGTCCCAGAATTTCCTTGACACGTGATATTACTTCCCACGCCGATAGGTGAGGGGAGTATTGTGATCGCGAAAATTTTCGATTTTGAGATAATACGCTTTTTCAAAGGACTTTCTGAGATATACATACGAGCATTGCTTTAGATCGTTCTGAATTTAGTAACATGGAAATTATATTATTTATTTTAATGAAATTTAGTATTATCACTGTGGCGAGGATGAAAAATGCGTATGGTTTTGAAAAATCGTGTCAGTGGCGGCGCAGCAATGATAAAAAAAACTAAAAATATAAAAATTGCTCAAATTTCGTTTTTAAGCAATTTGGGGTTTCCTGATTGTTTCGTTTCGTCCAGTTGAAGCTCGCAGAATAAAAATTGTCATTCCTACGAAGAGACTTAAAACTATTTACTAGTGTTTGTGTTGGCTGTTTTTTGAGGACATGCGAGCAATTATTTGGTTGCAAGGGAGCTGAGACTATAGCTTCATGCAAAGGGAAAATAATAAAATGATATCACTGTTATGTGTGGGAAGTACTGAGTCAATCAACTTGACTTATTTTTTTTTGTAACGGAAAACGGTTCAACCAGGAACTGAGTTGTAATTCTGAACGTATCATACAATATAGCATACTATGCACAATGAAATACTTATAAATGACTTAAGTATTAAGTTTGATTATGTCCGTTTTCTCGGAAAGGGGTGTCGCAATAAAATCGTTTATGGCGTAACAAATTAGTAATAAAATATAGTGGTATAAAGTATACCAACTTATCAAATGTACAGTATGATTTAATAGACGTTCTAAAACTAATTTTGGATTTTGGTAGGTAATCCTATTGATCCTGATCGAATTATTAAAACAAATTGATTTATTGTATTGTCACTCTTAAATACTTTACATACAGGGTGAGTTTTTAGTACCGAATCGGTCGTTAACTCGACTACTACAGAAGATAGCGAAAAAAGTTGTGTACAAAAGTTGTAGCGAGGGATGTGCTCCTTACTCAGAAAATGCTTTGATCTATACAGGGTGATAACTACGAGGTGATGCAAATCTACATTTTTGTAAATGAGACACCCTATATATTATCTGATATTTAGATTTTACTAATGAGTCCTGTTCATGCAATATGACGTATTGGAACAGTATACAGGGTATTTCAAATGTTATAATCATTCTTATAACCAAATCCCTGTCAATTGAACGTACTGTATATTGAAAATTAATGAACCAAAAATATTTTTTACATGGCAAGATAAAAAATATACTCTGGTTTTAGCGTCGGTGGTAAAATAAGTCGACGATGCGTATTCATATACAGGTTGAGGTAGAATGCAAAATCTAGGTTTTCTCTTTTTTTTCTTAAATGTAACCCGTCCATATTTTATTCCACCAAAGAGTTGCATTTATTATGTTCTTAAATATCTGTATAGCATTTCATATACCTACCTACATTTTACAGTTTCCGAGATATTTCATTTTTTCTGCAAATTTTAAATATACCTTCAATTTGTGTACTGAAATTGATTTACTTTGAGAAAGTACTATGGAATTTTTATTTTATTTAACGAACAACTAAAATATAATCCCATAATAGTATTTGATGAAGTAAATATCCAGAATTGTCAAAATAATATAACTCAACTATTCTGAGGAAATAATTTTATACACGTGATGCATAATTAGCAAGCAGGCTTATCAGGTAGGCTTGGAAATATTGGCAGTTTTTACAACCTTATTAATAATTCATACTAGGTGGAAACCGAGTTTTAAAAATGAAGTTTTCTACGAAATAACAAATAGATGGTATTTAGGAGAATCTTGGAGAAATTGCTTACTTGCCTCTAGAATATGTCAACTATCAACAGCGATATCCAAAACGGAAGCACCCTAAAACTGATGCATTTGAAATATTGAAGAATCGTTTTATGCGTTCTGAGTCAGCTAATATTTCAAAGCCTACTAGATAGATTTGCTTGATAATTATGTGTCAGGTCTATAAAATTATTTCCTCAGCATACTTTACTTATATTATCTCGATAGTTCAGGGTTTTGACTTCATCAAATACTATTGTGGCATTATATTTTTGTTGTTGAATAAAAATAAAGTTCCATAGTACTTTCTCAAACTGAAACTGATGAATTTAGCTATTATAAATGCTGTAAAACGATGAAAGAGCATATGAAAAGTAATTTTTTGGTATAATAAAATAAGGGGGTTTCATTCAAAAAAAGAAAGCTAATTTAGATTTTGCATTATAACTCACCCCGTATAAGAATATGCGTCGTCGACTTTTTTAAGGCCGGCGTTATTAAAACTAAAGCATATTTGTTATTTTGCCATTTAAAAAAATAATTCTTGATTAATTACTTTTTGATACACAGTACGTTCATTTGACAGCAATCTGCATACAAAATTAGTAGAATCTAAATATAAAAAATATACAGGAAGTCTCATTTAAAAAAAAATGTTCACATCACCACTTAGTTATGGATCACCCTGTATAATCCAAAATGTTTTTTGAGCAAGGCTACAAGCTACAGCTTTAAACGAAAACTATCTTCGCTCTCTTTTACAGTAGTGGAGTTATCGACCGATCCGGTAGGTACTAAAAACTCACCCTGAAGATAGATACAGAAAATGCTAATAAGACAATGTTAAAAAGTAAATAATTCACGGTTTATTATTAGACAATACAGGTTTTAAACATATCTCAAACATATGACCGTTAGACTCGAAGGATATAACATTCTTAGTGAAATAATCGACGAAGTCCTTCAAACTTGCAAAATCCGGCACTTCACTGCCACTTTCTGCATCCAGTCGTAGTTTATTGTTCACTCTCTTTATCCCAAAGTGGCGGTTGCCAGCTTTGTATTTAACTGTCAATGCCAAAAAGTGAGACTTGCTTGGCCTGAACAGAAAAGCTCCGTCTTCAAATTTCGCTAATAGTGACTTGGCCCCTTTCCTATCAATGTTGCGGAAGTGGGGCTCGTTGCTTATAGTAACTAAAACACAAATGAGATTTTTAATATAATAACAATAAAACACAGTATATCATTAATTTTTTGATTGAATTGATCTTAATCTCATTAACTAAACTAATTAATGAAGCCATCAGATTACATTTTTTTCCAGATTGCTTAATAGTTGCCCGAGTTGTACCTATATACAAAAAAGGAAGCAAAGATGACCCTAGTAACTATCGTCCTATTTCGATCATTCCTATTATTGGTAAAATCTTGGAGACGGTAATTAATTATCAGCTGATTACATTCTTTGAGGATAACACATTGTTTAGTGATCACCAGATTGGTTTTCGGAAGAAGAAATCGACTCTTAAGGCACTGATTAGATTGGTGTAATGTATTCAGCAGGGATTCAATGAGGGAAACTCAACGCTTGGTAAATTTTATGATATAACCAAGACCTTTGATTGTATGTCCCACAGCATTCTGATTAATATAAACTTAGTAAATACGGTCTTGGTAATGACAGCCTCGATCTCATTGCCTCTTATCTTACTAACAGACTTCAGTACGTAGAGTTAAATGGTCAACACTCCATTAAAGTAGATGTAAAGCAGGGAGTTCCTCAAGGTTCCACTTTGGGACCTACTTTATTTATTATCTTCATAAATGTCTTGACATTAGCTACTTCTATCCATTTAACACTATATGTAGATGACTCTACTTCACTCCGTACTGTTGGGAGTAATGAAAGTGTGGCTGCATTATCGGATGTCTCAGACCTTCAGATTGGAAACTGGTGTTCTAAGAACGTATTATGCCTAAACGAACAGAAAACTCAAACTATGCTGTTCTTCCTAAAGGTCTTCTCTCACGAGACTGATTCTGTTCAGAACCTTGGCGTTCGTTTATGTTCGAAGTTAACATGAGAAAGCCTTATACATGACTTAAACACAAAGCTTAGCAAAAGCGTTTTTGTTTCACGTAGTCTTGCCAACAGTATCTCAACCAGTACTCTACTTAATGCCTACCATGCTTACTTTAACTCACGCATGACATATGGAATTATACTCTCGTGTCACTCCATCCATACCTCGAAAATATTTATAACACAAAAAAAGTGTATCAGAATCATGGCAAGACTACCCGCACATCAATCTTGCAGAGACAGTTTAAAAAATTGGGAATCCTCACCTTCCCGAGTGCATACATCTTGCACTGCCTTGTCTATATAAAAGAAAACATCGAGAAATTTGATTTGAACTCTTAAGTTTCACGACTATAAGACAAGGTCCTGCAACGATATTTCAGTGCCATATGATAGAGTACAAAGAGCTAGGAGTGGTTACAACTACCACGGTATGAAGTTTTTTAATGTACTACCCATGGCAGTAAAACGCTGGGTAGTGAAGCTTTTAAGTCTAAAATGAAACGTTTTATAAAACTAAAAGCATTTTACAGTGTGAACGAGTCTTTTAAGGACAATTTTAACGATATAGTCATTTAATAAACCTATACCATTTTTATATTATGTGTTATATTGTATTTTGATTATATTTGTGATGTGTATATGTGTTATAGGTATGTGTGTGTGTTGCTATTTTTAGTATTGTTTGACTTGTGTTATTGCTTAGGCATATTTAGCACCAATAAATGAATTATAACTTACATAAACTGAACGGATCATTCTTCTTGAAACAGTCATAAATTTCATCTTCATCATCGTCTTCTCCATCATTTGGAACACCTAGTAGTGGTCTGTTTAAAAACTTAGTGCTTATTTTATCTCCCACATCTCTTGCATCTTCTATATTGTTTTGGTATTCATCTTTATCCTGTAAGGTATCGTTTTCCAACTTATCATTTTGATAGGTAGCATTATCTGTTGTATTGTATCCATAAAGTGGTGTAGTATCAAACCCATCTGCTCCAATATCTAAGCTATGCTCGGCTGCCGTTTTATTTTTCAACTGCCCCGCTAATTTCAAGGCGAATTCGTCAATATTAGATACTCTCTCTGCAGATGTAGGGCACGCATTTTTTTGATATTTTCTTCTCAAAATTTCCAAATCTTCGGTTGTTACAACATTACCATACATCTCTGAAAATGTCATCCTATTATTAAAGATTGTAATGATTTTTGAATTGCTGATCATTTTTAGATTTAATAAACGACCGAATCCAGGTCACAACCTTTGACAGGTCATCGCAGCTTCAGACGGCACCTGCACGTATTTGAGGTTGGTTGTACATAGACAGATTGTACTGAGATATAAAACTTTGGAACTAGAAGACTTAAGAGGGGTGAGATCTAATACCGTACCAGCTACGAGAGAAGTCTTGGTAATTAGCACTTCCTTTTATGGTCAGCCTCCCGCAAAGGCTGAAAGCCTACGGCGCTGTAGAAGCGCTGCGAGAGGATAAGTATCGGTGTACGTTTGATTTGAAATGCTGCAGGTTGTAGCCGTCGGAAAACAAATTCAAAAGTGTTCCTCGTTCGGACGCCCTTTGGTGTTATTATCTGGAAGGGCTCACTCGAACATCTTCCATGATAGAATCTGTGAAACAGGGACATGTCAGCCACCCTTCTTTGATGTTCCAGGCTGTGAAGGTCCATTGTGAGGTTAGGCTTATCGATTAGTCTTGCTTGCTCTCCTCTGGAAAGTGTCCAGAAGCTTTAGAGAGTGCTTTGAAGCGCATCCCCATACATGGGAGCAATACTCAGATCTGTGCTTTGTAAAGCAGCAGTAGTTGCTCTCGTGTATACAGCTTCCCACAGCGGAACAAAACTCCAAGCTTTTGGGATGCCGTTCTAGCAATACTGACGACGTGGTCATACCAGGACATGTTATTGCTGATGTTGGTCCCCAAAAGCTTGACGGACTATTAGGTGACCCTCCATTCCACAGTTGGTAAGCCAACGTGAGACTTCTTTGTCAGTGTTGTTGCCTTTCTGTACGTTAATCTGCCTTTTATTTACTAATCCCCATTCAATAATTGTTTCGATATCTACGTTGATCTGTGAGGCATGTTGCTGTCGCCGACATACCATCTCCTGGGATGATTAGTGGCTTGCCTGGTTCCATGCACGATACTAATGTACTGTTGTCTGCGAAGCTGTAGATTGGATTGGATGTTATTTCCAGCAGTTCGTTGATATACACCAGAAACAGTGTAGGGAACTAGCACTATAAGAAATTCTTATTAAATTGCAGGCCATATTTGAACACAGATGACTGGAACTCTGTTACCTGGACACAGTCTGAAAAGAATTCATCAATGACAATTAATTCACGGTCTTTGAGTTACCTTTATAAATGCTTATAAATTTTCGAAACTTCGGAATAAAAATTCATGAAAAGTAGCAAATTTTCGAACTGTGACAAAAATTATCCAAATAATTTCAACCTTTACCTACCGTCTTAAAGGGGTTTGTGTGTTCTATCGTTTGGTCCACTTTTGGTGCAAATCTACGATTTAATTGTGGGGGTGGCGGGGGTTACTCGGAAAAATAATAATATAACATAGGATTTTCTTTTCAAAAAATGAGTCAGAGGAGGTGATTTTACCTTGGAATTGACACCTCGCACGTTAATTTCAGTAAAATTTGCGAACATTTAGATTCTAACAACTTACCCCTCCTTTGTCGGGGAAGTTAAAAAAAGTAGTGCTTAAATAGGTACGACGTTAAATAGTATGAGATGGATATACAAAATAAATAATACTTTTATTGTTTTTGAGGTTTCTTGTATATTTTATACTAATTGTAATACAAATCAAATCACTCGTGCGTTTTAGCAAGTGGCATCCATAATTTTTCAATAAAAAAAAATGACAAGTCATTGTTAGGTTTTGTGTATTTATGTTGTTTATGTTAAATTGTTTATAGCCTTCACCATCAATTGTTTTAGTTGCCTGAGGATGACTTAATATAAGTTGAAACGTTGCAGATAGGAAAATAAGGAGGTTTTGTTTAAATGACCTTACCCTACAATAAATAACTGTAATACAACTCACCTTCATTAGTGGCATTCTCATATATAGCTTCGTGACCATCCTCTGATGATAACCTAGGTAATGATTTCATCGGTTTAGGCATCAATGAAGGCGTACACTCCTTTTCCGATGACTTCTCCAATCCTTTTAACCCATCTGGAATGATTCTGGGTGGTTCAGGCAAGGGTTTGGATACATTTTTCACTTCTCTTTGTTTTTTGACGTCATCTTCCTCTATAGATGCAGATTTTTTATGTTTGCTGAGTAAATTTTTCATCAAAGGTCCATGAAGAAAGGATAAACTGCCAGAAGGCTTATTGCACTGTTTTTCAACATTTACTGATATCTGGTTATTTAAATTCTTGTTCACTGTCTGGTGAGTATTGGTTGGTAACGCAGGAAGCTCCCTAAAAATATCATTTGGAATTAAAGGATTTGAAGATGTTTTTGATATTATTAGGGCCGATTTTATCAACAGGCGCATTTTAACAAATGCTTTGACCAATCAGAGCAGCCCGTTCAAGAACATGCATCTGTCAAAGTTCTCTGAAAACTATTGATTTCTCTTAAAGTTTACCTCAAAAATGACATGCTTTATATACAATCGACCATTATGAATCATCTAGTATCTTTTCCAGTCTGATTTTCCATCCCGAATGGGTGAAAAATTGCATTTTCTCGTTTATCAAAAAGGTTATCAATTGCTAATTTCAACCAATCAGATTCCGCAAAAACTGTACATTTGATCGCTAGTTTTTTCTTCTGCTAAATGATAATGATGACAAAAAATTAGGGTTGAAATTTTTTTTGTGATAAATGGAGAGATCTAATATAATTTTTACAACAAAACTGTCTTTGTTTCTTTTTTTTTGCAATAATTCAAAAGTTATATCAAAATAGAAATGGATTTTTCAATCCAGTACCGAAAACACGCCGACTGCTCCCGAACCCGTGTGACGCGTACTTCGGGAAAATACTTGTAACAGTTGTAACTAAAATGTATATTTGTTGCAACATAGGCGATGAATGAAGTTTGCAGCTTGAAACAAAGTCAACGATCAAAATAAATATCTTTTTGAATGGTTGAAATTAGATCACAAATCCCAGTACCTAGTAGTAAGTACCTAACCAAATATGTTTTGTTGAGGGATCCGCTCGGCAAGATACTGGGTGGCCTAGCAGTATAGTCACAGCATAGTAAACAACCAGCACAATAACTCAGGGTGGCGGCAATTACACGCGCGTCCCCACTTTTGGATGATTTTTTGTAGGGATGCTAACGATACTTCGATACTTGTACTTCTGCACTAATATCGAGTATTTTTATCTTAGATACTTTTTGAGCGATTCCAAGCTGGTATAGTTACTTTTGTAGAGGTATCGGTATCGAAAACAATTATATAATTATTGAGGGATGTAATCAATTGCAAAAAATTCTCTGTACGAACCAAACGCGCCTATTTGGCTAAAAAATATCGAGTTGGTACCGGTATCGATATTTTCATTTTCGCATCTCTACCCAAACTTCACAGCCGTAAAATCATCCATAAATCATCCCAAGGTCAAATTTTGTGGAAACCATTTTTATATAGGAAATCCTCAGAGATATTGTGCTGGTTGTTTCCTAAGCTGTGTTGTCATCTTATAGGCTAGAATGATGTAATCGACAGTTATTATACAGCAATATGGTGTAGCTCTGAATTCACAGCTGCCAATCGGCTGCCATATACTAGGCCCCGTTCGCAGTAGTTATGAGTAGATATACCAACATTTCCTCTTTAACTTACTTAAGTAATGCTGTTATAGAGCAACATCATTTTTATGGATGTCTTACAGTACTAATCTGTTGGGCTATGCGGTTGGAGTGCTTTTATGAAATATAGCTTATCTATAGATATTGTTCAATAAGTTCCAAATCTTCAAGCCAATTATTTGTTCGCGCTGTATATTATTTGGAGTTATTGTTTTCTTGCCAGTGGCTGTGACCTCGACTGGAATTTCTACTAGCAGGTTTGGGCTTATTATTTTCTGAATTACGTTTTTATACGGAATGAGGCAATTCTTTCCACTTTTTTCCACTTCGTAAAATCAACCATTGTAACTATTAATTCACAAATGCGTATAACCTAAAATACTCATCAGAACTTAAAACGTAAAACGCTGTTTCTAGATACCTACATTAAACAACAAAAATATACCAGGCTAAGATTTTCTGCTCGGTAATCGCTCCAATATAGCTGCCAAAAACAGCTTTTAACAGCTATAAACAACAGTTGTATAAAAGCTACTGCTGAGAGCAATGTGCATATAAATGCTTTAATAAGCTTTTATACAACAGTTCCAAATTTATTGCATAAGATGTTGTACAAAGTTTGCTACAAGAACGTTCTAAACACTTCGTTAAAGAACAAATATGCTGCTGGGAGCAAAATGGAATTTTGGACAACATTTAACCAGCAAATTAGTGTTTAGGAAACAACAGTACAACAACTTCACAACTGAACAGTCCTCTTACTCGCGGTTTATAGTGCGTCTTTGCTAGTTGGGCTGCTCTCTGCACTGCGCAAAATACCGGTGTGCCGTGCGGTGGCGCACATCTTAGCCGCCAGAAAGCAGAAGGCAGTCATCCTTGGGTCCCTTCGTCTACTTAGGGCGCACGATTCGCGGACCCAGTGATTGCTCACCTCACGGCGTGAGGAGTAGTCACTGGGTAATGGAACAGCAGCTCGGTGTGTCGGAGCCCGGGCTGCACTTTTTTGTTTTTTCATATGATAATAATAATATTTATTTGCTCTCAAGTTACATAAAAAACAAATCGTTGAAAAAAGTGAGTAAATAAATATGTTTACATCCATAGAAGGTCTTGTACCTTCTAGGACGAATTTGTGTACATAAATGATACATATACTTACATATATGTATAAAATAAATATAGTTATGAATAATTTAAATGGTTTTTTTCACCAAAATTATTAGATTACATGTGGATTCAGTTATAATATAATTTATTTATTAATTTATGTATTTCTTTCCTATCTACTGTACTTAACCATTCTTTGAGACATTTTTTGAAGCGTTTATTGGATTGTAATTCCTTTATATCATTGGGTAATTTTATATACCAAACTAACAAAACATAAATTAGTGAAGAATATGTGATATGGATTGAAACCTCTTAGTAACCGTACCTATTTTGTGCCTTTTAGTTTGCGGATTTTGTGTATTGATATTGAGCTATTGGGTGGTATTAATAAAACCGGAGTCTGAGCACGGACCAAATGCTCAAAGTGTGAGGTCGGAGTCTGAGCCTCTGCTCAATATTGGTAAAAATAAAAACAGCTTGAGCATTTGCTTCATTTCTCAGCGTCAACTCACGTAATTTGAGCATATCCTCACATGCGTGGCGTGTCTCAGTGTAGCTAAACGTGTATGAACCTGTTCATGTTATGACAACAAATACTACGAATTAATAGTATTACAGGTTAGTTGTCTCTTAGCGGCCTTTCACTTCAGTTGTACGAATTAAAAATGGAAAGTAACAGCGAAAATGACAAAGATAATGTGATGTAGCATTTGTACAGTTACTGAAAAAAATAAACTAAGTCACAACTGCCAATCGCAAAGCAAACAAAGGAGAGTTCTCTACTTCAAATGAAAAAGCAATTGCAACAAAACTATGGGGTGTGTATGACAGAAGGCCAAATATTAAAAAAAGTGAACAACATAAAAACCCGTTTGAAGAAAAAGACTGATTTAAAGCAAACTGGAAACGTACCCATCATACTTAACGAGTGGCAGAAGCTTCTACATGAAATACTCCAAGGAGATTCTAATCCAAGCATAAAAAGAGTAGACGGTAAGGATTAAGTTAGTAAAATTGTCCCTTAAAAAAGATATGATAGGTAATTTCACAATTAAAATGTGATTCAATTTAAAAAATCGATCTAATAATAAAAAAACAATAATAACACGTTTCATAAACTATTTTTTTTGCAGGAGCTGTTTCACTTGGAGTTGCATCTTCGATGCAGATAGATCCATCACCGCAGTTAGATCTCGAGCCTTCAGAATTAAATCATCCTGTTACAAGTTCTACACAAAACCCGCCAACTAAACGTCCAAAATTCGAAGGTAAGGCAGGTACTGATAGTCTCGGGGAACTAGAAACATATGAGACAAGAAAACTAACGACTCCACAATTGCAATGTCTTGTTTTATTAGAACACCTGCAGGTACTGACTGAAGAAAGAAAAGTTGCTGAGAGACCAAGACAAATTACAACAAAATATTACAACCTATGTAGATGCCGATGGTACAGTGTTCGAGACACTTTAAATTTTAAAAAGTGTTTCTATTGTTTGTATAAGTATACTACATTTAAATATGCTGGCTAATCTTATGTACGTTATGTTACTCTTTTGTTCAATGCTGATACTAGTTTTATTTTGGTAATATATTTCTTACAATAACTTATTGTTGATTCATCTGATGGATAATATTGGCGATATCAACTCTCCTTATATTTCCTCTTTCTCGAACTCTTGTATTTTCGTCTTCCATTGGCACCCATTCAAAATGCTCTTCATGATTTTCTTCTGGTGGGAAATCGCCATCTTTTAAGTATTTGGCGACATTATGTAATACAAAACAACACGCTATAATCTGAGGATTTTTTTCAGTTGCGAGTCTAATTTTTTATTGTAAAATAGGGAACCTCTGTTTTATTTGTCCGAAACACCTCTCAATGATAACCCTTTCTCTGGTAAGCATGTTGTTGAATGCTTGTTGCACTGGACCAGGTGTTCTGAAAGGTGTCATTAGCCATGGAGCGACACCAAATCCTGCATCTCCCAGAAGAATAGCACGACCTCGATTTCTCCTGATAACTTGTTGTATTTTAGAAGTAGACCAAATACGGGCATCATGAACGGAACCCGGCCAAGTAACATCCACACTTCTGAACATTTCTGAACTGTTACAAGATGCAAGTACATTGAGGCTGGGGAATCCTTTTCTGTTGATGTACTCATCTTCATGGACAGCAGGCTTTAAAATGGGAATGTGGGTGCAATCTATTGCTCCTATTGCACAAGGGAAATGTATGATTCTTGCCAGTGCTTTTTCTGTTTCAAATTCCTCGTCGGTAGAAGGAAATTTTATCCAAAAATTAGCTTTCTGCATTATTCTTGGAATAACTTGCGCTATCACATTTGAGACGGTTGGTTGCCAAACTCCTATATCTGTAGTAACACCCTGGAAACTCTGGAAACCAGGGTCCGCTGCATACCTTAGAAATATTTTAAAACGTTGCAGTGGCGTCAGAGCTGCTCCCCTCCTTTCCTCTGAGTGACCCAAGAAGTGCTCACTCATCCATTCAACATTTTCCCTTTCAAATCGATACAACAATTTCCAGTCTCGATCGTCAACGTCTCTACGCACTGAATATATTTTCCTCTTGCGTAAATTATTTAAAAACTCTGCCATAGTTCCTCTCACTTGGGCAGTTGAGTTTGCTAGTTTTGCTACTGGCACTGGCTACACTCAAACGAAATGGATCCGATGCTTCAGTCTTCAAGCAAATACTCAGTTTATCAATACCAATGGGAGCAAATGCTTGACAACCAGAAACAAGCGAGTTTGAGCAAAAGCTTCATTTTATTTATTAATACCAGTTGGAGTATATACTCCAAATACTTTCCCATTGATCTCCAAAATCTCATGAATCTCATATTAATTTAGGGTTAGTGCCGCCATCTATGCGCTCGCACGTTTAGTGTTCGTCAACGTTTAGAGGAAGCAATTATAATGTTTCCTCGTACTGTGTTACTTCTCAGATGGCGGTACTTACGCCCTACTATCGCTAACCTGATAAATTTCTAAGTAGCTCTTTCTCAGACCGCGCTGTTTTTAAACGTAAAGTTCTGTGTAGAACGTTCTTTTTTTTCAAAATTTCTCGTGGTAGGGGAAATCCTTGTGATTTCCCCATTAAATGTAATCAAAACACAATTATTTATTATCAGTTTATCACTTAGTTAATATAGGTATGCCAGTGTTGCCAGATTACATGATCAATCGTGTAATTACACGATTTTGGTCCCTATTCCTATTACACCACGAATAGAAGAGGCAAATTCTCACGATTTTTGGAGTTCGTTAGAAAAATAGCTATTTTTAATAAAAATTTAAAACTAATAAGCTAGACTAGGGATGGGACATCGAAAGAAAACATCGATGTTGGACATCGATATCAACATCGACGGTTTGCCATCGATAACTACGATATATCGTATTCAAAACATCGATGATTGAACATCGCAAAAACATCGATATATTCGGGTATTGGTGTTGTGTTCTTCAATTTAAATGTTAAATAAATGAATAATAATAACTAAGTATTTCAAATTTCACACAGCATTAGAGTTGATCTTAGTCGCGATTTTGTGTTCACAGATATACCTGTGACCTGTGATCGTGATTTTTCATTCACTGCGAATCGTGAACTCAGACATTACTAGAGAAAGAACGACTGCGAACAGAACAGACCAGTTATTATTAAACCATTTTGCGTCGGCAGGGGCAGGTGTAAGCGTGAACGAAGTGCGATTTTGAGCTAGCCAGAAAGAGGGACATTTATGGATATAAATGAGATTATGTTTAACGTGTCTGTTCTGTATAAGTTATATAATATGAATATGGATGGACTGATTTTGATCTGTTTAGTCTTTTGTATTTGCAAAGTGACGTGTTCAGAACTGTTCTTAGTATATAATTGAATATTTTATTTAGTTGTATTAAATACAAAAACCAATTAGAAAACAGAAAAATTCATTAGTAAGCCCTCTCCATTGGACTTTGATTAGCTCCATGTCCATAGTCATTAACATCAGTATAGTCCTATCACAAGGAAATATACAGGCACCTATATACTATAACGGTTGAACACTTTAAAAATATTAAATTATACATTAAGCACAAAAAACAGTCTGAGATGTTTGAAATGCAGGAGTTTCCTCTATATTCCATAATATTAAAATGGTTATTATTTACTAGCATGTGTAGGTATATAAAAATAAATATGTAACATATGATCATAAACATTATATTTGTGATAATGATGTAAAATATAAATTATGGTAGGCAGTCCAACATTAATAAATAAAATCCTATGTAACTAAAGAGGTCAATGTGTCATTACACATTACTAAATGAATACAGTATCATATAAGGCAAAAGAAAGAGATCAACTAATACAACAGAACAAAAAATCTAACTTAAAGAAGGTTAAAAAAGAATAGATGAGTAAGAGTGGTAACAGCTAATCTATGGAGCTCGTAAACAAAGAAAAAAGAATGTCTGATTGCTCAGAGAAAATGCTCTGGCCGGTAATAAATTCGTAGAATCGCATAATTTGGTTTACATCTTATATATCTCCAAATATTTTTTAACATTTATATTCGAACAGTTATTTTCAAGACTTTATTGCTTTCAAGTTGCTGTTCAAGAACAGAAGCATCTTTGTCTTGTTACTGCTCAGACGGCTTCTTCTATCTGAGACAATTATTCCCCCTTTCGAATACAGCCACTCGCATGGCACAGACGTGGCAACTACACTAAGGCGCTCCTGGGCAACTGAAGCAAGCTGCGGGAACATATACTTATTTTGCTTCCACCACTTGAGTGGATCGTCCTTTCTCTGTGCTATATCACAGTCCAAGAACCTTTGAACTTCAGTGATAGCTTTGCTTTTGGCTGTTCCTGTAGGTTGATATTGAGCAGCTTCTTCATCGAACTCTGCCCAAATATCATTTTCACTATCAGAAATATCATGGCTTTCTTTCGATTTCGACGCTGCTCAGAGGCTTAAGACTGGCAAATTTTTCGGCAACTAAAGTTATAACATTTTTTTTGCAGTATCTGCATTAGCTTTATCTTTAAATGAAATATATTTCAGTCGTGGATCCAAAAAAGTGGCTATTGACAGGGTATTGCTATTTTCTACTTTACCTAATCTGTCATGTATTGACATGTTGAGTTTTTGGATAACATTTTTCACACACTGAGAAAACGGTTTATCTAAAAAGGTCTTGAAAACAGAAACTAATCCATTAGTGAGAGGGATGACAAGGGAGGCAGTTAAATATTCTTCACCAGAGACTGTCTTTGTTACTTTGTCAAATGGAGATAAAATTTGACAAAACTGCCGAATTATTTCCCACTCATCCAGATGCATGTGATAAGCTACATCCATGTTTATCAAAGCCATGGTGGTTTTCACAGCCTCCTCCAAATGAATAAATCTACTTAACATATAAAAGGTGGAGTTCCACCGGGTTGACACGTCTTGCAACAGTTTCAGTGGTGTTCCAACGCCTTGATTTTGCTGATATGCTAGTAGTTTCGCTGTCGCTGTATGGCTCCTTTTAAAGTGGCCTACAATATGTCTGACCTTACTAATTATCCTAGAAATATCCTCATCCTTCAGGCCGTCATTCACTATAAGGTTTAGCGTGTGGGCGTAGCAACCGAAATGTTTCCAACCCAATTCTGTTTGGATGGCAGCCTTGATATTGGCTGCATTGTCAGATACAACCATTAATACTTTTTTCTTCACATCCCATTCCGTAATAACTCTGTTTAATTCAATGGCTAGATTTTTAGATGTGTGCTGAATTGGCAAGCTCGCGCATTCTAGTGTGAGTGATACCATTTCGAACTGTTCATTTAGAAAGTGTACAGTTACGGCCATATAACTCTCCATATTAAAGGATGTCCAGCAATCTGTAGCAACACATTATTTTTTGGAAACTTTCAGATCCCGTGTTTCAGTGACACATTTTTATTACATTGCTGGCACAAGAGTTCTGGATATCATATGCCTGCTAGGAAGTTCGTAGGTTGGGTTCAGAGCTGTCACAAATTGGCGAAACGCGGCTTCCTCTACAATCCGAAATAACTGCAAACTGTCTGTGAAGAGCCTGATCAGCTTTTCATCAATGATTTGTTTATATTTCGGAGTAACTCGTTTAGGGATATATGAAGCAATTTGTGTTTGACGAGGGCCTGTCTTACATGTTGATGGTATGTTGGATAGTGTAGACGATGTAGATGGAACTACTTGAGGGTCTATGTCAGAATATTCACTAATTTGTGTGGATGTCGATTGAGATGAACTGCCAGCGGAAGTACTAGGGCAAGGATGGTTATTCTGCAAAAAATAAATTTTCTTGTAGATGTGTTTGTGTTTATGATAAAAAGACTTACCGCAACTTGTTCGGTGGGCTGTGCATAATTGTCAGGAGCTAATGATACTGTTGGATGTTTTATTTGCATATGTTTTTTTTCAGATTTGTAGTACTTGTTTTGTAAGAGATTTTTGTGCGGCAGATATGGCATGTGGCATAATTATCATCCAGTTCTTTGAAAAAGTTCCACAAATAACTTATTTTTTTTCTTTTCACTATTGGCGCCATTTCACTAGTAAATAGTAAACAATCCGGTTGTACAGGGTAGGCCAATTTCCAAGGTTTAAACAAAAAAATCCACCTTATGGAGAGATTGGGTAAAAACTGATGTGAATGGTATACAATGTTTGTGATAACTGATGTGTTTCCTCCCACGCACTTTCAATTTTAACAAAAATTAAAATTTAAATAACCTCTTGCGTACGCGAATGCACAAAACATATACACTGACGCGAATGTACAGAGACTAATAATATTAATGTTGGGCCGTCCGTAGTCGGTGGACTACACGTTCACAGTGATGACGCATCAGATTGCTACTTCAGCTCCACTTACCATAAAATCGATAAAATGTCCGAACGCGAACGTCGCGATTGGTGAATTCTGATTTGTGAAGAACGAGGAGCGAAGCCGCTATATTGTTTTTCGTCGTGATCATTCACGGTTCGCAGTCGTGAACGTGAATTTTTATTCACTGCGACTCATTCGCAGTTAGCGATTTTCTGCTCATCTCTACTCAGCATAGTAAACAGGAAATAATTAAGACCAGAAACTAGCTAAACTAACAAATTTTATTAAATTTTAATAAAAAAATAAAAATAAGTTTTGGTTGTCTATTTCCTTTTTCAAATTGCTTTGCAACTTTAGCGAATTTGAGAAGATAAAATGAACCAATGTCCAAATGTCATCTCAAATCAATTTGAAAATAGGACAAACAAAAACAATTCACATAGAAAACTCCATTGTGAGGATGTGAGCCGAGGTTTTTATCAACTTGCCAAATCTAGTAGCTTGTGATTATACCCCCCTCCCATAAATTCGCAATGACGCCAATCAGTCATCATCGTGTTGTTTTGGTACAGAATAGTAGTAACTAGTTCACTGAAAGGAAGTAGAATGAACACCTCTACAAAGGAACCCAAAGCACCTTCAATTGGTATTTTAAGTCATGGGGCAAAACCGAAGACCAGAAAACTGCAACTCGCTAAATTTACTTTTTTGTATATTTTCAATTTGTTATTGAAGCGTTTAAGAAAACATCGATGCAATTTTTTAAAAACATCGATGTTTTCATCGATGGTAAAAACATCGATCATCGGACGTGAAACATCGATGTTTTCCAAACATCGCCATCGATAATTATCGCCCACTCCTAAGTAGTCTATGAAAAAGAGACAGTTAATTTTATTTAAATTACCTAACTTAAGTCCGCTCCCGTCCCTATTCATATCGATACTCAGTGCCAATTTCATCGTGCGTAGTTCGATTACCAACACCATTCTGTTCCTTCTCGTCTCGTTCAGTCTGCTGATAAATGATACCTGATAGTGATTCTTCAGAAAAACTATACTATTACCCTTGCACACTTCCAAAAAAGCACAAAAGCGTGGAGTATAAGCAGAAATGTAAAAAAAAAGTATGGAAGTGGGTCCAGGCAAGCAGGTATGTTAGCTTTTTACTTAGCTTGGTTGTTTGGTACCTTTTAAATTATTTATCTAATATTTTTTATGACTACACGATTTTTGCAAGTCGAATTACACGAATTTCTCTCCACTTCATCTGGCAACATTGGTAAATACTATAATTATGTATGAGCTGAGCTAGGCCATGAACAGCATAGTAAACAACCAGCACAATAACTCAGGTTGGCGGTAATTACACGCGCATCCCCCTTTTGGATGATTTTTTGAGGGGATGCTAACGATACTTCTGCACATATCGAGTATTTTTTTTTGTCATCGATACTTTTTGAGGCATTCCAGCTGGTATCGGTATCGAAAATAATTATATAATTATTGAGGGGTGTAATCAGTTGCACAAAATGCTCTATACGAACCTAACGCGCCTGGTTGGCTAAAAAATGTCGAGTTGGTGGTACGGTATCGATATTTTCATTTTCGCATCTCTACCCAAGCTTCACATCCGTAAAATCATCCCAAGGTCAAATTCTGTGGGAACCATTTTTATATGGGAAATCCTCAGAGATATTATGCTAGTTGTTTACTATGCTGTGGTGTAGTGTTCGACAGTGAACCACTGTGTTCGAGGGTGCTGTTGGTTCGAGACCACTACTTTTTTTCTATTTTTTTTAACCAAAATATTCATTGATATGCTTTTTACTGAAGTTACACACATTTTTTTACCATCGACATTTTTATTTAGATGGTCTACCTCGTTAAACGTACGCATTTTTTATATGCCTAAGCTACCGCGAGGGGGAAGCCTAAATACCAGAGTAACGCATCTGCTATGAAGAGGTTAGGTTAGGAAAGACTGTGGCGCCAGCTATGAATAAGCCAACTCTTGAGGGTCAATAAAGACAACTCCTGGCTGTCCATTCCAGGCCCTGGAAACTCTGAGAACAATGGTACATATGATTGGGCAATGCTCATGATGCCTATGTACAAAGTACTATCATCCGCAAAACTGTGGATAGGATTTTTACTGCCTTGATGTATCAGAAGTAATTTACTGTGACAGAGATTTTGCGACCAGAAACCCAGAGAGAAAGTCAGCTAACAAGCCGCAAAGTGTAACGGGAAGGCCGTAGGGCAGAAGCTTGGTTAGGAGAGCCGCATGCTACAAATAATCAAACATCTTTGGAATATCGAGAGCAACGATGTGAGTCTCGCCAAACGAATGGATCTAATCTTGCAAGAACGTATTCTGTGATCTTACCTTGCACCTAATTTCAGTTTGACCTTTTTATCGCTAAAGGATCCTGCTTTAATTGGTGATAGTGCTGTCGGTTTTTCTGGTGGTGCTTCATAATTCGGCTCCTCTAACTGATTCTCAATTGTAAGCAGCGAACGATTGGCTATAAGACAATCCTCATTATTAGACAAATTATTCCCCATCTCTATGTAACTCTCCTCTGACTCCAACATATCCTTTTCCAAGTTGTTCATTTTCGTTTTTGGCAGTTCCTCAAAAATGTCTGTTATTTGTTCGTTGTCGTATACCAGAATATTTGCATTAGAGATACTTCTTCGATGATCTACAGAGTGGGTTAAAAATAAATATTTTTTTAATTTTCATGAATGGGTTTTTACACTATTTTAGAGTGACACCAACTATTTTAATTCATAAGAAGATGTAAATAATACATTATAAACACATTTATTATTGACTGCCTGGATTTGATTCTGTATTTTTTAAGTCTGTGGTTACAACAAGGTGTCACGTATTGCTCATATTGTTATTAATAAAAAGGTAACCAAATGTAAGTTTCTATAACTGAGTCTGTCTAGATCTTTTGTAATGTTCCAATAGTAAAACTGTGTATACTCAGTAGAGTTTTGCACCTTTTTTGAGACGAGCATATTTAGATTTCTTCAAGTACATTTGAATTCATAGAAAAAATGAAAATGGACTTTCCAAGACAATCATGAATAGGACATGGTTCTTCATACTGCAACAAGTACAACTAATGTTGTAGCGCGAATTTTCAGAGGACACAAATTGAAACAAAAAGAATTCTTCAAGGCAGATTATTCTTGGCAAAAATATTGCATTGTATGACATTTCGTATATCAGTTAAATTTTTCGTATACAGGGTTTAATGTAATTCGGCGTATTCCTGTCGAGGCATGATAGAAAAGCTAAAATGCAACAAATTTAAGTTAATAGTATGGATAAAAATCAGTTTTTGAGAATTTTTCAAGTTTGACTGAATTCTAATGATTACCCAAAATCTGACATTTCTGTATAAATAATGAAAAAGCTACGTCAAAAATCAGCAACATGTTTACTGATTTTAATTCAATACGCTACACTATTTCAATACCATCATAAATAGGTAAAAAGTTACGTTACTTTGAGAAAAACAGATACTGATAAAGATAAAATAATTATCATCTTCGTTTTCGTTTCAGCAGAATCATATCTAGCTCAAAATATTGCAATATTGCACTGCACATACAAACTACTGGGAAAACTTGCTAAACTCAGCTTTTCAAAAAGTATAAACGTCGAATTTAAAACCTAGCATAGCTAGGATTTCAATTCGGGTCACTGATCTAGTGGTTGTGTCATCGACCACCTATTATCCTTATGGTGATAAATATCTTTCTGTGCAATAAAGATAGCGGAAATAATAAATTCGAGAGACTAGAGCACCTCAAGCAAACATATAAAGGGTGATCCTTTTGAACTAGTTCAAGAACATTTTGTTCTTTTGTCATTTTTGAAGAACTGCGCAATTTCAAAGTTACGCGATGAAAAAAATTGCGACAGCTACATTTTATTATCAGAAATCACATGGTAAGTTGCGCAATCTACAACAAATGTTTAAAATGACTTCCATCAGCTTGTATACAACCAAGCAATCTTCTCATCACTGATGGCCGAACCCTTTTAACCACACCAGGTCCACTAGAGTGCCAGCTTTTGGGTAATTATTAGAACTCCCTTGAAATTGAAAAATCTCAAAAACTCTCCACACATATATTAAACTAATTTTGTTGCATATAAGCTCTACTATCATACCCTGACAGAAATACGTCGAATTACATTAAACCCTGTATATGTCAAATTCACCTTGTACGTAGCTAATAGCTGGCTCAAACTTATTTTTCGTTAAATTGCTATCTTTCGTTAAGGATCTTCCAGCTCCTTCAGGTAATGGCATAGGAGGCTTCGTAATACTTTTACTTGATCTAGGAGGCTTTGTATGACGAGAAGTTGAAATCGTTGGTTTGGTAGTTATAGCGTTTGCTCTGGAAGGCCCTGAATTTTCTCTATCGCTTTGTATCTTTGTTTTGAACCCATCATTATTTGTATTATTTTCTGAAAATCCTAAAGAATTCCTTGACAATATCGACGGATTTTGTTTAACTTCGTTTATAAATTTGACAACCTTTTTTCTTTCTCCTATAGGCATCTTCCATTGTAAAATGTGTATCTCAGGCATCGTCTGCAAAAAATTAAATATGATATTGATCAGAATCTAAAATCTGTCTTAATGCTGATGTTAATATTTTTGAACATGCCATATTTTTGCAACAAATATTTGCCTTTTTACAAGTTTCCTCACCTCTGTCTTAAAGAATGGCCAGGGTCCACAAAAATATCAAAATGTGAAGTTTGTATTGCTTTATGATTTCCACCTTCACTGAAGTGACCACTCTCTCATCCTTGCCATGGTAGTAGACAATGTGTGAAAATTTTGTTGTAACCATATAATTAGAACCAGGTGATATGGTTACTGCAGGTATTGTATACCAGCAGGGCAATAGAAAGCACGAATGGGTATAGCTTAAGGGGCCTGGGTACACACAGTTATACATATATGTAATTGCCATGGAAAACACGGATTCCCATTTCGAACAGAACTCGCTTGTTTTTCAAATCACATACACAGTATTTCAGAAGGTACATACATTCCTCAAATGTCTGTCTGTTAAGACCTGAATTTTTTCAAAAAAAGTTTTTTAGTGTGTAAACAAACACGAAATAAAAAATCATACGTTCCTCAAATGTCTGTAATTTACCAACCAAACACGATATCAAAACAAGGTCACCACAGTGACAAAGCGCAAGCTTTCTTTTTCAATTTGCTTTTTGAATCACTACTGTAAGTTTAAAGGTAACGTCAGGAGCTTGGAAATGCAAAATTCATTTTTATGGTGACCTTTGGACCTTACCTTTTGACTTACCTTTGGATTTTTGGACTTATCTCCCCTTATCTTAGACGGCCTCCTCGCTAACACGGGAATACGTATTTTCTCTGATTCTCAATTTCGCGCGCTATACTCTAGACCTTTAAATTCCCACCAACTCCCACCCCAGTTTTACTCGCACTAATGTGTGAACATTTCTCACATATTTCGTTTTTTCATCATTTCTGCACCATTTCGTCCATTTTCAACAGTAGTGAAGGTTTTTCGTTTTAGCAGTAACATACAATAAAAATGTAGTAGACATTAGTTCATACCTTTCCAAGTTATAGAGGGGCCAAGAAATACCTGTTTTACTTCACACACTAAGGGGAGTATTGTGATCGCGAAAATTCTGTCTGTCTGTTTATATGCATATTTCGAGCTTCGTAATATCCGTAACCGCTGCATGGATTGTGATGACGTTTGGATAGCGATATGCGTGGGGACTGGATAATTTTGAAAGTCAGTGCATGCGCGGCTGGGTAATTAGCAAAAAACGAAAAATTCAAATAACCCTCAAAAATCAGTTTTAAGCGTTTTAGGTGTTCCTGATCTTTTTCTATTTTTTTAGGTGAAATTGGAGTATTTGGGGAATAGGGTGTTGTCAAACTGATTTTTTTCTTGTATTCATTGTCCATTGGTCTGTGAAAGGAAGACCTAATGGCATAATGAACTTTTTAGGTCCATCCGAACTTTGCCTTGTCTATTACAAAAACCAAGGAATTAGAATGTTTCATGTATTCATATGAGTATTGCTTTAGATAGTTCTGTATTGTATAACCTGGCAATTATTAAATTGATTTTAATGAAATTTCGGCACAGTATCATCACCGTGGTGAGGATGGAAAACGTCTATGGCTTTTAGAAATCATGTCAGTGGCGACGCAGCTACAATCAAAAAACTAAAAATTTGGAAGTTCCTGATCGTTTTCCATTTTTTACTTCCCGCACCGATAGGGGTTAGGGGAGTTTTGTGATAGCGAACATTTTCATTCTTCGGCTAATACGCGTTTTGGGCTTATTATGATGTCTTCATAACGTAAATCCGCATCACTCGTTTCCGTCGGTTGGTCTGTCTGTCGGCCTATTGGCGTTTTTCTAGAGGTGTAATCTCAGTAACCGGATAGAATTTTGGATTTTGAAGAATTTAGGGTAGCGATGGACTGTGGGGACGTAGTAGGTAATGCTGATATGATTTCTAAAATCGGTGCATTGGCTGCGGATAAATTGGTAAAAACAAAAAATTATTAGAACTCCTCCAATTTTATTTTTGATGGGGATGAAATCGGGGTGGTTGGGCGGATGGAAAACATCGACCTTGGTGATACCGTGACCTTTTTAGAGCTATCCGAATGTTAGCTTTGAATTTTACATCTATGGAAGAATTTGACACATTATAATCCTATAACGTTTAACTTGAAACTCACGAACTGTGATGCCATATTACTACCGTCGAGATGAGAAATGAACAAAAAACCAAAAATTTCGAAAAAACTCCTTTTTTCGATGTTTCAAAGGTCCATGATCATTGTCTACTTTTTTAATGAGTATGTTGTAGGGATAGCGGAACTCGATTTATTTTTTGTTAGCACCGATAATGTGCGGGAAGTACTGAGCCAAGACACTTGACGCCATTTTTGTTATTGTAACTCCATGACCATTGAATGGATTTTCGATAGCCATACGTATTTTTGATCCTTGCCCTAGTAACAACGTACTGTGAAAATTTCATCAATACTGCTTCAGTACTTTCCAAGTCACAAAGGTCTTAAGTATTACCGAACAGGTAGACACACGATAGACCAACCGACAGAAATGAGTTTCATCGTTTTTCGTGAATGTAATATGATGTCGGAAGCAGAAATAAAGAATAAAAAACATAAAGAAAAGTAAAAATAGAGCATGTATAAATAAAATATCCGAATACTGTGAAATATTCTTACCATCAAGGATTCTCCATCAACGTCTTCCATACCCAAAATATTAGCTACGTCTGCAAATCCACTCTAAAAAGGAAAAAACCACAAGTTAAAAAATCATTCTACACAGACCAGGTACTCTGGTATGCAAGGTAGCCTAATAAAGTTGACCTTGCACTACAGACCCAGAAATATTAAAGCATCAGGTCTTCGACGGAAGTTGTGTATAACCTATTTTTTCTTTGGGGTCATACCCAGTCCATTAATAGATGAGGTACCTATTGAAGTTTCCTTTTAAGGCAATATGCCAAATCGTGCTTTATGTGATGAAAGACTGCTTAAAAGCTGCAGCGATTTCAGAGTAGAGAAAAGAAGCATTCCCAAGCCTCTGAGATCAGTTGACGAGAAAATTAAGCAAGCAAGCAAGTTGAGTGTATTCTGGTAGACTCACATGGGCACGGCAATCGACTATGTGTATAAAAAGTCTATACATATAGCTACCATGAGGCAGCTGGGGGGCCTGGGGGCTCAAGCCCAAGGTCCTAAACTGGCTCTATACAACACTAGTCTTAACCAAACCAGGATATAGTATGGATGCTCGATCTAGTGGCCGAGCGTAGACAAGGTCTCTGTTATGCTCAAACTCTCTAAAGTTCAAAGGCTAGCAGCAATAAGAATAACGGAAGTCATGAGGACTACACCCACTGCGGCCCTAGAGGTGCTCTTAGGCTTGCCGCCTCTGCACGACTTTTCTCAAGAGGTCTGGTAGATTCGCCAAGGAGCTTTCTAAGTTGTAAGATTTCAGTGTTTTCAGTGTTGATTCAATGGGGTTGACCAAAGCTCGGCTCGGCTACTACTTAGTATATTCTGAGCTTTTTGGAAAATCTGCTAGAACAGTTCTTGAAGAGAAATTTGAAGGCCAAGAATGGACCTACAAAATATGATTTATGTATTTCTAAAATGTTGAAACTTTTATGCTACAAATACTAGACTACGAGCTTAGAAGAAACCGTCTCAATAAATTTTGGATCGAATCAAATTTCAACAAAAATAGTACTACTAGCTAGTGCTAGGTACATCATTTAAAAGCTAGATGTATCAATTTGCAGTTTATACCAAATTTCCCTGTTTTGGTGTGGATTTAAATAAGAAAACTCCGAATCAGTTGGATTGATGTACACGTACGAGTATTATGTTGCATACATGAAGCTTTTTCTCGGAATTCAAAGAAGAAATCATTTTTATGTTTCACCTTTACACCCAGTAGATATAATAAACATTCTTTGAGTTTAGCTCCTTGATAATGTATCGTACCTTTAAAACATGCAACATTATATTCATATCATTTGGTTATTCTATATTTGATATAGTTGATTTTTTTATATCAAAGAGTGGATAATAGCCAGCAAAAAATATATCGAACCCAAGCCCCCCCCCCCAGATGCTTGGGGGGTATGTAGATAAAAACAGGCTTTGAATATATCGAATACCTCAACAGGTCCCCTCTAGGTGGTCACCTGTTTGGTTATTTCATAGCGGGTTGGAGCCCCAAAACTTTTTTTGCTCTGATGGTACGCTTCTTTACTGCTCCTCAAGAATGTTTCAGAAGCGGAAACCTAATCACCCCCCTATTTTGCTCGCCAAAAATAAAATGATACCCAACGAGTCCTACTCCTGATATCCAAGACGTTGTTGGTAATACCTGACTGCTCCCGGTTCCTACCCTTCCCCCCCGCGTGGGGCAGATGGTTAAGCTAGTAAGACCCCCCCCCCCAAGTGAAACCCTGACTACGGGCCTGGTGGTGATGTTTATTACAAAAATGACGTCAATATGGGCATAGTGGCATGGATTTATCGAGATCCTTGACAAAATGGAAATTTGATCCTGGGCCTGGGCAGTACAAAATGAAAGTTACTATGGACGTCCCACTACGATACGTTCTGGGACGTTTGCTGTGGAAAATGTTTTATCATGCGTTCTTAAGAAGTTAGCTTGAATTACCCTCATGGGAAATTGCGGATGATTTAGAATTAATTTTAAAAAAGTCTCTGAAGGTACTAGGAAATTGTCAGGAATATAGATACAAGAAAATGTTCTGACAACTGCTACTGGAAATCTATAAGTGGTAATTGTTTCTGGTAGACAGAAGGCAATCTCGCGGACAATCAGAATTGAAAGTAATTGGGCAAAGGGGTTAAAAATCAAACGGTAGTAAAGGCAAACAGATGACTAATGCGTGGTACGCCCATTCAAGAAAGAGCTTTATTGAAAAAGAATAAAAATTGACAAATTAATACTTATTTCGAATGATTTAATTGCATGTTCATATCTTAACATTATCGAGAGTTACTCTTTTCTTTACTATGATTAACAATCGAACCAAACCAATATTATGTTATTTATAGTTTTGTAGTATCATAATATTAGTGCCTAAAAGTGGAGTGTGCAACAAACTTCTCTTTTCCGTTTCCAACGACCTTAAACTGAACGGCAAATACAATTCAAAAAAATAAATAATATTTAATTGAGCGGAGAGGAAAAAACGTTTAACTCTTAAAAAGACTGAAACTCATACTGAAAAATATAAACGATTTTCTACTCGGTTAGTTGTAATTTGTCCTTATTCAAACCAAATTTATGACATTATTATTACTTCAAAATTAGATAGAACTGCTTAAGATTACATACCTGTTTGATACGTTGCAGCAATTGTTCTTTATTTAAAGTTTTAATTTTATTTAACTCCATATTTTTCCAATTTTTCGAATGACAAATCTCTTGGATGTACAAATTAGCACTAACACATTCTTATCATATAGATGATACATCCGCTTCCTATTATATATTGCGATATAAGCGAGACTTAAATGCATCTTATCTAATGTGCAGAGTCGTCGCGAACATTACAAGATTCATAGGATTATATCCCCTAACCACGAATGAAGTAATGGGAGAAAATTAGGTACTCTGATAACATAGTCACTATGTTTACCAGAGTACCTCCTAAGCTGTCAAAAGACATTGTACACGAAATCGTATTCCTTGGGTGCAGTACAACTACGTCGACCGTACTCAAAAAGGTTGAGGCGCAATGCTGAGCAGCCCCAAGACAAAAAAAATATTTTTATTGGGTATACAGGGTGGCCAATCAGGTGACGTTATTAATTTTTTTTAGATAGCCCGTACCGAGATCTATCCAAAACACCTCCATGTATATGTAGCGATTATTGATAGTTTTCGAGTTATGATTTATTTTTGGAAAATTTAGAGATTTTCCAGTGTTTTCAAGAAATCGTCAAAAACAAAAAGAAAAATGCCTTTTGGCTTTTATTTTTTGTGTACTTATACTCAGTATTAAGCCTATTTTGATATCCAATAAGGAAAACATCCGACCAATAATTAAGTACATTTTGGGCCCAAACTTTGAAATCACTGTTTTTAGTCAGGAGACCAAAACCTTCAAAATAAAATTAAAAATACGTATGCCTAGTTCTGGAGCTCCAAACTAATCTTAAAAACTTTGCAAGACATTACACTTTCGAAATAATAATGAAAAAATAGCACTTATGGTGGCATTTTGCGCCGTACGTAACTGTTAAAGGTAAATAGGTGAAAATTCACGAATTTTCAAAATGATTTAAAAAACTATTATTTCACTTTATTATGACAAATTAAAGAAAAAACTCGTAACAACTAATAAACCCAATAATCATTGTGAATTGTGACTTTTGACGTGTTTTTGCTATGTACTATTGGACTTCTTTCAGAGTAGCTTTTTGCGAGCTCATGTTACGAAGGGTTCGAGAATATCCCATTTTTTTTTACCAAGTCTTGCGGGCCGATGAATCCCGGTTTGCGAGGACAGGAATACATACCTTTTCATTATTATTTCAAAAGGGTAATGTCTTGCTAAGTTTTTAAAATTAGTTTGGAGCTCCAGAACCAGGCATAAGTATTTTTAATTTTATTTTAAAAGTTTTGGTCTCCAAACTAAAAACAGTGATTTCAAACTTTGGGCCCAAAATGTCGTACTTAGTTATTGGTCGGATGTACAGATTTTCTTTATTGGATATCAAAATAGGCTGAGTACTGAGTAATGAGTATGATTACAAAAAAATAAAAGCAAAAAAGCATTTTTGTTTTTATTTTTGACGATTTCTTGGACACAGTGGAAAATCTCTAAATTTTCCAAAAATAAATCATAACTCGAAAGCTATCAACATACTACACATACATTGGGGTGTTTTGGATAGGTCTCGGTACGGGCTATCTAAGAAAAATAATATCGTCACCCGATTGGCCACCCTGTATATGCAGTGCAACAAAGGGTTAAGGTACAGACACACATTCTCATAAATGGCATGCTTATTAAGTATGCTCAAAATTAGCATGCTCTTGAAACTGACACATTTGCTTTTGTTTAGCATGCTTTTTTATAGCATACTCTTATCGATCTCGCTGAAAGCAAACACTGCGGATACACATGCTTATTAATAGCAAGGTATATGTCGGCTGATCGATATAAGCATGCTCAATAAGCAGACCTGTCCACAAATGCGAAAAGCACGTCCCCTCTCTCTGACCATCGAATATTGAGCACGCTCGAAACTAGCATGCTTATTTCTGAGCAAGGTACGTATACACATGGTACGAAGTAGCAGTTGCTCATTAATAGCATGCTTATGTGCTCGAATTGAGCATGTGTATCTGTACCTTTATGGTAATATATGGCCAGAAAGCTGATTATGCGCCTCAGTCGCGATCTTGTCTCGGTAGATGGTGCAGCCGGTAGTCGCATCATTAGCGTATACCCGCACACGCGTTGTTTATTGATTCAGTATTACTAAAAATTAAGAAAATTATAAATAACGTCATTACAAAGGATGGAAATAAATACAGACTAATAATGTAAAATGTCTGACAAACTGGAGCCGAAAGTTGCTTGGTTCAACGGGTAGACGACTTTTTTTCCTGACTACATGAGATGATCAGCAAAATAATCTCTTAAGAAATAACGTTATTATTTTGTGATGAGTGTAGGTAAGAACTCTTGGGAAATGACATTTTGTTTTTTAGATAGAAAGAACTTTTAAGAAGCTGTTTGCGGAAACTAAATACTCTTACGTGCACGGTGCAGCTGCAGCCGCAACAAACTCCGGTAATATTTTTGTATAACTAGTTTTCTATGTTATTGTTTCTTTTTTAATTCGGGAACCGCTACTGGAGGAAGTATTGTAGAATTTGGAGAGGTCGGATCGGAGGCTGATTGAAATTAACAAGAAAATAAATTTTTAGGAGTTATTTAAATATGTTGGCTTGAAACTGTTTATTTTACAAATTTCACTACTAGTTTAGCTCTTCATTTATATTGCAGCTATAAATCAATATAAAAATCAACCCGATGGATTTTTCTTATGTAATTTAGAATTGTAGAGGGAAAACTTTGAGAATTTATTCAAAAACACAAATGTTTATATATCTCGAACACTGTTGATTATTTGACGCACATATATCTCGGGTGTGGGGTTTAATTTATCAGATTTCAGTGTTTTTTGTGTATCATTGATCTTTAGTTACGACTCAAATTATGAGAGATCGGACCTGGACCTGACGAGAATCTCGATTTTTGCCTGGATAACTCCAGTATTCAAATTCCGCCCTTACCCCTCTCTACAAAAGTACAAAATCCAGTAACAACACCAACACCCTCTTACTATGCATTTTACAGTGTAGGATGTAGGATAAGTCCCGAAGATAGCTTCCAAAGCAAGTGTGTCAAGATTTTTATCAATTTGTTTGACCCTATTTTTATACTTTATATTCAGTGGCCATCAGTAGGGTTTCGAAAACAATAAGAAAATGCATATATCAAAAATTCTCACAATATTCACTGCAAAATTTATTTTTTTGCAGCTGTCTCGAAAATATAACTTTCGGTATGATTTTATTAAATCGAAGGTGAAACTTTACACAAATCGTACCTAAAGTAGTAAATCATTCCGAAAGTTCTATTTTCGGGACGGCTATAAGGTTCATAAGTGATATTTATAGTATCTATCCCTATTATTTATTTTTTAATGATTCATCTAATAAACGGCTGCAGGAAAAATATTGTACGTAAAGCTACTCGAAAGTGATTTTACGCGACTCGCAAGCTTCCAGGACTTGCCTGCGCTTCGCCCTGGAAACTTCCTAGTCATCCCGTAAAATGTCACTGTCGGGACTTGTTACGTAAATATAACAAATGATCCCTCCTATTTCCTTCTGCGATGATCTTTAAAGGGCTGATACACGTACGAGCAAGTACGCGTACTTATGGCTCGACGACCTTTTTCGCCTGTGTGTCACCGTAAGTACGCGTACTTTAAAACCGTCGCGCAAACCGCCGGCGAGCCAACTGGTTTGAAATGTTGCTCGTAGCTGGTCTCAGCTCGTATTGCGAGCCGCGAGCCACCACTTTGTTTTGGCAGGCCATCGACGCGCAACGCTTGTTGTGTTTGGCGTTTGTTAAAAGTTTCGTTTATTTGAGAAAATTATCAAAATGAGTGATTTTAGCTTCACGTGTGTCACCGCGTCGAGCCGAGTAAGTTCGCGAACTTAAAAACCGCGTACTTAAAGTTCGTACGTGTATCACCCCTTTTACTCTAACGAAGTGACGAACACAAACTGACGAACCGTACCTGCTTTGTGCAGACGAATGACGAATGTCATTCCAGCTTGTCATTTGTCATAAAGTTTTCGTGGCATTGTTTTGGTCTGAAAAATCCGTGTTGCCATTTAATTGCCTAATTGGTGAAAATGTGAAAATTGGAAAATAACTGTACAATTTTGAGGTGAAAAATTAATTCCAAAATATTATTGCACCGACTTGGGATTAATATTTTCATTTAGAGGCACTAAAATGGGCTCACACTCTCAGTCAGAGGAGGAGGTTGATAAAAAAGAAGATGTATTACATAGAATTCAAAATGATGGTATTAAAATCTTTAAAATTTTTCCTGTTAACTAATTAACCCATGAACACTCGATTTTTCAGACTTCGTCAAAAGATTTCTCAACGCTGGTGATGCCAAATCTGTTTTAAGTAGTACTTTGAGTATAACAGAACAAGTAAAAAAATTGGGCGAAGCTATTGACCAACTGAATCATGAGCTTCAAAAGCAAGTGCTGGAGAAGCATACAGACCTGCTTCAGCAGGCTAGCCATGCAACCAAGCTAGAAGTTGTGTTGAATACAATGAATATGCATGTACAAAGTTTATTTGCTAATGCTGAACGCTTAAAAATGCAGGTAAATACAAAGTTCAACACTAGATACATTCATTATTGCACTTAGTTCTTACTTGAGGAAACTAAAAAGTTATGTCCATTAGTTAACTCTTTAAGGAGCTAAAGTCTTTATTAGCAGAAGATTTCATTCAAATATGTATGAGGGTCATTTTTTCATAACAGCCATAGGTTTGTCTTTACAGTAATTATCAAAACTTTAACATTGTATGTAAACTTTAACATTGTATGTATCCTGAGACTAAGGCTGTTCTTGTTAAAATCAAGTTATCAAAATATTTTGGCGCTTTCTACTTTATGAAAACCATATGCACTATCTTGGCTATTTTATAACAAGTGCTTCAAATATTAATAGCATATAAAGGTGTTGATGCTTTTCTTCCAAACATTTCACAAGCATGAGTAGCTAGCATCTTTAGACATTGTTATCTACACTATAAGAGATATAGAGACAAGGGACTATGAGCTCAAATAACAATGTTCCTAATAGCATACATTTATTACAATAGTAATAAAATTAATATTTTGGTTTTATTTTAAATATAAATTAAATTAAAACAATAAATATTTTATAGATGGTGGGTTGGCTCAGTGGTTAGAGTCATGGACTCATGACAGGAAGGTCCCGGTTTGATTCCTGTTAGAGGCAGACATTTTTTTTTTCAATCATAAATATCTATAAAGAAAGCTCCGCAAGAATCCCCATCTAAGCCTTCACTGTTGACTCCTAATTAACAGTGCTGTTTCTAGAGTGGTGCCAAGAAACAGTAACAAAGCATACATAAAATATGAGGCTAATGACCAAAGTTGTCAATGCTGATGACACAAAAGTTAAAAAAAATACTATCTGAATAAAATTACACACTTCTAGCTAACTAGAAATACATAATGCAATATGCAACCATACCAAAAATACTGCAATGACTATTTATCTTCTTGCAGATTTCTATCCCATACAATGAGTTAGAACAACACACAACAGTATTAGGTAGATTGCATTTGGCTAGCCATATATTGAGGCAAGTTAATAGACTCCAACAACTTAGCAAAAGATTGAGCAGTACTGTGGATCCAGTACAAAAGGCTACTATTTTACAGGAATTAGGTAAACATATACATGTTGAAATATAATTGATTACATACTAGACTGTTGGCCTTGAATACTATTAGAAGCTAACACATAATCAAAAATAAGATAAATTGCTTAGATTTGGTTTTATGTCTCAGTTCATTACACTAACACGATAGAAATTTATTTCTGGTTTTTTTCAATCTAAAATAGATATCCATAAAAAAGCCCAGCAAGAATACTCACCTGAGCCTTCACTGCTGGCTTCTAATTAACAGTGCTGTTCCTAGAGTGGCACCAGGAAATAGTAACAAAGCCTACACAGAGCACAAGGCTAATGACCAGAGCAAGTCAATGCTGATGACACAGAAGTAAAAAAAAATACTAATCAGTCAAAAACATTATGTGTCTTGCTAAGAGAAATTGTTTTGGTCACCACATAGTTCAGACATAACTCTTATGGAGTTTTTTTCTATGAAGATGACTGCTGCCCTCAATAAAAATATCAAAGTATAATTACATCCACACAATTTTAGGGGTCACTCCTAGTAGTTCTGTGATCACAATAACTTGCACTTAACAATGTAAATTTTTCATACATAAACATATTTTCTTAACAAATTCATTTTTGATTCATTCATTATTAAATTTCCAAGGACTTATCATATAATAGATTACATTATTATTACTGTGTTATTGTTACCCTATTTTGTAATATAACCGATTGAATGCTGGTAGAAAATTTGGCAAGTGACCCTGAGCTAGAAGATATAGATGCTGTCACAACTGAGTTGAGAAATATAAGGGCACAACAACAAAAAATTGTGCAAATGGCCAATGGTTCTTTGCATCAAGGGATTAACCATGAAAATGTTACACAGACTACAACTGCATTACAGGTTTGTATTTAGTTGTTTTAAGCATACTGAAAAACTGATATTTGAATACTCAGTGATATCAATCTTGACCACTCAATTGAAACTACATGACCAGTTCTTTATTTCTAGATATTCATCAATTTGGGAATAATCAAATCAACAATTGATAGCTTTGTTGAACATAGTCTCTATGAATGCAGAGAGGCATGGAAGTCAGCATTTGAGATAGCTTCTATTCCAAATAAGTCAAAAAGTGGAGCTGGCCAAATACAACTGTCTTTCTCACAGGGATTCAGAAACAAAACATGGACAGAACTTGAAAAAGTATTTTCTGAAGATCTTTACCAGGCCTGTAAACATGTAAGTGTAATATTTGTCTATTTGTATAATCTCTTATTAAGTGTATATAAATTTACAGCCCATCTCATTGTACTGGCCATAACAAACAGTTGGAATTCATGAGGTTTATTTATGTTTTAGCTACTGTTACAGTCTTTTCAAAATACTTAGTTATGGAATAACGGCACTGATTGATTAGCTGTCCAAGAATGATAGCATTTTGTTTTGAAACCTGATTCCAAACAAAATGTGATGGGTTGGTGCATGGCCGACTCTACACTAGGCCGGAGCCTTAGATGTGGCAACGTGGCTTAGCTGTCAAATAGTGGCCCTATAGTTTCAGAATAATTATTACATTTTATATGTATTAGAGTTCATCTGGGTTAATAAATTAAGAAAAATACTTTTTAGAACTACTACTACTAATACCACTTACATCTGAAGTCTGTTTCATCACAGTCAGACACTACAAAATAAAAATAAACGCAACCTGTTTCCTGCCGCCACTTAAATGAACACTCAATTGACTTTGTAAATTATCACTTGAGCTAGAAAAATTCACTATTAGGTCACTGTGAAGCCATTCTTGCTGGTCTTGATTTCCCTTTCACTATCAAATGCTTTTGTAGGTATGCCCCAGGCCATGCCCAGATGAGTTCTATTAACTGTATTTTTCTGTGATATTTGGGAGGTCCAGAAAACATTATAGGTACCACATTGTGCTTTAAAATAGGTCTTATCCTTTGAAATGTTTGTCAATTATTGTCTTTATCCTTATAAATATAACCAGCCCTTCCAAGGAATACCTGTCACCCACTTCTGTTTATGTCCCTTATTGGACGCACAATTGCTAGTGCAACCTGGTACTACACACTTTGCAGGCATCTTTTTATCTTCATAGTTTCATTTGTGCAGGTAAATAAGTAGAAACCCATTCAAAATCACCTTGCAACGTTCTTTTTAATCTGGAATAAGGTTTTGTTGGGCCATGGTTTGGTAGTCTTCTCCTGGGCTGCAACCTGGTACTACACGCTTTGCAGGCATCTTTTTATCTTTATAGTTCGTTTGTGCAGGTAAACAAGTAGAAACCCATTGCAAATTACCTTGCAACGTTCTTTTTAATCTGGAATAAGATGATGTTGGGCCATGGTTTGGTAGTCCTCTACTGGGCTGCAACCTGGTACTACGCGCTTTGCAGGCATCTTGTTATCTTTATAGTTTCCTTTGTGCAGGTAAATAATTAGAAACAAATTAATAATCACCTTCCAACCATATTTTCTGCACCTGGAAGAATACACATGACATAACAACAAATGAAAACACGGCCTGATCTCCAACGTTGCTCCGGCCTAGTGAGTAGAGACGGCCGTGGTTGGTGACATAATGACATAACTCTCAGAAGTTACATTACAGTTATGGTGTTTGTGCTGTTAGGTAAAATTTCTACAAAATACCTTGAATAATCTACATGTACAAAATGTGCAAGTATCATTTGCTGAAAAGTTTTGGAAAGATTTGGGCAAGTTTCTCGAAGATGACATTGGGAAATCATCATTAGCTGTTCAACAAATGCTAGAAGAAGATTATCCAAAGCTACTGAAGTGCTACAACACACTAATAAAGAAACTGAAATATGACTGTTTTACATATGAGTGAGTATAGTCTCATAGGAAATTCAGCAAGATAAAAGTTATTTTTTATTAGTTATTTGTAATGTTATTATTGAAAAACCTATTTATTAAGGCAAGAATTCTGTCAGCGGTTTACTAGTGATTTGAAACGGAAAAAATAAGAGAAGTATGCCACTAAAATATGTATATATTTTTGATTAGTCTGGTTACTAGTACACAAAAATCAAATCTTGCATTTTTATCATCAGATGAGGTTGAGTGGTACAACTTTTTTTACATTAGTTTACTTTTTATTATATTGACAATTATTTCAGATGAATACATTCAGTGATAGTAATGAAGAATTATTTATATTTTTTTATAAAGTAGCTTTTTGCTTTTACCTTTCTTACATAACTCTACTTGCAGTTCTAAAGTGCTAAAGAAACTTGAAAGCTCCTACCTGTCCACTTCTCTAGCGAAAATGTTGGATCCCACACAATCAATGTTCAGTGGTGAAACTGCCATACCATCACATGATCATATTGATTCGTTAATCAGAATAGTTACAGGGTGAGTATTAATAACAACTTCTATCTCAAGTGTGGAAAGTGCTCTACTTCACGTAAGTGCAGTAAACACAATAAAATTTAGGAAATGTACTTCCCAACATTTCTTATGGCCTTCGCACAATCCACACGACTGAGCGGCGAACAGCGCGGGCATTCCAGCATCACGCGCAGCAGCTTCATGTGCGGTCACCACTTGTATGGGCGACTTTAGGGGGACCGGGTGGAAGGCCTGTCGGATCATTAGGGGAAATCGCACCATTCTAACGATGCTGTCCGTGCATCTTCCCCTGTCTGGGAGTTGGAGAACAATAATCCTTAAGGCTTCAGTCCTGTTAGCTTAGGAATGGGGACAGAAATGTTCCCTATGGCCATTAAACGCAAATGTTCACCATGCTCATGAGAGAATGGAATGACATCATATGAATCTTGCAATATCTTGTTATTATAACGCAAGGTTCCTAGGTACTGTATTGCCTAATTTCGGGTTTCTATTTAATTTATCATCCTAAAAATGGATTTAGAGTTTATGTACATCATGCGATATAATGTCACTCTAAATAAGTAGTCTAACGTGGGTTGGTGTAAATGATATCGGCTGCTTTCCAAAGAACAGTAAACTGCGTTATTTAGAAAAAGTAAAATATTTTACTGAAATATGACTTTGCTGATCAAGATATTGTTTTTTAGTGAACTGAGTATAGCTTTGGTTGAAGAAAACCTCAGTGAACAGGTATCGAAAAATGTTGCAAAATGTATAAAAATGTTTGCTGTGAAGGTTGAACAGCAAGTAGAATCAGGACCTGAAGCTGCACAAGTGATAGGTATGATGAATCATGATTTCAAGTAGTTTTAATGGCAACACTACCTGTATCTCCTTTTATGAATGTGGTAACTTGGGACTAACCTTGATCAAAAATAGCACTTGATTGTTTAAATGTTTCATGTTTTTCCTCTGCAACTACACGATTGGCAAGCCGGGATCCAGAATGTCAATATAAATGCACGCGGACGCAGATAGCGGATACCTTTTAACAGGTTGAAGGGAGAACACAATATCCCCTACCTCCCATTTCCATTCTTTAGAATACACGTTCCGCAGAGTTGCCAGGTGTGGCGATTTTCCTCCAAAAATCGTAGCTGGCTTGGCTATTTCTAACTCCCGTTTCATTGACACTTGACTATTGTGGCTCTTCAAGGGGAGAGAGAGCAGGCAAGTCAGGCAAGTAAAAATGGTCGACCTTCGTAATCGTTGTTGGGCATCATTAACGTATTTCTTATTACTGCGCATGCTCAAAATAACGACAGCCATGAAATTTGTGGTGGTCCAAAAAGGCCCCAATCTCTCAAGATAAACATTATTTGAAAAACTGAGAAGTTGTTTCAATTCCATTCAGATAGAGTTATTAATGAAATCTTTTTTTATTGAAAAAAGCAAATACTTAGTAACGTTTATGTATTTTCAACAACATTGCCACCTTCGTGGCCTGGTACCCAACTGAGATGTACAGTGTTGCTCGAAGCTAGTAAGCTGAGAGTGCTGAAACAGTCCCATACCAGGTTTGGAATCTCGTCCAGGAGCCCAAGACGTTTTTAAGCGGCCTGGGAGTCCGAGAGGATTACAATAGCCCTTAGTTTTTATAGTAAATATTACCTTGACCACAGGCTAATCATAGGATAATTTCAGTTTGACATATTTTTGCAGTTCCGTAGGTCAGAGGTCCCCCCACTCACAGAATATACCATACTGTTCATATATACTGTTCGTTTTGGTTTTGACAACTTTCACATTCACAACCGCGAAATCGCAATTTCTGAAGTTTTTCATACATGCATGCCAAAGATTTTTTTTAGCTGTGATAATGAGATTCGACGGCATTCAACAGGCACGTGTGGCCATTACAAAGCTTACTAAAATATGGCGTGACCATAACATCACTAAAGCTACCAAAATGTCGCTGGTTCAGTCTCTTCTGTTCTCCATATTTTTGTATGCCTCGGAAACTTGAACTGGTAAAAAGGCAGATCGAGCTCATAGATGCTTTTGAAATGTGGACGTGGAGGAGAATACTGAGAGTTCCTTATAGCGCCCATCGAACTAATGCTTCCATACTGGATGAGCTCGGTAATCCAAAGAGACTATGCTGCATTGTGTCGAATAGAATGCTTACATTCTTCGGACATACTCACAGAAGCGATAATATGGAGAAACTGGTAGTTGAGGGTCACGCCCCGAGTGGGCGGCGCCGCGGCCGTTTCCCTACACGCTAGGTGGATACGATGAAACAGTTGCTGGATATGGGTATCAAGAGCACCACTGAACTGACAGTAGATCGCGAACGATGACGAGCTACAGTCCTCAAAACTATTGATAATATTCGTGTCAGTAATACTCTAGCTCCGACTTAATGCATTTTACGAGTTCACAACATGTCTGTTAAGACATTGTGACTATGATTATGCCAAAGATTGCTGATTTCTGGTTATTTTCATGCCAAAAGCTGGCTGCAAGCATACTGATAACCTGGCAACATTCGATACTCACTCAGAGTAAGATGTAAGACGTCAATGCGCTTCATCGAAATTACTTTCTTACTGCGCCTGGCTGTGAATGTAGCGGGAGTAGTGCACGTATGAGGGGTTGGGAGTTTCTTTTTATTAACTGATGACTTTGCCCATTATGTACCTTCTCTGTTAGTTGCATTGGAGAATTCGCACTCGAGATCCAACTTTGCCAATCGTGTATATTATATTTGAATATCTGAAAGTAAGTAAAGTGCTGACGATATGCATTGTAGATATTTTATTTTATTTATATTACAAAATTGTGTGATTTTGATTTTTAGAAATGTCTTTAACTTGCAATGAAATATTTTTTTCAGGTGGAGCTCCGAATATGGGACAACAAAAAAATGTGAGCCTAGCAAATTCTTTACAGTACCTTCAATTACAGGTACAAAGGATGCTGTCAAATATGAAAGAAAGTTTGACTGAACCATGTGTCAAAATAATAAATGATAGTCTAAAGGCCCTTAATGATCTGACAGCGGCAATTATACAACCTCTAATAGGTATCCAGTTGCATTGATTGTATCACTCAATATTTTTTTTATTATACAGGGTGCCCCACGACGATTAAGACAAGCAATACCTCGGAACTGGGCAGTAGTAGCGAATTATAATTTTGGGGGTGTAAGTTCGAGCAAATGCAGTAGTTGTTCCTATTATTGCGTCACCCAATGAGGTATCCGATTCAAAAATTTTAATGGGACACCCTGTATATTTGTGACTTTTTGTGTTACTCCCGATAAAACCTGTAGCGGTAGCTCTCGAGTTAATCACTTTAGACCCCAAGTGTGCTAGTTTGTTGGAATTGTTTTATCGGGAGGAACACAAAAAGTCACAAGTATACAGGGTGTCCCATTAAAATTTTGGAATCGGACGTCACGTGACCAAAAACAAATACTTCATTGGGTGACACAATAATAAGAAAAGATACTATATTTGCTCTAATTTACAGCCCCAAAATTATAATTCGCTACTACTGGCCAGTTCCGATATATTGCTTGTCTTAATCGTCGTGGGACACCCTGTATATGAGTCTGAACCGAACTACCCCACCCCCACCACAATTTGAGGAAAAGCTCTGGTGAAAAACTAGGGTATTTTGAAATATCATTACCTAACCTAACTTAACAAACCCGTTGAATTTTTGCAAAAGTCATGTCACTATTTTACCAAGTCAAGATACAAGATTCTAATTTTCTCGAAAATGAATCGACCTATTTTAAATAATCAAACGTCAAAATAAAGGTCTTCGTCATACCTTTGAAACAAGATATTACTCGATACCCCTTGTCAGTTAAAATTTTTAAGGGGATGATCCTGGGAGGCAGAGGGTAAAAGGGGTGAAGTAGTTTTTGGTTAAGCAGTTGTCCCCCTTGACAAATCCTTTGACGTGTCTCGGCGTTTTTTCCTTTAGTCGGCAGTTTTCGACAAATCCGGGGTGGGAAGTGTTTGTAATGAACACCCTGTATATTTTCTTGTTTATATCTGAAAATCGCTTCCATCTTACTAATCTCTTTTTTAGCATCCATGAATTCTGTCATCGAAACTATAATCGTGACTATACATCTAGAAACCGACTGGGCCAAGTTGAACATACCTCCAAATAAACATTATCATTCTTGTTCCCCGTACATGAAGGAATTGAATGAGTTCGTTACGAGAGCATATAATATATATTTGGCGCAGTTTGAGAACAAGGAAGTTCTAACATCTAAGTAAGACATTTTAAATTCCTGTATGTTTGAACCTTAGATAAGGAAAGAGAGGGGATACCGCACGCCCGTTTGATGCTATATGAATTTGCTGTTACCGAAAATGAATAGCTGTCAAAATATTTTTTTTATGATATTTAGCGTTTTTAAGACCAATCATTGTAAAATATTGTGTGTGCATAATGGTAGGGTGTTCAGCTTACGGTTACGGTTGTAAAAGCCACAGCAGCAGGAAGGAGCCTGGAATCACTTATCGCAGGTAAATTACTAGCGCTTTTGGTACATTTTTGGTATTTTTTGGTGACAAAAATGTCAGTCGCGCGTTCCGTCCTCTCTCTTTCCTTGTCTAAGGTTTAAACTCTATTAAGGGCCGGTTGTACAAATGCGGGTTTAACACGAGCTTTGTTAAACCTAAGCTTAGCTAAGCTCAGGCTTAAAATCGACACCTGTTGTACAATCGTCGGTTTAGTTAAACCTGCCCCCGTATCATCTAAGGTCGTAGACGCTATGCGGCAGCCGCATGTTTGGCGCTTGCTTCTGTCAAAGTCAAATTCGTATCATGTAATGTCAGCAGATGCAGCAGCATGTCCGCAGCCGCAGCCGCAGCACAATATGCGGCAGGAAGCGACATTACAGCGGACATATTGTATTCTGAAATTTTTAAATTTCAGAGCTACAATTATGAAAATATGAGAGCGGACAAGACGTCGAAGTGCTTTTTGCGTAGAACGGTCAGAGACCATATAATACCTATTACCTACGCCCATGCCCCATTTAATACATACGCCATAGCATGTGAACTGATATTTTAATGTAACAGTGAGTGATTCATCCTCGATCCTCCGTAAGAAGTTTTTAAACTTAATGTGACCACCTAAAGTAGAAAAACAGGTAAGTGAACTAATATTTTAACCGCTTGCTAATGCCGAATCACGGTTTAACGGTGGAATCTTTGTAAAAACAGGAATATTATATACTCGCTCATTTTGAGGTTATGTGAATATGTTTATTTCCTGAAAACTGTAATCAACAGTACAAATAAATAATAATAATATTTTATTGCCGAGTTGGGCCCCAGGTTGGGCCCACAACGATCAGAAAGATTTCTGCAGTTTTTACAGGTTTCCCAAAAATAAGACACTTGCAGAAGTAGTTGAGTTTTCTAAGTTACAGAAATTTCTTATACATTCTGAAGTGATTGTTTGCGTTATTGTGGCTACTCACTAGCTGTTATCTAACCTATCCAATTTTTAGTGGATCAGAAGCAAGAGGTTGTGATTGCTATTTCTGTGAAGCAGAGAAGACTAATTGGCCAGAATTGTAAACACATAATGTAGAGGAGTGTTCAACCTATATCATCTTTCTCCACAGAGACCAGAAATGGGGCAAAACATCTTCACAGATACCTAGGTAAATACTTATATATTATATATTGCACTCAAGGTTGTCTTACAAAATGATGAGTCTCCATGCTCCTTGGATTTCTACCAAATATCTTTCAGTAACAAGCGCATGTAACTTTTTGTTGTTGATATATAATTTTATGTTTGGTAGCCTTGAGAAAGTGGTATACAATCCTAAAAGCTAGAAAGAAGTAGATATTGTTGTTTAATTTGTTGCTTCCCAGCAATACCTACAGTTTTGTTTTAAATATATATATTTGATTATGTCTGACCATACCACCAAAAAGATAACAATTATAATACACATTTATCAAAAATTGAAAAATTATGTAGAAATCTCAGCAAAAATAACAAAGATAATTTTATAGAGGACTTACATAGTATAAAGTGGGAGGTATTGGAAAGTGATGTTGGTGTGCAGTGAAAAATTTTTCAAACTGGCTAGATATTGAAGAATGTAAACAAAAGTTGGATATACTCTATGTTTCAAGTTTTGCTGATAAAAAGTCTAAAGAAGCTTACAATGATGTGTGAAGTGTTTACAACAAACTATTAGGTGATAGAAAAAATATTTTTAATAGAATTGTTACCTCTGATAACAAGATAAAGTGTGTGTGTGTGTGTGTGTGTGGAACATAGTCAGTGAAATTAAGGGGTATGCAATTGATTCAGATGTACTTATTCCTGGAAATTCAGAAAGTGTTGCAAAGGCATATATATATTTCAAATGTAACCAAGGACTCCCTTTTATACCCTTTTCATACAATATAGTCTAACCTAATATATAAATACGTACAGAGTTAATAACAACTGAAAAACTGCAGGAGTTGAGCCAAATTTGAAAAATAAACCAACAAATAAATTCAGCAGTGGTGAGGATAATTTTCCTAAAACCTTGCTGATATCCTATATTTACCATATTGCTAGTCCATTGGTTTTCATTATCAATAATTAATTGTTTAAAATTTGGTAAATTTCCAGAGAAACTAAAATCAGCAATACAGTGCTGTTCCTAGAATGACGCCAGGAAACAGTAAAAAAGCCTATACAGAACATGGGCCTGATGACCAGAGCAGTCTATGCCGATGACACAGAAGTAAGTAATAATATCAGTTTACAAAAGAGGATATGTAGCAGACATGTTAAACTATAGGCCGATAAGCTTACTCTCTGCATTTGTGAAACTTGTACTTCAAACAAAGGTATTGAAGCATTTGAGCAACTGCAACCTAATAACTGAAGCATAGCATGGTTTTATAAAAGGCAAGTCGACTACTACAGATATTTATCATTTTAATCGCCAAATTATTGCTATTTTAAAAAAAGGAAATATTCCCCTTGGTATGCTTTTTGACTATGTAGACCTTTTACTATTTAAACTGAAAAAGTATGGAATAGGTGGAACGTTTTTGCAGTGCAATACATCGTACCTCACATGTTGAAAACAAAAAATTATGATTACAAAAAATTATAATCAACAAACATCATTAGGAATCGCACAAGAAAGCATCCTAGGTCCACGTTTACTTATAATATATGTTAAGTTAATGATTTGTTCCTAGATATTGATAGTTCAGTTGAGATGATAGTTACCCAATATGCAGATGACACTAGTGTGCTTGTTACTGCTCCAATAATTTATAAGCTAGTTGGAACAAAAGGCCACCTTAGTTTTAAATGCTACATAAACAAACTTCTTATTATTCAAATCAAAAAATCCTAGATGCCAGGGTCCACCAGTTAAAATGAGCTTGGGAAAAGATGTTCAAATTCATTTAGTAGACAGTAGTAGACAACACCAAATTCCTTGGAGTATATATAATCTATAGATGAGACGCTTAGGTGGACATCTCATGTGGAGGCCACTAAAAAAAATCGTATCGTACCCTGCAAGGAACTTTAATTATAGGTATCCAGTTCATCACCTCACCTTAACTGAGAAGAATGTAGAGTATAGTTGAATGAAAATCTTCAATTATCTACCATCTGGTCTTGTAAACAATTTGACAACTTTCAAAAAAAAAAAGATACACAAAATCTTAGTCAATTTGGAACCCTATTCTCTTGAAGACTATTTAAATTTTGTTGTTCCCATTTGTTATATTGACTCTATTTCACCTAATTCTGTGAGGACATTATGTATTTTGCAGAGTTATTTTGCAATAAAGATTTGTTATTTTATTATTATAATTACAAATAATATATGACATACTGTATGATTTTTTATGATTTCTGTTTACAGAAACTCAAGCATATCCTCTTTAGACCAACCAAGTTCTTCTTTAGCCTCAGATAGGCCTAGGTGTGGCCAAGATGTTATTGATGCAGGTACTGCTACTCCCTCATGTTAAGGTTCGAATGTGTTATTGGACGAAGAAAATTATTGGCAAGGATTACGACTAGAGCGAAAGGATAAGATAATCAAATCTCTAGGTATAAGTATGAGCTATGTATAAATTCTTGACAGTGATAAGTATATTTTTTACTACACTGGATTGCAAAGTCACACAATATTTGAAAGTGTATGAATTGATCAAAGATATTAAGATAAATTATTAATTGAAATGGAATGTTCAAAAAATTAATTGATTTGGTCAGCTACTCTTGACATTAATGAAACTTTGAAACTGCACCATAATTTTACTTGTACAGATTTAGCGTTCAGATTCAAAATATCTGAAGTTGCTGTTACAAATATTGTCGTTACTTTGTACAAACTCTATATGAAGTCTTGTTCTTGAGGTTTATGAAAGACATTTCTAAAAAATCAAAAAACCATTCTTGTTTACCAAATTCACTAATTGTAGAATAATAATAGATTGTACTTGTATTTTGTGTTGTACCAAGAATCATGATAATCAATGAAGAACTAGCGTCTTACTTATAGTAGTTATAAGCATAGAAACAGTTTCAAAAGCTTAGTTGGTGTGGTCCTAATGGCATACTGACTTATGCTAGTATGCTCCACCCAGGATCTAATATCGATAAAAATATTGTTCAGCAGCATTTTGACACAAAGTGGAGATCTAATATTGGCAGATCAAGTTTTCTTATAAGTGATATTGTACCTAATGCCGTAAGTTTAAATATTCCACCATTTCTCAGTACTCCAGAATTAACATCAGAGCAGATACAATAGACAAAAAGTATTGCAAGAGCAAGACTTCATGTAGAAAGGGCAATATGTAGAATCCAAGGTTTTTAAATTTTATCTTTTATACCAGAACTAGAACCAGATTATAGTTCAATGATATTCAGGACAGTATGTGCTCTAACAAATTTACAATATCCATTGATTAGAGAAGTACCACAGTTTTATATTGATTGGCAGAAGTTTAGATTACATAATTATATTGGTTGCATATACAGGGTGAGTACCAAGTTGATATTTTTTTGCTGTGTATAAAAGTCGATAAAATAAACAAATTTTCAGAAAACTAAAAAATAAGTGAGATACAGAATAAAAAAAAGTATATCTGGGCTTGTGTATCAAGACTACCTAGTCTGTTTATGTTTAGTTTTTTGCTCGGATTTGTCAAATCGATTAGGCATTGTACCTCTTAGATATTGTAGTACCCACTTTTTGTTTATAATTGTTACTTTTAAACTGGTAAATCTTAAAAGTGGCGCATTATTATAAACAGCTAGGTACGTCTTGGTGCACAAGCCCCGATTTACTTTTTTTGATTCTGTACCTCGTGTATTTATCAGTTTTCGGTAAAAAGTTTTTAGAAAAAATTGCTTGTTTTAACGATTTTTTTACACAGTTTAGAAAAAGGATCAACTTAGGACTCACCCTGTATATATCAAGCCATAAAGACACAAAAAATGTGTCACTGAGCAGTGTACATGTGGAATAACCTTTATGTCTTAGACCACCTAATTAATTTGTACACATCTTTGATAATGCTGTGATAGCACTTGTGATATTTTTAATCTATTTTTAAGTTATATTCTATTTTGTTTTATATGCTATTTTATAAGCTCCATCTTCCCTCATATTTAATTACCAATTTTTTCATAAACAGCATAAGAGTGAACAACATCATCGGCTATGCAGCTTGCCTGTTCAACAATAGTAATAATAATATAATATATAGTAATGTTTCAGTTACATGACACATTGGTTTTAAATCCCTTCAGGTAATGAGATGTTTTATATTTGTTAAGCCTGTTAGTTTATAAATATCAAATATGTATGTTTTTGCTCTGAAATTTTATAGCAATGATTATGCTCTTATATAATATACCTAAGTGACTTTGATTTTGTAATATATGGAATACATAATAATAATTTGATAACGGATTTTCTGTTTGTTGTACTACAGTCTTTATTACTTTTGTATGTAGGATTTAAATACTTTAAATGTATAACTTGTCTTTATCACTTAGAACAGTAATATCAGTATTTTTTTAAGCTTGTTGTTAAACAGGTTGCTTGATAATGTACATTGAATTATTTGGAATAGAATGGTGTTACTGGACTTTTTCCACGAGACATAATTTTGTCCAATGTACAAAATTATTTCTGAAAAATATAAATATAGGAATAAGATTATTAAGGTAAACTCTATTTCATATTCGAATGCTGTATTATGTTAATAACAAGATTAGTTTACACAAATAGCAATCAAAACAACAATTTATTCCTTTAAAGATTAGAGTTCAGTTATATAAGTTCATGAATTATAATGCAAAATTATACAAAACTGATTTACACTAAACTAAAAACGAGATGCATATAACAACAACACATACACACACACAGCATTATTATGATTTGAAGTGTCAAGTCTAGAACATAGAAGAAATTTTGAGGCAGGATTATTTTTATAAAAATTATTACAGATTGTTCCTAAATTCTTGAAAAAGTTCATTTTGTTGTGCCTCCTTATACCACTCAAGATAATGTTGCATTCAAGTCACCTAGAGCCAAACCTAATATTGATATTACTGAAGTCTCCAATCTCATTACTATGTACCTATGTTTATTTTGTTACTGATTAGATGAATTAAGTTCTGTATTATGAAGATATTTCAATAAAATCTAGGATTGAGATACTATTATATATTACCATTAATATATGTATATTATCCTGAATTATATAATATATACTATTTAACAATGGTTTGATATGAAATAAATTTAATAAACAAAAAATGTTTTTTTTTAATGAAAAATGCATGATAAAAAAATGATAAGTTTTGTTGCATTTATTTTGTTACCCTAATGGATTATTTATAACAAATATATCTTTGTTCACTTATTTCAACATTGATCAACTGGAACATGCAAAGAAATGATTTTTCTGCAAAAAACTATTTAAATAATTTACACGAGTAAATAGATATTAAATTTGTAAACAAATTTCATATTTGTAATGTACGCGAAGGGAACATATATGTGCATGCATATTCATATGCATTAAAAAAATAATCGTTAAAATCTGTCAATATAATTATGCAGAGATATAATAAACTGATCCAACTTTAATTATTTTATATTTAATTTTTTGAGCGCACACATTTCTAAGCAAATTTCATTTGAGCTGCATTTTTGAAGCTTTGCTGGTTCATCTGGAAACATGCAATGTCTTAACAAAATACATGAAAGCTTTTGACATATATCTTTTAAATGGCGCAAATTAGGTTCCTTAATTGTCATAAACAAAGGAGCTGTAAATTTTAAAAGAAAAATGATAACTTTGGCCCAAATTAACCTATGAATTATGATATATACAAGGTGCGCCACATTTTATGTCGGCAAGTAAATACTGAATAACTTTGACATTTGTCAACCGATTGACATAGCTAGACACGTTTTTGAAACGTCAGTTCAGTACAATTGTAGTCATGAATCACTTCACACCGAAACAACGCGCTGAAATAGTGACGCTGTACATTAAAAATAGTCGTTCAGTTGTATTAACTCAACGTGCATATCGTCAAAAATATCGTGGCCAAAGAGCACCGTGCGATAACACTATTCGACGTTTGGTGTCAAATTTTGTTGAGCACGGGACAGTGAAAGATCGTCAACATGCTGTTCACCAACGACCAAGACGTCTTAATAAACTGGTTGAAGCGGTCAGAGAAAGCGTTGCCCAGAACCCAAAGGTGTCATATCGTCGCCGCACCGTTCAGTTTGGCATTAGCGAAACCACTTTGCGGCGCATTTTGAAGACCGATTTGCACTTGTTTCCCTATAAAGTGCAGTCAACACAAAAACTGTTGCCGACAGACCGTGCACGTCGCTTGGAATATGCCCAAACGGTCACTCGAATGACTCACACTGAACCTGATTTTTGAAAGCAAATTTTGATGACAGACGAGGCACATTTCACACTATCCGGCAGCGTTAATAAGAGACATTGCCGCATTTGGGGAACGGAAAATCCTCACGAGATCCACGAAACATCATTGCATGATCAAAAAGTGACTGTTTGGGTCGGCTTTTGCGCCAAAACCATCACTGGGCCATTCCTTTGACGAGAAAATGAAACAGTCAATGGTAATCGATCTCGGTGGATGTTGGCTCACTATGTTTGCCCGCAAATGCGTGTAAAGGTCCTGACGGTTACTGTTTCCAACAAGACGGAGCGCCGTGCCACACTGCACATCAAACAATTCAGTTTCTCCAACAAAAATTTCCTGGACGTCTGATATCCAAAAGAGGCGATATTGACTGGCCACCCAGATCTCCAGATCTGACTGCCCCGGACTTCTTCTTGTGGGGTTATTTGAAAAGCAAAGTGTACGCCACCAAGCCTCAGACTATTGACGAGCTCAAAGCTAACATTCGTGCCGAAATCATCGCTATACCGCCCGAGATGCTCGAGAGGGTAATGGAAAACGCAGCAAAAAGGGTACATTTGGCTTTGGCCAATCGAGGCAGCCACTTGATTGAGGTTGTATACAAAAAATAGTATAAATAAATTGCAATGGACCAAATTGAATAAAAATACCTCATAAATCGAAATCAGTTGCTTTTTTTCAAAATTATCCAGTGCATACATACCGACATAAAAGATGGCGCACCCTGTATTTTTTTCAATTTAAAGTATGTATAGTAATGCCAGCTTTTTGCATATGAAAAAAATTATGTAAACTGTTATTCTATTTGTTTATAAGTACAAAATTATATAGAGCATTACATTATTTTGCAATGTTGTAAAATTATTTTTTGCCATTCAATTAGGTACAAAGTTTGGGCCTTCTTCTTTGATATTCTGCCCATAGGATCTGGATCTTTAAGATTTTCTGCAATATAGCATTGGAAAGAACATGTTTGTCAAACTATTTAATGAATCGTACTGAAATTTTTATCTCATATTTTGTACCAAAAGCCCGCATTGTTAATGTCATATTAGGGTCCCTAGATACATTTTTGTCAATGTTATTGTAAAATTACGTATTATTAATTTTAGTCCGTTTTTTGAAATTTTCTAAGCAATAAATAAATTCAAATATTTGTGGATTTGTGCATTTGTAGAAGACGATGCTCAATATCAATTTTCACTTTATTATGGATATACTATGGAAATATTAAAGTATATGTTCATCTAGGGTAAAAAATTAAACATTATTAAAATCATTATAAAAAATAATAAATAACCAAAAGCGGCAGAAAAAGATGGGTGAACATTTTAATATTCCATGTATTTAACATAATTCAGAAGGATTTACATTAATACATTCAAAGTATTCAGAGTCGGAGATCAAATTGCCTGGGCACTCCACCATTCCACTTCGACAATCACGATTCCGATACAATGAATTTCCTACTGTTCAGAATCAGCCCTTCTTGGATATCAGAGGAAAATATGTATAATAAAAATATAGCAAAATTCAACAATAGTTTTGTTCAAGTAATAATCCTCAGCTTCTAGTGTGTGCAATTTTACAATCACCCAATAAGTGTTTTTTAGATAACCACTAACATTAAGAAATTAATCACCCTCTATGTTCATGTTTAGCAAACTTCTACTAAAAATACATGTTTTTTCTAGGCATACTTTAACTAGATACTATTCAAGGTTACATATTTGGAAAAAATTATGAATATGGGTATGAAACTATTTATAATTTGAAATACTTTTTATTTGATTACAAACAATAAATGTTTCTATACCTTTTATTGACAGATAACATAAGCATTTATTAGTGCTGTTAGTATACACAGTTTGTGGAACATGTCTGTATCTACATTTTTAGAAAGTCATCATGATGGAGGCTCTCAACTCGTAACCATCTGTGCTCTTCGCCTTCTGGTATCAGTCTGCCTTTTGTGTCTTGAATACTTGGGATGCTGATGAATTTTTTCTTCAAACCTATAATGCCAAAAACAAGCATTTTTGAAGTAGTGAATATACAATGTGTTTAAAGTCATAATAAACATATTTTTTTTTATTGCACATATCTGCAGGCACCTGGATATTGGATATCAAAAGATTAATGTTTTAATTGATCCATTCCTTGAACATTTATATACATCTAAAGTTAACAATTATTAAATACCGAATAAACGTTTTTTCTACTTTAACATGGACTAAAGGTTTAATAAAGATGTGTTTAGTTGACCTCTACACTTTTGAAAATATTTAATGTTCTATTACATTTTTACTCACCATAAGCAGATGCAATATAAATATGATCACTCCGATGTCGGCTCACTGTCGATTGAATATCTGAATACCCAAATCCAGGGGCATTGAGCCTGCCTGCAATTTCCTGCCACATGCAGCCTAAGATCCAGACCCACGCCTTGCACCAACGACATATTTTCCATCAAAATGTCCAAAAGCTTGTTTATTTGACCATTTAACACTCAATGTTCCCTATTTACTTCTAAATTCTAAAACGACGCACTCAAAATATAATAATATCACGGACATAACCTACAATCTATAATGTAGGCCCGAGACTACCCCCTCTTAATGTAGGCTGAATGAAGTCAGTAGTTCTAGTTGGCCAGAACGTTTTGTGGCCAGAACCGTCATGTGACAGCACGCCGCAGAATTAGGAGATACAAACGCTGCTGCTGCCGCATTCGCTGATTTGTGGATGTTTTGAGGATGTTTTGAGGATGTTTTGTGGATGTTTATCCGCTACCGCCTAGCAGCCGCTGTGCGATTCCTTCTGTGATTAGGCAGCTGGTTGATAGTAAAATTCACTACGGTTGGTACCAATGAAGCAATATACTCTGTTACCTGATACTTTAAACTGGTTTGACATCTATTTGATAGGTATCAGCTGACGAAGAGGTGTATCTCAAATTTAATTTTTTACTAGTGGTGTTGATTGGCAATCCTGCGATCAGGACCGTATTATAAATATTCTTATTGAATATCTCATTACCAAAAAGTAATGCCTATTTTTGTAAACAACAAATTGCTTCAATATCCAGAAATTCGCAGCAGAAATGGATGGTTAAAAGAAATATATTATTTTATTGATCTGTATATCCTTAGAGACTATCAAAATACTCCTATATTTAACAATAAGGACGATTCAATGAATAGCTTGCATCACTAGTGGGATATTTATCGGTTGAGACGTACAAGGTACAATGGGAGAAAAGTATAAAATAAGTACATGGAGTAAAATTAATATAGTAAGATAGTTTAACTGAAGCTTAAGCTAAAAATGCTTTTATCTTCAGTCTTACCTCATTCAAAGCGTACCTAATCATCATCATTCAGACCAGCCATACTGATATACTGAAATACACGCCGGATTTTCCGAGAGAATGTAAAATAAGCATAGACCTCAGAGGATAGACGAAAACGTCACCAAGTGTCAATAACTCGTTATTAGTAGTACTTGCATTCAGTACAGCCTTGCATTCCTTCAAAGCTTAAAATTGATAGGTCAAGGCTCAATCTGGGGTATTTTTAGTTATCACTAGCCGAACAGCTGTTCGCTGTTGACACGGCTGACAGTTTAAAGTATCGGGTATCATAACCATCTAAAATATACCTTTTTAGGTTAATCACTTGTGACAGTTTGTGCCAAATTCTGGCAACGGCCGTTTCTGTCTCTTTTCTTTTATTTGCTTTCTCTGTTACATTAGACCATGGCCGACTCTACTCACTAGGCCGGAGCATTGAAATATGGCAACACTGAATAGACGGCCGAGCTTTTGTCATTAGTGTAATTCTTCCAGAGTAAAAAATAAGATTGGAAGGTGATTTTTAATGTGTTTCTAATTATTCACCTGCACAAACGAAACTATAAAGATAAAAAGATGCCTGCAAAGTGTGTAGAACCAGGTTGCACTAGCAACTGTGCTTCCAATAAAGGACATACCAAACATAACCTTCCAGAGAGTAAAAAAGAAGAGTGGAAGGTGATTTTTAATGTGTTTCTAATTATTTACCTGCACAAACGAAACAATAAAGATGAAAAGATGCCTGCAAGGTGTGTAGTACCAGGTTGCACTAGCAATTGTGCTTTCAATAAAGGACATAAATAGAAGTGGGTGAAAGGTATTCCTCGTAAGGGCTGGTTATACTTATAAGAATACAGACAATAATTTACAAACATTTCAAAGGATAAGACCCATTTTAAAGCACAATGTGGTACCTACAATGTTTTCCGGACCTCCCAAATATCACAGAAAAATACAGTTAATAGAACTCATCTGGGCATGCATCTGGGCATACCTACGAAAAGATTTGATCGTGAAAGGGAATCAAGAGTATCAAGACCAGCAAGAATCGCTTCACAGTGACCTAATAGTGAATTTTTCTAGCTCAAGTGAAAATTTACGAAGTAAATTGAGTATCCATTTAAGTGGAAGTGGGTGGCAGCAGGAAACAGTTTGCGTTTATTTTTATTTTGTAGTGTTTGACTACGATGAACCAGACATCAGATGTAAGTGGTATTAGTAGTAGTAGTTCTAAAAAGTATTTTTCTTAATTTATCAACCGAGATGAACTCTTAATACATATAAAATGTAATAATTATTATTCTGAAGCTATAAAACAATTTACGGTAACCGGACCACTATTTGACAGCTAAGCCACGTTGCCACATCTAAGGCTCTGGCCTAGTGTAGAGTCGGCCATGATTAGACACACATCCTTCAAAAAAATATAACCTGATAAAGTGACAAGCAATTTGAGGGTTTCTGTTTGACAAATCTGTCATTTGTGTGAGGTTATGTTTAAACCTTAGCTAAGCTCGGGTTAAGCTTGCTTTGAACAACCGGCCCTTGCTTACGTAACACCTTAAACCGAAGCTTAAGCTTGCATTGAACAACCGGCCCTATAAGGGAGGGTTTGGCAAGGAGGGGGAGGCAGACAGTGGCTGAGAAATAGAACACTATCATTTCTTCTGTACGGATTTGTTGATTTCTTTTAACATTTTTTTCGACAGGCTATGAAGTGGTTTTTATTTTTTTCCTCGAAAACAAAGTGAGATACGATGAGACATAAAGGGACAAAAAAGTTGTGTTTTCATCTGTTTAATCTGAAAAAAAATTATTTTTTTTTAAGGTCAGTGGCGTACATATTTGTCTAATATCACGCCACTGAAAATGACAATAATTATCTTCTAGTCAGTGTTAACTTAACGTCTTATTGCAGTTAAAAACACTGCCAAATTAAATTAATTCGGTTTAAAGATCTATAAAAAATTATAATTTTTGTTCACTTCACCACCCTATAACTTAAAAGGCAAAGCTGTTACGTAACCATGTATACATTGTGTCTGGTCAACGGTGTCGGAACCTTTAGGAGGATGAAACACAGTATTTTTATCGACAAATGACCCCTCAAAAGTAGTGTTTCTTTAACCATAATCAAATGGCAGCCATTTTTTTTTCGTTTAACTGATGCACGAGTGTTGTACTAGCCATAGCTACCTATTCAGCGGTTCTACAAACAGAAAATAAGTCTCATTCGATAGCGAAACATGTAGACCATAAACTAATAGTAAACATTTTCCAAATTTCATTTCATATCGGGGCAAAAAAATTGTTGAAAGAAAATAATTCTGTAATTTTTTTCACAATTTTAGTTTTTTCAAAAAATCTAAGCTGTTAACCTACATTATTTTATTTCTAAGCGATATACATGATGTTTCCTAAAAACAAATAGCTGTACATCTTAGTACAGTGGTTTAGAAGCTATGATGGTTGGAATATGACCCTTTATTGTCAAATCCGGCAGTTGAGAAGGCAAGAAAACAAAATACTTAGTGGTCACGACGTTTATTTTGGGGAAAAAACAAATTTTACTACCATTGTTCGAAATGTCCTCCTTGGTGTTGCAGACATGCTGTTGCTCTTACTGACATGTCGCGTAGAGCGATTGATCATCGCTTTGTCATTCCGTAATGCATTTCCGACTTGAATAATTTTGCAAATAAGCTCCTCGCGTGTGTTTGGCTCGTATCGTATCGAAGTTTATATCGATAAACTTTCGGTTTCATTGTACCCCACAAGAATATATCAAGTGGGGTCAAGTCCGGTGAACGCGGTGGCGAAGCGATTGTTCCACCGTGTCCAATCGTGGTGAATATCGTTTATTTAAATGGCTTCATACATTTGCAGCGAATTCTCGGTAAATGTGTGGACAAGAATTATTGATATTTTGATTGGCCCACTCATATTGCCACCCACGAAGAATGGCCCTATAAGTATCTCGGAACACGCCGAACAGGTGACATCAGCTTCTGAGGATGCCGACCACTCGTGTTGGCGAAACATCAAGCAGCGTAGCGCACCGACGCCGGCCGAACAGCCCAAGAACCAACAGTTCATCGGATCATGGCCGCGAGTGTCTTACGCAATACAATGGCCCTATATTTCTAGAGTTCTTAGAAACCGACTTCCTGTACGCCAGTATGGAAATACCACTGACCTACAGGTCAAGGATGATTCTCCAACTGGACGGAGCTACGGCACACTTCGCTGCAAATGTACGAAGCCATTCAAATGAACGATATTTGCCGTGGATTGGACGCGGTGGAACAATCGCTTGGCTACCGCGTTCACCGGACTTGACCTCACTTAATTTTATTTTGCCGAGTACAATGAAACAGAAAGTTGCCAAGTACTCGCGAGGAGGAGCTTACTAGCAAAATTATTCAAGTCGGAAATGAATTACGGAATGACAAAGCGATGATCAGTCGCTCTACGCAACATGTATCAGGAAGAGCAACAGCATGTCTGCAACACCAAGGATGACATTTCGAACAATGGTTGTAACATTTGTTTATTTTTTCCCAAAATAAATGTCGTGACCACCAAGTATTGTTTTATTGCCTTCTCAACTGCCGGATTAGAAAAAAGGGTCATATTCAAACCATTATAGCTTCTAAACTACTTCACTTAGAGCTAAGATGTATAGCTATTTGTTTTTAGGAAACATCATGTACTATCGCTTAGAAATAAAAAAATATAGGTTAACGGCATAGATTTTTTGAAAGAACTAAATTGTAAAAAACGCAAAACATTAATAATTATTTTCTGTTGACAATTTTTTTGCCCTGATATAAAATGAAATTTGGAAAATGTTTACGCTATCGAATGAGACTTTTTTTATGTTTGTAGAACCTCTACATAGGTAGCTATGGCTAAATACTCGTGCATCAATTAAACAAATAACAAAATGGCTGTGATCGGATTAACTCGATCATCGTTTCCGTAAAGGCCTTTTATCGAATGTTAACGTCCTGCTACTAAAATGTCGACCACCCTGTATATCAAACATTTTTCTCTTGTTTCAGATGTGGAGAAATTTGTATGAGAACTATCGAACTATTTATCCGGCACAGCTCACTTTTAAGGCCTTTATCGCAAGGTGGCCGTATCCGGCTGCAATCAGACTACCAGCATTTAGAAAATACGCTGAAACTGATCTACCCTCAACTGGCTGATCTGGCGCAACCATATCGCCTCCTGAAGTCTATGGCAACATTAATTACGCTGTCTCCGGAAGAAATAGGTAAGTTTAATACCCGTGAGCAACAAGGGCGTAGTCAGGTACGGGCAGCATTTATACATTTCGTACATGTATACAGCACCTAGCACAATCCCATTGGTTAGATTTGAACTTTGAACCAATCAAACTCTGAGTGCCATGCGCGAGTATGGAATGTAAATGAGTGCTATATGCACTTACGGAATGTAGTACTTAATGCAGCTGAAAATTTACAAAGGGGAAAGCGATTTAAGCGAAAACCATTTTTTAACTATATATTAAACTGCAGTAAACTTTATTACAAATTAAGTTATAGTATGGTGTATAATTTTTGTCTTTTTTTACGAAATGTTAAATGTAATAATTGCAAACATCTGGTGTTAATACTAAGTATTAAGTTTCAGTGGGCAAAGAAAACATACGTTACTCATAACATTAAATACAGTAAAGAATATAACAAAAAAAATCAGTGGGATGAACCATATTTAATTGCCTTGGGTTTATTTGTTTTAATATTTTGGGATAGATTATTTTTTTTCTTTGGCCTCAGTCAATAGGTTTGATCTGTATTTTCCAGGACTCGGTTTAAAATATTTATAATAATAAGTAGGTAACTTTCCTTCAGCATGCATGGTGATTTCAAACTTATAACCACCCTGTCACGCCGCAATCGCGTAAATTAAAACAAGAGTCTAGCCATAACCATACGTTTGACATGCGCATAACTATATTACATTCCGTAAGTGCATATGGCACTGATTTACATTTCATACACGCGTATGGCACTCGAAGCTTACCGCATGGCAATATTCAATTCCGTAAGTGCATCTGGCACTGGTTTACATTTCGTACTTCTTCAATTGGCGATAAATCGGGTGATCGTGGAGGCCAAGGGAGTATCCTAACCTCAGCTTCCTGTAGGAACCTTATCTTGCAATATGATGACGTGCATTATTCTGCTGGAATAAACCCTCTTCGAGGCCTCGGACATATGGAACAGCAATTGGTTCTAACACCTCGTTCACATAACGTTGGGTTGTAATTGTGCCACAAATCACAAGTAAGTCGACTTACTATTAAGGCAACTACAGACTATGAGATATGTATCAAGAGGCGTCATCGCGGTAGTGTCCCTCGGTCCATATCTCACAGTGCGGAGGACCGTTTCATGTGCTCTCTTGTATGATGATACAGATAGCCTGATACTGCCCGACAGCAACTTACCTCATCATATAGACTTATAGTGACTTCAGAATAAAATATGGGCATCGAAAAGAGGCCAGTCTCACTAATGCAATGCCAGCTCAAACCATCATACCAATACTCAACAGCAAACTGGAGATCACGTCGTTCACTCCGTCGTCGCCTTACGCGTTGGCGTCCGTCATGTGTCCCCAGACACACCTGGACTCGTCGGAGAAGGCCATCTGATGCCACCAAGCATGCCATTGTCGGTGTTCTTGGCACCAATCTAACCGTTGGCGACGATGAGTTGCAGTGAGTGGAAGCACTAGATGCGGACGATATGATCCCAAGCCCATTTCACTCAATCTGTGGTAAACCGTGCGGATTCGAATGAGCCTCCCTATAGCTGCAAACCAAGCGTCAGCAACAGCTCGAGTGGATCGCATTCTGTCTCGAAGGGCCAGTGGTCGTAGATGACGATCTTGCCGATCTATAGTTCTACGTGCTTCTGCGATCCATGCGCGCCGTGCTGCTACAACTGTAGCCACGCTACGCCCCATGGTTACAGCAATTGCTCTGAAAGAAGCGCCACGTTCTCGTTGGCCTACAATCCGACCTCGTTCAAAGGGGCTTAACGGCGTAAACTGGAGCTGTCGTCTTCTAGGGGGCATCTTCACACAGCCAATTAGTCTCTCGCCACATTTGCAATATATATCATCGTTTTTGAATCGACAAAAAGCCGTGCTTTGTTTTTACACGTCTAAAGCTTTTTAGAGGTGCCATGTAGGTAAATAGCGTCTGAATTAATAAAAAGTGTTACATGTGTACTAGAGATAGTACTGTCAAGCTGTGTACAAATTTTCAATGCAAATATCCCTTTTTTTCTAGGTGTTCGGATTTCACTTGCGAGTACTGTTGTCAAAAGAATAACGTCTATCATAAAGGATCATCCTAGCAATGGTGGCAGGAAATTCCAAATTATTTTAAACAGTTTGGCCAGAACTGTAACTGTCATTCGAACTTATGTACAAGCTCTGCAACATTTTTTTATGGGGATATTTGAAAAGTCTATAAACCATCAGCTACCATTACAAGACCTAGCTAAATGCTATGAAACTTCACTATTGGAAAATATTGTAAATTCCAAACATGATACAGTCCTGGTACATTTGAGTAATATCTTCTTTTTTTCATACATAGATAGTACAGATGAACTCAAGAAAAAAACAAAATTCTAGGGCTATTGTTCACAACCACATATAGGGTGTCCCACGACGATTAAGACAAGTAATAAATCGGAAATGGGCAGTAGTAGATAGTAGAGAATTATAATTTTGAGGATGTAAATTAGAGCAAATGCTGTATTTTTTCTGGTTATTATATTACCCAGTGAGGTATTTGTTTTTGGTCACGTGACGTCCGATTCAAAATTATTAATGGGACACCCTGTATAATAATGCCTTTCTGTGTTCTTCCCGATACAACAATTACAACAAACTAGCACACTTAGGGTCTAAAGTGATTACTTCAAGAGCTACAGGTACTTAAAGATTGTACCGCTACCATTGATTATAACATGTACCCTTATGCTAATGGTCGTTTCATTTTTTGTCATAATTGTAATGGTACAATCCTTTAAGTACCTGGTGCTCTTGAATTAAACAACTTAGATCCCAAGTGTGCTAGTTTGTTGGAAATGTTTTATCGGGAGGAACATAAAAAGTCGCTAATACACATTAAAAAATTTGAGTCTGACGTCACGTGACCAAAAACAAATACCTCACTGGGTTACGCACTGATAAGAAAAGATGCAACATTTGCTGTAATTTATACCCCAAAATTATAACTCTTTACTACTGCTCAGTTCCGATATATTGCTTGTCTTAATCGTCATGGGACACCCTGTATAAACCTCAAGCTGCCTTTCCTTGTTTTTCTACTCAAACCTCACGACTAACATTAGTTTTGTATTCCTTTCGTTTCTTGAATACTTATTAACTATTGTATATTTTGCTTTTCAGTGTCCAGACAGATGAAGGGTAGCTGCATTCCTGACAGCACAGTCCTTTTCACCCTTTTCGCGTTCGCTGGTTCTGATTTGGCCAGTCCCCATCAAAATACCAGTTGGTCTTTACCGAAACTCTCCGCGTGGTTAGACGAACACAAATCTGAAGCAGATAGGCTTGACCTGATTGCGGGCGCTTTGCAGAAATACGAACAAATTGTTAGGCAGAAGGAATCCGACAAGTATGATCCAGTTTATCCTATAATGTCGCAGTTTTTGGAGCATGCCGTCAAGCAAAGCGCTTGAATTTGTCTTTACATATTTTTTTAAATATTCTATTCTATTCTAATATATGTTTATTGTTTTTTTATTCTTGTTATTTCAACCAACGAAAAACACTTTATGAATAAGTGGTCGTCAGATAAGGATGTAGTGGTTTATCCGAGAAACTATTCGCGGTTAAAACTTGCGGTGAAAAAATTTGTTACCAAAGTAGCTAAATTTTTTTTCGTTTTTCCTCCATGGCTCATACAGGGTGTAACTAAATAAGTGTAAAAGGGTGAATCCTCATCTAAAAAAAGATAGGATCTTTCATATAAAGAATCTTCATTGGAGCATTCCTTGTTAAGATACAGCCCCCCTTAAAGGGGGTACCTACATAAAATTTGTTTAACAATTTTTTTCACAAGCACTAACAAAGTTACAATATTGAAATTAACCTGACATTTTCTACTACTAAAAAGACACCTTGCCAGTAATCTATTTGGTTTACCGCATGGTTGTAAAGGGTGGAAAACGCAACCCTTAAAATTTATTTCCAATGTAACTTTTTATCTTATTATTTGTTTGCCATTTAAAAATTCATGTCCGATAGCCTGTTTCATTCTGAACAAAAAATGCCTTGAATTTTTTGCCCAAAATAAACCAGTTCGCAGCAAAAAAATATGTATTACGATTATGTCTGTAGTTAACTAGTCACGTTCTGGCAAAGGGCAAAATTTATGGGCGGTAGCAGTGACAAAGTACCGAAGGAGCATCTCTCTTCAAGAGGTGAGCTGGAGGTCACTGTCGATACAAATTCTGGGAAAATGGGGTGGGAAAGGTGGGTTTGCGATGAAGGAACGGAACACGTAGGATGTGAGCTCCACGCAGTGCCGCCGGGCGGGTAGCGCGATGTTGCCTGGACTCGGGATTATGGTGGTGGATATCCTACGCGAACTTTTCCTGTAGTTGTTCGTAAAATATGTTTCTGCTGCGAACTGGTTTATTTTGGGGGAAAAATTCAAAAGACATTTTTTGTTTAGAATGAAACAGGCTATCGGAAATAAATTTTTGAATGGTAAACAAATAATAAGACAAAAGTTGTATTGGAAATAAATTCTACAGGTTGCGTTTTCCACCACGTACAATCATGGGGTAAACCAAATAAATTACTGGCTAGTGTCTTTTTGGTGCTTGTGAAAAAATTGTTAAACAAATTTTGTGTACCCCTTTAAGGGGCTGTATCTTAACAAGGGATGCTCCAATGAAGTTTCTTTATATGAAAGACCCTATCTTTTTTTCGATGAGGAATCATCGCCTTAAATGTTTTATACTTATCTAGTTACCCCTGCATTCTATCTACCTTGCACTTGCATGTCATGTGGACTGATTATTATGTCACTACCCGCTTTTTTGCAATTTCTTGAACTAAAAATACTTTTAATATCTCTTAAATCATGAAAGTTTATCCTAAAAAAAAGACTAATAAATTACATTTTAGTACCATAGTACCAGTATAATAGCGTCTTTTCTTAATTATATGATAACTACGTATTCTTTCTTCGATATTTCAAGTAAGGGATACGATATCGACATACGGTTTTAGCTAACCTATTTAGGTAATGAATTCTCTAGAAAGTTATTATGAGAAAAAGTATTCAAACAAACATTGAATTACCCCTCACCACTTTATCTTAATAGATACGTCAGTGTTATGCAAAAATTACTCCAGTAAATCCTAGCTTTGAAAGGACATCTTTTTTGGTAACATTTACTAGGTAGATATCATGGGAAAATCGCTTTAAATGTTTAAGACGGCAGTTACGCCCTCGGGTGCCCATTTTGTAAATTATTTTTCAATGGATAATGTGTTCTTCAGAGTAGGATCAATAGTTATTAAAACAACATACCAACGGTAAATAAATAACGAAAAACAACCATTTTTATTCATTGTCTGAATATAGATCATTTTGATATTAGTAGATTACATTTATACTTTGATTTGAGCTTTCTGCGGTTATCTACATTTTGTTTCACTTAATAGTTATTGCGCACGCGTCTTTTTTGTCAGTATTGTAACACATTAATTGCTTATCATAATAAAAATAATTTAACACATATTCAACCCTGTATAACTTCAAGCGTAGCTTGCACTTGCGCCTCCAGCTCGTCGCTCGTTAACACTTCGTACGACGTTTTGCCTTCCAAACATAACCTCTCGAACACCATCTTTGACGCCTCCCAGCACAGTATGTTCTTCTTCAGCGCGTCTACCAGCACCTTGGCCTTGGGGAAGATCATTTCAAGGATCCTGCAAGAACAAACATTCAGGTTCGAGGTTGATAAACAGAGTGTGTTCCGCGACCAACTTTCGCATTAAACTATACAGGGTGTCCTAGCACGGAAATAAAGCGGCAAAAAAAAAATTTAAAAAAATCCCAATAAATTGTTTATTGTTGTTGATTATATTGATAGTTTAATTTTAAGTCCTTTTTATTTGAATTCATCAGAATTTTTGAAGCATTTCATTGAAATTAAAACATTAATAACTTCCGATAATGCAGGATGTCCCACGACGATTAAGACAAGCAATATGTCAGAACTGGGCAGTAGTAGCGAATTATAATTTTGGGGGTGTAGATTTGAGCAAATATTTTTCTTATTATTGTGTCACCCAATGTGGTATTTGTTTTTGGTCACGTGACGTCCGATTCAAAGATTTTAATGGGACACCCTGTATATTTGTGACATTTTGTGTTCCTCCCGATAAAACAATTCCAACAAACTAACACACTTGGGTAATACCTGTAACTCTTGAACTAATAACTTTAGACCCCCAAATGTGCAGTTTGTTGGAATTGTTTTATCGGGAGGAACACAAAAAGTGACAAATATATAGTGTGTCCCATTGAACATTTTGAATCGGATGTCACGTGACCAAAAACAAATACCTCATTGGGCGACACAGTAATAAGAAAAGATACTATATTTGCTCTAATAAACCCCCAAAATTATAATTCGCTACTACTGCCCAATTCCGATATTGTCGACTTGTCTTAATCATCGTGGGACACCCTCTATATGCCGCTTAGCAATAAAAAGTCCGCCAAAAAAAGTAAGTGAGCTTAAAAAAAATAGTTTTTTAGAAATGTCGAATGACCTTTTTTGAACTAATTTTCGATTTTCAAGGAAATACTCAATATAACAATACTTTTTTTTTGTCGTTCCATAGATCATTTTCATATTACCATCACAAGTGGACCTGCCTGGTGTACGAGCTCGTACAGTGTTGCCAGATTACACGATTCATCCTGTAATTACACGATTCATCCTGTAATTACACGATACTTATAGTATTTTTATGACTTGACACGATTTTTAAGGGTCGAGTTGCACGATTTTCTCTCCATTGCATCTGGCAATGACAATACACTTGTGACGTAATATGAAAATGAACTCTTGATTCCCATGCAATTACTGTCTAATAAAAAAGCTAAAACGCTCTTTCTTTAGCATAAGCTTTTCTGCATGATATTTTTGGGTGCAAACTGGTTGGCCAAATATCGAGAATAGTGATGTAAAGAATGTAACACTTTGGATATTCGCGGGTGCAAATGCGAATATCTGCTACTACGTTAAATAAATAAATAATACCAAATTATAAAGAGAAGACGTGACAATGTAACTACGAGTTTAAGCTACTTTTTTACATTAAAAAACTTAGAATAGAATGGATTTTGTTTTATTGGCCGACTACAACATTAAAAAAAATGTTTTATTCTCAAAACATTCGCAGAAATTTTGCGAATGTCAATATATATGCAAAAATATGCGAATATTTATTACATCACTAATCGAGGGCACATGAACAATACAATTTTTTTGCACTCCGTATCTTCGGTTGATGAATAACAGTATCATGATTTTTTAAATTATTTTGTATGATATTGTCCCAGATTTTTCTGCATGATATTTTTGGGTGCAAACTGGTTGGCCAAATATCGAGAATAGTGATGTAAAGAATGTAACACTTTGGATATTCGCGGGTGCAAATGCGAATATCTGCTACTACGTTAAATAAATAAATAATACCAAATTATAAAGAGAAGACGTGACAATGTAACTACGAGTTTAAGCTACTTTTTTACATTAAAAAACTTAGAATAGAATGGATTTTGTTTTATTGGCCGACTACAACATTAAAAAAAATGTTTTATTCTCAAAACATTCGCAGAAATTTTGCGAATGTCAATATATATGCAAAAATATGCGAATATTTATTACATCACTAATCGAGGGCACATGAACAATACAATTTTTTTGCACTCCGTATCTTCGGTTGATGAATAACAGTATCATGATTTTTTAAATTATTTTGTATGATATTGTCCCAGATTTTTCTGCATGATATTTTTGGGTGCAAACTGGTTGGCCAAATATCGAGAATAGTGATGTAAAGAATGTAACACTTTGGATATTCGCGGGTGCAAATGCGAATATCTGCTACTACGTTAAATAAATAAATAATACCAAATTATAAAGAGAAGACGTGACAATGTAACTACGAGTTTAAGCTACTTTTTTACATTAAAAAACTTAGAATAGAATGGATTTTGTTTTATTGGCCGACTACAACATTAAAAAAAATGTTTTATTCTCAAAACATTCGCAGAAATTTTGCGAATGTCAATATATATGCAAAAATATGCGAATATTTATTACATCACTAATCGAGGGCACATGAACAATACAATTTTTTTGCACTCCGTATCTTCGGTTGATGAATAACAGTATCATGATTTTTTAAATTATTTTGTATGATATTGTCCCAGATTTTTTGGACATCGGAAAGCTGAAAAAAGGAAAATAAGTGAATTTCGTAGTGAGTTGACTTTTTATATTTACAAAAAAAATATCCGAAGCTGAAATAACAAGGAAAATATGTCAATCTTCCTAGTCAGTTAACTTCATATAGTTCATATATTGACGAAAATATATGTTTTTCATCGAAATAAAAAACTATATACTTAAAAATTGGCCATTAACCTCACAGTTCGCCTGTACTCACCCTATCGTGAAAATCGTATAGGTACTCACTTGAATATACAAATACAGCACTGCGTCAAAAAGTCAAGCTGATGGTCAGGTATTGACGCCTTCTCCCTGTCCATCATATTTGCCGGTTCCTTTCCCATCTCTTTTTCCATATCTCCTTGCGTGAAGAATTCAGTGTAAATCAGTGTAGCCACCTTTTTCGTTTCAGGCCAATCCTAAAATGACATTTTCACATAAATGTATCCTGTATGCTATCCAAATCCCAGTAAATATGATTTGCAGTACTTTTCTACTTTTACTTTCCACAACAATTGGTGGATGGTATCTAAATAACGAAAACCCACGTCACTCATTTCCTTCGATCTGTCTTTCTGTCTGTTGGCGTTTTTCTAGCCTCGCAATCTCAGTATCCGCTGCTTGGAGTGGAAATTTGCATAGCGATATGATGTGGGTTCGTAAGAGGTAATGCTGCTACAATTTTGGCAATCGGTGCATGGGCGGCAGAGTAATTAGCAAAAAAAGGCGTATCAGAGATTTCTCAAACCTCGTTTTTTGGCATTTTAGGGGTTCCTGATTATTATCTGCTTTTTTTGATGGGAGTAAAATTGGGGTGGTTGGGGGTTGTAAAACTGAAACAAAGAAAGACCTAGGGCATAAAATCGTTTTTTAAGTTCATCCGAACATTGCCTTGCCTATTACAGAAACCGAGGGGCTTTTCCTGATGTATTGCTTTAGATAATTCTGTATTGTGTAACCTGGTAACCTTTATTGAATTGATTTTAATGAAATTTTGACGCAGTATTATTACCGAGATGGTAAACGCGTATGGTTTTTAAATTAAAAATCGTGTCAGTGGCGGCGCTGCAATAATAAAAAGATTAGAAATATAAAAACAGCTCAAACTTAGTTTTAGACGAATTGGGGGTTCCTGATCGTTTTCCACATTTTTTAAGGGTGTAAAATTGAGGTAATTGGGACTGGGGGATTGTGCGAGTGAAAAATTTGTTGTATTCGTAGTGGACTCTTCGTTGCCCTGCAAAGAAACGACATAATATACTTTTCAGCTTTATCCGAATGCTGCCCTACCTTAGACAATAAATTATTTTCGAAATTATTATACTGTTGTAGATAATTCTGTAATGTGAGTAGCCCATCACTAGTAACTAATAGCAAATGAAATTAATAACCGCACCTCGGATCGATAAGTGTATGGTTTATGAAAATAGTGTAATGGGATCTCGGACTATAGCTTCATGCTGTGGGAAAATAATAAAATGGTATCACCGTGTGGGAAGTACTAACTAAACTTGACATCATTTTTCATACATCATATATGGTAAAACACCAAGTCATATACCTTTGTATTCTTTTATTTATTTTATTCAAATGTTTAGTTGTTACTTCTTAGTAACAACTAAACCATCTTTGGTTTTTTTTATAATACCGGCCAATTTTATTTTGTTTTTTGTAAATTACCTTCGTTTGATCTGACAGATCCGCACACGTCATCAGAAGGCTGCAGAGGAAATATCTGTGCTCGGGGTTATTTTTGTTGTAGCCATCCTGGAAAAACAATATCAGGAAATCATCAAAGTCAATCCATCAGAGAATGATATCAATATTTGCAAGTTCTTGTATTTAAGATATTTTTTGTCATTTGAATGTTATTTGTAGTTCTCAAAGATATTTAAAAAATGAGTCTAATTATTATCATAGAAAACGACGTGGTTTCATTTTTATTACTATAAATATTACGATAATTGCTCAATAAATCAGCCTATTTAGAAAAAAAATATTTACAAACATAATACACTAATAAGATAGGAATATAAACAGGTATTATTAAACGTGCTCGCCCACTTAGACGAAGCGTCGCGAACGGAAGCGGCGCGAAGAAAATTGTGGATTAGACGCCAGAGAATTTTACATTAGGTTATATGGCAGCCCGCACACTCAGGCGGCGCGAAGCGAAGAGGCACGTCGTTTGACGCGCGAATTCTCTTCGGACCAACTAGGCGTCGTTTCTCTTGACGCTTCGCTTCGCCTGAATCGGCAGTACCAGGCGGCGAGAAGATCCAAATATTTCTTGATGCCTCTCACATATTTTCAGTGTTTAGCAGTATTTTGTAGGAAGTGGTGCTTAATTGCAGTCTCTGGTCGTGATACAAAGATATCAATTACAAAGGTAATTTAATTACCCAGCATTTTCTTTTGTTTTTTTTTTCTTTTCTTCTTCTTCCATAGTGGCAATTAAACTCAATACAAAGAGTTCCTCTTCTGATGAACTGCTCATCGAACCTCACTAGACAACGTACCTCGTTCAACTGCTTAAAAACAAATAAAATTCGCCCCAGTGTGCGGACATCGGTTAAATGACGCTTCGCCTCGCGCCGCTTCCGTTCGCGACGCTCCGTCTAAGTGGGCGAGCACGTTAAGGAGTTCCAGAAGGGCAGTATCATTTATTTGCCAATAATATACAAGATCAACTGGATAAAATTTTTGAAAAGGAATTAAAATTTACAACTTAGACCAAGTATTTTAGATCCTACAGAAACATATTCTCTTTCAAAAATATGTCAAGGAATAAATGTTGTTTCAGTATTTTCATTAAATATTGAAAACCAATGATTAAAAGAATAAACGTCGAGACATGTCAAAAGATTTGTCAAGTGGGACAAATTTTTAACCAAAAACTACCATCTCCCTTGTACCCTCTGCCCCCAGAATCATCAACTTAAACAACTAAAGGATTCCGACATACCTTTGAAACAATATATTACTCGATACCCCTTGTCAATAATTTTTTTTAAGGGGATGACCCTGGTGGGCAGAGGGTACAAGGGGATGAAATAGTTTTTGGTTAAAAAGTTGTCCCCCTTGATAGATCTTTTGACGTGACTCGGCGTTTTTTCTTTTAATTAGTGGTTTTCGACAAATCCGTGGTGTTAAGTTTTCAAATGATCCCTGTATCCTACTTATACGTGAAATCCGAACACTGAAAAAAAAGGATGCGGTTCATAAAATGCGGCAGGACTAAGATAATGATGAAAGAATCCATTTTCCATAACTAGTTCCGAATACAACAGGTCAATAATGGATGGGCCCGTCATGTTGACGAATGCGCTCCTCTAGCCTACGCGTAACCTGGTTGTTAATAATCTCTAAAGGTACGACCTCCCTAGCTGCTCTCACAGCATGTTCAGTTCGTCCAGCGTAGTCGGAGGACTGGGAAAATCGCCAATGTAGCGACCCATTTTAATTGGCGATAAATTGGGTGATCGGGCAAGGGGGGCGGGGGAACACGCTGACCTCAGCTTCCTTTAGGAACCTCATCGACACCCTTGCAATATGAGGAAGCGCATTATCTTGCTGGATGAAATTAATCTTCTTCGAGGCCTTGGACATATGGAACAAACTGGTTGGTTGGGTCGTCATTGTGCCACAAATCACAAGTAAAGGCCACTTACTATTAAGGCTACTACAGACTGTAAGATATGTATCAAGAGGCGGTATCGCGGTACTGTCTCTAGGTCCATATCTCACAGTGTGGAGGACCGTCTCATGTGGTATCTTGTATGGTGATACAGATAGCCTGATACTGCCGGCGATGGGAGATACAGAGACAAGTTTGGCCCGACGGAAACTTGTCTCAGCTTGTTTCGGAGTGTGCACGGAAGTCTCTTGTCTCATCATTTAGACTTATAGTGACTTCACAACAAAATATGAGCATCGAAAAGAGGCCAGTCTCACGATGCTGTCTCATAACACCGTCTCTTGATACATATCTCATAGTCTGTGTCAGAATGCTTAGGATACGGGATACATATCTCAGTGTAGGTACAGAAACATCGAAAAAGATCAGTCTCATGATACCGTCTCACTATACATTTTCTTGGTACCTATCTCATAGTCTGTAGCAGGCCTTAAATGTAATGACACCCCAAACCGTCAATCCAACAGGTCGGTGTACCCTGTACATGGCGCTCAACAGCAAACTGGAGATGACGTCGTTCAACCAGTCGTCGTCCAACGCGTTGGCGTCCAGACAAAAACCTGGACTCGTCGGAGAAGGTGTTCCGATACCATTCACTATGCCACTGTTGGTGTTCTTAGCACCAATCTAACCGTTGGCGATGATTATTGCAGTGAGTAGAAGCACTAGATGCGGACGATATGATCTTAAGCCCATTTCATTCAAACTATGGTACATCATGCGAATTCTAAGGGGCCTCCCTATAGCTGCATTCCAATCGTCAGCAATAGCTCGACTGGATCGCATTCTGTCTCGATGGACCAGTAGTAGTAAATAACAATCTTGCCAATCTGTAGTTCTCCTACGTGCTCCAAAACCTCTAGCTCGATGCATTCACCCTTCTTTGATCCATGCTCGCCATGCTGCTACATCTATAGCCCCGCTACGCCTATTGATTCCAGCAATTGCTCTGAAAGAAGCACCACGTTTTCGTTGGTCTACAATCCAACCCCGTCCAAAGGGTGTTAACTGCGTAAACTGGGGCTGTCACCTTTTAGAGGGCACCTTTACAACTAACAAGCTAGTCTCTCGCTACATTTGCAATAGATATCGAGGTTTTTGTATCGAAAAAAGCTATGCTTGGTTTTTACACTATAGAGAGACAAAAAGTGATGCTTTCTTGCTTTATTTTTACAGATATAGTTTTTTGGAGGTGCCATGTAAGTAAATCGCATCTGAATGATTAACAAGTGTTAGACATGTAGTAGAGAGGGTACTTTCAAGCTGTGCAAATATCCCTGTTTTTCTAGGTGTTCGGCTGTCACTTGCGAGTAGTATATTTAGTAAACTGAATCTAGTAAACCTCGTGTAGTAAATGAAAACATTGAAGTACTTACTTCTGCCATTGCCAACTGTTTAGAGTGTATCCGGTAATGTATAGCCAAATCAGTCGCCAGGATCATATCCTTAATGAGATCAAGGCATTTGATATAGTCATCACGATTCAGAGACTCCAAGAAATTACAGCCCTGTAAACATTATTTGATACATATTCGGTGGGCAAAGGTCAAATATGTTTTTTTTAGATAGGAAACATTTTAATCTACAATAAACATTCAGTTTCGCAAAAATCAATAGTTTAGAAGATGAATTTTTTATTTTTATGCCGGTTTTCCATTAAACTGACAAAACAAAAACAAAACAAATTGGTGTCGAGGAAAACAAAACTGCGACATTTTGCAAACTTTTTGAAGACTGGCGTGGTTTGCGACAGTTCGAGTTTTGTTTTTCGCGTCCCGCTCGGAGGCGGTACATCAAAGGGTTTCGACCACAGAGTTAACATCTCTAGAGAGAATGTAAACAACAAAATGCACAGGTCGCTGACCAGCCAACACGTAACGGAAATTTTGACAGCTTGAGGGCATTACCAGTGGCGCACGATTTTATATTAAAATTGGATGTTCATTAATAAAATCAATTATTACTGTGATGTTACAAACAGATACAATAAGTTGTATTAGTATTTAGCTATACTTAGAGAGTTACTCTTATTATAATTTGATTGTGACAGTTGATGAGTTATTATTACCATGAAGTGTTTCCCCATATCTTATGCTACTGAAAACCAAAACAAAACCTATACTAACCTATGATAAGTGGTGTTTACCGACTCGTCGCTATTGCAGCAAACTATGCATTTTTATTTCGTCCCATCATGCAATTATGACAATATTGTTCATAAATAATTTAATTCACACCACAAATAGTCACAAAGTCACTCAAATATACACTAAAACAACAAAAATCTCAACATACGCAATGACCACAACTACAATGACAGCCACATGACAACTTTAGGGGACGCCGATTGCAGGTTGCCCGATTTACGACATATTAGAAGTTATTGCGACATTCCGCTATGAAATTTACCATTTTTGAGATTTCGTTAAATCAATACAAATTATCTTCACGTAAATCAGTTACATTGCAAGTATATTTTAATGTATAGTTAAATACCCAGTTAAATACTTTGAGGAACATGTGTTCAAACTGCGGAAACTGCCAGATTTTGAAGAAACTGGAAGCGGACGAAGAAGAGTGGCAATAGCGCAATAGATGTTGGCTGGACAATATTCAAATTAGGCTCCCTCTAGAGATGTTAACTCTGTGGTTCCGACGTTTTGAAACTCGAGTCAACCTGATGGAACTGGTTGTGTTTTGTTTCTCGGGAGATTTAAACTTATATTTCGTTTTGCATAAGTAAATTGAGCTTTGATAACTGTCCTCAATGGCAAGAAACCACAATATGACTGCCAGTCGATCTTTTACATAAATTAAATCTCTGTGTTTGTGTCTTTTTGTCAATTAATATTATTCACTCTGCAAAGTCAGAGATAGACATTCTCACATTCTCAAAAAGTTATAAAATGAGAACCGTAGGTCTCCACGCAGTCCCATGTCCACATTTTTTAAATCATTCATCAGCTGTGCAAGTAGTTATTCGTCTAGAGAACAACGATCGAACCCAATATCTGAGTTGGCGTCGTTTTCTCCTAAAATAATAGTACTTATACTTCCTATACACCGATAGGTGAGGGGAGAATTGTGATCGCGAAAATGTTCGATTTTGAGGTGATATGTTTTTTGGGCGTTTTATGATGTCTACATAACCAAAATCCACGTCACTCATTTTCGTCGGTCTTCTTGTCTGTCTGTCGGTCCGTCAATCTGTCTGTTGGCGTTTTTCTAGCTTTGTAGTCTCAGTTACCGCTGCATGGGTTGTGATGAAATTTGGGTAGCGATATGCTGTGAATACTATAAAAATAGCTCAAAACTTCGTTTTTAGGCGTCATAAAACACCCTCTTTACTAAGCCCTCTCACCTCAGTATTCAATGTACATATCGTCTGCGAAAGGTGATGCCTCTCCATAACCGATCCTTCACTAGAGTAAAGACTAGCTAATACACTATCCGACTGCTGTTGAAAAGAGTTTGTCGTTCCTCTATGATCTATGTCATGGCACAAGCAGGATATGAGGTAAGCCAACGCTTCCAATTTTCTGTAAGAAAAATATAAGCTGAAAAAATATTTAATGAATGTTATTCCTAAAAATGTTTTTTGACTTTCAGACATTCAACTACAAACCGTTATGTTGAAAGCTTTTTACTCAATACAAGGCGCATCTTGAAGTGAACGAGAGCTATTTTCAAGGACCTAGATTACAAACTAACTGAAACGTCAAAAAAGTATCTGCATACACCTACCTTCACTGCTTTCCAGACGCGTTTAAACTCGCATAGGGACAGAATAGAGTAATAAAAATTGTTACTTATTATTTTCAACATTCAAAGTCCAATATCTAAATTTTACCTTTTTGGGGCTTGTCACTGATTCATACTAAGCCCTTCATTTGGGTTTACTTACCAGCAATGGACAAGAATTACGAAGTAGAAAGTAGCGTTTCGCATGCAGGACGTTGTATGGTATACAAAAATAGTCGGAAAGGAGCGTTCACTTACTTTTTTAACCCTTAGGGCCGGTTATACAAATGCGGGTTTAACACGAGCTTTGTTAAGCCTAAGCTTAGTTAAGCTCAGGCTTAAAGTCGACACCCGTTGTACAATCTTCGGCTTAGTTAAATCTGGTTGATAATGAAATTCACTAAAGTTGGCATCAATGAAGCAATACGTACTGACATAATCATTTGAAAAATTACTTTTTTGGTTAGGCACTTATGACGGTTTGTGTCAAATTTCGGCAACGACCGTTTCTGTCTCTGTTCTTTCATTTGCTCTCTTTGTTGAATTAGACACAAATCTTTCAAAAAATATGACCTAATGAAGTGACAAGCAACTTGAAGGTTCCTCCTTGACATATCATGTCACTTATATCAGGTTAGGTTTAAGCCTCAGCTAAGCTCGCATTAAGCTTTCGGCTTACGTATATAAGTTCGTGTTGAGCTTGGAGTGGGGGGCTAAGCCAGCATTGTACAACGGACGTTTTGCAACTGACGTGGTTTAACGTCGGCTTACCTTAAGCCGAAGCTTAAGCTTGGGTTGTACAACCGGCCCTTAGTATCTTAATAACATGGTTTTGAAATCCAGGAACTGAAATTTGAATGCAACCAACAGTTATAAAGCGCGGTTTTGATTGCGCGGCCAGTGTTGCCAAACCTATCCTGATTTCAAGAACTCCATGGTAAACAAAAGGTTAGGTGGCATCACTTCTATTATAAGTTTCGTTGCAGCGCATTTTGTGTTAAATTCCGATGACGTACTTATCAGTTAATTGCGATTTTCCCATATGCAGGAAAATGTACATGCTAAAAGCATATGAATGTACCAAAATTTACGTGGTCATATGATAAATTGATAACTTTTAAAACGCTAAATCGACTAACGGCCTTACTAACACATAAAAATCAGCCCAAAGCTGCAATTTGATCATTCCAGCGCCACCTTAATTTCAGAGATGGGAAGTTTCGGACGTATTAATGCTAACTTTTTTTTTATGGTCGGCCTTCCGCAAAGGCTTAAAGCCTATGGCGCTGTAGAAGCGCTGCGAGAGGATATTACTACCGTACGGAACACAGAACATCCAATAGGTTAGTGCGGAACACAGAACTATGTCAGACTGTCATTCGTCACGGTGATTAAGACGCTTGTGTCCTATGAATCTGTTTTAAATCGTCAAATGTACGTCGTTCTCTTTCTACTATTCTACCGTTCCTACTCTGTGTTCCTGCTGCGTTTGAGTTTTATGTTTTCGTTGTGCGTTTCTTTTATCGCTGGTGGTGGACTGTTGACAATACGTTGACAGCATAGAACGGTACTGTCATCGTACATCTGAATAATGAAAATGTTTTGTGGAAATGACAGAACATTGCGTTTCATTTACATTGTGATTTGTGATCTTAATCAACTATAGTTAACCCATTGTTTTTCGAATAATTAGTTGTTCCACCGCATAACTTCGGGTAGATCACCACTAGATGGGACATAGATAAGTGACGCTCTGTGTCGCTCCCATCATGCCTAATCAGCTATGATCAGGTATTTTTACTACGATAATGGTTTATTGTCCAGTTGGTAAGAGCATTGTTTTTACTACGCGTAGTAAAAACACCTATCATATCTGATTAAGCATGAATGGAGCGACACTTATCTATCTCCCATCTAGTGGTGATCTACCCGGAGTTATGAGGTGGAACAACTAGTTAAGAGAAAAACAATGGTTAACTTTATCTTTGTTCTGTGCTCTAGTTTGTTAACCTTTCCATTTCAACTCGACGCCCAAAAAGCGGTGTAAATTAATCGTAAATTCAATATTGGCATGTAATAGGAACTTCTACGCAGTCTTTTACCGATGGTCTGTCATCAACGGGTTCCTGCCAAATGCATCACGAACATTTTCACGACGAAGCAAAAAGGTATAGGTTATTTTTTTGTGAAAGTTAGCAAAAAGGACAGAGAACGTGGTTTGGTGATTAGCGTATGATTATTCGTGGTAACTTTTTCCCTGTTTGTGCTGTAAGTCAGCAGTGTATGGCACCGTAGCACACTTCTACGTCTTCTGATTGGCTAATTTGATTTTAGTCCCGTGACGTCAAGCGACTAGAAACATTCAAATAATATGTTCCTTATTTTCTCGCTATCCCAGGTTCAAAAAAATCGGGAAAAAATGGTAAGCTTTTCATGACATGCTCTATCAAAAACAATAATAAACAAAAATCATGACTAGTCCATTTACTTTATAAACGTCATACTTACGATATGTAACCCTTTTCGACCAACTGGAAGTTCTTCAAGCATAAATAAGCAAAATGCGCGACAGAAAACGCGTGCAACCAGTTGTGGTAAGGCAGGTCCCTGTATCCTTTTTTGACGTATAATATGAACCTCGTCAGAATGTCCTTCTTTATCCGGAACTCGTCTATGAAGTTCAACTCTTCGAACATTTTCAGTACAAAACAGGGTAATTCTCTGTGCAAGATTTTTCTTGGCGTAAAACGGAAATCGTTGAAGTTGGGGTAGTCGTGGGGGTTCGGGCACATCAGAACGTCAGCTACGTCTTGATCGTGGACCTAAAAAGTAAACCTAGGGTGAGCTCTCGAAATGGACTTATTTTCCACAAGTAGCATTATAAATAAAACATAAAAATTGCAAAATTAAAGTGTTCATACCAAGCTATTTAACATAACCTAACGACGAGAAAAAATATCGACATTTCTATTGACAGTGTAATATATTGAAAATATACACACAGAACGTTGATCCATGAAAGCGGTGTTAAGTTATTCACTGGTGACCGCAGTACTTTTAAGGACGTGCGTTCACGAAAATATTTATTAGATTTTTTTTTCTCATTTTTGATAAGTTTAATCACATAGGTATCTACGCTAAAAAAATCAACACCTGTTATCGATCAGTTCAGAAAGCTATTAAAGATTAAAGATCACAATTTTAGCATGGGCTCTTATGAGAGCAGAAAATTTTTTTATTTAAATGTAGAATAAACATAGTTTAAGATTAGACAAAAAATAAATAACGTTTAGAAATATTCTTTGGAATATGTAGTTTATATTATTGCATTAAAAAAATAGGGTTGACGACCGTTTGAATTAGTTTTTAATTGTTTTAGTCATGGTAGTTGAAACTGTTTCTTATAATATTGCAAGCTGGCAACAGCGCTTTCCTCTCTACAAAAGCCATAAATGCAGTGTCATACAACACCGGTTAGGTTACTTTGTTGATTATCGTTTGTGTGTTATAGGGTGTGTTCAACGGGACCTAGCGCAAAAGCGCTAACGTGGAAGTGCCTGCAGGCGCTAGATGTGACCATTGAACGACCTTCCTTTCAGTGTGATAAAACTGTCATCCCTATCTCCAAATTTTAATATTTATTATTCGTATTGTCAAAAACCTGGGCTACAAAATTACAAAACCTTATATTAAATTGACACTATCCAAAGGTAACTGCTCTCTCAGAACTACAAAAAAACTTTTTTCTAGTATTGTTCCGCTTCGCTAACCAAATAGCGCTTTTTAAAAGCGCTAACCAAGCTGACTAGCGCTTTTTTGACAGCTTGTCGTTCATCGTTTAGTTAGCGCAAAGCGCCCACAAGCGCTTACGTCCACTAAGTCCCGTTGAACACTACCATAGTCTGGGAGCTGACGTCAAATTTTGCCGGACCATTATACTGAGGCTGGTTTTTTTAGTATACGGTTTCGCATTTTGAGTGTGCGTATCTCGCAAAACATAATTCTGGGCATTTATTGAAGTTGAGAAAATTTTTAGATAGATAGTGGACATTTTCAACAAAAAATATGTTAGCTGCAATGATATTTTAAGTGCAAAATAAATAGTGATGGTCAAGAATCTTTGGATTTGACATCGTGTTATTTGAGGTTATATTTATGGGCACACGGGGCAGCCGTGGGTTATGAACACCGCCTATACTGAATACTAGTACTAATCGCTTGGAAATGTATTGGATTAAATAGACCCTATAATACCTGCAAATGTCGCTATGAAACGTCAAACACGAATTCGAATGGTGACAGTATTTTAGTGACAGAAAAGTGAGGGTAAGTTCTTAATATTGTGTAATTATTATGTATTTAAATAGTACTATTCAAAGATTCGGCCGTAGATGTAGTATAATATTCAACTCGTGGTAATGGTAATAACTCACTCGTAGATTTACAGCACTCGCATATGGCTCGTGCTTCAAACTTCAACTACTTGAGTCAGTCACTACCGCTCATTGAATAATATACTATTACCAAACGGAACGGTTACATATCTTTTTTCACGAACCCGAACTGTGTTTCGGTTCATTTGGGATGTTGCCAATATATGGTGCACAACATTTACTAAAAACTAAAATGTACCGGAAATGGTTTTTAGCCAAAATTTAGGGTTTTTTGTACCACAGTACAGTGGCCAGTTGATTAAAACCTCGATTAAAACCAAATATACTAGAAAATAAACTTTACTGGCGTTCCGACCACCTGTACAAAATTTGATAAAAAACGATTTTTTTGAATACGTAAAATTGTTAGACAGCTCGGCTGTCCCAAGGAATATGCAGTATATACATTTTTTTCATATATTGAGGTTTTGACGAATTTGTACATACTGGACCATGATCTATCTATTTAAACGGTCAAAACTTCAATATAATATACCGGAATAACGGAGATTTTGACTGACAAAACCCAGTATCTACAGGTCAACAATAATTATCAAAATTCCAAAACACAGTATCTGCGTGCCAGCTAGATGTTAAAACACAGTAAATGCACCAACCAACCAGGTATCATCATTTTGTAACGGCCATTGTAGATGCTGTGTTTTGACATTTGTTTTAGTAGGGTTTTAGTTTGTATTGGCGGCTTAAGCGGTAGTGCTGTGCCATTCTTATTTTTTATTTTTGAGAGGCTAACTTGGACAAAATAGACAATTAAAGATGCCTGCCGCAGTATAAATGCAGAGACATCTACTATAATCAAAGGGATCTAGTATACCTAAAATGAAAGACATTAATCATCGTACGTTTTGGCTAAATCTTGAAAGTGAGCAATCGCGTGATCTGAATAGTCAGGTAGAATAGAAATCAGGCTAGCCAGCGTTAGAATTTAATTTTTTTTAATTTTTAGTTTAGAACTTGTTGTTTCATAATATGTATTTTATCAAAAACTTTTTTTAACACACTGTTACTCTCGTCACCAGTTTTTAATTTCTGCACCATTATTAAAATTAATTATTATAAAGGTGATTATATGTTTTGTAACTGCCTGTAAGATTACCTGGGTAATAAATGTTCATTTAGAATAAACATTTTGGTATTTTATTGTGTTAATGCTGTTACTAACTTTCCATGAAGGGGGTCAAGGAAGTGCGGAGGCTCGAGATCACCAGAGTTTTACAGGTACTCGAGCCTCTTCACTCTCAGGGGGGGTCGCAAGGCCCCCCAAGACCGTCCAGGAGTGGATAGGAGACAAATGTGTCACCTACCCCGTGCAGAAATGCACCTTTCTCGTAGTGGCCCCTGTCTTCGTCAAATTTGACGAAGCTAATCCTGGCGGATCTAGGCTGGAGCCCCGAAAGGCTCCCTGGCAATGGGCAACAGCATTGCCAGTATCGGTGCCAGCTCCTGGGGGAGGGTGTACTCACGATAAAAGTGAGTGCACCCTTGCCTAGGAGATCGCACCGAACGTCCTCTAGGATAACTGAAGAACCCAACCCAATGTGTCATGCGATCCGTGCTAAAGGGTGCGTGGCGGTGGGGGTGCACCGTCGCTAACGGAGCCTCTGGGATACCAGGCGACCTCCCAGAGTAACAAGCCTTACACTCGTGCAGGGGGCGCCGCGAGTGTGGACCATATAGTTCCCCCTTACTCGTGGGATTTATTATGAGCAAAAAACCCAATAATAATAAACCCAAATCCGGGGGCCCCCCATCAGGGGACCCCGAACAGCAACCGGGTGGCCTCTCACCAGAGGACCCCGATAGAACCCTCACTGGCGAAGAGCAAGTGAGAGATATTTCAAGGGAACTCGCCAAGAGGGTGGGTACCTTGAATCTGAAGAAAAAGGGTAGGACGGGAGCGCAGAAGAAGCGGGCATGGAGGCTAAGGCTGGCGCAGGAGGGGCAGGGCTCCGGAAGTCGAGATGCCTCTTCGGGGGCATCTGCTTCGGGGGGCGCTGCGGCTTCTGTGCGGGCTAGGGCGCCTTCGGGTGTTGCAGCTGCGGCTTCGGCGGGGCCTAGCATTGCTGGGAAACGTCCGAGGTCGGCGGGTGTGACACCGGAGGGTGCCTCATCGCGGAAGAGAGCTCGCACTTCCGCTCACGTTAGCTACGCTAGAGTGGCGCAAACCGGGCACAGGGTAGTATTCGTTCCCGAGGACTACCCTAGTGCTCAGTTGGTGGAGACGCAAGTCTTCAGCATCCAGGAGTCAGTGAGCGGACTGATGGACGGGCTCCCACTTGAAGGGGCCCTTCCAAGGTTCGCTGACTGCTACTTCTCGAGGGGGGCGGCCATCTTTGTTTGCGAGAACGAGTTCTCGCAGACGTGGCTGCAGGCTCAGGTTGGCAACCTGAGGCCCTGGGAAGGAGCACGACTCAGGGTGATGCGATTTGAGGACCTGCCCGTCTTCAGGAGGGTGATGGCTTGGTTCCCGGGCCCTCACGTGAAAGAGGACATCCTCCTGAGGAGGTTAGACAGGCAAAATCCTGGGATACACCCCAGCTCGTGGAGGGTGATGGAGGTCAAGATGGAGCCGAAGGGCGTACGTCTGGTCCTCAGCGTTGACTCAATTAGCTGGGGCGTAATCGAAGGCAGGGGGCTGCGGCTCTACTGCGGAGCGAGCTCAGCAGTGTTTACTCTGCTGGGCAAGAATAAAGAGCAACGCGGGACTGCTGCTGCCGGCGGTGATCAGGGCCCAGGCGAGAGCCAGGAGCCTAGGGACCAAGGGCAGCTGGCACCTGGGGAGGCTGTTGTTGCTGCTCGGGCTCCTCCAAGGGGGACCGAGCGGCAGGAACAGACTCCTCAGGAGTCTCCGGAGTTGGTTAGGGATGTGCCCACACCAGGAACTAGTGGGCCACAGAGCAGCACACCAGTGAGTGAGGGGCAGCTACTAGATAGTGACTCCGACTCAGCACTGGAGGGAGCCAGGATGCTGTGGCAGACGGATCAACGCCACAGTCACAGCGAGGGTAGCGGCAACGAACGGGGCCCCACCGTGGGGAACTAGACGTTGGTTCGCTACAAACACACGAGGGTGGACTGCCAAAAATAAAAAAAAATGGTGAGTTACATTTCTTTCATTCAAATTAATTTGCAGCATTGCATAGCGGCTTCTAGGGTTCTTACTCAGACGATCACTAGGGGTCGCTATGACATAGCTCTTATTCAGGAACCCTGGATAAGGAATGGCATTATTAGCGGGCTTAGAGTGTGCATATTATGTAATAATATGAATGCATGGCAACTAATGGACTTTACAACTAGGGACATGGTTGCGGTGGTGATTCGCCTTAGAGAACAAGGCATCGAAAGAAGTTTAGTGGTATGCTCAGCGTACTTACCGTATGATTCAGGAGATCCTCCTCCCTCAAAAGAGATGGAGGACCTTGTGTCTCATTGTCGGGATAATAATCTCGAGCTTATCGTGGGGTGTGATAGCAATGCCCATCACACCCTATGGGGTAGCTCTAACACTAATAGACGTGGTGAAGAGCTGGTGGAATTTCTAGGGACTTCGAACCTAGAGGTTCTGAATGTTGGCGACACTCCTACCTTCTCAAACAATGTGAGGGATGAGGTCCTAGACATAACACTGAGCACGGTCGGTATTTGTAATGAGGTCAAGGACTGGACAGTATCCTTGGAACCGTCACTGTCCGACCATAGACATATAACGTTTAGGATTGACGGGGAAAAAGAGGGAATCCTTGTTAGAAATCCTAGGCAAGCAAATTGGGCTTCTTTTAAAGAGGACCTAGGCAGCAGGCTCCGTCCTATAGAGCAGGATCTCAGTAAAGGGGAGGGCTTGGAGGCGGCAGTTGATTCCCTGTGTAGGGACCTCCGAGCCTCCTTTGAGGATAACTGCCCCTACGCAAAGTGGGCGTGGCGGGCAATGCCACCTTCTGGACTAAGAAATTAGAAACCAGGAATAAGTCCCTGCACAAACTACTCACGAGAGTTAGGTACAGGAAAGGTACTCCTGATTGGGAGGAGTATAGGATAAAGCTACAGGAATATAAGAGGGAAATCAGGAGGGCCTCCAGGGAATCTTGGAGGAACTTCTGCAGGTCCATCAATGATATTCCTGCGACGGCAAGGATGCATAGGATCCTTAGCAAGGACACCAAGTCCAAGTTGGGGACCTTGACGGACTCGAACGGTCATAGAACCAATAACGAGGAGGAAACGCTTGAACTGCTGATGAGTGTGCACTTTCCGAGATCGGTTGCCGCTCAGCAGACAGGTGCACATAGGCCACTCCGCCGTCCTCATAGAGAGGAATGGCAGATGGCAGGAGAAGTCGTCACTTATGACCGCACAAGATGGGCGATAAATACTTTTGCTCCATACAAAAGTCCAGGCAAGGATGGAGTCATTCCAGCCATGCTACAACATGGACAGGATCTGGTACTACCATACCTAGTTAGGATATTTCGCGCCTGCGTGGCTACTGGCTTCACACCGAAGAGCTGGTTGCATTCAAGGGTCGTTTTTATTCCTAAGCCGGGCAGAGGTAGCTATACTCGTCCGAAGGACTTTAGACCGATTACCCTTTCGTCGTTTTTACTAAAAACACTGGAGAGGTTGGTTGATAGATATATCAGGGATGGGCCCTTACAAAGGGTTGAAATCCATGCCTATCAGTTCGCATATCAGGCGGGAAAATCAGCTGAGCTGGCACTTCATCATTTGGTCAGCAAGCTGGAGAAAACGTTGAATCAACGGGAAGTGGCTATGGTAGCATTTCTTGATATCGAGGGTGCGTTCAACTGTACCACTACCAATTCTATAAGACGCGCCCTAGAGAGACATGGAATTGCTCCAATCCTAGTGGAGTGGATTCTTACTACTCTAGAGGGCCGAGTGGCTTCTGCAACGCTTAATGACATAAACTATAGCGTTGCAGTGGCGCGAGGCTGCCCACAAGGCGGTGTTCTTTCACCTCTATTATGGTGCTTAGTGGTGAATGACCTACTCGTGAGACTAAGCAACACAGGGGTCTACGTACAGGCCTATGCCGATGATTTGAGCATAGTGGTCAGGGGTAGATTCATTAATACAGTCTCCGAGGTAATGCAAGGCGCGCTGCGTGTTGTGGAAACGTGGTGTAATGAGGTGGATCTGTCAGTGAACGCTGAAAAGACGGAGCTCGTTATGTTCACTAGGAAAAGGAAGATGGAAGGCCTCGTGAGGCCTACCTTTTTCAGAACGACACTTGAATTGTCTCAGTCAGTAAAGTATCTAGGAGTCATACTGGATCACAAGCTGACTTGGAGGCAGCACGTGGATTATAAGGTAAGCAAGGCTCGAAACTCATTATGGGCCTGCAGAAGAGTTGTCGGTAGTAGCTGGGGCCTGAGCCCAAAAGTGGTGCACTGGCTCTACACTACAATAGTCAGACCGTCACTAATATATGGCTCCATAGTGTGGTGGACCTGTATAAAGACGGAGGCAACAAGAGCCAAACTTAATAAGGTCCAACGTTTGGCATGTCTTAGTATAACCAGTGCAGTGCGCACAACACCCTTGAGTGCCATTGAAACACTATTGAATCTTCCTCCTTTGGATCTGGTAATCCAAGGGGAAGCTAGAAAAACTGGGTTCCGTCTCTGGAGTCAGGGTAGCTGGACTTTTATGAATCCAGGCAAAGGACATTCGACGATTCTAGCAGAGTTGCATGAGGATTGTCCTATTTTGTTGGCGAGGAGCGATACAGTTTCTCCTACGCATCGCTTCAATCGCAAATTTACGGTGGTGTTTCCGTCAAGGGAAGAATGGAAGTCTAGGGAAAGACAGCTCATTGAAGGAGGAGGACAGGTCTGGTACACAGACGGTTCACTCGCTAGAGAGGGCTCGGGCTCGGGAGTCTACGGGCCCCGTACAAGACTTTCATTCCCTCTTGGGGGGCACACCACAGTATTCCAGGCTGAGGTCTATGCGATACTTGCCTGCGTAAATCGTATTCGGGAAATTGACGGGTCTAGGAGGCGGATTACTATCTGCTCTGACAGTCAGGCAGCCATCAAAGCACTGAGTGCTTGGAAAATAACGTCGGGACTGGTCCTGGAGTGCAGGAGGGCTCTTGACGACATCTCAGCTAAACACAAGGTATCACTGATGTGGGTACCTGGGCATGCTGGGGTAAAGGGTAATGAAATGGCGGATCATCTAGCCAGGATGGGATCCGGAAACAGTTTTGTGGGCCCGGAACCAGCCTTAGGACTGTCTGCAAATTTGGTTAGGAAAACAACTGGAGAGTGGATCCAGAATCAACACTCTCTGAGATGGAACAACATCTCTGGTCATCTCCGTCAGGCTCGGGAGCTATTAGCAGGGCCTGAAGAGAGAATAGGACGATTCTGTCTCTCTCTGGATAGGAGTAACTTGAGATTGTTAGCAGGCTTATTAACGGGTCACAATACCTTCAGGCGTCACTTGTTTGTGATGAGGGTGGTCAACGACCCAACGTGCACGTGGTGTGGTGAAGAGGAAGAATCCTCGGCACACATCCTGTGTCGCTGTGAAACCCTGGGTTATCACAGGCAGACTATGCTGGGCTCAAGAACCTTGGAACCAATAGAGATAAAACGGATAGGACCTAAGAATGTACTTGCCTTTGCCAAAAGGGCAGGTCTTAGGAACTAGCGCGGATAGAGGCGCAAAAGGGCCCATCGTGTGGCCTATGCACCAGCCACATTCCGTGCTGGATAGCCTCTGGTTCTTATTCATTCATTCAACTTTCCATGAATGCATACATGTGATATAGTAAAAACACAGTATGTCTTCGTTGATAATATTATCTAAAACATTATTAAGATCAAAACACAGTATATGCTTTTCTTCCTAAAAACTTGTTTATTTCTCAGCACTCTTTGAAGCCCATTCATATTGTGCTCTAATATAACTGAATCAAGGCATCACTCTTTTATTTCACTTAAATTAATATAAGTATAAACTAAATTGTGATCGTTATAAGGAAGAATTTTTCACATCCAATTTCTTAGGATATATTTTTTCATATACTGTGTTTTTCCTGGGACAGCCGGACTGTGAGATGAAACTTACCCTCATATGATATGTCATCAATTCGTTGGACAACTGACTCCTCGCTTGCGCGTCTCTGATCCTCTTATAAATCAGGCTGTGCATTATTGAGATACCACAATATATGCTGAACGCATTTGCGACCTGTTCGTCGAAATAGTCGAAGTTGCCGTTCGTTTTGTTGCACAGTTGTGCAACACCAACAATCTTGTCCTCGTCCCTGATCGGGAAACATAAGATGTTGCGGGTTTTGAAACCAGTCGTTTCGTCCATGCCTTTGAAGAACAGGGGGTGTTTGTACGCGTTTTTTATGTTTAGCAGTTTGCCTGTTACAGCTACGTGACCTGAAAATGAATGGATGCATTAAAATAGCTTATTGCATACGAAACTTTTATGTGGCCATTAATTTGACGAAAATTGTCGATTTTTAGTACCAGCCATTGAATTATTGTTACTGCGTTTAATTAGACTGCTTTACACTATACTATTTCTTGAACGTTCAATTTCAGCATTCAAAGAAAAGAATCTAGCTTTGCAGACATTGGACTAGTATCATGATTTTTTTATGATTGAATATGATAGAGTATGGCATAACAACCTTTTCATATTATTCCGCGTTTTTTTTGATACGAGAAAGCAGAGAAAATGACGGAAACAGCTGAACCCCTCTAGGACTGTGACGTGACGGAACAGCCAATCGAAAGACGGAATGTGTGACGTGTTGTAGTTATACCTGGATATAAGGTAAACTGTCTTGGGGACCCGTGTGGGGGCGGGTTAGAATATCTCCCATCGTTTATCCTACGTGTCGTAAAAGGCGACTAATAGGAACCGAACTACTGTCGGTATAAGTAGTAACCTCTTCTCAACCAACAGCTTTGGGTGGACGAGTTGACCAGAGTCAGGACACCTTCTTGTCCTGGGGGTGAGAAATTATCCCTAAAGGCGGATGAACCAGAAGATACACCTGGTCACCGGCATGAGGATGTAGAAAGCCAATGGGAAACTACTGCATTAAAGATCTTAAAGATATCCCAAGAGAAACTCGTAAAATGGGTAAATTTTACGAGTTCACAACATGTCTCTTAAGACGTTGTGACTATGATGATGTCTTGGGTTCCAGTTTATTGATGCGTGATTCGGTGACGGTTACCCTGATCCGTAATCTAGGTTAAGCTTCATCAGTCATCAGTCAATCAGTCACGTCAGTGTCGTCACTCATCAGTGACAGTGTGGTGACAGTTTGCACGCCATTCGTTGTGGGGCTAGTTGACTGTTTTTCGACTGGTATCCTTAATTTTCTCCATTTTTAGTATGTATTCTTTATTAGTATTTAACTTATGTTTTTTTAAGTTAGTTAGTGACGTAGATATTAGATTCACTAAAGCTGATTCAGATAATCTGCCTGGATGTGGTGAACGACTACCTATGTAAATAATATTCAGTTCTTCAATACAGAGATGAAAACCGTGAAAACTAAGAAGTAAGTTTCAAGATATTTGAATAAAATTTATAATAAACAACATAATGATTATATCTTTGCAACAGTAATATGCATGTCCTTCAAGTGTATATCCTTTTCCGATTGCAGAGAACGACAATTTACGCTGTTCAGTATCTCTTGGAATAGTACAGTGTAAACTTTTCAAATTCTCGATATCAATCATTTACCGCACAATAACTAAAGACAAAAAAAGCTTCTGTTAGAGACAGGAAGGTTAGATTTAATTTCACTTGACAACCAACTAACCAACTGCACAATTCACAAAGCAAAGCTTTCTCCCACGAAACTTTTCTTCATGCGACGCAGCCAAGGGAAAAACACACAGGGCATCCCCTTGATGGAAGACAAATCACAAAACAGCAGTTTCTTTCGTGAAAGTTGGGTCACTGTCGCGATTTGGGAGTTGACGGGGCAACAATGTGCATAGGCGTAGTTAAGTCCCTGAATCTGGGGGGGGCTTTAGTCCCTGGATTTTGTCTCCGCCCTAGATACAATAAACTTAAAAGAACGAATTCTTTTAGGATTTTTGGGGGGGCTAATTTCATTCTTGGGGGCGCTAAGCCCCCCCGAGCTACCACGTAACTACGCCTATGACAATGCGCTGCTGATGTATGGCGCGCTTCGCACAGAATCGAAAAATTGGAATGACTTTTTTTTAACTTATGATGGAATTATTAATAAACAAAATGACGTAGAAAGTAACGAAATGCATCAGTACACCAATTTTTGTATACACTAAGAGGTTATAATAATTTTATCATTGTTTTCAGACCCATGATACTAGTCCATTAATAATTTATATGCAAACATTGGTAAACAAGTTAAATGCTCACAATGGCCCATTCAAAAATATGTTTTTCGGGTCAAATATACTACTCGCAAGTGAAATCCAAACACCTAGAGAAAAATGAAGTCAAGTTGATCGACTCAGTACTTTCCACACATTACGCTGATACCAGTTTATTATTTTCCCATGGCATGCAGCTATAGTCTGAGATTCCCTTGCAACCAAATCATCGCCCGCCCGGCTGCAAAAAAATGTATTATGTCGCTAAGTCTTTATTTCACAGGTCAATGAATAGCCTATTATGAATACAATGAATTTCCCAGTTTTACAATCCCCCACCCCTCAACGACCCCAATCACACCCCCGCCCAAAAAAGTGGAAAATGGTCAAGAACCCCTAAAACGCCTAAAAACGAAGTCTGAGCTGTTTTTATACTTTTAGTTTTTTTATTATTGCTGCGCTGCCACTGACACGATTTCTAAAAGCCATACGCGTTTTCCAACCTCCCTACAGTTATAATACTGTGTCAAAATTTCATTAAAATTAATTCATTAGTTTGCACGTTACCTAATTCAGAACGATCTAAAACAATACTCGTATGTATACATCAGAAAATTCTAAGTCCATTGGTTTCTGTAATAGGTAATAGGCAATGTTCGGATTCACCTAAAAAAGTGTATTATGCCGCCAGGTCTTTCTTTCACATGTCAGTGGACAGCCTATTATGAATACGACAAATTTGAGGAATATTTGATTTTTTTTTTTGTTTTTTCCTAATTACTCCTAGGCCCATGTACCGATTTTCAAAGTTATAGCAGCATTGCCTAGTAAGACTCCACATCATATCGCTACCCAATCGACCGACAGACAGGCCGATGGAAATGAATGACGTGGATTTTCGTTATGTACATATCATAAAACACCCAAATAGCACATAATCCCAAAATCGAAAATTTACGCCTATCGGTGTGGTAAGTAAAAGGAGACTTATTTAAAAAAATTAAAGAAAAAACATCATTTTGCCCAGACCTGTGGCCGTAAGACCAGGCCGTAGAAACAGCTTGTTGAGCTGAAAAAGATCATAAAGTTGAAAATATTTACCTGCTATCCCCTGATCCTTGGCGATCCGCACCTCCTGGCTTTTCTCCGCTGAGCTGACCCCGTCAAACACCTTCGCCACCAAGTGCATGTGATCAGGATCCAACAAGAACAAAGAGCAACGTTCGGCATTCGTTAATCTTCTCGCTTCTGACATTATTTCTTTCAGCAGATCGCTCAGGTCACCCAGATGCGAAAATAGTTTTCTGGCTACCGTGAGCAGAGATTGACACTGCTGCTTCAATCTTCTTTCCTCTTCACACTCTCTCGTGTTTAGAAGTATAGTTAAACAATACCTGCAGAGTTGAAAAAGTGACTACAGAAGTGGAGACTGTAGTTCAAGCAATTAGTTCTGGTGCTAAAAATTGTAACTGTAGATAACAGGTAAACTAGAACACTAATTATAAATAAACACTCATTCTAACCACTCCCTAAAGCGATTTTTCAAACCCGACACATGTTTCGCTATGTTAGCATCTTCAGAGGAAGATCTATAACAACGCAATCTTTACGAAATCAAAGAGATTAGAGATGTTGCAATCGGGCTCTATCCCTATTCGTTACTCTATTCGACAACTTTACTATTCTGAATTCCAAGCTTACATATGAGTAGTCTACTAGCAAAGAGGTCGGACAATGTAATTAACAGGGATAGAGGCCCAATTACAAACAGCCGCCTATACGCTTTGGTCTTATAACAGAGACCAACTGAAAACAACAGAAAACAACGGGAAACAACAGAAAACAATAGGAAACAACAGAAAAAGGCAGAAGACAACAGAAAACAACGGAAAACAATAGAAAACTACACAAAACAAGAGAAAACAACAGGAACCAAACGGAAATAGTAGGTCTTAAGATAACAAGATTATTTAACGTTTCGCTTCGACAGGTAATTATCTCGGAAACAGTTTGCACAATTTCCATAAATTTGGCGGTGTAGGGGTTTGCAATAGGGCCGATCTTAAGATGGTATTTACAATAATGTATGTTTATTTCTTTTAGAAATCCTGCAAAAATACTGTTTATTTTTGGTATAATATTTCCTATGCCTAAATGTCATAATTTCGAAGTTACAACTAGATGTACATTGTATCCGTCCAAGCTAAAATAATTATAAGAGAGATAAGAAGAATTTAGTTGTCAGGCATGTTGAAAAATGTACTGAGAAGTTTCAGGGATCGCATGGCTTGTTGTATTGAAGTAACCAGACAACATTTTGAGCATCTGCTGTAACCTCTTTCACATTATGGTTTAGTTGATGCCTTATTTTAACTTGGGTGGATACAATGTAAATTTAGCTGTAACTCTGAAATTATGGCATTTGGGTATTGAGAATATTTGGTAAAAAATAATGAATACAGGACTGTTCCGGTCTGTCAAATCAATCCATCACTGTTTCAAAAGATCTTGGACCTGGATGCCTTCCATCAGGAAATCTCTCTTTGCACACTCTCATTGCAAGCAAACAATTTTTTAAACATTTTTCAAGGATATAAATCGTCTCAACCATTTCTTGTAACCCTTACTGCCTTACTAAGAATAATGTGGTTATAGTTAGATAGAGCGCCTGCAAATTTTAGTATTAGAGTCCGAAACACTTTAGATGGAAAGTTTCCAGCCAACTGTTTCGTCTGCTAGCCACGCCACCAACGATTTTCCAAATTCCTACGCATTTCGGAATAATTATAAAATCATAAATATCTTGAAAACTATCAAAGATAGAACCACATATGCGTAGATAAAAGTGAAAGTGCATTCATTAATGCAAACCTAATCGAGTCATCTCATTTGGAAAAAAAATTTTTAACGTTTTAAACTTTTCAAATTTGAAAATTTCTAGTCTATTAATTGAATGTGCTTTGGAACCAATGATCTTATTGAAACACAAGTACGTTTCTTGTTTGTTTCAAAACCGAAAACCGCAGCTTTCTGTTGTGATCAGTTTCCGAGATATTAACATACTTTGAAAGCACTAAAAACCTCAAATTTTATAAAGATTGCTGAATAACTCCGAAAATAGGCTTCGTAGGCATAAACTACGGTTAACAAACTGGACCTAAAAATCGATGCCGAATTCAAAAACATTATACTATTGTATATTTATTTAAAATAAGGAAGTTGCTGCCTACTTCTGGTATATCCGGATGTCCGCGAATTTATTTTCTGCAGGTAGGCAATTTGAAAAAAAAAGGTTTTTCTTTCAAAACATTTTCTTCTAAATCAAACGCTAAGGCTGCTAGGGAGCACCGCGTGCTTATTGGACCACCCTGTATATTATCATATTATCCCAGAACGCAACTGATAAATTGGATAAACACAAACAAAATAAGAGTATTATTCAACTATACTCTATTTACCTGAAAGTTTCGTTGACTAGGCTCGATATATATGCTGTATCCTTGCGCGAATTCAAGAAGCATATCAAATATACAGGACACATAGCATATCTGTTAGGTACATTAGCTGAAAAAACAAACATCAGTTAGGTATGACAAACATTGCAGTTGTTCAGATGTATACATATTGCCAATTGCCATCATTTAAAAAAATGTTAACTCAGTTTTTGGAATTGTAGACATTTGAAGATTCTAGAGTGGGCATTCAAAAAGTTAGTTGTCCTCTTCTGTTGCATTTACTTTACACCAATAGGTATTATAGCATTCATGCATATATTTATCGTTCCCAGTGTAAGATGTATTGACTATTCAAAAAACTTTATGAAAGGTTTTTATTTTTTTTTTATAACTGAGCAGACCGCGTAGACAGAGCCTAAATACCAGAGTACCGCGGTCGCTGTGAAAAGGTTAAGTCAGAGAAAGTTTGTTAAAAAGGGACTTGAATAGGCCAACACCCGCAGGCCCAATAAATACATCTCCTGGCAGTCCATACCAAGCCTTGGACACCCTGGGAAATAAAATGTACGTCGTACAGCTCGGTTCTTGATGTATGAAGAACGACCGCCTTAGGATGAGATGCAGCAGTCGCACGGGCGCATCTGATAGTATCGGTGAGTGGCGGAACTATAGAGGGTAGCTCAGATGGTGAGAAATTGCAGTTGCGATTGTTCCATCCGCACATGTTTTATATCTTAAAATAACTGATGAAAGTAAAAGAATTATTTCTGTAGTTGTTTTTTTTTTAGGATTAGGTCAGAAGTAATATAAAAACTTCTTTTATTTCTTTATGAAACTAATAGGCGTTGAAATAGAGGGCATACGCGGTTTCCTTTCTGGACAGTAAGTGTAATCTACAAATTTAGATTCGTCATGAAGGTATAAGGTAAAGGTTTGGTATCATGTTTCGTAAAATTATGTAGCTGATGAATTGAAAAAAATATTAAAAGGTGTTTCTGGTAGATCATTTATTATGTGACAGTGTTCAAAGCATTAAAAAGCTTATATTTCCATATAAAAGGGAACAAATAAAAAACTAAAATAAGTGTGGCTATCATTTTACATTTAAACTGTTACTAAAACTGTAACAAATAAAAGAAAATGAAAAAGGAAGAACAAAACTTTTAGTAGCTAGGCTCATACAATAGCTAAAAGTAACAAAATTTGACGCGTCAAAACTCTTTGGCGCAACGTACACATACCATTTTCGCGCCCTGGAGACAATATCGGCTTGTTGAATACATGACATTTACATTTAGTCATTCTTCGCTTGCTAGTTGGACAAATGGAGCATATTTTTCGTTTCTCCAATGTATGTTCAGAAGCGGGATCTGTATGTTGACTACACGCAAAAAAAGTTACGCTCGTACTGACCCTTCCTCTGCTGTACGACGAATTCGGATATCTTCGGAACTATTTAACCTAAACCGCTGTTGCTAAGGCAGAGCACTTACGGTGTCTTACATTGAGTGTATACAGAACAAAAATTTCGTCATATTATAAAAGGGTCAGCACTTAAGGGTTGAACTGAGTAGTTTAAGTGACAGGATTATATCACAAAAATGGTCTCCGAGCATACATTGGTCTTGTTATTTCAATTTGCTATAGTCAAATTTTGCACGCATTTACGGCCTACGACGCAGTGAGTGCGTTTGCAGGAAAAGGAAAGACTACATACAACCTTGAGGTTTTGCACAAAGACAAAGAATTTGCAAGGCTCATATATCACGCAGTACAATCCTTGCAACGGTTACTGAGATCATGAGGCTAGAAAAACGCCAACAGGCAATCAGACAGACAGACTGACGCAAACGAGTAATGTGGTAAGTATAAAAACGTTCAAAAAGTGTATTTTCTCAAAATCTAAAATTTTGGCGATCACAATACTCTCCCAACCTATCAGTGTGAAGTAAAAGTTTAAGTGAAGGAAAGTTGAAAATAGCTACGATAAACAAATCGTGGCACAACATCGTATTCCTAATAATTCCATTTGACGTTCAAATCCGTATTCCGTTTCCTATTTTTTCAACTGAATGGATTCGCCATCTGTCATAACAAACAGTTATAAATATCTCTAAACTTAACCTTGGAGGTCGGGGAAGATGAGACGTAATAATGCGAGGGTCAGTGTCAACCGTTCTCTGTGCATTATTGATTTCATTCATGATAATTCCCTTAATTGAACGAACCACTCCAATATAGAGGTAGTAAGGTAACATAATTATTTCCTATGCATACAACTGAAAATGACGTATAGGTCTCCAGAGGAATTATAATTATAAAGCTTGGATCACATAGGCGTCCTTCTATACCGTCAAAATATAATATTGAAATACATATGGCCATATTCATAGGCATAGGTTTTGTGTTCATTCGATATCCAAGTAACAAAATAATATGTCAACAGGACATTTCGTCGTAGTCAAGTCGATTTTGTACTTGTGTAAGTTAATTTTGGAGTAAGGTGTTATCAGTTTCTGTCACATCTGGAATAATATCCGGCAAAAAACAGGAAACACTGGCACAAAACAAAAAAAGAAAACATCAAAATGCGTAAGCATAAGCATAACAAGTTGACTTATATTTGACATAGAGGAACGTCACCCGCTCGTAAGTGGGAGACACATGAACAAAGACACACTTGCGTAAGGTACTCTCAAGTGGACACTTGAGGGACAATTATGAATACCCCTTATAGTGTGCAGTATTTTTCCTCGGTTTTTTCATACAGGTGTGAATCCAGGATTGATTCCTTGAAGCAAAGCTGTGCCACAATTTGGCATACCACCGAGATTTTCCTACTCTATCTACATAACATCCAATCTTCCTCTTTGAACACTGTTGTGCCATATATCTGAACCCCAAGATTAGGAGATTTAGCTCACCTTACAAGGAGGTGAAACAAAGCTTTGTCTTCTTCCCATTTTCTAAAGCAGATGAGGTCATTTACCTCTTTCATGAATGACTGTTCAGACGGCAATGGCCTATGAGAACCCCCCACCAAAAGGTTGAGTGACTCTTTGACATTATTCAAAATCCATAGCGTATGGCCCTTGTCTGGCCCAGTTTCTCTAATCAAGATTTTACCAGTTTCAGTACGTCCACTCACCCAAGCCGACATTGACCTGACACCTACTAATTCTTAGCATGGGTTCCCAGTCAAGTTACACATACACAATGTGTCCATGGACCCCCAACAGGGTCACATTCTTGTGGCGTGTTAATCTTTGAAGGCGGGAGCTGATCTAGTTCTGGAGATGCCTTCACTTTCAGAGCTGCTTGACTTGACAAAGCATATATAAATATTTTGGTCAATGCACTGAGACTGCCACCATCAATATGTGGAATATTTCTGCCTGGATTATTGTTATTATTACACAACGGCGGCTCCTCATCAAGGTCATTCGGTTAATGACCTCCTAAGTATTCTATTAAGAAATCAAGATTCTATCAATCTATCAAACATAACAAATTTATCTCGTTGCATTTTAATTTTTTTTAATTAAGGTACATTATTTTGATCGCCCCTCATGTACGACGAATAATAATCTCATTCCCTTGTACCAACAAAGACGTTGCCGTCGCGTCGTTATCCTCCTCGCACCACGGCACCACCGCTTTGGGTCAGTCTCGCAAACAGGCCCGCAGCTTCGCGCTACCCGTTCATATTACGTAGACAACTCATTGATAAAACGAGCAAAAGTTACGTCGAATCACTACAGATTGGGTCAGTGCCTATTGCATCAAAGAAATTAGAACAGAGGTACGCGTTAGCGTTTCCCAACCCTTTTCAATAGAGATAGATAAAAGAAGACGCGTCACGAGTATGACGACACCGGATACCGTACGACTTCGGAACGGTACGTTATCAACCATTATTATATCTTTTTTAAATGTAGGTTGTGAAAAAATGAACGCCATATGAAACTTAAAACCAGTGGCAGACCTAGACCAGAACAAGATCTTCGATTTGGCGGCGAGGTTGACATTGACAGTGACAGTTCTGTGTGCCGCTTGCAGAATTCAAAAATGTGTCTTGTTTTGGAAGAATTTCTCTGTTTTCGTGGTGTTTTCAGTTTCTGTATCTACCATCCAGATCCAACAATGTATAATAAAGTGTTTTGAAAAATGTTTTCTACATTTATGCTATGTGTAGAAAAGTCTAGAAAGTAATTTACCCAATAATTTCCTTCTTATTGGCATTACTTGACCAGTATTGTGAACCCAGAAAATTTAGCTTATTTAGTGAGGGTATCATTTATGTCGCATATGTTTAATTGAAATTGAATTGTTTTTGAAGCATTCATTCTTGTACATTAGTATATCTAAGGGAAAGTTGGTGCAAAAGGTAACGAGGAGAGTTATTTCTTCAGAACTGGGTCCAACATTCTTATATATCTACTGTATACTTCTCCACCAATAATCCTTTACAAATAACTTAAAACACAGTGATAGGTGCAATAATGTACCACATTTGCTCTTTATACATTAATCCAAAGGGATCAGATTTTTTTTACTTTTAAGGTTAAGGAAGAATTATTTTTTTAATTTCTCTCTATTTTTTTCAAAATGACAAGATGCCAAATTTTACTGTTTATTGGATGACTCAGACGTTTCTTTTAAAATTTGTTCACGAAATATATTATTTTTTAGCCACATATAATCTTCCACATATATCCCCAATGTTACACAAAGATAGAAAACTTTTGCATTATTCACTAAAGTGCCCTACTTTAATTTTTTACATTTTGAGCTGTCAATAAAGCCAACTTTTATAGTTTCCCCATCGTTGAAGCGGCTTTTTAGAATAGAGAATATCCATTATCCAATAAATGATATCAGCCCCTTCAGAGCCCCTTCATGTAATAAAGTCTTGAATCATTCATGTAGAAGACAAACAATAACGTTACGTTAGATTTAAATTTGGCGCCATTGCGGCATCATTGGATAATAGTCGGAAACCTTCGGCGATCTTCAGGACTGCAGGTTGGAAAGTTGCACGGTCCGGCTAGTTGCAAGTGTGCCGAACACTTATTAAAGATTTGAGATATTCACAAGAAACTATAAAACGGTACCATCAATCACAAAAGGTGCTCGGTGAGCTATTGTACTATGGCTACAACTGCTAGCGCATATCGTAATCTATTCGAGATTTCAATAAAGCTATGTCACAAAACCGCCACATTTTAAATAAAATAATTAATTGCGTCAAGTTTTGCGCGCTATTTCAACTGGCGTTTTAGGGCACGACGAAATAGTTTTCTGAAAATCGCAGAATATTTCGTGGTCCGATAGACCTAATCGCGGAATTATAATATTATTTTATCACTTTTCAATTATACAAATATGTAGGCGCATCTTCTGTAATCAATATTCTTTCAAATATTGATTTGACCTCCGTGCTAGGTGATCACGGGCCGCCACTGTTATTACACATATCAAACTGTGGGAGCTGGAGTATAATCTCGCATCTGATACAATCATCTATCAGGGATGATTAGTGATAAAATATTATTTAGGAGCAAAGTATCTTGGGACAAACTTTGGCCAAAGATTTGGCAAAAGCTGAAAGTGCGTTTTTTGGCCAAACCTGTGTGAAATCTGTGCAATAATCATTACACTGAGTTTGGAGGCACCATAATACAGTCTCAATTTAGCTGTTTGAGAGGCCACAGCAGCTGCACCCAATGCTACTCTGACAGGGAATGATTATATTTATTTAACAATATCACAAAACTGAACAAAAACACCAAACCTTAGCTTACTAAAATGAACTACTCAGGGCGCTAGCTAGACAAAATGTTTTTCAGACATCTGCAGATTTCCTTGAAACACTGTGTAATGATGAGAAGTATTTTTAATTGCTGCTAATGAAATTCATCATACCAGATCGGAACCGTTTAAAAGAATTTGTTTTCATTTGAATGCAATACAAAATGGTTTTTATACCAACATTAGCTAAATTTGGCTTTACTTTTTTTTCAAACAAGCTCATACTCTTAAGCTCAATTGGTTGTTTCATTGAAGGCCTAGTACAAAAATTAAATGTACATAATAGTTTACTGGTTGACTCTACCTGGAAATAAATACAATAGCATATACAAATTTAAGAACCTTACTTCGTTGCTCCTTTGCAACAATGGGAACAATAGTAAGCTCGCCAGATCCTTTAGGGATTACTTCATCAATCAAGCCTTGTATCTTAGGATCTAGAGTTTCAGCACAGATCAGGCATTCATCTTTGTATTTGATAATGTTGCCTATTGTGTCATCAGCCAAAGGAGTCCTCTTAGGAGATTCAAGTATTTTGTCATACAGCACAGTTATAACGGCTTCCTCAGACACAGTCAAAAGATTTATCATAAATACCATTTCTGATAACGTTTCCAGCTTTAGCTGAAAGTAAATAAGAGCAATTTATGAACTTATAATTATGGTTATATCCAGTAGCGTAACTTCAAATTCGGGGCTCCCCAGCAATATACTTCACGGGGGCCTGCACAAGAACTTTCCCATGGCTACTCTTTTCATAATATATTATGTATAGATACAGGGTCAATCCTAAGTTAATTCTTTTTTTTAACTATGTATTGAGGTCGTTAAAATGTACAATTTTTTTAAATATAACTTTTTACTGAAAACGGAAAAATAAGCGAGATTCAGAATAAAAAAAGTTAAGTCTGGACTTGTGTTCCAATTTTCGTCTTATCATCAGGCATTGTACTTGTCAATTAGTGCAGTAGTCACTTTCAGTTTATCATAATTAATTCTAAATTGGTTAATCCTAAAAGTTCCATTTATAATAATTTCCACTTTTACGATTTATCAATTTAAAATTAACAAAGATAAATAGAAAGTGACTACTGCACTACCTGACAGGTGGAACATCTAATCGATAAGACAAAGACCCGAGCAAAAAACTAAACATAAACAGACTGGGTATGTCTTGATATACAAGCCCAGATTTACATTTTTTATTTTGTATCTCACTTATTTTTCAGTTTTCAGAAAAAAGTTATTTGAAAAAGTATCTCATTTCACCTACTTCTATACACAATTAAAAAAAGTATCAAATTAAGACTCTCCCTGTATTATATAGAAAATCTTGAGGTTAACTGTGTCAACTGCGAAGCTTTTGGCACTATTTGTTGCCATCTTCAGGGCTTTAACGTTGAGGAAAGTTCTCAAAAAACAGCAATGTGCATTAAGTCACAGAATTTCAATTCCAATTCTCAAACAAAAAACGTCAAAAAAAATTTGGCCAATTTAACTCTTGCCTTCAACAACACAGGTCACACAAACAACCATCACAGGTGTAAAATACAAACAAACAACGATCGTTACATGTTTGAATCGCCCGAAAAATAACAAAATTATTTGTTTGAAAACACACATTTTTTGATTCAATTTTTTTTTAGAAGGTTGTTGCCTAGTTTGTATTTTACACCTATGTGTTGGTTGTTTGTGTGACCTGTGCTATGGAAGACATCAAGTTAAATTAGCCAAAATAATATTTACAGCCGTATTTTTCCATTTATTGTGGATACTGCGCCAATATTTAGGGTTTAGTTTAAAAAGGAATACTGTCCTACTTTTTCATGTATGTGTCATGGAGTTCATAGGTTGAAGCATTATCTGTAAAACATACAAACAATCAAGGAAAGAGACCTTTTAATGTAGTACTTTGTTGTTACACAAGCGATGGCGCTTGATGACCCTGGGCCTCCATGACTACCCCCCTCCCCCCCCAGCTGCGGGCCCTGCGGATGCTTAATTACGTCACTGATTGTCATTTGGCTGCTGCTTGTGGCTCCTTGGTTTTGCCTTATTTGTTTTTCTTAAACATATTGATCTCTTAGGTGGCAAATACTACAGTATTTTACAGTTAAGTGTCTAAAATCAAATGCCTTTTACCCTAAAATTGATATGCACCCCTAACAGTATCAAACAGATTCTAAGGCAACAGTTGTTAAATTATGATAGTTCATTCTTTCAAGATAGCTGAAAGTACTTTAAAATCAACCTATGAGACTGTAAGTTTGAACTAATTGTTGCTTGTTCATTTTTTTTAGTGAAGGTTTAATTTAGTAGTGCTGTCCTGTTTAAGTTTGTGTTTTTTTAACCATTACATGTAACTACCTTTGGCCTTTGGTGTTTGTAATGTGAACCATAAATAAATAAAGAATCCTTGTACAGTCAGATCTCTTTAATCTGAACTTCAAAATTGAACCCCCTGTTCGGATTAGTGGTGCGATCAGATTTATAAGGTATCTTTTATGAAATAGAGCTAATACTGCTATGAAATTTCAAATGTATAATAATTATCTATAATCATTCCTTTTATCTAACCTTTTAAAGAAAACCAATATTTTAGTTTATTCAGAGGTATTAAGAGGTAAATTAAAAACTTTGTCTCACAATTTTTGGTAAATTAAGTTTTTCTGGCAAAGGAATATCCACTTGATTGGGTGTGGGACATTCCGATTACAGAGGTGTTCGGATTAGAAGGGGCTTGGATTATAGAGGTCCTGCTGTAAGTATTTATATTTATGTAATATGAAAAGCAAAGCCTGCTCAGATAAATCAGACAAAATAAGAAAGAGGTAAAAAGGTTTTGAATAGTTCAATAAACTATATTATGATCATTCCATCTTCAAGATGAAAAACAATAAACCACAATCATTAAGCAAACATATTTGAGAACTGACAGCAATAAGCTATTTAATGGAAAATTATCAAATAGGTGTCTATTCAAACTCCAGTTCAAGTTCTATTGAATGTCAACAGGCACATAATTTATCACACAAAAATAGATAAGACCACTTTAATTGATTAAGGGCTAATGTTAATATTATTTCAAGTAACAGTACTCACATATCGATTTATCTTCAGTTCTAGCCTCTTTGTAGACCTATCTGTGAGGCTTTCACACAATCTCAAGATGTGTCCAGGATCAGATATTTCAAGGGTAGACAATGGAATCTCATCTTCATCAAACACCAAATCTGCATCTTTACACTTTGTTTTGCAATATGGTGGAGTGACAAAAACAGCATGTTTCTCATCATCTGACTCCCTGGACATGCTGTGTTATTATTTGGTTAGTGTTTCGTTTCACTGAGAATTTAGAAATGTATTTTCATACATTTACTTCCAGATTAGATACAGTACATTGCTGTCTGTGTCATGGTGATGTCACATAATCATTTACTGAATGGGTCGGTGTAGGTACTTAATCTAAAAGGTTTTATTATGCCATTAAGTTAATTAAATCGTATAGATTACTTACTATCATTGTAGGAGTCAGATATTGGCCAGCAACATTAGTAGATACACTGGAAGTCAGGCAACTGCATAATTCGGAGATATTAAATTATATATTCAAGATTTTCTGGGATGTATTTTTAGTTCTTGAATAAACATTCTGATTTCTAGTAAGGAACTTCAAAGGATGAGAGGAAAATACATAAACAAAGTAATGTTGTTGTTGACTGAATATCGAACGCGAAAAATTACGGACCTTTATCGACAACTCTCAAAGTGACGATCGTAGGTCGGGGTCGACGTTGAAAATTAAATGTTTGGCCAATTCGGATACCGCTCTCCGCTGGCCGTACTTTTATTTATTGTAAAATAGCCAACGCTTTAAAAAAAAGAGGACCACAAAAATGCAGTCGTCATATGATGAATGAAATGCAAATGTCACCCAATGTCACCTCGTGACCTGTCAAAATTTGGCATGTCGGACCGAAGTGTCGTCCAGTACCACCAATACTACAAAACTAAAAAAATATATGTCGAAAGCATACACTGCAAGCCAAAATCAACATTCAGATCACTTATTTTTCGCCACTTTTGGAAAAAGTCGGATGGAATATGCCACAATTGAATTTGCCACACTGAAGTATCTCTGATTCAATATACTGAAAATATCAGGAAAACAAAATTAATTTGGGATTCTTTTTGGACCTTTATGAAATTAGTTTTTAACAGTTTGTTTTCCAGGTCGACCTTCAGTAATTTGGTTTCGGAAAATTTTATTGGACAGCGACAGCCCTATGAATAAAGTTATTATCCGTCGTCTTTTTAAAAAACTGCCAAACTACATATTTTCGTACTTATGCAATATGCAATTTTAACATATTTATAATTATCAAGGAATTGTAAATTTGAACTGCGATTACTTTTCTAGTTCATAACACTTCACTAACTCAGCATCAGTATCGTTTCAATTTTACATGATAACCATAACCTAACTTATGAACTGTTGAGTTCGGAAACAAGCTCGATAGCTTTGCATAATATTCGTGCTACTCGGATGGGATCCGAAAAGCCATGGCTGACTCTACTCACTAGGCCGGGGCATTGAAATATGGCAACACTGAATCGGGGACCGAGCTTTCATTTGTTGTTAACTCATTAGTGTAATCTTCCAGAGCAAAGAAGGTGATTTTTAATGTGTTTCTAATTATTTACCTGCACAAACGAAACTATAAAGATAAAAAGATGCCTGCAAAGTGTGTAGTACCAGGTTGCACTAGCAATTGTGCTTCCAATAAAGGACATACCAACCATAACATTCCAGAGTAAACAAGAAGAGTGGAAGGTGGTTTTTAATGTGTTTCTAATTATTTACCTGCACAAACGAAACTATAAATATGAACAGATGCCTGCAAAGTGTGTAGTACCAGGTTGCACTAGCAATTGTGCTTCCAATAAAGGACATACCAACCATAACATTCCAGAGTAAACAAGAAGAGTGGAAGGTGGTTTTTAATGTGTTTCTAATTATTTACCTGCACAAACGAAACTATAAAGATAAACAGATGCCTGCAAAGTGTGTAGTACCAGGTTGCACTAGCACGCTATTCCTCGTATGGGCTGGTTATATTTATAAGAATAAAGACAATACTTTACAAACATTTCAAAGGATAAGACCTATTTTAAAGCACAATGTGGTACCTACAATGTTTTCTGGACCTCCCAAATATCACAGAAAAGTACAGTTAATAGAACTCATCTGGGCATGCATCTGGGCATACCTACGAAAAGATTTGATAGTGAGAGGGAATCAAGACCAGCAAGAATGGCTTCACAGTGACCTAATAGTGAATTTTTCTAGCTCAAGTGACAATTTACAAAGTAAATTGAGTGTTCATTTAAGTGGAAGTGGCAGCAGGAAACAGGTTGCGTTTATTTTTATTTTGTAGTCTTTGACTACGATGAACCAGACATCAGATGTAAGTGGTATTAGTAGTAGTAGTTCTAAAAAGTATTTTTCTTAATTTATTAACCCAGATGAATAATTAATAATTATTCTGAAACTATAGGCCCACTATTTGACAGCTAAGCCACGTTGCCACATCTAAGGCTCCGGCCTAGTGTAGAGTCGGCCATGGTCCGATGCAAGTCCGATGTTATTCTAATGCTGCGTATTCCGATTATCTTGTTATATAATCCGAGTATTTACATTACTAATGGACACGATACGATGCGTAAGAGGCCTATCTTTCTTCGTGTGTGCTCTCTCCCACAGAACTAAAAATTAGCATCAGTGTCGGCCATGGTTCAACAGTGGTTCAACCTTAGATAAGGAAAGAGAGGGGATACCGCACGCCCGTTTGATGCTATATGAATTAGCTGTGACCGAAAATGAATAGCTATTTGACAGTTGTCAAAACATTTTTTATGATATTTAGCGTTTTTAAGACCAATCATTGCAAAATATTGTGGTGTGCATAATGGTAGGTTGTGCAGCTTGTGGTTGTAGAAGCCACAGCAGCAGGAAGGAGCCAGGAATCACGTACCACAGGTAAATTTAATGACGTTTTGGTACATGTTTGGTGCCATTTGGTAACAGAAATGTCAGTCGCGCGTTCCGTCCTCTCTCTTTCCTTGTCTAAGGGTTCAACACTTCAACAGTCATCTCATTTGTGTCATTTCTACTTTGACGTCTATTTGTTTGAGGTTATGTTGTGGTAATTTAAACATTTATTAATATTTAAAAATAGATTGCAAAAGTACAAACCCTATTATAATTCTATTATTTGCATAAAAGTAGATCATGGTATGCTACGTAAATAACGGCATACTCCAAAAATTACTTTAATCTCATTTCAGAGCCTCCTCAAGCAACTTTCGAAGATACAAAATATTTCTTTCTTGTCGGCAAGAACATTATCGGCATTATCAAATGCTAAAAGTACAGCACAAGATGAACCAGACAAATTATATAGAATAGTAGAACTAGAATTACGCGGTAATGATCCTGCTGTATTGAAAAGCTTCTGTAAATTTGCTACAACCACAGGGAAACACTTTGACTTAGATTGCAAAACGTGAGTATGATGTAAATGTAAATATGTAATTCTAAAGGCAGCCATAGACTTCCTACATGAGTGTCATACATGTTTCTATGTTGATATTCGCTGGTGTGTGGGCAAAAAGTGACAAGCATGTGCGACATACAAATTTTTCTGTTTCAACTTGAATTCATGCACGCCCATACAAGAATGAATATATATACATGTATGTCCTATGTCTGTGTGTGGATTAACCTCACTCTCTCTTAGCACTTAACATGATTATTCTGTTCAGTGTCCTGTAGGTTATATCATCGTTTATACACAGGGTTAGGATAAAGTATGGAATCAAGCAAATAACTCCGCATCCAAAGACATTATGTTAGCTATTAATGTACTTCCGGTTTAACCGGACTGTAAGTACATTAATAGCTAACATAATGTCTTCAGATGCATTATGCGTCACTACATTTGCCTGCGTAGTATCACTCTTTCTGTTTCAAAGATATTTGCTTGGTTCCATACTTTATCCCAACCCTGTATAATGTACTATTCTCAAAATGTCTGATTTGAGGAGTTTGTCAAGAGATTTCATGACAGAATTCATTGAACTTTATAAAAGTTTTAACTATCTGTGGGAAGCAAACTCCAAAAACTACATAAATAGAATTAAAAAAGGTGTAACGTATGATGTATTATTGTATAAACTATGGGAGATTGAACAAAATGCGGCAAAAAAATGGTTAAGCTAAAATAAATAGTATTCGCATGTCAGTCAGCAACATTGAGGGTGGTAGCAAGCAGAAGAGTGATCAAGAAAATGAACGCAAAATGGGAGCAAAATACATTCAAGTTTTCTTTCTTTTCTTGACAACGTACGTCACTGACATCAAAGTTCACTCGTCTTCACTGCTCATCGTTCATAATCAAAGCACATGTTTTGAACTCAAACAGCCTTGTTTGTGGCCAACAGCTTACATACTGTCATGCTTAGTTTGTGTTCCACATAAAATCAAATTTGCAACATTACAAAATATTTAATAGGGAATGATTGAAGGGAATTATATTCATGTTAAGAATAAGAAGAATATTGATAAAGTTGATTATATACTTACCAAACAGAAAAACTAAAACTGTATGACATTCGTCAACTTTGTGTATAAATATTGTTCATTGTATCACACACCTTAAGTATTTTTATTTGAGAACACATAGTTCATTTATAACAAAACAAACATACAAGTGAATAAAATAATAATAAAAGCCTGTTTAAAAAAATTTATTTTTTTAGGTGGAACTTAAGGAAGCCTACTCATGAAAGATTTACAGTTCTGAAGGTAGTCCATATCTACAAAAAACATAGGGTTCAATATGAATATAGAACATATTACTCATTTGTACAATATAAACACCTAACAGGTTCTACAGCTGATACATTACTAGAATACATAGAAAGAAATTTGCCTGAAGGTGTAGCTCTCAAAGCAACAAAGGTAAAGTATGTCTTCTTTCATGGGCACTGCCAGAAAATTGTACAGGGGGGGCGACTTACTTAAATTGAGTGCTCAAATCAGGGACAGAGGGGACAAACTTGGTTTTTGGTTATACAAGTTTCTTATCTTCGCTGCTCCATGGGGGGGGGGCATGACCCCCCTGCTGGCGCCCATGTCTTCTTTCAACTTATTATAATAGGCCTAGTTAAGTGCCTGAATCTGGGGGTCTTAAGTCCCTGCCCTAGATTCAATAAACTTAACAAAACAAATTATTTTTTGATTTCTAGGGGGAGGGCTAATTTCATTCTTGGGGGGGCTTAGCCCCCCAAGCCCCTACCTAACTATGCTTATGATTATTATGCCCTCTTAGGTTCCTTTGTTTCATCAAATATACATATTTTACATAGCAGTTATCATTATAAACAAAAAAAATAAATCTTTTATTTTAATGAATATAAGTATTTGTATTTGTGAATGTTGGCAGCAGATATTAACATTTGCATCTAGGAATGACCAAATTGTGACATTTTTTACATCACTAGTGTATAGTTGATCAGGTTATAACCTAAAATTAATAGTTTCTGTTAACATCACTTGAATTGAGTTTGAATAAAAAGAAGACATATTGAACTAAGTAAAGTAAAGTGAGCCACATTTCAAATGCTTCCAGACTGTTGCTTGTGACAGCTTCCAGTGTCCAGACTTCAGCTCCATACAACAACACAAATCAAATATGTTATTTAATCATTCTTTGTCTCAGCCTTAAGTTCAGACTATCATTACAAAACAGTAATAACAATTCTGAAATATTGTATGGACTGATTCAATCCTGCACCTAATTCCCTTATCCAGGTTGAGTTGCTTGGTGATGTAGCATCCAAGGTATTAATTGGACACTATCTGTAAATTTTCATTATTCATAGAACTTATGATACTGATTTGATTTTAAAAGACTATTGTAAAAAACAACATTATAAAGACTATCAATGAAACACTGACATTATACTATCAAAGCATGCTTCATATAAGGTTGCTCTGTTGCAAAAAAATTATGTTCAAGAAATTATTTCATTGGGTAGTTGAAATTAGAAGTATGCCCCATCTGATTATTTCCAAAACTTAAAGTAATTATGGCAAACTTTGTTCACCTCTTTTATTATAAATATTTTTATTCAATGCTGTACTCAAATGGCAGCATCAGTTTTTGCTAAATATACAGGGTGGTCCAATAAGAGCTCAGTGCTCTCTAGCAGCCTTACTGTTCAATTTAGCAGAAAATGGCTTAAGTAAAAAACGTTTCTTTCCGAATGGTCTACTTGTAGAAAATAATGTCTAAGATGGTGGACATCCAGATATACCATAAGTAGGTATCAACTTCCTTATTTTAAATATGGGTAAAATCTGAGAGAAGGAAGCATGTAGGTAGTGAGTTTGACACTCTCGCTATTGTAGTTGAAGATCTGCATAAGAGTACTGCAGCAGAAATTAGTCGCTATTGGGTATTGGTCAAACATCTGTTAACATGATCTCAACAAAGAACATATAGCATCCTTATCACATGCAGCTAAATCAAGCACTTGAAAGACAAGACTTTGAAAACAATGAATTTCAATAATTGGGGTCATGCTCGAGTCCAAGAAGATGCACTCCTTTTTAACAGTGTGTTGTTTACGAATGAAGCTACATTTCTTATGAAATGAATGAATCAAGCCACATTTCTTCTTGTAAAATGTAGCTTCACCATTATTATTAACGGCCATGTAAACTGACATAATTTACATTTTTACACCAATGTAAAGCCAAATTTTGAGAGGTTTGTTGGAATCTAAACGTTTGGGGTGGTATTATTGAAAACCGCATAATAAACTAATGTTTTCCAAAATTTTCTAGATGAAAATTTGGGAAACCTGCTGGACAATTTACCACTATAGTTTTTAAAAATAATGTGGTTACAGTTAGATGGAGGGAATGTACATTTTAGTATTAGTGGCCGAAACACTTTGAATGAAATGTTTGCCAATACCAATTGTTTCGTCTGCGAGTCACGCCACCTACGATTTTTCCAATTCCTACGCGCCATTCCGGAATAATTGCAAAATTGTACATTTCTTGAAAACCATCAAATATAGAACCACATATGCCTAGATAAAAGTGAATGAAAATTTAATTTTGTATCCACTCATGTGAAATTTTCATACCATTCAATTTGAAAAAAAAGAGTTTTTAACGTTTTAAGCTTTTCAAATTCGAAAATTGCTAGTTGATTGATTTAATGTGCGTTTGAAATAATGATCTTACTGAAATATAAGTATGTTTCTTGCTCATTTCAAAACCGAAAACCGCATCTTTCTGTCGTACTTAGTTCCCAAGATATTAACATCATTTTGTAAAGTACTACACACTTCAAATTTCCTAAATATTGCTGAATAACTTCGAAAATAGGCTTCGTAGACATAGACTATAGTCAACAAACTGGACCTAAAAATCGATGGTGAATTCAAAAACCTAATAATATACAGGGTCTTCTGTTTAAAGTAAGGAAATTGATACCTTCTTCCGGTATATGCGGATTTCTGCCAAATTTGAAATTATTTTCTACAAGTAGACCATTTGAAAAGAAACATTTTTTATTCAAGCCATTTTGCTCTAATTTAAACGGTAAGGCCGCTAGAGAGCACCGCGCGCTCATTGGACCACCCTCTATAAACTACTGTTGTATGATTGATCATGTATATTTTTATTGTAGGTAGAACTGAAAGAGATTCCAGATTATATAACACCACCCTCATCCCCACCAAAAGAATTGGAAAAGCAATTGAATTTAAGTTAGTTATGTCATGTAAATACTGTAGTTTGTTAATAAACACCTGTACTTTATATACACATATGTCAGCCATTGCCCAATGAACTTGTGGAGCTTGGACTATTCAGGCGGCATCGATACGCACATCCGCCCTCGCGTCGGTGTTGTTCGCATTCTCGTTTTTGAAGAATAAAGTCCAATTCATAAACTCGACGTTGGCGTTGAAGTTCGTAGCACAAGGCTGCTATTCATAAACTCGACGTTCGCGCCGTTAACCTAGCTTTCCCATCGTGTTTGTAAACATGTTCTATTGCGATTTATCATCAGTGTTCTTGGATTTGTGACAGATCTTTGAATTTTCCTGGTGAAAATGAGCATAGTCAGAATCAATAATCAATACAGAAGACTTGAGAAAACCCAGAAACCTTTTGACAGCTAGTCTAGCTGAGCTAGACGTCAAAAATAATAACAATATCACATGACCGGTAACCGACGACTATGATTGGCTTATACGCCGGCTACGAACGGCGGACGGCAAAAGTTGAAAGATAGTTATGTCGAACGGCGCGCCCAACGGCATCGCCAACGGCGGACGTGTAATATGAATGGTCTTTGGCATTTCCATGTATTTATGTTGCAACGGCCAATGGCAACGGCAGCACCAACGTCGAGTTTATGAATTGGCCTTAAGAATTCATAGACCTTACGTAAAATATAAGTATTAATAATAATAATAAGTTTATTTGCTTTTTTAAAAAAAAGTATCGAATTGGTACCGGTATCGATATTTTTATTTTCGCATCTCTACCCAGACTTCACACACGTAAAATCATCCCAAGGTCAAATTCTGTGGGAACCATTTTGATATGGAAAATCCTCAGAGGTAAGCTAAATTCAGATGCATACGACATCCGACGATACGACGGTACGAAACTGTTCCTATTGGTTGAAATATGTTGATTTGACATAATTTTGAATATTTCAACCAATAGGAACAGTTTCGTACCGTCGTATCATCGGATGTCGTGTGCATCTGAATTAAGCTATATTCTGCTGGTTGTTTACTATGCTGTAGTACGGCCCGAGAATAGCCATCACAGAGAAGCGACAAAGCAGGGACCGATTTTCATAACGCATGCGCGGGGTTATTGTGGACAAATGTCAAACTCCACGATACACTGGAAGAAAAAGTTAAATTTCCTGAAAGTATGTGTTATTTTTTTTCAGTTCAATTTTGTGGATACGCAATAAATACACATCACAACTCATAATAAATTCTTATAACATTTATTATTTTTTTCCGTGTAACAAATTATTAAATTGACGAAAATACTTTTCTCAGTGTAATATTATGGATGCGAGTCAGTTCAAGCCGATTGAAGGTTACTAAATGACCCGCCGAACATCAAAGGTGCCGATAGGTTTTGTCGCTTCTCTGTGATGGCTATTCTCGGGTACGGCCATGTTAGTCAAGGTTGGGCACCTCCTTCCTCCATCACGATAATCTGCCAGCTTACCGCGCCAAAGCATCACCGAATATATTTCACCATGACTGGACCGAAACTTCTCGTGCTTCCTCCCTACAGTCTAGATCTTACTCCCTCTGCGATTTTGCAGTTTCCATATGTGGAAATCAAAAATCAAAAGCTAAAAGGCAGGCGCTTTTCTAGCGATGAGGACCTTCTACGGATTTGGGACCACGAGTGTGCTTTAATCCGTAATGACAAGAACTGGTTTAAACGGTGGTTCTAGGCGATGGAGAGGTGTAAATGATAGAGGAAATTGCTAAAAAAAAAAGAAAGCTATATTGCAAAACTGGAGCGTTTTTGTATTCTCCTTCTTTTATCTCATCGCATTGTGTGTCGTGGGTTTTATATGGCAAATTGGCAACGTATCTACCGCCTGTTTTGTGCTACAATCAATGGAGGCACAGTAGATAGGTAGTAAATTGACATTTTTTTCTCTTTCAATCAGCACACCACAACCTTTTCTGTTTCGAGTCAAATGGGTCCCGCAGCATTATCACGTATCTTGCAGACGACAAGCGACAGGCGAAAATCGCGCAATGTCTGCTGTCAAACGTAAATTTCGTATTATGCAACGACGTCATCGTGACGGATAACAACATATGACCTACATTTTTGACGGTCCTGTTGCTGTTATGTCGCTGTTGCTCGGCATCTGCTCAGCGACGGTGTCGCAAATTTTTACGTCATAAGGCTGCCGAAAAGGCTCACTTTTATCGAATACGCTGTGACTATAACGAAATAAGAAATCTTTATTGTACTATTTGTACTTAGCCTAGGTTAATGGAATGGCGTATAGATGGCGACATGGGTCCAATCATGCAAAAATACATTAAATTGAGGAACCCAAATAACTTCAATATTATTGCTAGTTTTTGATAGAACAAATGAATAAAGTGTTTTAACGGATCTGATACCTACATTAGGCTATGGCTAACCAGATACAAATATAACAAACTAGCTATTAACAGAACTTATTGCAGCAACGTGGTTACTGGTTACGTGAATAAACAAGTGGTAGCCCTAGCCTGTTGGAACCTGATAAATATTGTGTTGCGAGTTATAGTATAAGTATATTTTTTGTTTGGTTCGCTTACTTTGTATTATAATGCCTATAAAGTTATAAGATTAATACATTTATGATATTCTTGGTTTTCTTAGGAAGTGAGATTATTACTTTGAAGTTAGCATGGGCGCCAGCAGAGGGGTGCAGGGGGGGCCGTGCCCCCCCCCCATGGAGCAGCGAAGATAAGAAACTTGTATAACCAAAAACCAAATTTCTCCCCTCTGCCCTGATTGGAGCACTCAATTTAATTTAAGTAAGTCGCCTGTACAATGGGCCTATACCACATTTTTGGTTTATTGGCTTAAACGAACCCTGACGACACCACGTAGATTTTTTTTTTCATTTTCATTTTTATTTGTAAAGCAGTATTACAAATATTGCCACCCTCGAAGGTTATCCCTTGTATGAGCGTATTGGCATAATGACATTCACATTAAATTTTGACAATATACGTATTAGTCCAGCTTTTTGGTTATTCTTCCTGTGGCATTGGCTTCAGTCATCATTCGTTCGTGTTTATCTTCCTTGATGCTCCTTGAGGCTCTAGTAGCTGATTATAGGTTTGTTTTCTCTATTTCTATCATATTTATATATATATTTCTATCGTATTTATAACCGAAAAAAATTGCTCTAAATATTGAATTTTTTGAATCCAATAAGAACTCGTAGTCATCGGACTACGAAAGGACGCTTCTCATTACAACAATTACAATTTTCTTTTTAGTCTTATTCTCATTTGGATCAAGTTTTCTGCTGACTTTTTACAGTAAACGGTCCTATGTATCATCAAAAATAATACCGCAGTAAATAAATTGATCAATTTGAGATCACGGTATAGGCCCATTTTCTGGCGGCGCCCTTGATAGTTAGGGGTTGTTTCTTGGTTATTCCCACCGACTATTAAGTCAAAATTATTCCTTCCTCCGCAGTCATGTATCCAGGATTTGGTTTTGGGAGGGGGGTCCAGATTATAGAGTTGGTTGTCACCTTAAATTTGTGGGAGAGGGGGGGTGCAAATTTGTGGATTTCATTTTTGAGACGGCATTTTATAACGTTTTTGGGGGGGGCCCGGACCCCCTGGACCCCCCTATATACGTGCCTGTTCCTCCGGTTGAACTGTGAAATAAAACACAAATTTAGTTTTTCCCTTTTTCCTAGGACCATTCGTCTACATAAAGTGTTTACGAAGTCACTTGGAACAGCAAAAAATGCTTGGGCGGCATCTCCTTTGTGAAACGCGGCAGCACCGACACTCGGTTTATCGTCGGTGCGCGGCAGGTATACAGGGTCCCGGGGGCGTTTCACAAAGGAGAAGCCGCCCAAGCATTTTTTGCTGTTCCAAGTGACTTCGTAAACACTATACCTACTCGAAGTCGTAATGCTTGGCACACATTTAAAAATACTGCAATTTGCTCTTTGTAATGCATCTTAGCAACTGCACAAAATAAGTATAGAGGGCGAGTCAATGTAGCAAAAAAATATATTTTTAATTTGCATTTTGTTATGGAGACCACTTCAAATATACCTAGTTAGAACATCATAAAACTATATAAAGCTTAACATTTTGTAAGAATCAATATATTCTTGTATAAGTTTTGCACGTACATGTTTATTCCAACATGTATAAAAATGCCCTATGCTGTAATCTTACGTTGCCATGGATTTCGAAACTTTCAATTTCAGAAGTACCTACCTACCTAGGTATAGGTATATTATATTTATATACTAACCAATTTATTGGCCTTTATAATGAATGAAAGGGCCATTTAATTTCCGACAGATATACTGCTTCTATATTTAAATCATTATTTGGCTAATACAGATATCTGAATATTTGGCAGTAACATTGGCCACGCAAATAATCATATATACATATCATGGGCGTCGTTTCTGGATTATTTAGAGAGGGACATGCAAGCAAATGTTCCAGGCAAATGATTCAGATCCTCAATTTGCACCAACTCCTCTGTAATTTTACACGTAACCCAAAATTGTGTGATAATAGACCCCTAAAACTGGCTGAAAGTTTAATCCGACATGACAAAAATAATAGTTTTCGACATAATTGAGGTTTTGAATTAAGAAAAAAAATATTTTTTTGTGATAAATGGAAAGATCATATATAAGTTTTATAACAAAACTGTTTTTGTTTTCTTTTTTTTTTCACAATAATTCAAAAGTTATATCAAAATAAAAAATGGAGTCAAGTTGATTGACTCAGGACTTCCCACACATTACGGTGATACCAGTTTATTATTTTCCCATAGCATAAAGATTTAGTCTGAGATCCCCTTGCAACAAAATCATCGCCAGTACCCCCCCCCCCCCCCCCAAATTGTCATATGCCGCTATGTCTTTCCTGCACAGGTCAATTAACAGCCTATTATCAATAATACAAACTTTTCAGTTTTACAACCCCCGACCCCCCCACCACCATAATTTCACCCCCACCCAAAAAGGTACAAAACGGCCAGGAACCCCTAAAACATCTAAAAACGAAGTTTGAGCTGTTTTCATAATTTTAGTTTTTTGATTATTGCTACGCTGCCACTGACACGATTTCTAGCAAGCATACGCGTTTTCCATCCTCACCTCAGTAATAATAATGTGTCAAAATTTCATTAGAATCAATTTAATAGTTTCCACGTTACAAAATACAAAACGATCTAAAGCAATAAATACTCGTATGTATACAGAAAATTTTAAGTCCCTTAGTTTCGGTAATAGGCAAGGCAATGTTCAGATGGACCTAAAAAGGTGATTTATGTCGCTAGGTCTTCCTTCACAGGTCAGCGGACAGCCTATTATTAATACAGCAAAGTTTTCAGTTTTTCAACCCCCCACCCCCCAACCACCCGAATTTCACCCCCACCTAAAAAAATTCAGTAAATGATCAGGAACCTCTAAAACACTTAAAAACGATGTTTGAGCTGTTTTTATATTTTTATTTTTGTTTCTGCACCGCCACTGGCACGATTTATAAAATCCATACGCATTTTCCAACCTCGCCACGGTAGTAATAATGTGTCAAAATTTCATTAAAATCAATTGAACAGTTTCTTCGTTACATAATATAGAACGATCTAAAGCAATAATGATATATGTATACATCGTGAAAAAAGTCCTTTAGTTTCTGTAATAGGCATAAAACAATGTTCGGATAGACCTAAAAAAGTTATTTATGTCGCTAGGTCCTCCTTCACAGGTCAGTGGGTAGTCTATTATGAATACAACAAATTTTTCAATTTTACAACCCCTCAACCCCCAACGACCCCAATTTCCACCCCCACCCAAAAAAAGTAGAAAATGATCAGGAACACCTAAAACGCCTAAAAACGAAATTTGGGGAATATTTGAAATTTTTCGTTGTTTGCTAATTACTCCGCCGCCAATGCACCAATTTTCAAAATTATAGCAGCTTTACCTACTACGACCCCACAGCATATCGCTGCCCAAATTTCATCACAATCCATACAGCGGTTACTGAGATCACGAGGACAGAAAAACGCGTACAGACAGACCGACAGACAGACAGACAGACAGACCGACAGACAGACAGACAGACAGACAGACAGACCGACAGACAGACCGACCGACGGAAATGAGTGACGTGGATTTTCGTTATGTAGACATCATGAAACGCCCAAAAAGTGTATTATCTCAAAATCGAAAATTTTCGCGATTACAATACTCCCCTCACCTATTGGTGTGGGAAGTACAATGGGTTTTTGAATCGAGTACCGAAAACACGCCGACGGCTCCCGAACCCGTGTGACGTCACCATGGCGGTCAGGAATGTCAGGATGATCCTTTGACCAACGACGTCCTACTCCGATACTAGATTCTAGATTCCCAACCAATCGCGAAAATACGTACTGGTAAACTGGTAACTAGTGGATATTTGTTGCAATACATTCGATATATGAAGCTTCCAGCTCGAGACGAAGTCTAAGATCGAATTAAATATGTTTTTGAATGTTTGAAGTTGAAGTCAGATTACAGATTCCAGTAAGTAAGTACCTAATAAAATATGTTTTGTTGAAAAGATCTCCTCAATCGAAGGAAGGCCCAGTGGTTAGAGAGTCCGATAGTGGATCTCAGGGTCTTTGGATCGAAACCCAGGCCTTCGTTGAAAAGATCTCCTCAATCGAAGGATGGCCCAGTGGTTAGAGAGTCCGATAGTGGATCTCAGGGTCTTTGGATCGAAACCCAGGCCTTCCAACTTTTTTTTAATTTTTCTATCAAAAAATTTATTTATGTGCTTTTTGCACTTGTTACGCACATTTTTGCTACGATCAACATAAATATATATGTTTGAATCAAATTTTGTTAGACATATTACTTCCACTGTACAGTGCAAAAACTAAGTACAGGAGGCGGTGGACAATTCAAAAAATCAGTGGAAATGAGGTTTGTCCGTCAATATCAATCATAATTAGTTTTTTTTAAATGTAATAGATGGTTAATAAAGCAAAATCCCTTCATCCATTCAATTCATTCATTTTTAAGTTTTTTAATGTAAAAAAAAGTAACTCAAACTCGTAATCACATTCTGTTTATCACTTGGTATTATTATTTATTTAACTTTGGGCAATGCAGCTTAACAATTAAATTTTCATAAAAATTTAACAAGCACTGTGCAGTGCAACTAATATGTCTAACAAAATTTGATTCAAACACATATTTATGTTGATGGTAGAAAAAATGTGCGTAACAAGTGCAAAAGCACATCAATACATTTTTTGATAAAAAAATAAAAAAAAGTTGGAAGGCCTGGGTTTCGATCCAAAGACCCTGAGATCCACTATCGGACTCTCTAACCACTGGACCATCCTTCGATTGAGGAGATCTTTTCAACGAAACATATTTAATTAGGTACTTACTTACTGGAATCTGTAATCTGACTTCAACTTCAAACATTCAAAAACATAATTATTTATTTCGATCTTAGACTTCGTCTCGAGCTGCAAGCTTCATTTATCGACTGTATTGCAACAAATATCGACTAGTTACCAGTTTACCAGTACGTATTTTCGCGATTGGTTGAGAATCTAGTATCGGAGTAGGACGTCGTTGGTCAAAGGAGCATCCTGACCGCCATGGTGATATCACACGGCTCGGGAGTCGTCAGCGTGTTTTCGGTACTGGATCCAAAAACCCACTTTTATTTTGATATAACTTTTGAATTATTGCGAAAAAAAAAGAAAGCAAAAACAGTTTTATTATAAAATTTTTATATAATACCTCAATTCTGCTTTTCAATATTTTCTCAAAATTTTACTATAGCTTCTAAACAAAGAAATCGTCCTTCAGTCCCATTTTGGTTTACAAGGGTAACAAGCGAAATGTCTTAATACACCGTGTCGTCCGTGTCCCAGAATGAATCCCTAAAAAAGAAATCGCACTTAGGTTTTGGAATGTGAAGCCGCTATCAAAAGGAATTATTCTGAAATTCGCATCAGTTACAGAGAAATCAACGTTTGAACTTTGGTTGTAAAGATAACTGAAACGTGTGTGGCCCACGTTCACCTTCGGGAATTCCTTGCAAAAACGGAGAAGGTCGGATTACGCTAACAGGTATATTTTGAATGTTTTTGTCGATTATTTCAGCAAGTATCATATGTTGTATTATGTATTGCTTGTATGGTATGAATATGATAGAGTGGCCCACACATTAACCATTTCGCAATTTCAACTTTTTTGCTATTAAGAATAAACATATAATTTAATCATATTATACCTATATCATAAGTCGGTGCCAGAAATCATCCCTTAAAAGTTTTCGGGATTCGGGATACTAAAAAGTTTTGATTTGTGATTGAGAAACCTTAAATAGTAAATATATTTGAATTTACCTTACGTAAAGAAATCTAGTTCAACAAAATTATGTAGCTCATATTTAAATTTAAGCTCAAATCACGACAGCTTCAAACAACAGGATTTATACATAGGTATAAACATTACGGCCTTTGTTAAAAGCAAAATATTAACCGGTATTAATATAAATATACACCGTGTCACAGGATGAATCCCGAAAAAAGAAATCGCACGTAGATTTCGGAATATAAAGCCGATATCAAAAGGAATTATCCTTAAATTCGCATTTGTTACAGAGAAATCAACGTTTGAAGTTTTGTTGTAAACATATCGAAACGTGTATGGCCCACCTTATTTCACTCTCACTTTCAGGTAAAAACACTTCGATTTTACAGCAAAAAAGAGCGAAAGTCGTTTAGTACGGTTACGCTAAGGGTACGCGCACATAAATCGGCATCGGACGGACGCTACCGATGGAACGGCCGGTACGGTACGGATTTTTCATTAGGGTATCGCACATATGTGATCGGAATCGTCGGACGAATTTGAAATCAGTTGCAAATATGTAAATGATCAGCAGGCAGTGTTGCCAGGCAGATCAGATTGAAATTCGCTACTGAGCCGCCTAGAATGTCGCTACGTTGTCGTCACACAAAAATAACGTATATTTCATTTCAGCCTATGTATAACTTTATTCGTGGGGGGGGGGAGGGTGCAATTGATGTTAGGTATATGTATAATATCATATAACCTTTCATTCAAAAATAGTGGATTACCCACCGACTATGCATTGCCCGATACATAGTCTCGACACAGCATAGTAAACAACCAGCAGAATATCTCTGAGGATTTCCTATATAAAAATGGTGCCCACGGAATTTGATAGGTGTGAAGTCTGGGTAGAGATGCGGAAATAAAAATATAGATACCGGTACCAATTCGATATTTTGAAGCCAAGTATAGAGCCAATGGAGGCGCGTTTGGTTCGTAATTATTTTCGATACCGATACCGCTACAAAAGTAGCGATACCAGCTCGGAATCGCTCAAAAAGTATCTAAGACAAAAATACTCGATATTATTGCAGAGGTATTGATACATTTCAAGTATCGAAGTATCGTTAGCATCCCTACAAATAATCATCCAAAAGGGGGGGATGCGCGTGTAATTGTCGCCAACCTGAGATATTGTGCTGATTGTTTACTATGCTGTGGTCTCGACACCAATACAAGACAGTCTGGGAAAAAACGAAAAGAAGAATAGACAAGCAGTAATCAGTGACGAAAAAAAAGATAGTAACAGAATTTTTCAACAAGTCGCTACAAATCGGTTTATTTTCTTGAATGCCGCTACGTCTCAGCGTAATCAAAATGTCGCTATTCTCGCGATAAGTTGCTATGAATGTCAACACTGCTGCAGGCAGTAAAGGTAGAAACTTGGAAAATGCCGACGGTGCCTCGGCAATCGCCGATCAGCATCGCACATACGTCGGTATCGGCACGCACGGCAAGTATCGGCCGGCTTTATTTCTAGTTGCTATATTTTCACCGGATTTTGAAAATCCGATGCCTACCGTCCCGACGCGCGACGTATGTGCGATGGTCCATTAAATTTAACAGAAAGTAACTTTTTCCGATCCGTACCGTCCGTCCGATGCCGATTTATGTGCGCGTACCATATCAGGTCTTTTATAATGTTTTTGTTGATTGTTTACCTCAGCTGGTGATTAGTGACATACGAATATAATAAGAGCGACTAACCATTATTAACTATTAACCATTAGGCGATCTAATTAAAGACATTTCAACTTTTTAGCTATTAAGAATAAACATATATAATTTAAACATATTATAAAATAAGTCGGTGCCAGAAATCATCCCTTAAAGTTTTTGGGGTTCGTCCTGGGACACGGTACGTGTATAAGAGGCATAGAACAATTAAAAAACAAAAAACCGTATACAATTTTCAGCAGGGTCGTCTGCCCCCTATTCCCACTTATAAACGGCGGTTATGATACATAGATATGAATAATATAGTGCTTATCTGCACCGTAAGCGTCTAGGCTCCAATAAAGGGTGTGCTATCAACAGAAATTGCATCGTATACACAGTTAAAATGGTCATTGTTTCTATTGTTAATACTGCCATACCAGTTTATTGATCATGTTTCAGTGGAAAATTTATATGTAGTTTGAATGACGAATTGTTTTGTTCTTTTTTATCATAGCAATTGTTGCATAATTGTTTTATGCACTCATTCAACATTCATCAAGCTGTTATCCAGCTGTAATGAGATAAGGATAATAAATTAGGTTTATCAACAATGCAAATGCAACTCACCTGTGTTCTTTAGGAGAGTCGCTTATTTTAAATTAATCTTTTGTAAAATCGATGGACTAGTAACAGGACCGGAGTTTTTTTACATTTTTCTGTATTCCGTCTTAGCGGTATTATTGATTCACTTATAACCGTATGTACAGTTTGAGGTTACATTTTACCAAAATGGAATTTCCACAGACACAAACCTTGTTATTATAGGTATTTATTGTCAGGCATACGACACATAGCCCGTGTGGGAACGGGTTAGAATATCTCCCAACGTATATCCTGCGTGTCGTAAAAGGCGACTAAAAGGAACCGAACTACTGTTGGTATAAGCAGTACCCTCTTCCCAACCAACAGCTTTGGGTGGACGAGTTGAGAAGAGTCAGGACACCTTCTTGTCCTTGGGGTGAGAAATTGCCCCGAAAGGCGGATGACCCAGTAGATACCATCTGATCAACGGCATGAGGATGCAGAAAGCAAATGGGAAACTACTGCATTAAAGATCTTAAAGATATCCCAAGAGAAACTCGTAAAATGAGTAAATGCATTTTACGGATTCACAACATGTTTAAGACATTGTGACTATGATGATGATGATACGACACATAAGCTGGTACACCAACTTCGAATTTTTAGAATTTCTATAATCTTCAAAATCGTTAAATTCTTAGAAATTTACTAACTTTCCAAACGTTTCAAGATTTTCATTACTTTATATCACATCCCAAATACAAAAGTGTCATAGATTGAGGGGTGACAAAAGGGTAACAAACATAGTGGCGTAACTAAGGGCCCGCAACTGCGGGGGGCCCCGTGGTTTTGGGGGCCCCGTAGTTTAAGGCCCAGGGTCCTGAAGAGCCATTGTGTTTGTGCTACAAGAAAGTACCAAATTAAAAGGTCGCTTTCTTTGTATGTTAGTATTTTTTACAAATAATCCCTATACACCCCATGATACATACCTCTCTTTGAAAAAGTGGGACAGTATTGCATTTTAAACTAAACCCTAAAAAATGGCGCAGTATCCGCAGTAAATAGAAAAATACGGCAAAACGGCATACGTCAAAAATTTTTTGGTTAATTTAACTCGGCGTCTTTCAGAACTCAGGTCACACAAACAACCAACACAAGGATGTAAAATACAAACTAAACAACGGACTTCTAAAAAATTTTTAAATCGAAATGTGCATTTTCAAAGCACGAATTTTGTAATTTTTTAGGTGATTTAAACATGTAAAAGTCGTTGTTTAATATGTATTTTACCACTATGTGTTGGTTATTTGTGTGACCTGTGTTGTGGAAGACACCGAGTTAAATTAGCCAAAATAAATTTTGACGTTTTTTGTTTGAAAATTGTCTTTGAAAGTCTGTGACTCAATGCACATTGCTGTTTCTTGCGAGCAAACCTCAACGAAAATGGCAATAAACATTGCCAAAAACTTGGCAGTGTCATTTATACAGCGTTTCAGTTCAAAATTTTGGCCACAATCCCAAGATTTTCTCTTTAATGTATACAGGGTGAGTCCTAAGTCGATACTTTTTTTACTGTGTATAGAAGTCGTTGAAATAAACTAGTTTTTCAAATAATTTTTTTCAGAAAACTGAAAAATGAGCCAGATCCAAAATAAAAAATGTAAATTTAGGCTTGTACGTACCTACCTAGTCTGTTTATGTTTAGTTTTTTGTTGGGATTTTTGTCTTATTGATTAGGCATTGCACCTGTCACAAAGTGCAGTGGTCACTTTCTGTTTAACTTTGTTAATTTTAAATTAGTAATTCCTAAAAGCGGCACATTATAATAAACGCAACTTTCAAGATATACCAATTTAAAATTAACTACCATAAACTGAAAGTGATTAGTGCACTAATTGACAGGTACAATGCCTGATGATAAGACCAAAATTGGAGCAAAATACTAAACAAAAAGAAACTAGAATAAACCTTATTACAAAATTCCAGACCAGGGTCTAGACTTACTTTTTTAATTCTGTATCTTATTTTTCATTTTTCGGATGAAAGTTATTTGAATAAGTTGTTGGTTTTAACGACCTCTATCCACATTTACACAAAATAATCAACTTATATATATGTATACAGGGTGGGCCAATAGTGCGTGGACGGAGGATTATGGGCTTACTAGAAAATATTTCAAAAATCTGTCACTAGATCATGGTAGGGACCCTTGAGGGCTATAACGTAAAAATATTTTCACTTAAATTTTGACGTTTATACAGGGTGATTCATATCAAACCTACATTTTTTTGAATAGAACCCCCTATATATTATTGCATATTTGGATTCCTTGGTCAATTCTATTGTGACCTTATGTATCACACATGGAACTTTAAACGAACCGTTTAGGCGCAAATCACCATTTTTGGTATAAGTAGGTATCAGAAAAAAATTGAATATCGCAGCGATTATAAAACTTAGAAGGCCTTGACTTTGCGGTACGACTAAGCATGAAATGCGTCACCTTAGGTCAGACGGCTAAATTTGAATTCTTTTTGTACTTGGAGAAATCAGAGGATAAATTAAGGAAACTTCAATCACCGATAACTTGATTTTTTCAAATGGGAATGCCTATTTTGGTTTAAAGAATCAAATGTAAAATTTGATTACCTTTCTAACGATACAGCATTCTTGATATCAGTCTTTTCTGGTTTTCATTTTATTTCAAATTTTCAGTCAAATCGGTGTTTTTCAACTTTCTTGCATGCAAGCAACCTAGCAGGCCATGAAAAATAAACAAAAGCTCATTAATATGGAAGAAAGCAACTAACCTAGTAGAAAAATGCAAACTAAGTAGAGTAGCGAGGCAAGACTACGAAAATTCCTTACAACATATTAGCTCTAACCAGAAACAATAGCAGTAACAAGAACGCTAATTTTTCACAGCCTACTAGCTATTAGCCAATTTCCAAAGTTAGTAAAAAAATACCTAATCAAAGGAAAACTACTAGTGATTGTTGTTGGCAGTAGAATATCTATGTCTTCTGAATAAATCTGAATAAATTTTCACATTTATTGCTATAAAAAAGTAGCCATTTCCGTAAGTCAAAAGTAATGATACCTGTGACTGGAACCCTTCAAATTCTTCGGTAGGTACTTCTGCTTATTAGCAAAATCGCGGAAAATGAAACTTGAATTGCAGTCTGTTTGAATTGTAAAACATAAATTAGTTTGCAGAAAACTACATGAAATAATCACAATTACAACATAGCGTAATAAAAAATTCTAGCAATTATTTCAATAGATGTTCAGAATGCTCCAGTTGGAGATATCTTTACTTTCGACTTAACTAAACGGAAATGACTATTTTTTTATCCCATTAAATGTGAAATTTCATTCTAAACATGTTAGACTGTAAGCAAAAATCGCTGATAGTTTTCTTTTTGTTTCAAAATTTTTAATCGTTTTGGAAAGTTGCCAAGCTCTAGTAGACCTCAATAGCTAGTAGGCTGTGTAAAACAAACACTTCTGTCATACCCCAGCTACTCATTGACATTAGATATCTTGCCGCTGTTGTTTCCGGTTAGAGCTGATGTGTTGTAAGGAATTTTCACGTTCCTGCCTCGCTACTCGAGTTCGTTTGCATCTTTCTACTAAGTTAGTTGTTTTCTTCCATATTAACGGGCTTTTGTTTATTTTCCATGGCCTACTAGGTTGCTTGCACGCCCGGAAAATTGAAAAACACCGATTTGACTTAAAATTTGAAATAAAATGAAAACCAAAGAAGATTGATATCAAGAATGCTATATCGTTAGAAAGGTAATTAAATTTTACATTTGATTCTTTAAACCAAAATAGGCATTCCCATTTGAAAAAATCAAGTTATCTGCGATTTAAGTTTCCTTAATTAATCTACTGATTTCTCCAAGTACAAAAAGAATCCAAATTTAGCCGCCTGACCTTAGGTGACGCATTTCATGCTTAGTCGTACCTCAAAGTCACGGCCTTCTAAGTTTTATAATCGCTGCGATATTCAATTTTTTTCTGATACCTACTTATACCAAAAATGGTGATTTGCGCCTAAACGGTTCGTTTAAAGGTCCATGTATGATACACAAAGTCACATTAGAATTGACCAAGGAATCCAAATATGCAATAATATATAGAGGGTTCTATTCAAAAAAATGTAAGTTTGATATGAATCACCCTGTATAAACGTCAAAATTTAAGTGAAAATATTTTTACGTTATAGCCCTCAAGGGTCCTAACCATGATCAAGTGACAGATTTTTGAAATATTTTTTAGTAAGCCCACAATCCTCCGTCCACGCACTATTGGCCCACCCTGTATATGTGTATATACATAAAATATTATGAAAAAAGAAGCCACGGAAAATTTCTTGCGCAGGGGCCACGGGAAATATCTTGCGGGGGGGGGGCGAATTTGAAGTTACTCCCCTGAACAAACACACTGACAGAGAGACCGACAGAAATAAATTTTTGTATTGTACTTATGGTAGACAACAAAAACGCACAAAACACTCATCCCAAAATCGATTGAACATTTTTGCTGAAAATGCTTCATCAAACTTATCGTTATTCAAAATGTTTTCCATGAGCAACAGAAAAAAGAATCTGCGGTACCTCACACAGATCAATCGATATAAACTTTTTCCTCATATATTTATTTATTAAGGTTTTTAGGATACAAACAGGTCCCAAAAAATAGTGTCCCGATATTACCTGTACACTAATATCTAGCTTAATTAAAGATAATCATACGTTACATATCAAACGGATATACAGGGTGTCCAGTTAGTGGGTAATTCTTCGATATCTCGCAAGGTATACCTGATAGAAGAAAATGTCAAATACAAATACATACAATACAATAACTTGGCAACGCCGCAAACGCGAAAAAAATTACAAGGCGAGATAGGGTATTAGCAGATATTTCGATTTAAAATAAAACATACAGGGTGTTACATTTAAAAAAACAAAGTAAAATGACTTTGAAATTGCCGTAATTTAAAATTCTACCAAAAACACCCTGTAGATACAAATTGCTGGTAGCATCCAAAATAATATCCAATTAATATTCAAGTAACCCGCTGTATAATATTATTGAGAAAAGTTAAAGGAATATATCAATTTGGACGTATTACTTGCGACCTTGCAAATCCGGAAATTAATAGAACATAAATTATAACTTGGCAACGTCGCAACCGATCCCAAAAATATTTTAGGGTTGAGATTAATGATGGAAACTAGAACAATTTAAGAAAAAGCTATAGTTCTATATAAAAAAATTAAGTTGATCACTATCCTACTTTCCCGCAACACCCTGTATATTTCAAAATGTTTTTAGAATATGCGTTTTAAGAAACAATAACTTTTGTATTTGACATTTTCTTCTATCAGTTATACCTTGCGAGATATCGAAGAATTACACACTAACTGGACACCCTGTATAACCTCTGGCATCCATAAAACTATTCTTAAGTTACATCAGTTTTGGAATCTGATGTCTTTTGTTAAATGTTAACAATATTGTTACAAATAAGGCCAAACTACATACTATCAATGTAATATAAATTGACAGCCTCAACCCTTCTGCGTTGATTGCCATCTCATATAAAAGAGAAAAGACGTCAGAAAGCGGCATAGGATGCACATGTTGAAGAGATAAATAATATGTATTTGTAGACGATTGAGGTAGTGCCATGGCACTGTCGCACTACCGCAGTACCGCACAGGCCGGTGCTGGTATAACCTCAAGAAATTACCTCCATAAAGGTACGTTTACACGCTTGCCAAGGCTCGACAAGCATCTACAAGCCCCAAGCGTTCACAAACGTCGCTTGGCGCTTGGAAGTCGTTTACACGCTTGCGAATGCGTCAGTGTGCTGCGGTCATCCAAGCATGGCGGATACTGACTCCAAGCATCTGCAACTTTCTTTTTATCTTTATGATTAACGTCTTTGTGATTCCAGATACACGTTCCGCTCTGATAATATTCCAATGCCGCATTTCCACGCTTGCCAAGCCTCGACAATCATCCACAAGCTCAAGCGTGTAAAGAGGCCGTCTGGCTTGGCTTGCGTGAACTTGCGGACGCTTGTATCCGATCGGGACTGATGTCGGTTTTTTGACACAGATCAAAGGGTGTTTGCGGCAAGCGCTTGCGATGCATTTACACGTTGGTGCGCGTTTAGTAGCCGCTGTGATTGCGTGACGAACGAACGTATAGTTTTCTATTCAAAATCAGTGGCTGGTTAAACGAGGAGAGTTATAATGTTCTTGGAATATTACCAGAGCAAAACGCGTATCTGGAATCCCAAAGACGTTAATCATAAAGATAAAAAGAAAGTTGAAGATGCTTGGAGTCAGTGTCCGCCATGCTTGGATGTCCGTAGCACACTGACGCATTCGCAAGCGTGTAAACGACTTCCAAATGCTAAGCGACATTTGTGAACGCTTAGGGCTTGTGGATGCTTGTCAAGCCTTGGCAAGCGTGGAAACGTACCTCAAGAACATTAAACTCTCTTCGTTCGACCAGCTACTCATTTTGAATAGAAAACTATACGTCAATTCGTCACGCAATCACACCGGCTACTAAACGCGCACCGCACCGGCACCAACGCAACGTGTAAATGCGTTGCAAGCGTTTGCCGCAAACGCCCGTTGATCTGTGTCAAAAAACCGACACTAGTCCCGATCGGATACAAGCGTCCGCAAGTTCACCCAAGCCAAGCCAAACGGCCTCGTCACACGGTTGTGTTTGTGGATGCTTGTCGAGCCTTGGCAAGCGTGTAAATGCGGCATCAGACGCGATATACGCACGTTCCACGCGTCATCATTTCTGTTCAGATCGTGAGCAACTTTAATCGAGGGCCTGCCTAGGCGGCCACTAAACGACTTATTTGCGGTGAGGAGTAGAGTGGAACGAACGACTAGATTTGCGTCGGCCACGTCTCCAATCGACCCGTGTACAGACGGGCTTAGGTATTATAAGAATGTAGTACCAACTTCATCGTGAAACGAATGGAATTGTACTTGGTATAACTTATCTGCATCAAAAAAATGGAGTCAATTTGATTGACCCAGTACTTCCTACCCATATAAATGATTTCATTTTGTTCATTATTGTTTCCCCATTGCATGAAGCTATAGTCTGAAATCCCCTTGCAACCAAATCATCGCCCACCCTCCCGCAAAAAAACATCCAACACAAAAACTCGCGTAAATAGTTTCTTGCGCCTCCCTCATTAGAAACTAGGACGCCACAGTTTTCATTCTTCAACTCAACTGAACGATGCAAACCGATCAGGAGCCTCTAAACCGTCTAAAAGCGAGCTGTTTTTATATTTTTAGTTTTTTAATTATTGTTGCGCCGCCACTGACGCGATTTTTCAGACACTGGCGCGTTTTCCACTCTCGCCGCGACAGTCAATTCTGTGTAGAAATTTCATTAAAATCAACTTAATAATTTTTGCTTTACGCAATATACATAGAACGAAATTAAGCAATACTCGTATATGTATACATCACAAAACTCTTAAGTCCCTTGGTTTCTATAATGAGCAAGGCAATGCTCGAATGGACCTAAAAAAGTGTATTATGCCGCTAGGTTTTTCATTCACATGTCAATGGACAGCCCATTATGAATACAACAAATTTTTCAATTTTCCAACCCCTCACCCCCCAACCACCCCAAATTCAGCCCTACCAAAAAAAAAAGTAGAAAATGATCAGGAACCCCTAAAATGCCTATAAACAAAGTTTGAGGCGTTTTAATTTTTTTTGTTTTTTATTATTGCTGCGCCGCCACTGACACAATTTTTCCAAAACGTACGCGTTTCTATCCTCGCCAGGGTAGTAATTTTGTGACAAAGTTTCATTAAAATCAATTCCATAACTTTTACGTTACTCAATACAGAACGATCTAAAGCAATATTCCTATGTATTTATCAGAAAATTCTAAGTCTCTTGTTTTCTGGAATAGGCAAGGCAAAGTTCGTATGGGCAAAATTTACGGAATAAATATAAGTTGGATCACTCTCCGTCGGCACTTTGAAGATCTCACATCAAAGCGATGCCGCGGCCGCACGCGCCAGTTAGTTTTTGCGTTGGTTTTTGCTCAAGTACGAGGGTCTTTTAGCGGGGACTTGCTAACGCCAGAGTTTTACGTATATACGAGGGTCATTGAAAGACTATGTATTGATAGCCGATTTAGACATAAAAATACAAATATAACGTTTATTTTGCTAATACACTATAGGTTACATAGATGGATATCAAAAATAAAACTTAGTAAAACTATTACTAATGAATCTCGAATGATTTCACATATTGTATTATAAAATTTATGGTATAGTATATACGAACTCGTATGTACAATTTTAAAAGATAATCATGTGGAAATGCTTTACATGGATGTGAATGAATTATTATTGATATTTTGCTTTTTCAGTGTCATTCCAATTGCTACTGTAGAAACTAAATTATTAAAGTTATCAATAAAAATATTTGCGAGCTCTAAAATGTAATTCAGAATGTCTCGGGGTTGTGTGGTAAGACCACCGAATGAATATTTTGTCTCACTATACGCTTTTAGCGTGATACAATCCTTTAAGTACCTGTAGGCCTGTAGGCCTCGAATTAATCACTTTAGACGTGTGCTAGTTTGTTGGAATTGTTTTATCGGGTGGAACACAGAAAGGCACACATGTACAGGGTGTTCCATTAATAATTTTGAATAGGATGTCACGTGACCAAAAAAAAAAAATACCTCATTAATCGTCGTGAAACATGTATTTATATCCTTTATCTTTCAAGGTTTACCACAAAATAAGGATGGACCTGATTATCATTTTCCATCCGTTAATAAATTTAATTGATAAAATCAAACTTCTGAAAATATTATCCATTTCCTGCAAACAAATCCGAGATAACAAAATCCGATATTTTTGAGACACTGTATACACTTCGCGTTAAACAGGTTCAACCACTACTTTGCGCCGCCCCGTATCTCCCGGCTGACGTCGGTACACTGCTACCGGTGTACCGGGGAGACGGAGCAAGCAAGGGGCAGGCTGTTTTGATATTTTTGCGGAGTGATCCAACTTATATGTATTCCGTAAACTTTGGTATGGGCCTAAAAAAGGGTATTATGCCGCTAGGTCTTTCTTTTACAGGTCAATGTATAGCCTATTATGAGTACAACCCAATTTATGAGATTTACAACCCCCACCCCCCAACCACCCCAATTTCACCCCCACCCAAAAAAAAAAGTAGAAAATGATCAGAAACTCCTAAAACACCTAAATACGAAGTTTGCTAATTATTCCGCCGCCCATGCACCGATTTTCAAAATTATAAGAACATTACCTACTACGACCCCCCAGCATATCGCTGCCCAAATTTCATCACAATCCATGCAGTGGTTACTGAGATTACAAGGCTAGAAAAACGCATACAGACAGACAGTCCGACAGACAGACAGACAGACAGACGGACGGAAGTGAGTGACATGGATTTTCGTTATGTAGACGTCAGAAAACTCCCACAAAGCGTGTTATCTGAAAATCGATGATGTTCGCGACCACAATACTCCCCTTACCTATCGGTGTGGGAAGTAAAAGGATCGATTATGAATAGTACCTAGAGTTAATTGGTTTCCGTGCCGGTTGTTTACTGCTGCTGACAATTGTCTTTTTAATAACACTGTTTGTGTATGTATGAGCAGCGCAAAAGCCTTTCAATTATTATTCAGCGTCGGCACGAGATCTAAAATTTAATCGAGTGATGCGGTTTTCTAGGTTGCGACGCAGTAGCAGGGACTAGTTGAGAAGGTCAGGAGAAAAGCCGGCGGCGCGGCGGCGTTCGGATTGCCGGCGCCCGCAGTCTCACATCGATTTTCACAGTCCAGTTCCAGTGGGCACTGTCGAAGGGACACTACGACGTATTTTATATTCCACCATGGCCGACTGTACTCACTAGGCCAGAGCATGAAATATGGCAACACTGAATCTGGGGGCCGAGTTTGCATTTGTTGTTATGTCATGTGTATTCTTCCAGGTGCAGAAAATATGGTTGGAAGGTGATTATTAATGTGTTTCTAATTATTTACCTGCACAAACGAAACTATAAAGATAACAAGATGCCTGCAAAGCGTGTAGTACCAGGTTGCAGCCCAGTAGAGGACTACCAAACCATGGCCCAACATAACGTTATTCCAGATTAAAAAGAACGTTACAAGGTGATTTTTAATGGGTTTCTACTTATTTACCTGCACAAACGAAACTATAAAGATAAAACGATGCCTGCAAAGCGTGTAGTACCAGGTTGCAGCCCAGTAGAGGCATGGGTAGAGGACTACCAAACCATGGCCCAACATAACCTTATTCCAGATTAAAAACAACGTTGCAAGGTGATTTTTAATGGGCTTCTACTTATTTACCTGCACAAATGAAACTATAAAGATAAAAAGATGCCTGCAAAGTGTGTAGTACCAGGTTCCACTAGCAATTGTGCGTCCAATAAGGGACATAAACAGAAGTGGGTGAAAGGTATTCCTCGGAAGGGCTGGTTATATTTATAAGGATAAAGACAATAATTTACAAACATTTCAAAGGATAAGACCTATTTTAAAGCACAATGTGGTACCTATAATGTTTTCTGGACCTCCCAAATATCACAGAAAAATACAGTTAATAGAACTCAACTGGGCATGGCCTGGGGCATACCTACGAAAGGATTTGATAGTGAAAGAGAAATCAAGACCAACAAGAATGGCTTCACAGTGACCTAATAGTGAATTTTTCTAGCTCAAGTGACAATTTACAAAGTAAATTGAGTGTTAAGTGGAAGTGGCAGCAGGAAACAGGTTGCGTTTATTTTTATTTTGTAGTGTCTGACTGTGATGAAACAGACATCAGCTGTAAGTGGTATTAGTAGTAGTAGTAGTAGTTCTAAAAAGTATTTCTTTTTCTTAATTTATTAACCGAGATGAACTCTAATACATATAAAATGTAATAATTATTCTGAAACTATAGGGCCACTATTTGACAGCTAAGCCACGTTGCCACATCTAAGGCTCCGGCCTAGTGTAGAGTCGGCCATGATTCCACCGAATATAGACTCGTGCATAATGGTGTTCCTCAAAGCTCTGTTCTAGGTCCACTGCTATTCATACTCTACACAAGTGACCTAACTAAATCATATTAACAGCATAGTCTAGTTTACCCAATGAATTCGAATAGTCAAGGGCTACCAGAAGATGCCGGCAAAGAATCGACTGCCAACAGGATTTCTGCCGAAACATTAAAATGCTTGGGTGATGACGGCATTTCTCTTTTATATAATATTTCCGGTGTTTGGCCAGATGAATGGTGCACATCCGTTTTTGTTCCACTTCGTAAAAAAAGGATCTCCAACAAATCCAGACAATTGAGGTTTTGAATAATTTTTTTTGTCATAAATGGAAAGATCATACGTAAGTTTTATAACAAAACTGTTTTTGTTTTCCTTTTTCCTTTTTTTCGCAATAATTCAAAAGTTATATCAAAATAAAAATGGGTTTTTGAATCGAGTACCGAAAACGCGCCGACGGCCCCCGAACCCGTGTGACGTCACCATGGCGGTAAGGATGCCTCTTTGACCAACGACGTACTACTCCGATACTAGATGCTAGATTCCCAGCCAATCGCGAAAATACGTACTGCTAAACTGGTAACTAGTGTATGTTTGTTGCAACATAGACGATGAATGAAGTTTGTAGCTCGAGACCAAGTCTACGATCGAAATAAATATATTTTTAAATGTTTGAAGTCAGATTATACGTTTCGTTGAAAAGATCTCCTCAATCGAAGGATGGCCCAGTGGTTAGAGAGTCCGATAGTGGGTCTCAGGCCTCTCAGGGTCTTTGGATCGAAACCCAGGCCTTCCAACTTTTTTTTATTTTTTCTTATCAAAAAATTTATTGATGTGCTTTTTGCACTTGTTACGCACATTTTTTCTACGATCAACATAAATATGTGTTTGAATCAAGTTTTGTTAGACATATTACTTGCACTGCACAGTGCTTGTTAAATTTTTATGAAAATTTAATGTTGTTCATTGTCCAAAGTTAAATAAATAATAATACTGTAACGGTTCACCCGTTTTCAAAATTATTTTTATATTATTTACTTGGCTACCATATACAAATAGTTTATAACTTGCTTTTTTAGCTACTGCTTCCTCATTATACTAGTACATTTTTATAACTATTTTGCTTCTCACCTCTACCTTTTTCCCATCTCTACTTCCTTGAGCTGCAAATATTGTTAATCATATACACTGCGCAAGTGCGCCAAATTTTGGGAAAATCTAATGAGTGGGGATATGCTCTTGCTCTCCACCAAGGTTACCTTTTATGTCGAAACACATATCTCCTTCCTTTTGCTTTTTGAACTCAAACAGTTAACAGCTAATAAATGTAATTATGTCTCTCTAAGACAATCTTTTGTGTCTGTGCCATTATGTCTTAATCAAGGTAATCATAACGATTTAATTACTAAGCTTTCCCATATTTTCATTGCTTCTGCATATTTATTTTAGGAATATGATTTTGTGTAGGAATGTGATTTTTCCGATTTATATATTTTTTTTTCCATGAACATGTGATGGCGAACATTTTAATCTTTAAATACCAAGTCAATCATACACTGTATATTTATTAATTACCTAACAAAAGATTCGCTGAACACTAATCTTTGTTTCTAGCCATATATTTTTGTGTTAAGATGCCTTATCTTGTGTGTATTTAATGTTTCACATTTTTTTATGACATTCCTTACGTAAAAATACCTAGCACTCAGATTTGCTAATTGAGAACGCAATGAAAAGATCTTTTGGACATTTTTATAATTTTGTTTTACGAGGCGTGAGGAAAAAGTTTGTAAATTTTTGAACATACTTTGTACATTTATTTTATTTATCACTATATATCTGAAAAGATCCGGTAGGACTGAAAATGCAAAGTATTTTAGAATCTTTTTTTAAACTATTCGCTCTTGTATATATCTATTTTTTTTTAATCTTTACCATGTGAACATTTGAAAGTTATCTGCTTTTTGGCTTTTTAATTCCCCCATGCTACTTCATAGATTTGTTTCTGAAGTATATGAATGCAATTTATCAAAATGTAAGAACGCATGAAGATCCATACTTCAGGAACAGATCGTGAAGTCCTGTGAAGTTCTCCACAAGGTGCTAATACCAGCCGTAACTCTTTCACAGGAGAACCACCCTTTTTGTTGGGGTGCCAACATTGAAGACCTAACTTCCTTTTTTGGCGGGGTGTCTCAATGAAGACCACCTTTCTTGGTCGGGGTGCCACCATGAAGACCTAACTTTTTTGTTGGGGTGCCACAATGAAGCCACCTTTTTGTCCGGGTACCACCAAGACCATCTTTTTGGTCGGGGTGCCACCATGAAGACACCACACCTTTGGGGCACCACCTGAACTCCTCAAAAAGCCAGCCTTCTCTGGAGCACCACCTTCCTTTCGGAAGGGCACTACTACGAGGACTTTCTTCTGAAGTTAAGTTTTTTTTTAAAAAAAAAAAATTAAATGTACTGCATTCGTATACATACTAAAATAAATCTTTATTAAACCATTGTTGTCCTAGTTTTCATTTCTTGGCGGCTAACGAGACTCACACATTCACGCACACACGCACGCACCTACATACCCTAGTCTCATGCAAACCGATCGAGCTGCTGGTTGCTATGTGTAATAAAAGTGTTGGCTGGTCATTCATGACCAAGCAACATTAATATTGTTACAAAATTGGCGCTGCCAACGTGTGGCCAGACATGGGTATGTCTGGATGTTGTGCATTGTGAGTCTTGCAGCTGTCTTGAAATGAAAATTGGACAACTTTTTCAAAATTCCATTTCGGCTCATTGACTCAAAATTCCATTTAATAATGTTTTTTTTTGATGCAGTACTTTCATTTGGCATATATATTTTATTATTTAATTCTCTTTAACTATTATCAGCTTATTTTTTTTTTTTTGTAGTTTTCAGGGTGATTGTTGGTCCAAATTTTCTATTTTCAAAATTTTTCTATTGAGGTATATTTGAAGTTCTTTAAATTTTTTCTATTGATTTTTGACTATTAGTGTATTTCATTTATGACTGAGATTTTATTTCCTAATGCGTTATTTTTTGTACTGTCTTGAGACATTTCGCGTATGCGTTAATTTATAAATCTGAGCGTATGTTGTAAATGTTTCTCTAAGATATCTGGCGTTTGGATATTATTCACAGGTCATAAACACTTACCTAGAGTTTTTGTATGGTTTGCTCTTTTTTGTAGCTATACATTTTGTGTGGTATTTGGACAACAATTCACTACATTTTTCTTTGGTAATTTCCCATTTAGGTACACTTATTTAGTAACTCATTTATAGTTGAAATTTTCATAAGCTGACTTTAGTTTTTTGCTATTTATAGAAGGGTGGTTATATATGTGCAATTATATACTTGCATATATATTTAATTTCCTAGATTAACACATAAATTCAGGCACACACACTTATAAAATATATTGATATTTCAAAGAAAAAATAATTTTTTTTTTTTTGATTTTTCATTAAGCAAATACTAGTCCTTGATTTTTTTTGTGTTACGATTGTTTTATTCTGGAGTCTTATCGATATGTGTAGTTGATTTATCTGGCAAATTTTTTTGATATTAGAGCATTTTAGTCTCTGTTCTGTTTTGATTGAAAGACTGATATAAGGGCAGTCATATTTGTTGAGGCCAGATAAATAATTTTAATTTTTTTAGTATTGCTCCAGAATACTAGTTTCTAATGTTTTCAAGTACATACATGCTCGAGTGTTTTTTTTATCTTTTGATTAAGTGTTTAATATTTTTAGTATTGCGCTTCTTGTTAGCTTTTGTCTCTCCATTTTCTAGTTGAGGTCTTATTTAAAGGTAACTATGCCTATCACTAAGCGAGTTCAGATTCAAATAGTGATCAGTACTTTTGTTTGTTTCATGTATAGTTTTTGCTTATAAGTCCCAGTTATAAAGTTTCAAACGCCCTGCTGTACTGGGCGCGGACGCTTAATGTTTGGAGGGAAAATGTACCACCATTCTCACTTCAAGCATTAGTATCCAAAAAGAATTAGCCAGCGCCGCTCAAAAATTCTAGGCAGCAGTAAGAGTCTGCTAATAGATCTCCTTAGGACACTTAAAACCGTTGCTTATCAACCTTATGTATATCATAGTTCCAAGAAGTTCATGCGCCCTGCTGTACTGGGCGAAGATGCGAGACGTCTGAAGGGAAAATGCACCGCCATTCTCACTTCAAGCGTCAGTGTCAGAGGAAGAATTAGCCAGCGCCCCTTAAAAATTCTAGGCGGCAGTAAGAGTCTGCTAATAGATCTCCTTAGGACATTTAAGACCGTTGATAATCAACTTTTTGAACTACGTTAGTCCAAAATTTACTATTGTGACAATTATACTTTAACATCGATTTCCAAATTCTGAGCAAATTTAAATTTAACCTTACTGAACATTTGTGAGCACACTTAAATTTTCACTGATATTTTTGATAGTTTTTACAATTTTGATTAATTGGTTTAATTCATAGTATAAATTTATTGAATTTTGTAGTATATTGTAACATGTTTTCAGAAATATTATTTGTTATGGAATTTTTTTCCAAATTTTGTGTTATAGAGACTGATGTAAGTCCTATGACATTTCTTGGATCGAAAGCGCTTTTCTTGTATGCATTTTCTGTTCACTTGTCTGTCGTAATATGCATACTTATAAATCTGGCGTATTTCGGGCAGCTCTTGAAACCTCTGGCGTAGAAGAAACACTTTTGATATGGTACATTGTATTGTACATTGTTGTTGGTAGATTTCTGAAATCCTATGTTCATTTATGCCATGTCATATCATTTCAACTTTATGTGAGTTTATGAAACAATTCTTCAATTTCTTTTTTGGACTTTTGAATTTTCACTCATGAACAAAATCATCCCTGATTGTTGCTATCCTCTTGAGTGCATACTGGTATGCGATCCTATAAATTTGCAGCGTACTTGGAGCAGATTTTGTAGGTTTGCGATTTTCATGTGTGATTTGTTTTCATGGTACTTGTTCAATGTTCATTATAGTAGATTTCTTATGACTTTAAAATCACATTAAGATTTTCGGCTTCAAAAAAAAAAATTTTTCAATTAGCTCTCATGAACGAAATTACCCCTGATTGTCTCTATCCTCTTTAGTTATCCTGGTATGCGTTTCTATAAATCTGCAGCGTACTTGGAATGACTTTTGTAGGCCTGAGATTTTCATGTTTAGTTTCCTTCATATGATCTGTTTATCACAGTTTAGTTTTTTTAAATCACTTTGAATTTATAACTTTACGATTTTCGCTTTGCACTCATAACTTGATGTGAGTTTGTTACAGTTTTAGTAATCTGATATTTGATGGATTAAAATCTTGGTAAAATTTCTTGAAATTTTGCATTTAATCTTCGTTTGTTAGCTTGCTTGAACTTTATAATTTTTAATCGACTAAGATCCTTGTGCTTACATGCTCACAAATAGTTCAAGCTTTTGATTATTGTTATTGTATTGGCTTATGCGATCTTTAAAAGATTTTTCTTGATTAGATCTTAAACTTACACTGATGTCTGAATTTTTTTTTTGGAATCAATTTATTAATGAACATTAGATTTGTGGTAGTTATTTCACTTAAATAATTTTGCCTATTTTAAATTGTCACATGATGTATGGGTTTTTCCTTAGATGTACTTTTCTGAATTCAATATGATGTATAATTTTCCCTAAATTTATTTTTGAATTCAATTTGAGGAACAAATTTTCCCTGAATTTTCTTTTCAAGTTTAATATGTTGTGAAAACTTTCCCTGAATTGATTTTGGAATGTAATCTTATTAATCCTTTGTGAATTCATTCTTTTGAATCTATTATGACACAGAACTGCTTTGAATTTACTTCGTTGTTTATTATTTGAAAAATTTCATGTAGGTATTTGACTTTGAAATGATGTCACTCAAGCACCTATGTTTGATTATTTTTTTTTCCTTTGTAGTCTTATTTTAGACTGCTGGCGCCCAACTTTTTTTTTGGTTGATCACTGACTTATAATGCTCTTTATCGAATCAGAACATCACTGGATTGCAAATTTTTTTTATTAAATCAGAACATTACTGAATTATAGTTAGTACTTAGAAATTATTTTGATCAAAATTTAAATTTTATTTTGGGTATTCATAGAAACACTTATGGTGTTACAATATATTTTTTTTCATTTAATATTTCATATATGGAAATAGTTTGGTCTTATACTTATGCTTTAGAGATTTGAATTTTCTCTTAAGTCTGTTTAGTGGAATGTTTTACATTCTTTTGTTGAGAATATCAAGGGTATCCCATTTTCTTTTGAGTAGTACTTACGCTCGCATAGGGTATTTAGATTTTTTATAGGCAACAACCTTGTTATTATTTTAGAGGCCGTTTCAATGGTACGTGTTGGCGAGTGTCAATACGACAATCTTTATTGATACTGGACCTGGAAGGATAGTTGTGGGGGGTGACAAAGGGTAGTCAAAATTCTCTGAGGAGACTTGACACACACCTGATGTCACTACTGCAATGTATCTGAGCTCCTTCTTCAGGTCGTATGCGGCAGAGCGCCAGCAGCATTATTGAAATGCTAACCCATTCATTGAGTCGCCTGGAGGCAAGCTTCACTTGTCCTCTTTTCAGTCTAGTGACTACTATAAGCTCACTCTTGCTGTTGCAGGCAGCAAGTAAAACTGTGTTCTTTTTTCTTTTTTTTCCTGCCCTAGAGTCTTCATGACTTGGTTCACTTGTTGTGGGGGCGTGGTAGCTTCTGCAGTCCTCAGCTGACAGACGACTGGTGGATGTAGGAAGATTCTACGGCGCAGTTTTAAGATCGATCAGCGAAACGAATCTTCCTAGCCAGTTGGGTACTCTGGATGCTGCTGCATCCTTTGCACCTCCTGTAGCCGAGTCTTGAAACTCTTTGTCTTTTGTCAAAGTTTTGACGAGTTTTTTTATAGGTCTTAAGTATATTAGGGTTTGATAGGTTGCGTACATTTGTTTTTTTTACTTCACAATTTATTACCTTCATTGTGTAGTACATATTCAGTGCAGCTTCACTGCACTTTTAAGCGAGTTGGTGCTATAACCATCCCTCTTGTTTGGTAGACTTGAGGCTATCTCTTTTTCTTCCCATTTCTCTTCCAACATTTTTGTTTTCTACCTGCGTCTTCTTGCTCTCTCATGCACCTTGATAGACTTTGTAGGTTGTAGATTACTACAAATTTTTGAGATTTGCATGGGGAAGCACGAAAACATAATCTGCCTTTGTTATCAGGACAAATGGTTGATTTTGATCCCTCAGTGATAACTTTAACTTTACTCTCATTTAAAAAAAAATTCTCGAATGCTTCTCAAATTTTTTTTTCTCGTTAAGTGGGGCCGAGTGTAACGGTTCACCCGTTTTCAAAATTATTTTTATATTATTTACTTGGCTACCATATACAAATAGTTTATAACTTGCTTTTTTAGCTACTGCTTCCTCATTATACTAGTACATTTTTATAACTATTTTGCTTCTCACCTCTACCTTTTTCCCATCTCTACTTCCTTGAGCTGCAAATATTGTTAATCATATACACTGCGCAAGTGCGCCAAATTTTGGGAAAATCTAATGAGTGGGGATATGCTCTTGCTCTCCACCAAGGTTACCTTTTATGTCGAAACACATATCTCCTTCCTTTTGCTTTTTGAACTCAAACAGTTAACAGCTAATAAATGTAATTATGTCTCTCTAAGACAATCTTTTGTGTCTGTGCCATTATGTCTTAATCAAGGTAATCATAACGATTTAATTACTAAGCTTTCCCATATTTTCATTGCTTCTGCATATTTATTTTAGGAATATGATTTTGTGTAGGAATGTGATTTTTCCGATTTATATATTTTTTTTTTCCATGAACATGTGATGGCGAACATTTTAATCTTTAAATACCAAGTCAATCATACACTGTATATTTATTAATTACCTAACAAAAGATTCGCTGAACACTAATCTTTGTTTCTAGCCATATATTTTTGTGTTAAGATGCCTTATCTTGTGTGTATTTAATGTTTCACATTTTTTTATGACATTCCTTACGTAAAAATACCTAGCACTCAGATTTGCTAATTGAGAACGCAATGAAAAGATCTTTTGGACATTTTTATAATTTTGTTTTACGAGGCGTGAGGAAAAAGTTTGTAAATTTTTGAACATACTTTGTACATTTATTTTATTTATCACTATATATCTGAAAAGATCCGGTAGGACTGAAAATGCAAAGTATTTTAGAATCTTTTTTTAAACTATTCGCTCTTGTATATATCTATTTTTTTTTAATCTTTACCATGTGAACATTTGAAAGTTATCTGCTTTTTGGCTTTTTAATTCCCCCATGCTACTTCATAGATTTGTTTCTGAAGTATATGAATGCAATTTATCAAAATGTAAGAACGCATGAAGATCCATACTTCAGGAACAGATCGTGAAGTCCTGTGAAGTTCTCCACAAGGTGCTAATACCAGCCGTAACTCTTTCACAGGAGAACCACCCTTTTTGTTGGGGTGCCAACATTGAAGACCTAACTTCCTTTTTTGGCGGGGTGTCTCAATGAAGACCACCTTTCTTGGTCGGGGTGCCACCATGAAGACCTAACTTTTTTGTTGGGGTGCCACAATGAAGCCACCTTTTTGTCCGGGTACCACCAAGACCATCTTTTTGGTCGGGGTGCCACCATGAAGACACCACACCTTTGGGGCACCACCTGAACTCCTCAAAAAGCCAGCCTTCTCTGGAGCACCACCTTCCTTTCGGAAGGGCACTACTACGAGGACTTTCTTCTGAAGTTAAGTTTTTTTTTAAAAAAAAAAATTAAATGTACTGCATTCGTATACATACTAAAATAAATCTTTATTAAACCATTGTTGTCCTAGTTTTCATTTCTTGGCGGCTAACGAGACTCACACATTCACGCACACACGCACGCACCTACATACCCTAGTCTCATGCAAACCGATCGAGCTGCTGGTTGCTATGTGTAATAAAAGTGTTGGCTGGTCATTCATGACCAAGCAACATTAATATTGTTACAATACCAAGTGATAAACAGAATGTGATTACGAGTTTGAGTTACTTTTTTTACATTAAAAAACTTAAAAATGAATGAATTGAATGGACAAAGGGATTTTGCTTTACTAACCAACTATTACATTAAAAAAAATTAATGGCGATTGATATTGACGGACAAACCTCATTCCCACTGATTTTTTGAATTGTCCACCGCCTCCTGCACTTCGTTTTTGCACTGTAAGTAATATGTCTAACAAAATTTGATTCAAACACATATTTATGTTGATCGTAGAAAAAATGTGCGTAACAAATGCAAAAAGCACATCATTAAAATTTTTTATAAAAAAAATAAAAAAAAAGTTGGAAGGCCTGGGTTTCGATCCAAAGACCCTGAGAGGCCTGAGATCCACTATCGGACTCTCTAACCACTGGGCCATCCTTCGATTGAGGGGATCTTTTCAGCGAAACATATTTGATTAGGTACTTACTGGAATCTGTAATCTAACTTCAACTTCGAACATACAAAAACATATTTATTTCGATCGTAGACTTCGTCTCGAGCTGCAAACTTCATTCATCGACTGTGTTGCAACAAATATACACTAGTTACCAGTTTAGCAGTAGGTACGTATTTTCGCGATTGGCTGGGAATCTAACATCTAGTATCGGAGTAGGATGTCGTTGGTCAAAGGAGCATTCTTACCGCCATGGTGACGTCACACGGGCTCGGGAGCCGTCGCGTCGGCGTGTTTTCGGTACTAGATTCAAAAACCCATTTTTATTTTGATATAACTTTTGAATTATTGCGAAAAACAAGAAAACAAAAACAGTTTTGCTATAAAACTTACATATGATCTTTCCATTTATCACAAAAAAAGTACTTTTTTTCTTAATTCAAAGCCTCAATTATCGCTTACTTTCGTTAATCTCTCATGCAAGCAAGGTTCTACTATATTATTTTACAATCTCGTTTGGAGGGTTTTATTGGCTGGCAAATTTCTCAGGCGCAGGCAGGTTTCGTAAAAGGACGCGGTACGCGTGAACAGATCTTAAACTTAAGACGGATTATTGAAAAAGCCAGAGAGCATTATTTTCCAGTTTTCATCTGCTTTGTGGACTGCTCTCAGGCGTTTGGTAACGTAAAGTGGCCTAAACTGTGGGAAATCCTTATCTCTATGGGAGTCCCTTACCACTCATACAGCAACTCTATGAGTCTTGCTCGGCTCGTGTAAGAATTGATGGTAACCTGTCTGGTCAAACAGCAACGAGAAAAGGAGTTTGTCAGGGATGTGTATTATCTCCGATGTTATTTAACATTTACTCTAAATTTGTGATGAGACAGGTATTGGACAACTGGAATGGCGGTATCACTATTGGCGGAAGCAAAATATCCAACTTGAGATTTGCTGACGATACAACCCTTATTTCCGATTCGCACTAGTAGCTCTATTAAACATCTTAGAACAACACAGTGCAGCACATGGTCTTGGCATTAACTACACCAAGACCAAGGTTATGATCGCAGATAGAGAGCATGATAATCATCGGCAAATAAAGTCAATAGGCCGTTGTGAAGTAGTTCAAAGTTTTGTATACCTCGGTTCCTTGATCGACAATTCGGGCAGCTGTGAAAATGAGATTCGATGGCGCATTCAGCAGGCACGTGTGGCCATGACAAAGCTTACTAAAATATGGCGTGACCATAACATCACTAAAGCTACCAAAATGTCACTGATTCATTCTCTTGTGTTCTCCATATTTTTGTATGCCTCGGAAACTTGGACCGGTAAAAAGGCAGATCGAGCTCGTATAGATGCTTTTGAAATGTGGACGTGGAGGAGAATGCTGAGAGTTCCTTATACCGCCCATCGAACTAATGCTTCCATACTGGATGAGCTCGGTAATCCAAAGAGACTATCCTCCATTGTGTCGACGAGAAGTTTACACCACACCTACAACAGTTAGGCCTGGACGAAAAGTTACACAAAACATTCCAAAAGTCTGTAATTCTGAAGACCTGTAACATCGTACGATCCTTCCTAAATTCCGATCAATAATAGTCCGGGTGTTGACTTGGCTCAGCCCGTCAACACTTGTTGCTACCGCAATTATGCGAGAGGAACTTAGAAAGATGAATAATAATAATACGGACGGAAGGCCTGTTAACCAGGCTGAAAGTTCGCCGGTAAGGCCCGCTGAGAGGGAAATCGACCAAGTCGTCACACCTGGGGATTTCAGAGACCGAAGGGCCTTGCATAACAACGGAAGGTCCTTGAAGCTGGCAGATTTGAAGAGAGAGGATGAGGTTGTGGGTGAACGTCTATCGGAGGCCTGTGACATTTGGAGCATCAATTGCGAAATTTACGCTGCGGCTCTGAGGCTAGCTAGACAGGGGAGAGTGAGAGACTCTCCTGTTGAGAGAGCACAGAGACGGGTGCGCCAAATGGAAGCGAAAATCCAGTTGGCTCGCCAGGAAGCATCCCGTATCCAGTGTGTGATGGAATATAGAGCGGCTGGGAAGCCTTTTACGCGCCGAGTGCGCCAGATAGCCTACGGGTTGAGGCGCGACCATCATACACTCAGTCAAGCGGTACTGGTTGTTGTCAAGCAACACTGTCTTGACAGGATACGGATGCTAATCGCTGCTAAGCGATCGTTGGTGGCACGGGCGAGAGGTCTGGAGCAGAACAGAATGTTCTACGAAAGACCTTCTCGTCTTTTCCAACAACCGCCTCCAGCCATAGAGCAGCCGCCAACTGCTGATCGCGTGGAGGCCTTTTGGAGGGACATTTACGAACAACCCAAACCTCTCTCAGCAGACACTCCGGCCTTGGCGCAGTTCGAGTCCGTTTGTAGGAGGACTCCTAACTTGAATGTACTGCGTCACCCGATAAACACGGAAGAAATTCTTGACGCCTTACGAGGCGCAAAGAATTTCGCAGCTCCTGGCCCGGATGGCATAAACGCCTACTGGTGGAAAAAATTCCCCAGTTGCCACCGGCATTTAGGTAGAGTTTTTAACTCGTGGCTAAATCAGGAGCAGCCAATTCCGGCTTGGTTTGTCGCCCATCTGTTTTATATGGATGACCTAAAACTTTATGCCTCCGGCCAACGCGAACTACAACAATCGCTGAGGGTGGTGCAGGAGTACAGTCATGCTATCGGAATGGAGTTCGGGACAGACAAATGTGCATTGGTTCATCTCAAGAAAGGACGAAGCGGAGATAGTGGAGATGAGGAACAGCTCGTTGATGGGAGCATCTTCGACAACTGCATGCCGGAGATACTTATACCTACCTTGGAGTGGCGCAGCGTCATGTCCAAGAGGCAACATTGGTTAAAGAGTGTCTCCGCCGCAAGTATTTGCACCGACTCCGGCAGATCTGGTCGTCAGAACTGTCCGGCAAGAACAAAGTCGCTGCCACAAACATGCTTGCGGTCCCATTGTTATTATACACCTTTGGTGCTATACACTGGAAAGTGAACGAGCTGAAGGAAATCGACACGAAGACCCGCAAAAGGATGAATATGGAGAGAAGCCTGCATCCTAAGTCCTCTGTCCCGCGAATATACCTCCCGCGACACCTGGGAGGGCGTGGACTATTGAGTTTGGAGCGTCTGCACAACAGAGTAGTACTGGCCACTGCCTGCTATGTAACGAACAGCACCGATCCCCTGATCCGCTTCGTGCGAGAGCACGAGAATGCGGGAAAAGGAGCCTTTCTTTTTAGCGCAGTGAAACGAGCAGCCGAGGAGCTCAGCCTCACACTCGACTTCAAGCGGAGGTGTCAGCAGTCCATTACGGAACTTGCTCCCGCAGAATTAAAAGCCCACATTAAAACTGCCGAAGTCGACTTCCTCTTAAGACTTCATAAAGATAAGCCAATGCATGGAATCTTCTACAAACATCTAGAAGAGCATGGCTTGTCTGAGCACTTGACCTTCTCTTTCCTAAGGTCTAGTGGGTTGAAGTCGGAGACTGAGGGCTTTATAATGGCTTGCCAAGACGGTGTCTTCAACACCTTGGTATACCGTAAAAGGGTTATGGGTGTAGATGTACCCGACACCCATTGTAGAGCTTGCCGACAGGCGCCGGAGACGCTTATGCATCTCTTGTCGGCGTGTAAGACGTACGCTGGGACGGCTTACGTCCATCGGCACAACGCGGCTCTACGAGTGCTCTACTATCATTTGAGGCACTCATACGGTATCGATGAGACACCGGTGCTGCCATACGCTCCAGGGGATATAGAGTCCGTTGTGGAGAACGAGAGATGCCGGATTTCCTGGAACTACTCGTTCCCCACGCTCGAGCTTGTACAGGCAAACAAGCCCGACATAGTCCTTCTCGACCACCAACAGAAGACGATGTTCGTTATTGAGTTTTCGGCGCCTGCCGAGGTGAACATCGTCTCTAAGGAGGAGGAAAAGCGGACCAAATATCAGGAGTTGCTCGGACAACTTCGCAGGCTCTGGCCAGACTACACTGTAAGTCTGCTGGTTATGGTCATTGGATCCCTAGGTGGAATGAGGAATACGCTGCTCTCTGCACTGCGCAAAATGCCGGTGTGCCGTGCGGCGGCGCACATCTTAGCCGCCAGAATGCAGAAGGCAGTCATCCTTGGGTCCCTTCGTCTACTTAGGGCGCACGATTCGCGGACCCAGTGATTGCTCACCTCACGGTGTGAGGAGTAGTCATTGGGTAATGGAACAGCAGCTCGGTGTGTCGGAGCCCGAGCTGCACTTTTTGGTTTTTAATATAATAATAATATAACTTTATTTATCCTGGCGGGGTGTCTGACAGGCAGGTATTAATCCCAACCAGTGAAATATACAAATGAAAATAACAAACAAATTACATAAACAAGAAGGTAAATTAAAACAAATAATATATGACCTAGCTTAGGTTGATTTCGTTTGACAGAAACAGTTGTTTTACCTTATCTTTGAAGACTTGTGGACTGTATGTTTTTAAGACAGGTGGTATTTTATTGTAATAATGAGCAGCATTATAGGTAAACGAATTTTTATACATTTCTGTTCTGTGTTGTGGTATATCCAAGGTGTTTTGAACAAAGCGCAACGAAGTTTGATGTAAGGAGTTTCTAAAAACTAATCGGCTATTAAGATATGACGGTAATTGTTTCACTATGATACGATGTACCAAGCAGATAAGGTGTAATATCCACAGTAATTTAAACTTCAAAATTTTGTGATGCTCGTAAATCGGGGTTATATGCTGTCTACGCGGTGTGTTCGTAGCAAATCTTATACATGAATTATGTAGTTTTTGTAGCTTATTCATCTCAATGGTATTTAAGCAAGGACCAAAAACAACATCTCCATATTGCACTGCTGACATAACTAAGGATTCAATCAGCTTCAGTTTAGTTTCAGTTGACAGTAGTAGTTTATAGCTATAGAGATGTTTAAGCTTAGAGTAGGATGACTTCATTATCTGTGTAACATGATCTTTGAACGATAACTTATTGTCAAAAACTATACCAAGGTTTTTGACCTTGTCCACTACCGGAAGAGCTTGATCACCCATAAAAACATCAAAATTAACCATAGTTCTAGTTTGAAAGTGGATGACGGCCGATTTGGTTGGATTTAATCTTAAGCAGTGACCATCAGAGAAGCTGACTATCCTACATAGGTCTGAATTGATATAATCTGAAGCTTGATTGACTTCTTGAAGATAGTATGTGTAATATATCTGACCATCGTCAGCGTAGTAGTGACATTTGCAATAATTCAGAGCTGAAGGTAAGTCAGAAATGTACAGAGCAAATAGAGTTGGGCCTAAAATAGATCCCTGCGGTACTCCACAGCTAACGTCTCGACAGTCGGACATACTTGAATTGCCATTTTCCATCACCAATTTAACCTTCTGTTTACGGCCACAGAGATAGTTTTCAAACCATTTTATAGAGCGTTCTGATAGTCCAAAATGCCAAAGTTTATTTAATAATAACTGGTGATTTATCGAATCAAAGGCCTTGGTGTAATCCAAGAAAAGTGCTGTTGTTATTTTACCCTCGTCAAAACCTTTGAGTATGTCGTCTGCTACATCTAAGACTGTAGTTACTGTACTGTGACCTTTCCTGAAACCAGACTGATTATGCGGAAGCAAGTGATTATTATTTATATGCTCGACTAGCTGATTTTGAATAATACGCTCTAGAATTTTGGACATTACGTTTAAAAGACTTATTGGTCGGCAATCACCATATGAGGAAATATTCTGTTTTTTCGGTAGAGGTAGCACAATAGCTATTTTCCAAGAAGATGGAAGAACACCGTTAATAATGGAATAATTGAACAAATGTTTCAAGGAACAAATGCAGTGAGGTAAAAGAAGTTCAATTATATCAAGTGAGAATCCATCACCGCCCGCTGTATTGGATTTAATTAAAGAAATTGCATTTAATATATCTTTATCTGTAATCGTTGATAAATTGAGTTCTGTACGAGCCTGACTTGATCGCGATTCTCTATATTTTGTAATATAATCAAATGAGGGTTTACAATTGGGTATGGAACTGATGAAAACGTTATTAAATTCATTTGGATCGTTTAATTCAAGAGGCAGGGATATCTGGCTCTTTTTGTGTATGCCAAGATCATTCACAGTTCTCCACCACCCCTTAGAATCTCTGATATTTTTCATCTTGGATTCAATATATGCTTTTTCCTCCATCCTGATGGAAAATGTTACCAAGTTACGCAACTGTTTGTAATATATCCATTTGCTAGTCAGTAAAGCTGGATCAACATTATTTTTCTTCATTAGATATATATTCACAGAAGCGATAATATGGAGAAACTTGTAGTTCAGGGTCACGCCCCGAGTGGGCGGCGCCGTGGCCGTTCCCATACACGCTGGGTGGATACGACGAAACAGTTGCTGGATATGAGTATCAAGAGCACCACTGAACTGAAAGTAAATCGCGAAAGATGAGCTACAGTTCTCAAAATTATTGATAATATTCGTGTCGGCAATACTCTAGCTCCGACTTAATGCATTTTACGAGTTGACAACATGTCTGTTAAGACATTGTGACTATGATGATGATGCCAACGGGATTCGAACCCGCGCCTCCGGAAATCTAGTCCGACGTTCTTCCAGCTGAGCCATGGGGGTCAGGGCAACCCAGCCAGCGGAACGATCTCATGATGCGTCGAATTCTCTCACGCCCACTGATGGCTCCGCTGCTGCTGTCTTCTGCTAGCACAGAGCGTCTCATATGTGTGATCGAAGGAAATCTGTTGAATTTGTTGGGTCGATATTAATCTCCGACACGTTCGACTCCAGATGCCACTAGGTCGAGCCGGCACAGACAGCTCTGTGTAATGAATGTAATGCCATTTTTCATGCTATTGATTGCCCGCATGTCGTTCTCTCAAATCAATGTGCTACCAGAAAATGCCGGACAAAAGACCGACTGCCAACGGGATTCGAACCTGCGCCCCCGCAATTCTAGTCCGACGTTGTGCCAGCTGAGCCATGGCGGTCATGACAACCCAGCCTGCGAAGCGACTCCAGACGTCACTAGGTCGAGCCAGCACAGACAGCTCTGCGTAGGGAAGGAATGCAATAGCAACATGCGGGCAATAGCATGAAAAATGGTATTACATTGAAATCGAATTGGTTAGAAGAAGTCAAGAAGTAAACATTGTAAACAAATATTTTGTTAGCTCCTTGTATAAAAAATCGTCGCTGTATATATGTACGAAGAGTTATAATCACCTGCCAGCGGAATTTAGAAGGTCAGCCAACAAAAACGCTCTAAAAAACCACCTGAGAAGATATCTCGTAAATATGTGCCCATATTCGCTAAGTGATTTTTTTTTTCAACCTGAGCATATAATTTTGTGTTTTATTTTATATTTTATATTTTAGTATTTAGGCTGTGTCTGAATATACGTGCTGACCTTTTGAATACCTGTAATGACTTGTTTTGTATTTTTGTTTTTGTTTGTTGTGAATTGTATCAGTTTTCGAGTATTGTCAGAAGGTCATAGACAGCTTGCAGAGAAAGATTCTGCTAAGTGCTTATCTCACGGTATCTACAAGAGCCTTGTCAATTATAACGGCGATACCACCAATATAATTGCTGGTCGAAGAGAGGACACTGATCCGCCATGGTCAAGTAGGCAATGCTCTATGCCGCCCTGAAGCTAAAAGACTTTCAGCAAAGCCTATGGAACGAGACCACTGATGTTGCACAGTGGACTAAACGAATAATACCGTCGATAAAAGAATGGACGTCTATCGTCCTGTTTCCTAACTCAGTGTATAGGAAAAGGACAGGACAGGTGATGGACGAGAGATACCTGCACTGCGAGGCGGAAGACACGCTCGAGCATACCCTCTTTCTGTGCGACGGATGAGGGCCCTACAGACAGGAGACAAATCAAAAACTGGAGGGTGAGCTAACCCCAGAGACTATGGTCCCGCTGATGTTATCCAGCGTAGAAGCAAGGAACATTATACATGGAATGGTAAACAAAATACTTTCTGCAAAGGAGTAGTAGGAACGATAACAAAACTAGATGAAGATAAGAAGATATTTCTAAATGGTATAGTCATTAACCTCATCCCGCACTGCGAAGAATATCGTTCACGATAATGCCCGGTGCAGATGGAGGTAGAGCAGAGTTGGAAAGAGGGAATGGGTTTTAGCCGGTTAGGCCGTGGTGGCATGTCGGATGGACGAGCTTGGGACATGTGATCAGAGGACTCAAGCTGGTTCAACGTCGGGCGGGCAGACTCTCTCTTGCACCTTCGGGTGTGCGAGTACTTCTGTCCTTGCGATCAAGCCGATTTCCTAAGCCGTCTACAATAAAAAAAAAGTTGGTTTCTATATCGTCATGATTTGCCTTCTGTTTGTGACCCGGAGAACATAAGGTAGGAACGCTTTTGCAAAATAAGACGGCAGAGCGTATCGACGTAGGCCCAACAGCCCAAGAACCAACAAGTTCATCGGACTATGACCGCGAAAGCCTTACACAATACAATATCTATTCTAGTGTATTTCGCTTCTTTGATCGACAATTCGGGTAGCTGTGAAAATGAGATGCGTCAGCGCATTCAACAGGCACCTGTGGTCATGACAAAGCTTACCAAAATATGTCGTGACCATAACATCACTAAAGCTACCAAAATGTCGCTGATTCAGTCTCTTGTGTTCTCCATATTTTTGTATGCCTCGGAAACCTGGACTGTTAAAAAGGCAGATCGAGCTCGCATAGATACTTTTGAAATGTGGACGTAGAGGAGAATGCTGATAGTAACTTATACCGTCCATCGAACTTACGTTTCTATACTGAATGAGCTCGGTAATCCAAAGAGACTATCCTCCATTGTGTCGTCGAGAATGCTTACAGTCTTCGGACATATACGCAGAAGCGATAATATGGAGAAACTTGTAGTTCAGGGTCATGCCCCAAGTGGGCGGCGCCGTGGCCGTTCCCCTACACGTTGGGTCGATACGACGAAACAGTTGCTGGATATAAGTATCAAGAGCGCCACTGAACTGACAGTAAATCGCGAACGATGGCGAGCTACAGTTCTCAAAACTGTTGATAATATTCGTGTCGGCAAAACTCTAGCTCCGACTTAATGCATTTTACGAGTTCACAACATGTCTGTTAAGATATTGTGACTATGACGATGATTCTAGTGTATACAGCAAATTGTATGTCCAACTGTCTATACAAATATTATACTAGTCAGCGTTGTGTCTAATTTGTCTGGATTATACAACGATATGCACTGTATTTACCATGCGGTTTTGTCACGAGACATAATCAATAATTTCGTGAATTAATAATGCACTATCGCGATACACTTGCACGCAATTAAATAACATTGATGACATTGATCGGACCATCGGTAGAACGCTGGAGTGGGGGTAAAGCCTCGTATAACGAACGCTAGGCTTTGAACATCGAAATGCCTGTAGGAATTTACAGAGCAATCTTTGGACTGACTTAAATGTCCTATTTTTTTCAAATCAGACTACCAAAAACTTTGATAATTATTGAAATATTTGAAAGTCCGGAATGTGGAAGGTAACTCAAGTTCGACAAAATCAACCAACTCGTGTCATAAACTCTGTTCAAGTAAGAGGACTTTTCACTGGCAATCTGAGCGAATCATTTTTGTTGCTATCGTATGTACAGCCTGTATGTCATTGGTCTTTCTAATTCGCATGCATCGCCTGGAGTGATGGTATCGCATTCTTAAAAAAGAATGACTGTATGCACAGTTTGCTTATACGCCATTTTACTATCGTTGTCCAATTGATAGCCTTTCTTCTCTTCAAATGAAAGAGTGGATTTTAAACAGCTCCAGTTCTATTCTGTTCCATCACCAATCTGCGCACAGTCATCTCTAGAGCACTAGTTCTAAAATCATCGCCCGCCCACCCGCAAAAAAGTGTTATACCCCTAGCCTTTTTTCACAAATCAATGGACATCCTATTATGAATATAATACATTTTTGTTTTACAACCCCCCAACCACCCTAATTCCACCCCCATCCAAAAGAAAGTAGAAAATGATCAGGAACCCCTAAAACGCTTAAAAATGAAAATTGGCTGTTTTCATATTTTTTAGTTATTTGATTATTGCTGCGCCGGCACTGACACGATTTCTAAAAACCATACGCGTTTCCCGTCCTCACTAAAGTAATAATACTGTGTAAAAATTTCATTAAAATCAATTCAGTCCCTTGGTTCTTGTAATAGGCAATGGAACGTTCAGATGGACCTAAAAAATGAAGAAGAAGAAGAAGACTCAGTACTATCGACTACTCACACATTATTGTAATACCAGGTTATTTACAGTTTTACAACCTCCCAACCACCCCAATTCCACCCCCACCAAAAAAAAGTAGAAAACGGTCAGGAGCCCCTAAAACGCCTAAAAACGAAGTTTGTGGTGTTTTTATAATTTCAGTTTTATTTATAATTGTTGCGCCGCCACTGACCCCATTTCTAAAAATCATAAACGTTTTCCATCCTCGCCACGGTAATAATAGTTTCCACGTCACACAATACAGAACGATCAGAGGCAATACTCGTATGTATATGTTAGGAGCAAACACCGATTTCGGCCAGTGGACGGAAAATATGGTCAAGACGCGTTTTGGCTGCTACCGTTTTGCCAGTGTCCGAATTATCGTTTTCCGGTTGTTCAATGTAGCCCAGAACGCGTTTTGGGCCAACTACGCGATTGCCAGAACACGTTCTATATTCTACTACGAATAAATAAATCTCAATTATTTGCCGTGTTGTGTTTCAATATTTCCTCTGAGCTTAGAATCCATAACAAAATGAATAAAAGCACTTGTAGATCTTTGGTCCGTGAAAAAAACTGAAAGAATCATACCTCTTATGTCCAGCTCCCACATGAGCGGAATGAATAATGTCAAATAACTCGTGGGTCATGCAAAAATAACGCAGTTCGGCTGTTTCGTCTGACCTTCTTTCAATTAGCTTCTCGATAGAGCCAATTTTTGAAATACCATATCTTTTCAATCGTCGTCTTTGTTTCGAAGATATTATGTCTCCGTTACTTTTACAAGTTTTTGCCGCCTTTACCTCTGTAAGTGTTTGGTCGTATCTTTCTCTTGTACAAATATTACTACGATCATTGCTACTACTTATGACTTTTTGCAGTTCATCATTAAGACATAACCTTAGGTCTTCGATGGCACTCTCTAGCTACTGTCTAACCTGCACAAAGATCAAATACTAAATGAATACACTAGCTCCAGAGGTAGGTATCGTTTACAAGCTAAGACACTCACAAAATCCACCACGCGTTATGGCAATCGCAGTAGAACGGGACGCGTTTTGCAATCGTAGTCGACCCAAAACACGTTGTGGGCTACAGGAAAGCGATAATTCGGACATTGGCAAAATGGTAGCAGCCAAAACGCGTTTTGGCCATATTTTCCGTCCATTGGCCGAAATCGGTGTTTGCTCTTAACATATACATCAGAACCTCTAAAACGTTTAAAAACGAAGTTTGAGCTGTTTTTATATTTTTAGTTTTTTTATTATTTCTGCGCCCCCACCGACACGGTTTGTGAACAAAAACAATACGCGTTTTCCATCCTCGCCACGGTAGTAATACTTTGTCAAAATTTCATTAAAATCAATTCAATAGTCCATTGGTTTTTGTAATAGGCAAGGCAATATTCGGATGGACCTAAAAAGTGTATTATGACGCTAGATCTTTCCTTCACAGGTAAGTGAACAACCTATTATGAGTACAACAAATTTTACAGTTTTACAACCCCTGACCCCCCAACTACCCCAATTTCATCCCCACCCAAAAACAAAGTAGAAAATGATCAGGAACCTCTAAAACGTTTAAAAACGAAGTTTGAGCTGTTTTTCAGATTTTTTGGTTTTTTATTATTTCTGCGCCGCCACTCACACGATTTATAAATAAAAACCATAGCGTTTTCCATTCTCGCCGCAATAGTAATACTGTGGCAAAATTTCATTAAAATCAATTCAATAGTTTCCTCGTTACACAATACAGAACGATCAGAAGCAATACTCGCAAGTATACATCAGGTTGGTTTCTGTAATAGATAAGGCAAGGCAATGTTCGGATAGACCTAAAAAAGTGTATAACGACGCTAGGTCTTTGTTTCGGCGGACAGCCTACCTGTGAGTACAGCAAATTTTTCAGTTTTACAACCCCCACCCCCAACCACCCCAATTTCACCCCCACCAAAAAAAAGTAGAAAATGATCAGGAGCCCCTAAAACGCTAAAAACGAAGTTTTGGGAATATCTATTTTTTTGTTTTTTGCTTATTACTCCACCACCAATGCACCGAATTTCAAAATTATAGGAACATTACCTACTACGGCCCCACAGCATATCGCTGCCCAAATTTGATCACAATCCATGCAGCGGTTACTGAGATTACGAGGCTAGAAAAACGGACGGAAATGAGTGACATGGTTTTTCGTTATGTAGACATCATAAAACGCCTAAAAAGCGTCATCTCAAAATCGAAAATATTCGCGATCACAATACTCCCCTCACCTATCGGTGTGGGACGTAAAATTCGCAATACTTCAGTAGAGCACCCTATTCAACTAATAGGAGTCTGAGTTTTCTCAGTACCACCATAAATATAATAATCTCCTGCAGCAGGTTATGCGCAAAAAAAACATCACGATTATAGTAAAGTTGAGAAAAAATGTAGCACGCGATTCTATAGCCCACAATAACAGTTTAGTTTAAACGCCTGTGCGTGTTTTTTGTTATCATACAATTTTTCATACCTCACGTCCCATGGTATATGTATTTTAATGAGCATTATTTATAAACATAGCTTATCTACTGGTATCATTGAAAATAATGTGTGCAAAATACTTACATACATGGAACGTAACTTTCTGTTATTTGCTGTATCGCTGTGGAACAAATTCTAACGAATATACAGGGTGTTTTCAAGGTTGGGACTTTCCATTTCAGAAACAACTGGCTTTGAAACGACAAATCTAATGTATGGTGAATCAGCGACAGAAGTGTCAAAAAATGGAGTCAAGTTGATTGACTCAGTACTTCCCACACAATGATGATACCATTTTATCATTTTCCCATTGCATGAAGCTATAGTCTAAAATCCCCTTGCAACCAAATCATCGCCCACCCGCCCGCAAAAGAACATCCAACACAAAACTCTCCTAAATAGTATCTTGCGTCTCCCTCCTTAGGAACTAGGATTAAAACCAGTTCAATAACTTTCGCGTTACGCAATATAGAACGATCTAAAACAATCTCGTATGTATACATCACAAATTCTAAGTCCCTTTGTTTCTATAATAAGCAAGGCAATGCTCGGATGGACCTAAAAATGCCTCTAGGTTTTTCATTCTCAGGTCAATGGATAGCCCCTTATGAATGCAACAAATTTTTCAGTTTACAACCCTCCACCCTCTAACCACCCCAAATTCACCCACACCCAAAAGAAAGTAGAAAATGATCAGGAACCCCTAAAACGCCTATAAACGAAGTTTGAGCTGTTTTTATATTTTTAGTTTCTTTAGTATTGTTGCGCCGCCACTGACACAAATCCTAAAAATTATAAACGTTTTCCATCCTTGACGCGGTAATAATACTGTGTAAAAATTTCATTGAAATCAATCCAATAGTTTCCTAGTTACGCAATACAGAACGATCAGAAGCAATACTCGCATGTATACATCAAAGTCCCTTGATTTCTGTAATAGGCAAGGTAATGTTCGGATGGACCTAACAAAGTGTATTTTGATAAATGCCGCTAGGTCTTTCTTTCACAGGTTAGTGGACAGCCAAATTTTTCAGTTTTACAACCCCCCACCACCTAACCACCCTAATTTCACCCCCACCCAAAAAAGCAGAAGATGATCAGGTACCCCTAAAACGCCGGAAAACAAAGTTTGAGGAATATTCAAATTTTTTTGTTTCTTGCTAATTACTCCGCCGCCCATGCACGAATTTTCAAAATTATAGGAACATTACCTACTACGACCCCACAGCATATCGCTGCCCAAATTTCATCACAATCCATGCAACGGTTACTGAGATTACGTGGCTAGAAAAACGCGTACAGGCAGACCGACAGACAGACAGACAGATCGACCGACAGACCGACAGACAGACCGACGGAAATGAATACGGAGTTTTAAATGCGGTCCTGTCACATGAGTCTTATATATAATTATGGTTCACGAAATTCGCGCCACGAAACGGAAAAGCCTAGTATTTCCAGGGGCAGATTTAGGATTTCTTCTAGGGGGGCAGACCAGTGGCGCTATAGTTTTCTGAAGAAGAAAAAAAAGCTCTACCAAATATAATTCCGTGTGACTATTACAACATTACAGGTCAAGGAGGGGGGGCGGTCCAGTTCTGCCGCCGTCTGAAGAGCAACACAAAAAGCTTAACTTTTGCTATTCATATAAATATAGTATGCTACCGCAGAGCTCTAGGGGGGTCATACGCTCCCCTCCCCCCTCTAAATCCGCTACTGAGTATTTCTTCTTCAATTTGGACCGTTTGAGGTTGTCTAGGTCGCCCAGCGTGTCCACTATGTTGTGAGTCCAAATATCCTGTGTCTCTAGCTCTTTGCACCTTTCCCTAGGTTGTGATGATTGAACTGAGTTTTGAGAGGGATCCTAGGTACAAGCACCGTACATTAACAAAGACAAGTAGGGTCACTCGCCGTGCCGACTTTGATGTGAGTCTCACAAATTCGAGCCGCCTAGATATGAGAGGGGTTCCCTTCGTGCGGTCTCGTTTCTTACAGGGAATCCGACTGTGGAATATTGTCGACGTCAACGGTCTACGTTCACTTTACTTATACGGGGGTCAATAGAATTGAATTGTATAGTGTAGATAGAATATAATTTATTATTCAATAAACCATTCAATACAATAACTGCAGATGCAGCTACTGGGGTGGCAAATAGCTCAAGGAGTATTATAGTTCATGTTTTGTCAGATAGACGTAGTAATTTGAGAAATGTACGATTCAAGTAGTAAAGTAATAGTAACAATAGTCTGATCATTCATAATTCGTTGTCAATAACCGTAGGTGTAAACATAAAAGTACTTGCGACAAAATATAGAAAAGAAGTAAACAGAATAGATCATAAAAAATTAATCTCAAAATTTGAAAAGAATATTCAAACTACAGAAGTTCAATCATTTCAGGAACTAATTGACTTAATCACTTCCTGTAAAAAAGATTCGGAATTCAAAAAGACGTATAAGATACGTGAAATTAACGACTGGATAAATCAAGAAATTCTCGAAATGATTGAAAACCGAGTCAAAAGTTTTAAACAAAAAGTTAAAGAACCGGGAAACACGAATTTGGAAAATGAATTTAAAAAACTTAAGAATCAAGTCAACGTATTAAAAACAGATATTTTAAAAATCAATGGGAATAAGTAGGCACAAATATAAAAAACAATGGGGCCATATACAGAGCATGTCACCGGCATTTTTTTGTGAAATACGCGCAAAACGCTCAATAACACACAAACACTACTTATTTAGGCACCCCGGTAGATCCGACCGAATGTAACACGTGCACCGTGTCGCGTGTTAGGTGGTGTTAGGCGGACTGACCCTGTAAACCACAGCTGTTAGCGTTCGGCTACTGCTCGAGATCGCCGGGCGCCAGAATCCGCCAGCTTGCGTAGTATTCGAGAGCACAGCTGGAAAGACCACATTGGGGGCGGAGCTTAGAGTGACTCTACTTGTCTTTGATAATGTACGGTGGTACAAGGCACTAGGCAGATGACTCTCCTTCCAACACAGAATACAGAACCCAACATGCTTCCTTTACCTGTAACTCTCCTTTGTATTAAGAGGTCGGACCGAACCAGACGCTATGGTTCCACTGATGTTGTCCGGCGTAAAGACAGGGAACATCATACATGGAATGAATAACAAAATACTCTTTGCAAAGAAGAAGGAGGAACAACTACAAGGGTAAATGAAGATCAGAAGATATTCCTGAATGGTATTGTCATTACCTCATCTTGCACTGCGAATAATAAACATGCCCGGTGCAGATGAAGATAGAGCAGAGGTAAGAAAGAGGGGGCTATTACCACTTGGAGACTTGAATGCTAAAGCAACAAAGTGAGGGTTACCAAGTACTGACAAAAGAGGAAGACTACTTTGCGAATGGCTAGCGGCACCTAAAATGGTTGTGGTAAACAACGGTCTCCTTTTGACTTTCTGCAGAATTCGCAGTTGTACATCGACGTCACGTTTGCTTCACAAGATCTCGTAAGGAGCAAATCCACTGGAAGATTCTAGAAGCCGAAATCTTGAACGACCACTAGTTCATATACCTATTTCGAGGTGAACACTGGAAGTATATCGAAGCCAGTAAAGGATCGGGACAAACTCTATGTGAACACAGAGAAGTCCACGAGAAATCTATCTTCGCGTCTAGAATCCATAGATTCCGCAGAGCCAATCACAATCACATGGGACAAAAGAATGGAAATTCTTAAGGCAAAAAACAAGTTGAAGGGTAAAGACATTTTCATAGACAGCGAACTTACAAAAAAAGAGAGACTTGTGCTGGATAGCCTCTGGTCCTTATTCATTCATATACAAAAGAAGATCAGGGATATTGCGACGGAAGAAAAAGCTAAAGGACAGGACGTCAAAGTCATTTTCCAAAAACTAATACTGAGTGGAAGGACCTTGGTATAGAACCAAGAAGAGAACAAACTTATGCCAAAAAACTAAACCCAGATTATAACGGAGGAGACAGTAGGCTAACGATAAGGCTATGAAACAGGACAAATGAGAAGGATCAAGGAGAAAATCTCAACACGGATACACGAATGGAACAGAATTAGGGGGAAACTCTCGGGTACAGGAGACTGATGACCTCCTCACCTGAAACCAACTCATCAAAGAAACCTCTACAAGCAAGAATAATACGAGATGGACCAAAGTTATACATACCTTCAAATTATGGGACTAAGAGTAAACGTGAAAAGCCTCGTCTTCTTTACAGCAAAACGATTCAGAGTTGACTGCTTTGAATATCTAGGCAGTATAGTTTATAACTCAGGAGGACAGATCAAGATATTCAACAGCGTCTACTCAAAGTAAGAAGGATAGTTGGCAATCTACCCCGTACTCAATCAGAACCAAAGGAAAAACTTCAGGTTTTCATTAATAGGTGTCTACAGAGGGTCCTACGGATTTTTTTGGCCAAGGACAATATGGAATGAAGAGTTGTGGAAGATATCAACGCTGAAGAGAGTAGGGACGGAGATCAGACATAGAAAGTGGAATTGGACATTCTGCGAAGAGAGAGACTCACATAGGAAGTGACCTGGAGAAGCCAGTTACAGACGAGGCAAGAAGAATGGGCAAGACATGGAGAAAGATAAAGCTTGTAGAGGCCCTATGTTCCTTAATGGAATGATGGGACTATGTAATCACAGAAAGCCTGTATACTTCCATCATGAAGCAAACGATGAGGGAGGGTATGCCAAGAGGAGGAACTGGGCAGCGAGGGTCCCCTTTTGGTGGAACTCTGAAATCGAAGAAGACAGAGCCATCTCCATTGCAGCACGACGGAAACTAGTCCCCATGTAGCGAAAGAATCCAAGAATCCACTCTAGCAGAGATTCACAATGCCTATAAAGCTTCAAAGAATAAACTGGCAAAACTCATTTACTTCGCCAAGTAGGATCACTGGAGGAAAGCTATGCGACAGCCTAGAAAATGACATCTGGGGCGAGGTTTACCGATAGCACCAAGCAGTTGGTAGAGACTACACCAAAACTGCATTGTCGTCAATAGGAGAATGGCTGAAGTCAGAAATATATGAGTTGTTTACATTTTTTGTGCTCCTACCGAGTGCCGACACTACAAAGTATGCCTTATGCCTTCACAAGACGCCCGACGAGTCCGACCACGGTAATCCCCTTTCGGCATTTTTTGCTGGGCTGGCTAGGTGCTTGCCTCGGTCAAGAGTGTAGTCAAAATTGTATACAGGGTGGGCCAATAGTGCGTGGGCGGAGGATTGTGGGCTTACTAAAAAATATTTCAAAAATCTGTCACTTGATCATGGTAGGAACCCTTGAGGGCTATAACGTAAAAATATTTTCACTTAAATTTTGACGTTTATACAGGGTGATTCATATCAAACTTATATTTTTTTAAATGGAACCCCCTATATATTATTGCATATTTGGATTCCTTGGTCAATTTTAGTGTGACTTTATGTATCACATATGGAACTTTAAACGAACCGTTTAGGCGCAAATCACCATTTTTGGTATAAGTAGGGATCAGAAAAAAATTGAATATCGCAGCGATTATAGAACTTAGAAGGCCGTGACTTTGCGGTACCACTAAGCATGAAATGCGTCACCTTAGGTCAGACGGCTAAAGTTGAGTTCTTTTTGTACTTGGAGAAATCAGTAGATTAATTAAGGAAACTTCAATCACAGATAACTTGATTTTTTCAAATGGCAATGCCTATTTTGGTTTAAAAAATCGAATGTAATATTTCATCACCTTTCTGACGATATAGCATACTCGATACCAATCTTTTTTAGTTTTCATTTTATTTCAAATTTTCAGTCAAATCGGTGTTTTTCAATTTTCCTGCGTGCAAGCAACCTAGCAGGCCATGAAAAATAAACAAAAGCTCGTTAATATGGAAGAAACCGACTAACTTAGTAGAAAGATGCAAACTAACTGGAGCAACGAGGCAAGATGATGAAAATTCCTTGCAACATATTAGCTCTAACCAGAAACAATAGCGGTAACAAGAACGCTCATTTTTCATAGCCTACTAGCTATAAGTCAATTTTCAACGTCAGTGAAAAAATATTTAATCAAAGGAAAACTACTAGTGATTGTTGCTGGCAGTATAATATCTATGTCTTCTGAATAAATTTCCACATTTAATGCTATAAAAAAGTAGCCATTTCCGTAAGCCAAAAGTAATGATACCTCTGACTGGAACCCTCCAAATTCTTCAGTAGGTACTTCTACTTATTAGCAAAATCGCGGAAAATGAAACTTGAATTGCAGTCTGTTTGAATTGTAAAACATAATTTAGTTTGCAGAAAACTACATGAAATAAACACAATTACAACATAGCGTAATTAAAAAATTCTAGCAATTATTTCAATAGATGTTCACAATGCTCCAGTTGGAGATTTCACTTTTGACTTAACTAAACGGAAGTGACTAATCTTTTTATCCCATTAGATATGAAATTCTAAACATGGTAGACTGTAAGCAAAAATCGCTGGTAGTTTTCCTTTTGTTTCAAAATTTTTAATCGTTTTGGAAAGTTGTCAAGCTCTAGTAGACCTCGATAGCTAGTAGGCTGTGAAAAACAAATACTTCTGTCATAGACCAGCTACTCATTTACATTAGATATCTTGGGGCTGTTGTATCCGGTTAGAGCTAATATGTTGCAAGGAATTTTCATAATCTTGCCTCGTTGCTCCAGTTAGTTTGCATCTTTCTACTAAGTTAGTTGGTTTCTTCCATATTAACGAGCTTCTGTTTATTTTTCATGGCCTGCTAGGTTGCTTGCACGCAGGAAAATTGAAAAACACCGATTTGACTGAAAATTTGAAATAAAATGAAAACCAAAAAAGATTGATATCGAGAATGTTATATCGTTAGGAAGGTGATCAAATTTTACATTTGATTTTTTAAACCAAAATAGGCATTGCCATTTGAAAAAATCAAGTTATCTGCGATTGAAGTTTCCTTAATCAATCTACTGATTTCTCCAAGTACAAAAAGAATTCAATTTTAGCCGTCTGGCCTAAGATGGCGCATTTCATGCTTAGTTGTACCGCAAAGTCATGGCCTTCTAAGTTTCATAATCGCTGCGATATTCAATTTTTTTCTGATACCTACTTATACCAAAAATGGTGATTTGCGCCTAAACGGTTCGTTTAAAGTTCCATGTGTGATACATAAAGTCACGCTAAAATTGACCAAGGAATCCAAATATGCAATAATATATAGGGGGTTCCATTTAAAAAAATGTAAGTTTGATATGAATCACCCTGTATAAACGTCAAAATTTGAGTGAAAATATTTTTACGTCATAGCCCTCAAGGCTTCCTACCATGATCAAGTGACAGATTTTTGAAATATTTTTTATTAAGCCCACAATCCTCCGTCCACGCACTATTGGCCCACCCTGTATTGTCTGTGTATAATCAAATATCAATATACAATAAATAGATCAATTTATTTTGTTTTTATCTATTGCAAATTGATATTTGCAATTATTTTGATTTCCTACCACTTCTGAATTATAATATAATAAAAAATAGAAAATCTATTTTTTTTAAATGTAACCCCCAATATTGTGATGTAAAAAAATAATTTTTGATTCGTTACTTTTTCATATACAGTACGTTCATTTGACATCGATTTGGATATAAAAATGGATTATGGAAATGGATGGAAATTTGGATATAAAAAAATATACATGTTTGTATCACCACGTAGTTATGGGTCACACTGTATAAATGAAAATATTTTTTGAGCAAGGAGCATGTCCGTGACTACAACTTTTATGTACAACTTTTTTCGCTATCTTCGACAGTAGTGGAGTTATCAACCGAGCAGGTACTAAAAACTCACCCTGTATATTTTGTATAGATAATTACGTTTTTATCATTACTCAGGTCTACATATTAACGTAACTGCTCGAAGGCCTAGGGCAGAAATGAGTACAGTCTGATCTTATACCGCTAAAATTTATATAACTTAAAATTGTCTTTGTATACTTTCACCACCTATTTCTAACTATATCCTGGACTATTCCTCGCCACCTATTTCTGTCTGCCGTCCTCTCTTTCCAGTGTTTAATATTAATTTTCTTTAAATCATCTTCTGCCTTCTTCAGCCATCTCTCCCTTGGTCTACCCTTCCTTTTCACTACCCACACCGATAGGTGAGGGGAGTATTGTGCTCGCGAAAATTTTCGATTTTGAGATAATCCACTTTTTGGGCGTTTCATGATGCCTACATAACGCAAATCCACGTCACTAATTTCCGTCGGTCTGTCTGTCGGTCTGTCTGTCGGTCTGTCTGTCGGTCTGTCTGTCGGTCTGTCTGTCGGTCTGTCTGTCGGTCTGTCTGTCGGTCTGTCTGTCGGTCTGTCTGTCGGTCTGTCTGTCGGTCTGTCTGTCGGTCTGTCTGTCGGTCTGTCTGTCGGTCTGTCTGTCGGTCTGTCTGTCGGTCTGTCTGTCGGTCTGTCTGTCGGTCTGTCTGTCGGTCTGTCTGTCGGTCTGTCTGTCGGTCTGTCTGTCTGTCTGTCGGTCTGTCTGTCGGTCTGTCTGTCGGTCTGTCTGTCGGTCTGTCTGTCGGTCTGTCTGTCGGTCGGTCTGTCTGTCGGTCTGTCTGTCGGTCTGTCTGTCGGTCTGTCTGTCGGTCGTCTGTCTGTCGGTCTGTCTGTCGGTCTGTCTGTCGGTCTGTCTGTCTGTCGGTCTGTCTGTCGGTCTGTCTGTCTGTCTGTTGGCGTTTTTCTAGCCTCCTAATCTCAATAACCGCTGCATAGATTTTGATGAAATTTGGGTAGTGATATGGTGTAGGGTCGTAGTAGGTAATGTTGCTACAATTTTGAAAATCGGTGCATGGGCGGCGGAGTAATTAGCAAAAAACAAAAAATTTCAAATATGCCTCAAACTTCGTTTTTGGGTGTTTTAGGGGTTTCTGATCATTTTCTACTTTTTTTTGGGTGGGGGTGAAATTGGGGTGGTTGGGGGGTGGGGGGTTGTAAACTGAAAAACTTGTTGTCCTCATAATAGGCTGTCTACTGACCTGAGAGAGAAAGACCTAGCGGTATAATACACTTTTTTAGGTCCATCCGAACATTGCCTTGTGTATTACAGGAACCAAGGGACTTTTCCGATGTATACGTACGAGTATTGCTTTAGATCGTCCTGTATTTTATAATGTTGAAATTACTGAATTGATGTTAATGAAATTTCAGCACATTGTTACTACTTTGGCGAGGATGGAAAACGCGTCTGATTTTTAGAAATCGTCTCAGTGGCGGCGCAGCAATATTAAAAAAACTAAAAATATGAAAACAGCTCAAACTTCGTTTTTAGGCGTTTTAGGGGTTCCTGATCATTTTCTACTTTTTTTGGGGTGGGGGTGAAATTAGGGTGGTTGGGGGGGTGGGGGGTTCTAACTCTGAAAAATTTGTTGTACTCATAATGGGCTGTCTACTGACCTGAGAGAGAAAGACCTAGCGGCATAATACACTTTTTTAGGTCCATCCGAACATTGCCTTGCCGATTACAGAAACCAAGGGACTTGAACTTTCTGATGCATACAAAATACATACGAGTATTACTTTGGATCGTTTTGTATTGTGTTACGTGGAAACTTCTGAATTGACTTTAATGACATTTTGACACAGATTTATTACCGCGACGAGTATCGAAAGCGCGTATGGTTTTTAGAAATCACTTCAGTGGCGCCGCGGCAATAATAAAAAAAACTAAAAATATAAAAAACTGATCATTAAAATTTTTTTGGTGGGGGGTGAAATTAGGGTGGTTCGGGGGTGGGGGTTTGTAAAACTCAAAAAATTGTTGTATTCATGATATATTGTCTATTGACCTGTGACAGAAGCACCTAGAAGAATAAAACACTTTTTTTGCGGTCGGGCGAGCGATGATTTGATTGCAGGGGCATCTAGACTATAGTTTCATGTTGTGGGAAAATAATAAAACTGGTGTCATCGGAATGTGTGGGAAGTACTGAGTCAATCAACTTGACTACATTTTTTTCCTATTGGTCTCCGGTTGAGAACTAATTTTACCATTATCGTCCCATTCAGCCTCTCCACATGTCCCAGCCACCTTATCTTCTGCTCTTTGATGACTGCTATAATATTGGGGTTCTCATACATGTCTTCCAGTTCCTAGTTTGTTCTTCTTCTCCATCCCTCGTTTGTCTTTACGCCTCCATAAATAGCTCTCATCATTTTTCTTTTCCATCTTATAACTTTTTCTTCCTCCTTTTTGTTCATAGTCCACGTCTCATAAGCAAATATCGCTGTTGGTCTTATAACAGTTGTCTAAATTCTCTCTTTGGTCTTTCTGGATACATATTTGGATTTCATAAGACTTTTCAGGGCTCCATACTTCTGGTTTCCTTTGACGATCCTTGCCTTGAAAGAAATGTAAACAACTCATATATTTCTGACTTCATCTACATATAGACCCGGCTGAACACATGCTCTTCGAATGTGAGAGATTGCTCACATACAAACAAGATGGAAGACCATTCACTGCATGGTGAGAAAAACCTTGTGCTCCAAAGAAGGCCATGAACGCAGAAGCGATAATTGAACCACAAGAAGATTCCGTGAGAGAAGAGGGCTTGGAGTCCTTGAGATCAAGCCGATTTTCCTAACCCCACTATAATAAAAAAACTACTACTACGTGACTACGTCCCGCTGCATACACATCAACTTTCGTCAGGTTTTCATGTAAAGTGAAGCATTTGGAGCTCTGTGTCTTGTTATATGGAGTTTTAGTTTGACTGTATATCAAATGTCACTGTATTGGCCATTTGCATATTGTATCAGATTGGCTAAAATTCAAGGGCGTATTCAGGGAACCGTTACAAAGGCAGTTAACCTAGCATATTTACAACTAGGAATTGTTTATCGGCCATTCATTTATAAACCTGAAGAAAACATGTTTTCACTGCTAAATTTAAAGTTGATCTGCTAAATTTAGACGAGGGTCGGGCGATTTGTAATTTATGGTATAGATATTCAAATATTCAACAACAATGTCAAGTACGAAGTGGAACCGGCTCGCTAACAAAACGAGATTTTAATAATTCAACGAGTAAAAATTGATTGGTAGGAGCTTCACGAATAAAATCGTGGATCGATCGTGGTTCAGTGGCCTATACATCAAAAACCACTTGAACACACAAATTTAATTGAGTTTCGACCACCTCATATCGTCAATTCTTGTCTAAGCCGGTGGTCCTTAGTAATAATAGTAATAATAATAATAATAATTCGTTTTTTGTGATAGGTGGGTATTTATAATATGTTCTGGATTGTGATGCTGAAGCATTCCTTTACTAAGTTTACTGAGGTTTTCAAAATTCGACACAATTAAAATCCCACATTAAAATTGCCGAAGTCGACTTCCTTTTAAGACTTCATAAAGATAAGCCAATGCATGGAGTCTTCTACAGATATCTAGAAGAGCATGGCTTGTCTGAGCAGTTGACCTTCCTCTTTCCTAAGGTCTAGTGGTTTGAAGTCGGAAACTGAGGGCTTTATAATGGCTGACCAAGGCGATGTCTTCAACACCTTGGTATACCGTAACAGGGTTAGGGGTGTAGATGTACCCGACACATGCATCTCTTGTCGGCGTGTAAGACGTACGCTGGGACGGCTTACGTCCATCGGCACAACGCGGCTCTACGAGTGCTCTACTATCATTCAAGGCACTCATACGGTATCGATGAGACACCCGTGCTGCCATCCGCTCCAGGGGATATAGAGTCCGTGTGGAGAACGAGAGATGCCGGACTTACTGAAACTACTCGTTCCCCACGGTCGAGCGTGTACAGGCGATATAGTCCTTCTCTACCACTAACAGAAGACGATGTTCGTTATAGTTTTCGGCACCTGCCGAGGTGAACATCGTGTATAAGGAGGACAAAAAGCGAACCAAAGATCAGGAGTTGATCGGATAACTCGCCAGGTTCTGGCCAGACTAGACTGTATCCCTAGGTGCAATGAGGAAATCGCTGCTTTCCGCACTGTTAAAAGTACCGGTGTGCCGTGCGGCGGCGCGCAGAATGCAGAAGACAGTCATCCTTGGGTCCCTTCGTCTACTTAGGGCGCACGATTCGTGGACCCAGTGATTGCTCACCTCACGATGTAAGGAGTAGTCACTGGGTAATAGGAACAGTAGCTCGGTGTGTCGAAGCCCGGGCTGCCGTTTTTTGTTTTTTTTTTCATATAATAATATATAATAATAATGCCTTTATTTCTGAACAGTACAGAGCAAGTTACGGTCGTGTCGGTCAATCAATCTGTTAGGTCTAGTTAACCAAAGATATACAAAGTTATGGAGAAGTAAAGGAAGAAAACAGAAAGCAATGAGTAGAGCTAAGAGGAGGAAGTTCGTCGGTTGGAGGGTATAGCTTGACAAGGTCGATTTGAGTTCAATAATTTTTGGATTTTACCAAAAGGGTTCATTTCGAGTTCGATATCTAAAAGGGTAATGATTCAGTTGTTTTCAGTATACACGATTTGATTTTGATCATAGCGCGAGCCGCGGTCTTTTTTTATGGTCAGCCTCCCGCAAAGGCTGAAAGCCTAAGGCGCTGTAGAAGCGCTGCGAGAGGATAAGTGTCGGTGCACGTTGGTTGAAACACTGCAGGTTTTAGCCGTCGGGAAATAAATTCCCGGCAGCTAGAGGAGACTGGTTCGGGGAGTAGGGACGTCGACCTGGCAAGGATGCACTCGCAGAGCCTCTCTAGTGTTCCTCGTTCGAATGGCCTTTGGTGTTATTATTTGGAGAGCTCACTCGAACAACTTCTGTGATAGGACCTGTAAAACAGGGACAGGTCGGCCACCCTTCTTCGATGTTCCAGGCTGTGGAGGTCCTTTGTGAGGTTAAGCGCATCGATTAGCCTAAGTGCTCTCTTCTGGATAGTGCTTACGGACTTGCTCGACTGTGTAGCCCACTGATTCGCGCAACAGAAGGTTGCTGTGCGATTCCGCTTGACCATAACGTCGTTGCGCCTGTTGTTTAATGTAGTCCCGCAAGTAACGGATGTCAAGGTCCCTGTGAAGGGTATCATTGGAAAAATACCATGGGGCTTTAGAAATTGTACGCAATGTTCTGCTCTGCAGAACCTGAAGGTTTCGCATGTGCCTTTTGGCGAGAAAACACCAAACCGCAAATGCGTAGGTAATTGCTGATCTGATAACCATATACATATAGTAGAATTTTATCCACCAAACTCAATTTTGAAGTTTTAGGGTATAAATAGTTGATGAAACATAATTTAATTTAATTTAATTTTTAACGTTTCAGTATCTGTCTATCAAGTCATACCCGTGTTCAGGATAATTCCTATGTTATGTATCTACCTGGTAAAGTTTTCTCATGGTATTCGTTCATTAAGACCTGCTTTCAGGGGAAAGGGAGTGCTATAGGCAAATAGTATGACACATGAACATGATATAGTTTTACTTCAAAAGGGCGGGATCTACCTATACAGCCGGGAGTTGTGAAACCAACAGTAATTTTGATGGTCTCTTGGGAAGGATGGGGGGATGTAGCTCTTACAATCGAAATATAAATCCAAACCTAGACAATTTATTGACGGCATGTCGACTAAACGACTGAACATTGGTACGTGTACTTGATAGTACTATTGTAATTGTACACCAATCGGAAGTGATTGGTTTTAATCTCGATTATCCCACTCTCATAATATATGTTGTCGTGTGAAATGTTTGTTTCCTGTTTTTAACAATCATATCCGCCGCTTGACTGAAATTTTTGGGAGATGTACTGAAATACTGTCTATCGTGTCCTGTAATGGTACGCGCACATAAATCGGCATCGGACAGACGGTACGGATGGACCGTCTGGTACGGTACGGATTTTTCATTAGAGTATCGCACATATCTGATCGGAGTCATCGGAAGAATTGGAAAACAGTTGCAAATATGCAAATGATCTGCGTGCTGCAGGCAGTACAGGTAGAAACTTGAAAAATGCCGACGGTGCCTCGGCAATCACCGATCAGCATCGCACATGCGTCGGTATCGGCACGCACGGCACGCATCGGCCGGCTTTATTTCTAGATGCTATATTTTCGCCGGATTTTGAAAATTCGATAGCCTACCGTCCCGACGTATGTGCGATGGCCCATTAAATTTAATAGAAAGTAATTTGCTCTGATTCGTACCGTCCGTCCGTCCGATGCCGATTTATGTGCGCTTACCATAAGGCCGTCACGTAGTGATTATACATAAATCGAAAAAAAAAACTGATATCGATCTTGATGATTGCGATATTATCTTAGCTGTGGTCGTATTAAATATATTTTGCATAACAATACGCATATCATATCTGTCACTTGATAATCGCAAGTATCAAAACAACTATTTGGCGCCAGCGGTTTTTATGACGTCACGAAGAGTCTCGAGTTTCCGCGCTTGGCTGAGTCATCTGTTTATAAGCAAGGATATTGTCGCTTTGAGCTTAGTGATAAATCACAATACACAACGGTGTATAAATCTTACAAAAAATATGTACTTTTTTGTTAGATCTTTTTTTTCTTCAACATTAATTTCTTTGAAACAGGTCCAACGAGAATTTTTGAGTTTCAAAATACAAAAGAACAGCTTGTTGAATTAAGCTAGAGTGTATGTTTGTTTGTGAGCTTGTAACTCTCGTTTGGATTAAGATTAAGACGTCGGACCGAACATTGAATGCTCTCTGCCGCGAAAAAGATTTTGACGGATCCATCGGACCAGCGGTTGAGTCTGCTGTCTAAAAGATGGCCCAGACACCAGAAAGTTTTCTAAAGGCTTGTACGTACTAGTAGACATGTTGCGCGATTTTGGTCTCAGAGACGTCTTTAAAAGTGTCTACGTCAGGATAAATGTTATTTCTATGACGTGTTTCATAGGTATGGATAGCAACATATAGATATTGGGAAGCAGTACTTTGGAAAGGTATTGGTTCGCCATCTATCTACCAAAGCCGGTACCTGAGCGTTTAATTTGAGTATCCGAGCACTGTTTATGTGACCCGTTTAAAAGCATCAGGTATAGAAACCTGCGGGTACGACAACAAACAGATTCTTCTTTGTGGAACACTCATTTAACACTCCCGACATTCGGTTTATGTTAAAAAATGAGGTCAAGTTGATTGACTCAGTAAGTCCCACATATTACGGTGATACCAGTTTATTATTTTCCCATAGCATGAAGCTTAAGTGTCTGAGATCCCTTGCATCCAAATAATCGCTAGCCCCCCCCCCCGTCCTAAAATTGTCTTATGTCGCTAGGTCTTTCCTTCACAGCCCATTATCAATACTACGAGCTTTTCAGTTTTACAGAAAATTCTAAGTCCCTTAGTTTCCGTAATAGGCTATGCAATGTTCGGATGGACCTAAAAAGGTGATTTATGTCGCTAGGTCTTCCTTCACAGGTTAGTGGACAGCCTATTACGAATACAAGACATTTTTCAGTTTTTCAACCCCCCACCCTCTAACCACCCCAATTTCACCAGCACAAAAAAAAACGCAAAAAATGATCAGGAACCTCTAAAATGCTTAAAAACGAAGTTTTAGCTGTTTTTATATTTTTAGTTTTTTTATTATTTCTGCGCCGCCACTGGCACGATTTATAAAAACCATACGAGTTTTCCATCCTCGCTACGGTAATAATACTGTTTCAAAATTTCACTAAAATCAATTCAACAGTTTCCTCGTAACACAAAATAGTACGATCTAAAGCAATAATCTCGTATGTTTACACCAGAAAAATTCTAAGTCCTTTGGTTTCTGTAATAGGCAAGGCAATGTTCGGATGGACTTAAAAACGTTATTTATGTTGCTAGGTCTTCCTTCATAGGTCACTGGACAGTCTATTATGAAAGCAACAAATTTTTCAATTTTACAACCCCCCACCACCCACCCACCCCAATTTCACCCCCAACCAAAAAAAAGTAGAACATGATCAGGAACCCCTAAAACGCCTAAAAACGAAGTTAAAGCAATATTTAATTTTTTTTGTTTTTTGCTAATTACTCCGCCGCCTATGCACCGATTTTCAAAATTATAGGAACATTACCTACTACGACCCCACAGCATATCGCTGCCCAAATTTCATCATCATCCATGCAGTGGTTGCTGAGATTACGAGGCTAGAAAAAAGCGACAGACAGACAGACACACCGACAGACAGACAGACAGACAGACCGACCGACGGAAATGTGTGACGTGGATTTTCGTTATGTAGACATCATAAAACGCCCAAAAAGCGTATTATCTCAAAATCGAAAATTTTCGCGATCACAATACTCCCCTCACCTATCGGTGTGGGAAGTAAAAGCAACTTAACTCAATAAAGGAGTAGCAAATTTCATTCATTCATCCGGAACCAATCACAGACGACGTCTTTTCGCTTTTATTAAAGCTCCTCAGTGTGATTTAGGTCTCAGACGAATAAATGAAATTGCAAGATAGTGCCTAGCTGGCAAAACTCGTACTAGTAGTAGCAACATATAGATATTGGGAAGCAGTACTTTGGAAAAGTGTTGGTTCGCCATCTATCTACCAAAGCCGGTACCTGAGCGTTTAATTTGAGTATCCGAGCACTGTTTATGTGACCCGTTTAAAAGCATCACGTATAGAAAACTGCGGGCACGGCAACAAATAGACTCTTTTTTGTGGAACACTCATTTAACACTCCCGACATTCGGTTTATGTTAAAAAGCAACTTAACTCAATAAAAGAGTAGCAAATTTTATTCATTCATCCGAAACCAATCACAGACGACGTCGTTTCGCTTTTATCAAAGCTCGTCAGTGTGATTTAGGTCTCAGACGAATAAATGAAATTGCAAGATATTGCCTAGCTGGCAAAACTCGTACTAGTAGTAGCAACATATAGGTATTGGGAAGCAGTACTTTGGAAAAGTATTGGTTCGCCATCTATCTACCAAAGCCGATACCTGAGCGTTTAATTTGAGTATTGGAGCACTGTTTATGTGACCCGTTCAAAAGCATAGAAACCTGCGGGTACGACAACAAATAGACTCTTTTTTGTGGAACACTCATTTAACACTCACGACATTCGGTTTATGTTAAAAAGCAACTTAACTCAATAAAAGAGTAGCAAATTTCATTCATTCATCCGAAACCAATCACAGACGACGTCGTTTCGCGTTTATTAAAGCTCGTCAGTGTGATTTAGGTCTCAGACGAATAAATGAAATTGCAAGATAGTGCCTAGCTGGCAAAACTCGTACTAGTAGTAGCAACATATAGATATTGGGAATGGGAAGCAGTACGTTGGAAATGTATTGGTTCGCCATCTATCTACCAAAGCCGATACCTGAGCGTTTAATTTGAGTATCCGAGCACTGTTTATGTGATCCGTTTAAAAGCATCAGGTATAGAAACCTGCGGGTACGACAACAAACAGACTCTTTTTTGTGGAACACTCATTTAACACTCCCGACATTCGGTTTATGTTAAAAAGCAACGACAACGAGCGTTGTGCTTTTGGTGTAAGAAAATTGTACTAGAAGATGTAATAGATTGCAACAAATTGTAATAGATTCGAAGTTGCGCGGGGGGGGGGGGGCGTATGGATGCATTTTTGTGTTAGCGTCAAACTCTAACATTTTGTTTATTCAGTAATCAGGGTGTCCCTGAAATTCGTTGACACATGATATTCTCGTAACAAAAGAAGTTCAAACGAATAGCACCCCATAGGTTTTCCTTCGTAAATGATATCCCTATTTTATTTAAGATCTTGTGGTTTCTTTGATTTTGTGGGCAAACTTATTTTTTGCGAGAAATCGTAAGCATAATATAAACAAAATAGGAATTTGTTTGATGCAAAAAACACAAAAAAGAAAACTAGGTGGGTTTTCAAGGGTATTTGATACACATTTTCGAAAACAAATGTCTTTTACCCGTTTTTATTATGAAAATATTATGATACAAAAAAAATCCTTATTTTATTTATCTTATGTTTATAAAATTGGGAAAAAAATGGTTTGTGTATGAAATAAAGGTACTACGAGATTTTAAAGAAAATAATGACCTCATGTATGTTGTTATGAAGTACAAAAAAAAAATGTCTGTACGCCTGTGATTATACACCCGATAGTACTTTAAAAAATTCCACTCAGTTTTAGTTCGAACTTTCTTTTTGTTACTAGCATATCACGTGTTAAGGAAATTCAGGGACACCCTGTATAGTGGAGTTCAAGAAAATCAGAAATTTAAAATTGCTGTAAAATGAACAGTACACGAGATGGGGTGTAAATGATCGGTAATTATCGGCCCGTTCACTTACCGGATAGAGTCGCATAACTAGGACTGTAGCCGTAATTTGAATATTTTTAAAATATGTTCTGTAATTTGTGAATTTTTTAAAATGTAATAGATTTTCGGCATTTTCGCTATTGTAGTAACAGTGCAATAGCTATGGGCAAAATGTAGTAGATTTAGTACAATTGTAATAGCAGGCACAACGCTGATTACTTAACTCAATAAAAGAGTAGCAAATTTCATTCATTCATCCGAAACCAATCACAGACGACGTCGTTTCGCTTTTATTAAAGCTCGTATGGATATCATTGTGTGTTGTTTGGGCCATATGTTTCACCAGAAACCTCTGTTCTTTTCGGATGTAACCCGCCTGCCGCCTGGAGTGCCGTTCGCAATCTGCGAGCTAAGCTTTCTATTGACCCAGTTGTTGCGCTGGTCGTGGTGAGGCGTCACGACGCTGGGACGCCGCTGCAGCGACGCCGGCGTCGCCGTCGGCGTCGGCGCTGTTCGTCCGCTGTCTGCTGCAAATTCGTGCGGTCATGTCCGTCGGCACGTACGCCAGCCGAACGATGGGACGCGTAAAAAGTCTTTTCGGTTGGATGCGTAGAAGCAGACACCACGCTATACCAATTCTCCCCCTTTGATACGTAGGTGCGAGACCGCACGTAGCGCTGTTTGGTTTGGACATCGATGTTGCCTATGTCAAAAAAAAAATTGTCAAGAAATTTCTAGTTACTATGTAGAAATTTCTATAGTTACTAAGTAGAAATTTCTAGCGAGTAAATAGAAATTTCAAGATACTAAGTAAATATTTCTAGTTACTATGTAGAAATTCATAGGTACTAAGTGGAAAGTTCCAGTTAGTAAATAGAAATATCTGGATACTGTGGAAAGTGGAAATTTCTAGATCCTATGTGGAAATACGAAAGCCCTGAGAGGCCACGTAGATTGAAAAATCAGTGACAACTTCTAGATATCTTAGAATAAGTTTCTAGATACTAAATGGAAATTTATTTAGGAAGTAGAACTTTCTAGGTACTAAACGGAAAATTCTACTTAGTACTTAGTAAGTAGAAATTGCTAGTAAGTAGAAGAAATTTCCAGATACTAAGTGGAAAAATTTCTAGTTATTAAGTAGGAATTAAGTAGGGATTTCTAGATACTATTTGGAAATCTCTACTTAATTTCTAGTTATTTTAAGTAGAAATTTCTATTTGACAGCTAAAAGTTTATAAAAGATACATGTATTCGAGGTTATGTACACATATACATATATATCATACAGGGTGTCCCACGACTATTAAGACAAGCAATATATCGGAACTGGGCTGCATTAGAGAATTATAATTTTGAGGGTGTAAATTAGAACAAATGTATCTTTTCTTATTGTTGTGTTACCCCATGTGCTGTTTGTTTTTGGTCACGTGACGGGTAATCATAGAGCAAAAGGGACAGGAGAAACAAGAAATACAGGCAAGGATCATCAAAAGAAACCAGAAGTATTGAGCCCTGAAAAATCTTATGAAATCCAAATATGTATCCAGAAAGACCAAAGAGAGAATTTATACAACTGTTATAAGACCAAGAGCGACATATGCTTGTCAGACGTGGACTATGAACAAAGAGGAGGAAGAAAAAATTATAAGATGGGAAAGAAAAAAATTGAGAGTAATTTATGGAGGTGTAAGGGGATGGAGGAGAAGAACAAATCAAGAACTGGAAGACATATCTGAGAACCCCCATATTGTAGCAGTCATCAAAGCGCAGAGAATAACGTGGCTGGGACATGTGGAGAGGCGGAATGGGACGAGAATGGCAAAACTAGTTCTCAACCGGAGACCAATAGGGAAAAAGGAGAGGTAGACCAAGGGAGAGATGGCTGAAGAAGGCAGATGCAAGATGATTTAACTGTAGGGGTTCATGTTATATCAATCGTCGTGGTACAATTCTTCAAGTACCTGTAGCTCTTGAATGAATCACTTTAAACCCCAAGTGTGCAAGTTTGTTGATTTTGTTTTATCGGGTGGAACACAGAAAGGCACTAATATACAGAGTGTTCCATTAATAAGTTTGAATCGGACGTCACGTGACCAAAAATAAATACCTCATTGGGTAACACAATGACAATAAAAGACACAACATTTGTTCTAATTTGCATCCCCAAAATTATAATTCTCTGCTACGACCCAGTTCCAATATATTGCTTGTCTTAATCGTCGTGGGTATTTGTCCGGTGTCTTTGATTACCCTTTTGATGACCTTATTAGATTGGTATAGTGTTACATTAAGCAATAATCTAAGACTTTGAAACGACGTTTAAGAAGTTATGGCTTGTCAAGAACGAAAAACTTTACAAGTGTGCGATCTATATTTGTTTATCACTTCATGGGTATAAGTGGATGCGTCTAAAATGTCTCCGGCAAGGCTTTACCACGGCTCAACAAACAATCAGCTGTCTTACTCACAGTCAGTTCCTTTGTGATGCCGTGTTGCAAATAACTGACGTCAGCGATGCCATTTTGGGATAGTTTCATTCGCCCTGATTGGGGCGGAGTACAAAAAAATGGAGTCAAGTTGGTTGACTCAGTACTTCCCACACATTACGGTGATACCAGTTTATTATTTTCCCATAGCACAAAGATTTAGTGTGAGATCCCCTTGCAACAAAATCATCGCCAGTACCCCCCCCCCCCCAAATTATTGTCATATGCCGCTAGGTCAATGAACAGCCTATTATCAATACAAACTTTTGTATTGAATTTCACCTCTTCAGCTGTGGCAGTTTTGGAAAAATTTAAGCGTTCCGGTACCGTTTACTGAAAAAGCGGTGTTGCCGTATCTCATTAATTAATACAAACAAAATTTTGAAATTGTGAGATCTTACTAAATTCGATATGCGCAATTCATTGCAATAAAAATAAGTAGAGGATTCTATTTAAAATGAATTAAAATCGGGGATACTTGTTTTAAAAATTTGGGAAAATAATTTATAACTTGGCAACGTCAAAAACGCGAAAAAAAATATTACAAGGCGAGATAGAGTATTTGTAGATATTTCGATTTAAAATAAAAAAGACAGGGTGTTACATTTAAAAAAGCAAAGTAAAACGACCTTTAAGTTGCCGGAATTTAAAATTCTGCCAAAAACACCCTGTAGATACAAATTGCTGGTAGCATCCAGAATAATATCCGCTTAATATTCAAGTAACTCGCTGTGTAATATTATTGAGAAAAGTTAAAGGAATATATCAATTTGAACGTATTACTTGCGACCTTGCAAATGCGGAAATTAATAGAAAATAAATTATTACTTGGCAACGTCGCAACCCATTCCAAAAATATTTTAGGGTTGGATAGAGATCAATGATGGACACTAGAAGAACTTGAGAGAAAGTTATAGTTCCATATAAAAAAATCAAGTTGATCTCTACCTTACTTTCCCGCAACACCCTGTATATTTCAAAATATTTTTAGGATATGCATCTCAAGTAACCAAATAACTTTTGTATTTGAGATTTTCTTCTATCAGCTATACCTTGCGAGATATCGAAGAATTACACACTAAATGGACAGCCTGTATACATCGGAAAAATTTCTAAGTCCTTTAGTTTCTGTAATAGGCATAAGGCAATGTTCGGATAGACCTAAACAAGTTATTTATGTCGCTAGGTCTTCCTTCATAGGTCAGTGGGTAGTCTATTATGAATACAACAAATTTTTCAATTTTACAACCCCCCAACCCCCAACCACCCCAATTTCACCCCCACCAAAAAAAAAGTAGAAAATGATCAGGGACCCCTAAAACGCCTAAAAACGAAGTTTCAGCAATATTTAATTTTTTTTTGTTTTTTGCTAATTACTCCGCCGCCTATGCACCGATTTTCAAAATTATACGAACATTACCTACTACGACCCCACATCATACCGCTGCCCAAATTTCATCACAATCCATGCAGCGGTTACTGAGATTACGAGGGTAGAAAAACGCGACAGACAGACAGACAGACAGACAGACAGACCGACAGACCGACAGACAGACCGACGGAAATGAGTGACGTGGATTTTCGTTATGTACACATCATAAAACGTCCAAAAAACGTATTATCTCAAAATCGAAAATTTTCGCGATCACAATACTCCCCTCACCTATCGGTGTGGGAAGTAAAAGTGTAAAATTAAGAAATAATACTCAACCTATGCGGTGCAAAAGGAAGGTAAACATTAACGATAACATAAGTTTTATGTTTACCTCCCATAAAGTACTAGATTTGCGCTGTGATCTGTATTATTCATCTTCATACCTACTCATATTCTATGTAGATCTCATGCTTGTGCGTGTTACTGTGTCAAAAACCCTTTAATAATCGATGAACACTAAATGTAACGGGAAGTTAAACTCGTAGGACTGCTGTTATAATTCTCAGTGTATTTATTTGGTCGATAGTATAGGTCAAAGTATTCTCTATGTAAGGTTTCAACCTCTCTACACCTTTTCCAGCTGTAGTTTCTAAAGCGTCAAGTGATAATTTAAAACTGCCAAGTTAATTTTGCAACTCGTCAATTAAATTTACAATTTACAAAAAATACAACTGGATTATCTCTCTCCAATTCCTGCACTCTGTGAGGTCCCCTTTTTTGGCAGATTGATAATCAATCCTTCATTCCAGTCGTCAGGGAGCACTACCGTTGAAGTGGTGTCCTTACTGAATTTTAGTAATTCTTGGGGCACAATGTCTGGACCTGGAGATTTACCTGACATAGGCTTCTTAATTTCATCCAGCGTAGTGGTTGATGTGTCCACCTCATGTGTTACGTTAGATGGTAGGTTATAGTCTCCTTTTTCTGGAATGTCCTGTTGTATAGCTGAGATGCAGTCGTTATGTAATGACTCTATGGTTTTGGCTGCCTCTTATCTCTTATATTCTAATCTGTCTAGTGTTTTACCTCCAAGCTGTTAAGTTGTTATTTCTTCTTTTTTTTTTCTTTCTGTGAGACGTTAGAAGCAAAACATGCCTGTGGCAGGACTATACAGTGGAAAGTGTAAATATATAATCAGTCATCTTCTGACTTAAAGAAAGTTTGTAGTATGTAATAACAGTTCTACGATGGGTGTCGCTGTATACTAGTTAACCACGTTGTTTTTTGCATGCAAAGTTGTGAGTATTTTTGTAATTTTTAATATTGTTTCAGCTTAAAATAGTAACAATTCAAAGCTCTCAAGATGGCAATAAACATTGCCAACGCTTGACTATTAACACCAGGGTCTCTGTTATGCAGTGATGACCCTCACTTTATCTTCAAAATTTTTGGCTGCAACCCTAAGATTTTCTGCTCTTCTTATCTAAAAATATGAGAATAGCAATATACATATTTATTATTATTTAGTATCGCATTTTTAGGATCGTCACAATGAAATATGGCAACGATGCCGACAAGGCCGTTCGTTTTGGAACGGGGCCTTGCCCCAACATCGCTATTTTTGTTTGTATGAGATTTAGGGGGCTACGCAGTTTACGTGTTTTGTGTTTATCACTTGTCATGTTCATTTTATATCATTATTTTGATGATGAAAGATAGCGAAGTGATAGAAGCTATATTTAGGAGATACGGATGAAGGCTAAAAATACGTGATATTGATGAAATTAAATGCATCCAGTTAGGTGTACAGTATAGTGTTGAGGGGTGGGTTTTAAAACTGAAATTTTTTTGTATTCATAATTGACCATTGACCACTTTTTTAGGTCCATCTGAGCATTGCCTTGCCGATTACAGAAACCAAGAGACTTAGAGAATTTTCTGATGCATACAAAATACATACGAGGATTACTTTGAATCGTTTTATATTGTGTACGTGGAAACTTTTGAATTGACTTTAATGACATTTTGACACAGATTTATTAACGCAACAAGTATGAAAACGCGTATGGTTTTTAGAAATCGTTTCAGTGGCGGCGAGGCAATAAAAAGACTAAAAATATAAAAAACACCTCAAACTTCGTTTTAGACATTTTCAAATTTTGTTTTGGGTGGGGGTGAAATTGGGGTGGTTCGGAGGTGGGGGATGTAAAACTCAAAAATTTGTTGTATTCATGATAGATTGTCCCGAGGATTGTCCATTGACCTGTCAAAGAAGCACCTAGTAGAATAAAACACTTTTTTGCGGTCGGGCGGGTGATGATTTGCTTGCAAGACTATAGTTTCATGCTATGGAAAAATAATAAAACTGGTATCATCGGAATATGTGGGAAGTACTGAGTCAATCAACTTGACTACATTTTTTTAAACTATGAGGAATGATTGAAATTTTTTAATATCAGAGGTGGAAAACAATCCATCAGAATTGTAGTGCCTACAAGATGGAGCCACCGCTCAGACCGTCCATCGAACTGTAGCTCTCTTGAAGAACCATACAATTCTATCAAAAGTTATGGAAAACGATCTGGAAAGAGGTTGAAGCTAACAATGGGCTGATATTATTATGAAAACATAGCATAACCAAATTTCTCGTCTGAGTTCGAAATGATACTGAGAATGATACAAGTTAAATAAAATTAGATATGGTCATCACATCCCTAGGTGGAATGCGGAATACGCTGCTCTTTGCACTGCGCGCAAAACCGGTGTGCCGTCCGGCGGCGCACATCTTAACTATCAGAAGGCAGTCATTATTGGGCCCCTTCGTCTACTTAGGGTGCACGATTCGCGGACCCAGTGATTGCTCACTTCACGGTGTGAGGAGTATTTACTGAACTGGAGCAGCTCGGTATGTCGAAGCCTGGGCTGCATTATTTTGTTAAAAGAAATATAATTCACTGGACAGTGTACGAGCTATAACAAATCGACATGAAGGAGAAGAATATCTGCTTCGCTGATGTATGCATATTTTATCTAACTGGATTTGTTAATAAGGGCAACTGCAGATATCGGAGCAATGAAAATACTCATGCTTTTGTAAAAGGGCATACCCAGTACCCCCAGAAAATTAATGTATGGGCAGGCATTTGGGGAAACAAAGTAATTGGGCAGTTGCTTATCAATGGAAATTTAAATGGAGACATTTATTTGAATACCTATGTTAGAAAATACTATCAATCCGCTTATCACTGACACTATTAAAAACCAAATCGAACAGGATGGAAAATCTGTACTTGATGAGGCTCTATTTCCTCCTCAGTATGCTCTTCTATAGAATGTCGTGAGAGATCTCCTGATTTGACGCCATTTAGAGTTTTTTCTATGAGGCCATTCAAAATCTATTGTGTTTAGTCCACAACCAGAAAGTTTGGATGACCATAGTCAAGGCATTGGAAGCTGCCATGATATCCCACATGTTGTTGCAACTGTCCGTCAGGAATTTAAACATCGCCTACATTATGGTTGGTATTAATATCAGCTTTTCTAGGCTAATAACAGGCATCTTTTAACACATATATAATAAAAAATAATATTTATGCCTGTTTTTTCTACCTAAACAAATTCTTACAATTTTCTAGTTTTCTTGACAACGAATCGATTTAAAAAAATCAAACGTCAAAATAAAGGATTTAGACATACCTTTGAAACAATATATTATTACAATATATACTCCTTGTCATTTAAAATTTTTAAGGTGATTACCCTGGGGGGCCAGAGGGTACAAGAGGTCGAAGTAGTTTTTGGTGTAAAAGTTGTCCTTCTTGACAAATCTTTTGACGTGTCTCAGCGTTTGTTTTTTAATCAGTGGTTTACGATAAATCCGTGGTGGGAAGTTTTCAAATGAACACCCTGTATAGAATATGCTTCAAGAAGATTTGATGTGCTATCAATTATTCGAATTCGATCAGAAACCTCTTTCGGCCAAAATATTTAAGGCATAAGCTTTAGAGGAGCAAATCAGTTTCCACAGATTATATCATGTTATTGCATGATAAGGGTCAATAACTAAAACTTTAGTTATTAAAAAATACGTTTTGTAAGTCAGTAATAGTCCATTTCAGTATTTCCCTAACATTTCAATTCAAAAAAGGTTTCAGCAAAAAAAAGAATTCCGACAATTTGAAAGATAAATCAACCAGTAAAAAAACTTGATTGGACAGGCTTGCGTTGAAAAAAATTGCACCTTATTTATAATTGATTTGTTTTTTTTTGAAAGGCTGTGGGTGTTTATCAAAGAACAACTCGTATAGGTAGGGGTAAGTGAAGTTTGGCACTTTTTACATGTGCCTTGTGCCCTTGACTAGATACAATGATGGTGAAGTGGGTAATATCAAAAAGGTATTCTTTCTGGCGTACAATACTATAATAACAAAATCATTCAATTGGAAACCTATTTTTTTCACTTACACAAGTATCATAGCTTTTTCATTTTCGTCATTTGAGGTTCTTTGTCGTTACGTGACGCAGACGAGAGGGTAGAAAGACTACCAAACTATATCTTTTGCTTTTATTTTCCTGCTTTATTGTCATAAAACCATTCTACTTTGTAGGTCGTCAGACATAAAGATATATTTAGATCGTTCATTGAAAACACTATTTTACTATCGGCTATCAAATATTCTAGGAATATTTCCAGTCAATTCAATGAAGTGATTTCCGTGAAATGTTGTTGGAATTTTTATACCGCTGTATAATGGAAAATGCTATTATTTTTTATTTTATGGTGCTGATATAACGTAGTTAGTTATTCTTGTTAACTTTGTTAGTTTTATAGAGGATACATTTCAGTACGTTGAAGCTGGTATTAGATCTACCTACATAAATATACCTACTAATACACAATTGACGCACTTTTTTTCTATTTCCTTTAACTAAAAAATAATGGAATGGTGAACACTTTTTCAGGCTCTCCTGGGACGGTAGTGGAAATCTAGAACCATAGGTTTTCTTAATAGTTGAATCAGCCACTGGTTAATCAAGTAATGGTATATGGGTCATTTTCACAAAAAGGGGATATTTGTGTCCCTGGCCAATTTTGGGTATCTAAAATTTATATTTAAATCGTTTTCTGTATTCATACTTGAGTTCTAAATTAGCTTTAATAGATCCATATAAAAAAATAAATCTTATTGCTTTTAGTATATTTTTCTGAAGTCCAAATTCCCAAATTATCACCTCCATTAGCTGTCCCCGCCCCGAGGTTGATATGTTTGATGCTAATTTTTGATATGTTCTTAAGAAGTCACATGAAAATGCTTATATCCCGAGAATACGAGGACTAAAAAACTTAGTATCGGAAATTTTTCCATATTTTTCTAGCTTGGATGTTTTTTTGTAATTTTTTGCGTTTGTAGCGCAAAAGTGGTCGACGTTATCCAAAATGAAATTTGAAGTTTCTCTCTTTCTAAATTGAGCTCTTGTTAGCGAAAAATGTATAAAATTCTCACCTCCGTTATCTCACATCCGTTATAAAACTGTATTAACGGAGGTGTTCCCTGTTTGATTTTGCTAATGTTCTTGTAGTTTATGCATTTTTCAATATCGCTGTTATTTGTCTCTTAGTGTTTGTCTAAGTCCACAAATTTCAGGAGAATAATGGTTAACTCAAAGAGCAAAAATATTTTGGAAAAAGCTGAGTCAAAATTGAATGAAAAAGTAAAATGTGTTATGCGGGAATACAGAGAGAGGATAAAAAATGATCCAGAAAAGTATGAGGAGAGAAGAGGCAAGAGAGAGAGAGAATGGTATCAGAGCAGAGAGGAGCAAGGAAAAATAAAATCTATTAAAGAACTTAGCACACGAAAGCAAAGAAGATCAGAGAAGAATGTGACGGAAAAGGAGCAAAAGCTGTTGTAACAAAAAGAAATAGAGACAACAAATGGTAAACAGTCTAGAAACGCGACCTTCTTCTCCACAGTCAGCTAACGTAGATCGACAACAGATTACTCAAAACCCTGGACCATCTGGGAGAGCTACTGCAGGCAAAAGACGGTCACAGAAAAATATAAAACAGCTAAAAGCAATAATGTAGGAGCTAAAACAAGCTCGTAAAGGAAAAAGACAAAAATATAAGAAAAGACTAAACCGAGAAATGATGAATAAGATTCACTTATTAATAAAGTTAAAAAGATGACAAGAAGTTAGACAGTTTTATTAGAGGTTAATCAAGCCTTACTCTTTGGAGAAGTAATGTCTTCACAATTCAAAGATAGTATTTCACGGTTTAACATGGCAGAGAAGAGAAATGTGGCTGTTATTTTATCTGAGAAAGAAAATTCTGACTATATAGTAAAATATTTCCGAAAATTTTAAAAGGAAATATCTTCGTATTTCCAGATGAAGGAGATTTTGCTCTATTATTAAATAAGGATATCATATCTGCTTTGAATTAGCCAACCGTCAGAAGAGAGCAACATACACTTGATCTCCCCTATATGAACCCAATTTGCGTTAAATTGTGCTGATATTTTTTATCAACACATTTAAACAATGTTTTCTGCGTTAGTGACATAAGTACTAACTGTCATGTTATTTTGACTAAAATAAAACTTAAAATACTTTAATTGATATTGTTAATTACGAATTTAATGACCCTCCGTTAGTCAAGTCTCACCTCCGTTAATAACAATTCTGAAAACATCCTAAAAAATGCAATATACTAGCGATAATGTATAACCACTGGCTTTTAGTAATTGTAGGCAATATAAGAAATGGGAAACGTATCCTGAAAAATTACTTTCGTCCAATTTTTTTTAGGAAAATTTTCCACTCCAAATATCCACTTTTAGTGAAAGTGACCCATATAGTGTTAATAAAAGTTAATCTTGAAGCTTTTTGTATTATTTCCCACACCATATAAATGTAAGAATGAATGCAAGAAGTAGAGAGGCTACTACCCTGTCTATACTAGATGCCGTCCAGAGAAGGGCAATTCGACTAATTGGCGATCCGGCCTTAACGCGCCACCTTCATCACTTTCTCACCGGCGTGTTGTTGGTGACCTCTCACTTTTCTACCGATATTCAAGCGGAATCTGCTCCTCTGAGCTATCCTCTATCGTTCAACCGCTCACTGCTCCTATCCTAAGACGGTCGTTCTTCATACATCAAGAACTGAGCGGTGCAACCGCACATTTATTCCCAGGGTGTCCAAGGCTTGGAATTGACTGCTAGAAGATGTATTTATTGGACCTGCGGGTATTGGCCCATACAAATCTCGCGTTAACAAACTTCCCCTAACATAACCCTTTCACAGCAGCCGCGGTACGCTGGTATTTAGGCTCTGCCTGCGCGGTCTGCTCAGTTATAAAAAAAAAGCCATCAATGCATAGGCCTAAAAGCGGGCCCTTATGCACCTCTCCTTACCCTAGTTTCCAAGTCCAGCCCTCATCACAAAGGTGAGGATAGTCTTGGGACCTGCCCATCTTATATCTGCCTGTGATACCCAAGAGCTTCACAGCGACACAGGATGTGTGTTGAGGACTCTTCTTCCTAGCCACAGCGTATACTCGTCGCAACGTGTCGATTGCCATCCTCATCACATACAAGTGACGTCTGAAGGTGTTATGGCCAGACAGCAGGCCCACAAGTAACCTTAGCCGGCATCTGTCCAGTGAGAAACAGAACCACCCCATCTTGGCCAGAAGTCCTGAAATAAGTTCTCTAGCTTGACGGAGATGTCCAGAGATTCCTCTCCATCTTATAAGGTGCTAACTTTTCAACCACACTCTCGTTTTCCTTCTAATGGTACCTGCTGCCAGCCCCTCAGGCGGCTCAGGACCCAAGAAAGTTTTCCTCGATCCTCTCCTTGCGAGCGCGTCTGTCGTTTCATTACCGCAAACCCCAGCATGACTCGCCACCCACAAGAGTGATACCTGATGTCTTGCCTAAATGTCAACCAAGACATTGCAGAACGATCATTGATGTAAACCTACAATCACTCGGCAATGTTTTTAATGCCGCCTGTCTGTCAGAGCAGATGGTAATCCGCCTCTTAAGCCCAGTTTCACAATCAGTGGTCACTCTGACGATTTACTAAACTCGACCTGCGAGTTAACTAAACAATGGAACGCCACAATCATAAAATGACGTAGGGTTAACTGACCGCGAATTATATTTTATTTTTAGCGGTTGGTGGTACTGTGTCCGCAATATTTAAAATTCTTCTTCTTATTTCCTTCGTTAGGTGTTTCGTGCTGCTGTTTTGTGTTTTTCTGACAAGACTGTCAAAGAATGAGTTTGTTGAGTTGTCAGTTCCAACCTCATTTTGGTTTTCCCCACTGACGTTTTTTCATTTCATTCGCGGTCATTTGATGTTTGGCATAGATAAAATTTTCATTTATTTGTACTGTGTAATACAAATGTTGCCACCTCAAAGGTGATTTTTAGGTTGGGTTGGTGTTTGGACTAATTGGCGTTGTAGTTGTTTCTGGGGCATTTTTCAAATAAAAGTCGTGCACGTACACGTGTGTCAGCATGGAAAAACCAAAAAGAGCGAACAAACTTTTCAAAAGATGAAGAATATCTGTTCATTTAGTAGAAAAGTACAGGCATGTCATAGAATGCTAAACAAAAGGTGCTACAACAAGGCGCGAAAAAGACAACGCCTGAGAAAAGATAGGAGAAGAATTTAATAGCAAATGTGCAAATAATAGCTCCAGATCTGTAAAGGTGCTGAAAGAAAAATACGAAAATTTAAAAAAGACCAAGAAATCATGGTCATCATATTCCTCAAAATAATTGACTGTAGGTCGAAATATTCTCGGTCTCATTGCTTCTTCATCACTGCTATATGCATTTACATCATAACCATCCATTTCAGATAAAAACAACGATGGAAAGCGTTAAGGTAAACGATAAAATATGAAACTTCAAACGCCTGGCAAGTAGCAAAACCAAAGTCCCATAACCTAATGCGCATGCGTCATCGCAAACCTGGGGTTAACTCAAGAATTTCTTGGGATCCAGTTAACTCAGAGTTAACCTCAAGTAAAATCGAAAACCACTATTTGTGAAACATGACATCTAGGGTTAACCTCCGGTCAACACACAACCTTGAGCTAACCCATCATTGTGAAACCGGCCCTTATTATTATTATTATTATTCATAGTCGTCCCGTCAGTAATAATTAAGGTTCCCTTCTGTTTCCTGTACAACATCTACGATACGGCGGAATTCATTTGGCGACGTTGTCATATTTCACATATGAGGCAAGTTGTTATGCCTATGCCTAGGCATTTTGATGTTTTCTGTTATCACTTTTTGTTTTTTTGCCAGTATTTCGTGATTTGTGGCGGACATTTTTCCGGATGTGACAGAAACTGATAACATCGTATTCCGAAATTAATCTACAAAATCGCCTTGACTGCAACGAAATGTCATACTGACATGTCATGTTGACATTTCGTTATTTGAGTGTGTATTACTCAAGGGACCCTCAAGTAGCTTTCGAAACACAAAACCTTACTCAAGGGACCCTTAAGTATCGACTATGAATACGACCCCTAGGACCCTGATTTCGTGAATATGAAAGGCACAAGCTAAAATGGCATATATCTCTACTTAGAACACCGTGGTGTATTCCTCAAGAGAGAGGCAGTCCACACCATAGTGATTACGAATATTTCCGAGTTTTTTGGATGTTTTATGATCAAAATCAGGAAACCTGTGATCCTCACTTAGCACACACTCAATAATTTTAGTCCGTCTGTATGTGCGTTGGTCGTTACTTTAGTCGCCGCTTAATTTCAGTAACCGCGAGTCGACTGCTGATCTGACTGCGTTTATTTTGCGGCCAATTCCATTCCGCCTTCGACCATGTTATCCCACGAATATTATAGGAATGTGGGAAAAAATTAAAATATACAACCAAATGCGAAAAAACTTGGTGAAAACGGTAAATACCTATAATTTAATGTAAAATTACGACTACACCAGATACATACGTATACAAGGGGGAAGGGGGAAAGTAGCATATCTAATTACTCCCCCTCCCAAGTTTTTGATAAAAAAATTAATTCATTGGTTTCCCAACGAATCAAGGCTTCATAATTATCTAAATTTGTGTTACGTAATCTTTATAAACACGTATTTCGTTACATACTCATAAAGCTTGTGTTTCAAATAAAAAAATATAAATGCATATTGCATAATGGTGCACTAATTTTTGTTTACCCCGTATTTTTTAACACCTTGAAATAAATAATATGAGCCAGGTGTTATTGAATTCAACTGCATATTTCTTGTACGATTTCCGAAATCTCATAACGTGACTGGAACTAAAAGCATTAACGTACTACCTTACCAATGCTAAAAGTGCCAATAAAATTTCGCTAATACATACTACACTTGTTTGTTTATTCAATATGAGTGGACATTGTTATTATTTGATTTCGAGACTTCATATTTGCACTTGTATTGTTATTCGAAGTTATGTTATATCAGCTCTATTGTTTTTTTGTTAAGTGTTGATCGAGTGTTAAAAAATATATATATATATATATATATATATATATATATATATAAACAAAACAAAAACAAAAAAGGTGCAACCCGGGCTCCGACACACCGGGCTGCTGTTCCATTCCCCAGCGACTACTCCTCACACCGTGAGGTGAGCAATCACTGGGTCCGCGTATCGTGCGTCCTAAGCAGACGAAGGGACCCATGGATGACTGCCTTCTGCATTCTGGCGGCTAAGATGTGCGCCGCCGCACGGCACACCGGCATTTTGCGCAGTGCAGAGAGCAGCGTATCCCTCATACCACCTAGGGATCCAATGACCATTACTAGCAGACTCACAGTGTAGTCCGTATATATATATATATATATATATATATATATATATATATATATATATATATATATATGAGAACGAGAGGTGCCGAATTTACTGGAACTACTCATTCTCCACGCTCGAGCTTATACATGCAAATAAGCCCGACATAGTCCTCCTCGACTACCAACAAAAGACGATGTATACCGTCTGGGTCCGGGTTTAGAATGTTCCCAGGGTTTAATCTGCCTGTCGTAAGAGGCGACTAAAAGATTGGTAGTCCTTGCCTTAAAAGGGCCTATGGTGGTCACCGGCTGTGAAAGCAGGCGTATGAACCACCATAGTGAGGAAGCGGCTGCACCTATGTTAAGGACGGCTTCCCGACAGCGTCTGACCCCAGGTTAGGGGCGGCTGATAGCAAACCTGGCAGTAGGTATAAAATGCGCCCCCAGGAAGCCGACCAACATCAAACGGCTATTCGGTGCGTGGCGACACTGTGGGGATAACCCAAGCCAGGGATGAAAGCCGGCCGGCAACCTGTACAGGTCATCCCTAGGAGGCAATGTGGTCGGCTGCCTCCGAAATGTCGGCTGGGGGCCCTAAGGCTAACCACCGGACGGGCCCTACCTTCTGGTTCGACCGCCCCAGAAGAAGAGCACCCACACCAGGCCGGTATCGGAAGCCGGCTCTGGGCAAGGTGGCGGTGCCTCGGATCGCCCTGACGACGACACACGCAACGACATGGACCGTTTTAGGTGGACGACGGAACTGAAGGATGACCTGCTGAGCTGCTACGAGAGCAGTAGCCCGCGCCGTAGGGGATACATGTCCCGCATGCATGGGAGGTGGTGTGAAATGCATCCAGAGCATAGCACAATTACCTCCCAGAGCTTGCGGAACCAGGTATTTTACCTTCGGGGGCAGGGATACGTTCGTGCTCCAGCTCAGCCTGCCCCTCCGGCGACTGAAAGGCCTGTTAACCAGGCTGAAAGGTCGCCGATGAGGCCCGCTGAGAGGGAAATCGACGAAGCCGTCTCACCTGGAGATTTCAGTGACCGAAGGGCCTTGCATAACAACAAGAGGTCCTTCAAGCTGGCAGATTTAAAGAGAGAGGATGAGGCGGTGAGTGAACGTCTATCGGAGGTCTCTGACATTTGGAGCATCAATTGCGAAATTTACGCTGCGGCTCTGAGGCTGGCTGGACAGGGGAGAGTGAGAGACTCTCCTGTCGGGAGAGCACAGAGGCGGGTGCGCCAAATGGAAGCGAAAATCCAGTTGGCTCGCCAAGAAGCATCCCGTATCCAGTGTGTGATGGAATATAGAGCGGCCGGTAGGCCTTTTACGTGCCGCGTGCGCCAGATAGCCCGAGAGCTAAGGCGCGACCATCACACGCTCAGTCAAGCGGTACTGGTTGTTGTCAAGCAGCATTGTCTTGACAGGATACGGACGCTAATCGCTGCTAAACGATCACTGGTGACGCGGGCGAGAGGTTTGGAGGAAAACAGATTGTTTTCCGAAAAGCCTGCTCGTCTCTTCCAACAGCGACCACCAGTCATAGAGCAGCCGCCAACTGCTGATCGCGTGGAGACTTTCTGGAGGGGCATTTACGAACACCCCAAACCTCTCCAAGCAGACACTCCGGCCTTGGCGCAGTTCGAGTCCGTTTGTAGGAGGACTCCAAACCTGAATGTACTGCGTCACCCGATAAACACGGAAGAAATTCTTGGTGCCTTACGAGGCGCAAAGAATTTCGCAGCTCCTGGCCCGGATGGCATAAACACCTACTGGTTGAAAAAGTTTCCCAGTTGCCACCGGCATTTAGCTAGAGTTTTTAACTCGTGGCTAAATCAGGAGCAGCCAATTCCGGCTTGGTTTGTCGAGGGTCGAACCGTGCTTCTCCCGAAGACCGGAGATTTGTCTGATCCTAAAAACTACAGGCCAGTAACATGTCTGAACGCATGTTACAAGCTCTTCACCAGAATCTTGTACATGCGTATCCTTCAAGCTGTAAATCCCGTATTTCTCAGCGTATATGAACAAAGAGGGTCTAAGAAAGGAGTAGCTGGCTGCAGGGATAACCTGTTGATTGACCGCTGTGTCACACAGGACTCCGTGCATTACCTGCGAAACCTTTCTATGGCCTGGATCGACTATCGGAAGGCATTCGACACTACGTCTCATGAACTGATTGTGCGGCTGTTGGAATGTCTTTCGGTAGATGATCAAATAGTGGGATGCATCAAACAACTGATGCCGCTCTGGAAGACTCGGTTCACTATAACATCGGGTGAAACCAGGGTTCGAACAGAGTTGGTATCATTTAAAAGAGGGGTCTTCCAAGGAGACTCCTTGAGTCCCTTGCTCTTTTGCATCTCGCTACTGCCTTTGTCCATAGCGCTGAAAAATACTAAGGGATACAGCTGTGGCAAGCCCAATTACCGGAGGCACAAGGTCACCCACTTATTTTACATGGATGACCTGAAACTCTATGCCTCCGGACAACGCGATTTAGAGCAGTCGCTGAGGGTAGTGCAGGATTACAGTCAGGCTATTGGTATGGAGTTCGGGATAGACAAATGTGCCATGGTTCATCTCAAAAGAGGACGTTGCGGAGATAGTGAAGATGAGGAGCAGCTCGTTGATGGGAGCATCTTGCGACAACTGCATGCCGGAGATACTTATACCTACCTTGGAGTGGCGCAGCGTCACATCCAAGAGGCAGAATTGGTCAAAGAGTGTCTCCGCCGCAAGTATTTGCACCGACTCCGGCAGATCTGGTCGTCAGAACTGTCCGGCAAAAACAAAGTCGCTGCCACAAACATGCTTGCGGTCCCATTGTTGCTATACAGCTTTGGTGCTATCCACTGGAACGTGGAAGAGCTGCGACAAATCGACATAAAGACCCGCAAAAGGATGAATATGGAGGGAAGTCTACATCCTAGATCCTCTGTCCCGCGAATATACCTCCCGCGACACCTGGGAGGGCGTGGACTATTGAGTTTGGAGCATCTGCACAACAGAGTAGTACTGGCCACTGCCTGCTATGTTACGACGAGCACCGATCCCCTGATCCGCTTTGTGCGAGAGCACGAGATTGCGGGTAAAGGAGCCTTCCTTTTTAGAGCAGCAACACGGGCAGCCGAAGAACTTAGTCTCACGCTCGACTTCACGCGGAGGTGTCAGCAGTCCGTTACGGAACTTGCTCCCGCACAATTAAAAACCCGGATTAAAACTGCTGAAGTCCAATTGCTTTTAAGACTTCACAAAGATAAACCAATGCACGGAATCTTCTACAAACATATAGAAGAGCATGGTTTATCTGAGCAGTTGACCTTCTCCTTCCTAAGGTCTAATGGGTTGAAGTCGGAGACTGAGAGCTCTATAATGGCTTGCCAAGACGGTGTCTTCAACACCTTAGTATACCGTAGCCGGATTATGGGTATGGATGTGCCCGATATCCGCTGTAGAGCCTGCCTGCAGGCGCCAGAGACCCTTACGCACCTCTTGTCGGCGTGTAAGGTGTACGCTGGCACAGCCTACGTCTATCGGCACAACGCGGCTCTACGAGTGCTATACTACCATTTAAGGCACTCATACGGTATAGATGAGACACCGGTGCTGCCATACGCTCCAGGGGACATTGAGTCCGTTGTGGAGAACGAGAGGTGCCGAATTTACTGGAACTACTCATTCTCCACGCTCGAGCTTATACATGCAAATAAGCCCGACATAGTCCTCCTCGACTACCAACAAAAGACGATGTTCGTTATCGAGTTCTCGGCACCTGCCGAGGGGAACATCGTCTCTAAGGAGGAGGAAAAGCGGACCAAGTATCAGGAGCTCCTCGGACAACTTCGCAGGCTCTGGCCGGACTACACTGTGAGTCTGCTAGTAATGGTCATTGGATCCCTAGGTGGTATGAGGGATACGCTGCTCTCTGCACTGCGCAAAATGCCGGTGTGCCGTGCGGCGGCGCACATCTTAGCCGCCAGAATGCAGAAGGCAGTCATCCATGGGTCCCTTCGTCTGCTTAGGACGCACGATACGCGGACCCAGTGATTGCTCACCTCACGGTGTGAGGAGTAGTCGCTGGGGAATGGAACAGCAGCCCGGTGTGTCGGAGCCCGGGTTGCACCTTTTTTGTTTTTGTTTTGTCTATATATATATATATATATATATATATATGAGAACGAGAGGTGCCGAATTTACTGGAACTACTCATTCTCCACGCTCGAGCTTATACATGCAAATAAGCCCGACATAGTCCTCCTCGACTACCAACAAAAGACGATGTTCGTTATCGAGTTCTCGGCGCCTGCCGAGGGGAACATCGTCTCTAAGGAGGAGGAAAAGCGGACCAAGTATCAGGAGCTCCTCGGACAACTTCGCAGGCTCTGGCCGGACTACACTGTGAGTCTGCTAGTAATGGTCATTGGATCCCTAGGTGGTATGAGGGATACGCTGCTCTCTGCACTGCGCAAAATGCCGGTGTGCCGTGCGGCGGCGCACATCTTAGCCGCCAGAATGCAGAAGGCAGTCATCCATGGGTCCCTTCGTCTGCTTAGGACGCACGATTCGCGGACCCAGTGATTGCTCACCTCACGGTGTGAGGAGTAGTCGCTGGGAAATGGAACAGCAGCCCGGTGTGTCGGAGCCCGGGTTGCACCCTTTTTGTTTTTGTCTCACACTTATATATATATATATATATATATATATATATATATATATATTAAATTTTTGTTTTTTGTCTCACGACGATTAAGACAAGCAATATATCGGAACTGGGCAGTAGTAGAGAATTATAATTTTAGGGATGTAAATTAGAGCAAATGTTGTGTCTTTTCTTGTTATTGTGTTACCCACCCAATGAAGTATTTGTTTTTGGTCACGTGACGTCCGATTCAATATTATTAATGGGACACCCTGTATATTAATGCCTTTTTATGTTCCTCCCGATAAAACCATTCCAACAAACTAGCAGGGTCTAAAGTGATGATCCAGAGCTACAGGTACTTAAAGGATTGTACCACTACCATTGATTATAACATATACCCCTATGCTAGTGTTCGTTTCATTTATTGTCATAACGGTAATGGTACAATCCTTTAAGTACCTGTAGCTCTTGAATTAATCACTTTAGACCCCAAGTGTGCTAGTTCGTGGAATTGTTTCATCGGGAGGAACACAGAAGGGCATTAATATACAGGATGTCCCATTGATAATTTTGAATCGGAGGTCAAGTGACCAAAAACAAATACCTCATTGGATAACGCAATAATAAGAAAATATGCAACATTTGCTCTAATTTACATCCCCAGAATTATAATTCTTAATCGTCATGGGACACCCTGTATATGTATGTATATACATATAGATATTGTTATTTATTAATATTTAAGTCAAAACCTAAAGCTGAAGTTACAATTACGAGTTGGTCGTATACGAGTGAACGAATCGTATACGATTTCGCATATATAAATGGCTACTCGTAGGTCGTATACGTGTCGGTTTCAAAGTTGCGAGAGATCCGAATACGGCTACGAGTGAAGTGAAATAGTTTTCATTAATCCAAGATGGCTGAAAACAAGTTACCGCCTGAGGAGATCGACCAATTTGTCGACTTATATTACAATGAACTGTTTATAGGACGTGAGAAGTAGGGAATATAATGCAAGGCACAAAGCATATTCTGCAATAGCAGATATCCTAAACACATCGGTGGAAACAGTGAAGAAAAAATTAATAATCTACGTTCGACATATGGTTGACAAGAGAAGACAAAAATTGTTGCTTCTCAGAGAACAGGTGGATCGATATATTTTTGTAAATAAAATTATCAACTTTTATTCTCCACACCGATCTAGGTAAGAGCAGGAGTATTGTGATCGCGAATCCCTGCTCAGTTAATAACTCTGTTAGTAACTTTTCTTCAATTCCCACAATGTTCCTTGATTGTAAGGAAGTTTAAACCCAAATTCGCCTTTTTCGCTTCCTTTTACTTGGCACCATATTAACTACACTTCAATTGCATACGATTCTGAACATTAATGTAAATGGTACTCGTACTCTTGTACGAGTACCCGTATACAATCATTCGTAAATGTAACTTTAGCTTAACTGTTTAGTCTTTATGATCATTTAGTTTTTTGTGCTGTGGTAATAAAATATTTATTCTAATACGTACAATGTTTAAATTTTTGATTTCGAGATAATATGCTTTTTGGGCATTTTACGATATCTACATAACGAAAATCCAGGTCACTCATTTCCGTCGGTTTGTCGATCGGAATCGGGGAAAATCAGATTAGGATATTATCTCTCTGGCGTATCAAAATAAATGAATAAATAATATTCAACTCATTTTTTTCATTTTTTTTTTTTGTATTGCTATATTTCAAAGGTGGTACGCAGGGAATAAGATTTCGCCAGTTGCATTTTCTTCCTGGACTCAGGAATCTGGAATTTACTGGTAACAATAATTGTTGAATTTTCTGAAATAACTCGTATTTGCCGCTAGATTCCAATTAATAATAATATTTACGCTGCTTTAATCTGGGAAAGATAAACATGATATGTGTGTTATATGTTGCCGGTAGTGAATATTTCGTTTATTTGTTTTATAGATCGTATAAACATTTGTGTTACACAACCGCACCGTTGCATAATTTGTTTTCTTTGCTAAAGTGTAACACCACAAATCATGCATCTGCGGTATTTATTTCATTAGCTTGCTGTACGTTCGTGTGTTTTTTCCTTTTCTTTTTTTTTCAATTTTTTGGTTCTAGAGCATTGCTGCTCATTTTAACCAGTAACTATTTTTGTTACTGTAAAATGTTCAATTTAATTATAGTATATAATAACAAGTTTAAATGTAAAATAAGGCCCTAACATCTACCCTAATCGGTCTTAGACTGTAGTTTGACGATCTCAAAGGATGGAGGTTCAGGAAGACGCACTTCACACCCAGGGTGACTTTTTTATACAGAAGGATGGAACACGGCTAGGAGGGGTATTTATTTCATGGGTATGGGAACAGAGGTATCAAGGCTAAACTAATTCTATAATTTGTATCCGCAAGATTTTGTAAATTCCAACAATGCGTCAAATACGTCTGTTCTATCATTGATTAAGGAATACGTTAATCAATGGTTCTATTCATCGCTAAAAGGGATAGTACATAGTACATTGAATGGAGGTTGTATTTTTTTATTAAGACAGCATTAAGTTTATTGTCTATTGTATCTATTACATCCAAGGAGTATATGATCCAGATCGCACACTGTATTTTTTTTATGGTCAGCCTCCCGCAAAGGCTGAAAGCCTATGGCGCTGTAGAAGCGCTGCGAGAGGATAAGTGTCGGTTCACGTTAGATTTGAAACGCTGCAGGTTGTAGCCGTCGGGAAACAAATTCCCCGGCAGCTGATTCCACAGCGTCGAAATTCTCCAAAAGAAGGAATGCTGGAGGAGACTGGTTCGGGGAGTAAGGACCTCGACCTGGTAAGGATGAGCTCGCAGAGCTTCTCTAGTGTTCCTGGTTTGGACGGCTTTTGGTGTTATTATCGTGGAGAGCTCACTCGAACATCTTCCGTGACAGAATCTGTAAAACAGGGATAGGTCAGCCACCCTCCTTCGATGTTCCAGGCTGTGTAGGTCCTTTGTGTGGTTAGGCGTATCGATTAATCTAATTGCGTGTCGTAAACGGCGACTAAAAGGAATCGAACTACTGTCGGTGTAAGCAGTAACCTCTTTTCAACCAACAGCTTCGGGTGGATGAGTTGAGAAGAGTCAGGACACCTTCTTGTCCTTGGGGTGAGAAATTGTTCCTAAAGGCAGATGAACCAGTAGATATACCTGGTCAACGGCATGAGGATGCAGAAAGCAAATGGGAAACTACTGCCTTAAAGATCTTAAAGATATCCCAAGAGAAACTTGTAAAATGAGTAACGTGAAAATCAGCGAGGCCTCGGATGTGATGCCTCGCGGTATAATATTTGTGTCGGCAATACTCTAGCTCCGACTTGATGCATTTTACAAGTTCACAACATGTCTGTTAAGACATTGTGACTATGATGATGAAGCAGTCTCCGCCTCCATTACCTTAAAAGGTAACAAAGCATAAGTAAACGGAGGGGAGAATTTTTTCATCCACGGACAATTCTGACAGAACCAAAACGTTTCACCAAACCTCAAATACGTTGTTAGAGTCCCGATTATACTTTATAAATTGTCTGTTTGTGATTATTTTGATTGTACCATTTACACAGGTTAACGGAGGAGAGTAGTATGCTCTACAGATATAGTTTCACTTACATTTTCTAGGTGAATTTGCAATACTTTTTTTCCAAACACAGTCAAATCGCAAGAAATATTAACATGGATGGCGAGTATTGCTCCGCTAGTTTATTAAATGCGTTAACGGAAGAGGGATTTTGACGAGAGACCTTTGAAGAGAAAACCTAATTTAAAATTTTATCAATAATACAGTCAACCTCAAACAATAATTCAACATCAGGTGTATCACATGTTGGTTTAGTTATTTCAAAAAGAACGTATAACAAATACAGCAGACAAACTATACTACACGCAAGTGAAACACAGAAAAAAAGAGTTGCGGTTGATTAAATGTGGTAGGACTAAAACCAATAATAAACGAACTCATTTGCCATAATTAGTTTAAAAAAAATACACCAGATCTATAATGGGTGGGCCCTCCATGTTGACAAATGCACTCCTCTAGCCTACGCGGCATGCTCGTAATCTGGTTGTTGATAAACTCTAACTATAGCCTCCCAAGCTGCCTTCACAACATGTCCCAGTTCGTCCAGCGTGGTCGGAGTATATATATCGACCCATCATCCAATCTCATGCTTTTGCAATTGGCGATAAATCGGGTGATCGTGGTGGGCAGGGGAGTATCCTGACCTCAGCTTCCTGTAGGAACTTCATCCATACCCTTGCAATATCAGGACGTGCATTATCTTGCTGGAAGAAACCTTCTTCGAGGCCTCGGACATATGGAACGGCAATTGGTTCTAACACCTCATTCACATAACGTTGCGCAGTCATTGTGCCACAGATCACAAGATAAGGTTTTGAATGCAATAGCACCCCAAACCATGAATAGGACGGTGTACATGGCGCTCAACAGTAAACTGGAGATCACGTCGTTCACCCCGTCGTGGTTTTACGCGTAGGCATCCATCTTGTGCCCCCAGACAAAACCTGGAGTCGTCGGAGAAGGCCGTCTGATGCCATTCAGCATTGTCGGTGTTCTTGGCACTAACGTTGACGACGATGAGTTGTAGTGAGTGGAACCACAAGATGCGGACGATATATGATCCTAGGCCCATTTCACTCAATCTGTGGTACACCGTGCGGTTTTGAATGGGCCTCCCTATAGTTGCATACCAAGCATCAGCAACAGCTTAAGTTATCGCATTCTGTTTCGAAGGGCCAGTAGTCGTAAATGACGATCTTGCCGGTCTGTAGTTTTTCTACGTGCGCCAGAACCTCTAGCTCGCTGCATTCGCCCTTCTGATGCGATCCATGCGCGCCATGCTGCTACAACTATAGCCACTCTACGCCCCATGGTATGGTTACAGCAACTTCTCTGAAAGAAGCACCTCGTTCTCGTTGGCCTACAATCCGCCCCCGTTCAAAGGGGATTAACTGCGCAAACTGGCGCTGTTGTCTTCTAGGGGGCACCTTTACACAGCCAAATCATATCTTTTAACAACCACCTGGTCTGTCGCCACATTTGCAACAGATATCATTTTTTAATCAACAAAAAGCCATACTTTGTTTTTACACGTCTAGAGATTTTTAGAGGTGCCATGTACTAAAACCGCCTCTGAATGAACAAAAAGTGTTATATGTGTATTAGAGATGGTACTATCAAGCTGTGTAGGTACACATTTTCAATGCAAATATCCCTTTCTTCTAGGTACTCAGTTTCACTTGTGAGTAGTATATTTATTGTGTGGAACAACAGGTGGGGAGACAACGAACAGAGGGGAGATTTTACTCCCTTTTTTCAATATATTTTCCTCGGTGTAACTTTTAGCTATAACAGAAACGTTCAGAAGGCTAGAATCCCCAAGAATCATTCTCAATAATAGTTAACTTTTAGTTTTTTTGTATATAACACTCGGAGAACTACTTTTTCGATTTGGTAAGAATGACCCTAATTCGAACAGTGTACAGTATTTATTTTAGTGACAGAAGCGTGGTTAAGTTGTTCATAGATTGTAATGATTATGTATTTAAATCAAATCGCGGTAATGGTAATAACTCACTTGTTGATTTACAGCACGAGACGTAGGTGAGTGTTGCAAACTTCAATTGCATGAGTTATTAGTAATGTTAGCTGTATGAAAATTTTGATCTTCGTCAAACGAGACTGAAACTCAAAACTCCGACCGGAATTGTAATTAGCACTCTCAAATTATTCAGGACACGGGCTTGCGTCCTGATATAGCACCAAATGAGGATTTTCGATTTTTTTAGGTGAACCTAAAAATCTTAGCTGTATGAAAATTTTGATTTTCGTCAAACGAGACTGAAACTAAAAACTGCGACCTAAATTGTAATGAGCATCCTCAAATTATTCAGGAGACAGGCTTGCGTCCTGATAAAGCGCCAAATAAGCATTTTCGATTTTTTTAGGTGAACCTGGAAATCTTAGCTGTATGAAAACTTTGATTTTCGTCAAACGAGACTGAAACTCAAAACTGCGACCTGAATTGTAATGAGCATCCTCAAATTATTCAGGACACGGGCTTGCGTCCTGATAGAGCGCTAAATGAGGATTTTCGATTTTTTTAGGTGAACCTAAAAATCTTAGCTGTACGAAAATTTTGATTTTCGTCAAACGAGACTGAAACTAAAAACTGCGACCTAAATTGTAATGAGCATCCTCAAATTATTCAGGAGACAGGCTTGCGTCCTGATAAAGCGCCAAATAAGCATTTTCGATTTTTTTAGGTGAACCTGGAAATCTTAGCTGTATGAAAATCTTGATTTTCGTCAAACGAGACTGAAACTCAAAACTGCGACCTGAATTGTAATGAGCATCCTCAAATTATTCAGGACACGGGCTTGCGTCCTGATAGAGCGCTAAATAAGGATTTTCGATTTTTTTAGGTAAACCTGAAAATCTTTATGAAAATTTTGATTTTCGTCAAACGAGACTTAAACTCAAAACTGCGACCTAAATTGTAATGAGCATCCTCAAATTACTCAGGACACGGGCTTGCGTCCTGATAGAGCGCCAAATACAGATTTTCGATTTTTTTAGGTAAACCTGAAAATCTTAGCTGTATGAAAATTTTGATTTTCGTCAAACGAGACTGAAACTCAAATAAGGATTTTCGATTTTTTTAGGTAAAGCTGAAAATCTTAGCTGTACGAAAATGTTGACTTTCGTCAAACGAGACTGAAACTTAAAAATGTGACCTAAATTGCAATAAGCACCCTCAAATTATTCAGGACACGGGCTTGCGTTGTGATAGAGCGCCAAATAAGGATTTTCGACTTTTTTAGGTGAACCTGAAGATCTTAGCTGTATGAAAATTTTGATTTTCGTCAAACGAGCGTGGAACTCAAAACCTAAAAAGTATGTGGCCGAAATAAACATTTGATAATTGCGATTGAAAACCCCAATTCTATCCTATTTGGATCCGGCTTAAAAAGGTAATTGTTGCTCCTTTATCCCACACGCAATTCTGCTTTCATTACAGAAAAAAACTCAATATTATTCATTGTTTTACGACCAACCCTGTCCCTTTTCGGGACACGTGTAAAGAAAATTATTGTAGCTTGAAGCGAACAATGGAAACGTAAAAACCGAAGTTATCAAATAGATCGATAAGAAGGGGCGGCGTAACCTGACTGGCAGTTCGTTAGTCTGATGGATGGGGCAGTTGAGAACTTTGAAACGGAAGAAGATATAATTTCAACATTAATAATGGCAATTTAATCTACTATCGGCCCATTAATCACAAGAATTTTCATAATGATAATTAAGTGTCTTCGTTACCTGTTAGTTGGAATGACGGGCTCCTTCAAAAATAGTGTGGGACTGCCTAAAGACACTGGCGAAGACCAACAAGGTAACATATTACGAGTATGTTGGGTTCCTGGTCATATGGGATGGTGGTGACTGGGCAGCTGGGAATGAGAGGGCCGAAAGGTGTGCTAAAGAAGGTGCAGAGCTCCCTCTCATCGGGAATCTCCACCTAAGTTTGTCTCATTTTCTCAGCCGTATCATTTCATTTGTCTTTTGTTTCAATATGTCAATATTTTCGATCAGCCTCATACTAGGATTTTCATATGACCCCATCACACATGATAATCCATCGGCGTTAAATCGGGGCTCCTTGCTGGCCATGGGTCCGCCTCTTCCAATCCATTGGTTTGTGTAATTTTGATCCAACTATGCTCGAACACTTCCCCTATAGTGCGCTGGGCAGCCATCATGTTGGAAGAACATGTCACGGCTCAACGCGAGAGGCAAGTTTTCCATTAAAGAGGATAACTCCTCTCTCAAAAAATGAAGTCAAGTTGATTGACTCAGTACTTCCCACACATTCCGATGATACCAGTTTTATTATTTTCCCACAGCATGAAACTATAGTCTAGATGCCCCTGCAACCAAATCATCGCTCACCCGACAGCAAAAAAGTGTTTTATGCTACTAGGCGCTTCTTTCACAGGTCAATGAACAATCTGTCATGAATACAACAAATTTTTGAGTTTTACAAACCCCCACCCCCGAACCACCCCAATTTCATCCCCAACCGAAAAAAAAACTTAAAACGATCAGGAACGCCTAAAACGTCTAAAACGAAGTTTGAGGTGTTTTTTATATTTTTAGTTTTTTTATTATTTCCGCGCCGCCACTGAAACGATTTCTAAAAGCCATACTTGCTTTCCATACTTGTCGCGGTAATAAATCTATGTCACAATGTCATTAAAGTCAATTCAAAAGTTTCCAGGTACACAATACAGAACGATCCAAAGTAATACTCGTATGTACTTTGTATACATAAGAAAGTTTAAGTCCCTTGGTTTCTGTAATCGGCAAGGCAATGTTCGGATGGACCTAAAAATGTGAATTAGGTAGGTCTTTCTTTCACGGGTCAACGGGCAGCCTATTATGAATACAAAAAAATTTCAGTTTTACAACCCCCCACCCCTTAATCATCCCAATTTCACTCCCACCCCATAAAAAGTAGAAAATGATCATTTTTTAATATTGCTGCGTCGCCACTGGGACGATTTCTAAAAATCATACGCGTTTTCCATCCTCGCCAAAGTAGTAATACTGTGCCTAAGTTTCAATAACGTCAATTCAGTAATTTCCACATTATAAAATACAGAACGATCTGAAGCAATACTCGTATGTATACATCGGAAAAATCTCTTCAAGTCCCTTGGTTCCTGTAATACACAAGGCAATGTTCTGATGGACCTAAAAAAGTGTCTTATACCGCTAGGTCTTTCTCTCTCAAGTCATTGGACAGCCTATTATGATTACAACAAATTTTTCAACTTTACAATCCCCCTCCCCCCCCCCCCCAACCACTCCAATTTCATCCCCACCCAAAAAAAAGTAGAAAACGGTCAGGAACCCCTAAAACATCTAAAAAAAACGAAGTTTGAGCTGTTTTCATATTTTTAGTTTTTTTATTATTGTTACGCTGCCACTGACACGATTTTTAACAAGCATACGCGTTTTGCATCCTCACCACAGTAATAATAATGTGTCAAAATTTCATTAGAATCAATTTAATAGTTTCCACGTTACAAAAAACAAAACGATCTAAAGCAATAAATACCCGTATGTATACAGAAAATTCTAAGTCCCTTTGTTTCCGTAATAGGCAAGGCAATGTTCAGATGGACCTAAAAAGGTGATTTAAGTCGCTAGGTCTATATTGTAAAGCTAAAAAGTTTGTATTATTGATAATAGGCTGTTCATTGTGAAGGAAAGACCTAGCGGCATAAGACAATTTGGGGGACGGGGGGTACTGGCGATGATTTGGTTGCAAGGGGATCTCAGACTGAAGCTCCATGCTATGGGAAAATAATAAACTGGTATCACCGTAATGTGTGGGAATCACTGAGTCAATCAACTTGACTTCATTTTTTTAGGTTCCTGAAAACACAAACAAAATACAAACTCAACTGTTCGTTTAGTGGAAAGCCGGCATAATACGTCACGATTCACAATAACTCACCGCAATTTCTCGAACTGCATCGAAGTTACATTATGTGGTACTACCACTTCCCCCTATTCAAACAACATTATTTTGAGATTTTATGACCTTATCTGGTGAATGTTATACCTTTTTCAAATACCAAAGAAACTTAGAAGTTTTTGAACCCATTTGCCGAATAAGTTCCATACAATCTTTTTTGTTCAAATCGCTTCAAAGTTGAAAACACATAATAATAATAATGAAACTACCAGATATAAGCACAATCCTGACAGGAGAGCTTTATGCAATTTGGACTGCCCTTGAGCATATCAAAAACAGCAGGAGTAAGAAGTGGGTAATAGTGACTGACTCCCTAGTGCGCTTTCGCTTATACGACAGACTTACACTAAACATCCGAAAGCCACATCATTTGCTGTTGGATCAACACCATCAAGTAACATTTATGAGGGTACCATCACATGTAGGAGTACCAGAAAACGAGACTGCGGACAGGAGTGCCAAAGCTGCGGCGAAAAATGGCACCACATCCTCCATCCAGCCCATATCCTCCGATGTAACCACCTACCTGAAACAACTGGCAGTTGATGTATGGAGCAATACATGGCAGAGTCAACCTTCGAAGCTACTGGAGCTGAAAGCAAAATTGGGACCCTGGACGCCTATCACCGCTACAGGAGAACGCAGACTCTGGTTACACAGCTACCTCATCACAGGAGACCCAGAACCCTTGTGTGATATATGTGGAGTGATACTCACAGTGAAACACGTGTTGGTTCAGTGTCCGTTATTGGAACATTATCGAGTGTCAAACGGTCTAAATGCTACAACACTACCCGACATTCTTGGACCATCATGTAAAATTAATTGTCTCTTACAGTTCCTTAAAGCATGCACAGTGATTGCTCACCTCACGTGTGAGGAGTGGTCGCTGAGTATAATGGAACAGTTAAAAAAATAAAAAACTGAAAAATAAATATATTTTAAATTCATAACAACCTCGTGATAAAGTTACTTGTTTGTATTTCAAGTCAACGAATTTATCATTTCACATCAGGCATAAAAACACTTATAAATCAGCACCCACTCTAAAATTCATATGTTTTCGAATACATGTTTTCGTGACGGTAAAATATTTGCACCTGACCGCGCATTATTTTTACCAGACCTTTCTCAAAAAAATTGAGTCAAGTTGATTGACTCAGTACTTCCCACACATTACTGTGATATCAGTTTATTATTTTCCCATAGCATGAAGCTTTAGTCTGAGATCTCCTTGCAACCAAATCATCGGCAGCCTTCCCTCCCCTAAAATTGTCTTATGCTGCTAAGTATTTCCTTCAGAGGTCAATGGACAGCCTAAAACATCTAAAAACGAAGTTTGAGTTGTTTTCATACTTTTAGTTTTTTGATTATTGCTATATACGCTGCCACTGACACGATATTTAACAAACACACGCGTTTTCCATCCTCACCACGGTAATAATACTGTGTCAAAATTTAATTAGAATCAATGTAATAGTGTCCACGTTACAAAATACAAAAATGGAGTCAAGTTGATTGACTCAGTACTTCCCACACATTACTGTGATATCATGATCTCCTTGCAACCAAATCATCGGCAGCCTTCCCTCCCCTAAAATTGTCTTATGCCGCTAAGTATTTCCTTCAGAGGTCAATGGACAGCCTAAAACATCTAAAAACGAAGTTTGAGTTGTTTTCATACTTTTAGTTTTTTGATTATTGCTATATACGCTGCCACTGACACGATATTTAACAAACACACGCGTTTTCCATCCTCACCACGGTAATAATACTGTGTCAAAATTTAATTAGAATCAATGTAATAGTGTCCACGTTACAAAATACAAAAAGATCTAAAGCAATAAATACTCGTATGTATGTATACAGAAAATTCTAAGTCCCTTAGTTTCCGTAATACGCTAGGCAATGTTCGGATGGACCTAAAAAGTTGATTTATGTCGCTAGGTCTTCCTTCAGAGCCCCTACCCTACACCCTATTATGAATACAAGAAATTTCTCAGTTTTTCAACCCCCCACCCCCTAACCACCCCAATTTCACCCCACCCAAAAAAAAACGCAGAAAATGATCAGGAACCTCTAAAACGCTTAAAAACGAAGTTTGAGCTGTTTTTATATTTTTACTTTTTTTTATTATTTGTGCGCCGCCACTGGCACGATTTATAAAAGCCATACGCGTTTTCCATCCTCGCCACGGTAGTAATACTGTGTCAAAATTTCATTAACATCAATTCAACAGTTTCCTTGTAACACAATATAGAAGGATCTAAAGCAATACTCTCGTATGTTTACACCAGAAAAAATTCTAAGTCCTTTGGTTTCTGTAATAGGCAAGGCAATGTTCGGATGGACCTAAAAAAGTTATTTATGTTGCTAGGTCTTCCTTCATGGGTCAGTGGGCAGTCTATTATGAAAGCAACAAATTTTTCAATTTTACAACCCCCCACCCCCCAACCACCCCAATTTCACCCCCACCAAAAAAAAAGTAAAAAATGATCAGGAACCTCTAAAACGCCTAAAAACGAAGTTTGAGGAATATTTAATTTTTTTGTTTTTTGCTAATTACTCCGCCGCCCCTGCACCGATTTTCAAAATTATAAGAACATTACCTACTACGACCCCCCAGCATATCGCTGCCCAAATTTCATCACAATCCATGCAGCGGTTACTGAGATTACGAGGACACAAAAACGCGTACAGACAGACCGACAGACCGACAGACCGACAGACAGACAGACCGACGGAAATGAGTGACATGGATTTTCGTTATGTAGACATCATGAAACGCCCAAAAAGTGTATTATCTCAAAATCGAAAATTTTCGCGATCACAATACTCCCCTCACCTATCGGTGTGGGAAGTAAAAAGATCTAAAGCAATAAATACTCGTATGTATGTATACAGAAAATTCTAAGTCCCTTAGTTTCCGTAATACGCTAGGCAATGTTCGGATGGACCTAAAAAGTTGATTTATGTCGCTAGGTCTTCCTTCAGAGCCCCTACCCTACACCCTATTATGAATACAAGAAATTTCTCAGTTTTTCAACCCCCCACCCCCTAACCACCCCAATTTCACCCCACCCAAAAAAAACGCAGAAAATGATCAGGAACCTCTAAAACGCTTAAAAACGAAGTTTGAGCTGTTTTTATATTTTTACTTTTTACTTCCCACACCGATAGGTGAGGGGAGTATTGTGATCGCGAAAATTTTCGATTTTGAGATAATACACTTTTTGGGCGTTTCATGATGTCTACATAACGAAAATCCATGTCACTCATTTCCGTCGGTCTGTCTGTCTGTCGGTCTGTCGGTCTGTCGGTCTGTCTGTCGGTCTGTCTGTACGCGTTTTTGTGTCCTCGTAATCTCAGTAACCGCTGCATGGATTGTGATGAAATTTGGGCAGCGATATGCTGGGGGGTCGTAGTAGGTAATGTTCTTATAATTTTGAAAATCGGTGCAGGGGCGGCGGAGTAATTAGCAAAAAACAAAAAAAATTAAATATTCCTCAAACTTCGTTTTTAGGCGTTTTAGAGGTTCCTGATCATTTTTTACTTTTTTTTGGGTGGGGGTGAAATTGGGGTGGTTGGGGGGTGGGGGGTTGTAAAATTGAAAAATTTGTTGCTTTCATAATAGACTGTCCACTGACCCATGAAGGAAGACCCAGCAACATAAATAACTTTTTTAGGTCCATGCGAACATTGCCTTGCCTATTGCAGAAACCAAAGGACTTAGAATTTTTTCTGGTGTAAACATACGAGAGTATTGCTTTAGATCCTTCTATATTGTATTACAAGGAAACTGTTGAATTGATGTTAATGAAATTTTGACACAGTATTACTACCGTGGCGAGGATGGAAAACGCGTATGGTTTTTATAAATCGTGCCAGTGGCGGTGCAGAAATAATAAAAAAAGTAAAAGAATAAAAACAGCTCAAACTTCGTTTTTAAACGTTTTAAAGGTTCCTGATCATTTTCTGCGTTTTTTTTGGGTGGGGTGAAATTGGGGTGGTTAGGGGGTGGGGGGTTGAAAAACTGAAAAATTTCTTGTATTCATAATAGGCTGTCCACTAGCCTGTGAAGGAAGAGCTAGCGACATAAATAAACTTTTTAGGTCCATCCGAACATTGCCTAGCGTATTACGGAAACTAAGGGACTTAGAATTTTCTTTATACATACATACGAGTATTTATTGCTTTAGATCTTTTTGTACTTTGTAACGTGGACACTATTAAATTGATTCTAATTAAATTTTGACACAGTATTATTACCGTGGTGAGGATGGAAAACGCCTCGGAAAACACGTATGTTTGTTAAATATAGTGCCAGTGGCAGCGTATATAGCAATAATCAAAAAACTAAAAGTTTGAAAACAACTCAAACTTCGTTTTTAGATGGTTTAGGCTGTCCATTGACCTCTGAAGGAAAGACTTAGCGGCATAAGACAATTTTAGGGGAGGAAAGGCTGCCGATGATTTGGTTGCAAGGAGATCTCAGACTAAAGCTTCATGCTATGGGAAAATAGTAAACTGATATCACAGTAATGTGTGGGAAGTACTGAGTCAATCAACTTGACTCCATTTTTTTTATTATTTGTGCGCCGCCACTGGCACGATTTATAAAAACCATACGCGTTTTCCATCCTCGCCACGGTAGTAATACTGTGTCAAAATTTCATTAACATCAATTCAACAGTTTCCTTGTAACACAATATAGAAGGATCTAAAGCAATACTCTCGTATGTTTACACCAGAAAAAATTCTAAGTCCTTTGGTTTCTGTAATAGGCAAGGCAATGTTCGGATGGACCTAAAAAAGTTATTTATGTTGCTAGGTCTTCCTTCATGGGTCAGTGGGCAGTCTATTATGAAAGCAACAAATTTTTCAATTTTACAACCCCCCACCCCCCAACCACCCCAATTTCACCCCCACCCAAAAAAATGTAAAAAATGATCAGGAACCTCTAAAACGCCTAAAAACGAAGTTTGAGGAATATTTATTTTTTTTTGTTTTTTGCTAATTACTCCGCCGCCCCTGCACCGATTTTCAAAATTATAAGAACATTACCTACTACGACCCCCCAGCATATCGCTGCCCAAATTTCATCACAATCCATGCAGCGGTTACTGAGATTACGAGGACACAAAAACGCGTACAGACAGACCGACAGACAGACCGACAGACCGACAGACAGACAGACCGACGGAAATGAGTGACATGGATTTTCGTTATGTAGACATCATGAAACGCCCAAAAAGTGTATTATCTCAAAATCGAAAATTTTCGCGATCACAATACTCCCCTCACCTATCGGTGTGGGAAGTAAAAGCATAGACAGGTATGACTAGTATGGATCCACGTCAAAAATTGTTCAATCGGAAATAGAATCAATTACTGAAATTTTTGGCAGGCTGTCTTGTTTTTCTAAAGTAGATTTAGAACCAACTATTCTGCATTGGGCGTCAGTATCGTCACAGCTAGAAAATACATGTCTTTTCGAGACGTTGCCATAAAATGATAGTAATTCTTTCTATTGGGGAATACTTCAAAATTTAGGATATGTTTTTCCTGTCCAGATTTTATGTCAAATGAAGAACATGAATCATACATCTCAAATGAAGGATTTTAACTTAACTAAATGCATAGCAGCAGAAACATATATATGGCCGAGGAAGTTACAAACGTTTAGTTTAGAGAAAAGCAGTTCTCTAAGTTTTTTTTAATCCGATAGGGCATAAATACTTGAGTTGGAGTGGTAATTCATTAATAAGTGCACATTGTATAAGTATGATCTCTTGAATAAAGCTATGTAATTTTGTAGTAGAGATATTCTAGATCTGACATACACATGCATTATGTTAAGTTTTTCTCGAAAACTACTTTTTGTGATATTCACCTTTTCACCCCTGGACACTTCATTTATAAAATGTGTTTCAAACACCTGTAGGTTCTCAAAGCCCTTCACTTCTATATCGACATCATCTCAGTAACAGTTACACCTAGTTTCGCATAAAAAGTTTCATAACATCTATAGGGTTTTTTTCTTTAGACGGTGTCAAGTTGTGGTGGTGGGGAGGTAGGTAGTTGTACGTTTTAGACTTATACGAACCCATTTCTTCCACGGACGTCTGTGACATTTTTTTATACACGGTGAGTCAAGCTCAACGCTTCGGACTCTTGTGGCCGGTCGAGTTGGACTACATTTTAAAAATAATGACTTTTATACAGGGTGTCTAACAAAAGCGTGACCACTTCGGTGGTCTTTTCAAATCCATGGAACGCCCTCTATATTATTGCATATTTAGATTCTCGGGTGAATATTAGTGTGACTTTATGTATCACACATGGGACTTTAAGCGAACCGTTTATTAGGTGCAAATCACAATTTTTGGTAAAAGTATATATACGGACAAATCAGCGGTAGCCGAACATGCATTAAGGAAGGAGGCCATAAGATCAAGTTTGAAGAAACTGCAATAATATACAGGGTGTTCCATTAAAAAACATAACTTTGATATGTCACGCTTTTATTAGTCACCCTATATAAAAATCATTATTTTTAAATATAGTTCAACACTCGACCTAAGTACACTCGCAAAGTTGATTTTTCGAAAAGTGACATCGTTTGGCCACAAAAGTCCGAGGCGTTGAGCTTGTCTCACTTTGTATAATGATTCTTTTTCTATAACTTGATTGTAATGCAAAATTACAGAAAAGTTGTATATCTGTCGTGTGTATATATCTCGCTCCGGTAATTGTTGACTCTCTATAGGTCGGAAAGTACTGCAGCAGTCTTGATTAAACTTTTCCTAAGTTATTATGATCGCCAGGACAAAAAAGCTTCATAATTTTCGAAAACTCATTTAATGGTGGTTTCGCCACCATTCCAATAACACCCAAAGCAGTATTGCTAGACCACTATATCACTTGGAAATCGTTTATCTAATATTATTATAAAACCTTCACTCATTTTGAAAGCAGTTGAGGTGGAGAGATAATGATTAATCAAAAAATACAGGAGTCGTCAATAAGGGGGGGGGACTTAAAGGATGGTTTACATATTCATAAAGAAAATTTGTATTGCACTGGTGGCATTCAGTAGGTAGTTTCCAAATCTAGCCGGACTTTATCTCATTTGCCTTCAAAGAAAGGTAGCGCTAGAATAATGATTAGTACCTGTTTCGAATGGATTTAATGGACTCTAGAAGCATAAAGGGCTAAAGTTTCCATAATAATTTTAAAATACCTTGAAGCTCTGCTGAAATTAATAATTAGAAAAGATGAAATTACCTACTAATCTGATCCCTTCTTCTTATAGTTGTTCCCACATATTTGTATTTTGAAATCATGAGCGTAGCTAGGATTTTTTCCTAGGGGAAGGACAACCATTCAGTTGATTTGTCCACAGGCATTTCATGAGAAACATCTATAAAATTTAGCATGAATAGGTATATAAATAAATTAAAGTATTCTGAGGAAGGTTGGTTACTTGTAGTAGCTGGAAAATATTTGCAAGTGAAAATCGAATACGTAGCTTTTAAGTTTGAAATAATTGATGTGCATAAAAACAAAATTGCTAAAAGCCAAAATAAATAAATTATATCAAGATGGTAACACACCTTGAATTAAAGAATATGCTTATACATAATCATACCATTAATCCAGTTTTTTGAAATCGTTGGTTTTTCAAGGGAGGCAAAGTCATTGCTGGGGTGTTGCTCCGCCTTATCCCCCTAGTACCCAAGTCCATGTATGCAATAAATTCAAAACCTCAAAATGTTGCTTGTCTTATTTAAAGTATATATCTGTTTAACTTTAGATTAATAATGCTATATAGATTGAGCTGAATACGTAGTTAGTTTAGACATCTTATTGAATTTGTTAAGGATGAGGTTCTAAGGTATGAGGATTTAATGACATCCTTGTGCTATTTGAATTAAGCGCTTTACATGCTTTACATGTGCTTTAAGCCTTATTATGTACTTTATAGATAATTTTCTAAGCTCAGGGATCGGAAGCATGTTACTAGCAGTATCTATCGTGACAGAATGATACAACGACAATGTTGAGAGCATGATTAATTTATCAGTTCAATAGTTTATTTTTATCCATCTATTATTTATCTTTGTTTTTTCTAGTTATTACTAGATTTATTGAGCGTATTAAGCGAGGTCAGTTTTCGCATCTAATTTAATTTGTAGTATAATTATGCTTATCTATTGCTCCCAAACTGTAATAATTCTAATGGACTATCCTGACAGAATGATACATTGTCTGCAAACCTTTATAACCGCGAAATACTCAATCAAACCAATAAATTCTGCCAAGATTAATAAGAGCATGATTAATTTATTTATTTTGTATACTAGTCGCTTGTTTTATTTATAGTATATCTATGTATGTTTTTTCTAGTTATTACTAGATTAATTGAGCTGAATGAGCTAGGTCAGTTTACACATTTTATTTAATTTGAAAAAGATACAAGCTTAATGATTAAATATTCAATGAAATCCTTTTTGAAACAAAAAGTGCCCAAGCGAGAATGAACAATCGGGGGCTTGTAAGAAGTCACTCATTCAAGCTTTTAACAACATTACAGAAAGCATTATCTGGCACGGCTGCTGGAAAAAAGCTCGGATATGCATTCAGAGCCAGAAGGTAGGATAAAGATACTTAAAGAGTACGCACTTAAACTTTGACAGGCGACAAAAACTATATAATATATAAAAAATATATTCTTTTATTCAACATAAATATCAGTTCTTTGGTCTATTAAGCACCAGAAAAAACATAACACTTATTTCTTGGTATCAACATAAAAAAATTCAACTACTTTAAAAAACGCACATGCGTAGGTACTCCTGCGAACTCTGGATTCAAAGAGTACCCAGGTATTCTCAACAAAAATCGCATACAAATTCACCAAACCCAGAATATTGGGTACATTCTTCGTGCCACCAAATAGCACAAGAGTACAAGAGTCACATCTAATCCATTTCGAACTGCTGTAATGTTCACTGCACAAGTGACAGGCAACAGTATTTACAGAGTCGGTAAATCTTTTAGAAGCTGATAATTTGTGCTTTAATTTTTTCTTGGGTGGTCCTCTGAGACCTTGCTTTTTTCACCGAAGGCATTTTTATTCGCAATATTTCTTTTTGATTCAAGTTTTTCTGTTAATATATCTTTGTATGGTGTTGGAGTTTAGTATTTCAGATTACGTACTCTTTGTGGGCGCATCTTTGGGATATGATCATGGAGACAAGAAACAGCATGTCCTCAAAATATGTAACCACATTTACGCAAAGCATATGGACGATTTTATAACCTATAAAACCGGCACTAAGCTCAGTAGTCAAAATCAGGTATAAAACTTCAGTTTGATGAAATACTAGCTATTGTGATTTCGCAATGGTTATAAAATAGTAGGCAAATTATTTTTGCTTACATTTTTTCCTAACAATTTTTCGAAAAACGCTGTGACACTGATGTGTACTCTCACAATCTTACATGCTCTTACCCTACTTATCACCCTCCAACAGTCCAACCTACTCACGCTGTCAGTGGCGTATATAGAAATCGATTTCGGGGGGGCCCCATCGGAAAAATTTTTATATGTTATAATATTGGCGTATTATAATCCTAACTTCAGCCTCTTCCAGACGTCAAAACTGAATGCGTGGCTGGGCCCGCCCCCCCCCCCCCCTCCTTATATACGCCACTGCACGCTGTACATATAAAGCTCAGTTAAGACCTAGCTTGGAATAATGCTCTCATATCTGGGGAACTTCTGTCTCTACTACGTTGACTATGTTGGATGCAGTACAATGTATATTAGCCAGTGCTATGTCAGCGGCACTCATTGTACTACGGAGTTGTTTTGAACCTCCTTAAAACCGAAACAGATCTCTCTGCCCTAGTAGTTGTTACAGATAATACAATGCATATATGAAGTAAGATTTGAAAAAAATAGTTCACTACATTCTTTCAAAGCGTCAAGTGCAGTTTGTGGGAGTATTTGTTGCTCCTGCCACTTCGCAGAAGCTTCTAATGCTTTGGCAGAAGAAATGAAGCAATTTATCGTTCTATATCGTTAAATAGATGTGTTATTGGTGGATCAAATGGAGGGGTATAGCCCCTGTACCCCCCCCCATAGATCCGCCCCTCCATTGGGGGGTAACAGTGCTCTAATCTCCAATGTTCCCACCGAAGTTTTTGTAAATTAATGTGTCTACCTAAATTTATCGTCGTTGGTGAGAGTGTACGCAACTTCAACGTGATACGATAGGATCAACAATTTTTTTAACAGGAAATCATATTTTATTATTAGATTCTCCTTGAATAATTTTTTTGACTACCGTCGCGCTAACATGCTAAGGTGCCAATACACTACACGTGACGAACATGAAACATGATTCACTCGCCATGTTAAAAAGTAAATGTATTTAGCAAATGGTATAAGTAACGGAAATTTTCTGGGCACCATTATAAATTAGAACGGATAAACAAGTCCATAAAAAGCGGTAATTGCTCAAATCTATTTACACTGCATTCTATCGCTTTTAACAGCCTTTAATGTTGACCATCAGACGATAACTCACTGTTGAACTAATAAATTAATCATGCTCTTAATATTGTTGCCGGAATTTATTGGTTTGATTAAGTATTTCGCGGTTAGACAAGTTTGCAGACCATGTATCATTCTGTCAGGATAGGCGATAGTCCATTAGAATTATTACAGTTTGAGAGCTACATGGCGCTCATCAAAAGTATTAGAGGTCTTTAAATTTTTGTATAATCCAGCAGATCGCGATGGCAAAGCCTAAAATCAAAGTATCGCGGCTGCTATGAAAAGGTTATGTTTTGTGCGGATTTTTGCTAGAGATTAGAGATGTGTAGTTCGCGAACGAACTATTTGAAAGAACTATTCTCCAGGAAGAACTAAACGAACTAGTTCGCTAACTAAAGAAGAACTAGTTCGTTTGTTATCGTTCTCGAAAACGCCACAAGAGTGGTGGCAGTTGACAAGCTGACTGGTTGTCCGAATCGGGTCGAACTAAGAACGATTATGAGGACTGAATAGTTCAGGGAACGATTTGACCGAGAGCATGGTGCGTTTTCAACTTATTATTATTCCGAGTATTTTCGCTTTTTCAGGAGCTCTCCAACTAATCAAAAACGAAACAAAGGATTGTGATAATAGTTTAATCATTGAGTAACGTATTGACTGGTCTACATTGTAATAAGTGTTAGAGATTTTGATTTGGATATAAGAATTTCTTTATTGGTCATTTATTCTCGGAAATTTTCCTTCTGATAGAATGATACCTGAAAATATATGTGAATAATGGATCATTTAAAAGAAAATTATTTTTCCAGACCACGTTAATTAGGGGAAATGACAGTCAATGTTTGAATTTTCAGCCTGATAAAGTATTGAGGTTCCGTGTATGATCATTTTTGTGTGGTTCCATATTTATCTCAGATACAGTAATTTACAGTAGAAAACTCAAATTGTAGAAATTAGTGTAAACATTTATTTTTAAAAATCATTATACATAAAAGTAAATAATCCGTCAAGAACCCTATAAATAAAATAAGTATCCGTTGCCCGTTAGCCCGTTTGATTAGCTTCCAATTACAAACCTTACTAGTTCGTTCGCGAGCTATTAAACGAACAAGTTCATCCAAAAGAACGACTAGGCACATCACTAATTTTTGCCACATCTCACATAGCATTCATAGCAGTGCATACCAGATCATCAGTACCTAAAACCAGTATAGTCTCGCGAGTGATTTATCATGGAAATAATGCGTTTACTTCTTTTGGCATTGCTAACAAACGAATAATTCTTCATAGACTAATACTCCAAAGCAATTCGCCATGGACGAAGCGAGGACTTGTGTGATTTATTCATTAATTTATTGGCAAGAAAATTACAAATAATACCACCCTAGATGACTGAGGATACATTTAAGGCCTGGTCAAACAGAGAACGCGGTGTTCCGGCGTTCTCTAACAATACAATGGAACGCTATATCGCGGCGTTCTAGACCGCGGCGTTACGGCGTTCTAGAATGCCCTCTGTTTGACCGGGCCTTGAGTTCATCCATGTTTGAATCACTAGATATCTTGACAGAAATCGGCGTAACGCTTTCGCTCAACCTGTCAAACAGGCCTGTTTGGTACAAACAACGGAATGCGGTAACGCGGCGTTAGAGAACGTCGGACCGCCGCGTTCTAGAACGCCCTCTGTTTGACCGGGCCTTGAGTTCATCTATGTTTGAATCACTAGATATCTTCACAGAAATTGGCGTAACGCTTTCGCTCAACCTATCAAACAGGCCTGTTTGGTACAAACAACGGAATGCGGTAACGCGGCGTTAGAGAACGTCGGACCGCCGCATTCTAGAACGCCCTCTGTTTGACCGGGCCTTGAGTTCATCTATGTTTGAATCACTAGATATCTTCACAGAAATTGGCGTAACGCTTTCGCTCAACCTATCAAACAGGCCTGTTTGGTACAAACAACGGAATGCGGTAACGCGGCGTTAAGTATGAAATAGAGTGCGGTAAGGTAAGAGGTAACGTAAGACGTAAGAAAATAAACCTGTGGAATCAGATGAGAGTGTTTATAGTCGTAACGTAAGAGGTAACGCAACACTCTCATCTGATTCCACAGGTTTATTACCTTACGTCTTACGTTACCTCTTACCTTACCGCACTCTATTTAGTCCCTTAGAGAACGTCGGACCGCCGCGTTCTAGAACGCCCTCTGTTTGACCGGGCCTTTACCGCGTTCGGTATTTTCATCGCAGATGAGATGAAATTTTCGTCACGTGACCGCAGATTTCACAGAGCAGTCTGTAATAAACGAACAGAACGGATGTCTCATCATCATCATAGTCACAGTGTCTTAACAGACATGTTGTGAACTCGTAAAGTGCATCAAGTCGGAGCTAGAGTATTGCCGACAAGAATATTATCAATAGTTTTGAGAACTGTAGCTCGCCATCGTTCGCGATTTACTGTCAGTTCAGTGGCGCTCTTGATACTCATATCCAGCAACTGTTTCGTGTATCCACCCAGCGTGTAGGGGAACGACCACGGCGCCGCCCACTCGGGGCATGACCCTGAACTACAAGTTTCTCCATATTATCGCTTCTGTGTATATGTCCGAAGAAGGTAAGCATTCTCGTCGACACAATGGAGGATAGTCTCTTTGGATTACCGAGCTCATTCAGTATGGAAACCTTTGTACGATGGGCGGTATAAGGAACTCTCAGCATTCTCCTCCACGTCCACATTTCAAAAGCATCTATGCGAGCTCGATCTGCCTTTTTAACAGTCCAAGTTTCCGAGGCATACAAAAATATGGAGAACACAAGAGACTGAACCAGCGACATTTTGGTAGCTTTAGTGATGTTAATTATGGTCACGCCATATTTTAGTAAGCTTTGTCATCGCCACACGTACCTGTTGAATGCGCCGTCGAATCTTATTTTCACAGCTACTCGAATTGTCGATCAAAGAACCGATGTACACAAAACTTTGAACTACTTCACAACGACCTACTGACTTTAATGCTCGATGATTATCGTGCTCTCTATCTACGATCATAACCTTGGTCTTGTAGTTAATACCAAGTCCATACACTGCACTGTGTTGTTCTAAGGAGCTACTAGTTCTTCCTGATGAGAAGCAGCAATAAGGGTTGTATCGTCAGCAAATCTTAAGTTGGATATTTTGCTTCCGCCAATAGTTATACCGCCATTCCAGTTGTCCAATACCTGTCTCATCACAAATTCAGAGCAACTGTTAAATAATAACATGGGAGATAATACACATCTCTGCCGAACTCCTTTTCTGGTTGCAGGTTGATCAATTCTTACACGAGCCGAATTAGACTCGTAGAGTTGCTGTATGAGAACCACTACGTGATAAGAAACTCCCATAGAGATGAGGATTTCCCACAGTTTAGGGCACTTTACGTTATCAAACGCCTTAGAATAGTCCAACGGATGTCAAGTATCAGCTGATATTCGTCAATATGCTGCTTTAGGCCTTTACGGAAACTATGATGGGGTTAACCCGATCACAAGGATCACTGATCTTAACGTTCGGAAAGTGATCTAGGATCAGTCAGAAATTGAGTCAGTACACGCTAAGTGATCTCGCGATCGCATGATTCAGATCAGTAGTTGTTTTCCTTAACCATCTGTATTTTAGTCTTAAATCAACTTGAATACATTATAAGATGTTTTAATTTTTTATTGAAATTTGTTTTTTATTCCTTTTTATGCTTCGCACTGGTTAAACAACTTAAAATATATAATTCTCTTTTAGCATAGTCTGTGTTAAATAATACCAAATGTTATATTAATCCATAGAACCATTGATTAAAGTATTTATACCTTAATCAATGATAGAACCTACTATAGGTTAACATATTTTTTTATAGAAAATACAATACCTGATGAAAGTGGTTCAACTCTAAATAAACCGAAAATAGTAAAACAAGCTAAGAATGTTTTCTTTGACTACCAACTGGGAGAAACCATATAAACTATGAATCCTCCGTCAATAGAAATATCACGCTAGTAATTATTCAATTGAGATTTTGAAACAAATATATATTATTGTTTTTTTATGGAAAAAGTGTTGACGTTTTATTTTTAACAATTTTAAAGTTACCAGTTTTACAGACAAAATCTAATAGAAAGTTTTTGTTAGAACCCTCGTCAAAATACGCATCTTGATAAAATCGACCCTTAACTAAATTACAATTAATAATAATGGTAATATAAAACACCTAATTACAATTTTGTTTTTGGATTATCTCGGTGCACAGATTGAAACCGTTTTTTTTTGACGTTTTTCATCTTGTGGAAGTGGAACATTCAAAAACACCTTCAGGAGTTGTTTTTGTAGTATTCGTACCTAATGGCACAAAACAAGATCGATGACTTTTAAGGTTCGACATTTTCAAAATACATTTGAGTGTTTAACAATGACAACAGAATTTAACAGATCAAAACACTGTACTAATTACCTGTGTATAAACTATAATGAGTGAAAACTAACATTGTGACGTCACACGTGCTTGGTTTTGTTCGGGAGTTGTACGCGTGATGGCTTCGGTACATTTGACTGCCAACTGGAAGAAACCATACAAATAAAAATATCACGCTAGTAATTATTCAACTGAGATTTTGAAACAAATATATATCATTGGTTTTTTTATGGAAAAAGTGTTGACGTTTTATTTTTAACAATGATAAAATTGCCATTTTATGACAGGCAAAATCCAATAGAAAGTGTTTGTTAGAACCCTCGTCAAAATATATGCATCTTGATAAAATCGACCCTTAGCTAAATAACAATAACAATGGTGATATAAAATACCTAATTACATTGAAATGGTCTTATTCACAACAAAAAAAATCAATTTTGTTTTTGGTTTATCTCGGCGCAAACCATTTTTTGACGTTTTTCATTTTGTGGAAGTGCAACATTCTAAAACACCGTCAGGAGTTGTTTTTGTAGTATTCGTACCTAATGGCACAAAACAAGATCGATGACTTTTAAGGTTCGACATTTTCAAAATACATTTGAGTATTTAACAATGACAACAGAATTTAACAGATCAAAACACTGCACTTATTACCTCTGTGTAAACTATAATGAGTGAAAACTAACATTATGACGTCACACGTGTTTGGTTTTGTTCGGGAGTTGTACGCGTGTCTTCGGTGCTGGATTCAAAAATTCATATTTATTTTGATACAACTTTAGAATTACGGCGAATAAAAAAGAAACAAAAATGGTTTTGTGATAAAACTGATACATATAATATATGGTCTTACTATTTATGACAATTTTACTTCCCACACCGATAGGTGAGGGGAGTATTGTGATCGCGAAAATTTTCGATTTTGTGATAACACGCTTTTTGGGCGTTTTATTATGTCTACATAATGAAAAACCATGTCACTCATTTTCGTCGGTCTGTCTGTCGGTCTGTCTGTCTGTCTGTCTGTCTGTCTGTCTGTCTGTCTGTCTGTCTGTCTGTCTGTCTGTCTGTCTGTCGATCTGTCGGTCTGTCTGTCTGTGCGCGTTTTTCTAGCCTCATAATCTCAGTAACCGCTGCATGGATCGTGATAAAATTTGGGGAGCGATATGCTGGGGGGTCGTAGTAGGTAATGTTCTTATAATTTTAAAAATCGGTGCAGGGTCGCCGGAGTAATAAGCAAAAAACAAAAAAAAATCCTCATACTTCGTTTTTAGGTGTTTTAGGGGTTCCTGATCATTTTCTACTTTTTTTAGGTGGGGTGAAATCGGGGTGGTTGGGGGGTGAGGGGTTGTAATTCTCAAAAATATGTTGTACTCATAATAGGCTATCCATTGACCTGTAAAAGAAAGATCTAGCAGCATAATACCCTTTTTTAGGCCTATCCGAACATTGCCTTGCCTATTCCAGCAACCAAGGGACTTAGAATTTTCGGATAAATACATAAGAATATTGGTTTTGATCGTTCTGTATTGAGTACTTTGTCACAGTGTTACTACCGCGGCGAGGATGGAAAACACGTATGTTCTGGAAAAATCGTGTCAGTGGCGGCGCAGCAATAATAAAAAAAGACAAAAAAAATAAATTAAAACGCCTCAAACTTAGTTTTTAGGCGTTTTAGGGGTTCCTGATCATTTTCTACTTTTTTGGGTAGGGGTGAATTTGGGGTGGTTGGGGGGGGGATGGAAAACTGAAAAATTTCTTGTATTCATAATGGGCTGTCCATTGACCTGTGAATGAAAAACCTAGCAGCATAATACACTTTTTAACATTGCCTTGCTCATTACAGAAACCGAGGGACTTAGAATTTGTGATGTATACAGACATACGAGTATTGTTTTAAGTCGTTCTATATTGCGTAATGCGAAAATTATTCAATTGATTTTAACAAAACTTTGACACAGCATTACTACCGCGGCGAGGATGGAAAACGTGTATGTTTTCGAAAAATCGTGTCAGTGGCGGCACAGCAATAATAAAAAAACTAAAAAAACCTTGTTTTTAGGCATTTTAGGAGTTCCTGATCTCATTTTTTTGGGTGGGGGTAAAATTGGGGTGGTAGGGGGGTGGGGGCTGTAAAACTGAAAGGTTTCTTGTATTCATAATAGTTTGTCCATTGACCTATGGAAGAAATAAGTACCGGCGTATTTTTTGTGAACATTTCCTTGCCTATTACAGAAACCAAGGGTCTTAGTTTTGTGATGTATACATATACGAGTGTTGCTTAACTTCGTTCTATGTATATTGCGTAAAGCAAGCAAGACGGTTTAGAGGCTCCTGATCGTTTTGCATCGTTCAGTTGAAGCATGCAGAATGAAAACTGTTGCGTCCTAGTTTCTAAGGAGGGAGACGCAAGAAACTAGCTACGAGAGTTTTGTGTTGTACGTTTTTTTGAGGGAGGGAGGGCTATGATTTGGTTGCAAGGGGATTTCAGACTATAGCTTCATGCAATGGGAAAACAATAAAATGAAATCATTATTATGTGTGGGAAGTACTGAGTCAATCAACTTGACTCCTTTTTTTTAACCCAATTCCTCGCTATCTACGCCAATGCATCACTGAATCACATGTCATTGACGAAATCCCGCGCGGACGTCCATAAAAATAGATCATAAAAGTTTATTGCATCTATACATACTATCTAGCATAGTGCAGTTGCAAAATCTAGATAAAAATCCGCCCAGTCGAGCACAATAAATACGGCTGTTGTATGTCGGTGCCAAAAGTGACAGGAAGAGTTGCCAAATATTTCGACAGCGGCGTCTGTGTTCTGCTTATTTGCGCCAATCTACGTAGGATACAGACTTTTTTCGTCGAAAATAGATGCGAAGTAACCATGTTGGGATAAATTCCAGACTCTTTTTGACTACGCATTTACAGGGTGTAACCATCTCTTTGTAATGAGAAAAAATACTCGAATAGAAAACCATCGCACACAGGACAGTACATACATATGCATTATAACTCAAATCAACCAACATGAATGAAGAAAGGATTATTCGGTCCTTGGTCGATCGAGCCAAGAACATTTTTTTGTAATACACAACAGGAGCTGGAAGAAGAACTACGTCACATTGAAGAAAAGATTTGTCAAAGAATGCATATCCCTAGTAGGTAGCTAATGGCAGCAACAGTACAAGGAAGTGATACTAGCAGAAATATAGGTCCTGAAGAACACAGACATTTACTCAGGATACCATACATGAAAGGATTATCAGATGTAGTCAGAAGAATAGGGTGATTCTCAAGAAGCACCACTCTCCGAAGTCAAATAATAAAGAGGAAGCCCAAGAATGAACATCAAGAAACGAAAAGCTGCATCTACAAAGACCCATGTGAATGCGGTCAAATATACATTGGAGGAACGAAAAGACCTCTCGGAGCGAAAATTAAGGTGCTCTAAGTTAACACCCAGCGCGCAAAGATAGTGAAGTCTGAAATAGCAGATCACGCATGGACAGAGTACCACAAAATTATTTGGGAAGACTAAGGTTATTGATAAAGAACCTTACTGGTGTCGCCGGAAATTCAATGAAGCAGCAACAAGAATGTGTACAGCAAGCCTTATGTGGAAAATAGACCAATATAGCAGCCCCTTATAAAAATATAGATAAACTAAAATTGGACGGAACAAACTCAGACACAAACGTGGAACATAGTGACCATCGAACAATCACGTCAGTAAGAACCAATGTCACTGAACCAAAACACCACGACGATCGGTTACAACAAGCTGCGAGGAACGACACGTCATCAAGAACTGACGCACTCAGCAGAACGCGGCGCCGACTAATCAGAACAACCCACGATAAACTACACGTCAGCTAGACGAGAACAAATAGCAACGAAATGTACATGTTCGACAGTTCACTTGAAGACGATTAAAGATAGCAGATCAATCAAAACGTTGTGCTTAAAATTGTATATACAATGGAAGTCCGAAACAGACCTTTTGAAACGGTTTAAAAATATTGCCTGTAATCCATTGAATTAAAGACAATGACTGCTGCATAGCAAATAAAAAGATTCACGTGCATAGTGGTGTTCCTCAGGGCTCTGTTCTTGGCCCACAGCTATTTATACTCTACACAGTTGACCTAACTAAATCAGATGATTATAGTAACGCTTTATTTGCAGACGACTTTGAACCATACCGTAATCCCCTGTAAAACTTTGAAGTCTTGATAAAAGATCTAAACAAAATTCATCTAAAGTCACAGCAGTGGTTGTTGCCTCTATGAATAAAGAAAAATGAACTGTACTCCATATAGGCCGTAATAACCTCCAGGAAAAATATTATTAATATTTATTTTCAGAAAATTCCACAAATTATAGAAAAACACAGAGAATACAACAGAGAAACGCATATAAGTTTCATAGACTTTGTGAAAGCCTTTGTCAACCATGAGATATTATGGAAAAAGGGGGTACCCAAAACACTTAATAAGAGCGATACAAATTTTGTAGACGGAGAACAAAATTGCTTTACGTATAGGGGGAAAATTAACTCGAGAAATATCAGTAGATAAGGGAGTTAGACAAGTATTTCACCAACACTATTTAACATATATATAGACGCCATTATAAAAGAGTTGAAAATAGAATGCCCTGAAGGTATACATCTTGACCGAAATACCACCCTAAACTCTATTTTATATGCCGAAGACCTAGTACTTTTAGCCGAAACAGAAGACGATCTACAGAGAAAAGTCTACACCCTACATAAAATCTGTTGAAAATACATGAAAATATCGTCAAACAAAACTAAAACCATGGCGTTCTCAGGTAAATATCCAGTTAGGAAAAACACTGTCGTAAACAGTGAAGTACTGGACAGGTAAACCACTTCAAGTAGTTAGGCTGCGATATATCTTATGTCAGAAGCAAAGATATAGAAGAAATAGTTAATAAATTGTCGAATATTTACGGAACTATCAGCAGAGCATTAAAAAATAAAACAAAGAAAGATACTCGACTGAAATTTTACAAGACGATAGCTGTTCCAACCCTTTTATACTGTAGTGAAACATGGACAACAACAAAAAAAGAAGGATATAGGATACAAACACAAAAAATTCAATTTCTAAGAAGACTGAAAGGTTGCACAAAATTAGACAGATTAAGAAATAGAGATATACATACGAGCGGTATCAAACATCTTCGATATAAACGAAAAAATAAAAGAAAATGAAACTAAATGGAAAGAACATGTAGAACGAATGCATGAAAATAGGGTTCCAGCCAGAGCCTGATTTTATCAATGCTATGGAAGAAGGGATATCGGAATAAGGCCGAGAAAAAGATGGGTATCGTAACAGGCAAAGAGCCTGAAACCTGAAGTGAAGAAGGAGAAGGTCACGATCACTTCAAAGAAATTATTTTAAAACTATAGACAACTTACATTCATCCTAAACTAGAATTAGCGCATAATATTGAAATTTCAGCTTTAATAGGCATTGAAATTCTTAACAGAGTTCAGAGAAGAATCGCAAAAGTTCCTTCTAATTGAGCTTCATTTTTAAGAAATCAAGAGTATTTTATTAGATTTTAATGTTTACGGCATAACCCCCCCCCCCCCAGAATCATTCTTTTTTATCTTGTGCCCTCAATACGCATCCAACAGGAATTGGAAGGAAGGTATCTTCGACTGTCATGCTCTGAGTGAAAGTAGGAACTCCTATCTGAATGCAAGCCAGAAAACAATGAGCATAGTCAAATGCATCTCAAAGTTAGCAAAGAACATAGGATGGGACTCTGTTTTATCCCTTTTACTGAAAATGCTTCGCCAACACGTGTGGCTGGCATCCTCAGAAACTGTTACTTGTTCGGCGTGTTCCGAGAAACTGAGGCGGCGGAGAGTATCACCTAAAAACCAACAGTACCTTTTTGTTCCTCTGGAACTTTTGTCACCGCGCAATTTCCATAACCGCTGCACCGATCATCACGTAATTTAGGAACGACATGATGTGAGGTGGTGTATTGGGTAACGGAGCTAATAATGAACATTCGCAATTTTCGTTCATGAATGTACCTACTAAAATATCGATATACTGTTATGAAATTGCAGATTGACGTTATTGCCACACCTTTTTCTAAATATTCGCGGATTCCAGTTCCGATACGCTATACGCCTCGCCAGTGTCATTCAATGAGCGGCTATTTATAGCATCGCAGGGTATATACATGCAGTATATCCAATTGTGGATGAGACTGGTACTTTTCCACTCTGTGCACTTTTAGTACGGTCTAAGAGGTAAAAAAAGGAAAAACAGCCATCCGACGACAAAAGTGTAAAGTATTTAGCCATTGCCAAGCACTAGTTCCCAAACCGTTTATAATAAAAAATTGTAGTCAATATTATATGTAGGGCAAGATTAGCCAAAACAGGATAGTCTGATGGTGAAACGGGATACCGGCAATTATTTCTAAATAATGAGCCCAATCTGACAATTGCTGGTTATAATTGATGTAAATAAAGTATGTTCAGATGTAGCAGGTGCATGGTCGTTCTAATAAATTGTTAATATGTGGTGAGTTACAAGTGATAATTTCAAAAAGGAAGGTTGTTATTCAGTTTTGTGGATACTTAGTTACGCAATTTTTGTTTAAAAAAGCAAGTTAAATAAAGTTGAGTATTTTTTACGTTTTTGTAAATAATTGACTATGTTTTGTGCTATCTGTGGATACGGCGTCAATTTCCTTTTTGTAAAAATTTTGGAAAACAGTTCAAGATGTGCAGTTGGATAAAATGGGACACTAAGCGGTCGAATAAAGTCGGATACTATCCCGAGGAGAACCGAATGAGGAAATTATGCGACATGCCGTGAAAGAGGTTCTCAGGCTTCGAAACAATAACGAATCTCATATACGACGAACGACAGTTGGGTGATGTTGACTGATGTTGACACATCACACATCATCCTGGCGGACTGTCGACTTTGAGCTCACGGAGCATCCCCTGGGGTTGAAAACAATGGGTGAGCCGTGCTCGTGCGAGTGTTGTCCATATTCAAATGTTTTTATTATAAATATGAGTCGCATGTTATCAAGTTCGATAAATATATTTTACTCTAGTATTTTTTTATAAACAACACTATCCCATTTTAACCGACCAGGTAGGCAAAACAAGATAATTTACCTTTCCTTACAAATATGCCTTTTTCTATGTTATCTCCAAACTATTCAAAAACAACATTTAAACTGGGAAAGAAATAAACGACGAAGTAACATTTAAACAAAAAGTAGGTGTCAGTAGCATGGTTGGAGGGTTTCGAGTCAAATAACGATAGCTATCCCGTATTAGCCAAATCTCCCCTATATTCAATTGACAAATAGTATCAAAAGTAGTTAATAATACAATAGATACTAGGACTAGGAAAATTTTTGCAATATGACGTAATGAAGAATCGGAAAGCTGCGTGTTGCTGCATATTCAGACATGTTTATACGTGCATAGTAGCCGCCGCGCCGCGCCAAATCGATGAGCTCAGTTATTCATTTACTATACGAGGGTTGCTCTATATCTCCGTCAATCCACCAGTCCAGTACGCTGTTTCACGCACAGGCAGATCTTTTCTGTCATCTGCTCTCACATTCATTTACTATGTTTACACGGTTCCTTAAACCGTTTTTATTTTGAAACGGTTCTACTAAAACTGCATTACTTAAGGGTTTACACGTCAAACTTACGAACTGATTTAAATCAACTGATTGAAAACAGTGAAATAGTGCTGCCAATGTATCATTTATTGGGCCAAAAATGTAAAAATGAAAAGGCTTCAGCAAAAACTTCTTTGCAAATGCGTTATCCGTGTGAAAATGAAGGCGATTATAGTAGCGCTAAAATTTGTCCTCATCGTATTTTATCAAAGCTGTCATTGTAAACGGTTAGCTATCACCAACGGCTGTCACAATCATTAACCTTGAATCTCGCGATTTTGAATATATAAGTGGTTCTTGGCATCACCGCATCTAAATCAAGTTAAACCGTTTTTTCTTTGAATAGGTCACGCACATTCGGTTCAAGCAACGTTAATCCTCATTGGCTCATTTTCAAAACGCTTTGAGTTAAACCGTCTTAACCCCTCAAATCGTTTTAACCAACGATTATTATACATGTGTTTTAAGTAACGTGTTTTACAGTAAACTGTTTTAAGGCAAACGTGCAAACATGGTTATTTAGTAATTAGCAGTTAGAATTACTGCCTTTTAATTTTGGTTGACCGGGCATCAAAAAAAATAATCGTATCGATGGGGAGGGGGTGTGCGTCTTACCGGTGATCGAGCAAGATAACCTAAGGGTAAGTATTACATATATGTCGATTACGTCTAATGCCTTGTCGCCCTTCGGAAACAAGCCACAAGAAGATGACCCTGTTGTGGATTACCGGACACTTTGGTGTACCGAGCGACGTCTAGGGCAGGCAGCCCCTGCAGCTCCAAAACGACGCGTTTTGAAAGTGCTAAGCGGAACACATCGCATGGCACGGGCGCTCAGCGACACGTTTTGGTATTGTGCCAGTCCGGCCCTGGACGGCCGGGAATATTTACGTGAAGTCTAGAAAAGTTCCTTCTCGATTCGTGCTGTTATGATCGCGAGCTGTCGCGAACGTTCCAGAGATGGCACCGCTTAAAATAAAGCGTCAACGCATGAGAGAGAGTAACAATCATTGCAGTGCAGCAGTCAGGCTCGGTATTACCCGACGTTCCAGTGGCGAGGGCGAAATAAATGAACTGTGACATAAATTAGCGAAGTGTAGGACCAATATAAATTAGTGTAGTGACTGTAGATAAATTAGACTGTTAAGTATTAGGCTAGGCGTAGTGTACATAGTTAGTGAAAGTAAATAGTTAAATCCGTACCAAGTTTCCTTGCCCAAATCGGACTAAAGATTTGTAACGGTATTCTTGTTGCCATGCGTTACGAGTTTATCCAATACGTGTGCATGGTTCATTTTGGCAACACAGGACTTTCCTAAGTTTTGCGTTTTGTGTCATCAAAATCATGTACCTACTTATTTGTGGTTTTGCGCAGCGGTGTGTGCTGTTTCCTAGTTGTAGGAGTTGTAGTAGCAATTTTGTTTCCAAAAATATTAACTTCGGTGAAAATGAATGGAAGAATTACCTCTTCTCAACAGAAAGCATCAGCCCTAGTTGAATTCGTAGAACAAAGGTTATTATGCCAATGTTGATTCCAGACTTAATTCGAACAAATTGGATGTAGAAGTGTGCAGTAGCGAATGCGCAGCCATCCTACTTTTTGTCAAAGATTTAGGATGGAAAATAGGACTGTGACATACAGCCTTTAGACATGGTGTTTGTTTTTGGGTCAGCCTCTTCTGAAGACGTCTTTATTTCTCAGAAACAATGCATACGTTAGATAACAGGGATTCCGCCTACTGAGAGTTGTAATAATTGTTTTATGAACAATATTTTAACTGTCCCTGGTCTATTTATATTTTATATTTGAGAAATTGTGATATTTATTGTTTTGATACGACAAATAGTACAAAATTGGACACTAATATTTGTAGCTATAGTCCAATTCAAATCTAAACGTAAGCAGTTTTTAATCACTAATGTTTTTATCTGCTATATTGAATTAGGTCCAGCCAGAACTTTAAGGGTGTAGAAATTAAGCAACTGGCCATTCCAAGACAATAATTGTAATTATACGAGGGTTGCTCTATATCTCCGTCAATCCACCAGTACGCAGACAGCGGTTTCACGCTTATTAGCGATCATCAGTGCGCCATAGGTCGATTGACGGAGATAGAGAGCATCAGAATCAGAATCAGAATCAGAATTTCTTGTCTATCAGACATGTAAAACATGTGAGAGTAGGCCGCAGAAAATAATTGTATTTGTCTATGGAAATAAATGATGTTTTCGTACTCAAAATACTTTATCAAAATTGTAATCTGAAAATTCAAATAGATCTTCTGGTGCGAAACGTTGTCTTGAAACTTCATGAATCCATATCCCTCCTATATATAGGTATATACCTATACGGAAGGGCCATTGCATTCTAAAAGGTACTTATATTAATTATAAAAGTAACATGACTGAAACAACACAATTAACATACCAATAATAAATCGCAATAATGAAATCAACAAATTTAAAAGGATTATATTAAACCAACATACCAAACAAAATCTTCTATTTTATAGGTTAAAATCTCAGTTTTTAGTTTAACACACGAGTCACGTGGCGAAACAGCAACCAAATGGTAGATGTTTTACACGCGCTTAGCGTTTCTAAAAAGTGCTTAGCGTTAAATGCACGGGAATACCTGTTTCTCTTTTTTAATCACGTACTAAACGAATTGACGTCACAACCTGCTCAGCGACACAAAAACGCTTAGCGAATTTGATTACGAGAGTTGCGGTCCAGGACGACTTGACCTACAAGGAACTGGCGAAACCCTGGAATGGATAAGGGCCGAACGCTATGGCTTTTGAATAAAGGCACAAAGACGCTCAACCTTTTGGTAGGGTTCTCACAGGTCATTGCCGGCTGAATAAACATTTGTCGGTCATGAGAGTGGTAGGGGACCCCATCTTCTCCAGATGCTGGGAGGAAGACAAGTCAGCATTCTACTTCCTAGGCAGATGTGCTGTGTATTGCAATCTTGGGTTTCAGATATTCGGCACGACGAAGTTTGGGGAATGATCACTATATTCTGAGAGATGGTGTGACAGTTCTGACACACTGACTTTCGTCAAGAGGTCAAGATTTAGAGGGGGCGTACGCCCTCCCGTAAACTCTGAAGGAAACACGGAAGCATATTATATTCATATAAATACCAAAAGATAAAAGCATTCAACCAATGAAAAATAATATTTAGAATTTTAGTTTGCTCTAAATTTGTATTATTTTTAAGTGCGATTGACAACAAGCAAAAGCGAAGTCAGAAGCAAATAGGCATACCTCGGAGGTGAATTATTCGTTTCTGGGGGGCTCGCCCCCCCCCCTAGAAGAAATCCTAAATCCGCCCCTGTTTCTAGGAGGGGGTTTGCTTTTAGTGTTTTCAGTGTTGGTTCAGTGGGGTTGGCAAAAAGGCTCAAAGGTGGCCTCTCCATCACTATTACTACTATGTCAACTAGAGATGTGTAGAACGGTTCTAATCCGGTTCATTGATCCGGATCTTTAAGGTGATCTAACTGAACCGAATCCTAAATTTAAACGCAACGGATCAGTCGGATCACAAATCCGGCGGCTTGTTCATTCTGAATCACAAAGCAGGATGGTGCGTGCCACGGCGATATATGTCGGTCAGTCGATCTGACGATTGGCGATGTTCAGTTTTCGGTTCAGTGTTCTGGTGAAGCTAAACGATAGCCATAATGCTTAATGTTCTGGGATCTGAATTTAATGGAATATTTAGATAGATATTTTAGGGCGAATAATAAATGAATGAGACAAAAAATTACTTTTACGTGCCAGGAGTGTATTTTAACAAATACGAGAAACTCGAACAAAACTGAATAATTATTTATTAAACGATATCAAATCGAAATTTATAAAGAATAGTATTAATACATATCATCTTCTAGGTACATATTTATAAAAAAATAAATATCATCTGATATAAAACTAAAACAAATTCATAAATTATGCATAGAGTGTACTGTACTGTACTGGCTCATTTCTGTCTGCAGTCTGCACCGGGTACCCAGATTGAGCGGTTCCCTCGTGCTTCGGTCAAGATCGAAGGTGAATGATTGCATTTGCTAGTCGGGTAGTCGGGATCCGACTGACCCAGGCACGTATTTAGGGGGGTCCGGACCCCCCCCCCCCCCCGAAACGTTATAAAATGCCGTCTAAAAAATGGAATCCACAAATTTGCACCCCCCCTCCGCAAATTTAAGGTGGCAACTCTAGTGTGGACCCCCCCCGAAAGGTCAACTAAGTGGCACCCATAATCTGGACCCCCCCAAAACCAAATCCTAGATACGTGCCTGGACTGACCCGTGAACCGGATCACTGTTCCGGATCTTTGAGGTGTTCTAGATCCACTGATCCGCATCTTAAAAATGACCCGATATGCCCGACTCTAATGTCAAAGTCTATTGATTTCTTCAATCAGTTTGTTGGCATTTTGACAGGGATGATATATGTTGCTAAACAATAATCAATCTTTTGGTATTTATCGGTATTTCAGCCTACTATTGTATTATTTCAACGGGAGATTTTAACGTTGTTTAACAGGGAGCCCAGAGACTGAGTACCGAAACCGGGAGACTAGGACAATTTTGCGTTATAAATTCGTGCTTGAAATGAATAAAGCTGTATTGTAAAATTTTCTTAAAGTAGGTACCTACCCTTCGTATGTCTGTAATAATAACCAGTTTACCAGTTACATTGCTCGTGAGAAACATCACCTTATCACCTAGAATAAACTAAATCACCTGTACTAGGTACCTATGTTCATAATCCACCTACGTACGCCAGTATTTTTCCACTGTTCACGGGTACCCTCGGTCTTCGTCAGTTGTTAACATGGCGAAAACTGCAAATATTCCTCACATGAATGTCACGTTTTCCGGTGTAAACAAATTGACTTTGCCTTCGAAATTTGCGTCAAAATAGGACTTTACTCCCTCAACATTCAGGTGCTCAAATGCACCTATTCAGTGGCGTAACACCAGCCGGCACGAAAAATGTCAAACACACTAAGGCTACGGTCAGACTGCATCCGTCTTAAGCCTTGAACGCACTGGGTCGGACGGTACGGTACGAACGGTACGCACGGGATTTTTCAAAAATGTTTAGCATTGATTTGCCTATGGGTGCGCGCAGTGGGTCGTCACTGTCGGAACAGGACCATCCGCACCTTCCGCCGTCCGATAAAATCCCGAAAGAAAGATTTCTAGGCATCCCGGCCGTCCCGATCGGCCGTACCGATGACTCATCAGCCCTTCGCGCGTGCCTGTACGTGCTTCGGTACAGACGTTCCGCCGTTTCAGTTGAGCAATACTGGTTACAAAACGAGCATGGATGTTCCCAAATTAATTACGATGGTGGAAAACTACTACATCTTCAATCAAGTCAGGGAAAAGCGTATGAAACTCTTCAAGCTCTAATATCTTGCGATTTATTATATGAATCCAAAATCTGGGTTTTCCTCGAGTTCTTGACCCTTTTTCTTCTTCTTCTTCTTCTGCTACCAACATTAGACTTACAAATTATTTCTTCTTCATTCAACATATCGTTTTGGTTTTCACAATACATAACAGCACAAAACCTATTACGAGACTGCTTGTCTCTATTGTGTGTGACATACAGAAGAATATCAAAAAACCAAAGTTTTCCGATTTTCTTCAAAGTTGATCACTATAAAAAGGTTATCATTAGAAACAAAAATCTAGTTTTTGGTCCTGCTGCGATGATAAAAAAGGGGTGGGAGTAACTCAAAAAATAATGCCAAACCGTGAGATGCTACCACAGGGAAGAGATGTTTTCTTATGTCGAAAACGCTACCGCATATGCCGTAAAATTTTTACAATGGCGGAATAAAAAGTCACAAAAAGCAGCAAATTTTTGAACTTTAAAATGGCAGTAACTGTCGCAAAAATGATCCAAATAATTTCAAACTTCACCGTCATAAAGAGGTTTTTGTTCTCTATTGATGTAAATCTGATTTAATGATGAGGGTTACTCGGAAAAATAACGATATAACATATTATTTTCTTTTTAGAAAATGAGTCAGGTGATTTTGCTTTGGAAATGACACCTCGCACGTTGATTTCGGTAAAATTTGCGAAAACATACCGATTCTAATAACTTACCCCTCCTTTGCCGGGGAAGTTAAAAATTATCGCAAATTATTGATTTATTTTTGTTTACGCATTGAAGATTAATCCCCATGAGCATTCGTTCTGCGTTGACCTGTTCATTCGGGTGAATGTTCTAGTTTGTTTTTACACTTGTGAAAATTGTTAAAAATCTGTAATCCCGGCTGAGTTTCAGTTCGTCTTCTCCCTTATATTGAAAAGTAAAAGGGCCAACAAAATAATTTGGATAACTAATTGCAGCCGGTTAACCACTCATACTTCGTCGCAAAACCCAACATGAAAATGTCTAGTGAATTTCTTCATCGACTTTTCCGCGCTGGTCTCTAAGTTGATAGGAACCATTGGCACACCAAACTTGATAATGCCACTTTTTTCTTGGAAGTCTTGACAAGTCAATCCATTTTTCAACATCACACAAAACAAAGATAGTTTAAATTATTGTCAACACTAACAGAAGCAAGAGATTGTCGTTCTTGATCCTCCATTATAAACGTAACACTACGTAAAATCCGAAAAAAAAAAATGGAATAGTTCTTATAAAATCGCAAGCAAACCCGTCTTGATAAACTAGAAATCGTGGAAGCGGAGAAAAGATCGCTGCACAGCGTAGGAACTGTGCTCGACATTCGAGGTCAATAACCTCTACAATGGGTGTGTTCAACGGGATTTAGCGCAAAAGCGCTAGCGTGGAAGCGCCTGCAGGCGCAGGTGTGACCGTTGAAAGACTTTCTTTTCGGCGTGATAAAACTGTCATATCCATCTCCATATTTTCATATTTATTATTTGCATTGTCAAAAACCTAGGTTATAAAATCACAAAACCTGATATAAAATTGACTCTATGCAAAGGTGATCGCGTCTCTTAGAGCTACAAATAATTTTTTCTAGTTTTGTGCAGGTTCGCTGAACAAACGCCGCTTTTTTAAAGCGCTAACCAAGTTGACTGGCGCTTTTTTGACAGCTTGTCGTTCATCGGTTAGTTAGCGCAAAGTGCCCACAAGCGCTTACGTTCGCTAAGTCCCGTTGAACACTACCATTGGCTTCAGCGACAGGCAGCGATCTCCAGGCGCGCATCCTTGCCGAAAAAGGCTACTTAAATAAATTACATTTACTACGTTTACGTGAGGTTTCAAATAAATAGCTCTGAAAAATTAATTTTTTGTTATACAATAACGGTATTATTAGTGTTTTATTATTTATTGTTTGTCTTATGAATCCTTTAGGGAAGCGGTGCTTCCATGGGCCGTACGCCACTGATGCGCCCTAAGATATAAACAAATTATTGGCCTTTCTTGCTATTTCTTATAGGGTTGGATATCGGGTACACGGGAGGCAGGTTTAGTGAAACATAAAAATAATCGTAATGATTTTTTATTGTAACTAATGATTCAAGAGATAACCAATTACATCTCAGCAAATTCAAATAGTAACCATAAGAGTACACAGTCTACAAAAAAAAATAGGCAAACATGTTTCTAAGATGATTTCGTTAGATATGACGTCTTAAATATTCTATGCTAATAATTTAGAACCGTTCATCTGGAATGTATATCAAATGAGGGCAGTGACATTTTAGTGACAGGTACTGTACAGTGGTTTCGCCAGAATGCTAAATTATCTACAAAATATCTTACATAATTTAGAATCTCAAGCAACACATAAAATACAATACATTGGCCATGTTGTCAAATTTATAAATAAATTGTCACTTTGAAGATACTTTGAAATATGCACGATAGCGCAACAAAAACCAAAATATTATTCATAATTTGTCTTGTAAATCAAAACTGAATTTTAGTTTCTGGCTGTACCACTGGGTCTCAAATAGTACCAAAAATAGTTGGTCTTCACTAAAAATATACTCTTAATCCCTCTACAAATACGTCGTTATAAAATAAACTTCTTTTATAAACTATGCCTTTATAACAACAAAACAGATTATATATAGTGAACCCCAAGTAAGTTCCTCCACATTAGACAGTCTTTCGATTTTATGTTAAGTCGTTATAATTAGGAACAAAAATTCCTTAATTTAACAATCCTTATCAAAAGATAGGATAGAAATATAATCTATATATTTGCTTTAAAATACTTTCTTTGGTGAGACACCCTACCTTAAAATCTCACTTGACGGCCGAGAAGCCAAACTTACAAGATTTAAAAAAGCTACTGAATGGTCCAAAATAAAGAAGAAACCTTAAAGCATTGGTCAAAGGCGTCGCATATTTTGAAAATTAGTGAAGTTGGGAATGTTGCAATTTTCAAAAGTTCCATAGAGTATGGAACAAAGTTTTATAATATCATCAACTCTTTGAATTTGGAACGTATTTTTCTACCTATGCATATCATTTTGCTAATTATACCTTTTTTAATAGAGTGGTTATGACTAAAGATAACATTTTCGTCTGGTTGTGATTTAGAATAAAAATAAAACAGATTTCCTACATTTTTTCATCAAATGCATCACTTGATACTAGATTGCTCCATAGTCCCACAACACCTGATATTGCTAAAAAGATTTTTTAGTTATATATAAACTAAGGAAACATCGTGTTTTAACTAAAAAATTAAAGCTCATACAAAAGGACCTAAATACTCCGCTAAATGGACCATCCACAATCTTTAGAATACGTGATACAAAATCGTTAAACTAATATAACAATAATATCACAGAGCAACATTATTTGCTACAATTATCTGCTGTGTCAAAACAAATAGTTCTAATCTAACCTCAAAAGATATAATATCCTAAACATTAGTACAGGTTTTTTGGCGATGTCAATAACATCCAAAAATGGTTGCTATGTTTGAGAGAGAGAGCGAGAGCGAGAGAGGCACACATATAAAAAAATGTTCAGCATCTAATTCGTTTGATCCAACCTGAGAACGATTTTGTTTACATTTCATTTAACGTCAATTTTCACCTACTCGTGATTATCTGTAGCTTCTCTTGTGACAGAGTTTTCGCTGAAACAACCTACAATCTTTAATTCAATCAACACAATAACAATTCTAATATTCGACAAAAATAGCATTTAAAATAGAAAGCTATAAATTTCACAATTTCAAAGCGTCTCAGCAACGTTTTTCATTTCTGGAGAAAATGATAAGTGCTGGGTGACAACAGAATATTTGCTATTTATATATTTATTTATATTGTCGTTAACAGGTCAATAAAACTTATATAATGTCACCATTGTAACCTGTGACGTTCAAGACATTGCCAGTTTTGAATTGAAAATGTTTACTTAATATAACCCTGTATGATCAAAATAGCACATTCTTGGTTTAAGACGAATGCAGCTTTGCGCATAGAGAAAGATGGTATGGTATACTTGAGTGAAAGAATATATTCTTCGTCCAAGAATTTATTTTTATGTACGTACTACTACTTAGTTGATGAATACATCAATACAGAGTATCATAGGAGTTCAAGCTATTGAAATATCGATTCAACATTATGTTTAAGAATGCAGCTTCACTCAATCATGAGACTGATTCATAAACCGAATATTATTTGATAAGTCACGTAAAACACATACCAATTTGAGTTGTGTAATAGCTAGATGAGTCATCCGTTTTCTTAATAGATTGTATCATTGAGTCATATAAAAAAAATTGCTACAATGTATCGACCTGTATACATTTCTCGTGTTGGTTGATTTTGAGATACGTTTGAATAATGGAATATTAACGGTTCCGGGTGTTTTCTCATACCTTGCCACCCCTCTTATCTTTTTTTATTTAAAAATCGTTAATAGTGTTATTTTACAATTAGTTTGTTTGTACAGAATACACCACGCATGTACTTAAGTTCTAAAACAAGGCGCGTGTAGCTAAAGATTAAAGAAAGACATTAAATTTAAGTCAACAACCAAGTCAGTCACCTTTTTTTTAATCAGTGTAATTAAATAAAACTATAAAAATGAAATTCGTTGTTTTTTTCTAGATTGCCGAGTCTTTGTACTATGATTGTTTAATTATTCATTAACATAACACGCGTATTATTTGACGTCCCATTATTTACATTTTAGAACGCGTATCATAAAACTCTAATTCCCAACTAAAAATAATATTTGCGTTAGAACTTTTTACGTAATATATTATTTTAAAAGTGCACTCAACATTTTTTTAATTGTTTCTTCGTATTAGTTGATTTTCCTACAAGTACCTACTTCAAATACTACACTGTAAATATCACAAAAGTTTAAGGAAACACTTATCTAACACTTTATCTCAATTACTTTTCCTGAATCTTAATGTTTCTCATCCTGTCTAAAATCCTGACCTATCGTTGTTTAGATATAATTTACTTATCATCTGATAGAAAATCCATTGTCAAGGATCCGATATCCGATGATTCCCACTATAAGCACTAGCAGTGATAAAATCAACTACTGTTCTAACTTAAACTACGACTTCCTGAAAAGAAAAACACTCGCATTTTATCTGTGGAATGGCAAAATGTAAGAAGTGTTTGACTACACTATTTACTTTGCAAATATCTTTGTCACCTCAGGTCAACTTTTACTATACCTTTTTCAGTAGCAGCTTCAAAAAAATCAAATTGAATTTCTAAAACGTCAATAGTAAATTCAAACTGGCGGATATAAATCAGTTTGACACCACAAGTGACGCTTTAGAAATGTAAAGAAAAGTAAAGTCCAAGTAAGAAAAACCAAGTAAGATCACATGAATGATATTGAATTTTTTCTATTGATCTGCTCGAAGTATTTGATATTGTGATAATGCCAGTTCACGCACTGTGAAAATGTTTTGATAGCACTACTGATGTTTCTAATGTGTTTTTAAGGAAAATTTAATTCTGCTTTATATATTTTACGAGCCTCGTCATGTTTATTCTTTTTTGTAACCGGCATAAGAATGACCAGCTTCATGGGCTCTAATTTGCCTGTTTAGCAATAACAATAACAACTACATATTTATGTATTTTTGAGGCTACTGGCAGATGCAGGTATTATCTATCTAATGTCAGAAAGAGAATATTACTCTTTCTTAACTTAGTTTTGGCAGAACAAGTAACTATTTGTTTTGGCACAGCAACGAATAATGCTCATTTACAAATGTAGTCCAGTCGTCGTAACATGAATCTTCGAAAAAATTGAGAGCACAAAGATGAGCTATACTGTTTCCAAACAACTGCTTATACTGAAGTTAAAAAAACAAAATCGGTTGCAGAAATAGTAAAATTGATTATGAAGATAGCTGAAACAACACGCGATTTGCTTTTCTTGGTTCAAAAATAGCTCAAGGTTTTTAGTAGAGGTGCACTGGGTACTACTAACTCAGAAAACTAAGTTGCGAGTACTCGGTCACATTCAAAACAGAGTGTGCATCCCTAGTTTTTAGATTAAAGAACTTCCAGAATTCCAATTTTCTCGAAGTTGCTACGCGCAAACTGGACTTTCTTAACTAAATCTCGGCCTAGCAAAACCAGCACGCACAAAGTCTTACTATGGTGAGTTGGGGCACACACAACAACTTCCATTTCCCTTAGGCGGAAGACACTCCTTATCTCATGAACTCCTCCTCTCGTCGGAGTCCTTGGTCTTCAAGGACTTCTTCAGCTTGTCCAGCAGCCTGTTGTGGAATTTGTTCAGGCTGTTGGAGGAATCGTCACTTTTGGGTGGCGACGATGCCACGCTTTTCACTGGACTCTGCAGACTGCTGTCGCTTGCCCTGGATCCGGCTCTGGAACAAGATTGGCGCTTTTGAGTTCGAGAAGAATGCAGCTAGAACAGTGGCGTGTTTAGGATTTTTATTTGGAGGCGCACAGTGCGACGAGCTGTGATAAAAATTCAAAGATGCAAGTAGGCTTTGAACGATTTCTGTCAGTGGAATATGACAACTAGTAAACGGAACAATAAGTAAAAACATATTTTATTTGTACGAGGGTTGCTATATATCTCCGTCAATCCACCAGTACGCAGACAGCTGTTTCACGCTTATTAGCGATCATCATTGCGCCATAGGTCGATTGACGGAAATAGAGAGCATCAATTTTTCCATGTTTACTAAACATGTGAAACATGTGAGAGCAGAATTCTTTCTGTCTGCTCTCAGATTTTATTTGGTCAGAACAATTTGATGTTGAAGTGTGGAGCATAAAGTTGATGCATCTATAGGTACACAAAACAAAACAATTATATTTGCCTGGAATTTAGCTAACTTAGTTCTTATTTGCATTTTGCGTAGCGGTTCATCAAACTTTATGATGGAAGTTGAACATGAAGGTAAGTGTATCCGAAGTCACTTGGAACAGCAAAAAATGCTTGGGCGGCATCTCCTTTGTGAAACGCCCCAGGGACCCTTTATATCTGCGGCGTTTCACAAAGGAGATGCCGCCCAAGCATTTTTTGCTGTTCCAAGTGACTTCGGATACACTTTAAGTGGTTATTTACGCTTTATCATATTTTTGTTTTCGTATGTAAGAGGATCGGTATGATGTAGCATTTTTGAATAAACAAGTGGAAGTAGCAAATCATAATTTGTGATATCACCATTTATACATCGAAAACCATAGCTGAGGTTCTCGGACTAAATTAAAGCATCATTATTCAAGTAACTGCTACTATATTTGGTTTTTGCAGAAAGTTGCGGATCTGAGTGATACATATGTTTTTGCAGATTTGGTCACCATTACGAATGCCGATCTTTTTAAGACATGGGTATCTATTGGCAAGTAAAAGAACGAAGTAGTTGCAAGTACAATTACTTTTTTGCTAGGGATAGAGACTAACGAATCTCCAGCGTCTATTGAAACAGAAATCAATAGAATAACCCATTTTTTTGCCTCACAGTTAAAAACAAATGGGAAAGGTGTGCCAGAATGCGATCGAACTTTCTCAAGAAAAATGAAGCCCAACAGGAAATCTGTCTGAAGAAGCCTTAGAGGCAAGACATAAAGAAATAAGGAAAAACCGTTTAACTCATGCTAGAAAAACGTCGAGAGTTAACTGTAATCAAGATTTAAAGAATGTTTTATTGTTAACTTCAGACCCATTAATATCAAGCTTAAGCAAAACTACCTCAAAAAAAAAACTCGAAGGTCAGATGGTATAGTGTTTTATTTAGATAACCCTGAAATACCCAGAAAACACTCATTGGAGCCATATAGAGGTATCTTCGGACAGCGAATTCTAGAATTTAGGTTTTATGTTATGGATTATTTTATAGATTAATTAATAGTATTACTGTACGAAACTTCTTCAATTTTGTTGTTGTCGTTTTGTTGTATCTTGTTTCACCCTGTAGCCTGAATAATTGAGAGTAATAAATAATTTGTGCCTAAAACTGAGGGTGATACTTTCTTATGAATATCTACCACTTGTTAGCACTAAAATTTATTTACACGATAGCTTTGAATAAAACCTAGCGAAACAATAACTTATTATTTACATGATACTGTTTCACCCTGTATACTAGATATACGTAGCTACGTATATATGTATAGGATCAAGTTGTGCTTTACACTATTACATACATATATAGACATAGAAAACAAAAGAAAAGTTCTAAAACACTTAGTTACAAAGTTATTATTTTTTATTGCAATGTCCATATACTCATCGCACCGTGAGGCGGGGGCAAATGAGACAAGCTAATTTGATGTCTAACACTAATACTCTGGCAGACGCGAATCCACGGGGAACGAACTCTGCAAATTTTTTTATTAGTACTACTACTATACAGTAGTTTCGCCTTTACGTATGTCAACGGCGATATAAGAATATTGCTTTAGATCGTTCTTTATTGTGTAACGGGGAAATCGTTGAATTGATTTTATTGAAACTTTAATGCAGTATTATTATCGTAGCGGGGGTGAAACATGTGCATGGCTTTTAGAAGTGGTGGCGCAGCAATAATAAAAAACTAAAAATATAAAAACAGTTCAATCTTCGTGTTTATGCGTTTTAGGGGGTCCTGATCGTTTTCTACCTTTTTTTGGGTGGGGGTGAATTTGGGGTGGTTGGAGGGTTGTAAAACTGCAAAAAAAATTGATAATGTTCAATGACCTATGAAAGAAACACCTAGGGGCATAATTTACTTTTTTAGGTCCATCCGAGTATTGGCTTGCCTATTACAGGAACCAGACCAAACCAGACTCAAAATTTCCTGATGTATACATACGAGTATTGCTTTGATCGTTCTGTATTGTGTAACCTAAAATTAATTTTAATTTTAACGGTATTCTAATAATAGGGTACTTGCAGAAAAAATATGTCGTTTACGCGTTCCTTAGAGCCTAGTAAACATAACAACATCACTTGTTTGCTTTTTTGGAATCGGCTGTGAGAGATATTCCAAAAATTATTTCAAATGCCGGAAAATGCCGCGCAAACAACCTCTGACGTCAGTGATATCCCGAGTGATATCTTATAGTGATGGCATGTAAAGTATTGATATTCGATATCGATAGCCAGTGCTAACCTAACATTTTGACATAGATCATTATAACCACAAAACACAGTCACACACAAAATTACAAAAGTCAAAAGAATAAAAGTTAGGCTAGATTACTAATTCACTTTGTAGGGATGGGCTTGAATTATATTCTACCTTTGGATTAATTCATAATGGAATGCGCCGAAATAAAATGATGGCTTCGATTAGTTGCGAATCTCGGTCACAAACAGGATGAACTGTGATACCTATCAGACATAAAAATGTATTGCAACGAAAATGCTAGTGGGTTAATTGCCTGTTTCAAATATGTTTAAGTATCAATAAATTGAGTCGCATTGTTAAAGAATTCAGATCATCTCTAGTTTGCAGTTGAATCTCACTGACCTGCGCTGTAGCAGTATCGATTGTCGATATCGATAAGATACCTGTGACGTCAGCCCTTGTTTTAAGTCACGTGGAAAAATTTGAATATATCCTTATTTTATTTTGCAAATATCTTTTTTTTCGCCGTCTGTAAAATCATGTTTTTTGTTTCCTACTGCTTCTTGATATGGTTTTCTTTACGCTACGTATACTCCCGAGACGATTTCACGACCTCTGCAAGTACCCTATTACCTAAAATCTGGAATTCTTGTCTAAATAATGAAAAATCTAGTTAAAAATCAGTAACATGTTCATTTATTTTAGTTTAATACGCTTACAATAATTAGATAACATCATAAATAGGCTAAAGGGTAAAATAAAATAATCTTCATTTTCGTTTCAACATAATCATATCTAGCTCAAAATATTGCCAAGACACTGCGCATACAAAGCACTATTTTTTGGAGTAAAATATACCTTCATTCCCCCTTTTGGGGCGGGTTAGAATATCTCCCATCGTGTATCCTGCGTGTCGTAAAAGGCGACTAACAGGAACCGAACTACTATCGGTATAAGCAGTAACCTCTTGTCAACCAACAGCTTTGGGTGGACGAGTTGAGAAGAGTCAGGACACCTTCTTGTCCTTGGGGTGAGAAATTGCCCCTAAAGGCGGATGAACCGGTAGATACATCTGGTCAACGGCATGAGGATGCAGAAAGCAAATGGGAAACTACTGCATTAAAGATCTTTAAGATATCCCAAAAGAAACTCGTAAAATGAGTAATGCATTTCACAAGTTCACAACATGTCTGTTACAACGAATTCGCCTATTCGAATTCGTTGGTCTGTTAAAACATTGTGACTATGATGATGATACATTCATTATTATCATACATCTTAAAATTAGAGTCATTATTTATGTCTACAGTACACTAAATCCACACTTTATCTTCACAACTTGTAACACGCTGAATAAGAACAAATGAACTTCTAAAAACACTGGATGCGAAACATCTTGATCTGAAACAACGCTGAAAAATTTCAAATTTATTGCTGTTTTCTGTTCATTTGGGATAAATTTTGGAGTTCTTGTACCAAAGTGCGCTGATGTACTACTGGCACAGACAAACAGCGTCACTTGGGCGTCGGCGCTTAAATCCCTATTAACAAACGATTTCCACCAATCGGGTGCTATTGTACCGTGAGTTTGTGTCATGCAAGGGCGTGGAAAGTTCCAACTTTGAAAACTCTCTGTATAATACCCCACCAAGGAAAACATTACCCCTCCCCAGAAAAAAAATTACCGACGCCCCTGATGTCATGCGACATTGGCGACATTCACGTGACTTTCAGTACGAGGATTAATGAAAATCTACATAAATTATCATATTTATTGTACGAAGTTCACACACAACGCTTTATATAACAGTAACTGTTATGTTTCAAGAGCCCCCAAAACCCGGGCGCCGATGGTCTCGCGCGATACGTAAGCCTGTAACACAGGCGTATATAAGGGGGGTAACAGGGGTAATTACCCCTACCAAGATTTTCGAAAAAAAAATTCAATTCAACTTTGACTTATTTTATTTGACTTATTTATTTAAGCAATTGTCGCACTGAAAAAAAATGTTTTTTGCAGTAACTAAATTACAAAAGGGTTTGTTTTGCATTGTTAATTTATTGTTACAGTGATGCATTTCTAATATATTACCATTGTTACATAATCAGTTGAATGTCCTATTCCTACAACATGGTAGCAAAAATTTACCTAACTCATTACCTGTTTTGAAAATTACACCGATTAGAAAAGTTAAAACAATAATTTAAAAAAAATGGAGTACGTGTTGTGGCTACTAGGATACCTGACTATTGAGTGTTCATGATCGTTTAATTTTGTATGCTGTGCCAATAAAATGTTCACGGATGATACGTATTACTATGATTTGTATTCCGTAAAATTCAAATTGATTAATGCATCAATAGATTTTTTATTTCATCTCCCTAAAATACCTAATACTCCACTGTTTCACTTGCTGTTTATAGCTTCTTTTTTATTTTAATACTATTGACATTTTCCTTTTCTCTTGCATCATCGTCCTTCACGAAGGTATTACAAAAAATGGTGAAAGTACACACAACTTCATGCCCCGCTATCCCCCCCCCCAAGACTGAGGTCTGGATACGCCCTTGGCCTGTAAACTGCATGAAACTGGAAGTTTGTCAAGATTTGCTGAATAATAGTACCATTAAGCGAGCGAGAAAAGCAGCATTGGGGGCCAGCAATTAATTGGAATGTCACATAGAATCAGACAAGGTTTCCTACTAGATTTAGATTTATAAAATTCATAAATCTGCAAAATATATTATCATGTTATTACTTTGCTTTATAAAAAAGATCAGTCAGTAAAAGCAATAAACAAAATCGCTAAGCGACCTTAAAAATAAAAAGTATAAACAAGACTATAAATTATAATACGGAACATACGGAACAAACTCGGAAATAGAACGTGGTTTGATAAATGCGGATGTATATTCACTAATGATTTAATTCAACCAGGAAATTTGTTACCAGATATCAACAAAAAACGGATATCTTGAGTCCATGCTGGGATTGGAACTGAATCAAGTCATCCTTGATGAAAACAAATAATTTCAGAAATGTGATTAATTACTACAGTTCAAAACAACATTATATTAAAAGCCTGGGATCTAAAGATGGCAAAGTGATGATCCAGAAGACAAGTAATTTGAACTATTCAAAGTTAAGCTCAGATATATGAGATACAGTAGTTCGAGCAATAGTTTTTGAGAGAATAATTTTATATAATAAATAACTAACTTTCCCATATATTATCACAAACATCACACCACAAATTCATAAAATGTTTTTTAAATGCTCAAGAGATGACACAGTTTTGAAAAATAATATCAAGTATAATAGATTGTTTATTTTTTAAGCTGGGAACAAAAAAGAATCCCGATCTCCCTTAAATTTTTGTAATATGCCTTAAAATGACCAACAATGAACCTTCAGATATCTACGAAAATCTAATTTTTACTTTTTTCACCTTTCTCATATTTTTTACTATCCAAAATAGGATCATAAAAGCTTAAATTGATGTATGTTCTTTTTGATCATTACTTTTTGGTAAAGGTTTAGGGGCTTTGACACATCCTGTTTTTTATGACTTAACAAAGGCGTTTGATTGCTTATCACACAATATCCTTTTATAAAAAATGGTAACCTATGGCTTTGATGAACATAGAGTTACATTAATTCAAAGTTATCTCAGTGATCACTGTCAATATGTGTCTGTCAATGGATCTACTTCCAATAAAGATTATATAACATATGGCGTGCCTCAAGACTCTGTACTCGGCCCAACTCTATTTCAGATTTATATAAACGACTTACAGACCGACAATACAGATTCCAAGTTTCTACTGTTTGCTGACGATACCACAAAATTAAACAAAATTAAGACTATTAATGAAGCAAGCATACCAATGAACAACAATCAGAATTAGAAGTTTGTCTCTTAGCAAATTCACTAAAAGAAATTATCTGAAGACACAAAGATTAAATTTCAATTTGAAACATTTGAAAATGGATACCACACCTGTCAAATATCTGGGAGTTCACTTAGATTGTATCTTGACTTGAGAGCAGCATGCATGTGTATGCGATATTGATGGCGCCATACTCGACGGAAGTCGAAAAGTGTTCTGACCAGAGCATATATACATATATATGCTCTGACAGCCAATCAGCTCTGAAAGTGGTGGCAGCTCTGAGGGCCAGATCAACTCTGGCTCAAGAATGCTCTGCCGCCCTTCAGAAGTTAGCAAGCCATAAGAAGGTGACCCTGCTGTGGGTCCCCGGACATATTGGTATACCGGGTAACGAGAGAGCGGACCGATTAGCTAGGATAGGGGCCAGCAGCCCCTGCATCGGCCCAGAACCTATGCTGGGAATTAGCAGACGCCAGGTCAATGTGGCCCTGGACAACTGGGCCTACAAGGAAATGACGAAAGCCTGGTTAGAGAGAGACGACTGCAGGCAAGCCAAAGGATTCATAGCAGGCCCTGATAGGGGCCGAATGCTATGGCTTTTGGATAAAGGCAGAGAGACGCTCAACCTTCTGGTGGGGGTTCTCACTGGCCATTGCCGGCTGAATAGACATTTGTCACTCATGAGACTGGTAGGGGACCCCATTTACTCCAGATGCTGGGAGGTGGACGAGACAGCATTCCACTTCCTGGGTAGATGTGCAGTTTATCGCAACCTTAGGGTTCAGATATTCGGCACAACAGAGTTTGGGGAGGAGCCACTACATTCAGCGAAATGGTCAGTCATACTGACTTTCGTCAGGAGGCCTGGTAGGTTCGACAAGGAGCTTCCTAGGGTGTAGAATTTTAGTGTTTTCAGTGATTGGTTCAGTGGGGTTGGCAAAAAGGGCCTACTTGACTGGCTTCGCCTCCCCATCACTACTACTACTACTACTACTACTACTGAGAACAGCATATCAAGGCCATATAAAAAAATTGTTGAGGAGTATTTATCTGATCCGGAATCTATCTTTCATCACTAGTCAACCTACATGAAAAGCAGCATACTATGGACATTTCCATTCTAACTTATAGTTCTGGATCATAAATTGGGGCACTCCTGCCATGTTTAAAACCTTGTTTTCTCTACAGAGACGTTATATTAGAATACCATCTCATCTTCCTTATGAATAAAAATATCCTAAAGGATTAGTGGGAGAGCAAGTTACTCATGAACAGCCACTTTAGGTTTGAAAATGTGTACTGTTTTTGGATAAAGTGCTTTATTATTAAGACTTTGCTACAGAGAAAACTGAAACTGTTCTGTAACTATAAAAGCACAGAAAACGTATTATCTAGACTAGAGGACAGTGGCATAATAACAGAAGGGAGGTCAAATAATAGGTGGTACAAGAATATAATATAATTGTCTTTAAATAACTAACAAGCTAGGTCTGAGCAATTACTGACAGCAAGATATAATATATACTCCATAATAAAATTCTTTTCAAAAAATAACATGGTTTTAAGCTTGCTGGTAAGGTTGTATGTTGTATATATGTATGCATTAGTTATTGCTTTTAGCATAAACAGAGATAACATAGGCATAAAAAAACAAAACAATCATTAGAAATAGCAAGGTCAAGTATTTTTAACTAAGTTATTAATTAATATGCATTAAAAATGTTCATAACAACTGTAAAAATGAAAATACACTTTTTGATTCATTTGACACTTTTGGTAGGTAATAATTTATTATCACACATAATTCTGGTATCATAAAAACATTGGGTACCTATTTAACATTTTGTAGTAATCATGGTACTATTTTTGTTGTTTTACAAACTAATGAATATTCACCTGATGGTCCACAGTACTTGAATGGATAATTTACAATAAAGTATTGGTACACCGAGTGGTAGGTACACCAATGTAGATATGTAAGGATAATAGTAAAGTAAGCAAGTTATGCAGACAAAGAAATAAGGCAGTCTTATAAATGTTCAACCCTCGCCCTTTTTGAGCAAAGAAGATAAACACTATATATCTAATTGTAATCAGGTTCATTTTAATGTCAATATAAAATTTCCTTAAAATAAGAAACAGTAATTAAACAGAATCATACAACAAGAACAATCAATGACTAGAAATTCAAAATTCTTCAAAATCATAATAATGCTTTATAGGTTTTTTAGCCCTCAATGACTCACTGCAGTCACTCAAGAGAGCTTATGCAGAGCCTCTGTCTGTCTGTCCATCTGTCTATCCCTATACAAAAGATAGCCAAAACTACAGGTGCTAGAGAAAAACTAAATACAGATTCGGAATCAGCATGAAAAAACTAGTCCGAAAAAAATCCTGTTGTGTCAATATGGCTTCCTGTTTAAAAAAAAATGAATTAAATCACAACAGTTAAATAACGATGTATTATGTATGGTGTATTGATATTCCTGAACCACAGGCAGCGTGGCCGAGCAGTTAAGATGCTAGGCATCAGTCTGAAAGGGCATAGGTTCGAATCTCACCGCAGTCAACAACTTTTTTTTCTTTTTTTAAGATTAAATGTTAAATTTGTTGATTACTAGTCCGGAAAAAATCTGGTTTTGTTAATATAATAAAAATACTAAATTTCTATACCTAGAAATTCCACAGTGAGAGTGCCGTTTGAATTTACTCAAGTAAATTTTTCCCTACTTTTTTTCTGAGACCATACCTAGTTCTACTTGAATTGGAAATGATTCATATTTTAAATGCTTGAGATTGTTCAGGTTTTTTTCAATCAATGTAAAGCATATGTTTATTTTCAGTAATCTCTTATAAGTCAGAACACTGTTAGAATACAGTTACGAGAAAGCGGAATAAAAATAAGCAAACATTGGTGAACTGTAACGTTTAGATGCAAATACTATTGAGCGTCTGAGTAGCTCCCATAGGAAATTTAAAACCCTTAATCCTCGCCTTAATCCGACACTGTCCTCAGTCTAAAATTTTAATTTATCATACCTGGAATACTGCCTGGAAGGCATATTCGCTGGCACAGAACGGTGAGTTGGCGAGGTGATAAAATCGGACCCCGGCGACGTGGACAAACTGGGCCCCTCGGACCGGCACTCAGACACCTTCCTAGACCTGCACGTCGAGGGGTTGGAGCACTCAGACACCCTACGGGACCGGTTCGACTTGTAAATGTCCCAGTCATTTTTCACTACCGGCATCATGAAAGCCATGGTTGAAGTAAAGTGTTGATCACTACACTCCGAAAATGTTCAATGCTTCACCAGCCGGCTTTTCTACTTATCCGAAATCGAGCGGTTTGTTGATTTTGGTAACGTCACTTCACTGCAATGCACGTTTCGGGAATGACGTTTGTGGTGTGTACAAAATTGTTTTATGTCATTGTTACGTCTACTACGGCAGTTCTGATTGGCTGGAGTAGACGTGCTAAAAGGGGGAGGGAAATTTTCTAGAAATAACTACGATGACAGTGACATCTAGTGGTTATTTCTGTATTCTCTGAAAATAGGCAAGTGAAACTAGTGAAAGTATACAATGGCCTGAACTTTTCCTTAGAGTGCAACATTACTGTTAAAAACAGTATTATACTGTTTTTCGCTATATAAAAAGTATCTAATGTACTGTTTTATATTAATATTGGTCCCGAAGCTTTATCCGCAGCTATAAAGATTTTATCAACATGAGCACTGGCTAAAAATGATGTTACCTATTTGCTAAATGTGGCGGATAATCCCTCAAAATCCTAGGGGCAACAGGAAAGCATATTATATTTATATAAATACCAAAAGTTAAGAGCATTCAACCAATGCAAAATAATAAATGTTTAGAATTTTTGTTTCTTCTAAATTTATATTATTTTTAGTATACATTTTAACTGAAAGCAACGATAAGTAGGTATATAATATGTGTCATATACATACGAGTCTATATTCTACCTAATTATATGTTGCGATAAAAACGATTCTTGAAATAAATTTAAAAAATTTTTTTGTTGTACAATTCAGCAAAACTCAACTACAAATCGGAGTCACTTTATTTCCACTGAACTAAAATACATCTTTAAGCATGTTAACGTCTTTAAGTGCACAACTTTACCACAATACCTATCATCTTTTGAAAAACAATTTTTCGCACAATTGCGAAATAAAACATTTTTATAAACATAAAAAACAATGTTTTATTGAAAATAACAATCACATCCTTTCACGACATTGAGTTCCTCTTGGGAGTCCACATTTCCTCACCTCGGGACGAAAGAAGAAGAATTTCTTGTTTGATTTTCTTGCTCTTATGCCAGCCATTGACGTAACAATATACGTACCTACTTGTGAAAAGTCGGACTTGCATAAGTATTGTTACAAGTCTTTTGTCCGATTGGGCAAGGGAAACACTTGGTACGGATTTCACTATTTATTTTCACTAACTATGTACACTACTCCTAGCATAATACTTAATAGTCTAATTTATCTAAAGTCACTACACTAATTTATATTGACCCTTAAAGGGGTGATACACGTACGAACTTTAAGTACGCGGTTTTTAAGTTCGCGAACTTACTCGGCTCGACGCGGTGACACACGTGAAGCTGAAATCACGCATTTTGATGATTTTCCTAAATAAACAAAACTTTTAACAAACGCCAAACACAACAAGCGTTGCGGATCGATGGCCTGCCGAAGCAGAGTGGTGGCTCGCGGCTCGCAGTACGAGCTGAGACCAGCTATGAGCAACATTTCAAACCAGTTGGCTCGCCGGCGGTTTGCGCGACGGTTTTAAAGTACGCGTACTTACGGTGACACACAGGCGAAAAAGGTCGTCGAGCCATAAGTACGCGTACTTGCTCGTACGTGTATCAGCCCTTTTAACTTCACTAATGTATATCACAGTTTATTTATTTCGCGCGCGCCACTGGACTAACGCGTATTCGACTGCTGCGCTCTATTGACTTGAACTGTAACTGTTTTCGTCTCTCGTGCGACGGCGCTAGGTGTGCCCTCTCTCGATTGTTCTTGAGAGCTCGCGATCATAAAACAGGGATCGAGAAGTAGGTTTTCTAGATCTCACGAGATGGCATACAGGGCCAGCCTGGCACACTGCCCCCTGCTTAAGGCCGTTTCGACTCCGAAACATTCGTGTCTGAATGGACACAGAACGCCCTTCTTGCAGCCAGAAGTTTGGTCAAAGAAGCAATCCACGGTTCTGTGTTCTGTCGGTCCTCTCGGGTTCCAGCTGCAGACCAGAATTTCGATTCCCGTGAACCTGAAGAGAACTTGCATGTTTCGGATGATCCGCCAATCCAGGCCCTCCCGTCCGCAAACTAGCCTAGGAATCGCCAGCTTCAAAACATTTGCAGTCCGCAGCTTCTCTCTGAGGTCCAGGAGTGCCTCCCATACAGTCCAGTACTTCGTAACTCCAGCACTTGTCTGACTCGTCCACCCTGTCTCTTCAGCTCGTCCACTTGGCCAAACAGACGTTGAAATTCACCGGCAATCCCTCGGGACATCCGGAGATCTCTTGCGACACAATGAGCCAACGCGAACTCATCCGGCACCGTGAACAAATCTCGATGCTCCTCACGAGTAACGCCAAACCTAGCTTTCGCTGTACCAGTGTGAGTGGCCATGAAATCCTCGAAGCTCAGCTCTGGGTGGAGTTGCTGGAGTTCTCTGACTTGCGCTTCCGCATTATCTCCAGCAAACGTAGCCAACCTGTTGAAGTGTACGATTCTGGATTTTCCACCGTTTTCCTTCTTGATACGATAGATTACGTCGTTGATCTTCTTGACGACCTCATACGGGCCCTTCCAGGAACTCTGGAGCTTCGGTGACAAGCCACGGCGTTTCTGAGGGTTGTACAGCCAGACCAGGTCTCCAGGTTGGTACGCTATTTTGCTGGACCCTACGTCGTACCTCATCTTCATGCGGTCGCTTGCGGTGCAAATATTATGGCGAGCTTTCTCATGGGCCTCGTCCATTCTCCTGCGAAGGTTGGCAACGTAATCTTCGCCTGCCACATCGTCCCCTGGTTTGCAGCCGAACATGAGGTCACAGGGTAGCCGGAGCCCTCGCCCAAACACAATACTGGCTGGTGTCTCTCCCGCGGTTTCATGGACTGCCGAGCGGTACGCCAACAGGAACAGATGGAGCCAGCTGTCCCAGTCTCCTTGGTGGTCGGAGACAACCTTGGCCAAATAGCGGTTCACCGTCCTGTTCATCCTCTCCACCATGCCGTCCGACTGAGGATGTAACGCCGTGGTCCAAGTCTTCCTAATTTCCAAAGTTATGCACACGTTCTGGAAGAGCGCAGACTCGATGTTCCTTCCCTGGTCCGAATGCAGCTCGAGCGGAACTCCAAAACGGCAAATCCAGTCCTTGACCAGAGCATCAGCGACGGTTGCGGCCTCCTGGTTTGGCAGAGCGTAAGCTTCGACCCATTTGCTAAAGTAGTCGATCACCACGACGATGTACTTGTTCCCAGCTTCGCTCTCCGGAAAAGGTCCTGCTACGTCGATAGCGATCCTCTCGAAGGGACTTCCGACGTTGTATTGGCGCATAGGAGCTTTCTTACGCCTCTGTGGACCGTTGCTGGCGGCACAAACTGTACACTTCCTGCACCATTACTTGACGTCTTCCTTGCACCTAAACCAGTAGAACCGCTCCCGAACCTTCTCTAGGGTCTTGGCCACGCCCAGATGACCTCCACTGGTTCCGCTGTGGATCTCCCCAAGTACCTCGGCCACGCGGTTCCTAGGCACCACGGCCTGTCTTCTTTCCTGGGTCCCTTCTTTGACTTCGAGTATTCGAGGCAGGATGCCATCCTCCATCACCAGACAGTCCCACTGAGCCCAGTAGGACTTGACGGTAGGCGAGTAAGGTGAAACCTCCTGCCAACTCGGTCTTCGATCCTCCCTCTTCCACTCGATGATCAGCTTCAGGCTGGGATCCTCCTCTTGGTCTTTCTGGAGCTCCGTAGGCTGCCAGCGATCATCCACAACGGTGGTTCTCCTGGTGATGGCGTCCTTCGTCTCGGCTCGGTTGCAGTGAGCGCAGTCGTCGGGACACGGTCTCCTCGAAAATGCATCCGCAATTCCCATGAGACCTGCCAGCACGGTGTTCAATGTCAAAGTCGAATTTCTGCGGTCTCTCGATCCACCTGGCTATCTGTCCCTCTGGATTCTTGAACCGAAGCAGCCATCAGGGATGCATGGTCCGTCCTCAGCAGGAACTTCCTCCCGTACAAGTACTTGTAAAAGTGCTCCACGGACTTGACGATGGCCAGCAATTCTCTCCGAGTGACACAATAGTTTCTCTCGAGCTTAGATAGCGTCTTGCTGAAATAGCCGATCACCACCTCTCGACCATCTTGTATCTGCGACAGAACTGAACCTATCCCCACGTTGCTCGCATCGGTGTCTAACACAAATTTGCCAGTAGGTAGGGGATAGCTTAGCACTGGAGCCGTCGAGAGAGCCTTCTTCAGCAGGTCGAAAGCTTGCTGGCAGTCATTGCCCCACTGGAACCTACGGCCTTCCTCCTTAAGCCTAGTTAGCGGCTTGGCGATGGTAGCAAATCCAGCCACGTATCGACGGTAGTATGTACACAGACCTAGGAAGGTTCTTACGTCATGTTTGTTCCTTAGTACCGGCCATCCTTTTACTGCTTCGATCTTCTGAGGATCCACTGCTATGCCTTCTTGGGAAACCACATGTCCTAAGTATTGCACCTTCTTCTGGAACAGGTAGCACTTCTTGGGGCTCAGCTTGAGGCCTGATTGGCGCAGCCTCTTAAATACTTGTTCCAAGTTCTTGAGGTGGTCGTCGAAAGATTTCCCAACCACGATGATGTTATCTAGATAGACTAGGCAGGTTTCCCAGGACAACCCCTTCAAGACAGTCTCCATCAGCCTATCAAACGTAGCTGGCGCGTTACACAGTCCAAACGGCATAACCGTAAACTGCTATAATCCTGAGCCGACGGTGAACGCAGTCTTCTCCTTATCCCCTGGGTCCATCTCGACTTGCCAGTAGCCACTCTTCAAATCTAGCATAGAAACACCTTAGAACCCGCCAAAGTGTCTAGGGTGTCGTCAATTCTTGGCAGAGGGTAGCTGTCCTTCTTCGTTACATTATTGAGCTGCCGATAATCCACGCAGAATCGTGTCGACCCGTCCTTCTTCGTCACGAGTACGACTGGCGATGACCAAGGACTCGCTGATTGCTCGATCACCCCCTCTTCTTCCATTTCCTTGATGATCCTATCCGCTCCTTCTAGCTTGGCCAATGTTAGCTTCCTCGGTGGTTGCCGAATAGGTGGTACATCGCCCGTGTGGATCTTGTGTCGGACCACATTTGTCCGCCCCTTCTTTCCAAGGCCAACATCGAAGATATCCTGGTATTCTGTGATGAATACCCTCAGCCTCTTCTGTTGTTCCCTGTTCAAGCCTTTCGACGAACCAGCCACCAGCTCACACAGCTTCTCATGCAGTCGCTCATTCCACCACCGATAAGACTGGAGAACAACAACCCAGTGGTGTTCCTTTCTTGAGGTGTACCGGAAAGCCATTCGCGTTCAGCAACCTCACCGGAACTGCATCATTAGCTCCTACCAGGCATTTTCCAATGGCGATGCCACGGCCAATCAGCTCATCATCCGGTTTAGGTTCGAACAACATGACGCTCCCTCGATCAGCGCCATCAATCAGGCAGGCTTCAATCACCACCTCGCATCTTTCTGGGATGACAGTTTCTTCTGAGAGCACAATCTGGACAGCCTCTTCTTGACGTCGGTGGAGGACTACCTCTTCCTCTTGGACTAGCAGGATACCATGTCTCAGGTCCATTTGGAATCCATAGGTGTCCATGATGTCTATTCCAACTATCACCTCGTTCTCGATGTCGGCTACCAAAACTCGATGTTTAATCGTAGTGTTCCCAAACTGGAGCTGTATGTCGGCTTCCCCATGGATGCTTGCGGGTTCTCCGGTAGCAGTGCGCAGCCGCCGTCTTGTTAGTCTTACCTCAGAACTCTTCTGAAGCACATCAGGTCGAACGATGGTCTTCGTCGCACCCGTATCCAGAAGCATCCTGCCTGCCGTCCACGAAGCCATCCACATACAGACTGGTCGCCTGCTGCCCAACGTAGGCCACACGAGCAGTTCCTCTTAAGCTCTTCCGGGCACGGGTGGAGCATCGCCTCTGCTCTTCGACCCGACTTAGCATCGGATCTTCTTTCTTCTTTGGACGGGACTCACTAATAACCCGCCGCAGTTCCTCAACTAGGGCTGCCACATCTGTCCTACCTTCACACTCCCGAACTCGAGCCTGGCGCTGGTAAGCCTTTTTCACAGCATCAAATTCTAAAGCTCTGGCTAAGGCATCCACCAGACGTTCCCAATGTGCGAGAGCCACAGCTTGACGCATTTCGGCATCACGACGACCACCCACAAATGCCTCCACTGCTAATCGCTCCATTAGATCTTCCGGAGCCGTCGGATACGTCAGTCGAACTAATCGGGCTATATCCGCTTTAAATTCTTGCAGCGTCTCGTTTGGTCGTTGGGAGCGATTCTTCAGCTGAGCGTAGAAGACGTGACCGAATCTGGCTTGACCAAACCTCATTTCCAGATGTCTGACTAGCTGTTCGTAGTCCCCTCGTTCTGTCGGTGATAGCGTCTGAAGAACATCCGTAGCTTCGCCTCTCAGTGCTAACGTCAAAGCTGTCGCCTTCTCACCACGTAACCAACCATTTGCGTTTGCGGCCGCTTCGAATTGGAGGAGGTAATTCTCCCAGGATGTTTTCCCATCGTACTGAGGAGGTTTCAACCTCGGCTTGCACCAATCTGCTGCCTTCAGGTCACTCGGTGTGGTTACGCTTGCATCCTGAAGCTTCATCCGCAGCTTGTCCATCTCTGCGTCCAGGCGTCGGATGTTGTCTCGCCGATCTTCTTTTTGTTCTTCCAATCCCCTCTTGAGATCTTCGTTCTGTTTTTCCAATCCCCTCTTGAGATCTTCTCTTTCCTCTGCCATTTTTGCTTTTAAGATGTCAAATCTGGTGCCGATTCTTTCTTCAATGTCCTTCTTAAAAGCAGTAATCTCGCTGAGAGAATGTTCGATTTTTGATTGGAGCGTTTACGACTATTTGGAGATTGCTTCGATTTTTGACTCGAGCGACAGTCGAGCAGATTCCGACTGTTTCGAGAGTGCTTCGAGCTTCTTGGCCCACTCGAATTCAGGTGACTCGAATTCGAAGGTATCTGGGTCCTCATCCTCTTAAATCATTATTTGTCGGAGTCGGGACGAAAGAAGGAGAATTTCTTGTTCGATTTTCGTGCTCTTATGCCAACCATAGACGTAACGATATAAGTACCTACTTGTGAAAAGTCGGACTTACATAAGTATTGTTACAAGTCTTTTGTCCGATTGGGCAAGGGAAACACTTGGTACGGATTTCACTATTTATTTTCACTAACTATGTACACTACTCCTAGCCTAATACTTAATAGTCTAATTTATCTAAAGTCACTACACTAATTTATATTGGTCCTTAACTTCACTAATTTATATCACAGTTTATTTATTTCGCGCGCGCCACTGGACTAACGCGTATTCGACTGCTGCGCTCTATTGACTCGACTGTAACTGTTTTCGTCTCTCATGCGACGGCGCTAGGTGTGCCCTCTCGCGATTGTTCTTGAGAGCTCGCGATCATAAAACAGGGATCGAGAAGTAGGTTTTCTAGATCTCACGAGATGGCATACAGGGCCGGCCTGGCACAGTATACATCAGTAACGTGTGTTGGAGCTACTCCCTCCTTAAGAAAAGACTGACTGATTTTTTTTTGAAATCTGTTACCATTTTTCTTACGTTATTGCATAATTTTGCAATAGAGACTTAAGTACTATATGAATACCGCAATTGTAACGTACGTTATGTCGGTCACACATGCTACGGTCTACCAGAGACCAGGGAGGTCAGGCCGTACATGTACATCTGCCATCTGCGCAGGCTAGCTGCTCATGTGGGACGATCTCGTACCAGGAAAGCTCTAAGGTTAACCTGCGCACTCAGTTCTCATACACGCAGGTACATAAAATTGCACAGGCAGATCTATCCAGTAGACTGTAGCGTGTGTGGCCGGATGTAGTTTATCTTCAACGGTGCATGCGCCATGCGGTAAATACCACTTGGCATAGGTATCAGCTATACAGCATAATATCTCTGTTTTCTGCGGATTACAGATTACAGCGTATCGATACCGATAACGGTGATAACCAATATTTGTGCTTCAACTTTAGGTCAGTGGGAGTGGAGGGACTTGAAAATTAAATTGAATCTCGAATTCTCGAAGGTGACTTTAGATCGGTGTGGGACGCATAAAATAGGTATGGTTAGTGCATGGCCGACTCTAGACTAGGCCGGAGCCTTAGATGTGGCAACGTGGCTTAGCTGTCAAATAAGGGGCCTATAGTTTCAGAATAATTATTACATTTTATATGTATTAGAGTTCGTCTGGGTTAATAAATTAAGAAAAATGCTTTTTAGAACTACTACTACTAATACCACTTACATCTGATGTCTGGTTCATCATAGTCAGACACTACAAAATAAAAATAAACGCAACCTGTTTCCTGCTGCCACTTCCACTTCCACTTAAATGAACACTCAATTTACTTTGTAAATTGTCACTTGAGCTAGAGAAATTCACTATTAGGTCACTGTGAAGCCATTCTTGCTGGTCTTGGTTCCCTTTCACTATCAAATCTTTTCGTAGGTATGCCCAGATGCATGCCCTCGTTGGCATTCCCAGATGAGTTCCTTAAACTGTATTTTTCTGTGATATTTGGGAGGTCCAGAAAACATTGTGCTCTAAAATAGGTCTTATCCTTTGAAATGTTTGTAAAGTATTGTCCTTATTCTTATAAATATAACCAGCCCTTATGAGGAATACCTTTCACCCACTTCTGTTTATGTCCTTCATTGGAAGCACTAATTGCTAGTGCAACCTGGTACTACACACTTTGCAGGCATCTTTTTATCTTTATAGTTTCGTTTGTGCAGGTAAATAATTAGAAACACATTAAAAGTCACCTTCCACTCTTCGTTGTTACTCTGGAAGGTTATGTTGGTATGTCCTTGTTTGGAAGCACAATTGCTATTGCAACCTGGTACTACACACTTTGCAGGCATCTTTTTATCTTTATAGTTTCGTTTGTGCAGGTAAATAATTAGAAACACATTAAAAATCACCTTCCAATCTTATTTGTTTACTCTGGAAGAATTACACTAATGACACAAGCTCGGCTCCCGATTCAGTGTTGCCATATTTCAATGCTCCGGCCTAGTGAGTAAAGTCATCCATGGTTAGTGGGACGTGTATTTGGCAACACCGGATTTTAATGGGCGATCTCCGATCTGTGATCTGATCTGTGGGTCGATACCTAACTAAATCGTACCTATCTATAGATCATTTTCATCCGTACCTGTTTTGTGATTTTCATATTACATCAAACATCATTGTTCTTTGCGTATATGTTTTGTGTTCTTAACCCTACTTATTTAAATGTCAAAGTACATTTTCATTTCAAAAACCCGAGTAAAATAAAAAATATAAAGTATCTTAATTCTAGGATGTCAGCTCAAACAGGTCTATTAGTTGTGTCTAATCCCAAACACATAAGCAAAATCTTGTCTTCTGTACACAAACAAGTCAAAAATACCCTATATATTCAGTTACTATCAGCTCTTGGTGATCCGCTTGGAGCTTTTCAGCCTAAAGTTTTCAATAATTGGCCAAAATTCAGCAAGACACTGTTCAACATTTATTCGCAGGTATTTATGGTTTTTTAATTTAATGTTAAATAAAAAGTTGGTATACACATATCTAATACCTTTTAAATCTGAGCTAGATGAAACTAATTACTGGTTGGAATTAATATCTCTTTCGTCAGAATAAAGTTTATTATTAAATATCCAGGATATCCGGAAATTGATTAACTATCTAGATATTTAGGGTACTGAACCAAATACAAAGAAAGATATTATTGAGAATCTGCAGTACTGTGAAAATTATACTCTTAAATTATTAATTTTACAAGTTAGAAGCTTACATCTGGGTTGCCATATGTTCTGGATTTCGCAGGACATCCTGGATTTAAGGCCTCAACGTCAACATTCTGTGAAGAACTCCAGGAAGGATGCTTAATGTCCTGGATTTCATAAATGCTCAGAATAAAAATCGATCTGAAGCTATTTAACTTAGCGCTACCTGTGAATCCGTAATACAGATCAAGCAAGTGATTATAGTAGTAAGGAATAGTAGTCACTTAACTCAGGGTTAATGTCTAACTCTACAGGGTGTTTACGATCTTCATGCCATTATGTAAAGTATGATTTTTACACATCATTGTAATGCTTCTAGCACAAATATAATACGAATATCCCAAATCTGAAGTTTCAAAAAAAATCGCAACATTTTCTGATAACACAGAATATGCGGCAACAAGGCTAGAGACAATAACATTTGTTTACATAGTGAATATCTCCAAAAACACCTGACAAAAACTTGGGCAATGTTGTTGGATTGTGATTTTGCAGTCATACTTTTTTAATTTTTTTCTGTTTAACTATGCGTTAACTAGTGAAATGGTACTGCGGTTTCAGGTTTGAAATATCATGAACTATCGTTCCTCCAAATTAATGCACTAAGATCATAAACACCCTGTATATTGACCGAGAGCCGAGACTGGAGCAATAGCCGAAATAAGCTACTGGTTGACCATGTGAAAGCAGAGCTTCAGATAAAAACCAATTTTAATTTCATCTGCAAAAAATTTTACAACATGGCAATAAAAAACAAAAAACTTTTGGAAGCTGCCAAGTCTGATAAAAATATTCTTTTTTGTTCAAATAATTTATTTTTTAAAGAATTTTAAAGTTATTCTTCATTTTTTATATTACACAATCAATATACAATAATATGTTACAAGAACTAAGTTTTGTTTACTTTGAATTAATTTTTATATAATAAAAATTCAATAATATTCTAACAAAAAAATGTCCTTCTTTATTTACATCTGTCCTTCACTTTTAAAATTTATGTCCTGTGATTTTCGAATCTCAACCTGGCAACCCTACTTACATGGCACAATAATAGTTGCAGTCCATTATTATAATACCACTTAAATATAAGCATTTTGTATAAAACATCTCAGTAGGTTTACAACTTGTTTTAAAACACATTGTTTTAAAACTTCTTGCATATTCTAAATGCACTTTTGTAGATTGAAAATATTAATTTTTCAAAACATTAATTTTAATCTTTTTTGTTACAGGTAGCTGTTCATTGCAACCACCTTGATGTCAAAGTACTGATATCTGGTCTGAAATACAACATTCCCAAAATTCATACCAATCATCCAATTGATCTAGTGATTTTTGACAAAATTTACAGTCAAGCAGACATAGAGAGTTTTATCAACGCCAAAATAAATAACATCACTGAGAGATATGAGACTATCACAGTAGACACAGGAAAAGCTGAATTTGATGAAGGCACCACAGATGAGACTGTTTTTGACCATGTGGTGCTTGGAGGCACCTTCGATAGAATTCATGTGGCTCACAAATTTCTCTTAAGTGAAGTGGCCTTGAGAGCCAGGAAAGTCGCAACGGTATGTCCTTTGAAATGCATGAACATTTTTGGGTGTATAACTTACTTATAAGCTCATTGAAAATATTCTGTTCACATCTAAGTAAGTGACACTTGATCCAGCACCAAAAACACAAGACAGTCTAACCATTTGCCAAACCGATTTTCTTTAAGCCCAGTTGCATCCAGTTTCGTAAAGTTTACTACACTATTCTTAAATCATTTAAATCTTCACTTCACTTGGAAATGTTATTGGCTATGCTAAACATACCTATTCACCACATCATAATATGTAATATGTTATTCTTACCTAGTTCTATTAGATTTCCTAGTTTGTGTTTGTAATAACTGCTATAATGAACATATAACATTTACAATATGGTATAAAGAAAAGATAAGTCTATCTTAGCCAAACACATGTTGAAAGTGGACATAATTTGGATCTAAGAAATTTTAACGTAGATGTGTTTGTATATAGTAAATTTTAAGATATTTTATCCACTTACAAATGTTAATCAAAGCCTATTTGAGCAAATGACATTAAAGATAGGGATTTTAAGCCTCATTTTGTGTTCTTTTACTGTATTACAGATTGGTATCACAGATGAAAACATGATAAAATCAAAGTTACTGTGGGAATTCATAGAAGATGTTGATGTAAGGATGAAAAATGTAAAGGAGTTTTTGAGTGACATTTGTCCAGAGCTAGAATATAGATTTGTTACTATTAGTGATCCATTTGGCCCTACTGTTACTGATCCTACCATGGAATTGTTGGTTGTAAGTCAAGAAACTACATCTGGAGGTTTAAAAATCAATGAAGGTTGGTTCTTGCTAGAGATTGACATTGACCAAACAGTTCTGTTTTGATTGATTTTGGCTAAGCTTGCTGATAAGGTGAACTTTCGGTTTTGGACAAAACTAGAGCTTTTAGTATTGTAAATACCTCTTTGAACTACAAGCAAAGTAATGCAGTTTTAACCTATTTTCAAGGTTAGACAAGTTTTATGACAGATAATGTCTAATTAGAACTTATTTTTTTTTTCATGTAGGTTTTACTTCCCACACTGATAGGTGAGGGGAATATTGTGATCACAAAAATTTTGGATTTTGAGATAGTCCGTTTTTTGGGCGTCTATACAGGGTGGGCCAATAGTGCGTGGACGGAGGATTGTGGGCTTACTGAAATATATTTCAAAAATCTGTCACTTGATCATGGTAGGGACCCTTGAGGGCTATAATGTAAAAATATTTTCACTTAAATTTTGACGTTTATACAGGGTGATTCATATCAAAGTTACATTTTTTTGAATGGAACCCCCTATATATTATTGCATATTTGGATTCCTTGGTCAATTCTAGTGTGACCTTATGTATCACACATGGAACTTTAGACGAACCATTTAGGCGCAAATCACCATTTCTGGTAGAAGTAGGTATCAGAAAAAAATTGAATATCGCAGCGATTATAAAACTTAGAAGGCCGTGACTTTGCGGTACGACTAAGCATGAAATGTATCACCTTAGGTCAGAGGGGTAAATTTGGATCCGTTTTGCCCTTGGAGAAATCAGTAGATTAATTAAGGAAACTTCAATCACAGATAACTTGATTTTTTCAAATGGGAATGCCTATTTTGGTTTAAAGAGTCAAATGTAAAATTTGATTACCTTTCTAATGATATAGCATTGTCGATATCAATCTTTTTTAGTTTTCATTTTATTTCAAATTTTCAGTCAAATCGGTGTTTTTCAATTTTGCTGCATGCAAGCAACCTAGCAGGCCATGAAAAATAAACAAAAGCTCGTTAATATGGAAGAAACCAACTAACTTAGTAGAAAGATGCAAACTAACTAGAGCAACGAGGCAAGATTATGAAAATTCCTTACAACATATTAGCTCTAACCAGAAACAATAGCGGTAACAAGAACGCTCATTTTTCACAGCCTACTATCTATTAGCCAATTGCCAAAGTCAGTAATAAAATATTTAATCAAAAGGAAACTGCTGCTGATTGTTGCTGGCAGTAGAATATCTATGTCTTTTGAATAAATTTTCACATTTAATGCTATAAAAAAGTAGCCATTTCCGTAAGTCAAAAGCAATGATACCTCTGACTGGAACCCTTCAAATTCTTCAGTAGGTCCTTCTACTTATTAGCAAAATCGCGGAAAGTGAAACTTAATTTGCAGTCTGTTTGAATTGTAAAATATAATTTAGTTTGCAGAAAACTACATGAAATAAACACAATTACAACATAGGGTAATTAAAAAATTCTAGCATTATTTCAATAGATGTTCAGAATGCTCCAGTTGGAGATATCTTCACTTTTGACTTAACTAAATGGAAATGACCAATTTTTTTATCCCATTAAATGTGAAATTTCATTCTAAAGATGATAGACTGTAAGCAAAAATCGCTGGTAGTTTTCCTTCTGTTTCAAAATTTTTAATCATTTTGGAAGGTTGTCAAGCTCTAGTAGACATCAATAGCTAGTAGGCTGTGAAAAACAAACCCTTCTGCCATACCCAGCTACTCATTGGCATTAGATATCTTGCGGCTGTTGTATCCGGTTAGAGCTAATATGTTGTAAGGAATTTGCATAATCTTGCCTCGTTGCTCTAGTTAGTTTGCATCTTTCTACTAAGTTAGTTGGTGTCTTCCATATTAACGAGCTTTTGTTTATTTTTCATGGCCTGCTAGGTTGCTTGCACGCAGGAAAATTGAAAAACGCCGATTTGACAGAAAATTTGAAATAAAATGAAAACCAAAAAAGATTGATATCGAGAATGCTATATCGTTAGAAAGGCAATCAAATTTTACATTTGATTCTTTAAACCAAAACAGGCATTCCCATTTGAAAAAATCAAGTTATCTATGATTGAAGTTTCCTTAATTAATCTACTGATTTCTCCAAGTACAAAAAGAATTCAAATTTAGCCCTCTGACCTAAGGTGACGCATTCCATGCTTAGTCGTACCGCAAAGTCACGGCCTTCTGAGTTTTATAATCGCTGCGATATTCAATTTTTTTCTGATACCTACTTATACCAAAAATGATGATTTGCGCCTAAACGGTTCGTCTAAAGTTCCATGTGTGATACATAAAGTCACACTAGAATTAACCAAGGAATCCAAATATGGAATAATATATAGGGGGTTCCATTGAAAAAAATGTAACTTTGATATGAATCACCCTGTATAAACGTCAAAATTTGAGTGTAAATATTTTTACATTATAGCCTTTAAGGGTCCCTACCATGATCAAGTGACAGATTTTTGAAACAGTTTTTAGTAAGCCCACAATCCTCCGTCCACGCACTATTGGCCCACCCTGTATAACGAAATTCCACGTCACTCATATCCGTCAGTTTGTCTCTCTGTTGGCGTTTTTCTACCCTCATACTCTCAGTAACTGCTGCATGGATTATGATAAAATTTGGGTGGCGATACACTGAGGAGTCGTGGTAGGTAATGCTGTAATTTTAAAAACCGTTTCTTCGGCGGTGGAGTAATTAGCAAACAAAACAAATTGTTTCAAGTATTCTACAACGTTTTTAGGCGTTTTAGATGTTCTTGATAATTTTCTACTTTTTTTGGGTGGTGGTAAAGTTAGGGTCGTTGGGGGGGTGGGTAATTTTAGGACTAAAAAATTTGTCGTGTTGTATTATGAAAACAGCTTATTGGCTGTTCATTGACCTGTGAAAGAAACAGATAGGCGGCATAATACAGTTTTTAGGTCCATCGGAACATTGCCTTGCATATTACAGAAACCAAGAATGTTTTGGTGAATACATATACGATTATTGCTTTAGATCGTTCTATGTAACCTTGATATTATTGAATTTATTTTGATGAAATTATGACACAGTATTGCTAACCTGGCGATGATGAAAATCAGGTATTATTTTTAGCAAACGTGTCAGTGGCGGTTCAGCAATAATAAAAAACTGAAAATATAAAAACAGACCAAATTTCGTTTTTATGCGATTTGGAGGTTCCTGATCGTTATCCACAATTTTTTAATGGGTAAAATTGGAGTAGTTTGGGGGTAGAGAGTTGTGAAACTGAAAAAATTTGTTTTATTTGTAGTGAGCTTTTCATAGTCCTGTAAAGAAACAACATAATATACTTTTCCGCTTTATCCGAATGATGACCTATCTCGGACAAAATCATTTTTGAAATTATATTGTTGTAGATAATTTTGTAATGTGTGATACTAAACTGATAGCAATTAAATGTATAAACCGTGGCGTGGACCGAAGTAGAGATCGATAAACTTTATTGTTTCTGAAAATTGTGTCAGTGACTGTGATATTAAATTAAAAAAGAAACAGTACAATATAAAAGCCATTCAAACTCTTGTTTTTGGGTACTCTAGGGATATCTGATCATTTTCTACTTTATGTGGGTGGTCAAAATAAACCAAGGTGTAGGATAGGGTCTCGGATTGGTGGGATGGGAAACCCCAACATTTTTGTATTTATAGAACAATTTTTGATTGCCCGTTAAAGATTGATACTGGTAATATAATCTGTTTTTGAATATAGGAAAATCGGCATGCCATGTGTGGGAAGTACTGCATCACTCAACTTGACTCCATTATTTTATATTGAGATATTTCTTATTAAGCGATTTGTGCCTATGAACCAGCATTTTCCATCCATTAAAAATAACCTTATGAACTCATAATCGATTGCACTTTTAGAAATAAAAAAAAAATGGAATTAGGTGATTAACAGAGTTTGTTTCAGTTAGGAAAGAAAAGAATTTCCCAGAACTGCATCTTGTGCCAATTGACCTCATAGATGAACCTAACCCAGGGCCAAATGAAGAAAAAAAGGTCAGCTCCAGCAACACTAGAATAAGATTATTAGGAACTGTGATGCGCCCCATTAAAGCAAACCCTCAAATTCCTAAGTCACCATATATTATTGGACTGACAGGTACGTAATTTTCTCACAATATTCAATTTGAAAGATGTTATTAAAATTTTCTGAACAATTTCAAAATGTATCACCTTTGAACAGTGCTGCAATAAAGTAATAATATGTTGTTTAAACAGCAATCTTATGGCACCTGAATTACCCCCATGTCAAAAAATATTTTTTACTTTGCTAATTTGACTAAAACTCCTTTAAATGCTCTAGGGAATTCTGCCCATACATTTTCTCAAAACTCCTATTTTACCTTAGATGTATCCTGTAATTGTTATTGAACTACAACACTGATACAAAAAGATAAAAGAATCAATGTTTAAAAAATAGCAGAGGCAAGGTTTGTCCATGTCCTATGGATCAGGTTGCGTGGTTTGTGAAGAAGAGGTTTTCAAACAATTTTCATAATAACTTTATCATTTCAGGAGGAATAGCTACAGGAAAATCGGGTGTAGCAAAACATCTTACGGACTTAGGGGCTCACGTTATATACTGTGATAATATCGGACATGACGTTTATAGAGCTGGAAAACCCTGTTATGATGCTCTGATAGAATATTTTGGTAAAAGAATAGTTGGAGAGAATGGAGAAGTCAATAGGAAAATATTAGGGGAAATAGTTTTTAGCGAAAAGGTGAGTTATTTGATTTATATGGTCTAGCCGAGATTGAATTGAGTTACACTGTCCAATAGAATCTCAACAAGTAAGTGTTGATATCTGATCTATGCTGTATTTTAATTTATAACGTTTTGAAGCTTAATATACCCAGGACGAACCCGGAAAAAAGAAATCTCACTCAAGTTTCAGAATGTGAACTGGACATCAAAAGGAATTATTTTTAAATTCGCATTTGTTATAGAGAAACCGACTTTTAAAGTTTTTTTGTGAACACAATTGAAACGTGTACGGCTCTCCTTACTGAATGGAACGTATTATCTACTTTATAGCAAAAAAAAGGAGACGAATATTTAATAGGGAGGTCTCTTTAATGTTTCTGTTGATTGTTTACGTCAACTAGACCCATTAGGATAGTAATATCTGAGCCGCTAGGAGAACTTCGACATATGTCAAATGAAATCATCTGGTACATTGATGGCTGCAAAAATTCGTCAGGTAAAGGAGGAGGCATATACGGTGGTGAGCCTGGATGGAACATAAATATCCGCCTAGGTAAACTGACTACGGCAGAATATGCATAGATAATGGATATAGTAAAAGTACTACCTATGTAAACACAGACAACCGGACGGCTCTGATGGCCTTGGCAAGCTACCACCTATGCTTCAAAAATAGTGTGGGGCTGCCATAACCATAATACCCGAAACACACTGGCGAAGACCATATTATTTTGGGTGCCTAGTCACATAGCAGTAGGTGAGCCGACAGTTGTGCCAAGGAAGGTGTAGAACTCCCTCTCATCGGGCCAGAACCAGCATGTGGTACATCATACAACATGGTACGGACAGTTGTCACCAGTTAGCTGTCAAATGAGCACCAGAAATGCTGGGTCAGAATGGTGGGAAATGTTTAGCCTACGGGGATGATGAGGGGATGCTTGTTTTCTAATACCGGGGGGGGGGGATTTATAACCGGCCATTGGACGTTCAGTACACCTGCAAAAGTTGAGGATCGATGTGGTAAATCCTTTATGCAGGAAGTGCGAGGAAGCAGAAGGAACAGCTAAACGTAAACGGTTAATCTGACAATGGTGATGTTAGCATTTTTTAATTCTGTATCCTTGAAAATAAGCAGGTATTGAATTTGCGCGTTCCAGCTGTGGCAGTTTTGAAGATATTTAAGCGATCCTGTACTTTTTACTGAAAAGCGATATTGTAATTAATAGAAAAAAAAAATGAAATCATGAGACTTACTAAATTCAACATCCGCAATTCATCGGAACGAAAATAAATAGGGCTTTCTATTTCATATAACAAAATTATGACGAGTAACGAAAAAGTGGCGAATCTGCCTGTTGCTGTATTTTTTATTTTTGCATGTTGAAAAACCCCCAGATATTGAATGTTATCGTTCCACCTTCGGTAGTTTTGGATATATTCAAGCGTTTCGGTATAGATGAAGTCAGAAATATATGAGTTGTTTCCATTTCTTTCAGGTGTCAATCAGTGCCGACACTTCTATAGTGCAGTTACGTTATTATGTAGACCTGAATAATGATAAAAACGTAATTATTTGTACAAAATATATAGTATAATAATTCAGAAACTGGTAGGAGAAAATAATCGCTAATACTAATTTTCAATAGATAAAAACAAATTAAATTGATCTATTTATTGTATATTGATATCTGATTATACATAGACAATATACAATTTTGACTACACTAGTGGCCGCGCCAGCCCCCTGGCCAGTCCGGCAGATAATGCTGAAAGCGGATTACCGTTGTCGGCATACTTTGTAGTATCGGCACTCGGTAAGAGCACAAAAAATGTAAACAACTCATATATTTCTGACTTCATCTGTACTTATTACTGACGCGGTATAAACATACTACAGCATACCGTATGCGAGTTTTTTTTCAGAAAGAATTAGATAAGTTAAATTCCATCGTATGGCCACATATACTAGATGAAGTAGAAAATATTATCAAGACTACAGACAAAAAAATTGTAGTAATAGAAGCGGCAGTACTTCTTAAGGCGGGATGGGAGAAGAAATGCCATGAGGTAAGTCATACATTGCTATACAAACCACAAATGCAACATTTCAAAAAAAACTTTTATTAATCAGGCCAGTTGTAATCTCCCCACCAAAATAAAAGTTGAAGGGCTTCAAGGGAATCATCTAGGCCATGCTTACAAAAGTAATGTTCGGTCACATTTGACCTTAATTTAATCATTCAGGGTCAACTTTTTCAAAAGGTCAATCTCACATCTGGACCTAGAATTTTCCGTGCTTTTCATTTCCTGCGTCAAAAATATAGGTTTCCAGTATAAAAAATCGGTTTGATCTTGATGTGACCTTAAAACCAAGGTCAAGGTTACCATAAATCTCGCCATCGGATAGTCAGGAAATGTTCCCACGACTTTTGTTTTGACTTTCTTTTTGTGAAACACCTAGGTACTTTTCAAGGTATTCTGCTGGCCAAATATATAGGTCACCATCGGATAACCCCACGAAAATTCCCTACGACTTTTGTCTTAACTATTTTTTTGTGCGACCTCTACTTTCCTCGTTATTCACTGGGTCCGGTTTTTTAACACGGCGGTGTAAATGCCATATGGAGGAAAGTCCTAACTTAGCAAACACCCTGTATAGCAGGAAGAGTAATGGAGCTAGAATTGATCTTGGAAAACTAATTTCCAATACTCTGCCAAACGAAGAAAACACAAATCTAAACCCAGCATAATATCTCCGAGGATTTCCTATATAAAAATGGTTCCCACAAAATTTGACCTTGGGAGGGTTTTTGAATGATTTTACGGCTGTCAAGTTTGGGTAGAGATGCGAAAATGAAACTATCGATACCGGTGCCAACTCGATATTTTCTAGCCAAATAGGCGCGTTTGGTTCGTACAGAGCATTTTGTGCAACTGATTACACCCCTCAATAATTATATAATTATTTTCGATACCGATACAAAAGTATCGATACCAGCTTGCAATGCCTCAAAAAGTATCGATGACAAAAATACTCGATATAGTGCAGAAGTATCGAAGTACCGTTACCATCCCTACAAAAAACCCCTCCAAAAGTGGGGATGCGCGTGTAACTTCCGCCATCTTGAGTTATTGTGCTGGTTGTTTTCTATGCTATGTCTAAACTATTCCAAAATCCCATCTATCCAGTGAGCAGATGAATTTCCGAGGATAGTCACGTGATTCCAGATGTTAGGGATGTTGGAATATTTATGAAACGGCAAAGACCTTTTTTTTGCCAATTTTGACATATCACATAACCTGTGCTGTTTTCTCAGAGTCAGAGTGTCAGAGTAGTCGTACCCGTTAGAATGTCAATGCATATAAATAAAGCAGAATAGGTTATGTTAAGTTGTTAGCTGTCAAGTGAAAAATATCTCTTGACAGTCTTGATACAAAGGTCGCTAAAATCTCAATTTGATTTCCGAGCAAAGCGATGACATCCATGGCCTCGGAAATGCAATAACGGAACACAGATTTTTGATGACAGTTTGATGTTGAGTGAATACTGAAACGCTACAGAGCAAATCGAGGTCTTTGATGGGATTTTGGAACGTAGTATCTGTTACCTGATAGTTTAGACTGGCTTGACGTCTATTTGATAGATATCAGCTGACGAAGAAGTACATCTCGGATTTAATTTTTTAGTAGTGGTCTGAATTGGCAATCCTGCAAGTCAGGACCGTCTTAGTAATATTTTTACTGATTACCTCATTGCCAAAAAAATAATGAAAATTTTTGTGATCAAGAAATAATTCATTCAGTTTCTAAACATTCACATCAAAAATGCTTGACCGAAACAAATACATTTTTTCGTTTATATATTGTTAAGAGTCAATTACTAGTCAGTGGCGGTGCGAGCACCGAATGCAGCTCTGTACGTATGCCGTCTGGGGGATTTTTAGTTATTACTCGGGGTGTTATCACTAGCCGAACATCTGTTTGCTGTAGACACGGATGACAGTCTAAATTATCAGGTAACAGGGTATAAATTGATTTTCTCCTAGGTATGGACTACTGTCGTGCCAAGAAAAGAGGTTATCAGTCGCCTGGTGAACAGAAACGGTCTAACAGAAGAACAGGCAGTGGCTCGAGTTGAAGCCCAACCTCCCTCCACATACTTTGTGGAACACGCTAATGTGGTGTTCTGTCCGTATTGGGAAGTGGAGTATACTAGGCAGCAGGTCGTCAAAGCTTGGGAGTTGTTAGAGAAAAGGATAGCACAATTAAATGAAGGCGGGATATAATAATGATTCAAGAAACGTTGGAAATATATGTAAGTACGTTTTCCTATTAACGTCTCCATCTAACCTAATAAAGGAATTCGTTCTACCCCGCAAAAAACTTGAAATCGATGAACATTTGAATTTTGGCAGGTTTAGTTTCAACATATTGTTTCTGTTTTTTACGGACATTACATTTAGAAAAATGAATTTTAATACCAATTTTAAAAATAAATTGAGTATTATGTATAGTAAAATAATTTGTATAAAATACGGTATAATTATTTCAAGTTTAATAAGCAGTTAAAAATTTGCGTAAACTGCAGACTGGACAGAAACCAGCTTTTTTTTTCTTTTTTTTTTTTCGCGATAAGGTCTGCAGTTTTTTTTAGCTACTTAGGATAATTTAAGTAAACGCGATTTGAAATAAATGCTGTATGTTTAATGCTGTTTTGGATTTTTAAAAAAATATATACTTTTAGGTGCCATTGTTTTTTCTATCGCCCACACCTTTTTTCTATGCTAGAACTTTAGCTCATTTATTAAAAAAAAAATTTAGCCAATTTCGGCGGTCGCAACTTTGCTGGTTCAGAATATTTTTTATTGCATCCCTTCGATTTCTAATGCTTGCATTGTATCATGCTAAATACTGTTTAAACATTGCTAATGGCTATAAGCATCTAAAAAAGACATGTTGTTTTTATGGTCTTATATAACCTGCTAGATTTCCAAGCCACCTATTTGAATTGTTGAATGAATGAGAGAGGGTTTCTGGTGACAAGAGCCACCAGTGCATAGGCCCAGAAGCGGGCTCTTCTACCAGCCCTCATCGCAAAGGTGAGGATGACCTTGGATCCTGAGTCCTGATCATCTTATGTCCTTAGGTTCATAGATCCTTGAATTTAGTATAGCCTGTGTGCGATACTCAAGGGCGCCACAGCAACATAGAACGTGTGCCGAAGAGTCCTCCTCGCCACGTCGCTTGCCGCCCCCATCGCATACAAATGACGTCTGGAGGTGTTATGGCGATATAGCAGGCCCACAAGTAACCTTAGCCAGCTTCTGCCCAGTGAAAGACAGAACCGCCCCACCTCAACCAGGGGTCCTAAAATAAGTTCTGTAACTAGACCGAGATATACAAAGATTCCTTTCCATCTCATAAGATGTCGATTTCGCAACCACACTACTGTTTTTCTTCTAATGGTATCTGCGGATCCAGGAAATTGTTTCTCGGCCCTCGCCTTGCGAGCGTATCCTCCATTTCATTACCGCAAACTCCAGCATGAATCGGCACCCACATAAGTGATACCTGATATCTTGCCGAAATGTTAAAGACCTTTCTACATTGCAGAACGAGCCTTGATGTAAACCTACAAGCCCTCAATGCTACCTGGCAGCCTGGCTGTCAGAGCAGATAGTAATCCGCCACCTAGGCCTCAGAATTTTGTGAATACGAGAGGCACAAGCTAAAATCGCGTATATTTCTGCTTGGAATACCGTGGGGTAGTGTCCGACCGAACATTCGGTTTCGGCCTAGTTTCGGCCAAAAAACGGGTTTCGGTTTAGTTTCGGTTTCGGCTGCCATCCAGCCGAAACTACGGCCGAAACCGAAACTAAATTCGATGGATTTGGCGCTGCGATCGGACGCCCTCGGAGCACTAATCTTCAAGCGAAGAAGTGTCATTTTGCTGGGTAGATGATGGTAATAACTTATCACAAGTCAAGAAGCCAAGCTTGCAAAGAAACGCAAATATTACTCTCACTAGAATTTCAGTCCATTTCTGTCTTTGAGGAAGGTTCCTCTAAAATTCACGTCTGCCTTACCGACGACTGTTTCCACTGAAGAACTCCTTAATGCTACTAGTCAAATTTATTCAGACTGAGGAAGCTAATTGCAAACCAAGTTTATAAATTATTGTTTCTCGCTTACAATATTACAATATTAGATTGTTCAGTTATGAATACTGATAGTCAACAATAGCTGTAGCTCAATGAAGCAGTTTCTTAAATTCAGAGAAAACTCCTTACTTTCAAAAATACTTAGTAGTTGTACTCAGCACGTAGGTACTTCAGAAATTTAGTTTTAAGGCAGCTAATTGACCAAAGTTTGAAATGTTATTTAGTAGATACAAGAAGTATAAATAATGAAGTATAAATAATTTATTTGAATTAAAAAATTACTGACTGGCACGATCGCAATAAATGGAAATTGGGAAGCGAGAGGCGGCGCCAGCCGTAAAAAGACTCGCATATATATATACTGACGTGATATTGATGTTTCGGTTTCGGCCGAAACTGAGACGGAGGCCGGAACTCGAGTAGTTTCGGTCGGACACTACCGTGGAGTATCCTCCAAGAGAAAGGGACAGCTTTGTTCTTGGCCCGCAGACTCCAACGCCGCCGGAGGCTTCGTCAGTAAGTGAACCGACCGTCTGTGTACCCTCTTCAAAAGGCCGCCTGCCGCTTGACGCCTACTCTTCCTGTCTCGTAATACTTCACCGTAAATTTACGGTCGAACTTATTTATAGCAAAAATTATATCCTCATATGTAGGCTAGTGTTGCCCCTTTGCGGTTCCGGGAGGATGACAGAGTGTCTACCTACCTACCTGCCTACCAGGATTCACAAAGCACCAACCGCCCTGACTCCACAGTCGGAATGCAGACGCCCAAGTCAAGATTCAGCAGGGAGATTCAGCAGTGCTTCTAGCGCGCTCAATAGAGTCGTGCGTACTGCACTTATTATACTAACACAAGCCAACCGTTCAATTCGATTGAGCTTTACTTTGTTGCCGTCCTTGATACACATGCTACACTACACTAGCGATTCATATATTGTTTGGAAAGGGAAATAATGCGAGGCAAAAGAATGCGGACAAAAAAAGGGCTGTTGTCAGAGATGTTACGCTTGAAATATAGTTCAAAATCTGCTATACTCAGTATTTTTCTATAATGTTACTGAACGATGATAAAAATACTCTATCTACATCACGTACTTTCATAACATGAACTGCTGTATAATACATGTACTGCAATATTTTCGATTAAAATATACAGGCTGTCCCTGAATTTCCTTGACACGTGATATTCTCGTAACAAAAAAGTGTTAAAACAAAACCTGAATGGAATATTTGACAGTACCACAGGGTCTGTCATACCATGCTTACGAAACATTTTTTTGTACTTCAACCTTTGCAACTCACGCCCAACTTTGTTTTTTCAAATAGCACCTAATAGTTTTTCCTACACAAAATAAGTCCTTACTTTATTTAAAATCTTGTAGTACCTTTGATTTTATACAAAAACTTATTTTTTTCGTAAAGTCATAAGCATAAAATAAATAAAATAAAGATTTGTTTGAGGCATAATATTTTCGTAAGAAAAACCGATAAAAAATAAAACTAAGTGGGTCTTTCAAGGGTATCGAATGACCTATCATACCATGCTTTCGAAAAATTTTTTTACTTCAACCCCTAAAGCTTACCCCCTATTTTTTTACAAATAGCACCCCACAGTTCTTCCTACGTTAGTGAGGTCATTATTTTATTTAATACCTTGTAGTGGCTTTGACTTCATACCCAAACCAATTTTTTTGTTTAACATTAACATAAGATAAATAAAATGAGGATTAGAGGCGAATATTTTCGTAATGAAAAAGCATAAAAAAGGCATTTGTTTTCAAAAGCATGTATTATAGGTCATTCAGTACCCTTAAAAACCCAATTGGTTTTATTTTCAACCGTTTTTTTGCGTCAAGCAAATTCTTATTTTATTTATGTTATGCTTATGATTTTACTAAAAAAATAAGTTTGCATATATAATCAAAGATACTACAAAGATTTTAAATAATATAAGGAGTTATGTGGTTGTAAATGACTGTACTATTATATTATTATTGCTGACTTCATATAAAACCTATATCTGTAAACGTTAGAGAGATCAGCAGAGTTTACCTCCGTACTATTTTGACGCTTTTGAGTCAGTCTGTCTTGAGCTCTCAAACGGTTCGGTCCCAAATAAATTGTATTATTTGATCGGGAAATAGATTTTTTAAAAACAAAGTTGAAGTTCTCGACCACTTAATTAAGGACTTAATTTGTTTAGAAAAAACTATTTGGTGCTATTTGAAAAACAGAAGATGAGGGTGAGTTTTAAGGGTTGAAGTACAAAAAAAATGTTTTAAAACCATGGTATGACTGTCCCTATAGTACTTTCAAAAATTCCACTATGTTTTCGTTTGAACTTTTTTTGTTACGAGAATATCACGTGTCAAGGAAATTCAGGGATATAGTTATTGAATAACAACAATATAAATATTTCGGAACAAGAAAAGGTTGAAAAGTATTTGAGATAATCTACCACTTCCGGCAACGCCGTAGGCTGTCGTGAGCCATGATACTATTACTTGAGAAGATAAACCCACTTCGCGCTTCAATTTCGTTCGGCACTGCGCATGACGTCACTCGGAGACAACAGTCGCGCTTGTCGGTGGGAAGAGCCACTGCTTCCGAGCACTAGCCGTTAGTATTTAAAATATTTTTCGGATTTATTATAAAAAATCATCACACATATTCGTTGCTTTTTTTCAATACAATTTTGGAACAATGCTGGGATAGTACGGCTTCAAATAGAGTAAGTATTTTATAGATAAAATAAATTCTCTTTGTAAGAATATAATTCTTGAAAAATGTTCACATAAATATTTTTAGCAATGAGTATTTTAATTTCAGGATTACTATAAAATATGGAAAGATATCAAAGTTCGAACCTTATTTATTTTGAAAATGTTTCAGCATTCCATACTAGACTTAATTATTGCTCAAATACATGTATTTGTTTCTTATTTAAACCGAAGCAGTCCTTTTTGAAACAACACCTTGGTAGAAAAATATCAGTGATTTAGATTTATTATAAACAAACCCCTTAACAAATCAAACTTACAGTAATAATTATACAGGGTGTGCCTGAATTTCCTTGACACGTACACTACATGGTCTATCATACCACGCTTTCAAAACATGTTTTTTGTACTTCAACCCTCAACTTTCAAGTAGCAGCTCATAATTTTTTCTATGCAAAAGAAGTCCTTATTTTATTTAAAATATTGTAGTACCTTTGATTTCATACAAAAAGTAATTTTTTTGGTGAAGTCATAAGCATAAGTGAGATAAAATAAGGATTTGTTTGAGGCATAATATTTTCGTAACAAAAACAGATAAAGAAGAAAACGAAGTGGGTCTTTCAAGGGTACCCAATGGCCTATCATACCATACTTTCAAAACATGTTTTTACCTCAACCTCCAAAAATTACTCCATACAATTTCTTACAAATAGCCACCACAGCTTTTCCTGCATTAATGGGGCCATCATTTTATTTAATATCTCGTAATGCCTTTGACATTTCAAACCATACACAAACCAATTTTTTTTTTTCGTAAGCATAAGATAAATAAATTGGGCATTTGCTTGAGGCGTAATATTTTCGTAATAAAAAGCATTAAAAAGACATTTGTTTTCAAAAGCATGTATTATAGGTCACTCAGTACCCTTAAAAACCCAACTAGTTTTATTTTTAGCCGTTTTTTGCATCAAGCAAATACTTATTTTATTCATGTTATGCTTATGATTTTATGAAGAAAATAAGTTTGTGTATAAAGTCAAAGGTAGGTACTGCAAGTCTTTAAATAATGTAAGGACTTAATTTATGTAGAAAAAACTATTTGGTGCTGTTTGAAAACAAAAGTTGAGGGTGAGTTTTAAGGGTTGAAGCACAAAAAAATGTTTTAAAACCATGATATGATAGTCTCTATCCCTATAGTACTTTCAGTAATTTCACTCAGTTTTCGTATGAACTTTTTTTTGTTACGAGAATATCACCACGTGTCAAGGAAATTCAGGGACACCCTGTATATAATTCAAGGTATAATCGTGTTTTCAAAAAAAATCAATGGGTAAGTGTCAATAAAAGGCTCTCGTAATGAGGAACACATTTATTAAAATCCACTAATAAGTATAGCGATTAGTTAAAACAACTATTAAATCAACATTCAAATATTCTATCATCTCATTTTACAGCTTTTGTCATTTTTCTCGTGCTTACTTTCGATTTTTCCTTGACACCTTTATATAACTTTCGAATTTTGAAATATATTGGTCGCAAACTTTTTTGAACTTCAAAAAACCCAATACTTAGCAGATAATTGTCACGGCAAGCCAGTCATTTTGTCACCAGGTGACGTCAGAGGTGCGAGAGAGATAGCGCTACGACATGCGCGTGGGTTTATCTTCTCGAGTAATAGTATCATGGTCGTGAGCTGAATGGCTGGAGTCAGTCGCTTGACCCCCCCCCCTCTCTTTCCGCCTTATCCGTCTCTCGCATTCTCTGCTCGGTCCAACAATAATAATGGCCTCGTTACGATTGTGGTATAGAGCCAGGACACCACTTTTGGAGTCAGCCCTATTTGAATTGTTCAGTAATAACTTGAAAGTAATCGAGATGATATAGAGATTTTCATTTGAATTTTATTTTTTGGGGGGTAAGGACCAATAAAATTATTTGACTGAATTATGGTAACAGAAAAATTAACAGCGGTGCGCCAAAAATATCTATCAAAGATCAGTGAAAATCCATAATAGTGAACATACATTTGCGACCAATATGACGATGTTCCGTATTTTTTTCAGATGTTTTTACTGTCAAGATTCATCACATTCAAGAAACATGAAAAACGAAGAAATATGATTATGATTTAGGTGAAAAAAGTGTCTTATTTTCTATCGGATAAATACTTTTATATACTTAGTAGAATACAAAATGTATTTTATAAATTCATTTTATATGGGGATGTTAGTTTAACCATATACCTACTATAGGTACTTGTCATGACCTGTTTGTTACGTTTTGTAATAGAACTGGATTGTGATAGCATTTATTATATACTTTACATTGCTAGTCTTGATGTTGTTTAACATTTATATTTTTATATATGACTGTTAAAGAAAAATAAAATTATAAAAAAATCAAACCTTTTATTTTCATAACGTCAAAACATTATAAAATATTCTTAAAATAACAGTAATAGTAAAAATTAAATAATCATCGCTTGTTGGTTTGGCAGTCATACATTCTAATGTGTGAAGTAAAATATATTTACATACATTCCAATGTAGTCTACTTATCTTGGTCACTATCCACCAATGTTTCCAAAATTGTCAGTACCTACTTGGGCTCTAGTGAATACAAATATAATACTGATAGATGAGAGTTTATTAACAAGCAGTTTCCACAAGCATATCAAAGTTTTCGATCAACTGTTGATAAGCTTGTTCTGTAATCTTGGCCAATTTGCCTTCAGGTAAACTTTCAGGTTCCTGCTTCAGAATTTCATTAGCTTCTCCCAAAGTATCAACAGCTTTCTTCAATTGGTCCCTGAAATGATCCTTCTTGATCACGTCGTTTTGGTACTGGTGTCTGGCAAGAACCATCAACGGACCATGCATCTCGTACAAAATCATACCTGCAAATATTTAATTTTGTAAATGCCATAAGTTTTGAGATACATTGTGGTAAATTTTTTCAGAATGCACTTTTTCATACCTGGTACGAAGGGTATGGTTTAACTATTGTAAATTGAATCACCTAAAAAATTAAGCCCTGACCGGCAATCGGCGTTTTCTTTGAGAAGCATGGGCGGCGGGACAGAATTTTTGTTTTCGTTAGGAGATTACTAATTATTTTCTATAGATACATAGTACAAGGAAAATACTATTTATTGAAATTTCACATTTACTCTTTCCAATACGCTCTAAAAGACTTAATATGTTTTGTCTTTTCATCGTTTAACAAATACTACGATCAGTACCTAGACAAGCCACTTATTTACAAGGGGTTTCCAAATATTTCATGTTCTAGGATGTAAAGTGATACGTACTTGTTGCAACTAGAACTACAATTCATGCGTGCCACAATAACAGTTACGATACACTGTCAAAATCGCTTGTCTACTCGAATCTTTGCAGCAAATGGCTGTTAAAAATAATATGAAAATTACCAGTTCCCTCAAACAAGCGACCTTACGTCCTGTCAGTTGAAATTCCATCAATTTGAAGAATTTAGGTTATACCATGTTATAGCACTTATATGAATAACACTATAAATAAGTCCGCATGACATTATTTGATCTGGTATTCAAATATTTACTTGTGCATATTACAACAAAAAATATATTTAAAAACAACGCGTTGGCAAAGCTCATGTAAATGTTTGGTTTTGAAACCTGCAGATTCGGCTTCAACATTGTTTGCATCTTCCTAATCGCTTTCTCCAAACGCTATTTCAATATCTAATACTTTTGTTTCAATAAATTTGCTACCTGATACGCCATTACACGCGTTCCTACAAATAAATAGGTATTCTCCACCGCCTGATAAAAACTGCAACAAAAAAGGGTCTTGGAGCGGCGCCGTGCGTCGTGTATCCAAAGTGGATCGGAAAAATATTAAAGGCTGCCTGGTTGTGCACCGTGTCGCCGACAAGCAGTAATTTCTTTGGTTGAGTGTATTTGAGTATCCGGGGGGGCCTTCAGATGGTTTTGGGGCATGTTTTGCGTTTATTTATTACGTGATTTCGCATACAGTGAATGCAACCTGGTATAACAGCTTGAATAAAATGCGATGCACTTCACAATAGTTATACCGTACCAGAAAAGATTTGCAATACAGCTTTATAAGTACTTTCATCTTTCATCTATATTCAATACACCTCCCATCCTCCGAAACCACTCTTTAAACCAGTTCTGCTATATGCCACTAAAGATTAAAGCACACTCGGGGTTCCAAACCAGCAGAGGGTCCTCTTTACTAGAAAACCGCCTTCCTTTTAGCTTTATAACAGTGCAAGGTCTGGGCTGTAGGGAGGGTGTGCGAGAAGTTTGAGTCCTCTCGTGGTCAAATATTCAATAGAGGCTTTGGCGCAGTGTCATCATCATCATAGTCACAATGTCTTAACAGACATGTTGTGAACTCGTAAAATGCATTTACTCATTTACGAGTATCTCTTGGGATATCTTTGAGATCTTTAATGCAGAAGTTTCCCATTTGCTTTCTGCATCCCCATGCCGTTGACCAGATGGTATCTACTGGTTCATCCGCCTTTAGGGGCAATTTCTCACCCCAAGGACAAGAAGGTGTCCTGACTCTTCTCAACTCATCCACCCAAAGCTGTTGGTTGAGAAGATGTTACTGCTGTATACCGACAGTAGTTCGGTTCCTTTTAGTCGCCTTTTACGACACGCAGGGTATACGATGGGAGATATTCTAACCCGCCCCCACACGGGTGTTTGTTGTGTTTATTATATAGGGTGTTTTATTTAAAATAAGGAAGTTGACACCTAATTCCGGTATATCCAGAAGTCCGCCATCTTTGAAATTATTTTCTACAAGTAGACCATTTGCAAAGAAACTTTTTTTTATTCAAGCCATTTTCTTCCAATTTAAACGGTAAGGCCGCTAGAGACCACCGCGCGCTTATTGGACCTCCCTGTATATGGAATTTTAAACAATTTTGGCGCAGAGAGCTGAAGCATATCGTGATGGAGGAACCATTCTGGACTTTGACGCAAGTTCTTCATAGATCAATCACCTCAGGCAGACACTGTTCAGTATGCCACTTAGATGTGCCTGCCTTCTGGGTGTCAAAAACGACATATAATTGATTGGGAGTACGACATAGTTTTTTTGGCATTGGTAACCTTTAATTCCAAATAACTTGATAATAACTATATCCAGTGGCATAATTTAAAAATACAGTAAGGAGAAAATATACAAAATTTGTAGAATTTCATTCGGATAGTATAATGATGACCTTGATCACGACCTTGAAGCTCACTTTTTGTCACTGAATATCTGGATGAGGTGAATCAGACAGCTTGATTAACCAGCACTCAGTCCAGACATTAATCCCATCGAAGGCTTACACCAGCTCTAAGGAGTGCCCAAGAACTAAAAGAGCTGCTAATGGAGGAATAGAATAACATCGGCCAGAATGCAATCCTGAATTTAATCCAAAGCATGCCTCGTCGGCTACAGGCATTGACAGGTTTTCTCTTTATTGTTAATTGTTACTTGTTGTAGGAAGTTGTATTTATTTAACTAAATGTAGTTAAATAAATACAACTTCCAAATTAACTTTGTTTCATAAAAATTCGAAAAAAACATTCACCGACCAACTTCAACTGACAGATAACAAATATGTCCGCTGGCATTTATCGGGAAATGAATAATTGACCGATGATTCAGTGATTGACTTTTTTCCAAAATTATATGTAACTTCTTAAGTGACCAAATTTTTTTGATATATTCAGATTCACATAAATTACAGTCAATAAAAATTGGTCCTTGGTAACCCGATAAAAAATTAAATGCGCAAGTTAGTGGTTACTCTTGCGATACAAAAAAAAAAGAGTTTTAATCATATCAAACATTTCAAGTGTTACATATTACAACTGTTTTTATTATATATATTATTATAGGCAGCGGAAGAAGTATGCTTACCTCTAATTCTCGACCTTCCAGGTTCGATAACGTCAAGCACTTCCAGCAGGTACATACACAGCTCAACCTTTCTCTCTAAAATGATATCGGGCAGATCGTCCAAAGAATATCCGTCAGCTTTACCATATAACTGTACAAGGGCGCTTCTCAATATGTTCATGTAAGAGTTTTTGGGGTGGAGAACTGATTTGTATTTTTTGTACAAATTTTCCCTTTGTTGTATACCTTCAGGACCGACTACATATTCCACCTGATCCAAGTCTGCTTGAATTGCTGCGTATATTTTGCGGATAGCTACAGCGGATGTCTTGTAATCGCAGTGAGTACATTTCCATTCACATGTGTCATCTGTAACCAATAAAATTGAGAAGATTCATAAGTAACTAGGGATGAAAATATTTTGCCTTTAGCTCTTCGACACGCTGTTCAGTGCTCACACCTCAATTGATACATCACAAACCTATTTATTTATTTATCCAACATCCAACTGTTGAAATACATTTACAGGGCGAGATAAAAACAAAATTATAGAAAAAAGTAAAAAATGGTATTGATTGACTCAGTACTTCCCACAAGTCATATGGCATGCCGATTTTCCAATATTTAAAAACAGATTATATTATCAGTATCAATTTTTAAAGGACAATGAAAAGTGTTCTACAGAATCAAAAAATGCTGAAGTTTCCCAACCACCTAGACTTACTTTGAACACTTCAAAAAAAGTAAAAAACAATGAGAGATTCCCTAGGAGTATGAACGGTTTTTATATTTACTGTATTTTTTTAAAATTAAGATTATAGACTTTATAGATCTCTACCATGACGGCCCACGGTACGGTTTATAAATTTCAGTACCATCAGCTTAGGTATGCACACATTACACAATTGTTCACAACAATATAATTTCAAGAATTGTTTTTCGTTTAGGGTAGACTAGCATTCGGATAAATCTGAAAAGTAAATTATGTCGTTCCTTTACAGGGCAATACGAATAGAACAAAATTTTCGGTTTCAGAACACCCATTTCCGAACTACCTCAGTCTTACCCCTCAAAAAAATGTTGATAGCGATCAGAAACCTCCAAATCGCCTCAAAACGAAGTATGAGCTATTTCTATATTTTTTGTTTTTTGATTATTGCTGCGCCGCCACTGACACGATTTCTAAAAAAACATACGCGTTTTCCGTCCTCGCCACGGTAGTCATGCTGTGTCAAAATTTCATTCAAATCAATTCAATAATTACCGTTAAACAGTACAGAATGATCTACAGCAATACTCTTATCAGATTATCAACAAATTCAAGTCCTTTGGTTTCTGTAATGTTCGGATGGATCTAAAAAAGTGTATTATGCCGCTAGACCTTTCTTTCGTAGGTCAATGGAGATTCCATCATCAATACAATAAATTTTTCAATTTTAAAACCCGCCACCCCCAACGACCCCAATTTCATCGCTACCCAAGAAAAGTGAAAAATGATCAGCAACCTCTAAAACGCCTAAAATGATACCTTAAAACGCCCAAAAAGCGTATTATCTCAAAGTCGAAAATTGTCGGGATCACAATAATCGTCTTAGGTATTGGTGTGGGAAGCAAAAACAAACAAATTAATGATATACAAATATACATGTGGATACGATTCGCAGCAATTGTTCGTTTTTAGTCTTACCTAAAGGACTGGTAGAAATGATAACCCCGTTGTCGCATCGTTGACATTTAAGACTTCCGCAATGTGTTCCCAGTTCAGTTGCATCAGAGCATCGCTCGCATGTACAGTCAAAGTATTTTCCTTCCCTAAGAAATTCCCTTCTGACTAGTGTAGGCCATAGAGAATATGTATAGCTGCTATGGAGTTGACTTCCTTTCGAGACGTCGATAGCCGCACGAACCGTAACACTATAATAAATAATAGAAGATAGTAAGGCATTTTCGTCGTTTCGGGTGCGTGTTGTCACCGAAAACCGAATAGCTGATTCAGGAATAAAACCTAATCGGTAGAAAGCAATCAAGTGACTTACAATAGGGTGAATCAAAAATTGTTCAATAACTAATACTAGTATTGTACGCTATCAAACAAGAAGTACCCAAGCCAACACCAAGTTCTAATGAACAACCGGGCTCTGCCAAGGAGCCACTCATTCAAGCTGTTAGAAGTTAACATTACAGAAAATCTGATCTGCCACGAACTCGTTGCGTCAGTTGCAACAGCTGCTGGTAAAAAGCTTGGGTACCTATTTAGAGCCAGAAAGTACTTCTCACCATGTAACCTCCTCACGCTATATAAAGCCCAGATAAGACCTGGCCTGGAGTATTGCTCTCATGTCTAAGGAGCTGCTACCCCTACTACCATGTCCAGAGAAGGGCAATTCGACTAATTGGCGACCCGGCCTTAATGCGCCACCTCCAGCCAGTTTTTCACCGGCATGTTGTTGCTGACCTCTCGCTCTTCTACGGATATTCAAACGGAATCTGCTCCTCTGAGCTATCCTCCGCCGCTCACCGCTCCTATCAGATGCACCCGCGCGACCGCTGCATCTCATCCTAGGGCGGTCGTTCTTCATACATCAAGAACCAAGCGGTACAACCGCACGTTCATTCCCAGGCTTGGAGTGGACTGCCAGGAGATGTATAACCTTTTCACAGCAGCCGCGGTACTCTGGTATTTAGGCTCTGCCTACGCGGTCTGCTCAGTTATAAAAAAAATCCGCGCCTCGTTCGACCAATAGAAATCTATACTGAACCAAACTGATCCGAGAACCCGGTATCGGCTGAAAATGTGTTTTCTGTGTGAACATATCATTCGTTTTGCGCAGATTCGTTAAAATTCCCGTCCATCGTGTGAACGAGCTGTAAGAGCCCGTTAACATGACACCGATTCGGCTATTTTTTTACCGTGTCCATCTCGCAAGAAATCTATTAAAAAAAAATGAACCGAGAACCCGGGATCGGCTGAAAATCGGTTTACTACAGTTTTCTGTGCAATTCGGTCTGCGCCGATTCGTCAAAATTACCGAAACGGTGATTTGACCACATCATGTGAACGGACTGCAATAATATTTTATTCCGGGGAGGTGGGGGGTGGGTTGTTTCCACCGACTGTTGGCTCATTGCACATAGGAGTATTTGCTTGATAAAGTCGGACAAAAATATTTGACAGATTATTATTGACAAGTAACATATAATATAACGTTATAAAGTGTTTATTGGACAATTACATAAGCTATTTCTGGAAAAACATTCAAGTGATGAGTGTTATTGTCCGGATTCATCGTCATGATCCCCATTATTTTCATCTTCGTTATCACTGAGTGATAAATCCTGTAGCGGCTCCGCGATCATCAAATCAAGTGCCTCTTTGGAAAACGACTGCCTTTTCCTACGGTGCAATTTGGGTTTTATGGAGCTCAAATACGGATCTGAACTGAGAAGTAACCTGTTTAGTATATCCATATTACATTCAACTCTCGAAAATTTTCTTGCGAAGTTTAATCGGTATTGCCGGAAATGCTTCTTACGAGCTTCAGCAGCCTCTTCTGATAATTGCCCAATTGGTAATATGGCATTAGTTATTATACTGGCTCCATGCATTAGAACTTTGTGGACGGTTGGTGTCATAGGATACCAGTCATATAAAGTTACATACATTTTTGCCGTGTCTTGAGCATAGATATCAAATTTCTTGGAGTTTACGGCTTGTCCACTAGAAATCACTTCCAATATAACACCCACTGGGATTAATGTTGATCTCCGGGATCACTATCCCGGAAGAAGTTACTGGATCTGCAAAAAACCGTCTTGAGGTATTTCCATCGTTACTGTTTCCAAAACCGGCTTTTGGATCATCCACCAAGAGTCCCATTTCTTATTTAAATCGCAACTGTTTATGTTCCTTCGTCATTTTAATAATGTTCTTTTCCGAAGGAGATCGCGCTTGCCATTTTTTTATCGGAATTTTATATGCTAAATGGAGTAAAGTTTCAAAAAAGCGAATCCTAGCGTGGAGGACAGATAATCCAAATTGCAATGCATTTTGGTTCACTTCCTGCACTCTCTCTAGCTTATTGAAATCCTTGACAGTTTGGTGACAGATATAGCAGCGCATTGTTGATGCGGTATCAGTAACAGCATTGCATATCTTGCCATCAATCATTGTGAACAACATCCTATGTTTAATTTTCGCGATCCCATCAGGAGTTGGCATATGTGTAGGAGTTAGGTATTTAACTTGATTTTCAATATGTGTAATTTCCTCTTTTGTTACTTGTTTTGTTTCTGCAGTAAACCGTATGTGAATTGGTCTACAAAACCTCACTGACGAAGGGGCTGGATTTTGCCATATAATTTTTCCATTGGTTACAACAGCCAATCTCAAAGGAACCAAGGAGCTTTGAAATATATTTTCATCACTATCGGCAATGTTCTGGAACTTTTGTTTGAACTGTGATTGTTTTGATCCGTCACATCCCCATTTGAGTATCAACTCTAAATTTTGACAGTGGAATATTTCAAAATGGGCACTGGGCGCTATCTAGGAAAAATTTATATTGAAAGGGGTCTTGTGACACATATCATTTTAAAGCTCCTGACGAATACTTTACAACCCTAGAATATAAAGTCAATATCCTCACCTATTACAAAATGGCGAAATATAAAAAAATTATTGTATTATATACATCAAAAATTTATCTAAATTAAAATATAATTGAATCCTTAACATAAACTTTGCATTCTCTTTTAAATTTCTACGATTAACTTCAAACTTTAGGCAAATATTTCTAGACGTATGGATATTAATGTTTGAATCAGATAATTATTCAATATTTCTCAATTTTGTGGTAGGTGAAGATATTTATATTCTAGGTTTATGAATTATGCGTCAGGAGCTTCAAAAATATGTGTCACAAGACCTCCCTTTCAATTTATTTTTTCCAAGACGGCGCCCAGACGGTACTTTTTGTATACCGACCAGGTAATTTTTTGTAATTATCAGATAAGTATTTTACAAAACATTGATGTTATTGGAATGAACGGTGCTTGCTTACTCCGCAAGAGGGAGATGATTCCAATCATTTGGTTCACAGAAACATCGGAAAAATGAAGGGTACCGGCTGGATTCGAACCAGCGTCTCCGGCATTCTAGGCCAGTGCGTTACCAACTATACCACGGCTCCGACTCCGTCGACACCATGTCGTCGGCGCTGTGTATCGGCTACATTACGGGGAACCGTGGTATAGTCGGTAACGCGCTGGCTGGTTCGAATCCGGCCGGTACCCTTCATTTATCCGATTTTTCTGTGAACCAAATGATTGATGTTATTATCGCGAAAATATTGCAACAGATCCAGCTTCTATTGGTGACTTACCAGAAGTCATCTTGATCACCGGTGCCTTTACAGTCAATAGCATGGTGAATGTTTGATATGCAGTTGTGCGAAAGAATAGCCAATTTAGGAAACAAACATCTGATTAGGTATCCTGTAGGAGTTCTAGCTTCGAAGGCGTTGATCTCTAGGATACCACACACAGTGTGGATTAGGTCTTCTGGGAACTTATCCAGTTTACAAGGACCTCTCAGGTATTCGACTACATTTTTCTGGTTGAATTCCCAAATTGGCTTGGTCTTCCTTATGTCGTTGTGCGCCTCCATCGGTTGAATCTCAGTTTCCCAGCGTTTGGGGTCTCTTTCTTTCATTAGAAGTACTCTGAAAAGAAAACATTATGATGACATTCCAATTACTCTCGTAACTCCAATATTTTTTTATCTTCATCGATTACTATGTTTTTATAAAATAACCTGATCCACCGCTCTGCGATGACAGTATTTTGGATTCCAATCCAATTGCACGGTTGGTATTAATGCCGATGTAGGGATGGGACGACTGAGGCAGCTGGTATGGCGGGAAGCGCTAAACGCACTACCCATTTACAAGCAACCAGCTGTGGAGAATCCTTACGTTAGATAATATCTCCTCATAATTGATATTTATTTGTTCTAGTTTTAGTATATGTATATTTATAGTAGATTAAGGGTTGTGATGTAGATTATTAAAGCGAAAGGAACTGGTCACACCCAGTATATTGTATTGCTCCAATTCGTAAGGAGGTTACCAGTCCGGTGCGTGAGATACTGGAAAAAATAAATTATGTGTATGTTCAGGTAAGATTGTTTATAAACAGAGTGAGTGTATTAAGTATGTCAATGGGATGTGGGTTAGATATGATATACATCAGTAGTTAGTAACAAGGTGAGATCAATATATACCAAGATTTGAGCATGAAGTGTTTTACTAAGGACTCCACTAAACATCAAGTATATTACAGTGTGTAATGGCAAGTGGACATATTACGAGTACATTACATTTGTTTTTAAGGAACCCTACATAATAGAAACTAAACAAAACAGAATGCCGAGCAAAATGTGACAAATGCAATTTGCATATACACAGATGGCTCCAAAACAAGGAAAGGCACTGGATGTGGGGTGCACCTAAACCTACGAACAAAGTGGGCTATGGGTAAAAACGCCAGTGTCGTTCAAACTGGCTGGCATATCGATAACTGCAATTTAACAAAACAGGAGAGATGTATCTGGTAAGACTGTAATAATCCGCAATGACAGCAGACAAGCACTTCTAACCCGAAAAGACCTCGCATCACATCAGGGCTAGCAATGGAAATCCACCACTATTTAGCCCATTCTTTGACAAAAATAATATTGTCTTGAGGTAAGTTGATGGGCACAACAACACCACAGGTAACCGTATAGCGAACGGTCTAGCCAGGAAGGCTGCTGGCTAAATAATTTTAGGACCATGTGACCTTTCTAGAATGTCGCCAACCACAATTGCGGAAATAGCAAAAAAAACACTCCCTTGCCCAAATGGTCAAACGATGGGAAGAACTACAAGGATGCCGATTTGTCCAAGGCACCTCTTGAATATTTTGGCATGGCAACATCTAAGAAGTACTTGGCAATGACCAGGTCAAACCTACGTCTCATAGTAGGATTTCTGACTGGCCATTGTCATCTCAGAAGACACCTCCACGTTATGGGGTTTAGTGACCCACCGATATGTAGAATGTGTGAAAGCGAAGACAAAACTGTGGAACACGTCATATGTGAGTGCCCAGAGTTATCTTCTTTTAGAGAGTGTGCGTTCGGCTAGTCTTGACCTATACCTGCCCACATAAGGAAGATGTCCCCTAGCGACTTGTCCACCTTCTTAAAATTGGCACCATGGACGATGACCTACTCTACAGATTCAAATAGAGATTTCAGATCGTTCTTTGCAGACGAATTGGAGGACATGATATTGGAAACGTTTATGTAAAAAATAGGCAAACAGAGGTACTGCCAGAGTCAAACATTCAGGCTTGTAGAAAGTTAAGATTAATAAAGGTATCATTTGGCATGAACACATCTCGTCAATTACAACAGAAACCCATTACACATATTCAGAGCTGGAAAGTATTTCTCACCATGTTTTAAAGCTCTTTATAAGACTTATTCCAAATGTAAATTTTGAATCAGTGAAAACGGCACAAAAACAACTTCTGACGTCACTGGTATACTATAGTGATGGGTTGTGAGGTATCTTGAATCACTTTTTAGTTGATAATTTTTGATGTGCGTCATAGCAAAGGTAGCTACGATACTTCATTATAATATACATATAATTTTCACCTTATTGGAATTTTCCCTCATTAATTGTCTATTTTCCTCGCACAATATACAAAAAAGTTAAAAATAAAACAAAAAAAAAACAGTACATATGGTAGGCGACAAATATACAAGAACGGACTGACAGCGTTGGATGCCACAATTCGTTTCTAAAAGTGTCAAGAGTGGTCCGCTCTTAAGTCAATTAGTCAGATTGTCAAATCTGTCACGCCTGAAAAACCAAACGTCAGAAGGGGAAGAAGAACAAAGAGATTGAGGAAAAGTAAAAGCAGTATAATTTCTATAGCAAACTATATGGACATTCTTAGTTTAATACTTCAAGTAATACTGACGTAATCTGAAACTACTTTTGAATCAGTGTTTTTACAGTATCACTGGGGAATAGTCATCTAGTTGATAACTTACCTCAAAGGAGTGATACACTCGTACTGCAAACAGACATCGGTAGGGTCTTCCACAGGTTGGAACTTAACGTTGGCTTTTGCAAACACTTCACATTCAAAGTCTTTGTGACAAGGCAGTTTCTCACACTCATCACTGCAGACTGGCCAACTACATTTCGAACACAGTTTTGTACAGTCTACAGGGTTGTAGCAGCCTAAGCAGAGGCAGGGGCTATCTAAAAGGAGAATACAAATTCGTGACTTTTGTAACATGTCGATCAATTATTCCTGCACCGTTGTCATGTGAGACGGACAAATTTTTAAGATTCTGGGTCAAACATCTGAAACTTTCAATATGGTGGGATAGAAAAATGAAAATTTTTGCTGATCCTCATTAAGAACGTTTTCACGAGAGTTGGTAGATGAAATAATTTTTGTTCAGTTTTGATAAGCTTAATCACATAGGTATCTACCGTCAAAAATTCAAAACTTCTTAACTATAATTTCTTAACAGATTACCTTTTCTGTATTTAAAGGCAGAATAAACATATTTTAAGAGTAGATACAAACATAAATAACGTTTAAATCATTCTTTTGAATATGTAGTTTATATTATTGCATTAAAAAATAGGGTCGACGACCGCTTGAATTAGTTATTAGTTATTTTAGTCATGGTAGCTGGAACTGTTTCGGAAATTAAGAGACTATATTGAAAACTGGCATCAGCGCTCTGTTTTACAAACCCACAGCCTGCTCTCTCTTTACAAGAAGCCTAGTGATAGTGACGTAAGTGAGCAGTGTTCGTCGGTTATGTTAGGTTGCTTTGTTTTTTGTGTGTTATCTTTTGCTTTATCTGAGAACCATTGACCTCTAAGACGTCAATGTCGAGAAACGCGCTGTTCACAAATGATTAAGTAATTACAATAGAGTCAAAATATTAACTAAAATAGATTAACTGATACTTCAAAATAGAGACCTTATGAATATCCAGTTTATATAAAAATAATTTCTTAATAATAGCAAGATTATTATACTGTGCAACCTTTCCCGAATGAATTTCATACAAAAATAGATATTAAACATCCTTAAATCCAGACGCTACGTTTTCCAAGACGTTTTGTCTGTGCAGATAAGAACGTTGCAGACAAAACTTTGCGTGTGGATAGAAAAACGGTGCATTTTTGAGAACTGCGCGGAGACGGTACAGTTGCAGCGATAACCGAGTTGGTGAGCATAGGTTTCCATAAAAACTGTGGAGGCAAGTCGGTGGGTGTAGACATTCGTCAATTTCCTGGGAGCTTCTGACTGAGTTTATCGCGTTATATGGAAGTTTCCAATAAATTTGGTGTATCAAACCCACAGCCTGCTCTCTCTTTATAATATAATAACAAAGACAAAACAAGTATGGATATTAGATTTTAGTATGAAGATTCAAAGAAAATGTTGACCGCACAGTTAATAAATTAATTCTTAAATGTGTATTTACGTAAAAGAGTTAGCAAAAATAAATCTCGTCGAATTGGGGCAATATCTACATGCCATTTGTATGAGATTTCATTTTGTTGTTAAACGATTAAATAGTTTTGCCAATCATTAGGTTCATCACGAAATTTACGCCGCAATCTGACGTGGGTAAAGCATTGTATTTCCTCTTCTTCACAAGTCAACGCGCAAAAATTGACCAGAGCAGTACTTTCTCCATGATCGGTGTCAACAGGACTGTGTAGAAATTAATACAAAATAGTACCATGTAGACGCCTATTTTTGCAACGTTTTCATTCAGTTCTAAAACTGCACAGACAAAATGCAGTGAAAAACATAGCGTTTGGACCAGCCTTAATAAAAGAACTTTTGAAATAAATAGTAGAAGCTCATCGTACACATCAAAAGCAACCGCGTACACAAAACAAACAAAAAAGATATACCAATGCTAACCAAAAATTTTGCTTTGGGTATTTGGACTATATGAAATTTCACCCTTTACAGTTTAATTAATATTTACATATATACACAACTAAAATTAAGTGTATTCGTTATTTCGCGGAAAAAATCAACTCGCTGAAAATTGCATCAACATTTGTCACAATCACTTATAATAAATTCGTTAACCAGAATCGCCCAAGAATTCCTGATCCTCTTATTCGTTAGGATAACTGTTCTGTAGTATTAACCGGACTAGGATAACGCATGGTTTGTTTTCGATTAAGTAACTTTTTGAAAACAGTAAAACTAAACTGTACGTACCTGACTTAGGTCCATGTGCAAATGGTTTTTCCGAAAATATTATATCTCCGGCCTTCAAATCTTGACTTGCCACAGCATAACGACCAAGTTTATCATTCTTCTCGATGTTAAATAATTCCTAGAAAATCAATTAGAAATGAAAAATTCTTGGGTCCATCTGTTTTTCTCTAGATATAAAGAAGAAAAGCCAAATATTAGTCGTGGTAGAATAATCATCTATGTAAAATCCTATAATATAATGAAGAACGGTGCTATTTTTTCCATTTTTTTGTTGCCAAAACTTGCAAAAATGACCGTGATTCAGAGTGGTATTTTTTTAACTGTGAAGAGGTTAAAGTTCAGTTACCCAAATAGTTGCCGCTCAGCCTTAAGGCTTATTGTGCATCCTAGGCGGAGTCACATCCTTAGTTCTTTGCAAACTATGAGATGCATTATTGGACTATGCTCTCCTGTCTTCAGTGTCTTCCCTCCTGGCCAACATTTAGACGGAGGCTTCTACTGTCACTCAAGGCAGGTTAGTCGAAGATAACGTGCTTAACTGTTTTCTCTGCCTCACCGCACTTCCTCTACAAAGGATTTGCCACATCGATCCCCAACTTTTGCAGGTGTGAACTGCACGTCCAATGGCCAGTTATAAATCCAACCAGCTTTCGTAGTTCCTGCTCAATCTGACAGTGTCTGCGGTATTAGAACACAAGGGTCCCCTCATAGTCCTCTTAGACTAAGCATTTCACACCACTTTCTGTTTACAGCACTTCTGGTGCTCATTTGACACCCATCTGGTGACAGCTGTCCGTACGGTATTGTATGATATACCACATGCTGGTTCCGTCTCGATGAGAGTTCTGCACCTCTCGTGGCACATCTGTCGGCCATTTAATTCCCACCTACTCCTATGTGACTAGGCATCCAAGATCATCTTGGCCTTCGCCAGTGTCTTTAGTATTATTGCAATCTTACAATATTTGTTGTAAAGCAAAGCCACCCGGCTGTCTGTGTTTCCATAGATAGCCTTTTTGCTGTATCCTTTATCTTTGCATATTCTGCCGCATTCCATAATTGTGGCTTTTTCTGTTTGGTAATTAGGCGGATACTTATGTTCAGCCTAAGCCTGCCACCGTATATGCCTCTTCTTGTACCTGTTGATGCAATTCAAAATAATTATGTCGAGGAGTCGAGGTTCTCTCAAAGCCCATTCCGAATCTGTCACCCAAATTGACCTTGTATTCAATTTCAAAATTTCGCTCAACAGTTATCTCTCTCTCTGTCTCTCTTCAATGTCGATTTTCGGGTTTATTGGTTTATTTTTTGAACTTGGTGAATCACGATGTTTTGATTTAACATAGGAGCCTTCTTAGATTTCTAAAATATTCTATAAAGCATACGATTGATGTTGATGCTGGTCAGTTAAAACGACAATAACACAAGGTTATTATAAATTTTTGGGATAAGGCTTGTGCTTCCTGTAGAATTAAACGTAAAAAAAATTGAAAAATATAAATATGAGCTTTTGTTTTGCAGAACCTTTGGAGCAGCCAATATATTTATAAGTTTACCTTTTATGAGTCTTACAAATGAATGCATAAAATTGGATAAAAACACCGGGTTAGATTGTTTACCATAACTGCTTCATAACACATTCCAAATTAATTTATAAAAATGTTACCTTGTTTCCACCCATTCTGTATATCCACTATTTGTTAAGCACTTGTTTGCACTGCACTTTTTGAACTGTTACCAAATCCGTTTGGAACTGTTTCTCTAATTGATTTTCCACCTTTCCCAGACCGTAGTGTAGCGATGTGGTTATATAAACCTCGACGGATATTCTAAGAAACTTCTGGTCACTTCTAGACAGTTCTGGCTATTTTTACCATCAGTTTTAAAATAGACGCATGTTGAAAACGCGCTTGATTTCCGCCGTAAGTAATTATGAAAGGAAAAACATAACGAAAAACATTTTCAGATTTTGTTTACTTGGCATAAATATACAATAGTACCTAAAATAAAGTTCAATTCTATTTATCAACAGACCTCTGTTTGTATATTGGCATCTAAATACGTACACGCTAAATAATTCCGGTAAAAAAAATAGTATTATAATAGCCAGGTATCTGTTCTATTTGACTGCTGAATGAGAGATTAGTAGTAAACTATAAGCATATCTGCGGGAAAAAGCAATTTTTAAGGATATACAGGGTGTCCCCTAAATAATGGTGTACACCAGAAGTGCAGGTACTTTGGGTACAAATATCATTGAAGGCTCGTGGTTTCTGAATGAGCGTGGGCACAAAAAAACATATAATATATAATAAGCATTGTCCACTTATATTCCGTTTTCTCAAAACACTAAAATCCATTTATGCATTTATATGAGAAACAGAATTTTCGTGTTTCTTTGCCCTCAAAGACGTATTTTGAGTGTTACTCATGGTGCTTTCACATTTACATGTTAAGAAATATTTCAAGAACCATGTGAACAAGAACTAGCAAAATTTGACAGTAACTAAGTGTGTAGCGTTAGTTGTTGCAATTTACATCGGATTTAGTCACAGCCTACATCGATAAATAATTTACATTTGGAAGTTTCACGGTGTACTAACTACTTGACAAGTAGATACCTGGGAAACTGTTACTCAGAGCGAAATCTACAAAGTTTATCTTTTTCACGCAAAGATGCTTGAAAAAACATAATCTTCATCATTTACACTGGTATACTGCGACATAAAAATGCTATATCATTTTAAAGAGCCTTAATGTATAGTAAGTGGCGCTCTACAAGTGGCATTCTAACTAAGATCGGATTTGAATGTCTTACCTCAAAAACAGTAGCGTGCAAAGGTCTCTGGGGGCCCCAGGAAATTTTTTTCTTGGGGCCGCCTCTACATAAAAAAAAATCTGCCTATACTGAGAAAACGAAACTACTGTGTACGGTAGTATTTGAAATCGGTGTATGGATCGAAAAAATTTGATGTGACTTCAACTTTATCTTTTAAATTTTTTCTTCCGAGTTTTCGAAGAATAAGAATTCACAGACCTTACGTACAATATGATTATACATCGATTAACGTCACAGATACGCGTCGCGTCAGCGTAACGTTGCCACTTGTTCTAGCCGTTTTGGAGTCTACGTTCGACCACGTTGTCGTGTTGACAAATTTTGTCATAAAGTAGGCACTGATAAGGCAAAATATATTTCTATTGATTATGGAAAATTATGAGGTGTAGACATATTCCGCCGTATAAGTATTATCGTTATTACTATGTAAAATGCTCGAGGTAGTCGAGGTTGAGCGGGGGCCCTCTGGATGCTCCCCCCTCCGCACCGCGGCCCTTTCGGCACGCCACTGCTTAAAAAACCCTGGCAGCCTTATTACGTAAAAATTCCCGACAGCATCGCTGAGCAAATGCCGAGCAACGGCGACACGACAGCAACAGGACTGTCAAAATTGTAGGTTATATGTTGTTGTCCGTCACGATGACGTCGTTGCATAATATGCAATTTACGTTTGACAACAGATAATTGTGCAATTTTCGCCTGTCACTTGTCGTTTGCAAGATACGCTATAAGGCTGCAGAGTTTCTATTTATGAATTCATTATTAAGCCAAAACGAAATGATAATTACAACTTTGACACCCTGCATTTTGGTTATTTTCAAGTTTTGTACTGAAGTAAGTTTAGTTAAATCTCAATGTTTTTACCCAAAGAATCTATAGTTTTGCTGTCTACCATTAATTAGGGTACACCCTGTATAACCATCATAGAATTAAGGAGTTTTTCGCATATGCAGAAAGTTCTTGCAAGCAGAATGCATGCAGAGTTCGCCATGAACTCAGAATGCTTTTGGTAACGTTTTCAATCTAATTTATAAGTATTTTGACACTAACGGTCTTTGTGTGGTTCATATCTTTCTGTTTATAAGAGTTTCTTGTGTATGTAGATAGGCACTTATCACAGAGTAATTCATAGCACTACTACCAAAATTATTGAAATGTATGGCACATGTGACAGATCTAAGTTTCCTTATGGACTAGTATCATGATTTTTGTTTATTACTATTTTTGATAGAGCATGTCATGAAAAGCTTGCCATTTTCACCGATTTTTTGAGCCTGCGATAGCGAGAAAAATAAGGGAAATATTTGAATTTTTCTAGTGGCGTGACGTCAAGGGACTAAAATCGAATTAGCCAATCAGAAGACGTAGAGGTGTGCTACGTTGTCACACAATGCCAACTTACTATCACTACTAAATGGAAGCAGAGAAAAAGTTTCCACGAATAATCATACAAAGCACTTTCGGACTAATCACCAAACCACTTTCTCTGTCCATTTCACAAACTTCAATAAAAAAAATGAAGTCAAGTTGATTGACTCAGTACTTCCCACACATTACGCTGATACCAGTTTAGTATTTTCCCATAGCATGAAGCTTTAGTCTAAGATCCCTTGCAACCAAATAATTGCCAACCCCCCCCCCTAAAATTATCTTATGCCGCTAGGTCTTTCCTTCACAGGTCAATGGACAGCCTATTATCGATACTACAAACTTCTCAGTTTTACAACTCACACTGACAAGATTTTTAACAAACATACGCGTTTTCCATTCTCACCACGGTAACAATATACTGTGTCGAAATTTCATTAGAATCAATTTAATAGTGTCCACGTTACAAAATACAAAACGATTTAGACCAATAAATTCTCGTATAGTATACAGAAAATTCGAAGTCCCTTAGTTTCTGTAATAGGCTAGGCAATGTTCGGATGCACCTAAAAAGGTGATTTGTGTCGCTAGATCTTCCTTCACAGGTTAGTGAACAGCCTATTATGAGTACAAGAATTTTTATAATTTTTCAACCCCCAACCCCCCAACCACCCCAATTTCACCCCCACCCAAAAAAAACGCAGAAAATGATCAGGAACCTCTAAAACGCTTAAAAACGAAGTTTGAGCTGTTTTTATATTTTTAGTTTTTTTTTTTATTTCTGCGCCGCCACTGGCACGGTTTATCAAAACCATACGCGTTTTCCATCTTCGCCATGGTAGTAATGCCGTTTCAAAATTTCATTAAAATCAAATCAACAGTTTCCTCGTTACAACGATCTGACGCAATACTCTCGTATGTTTACATCAAAAAAATTCTAAGTCCTTTGCTTTCTGTAATAGGCAAAGGCAATGTTCGGATGGACCTAAAGAAGTTATTTATGTCGCCAGGTCTTCTTTCACAGGTCAGTGGACAGTCTATTATGAAAGCAACGAATTTTTCAATTTTACAACCCCCCACCCCCCAACCACCCCAATTTCACCCCCACCCAAAAAAAAGTAGAAAATGATCAGGGACTCCTAAAACGCCTAAAAACGAAGTTTCAGCAATATTTAATTTTTTTTGTTTTTTGCTAATTACTCCGCCGCCTATGCACCGATTTTCAAAATTATAGGAACATTACCTACTACGACCCCACAGCATACCGCTGCCCAAATTTCATCACAATCCATGTAGCGGTTACTGAGATTACGAGGGTAGAAAAACGCGACAGACAGACAGACAGACCGACAGACAGACCGACGGAAATGAGTGACGTGGATTTTCGTTATGTACAAATCATAAAACGCCCAAAAAACGTATTATCTCAAAATCGAAAATTTTCGCGATCACAATACTCCCCTCACCTATCGGTGTGGGAAGTAAAAGATAACCTATACCATTTTGCTTCGTCGTGAAAATGTTCGTGGGTCATTTGGCAGGAGCTCATATATGACAGACCATCGATAAATGGAAAGACAGCGTAAGAGTTGCTATTACATACATGCCAATGTTGCCAATATTGAATTTACGATTAATTTCCGCAGCTTTTTGAGCGTCCAGTTGAAATGGAAAGGTTAACAAACTAAAGCACGGAACATAAATAAGTTTTTTTTTATAACTGAACAGCCCGCGCAGGCAGAGGCTAAATACCAGAGTACTGCGGCTGAAAGTTGATGAAAATCACAAATCACAATGTAAATGAAACGCAATGTTCTGTCATTTCCACAAAACATCACAATTATTCACATGTACGATGACAGTACCATTCGTTCTATGCTGTCCGCCTTTGTTTGCCTAACCTAAACCCAACCCCCATCTTTATGATTTTAATTTTTATAAGTTTTCTATTATCTATTCGGCCTTTCCTTGTGTTCCTGAATGAAGTTTTCTTCAGATTTATCCATTCGCATTAGAAATAAAAATTAGTAAAGCAGAAAGTGGCTTCCAAAAAGCGGATTTGGGTAATCTACCTAAAGTGGATGTAGGTTAGGGCTCATTTTTATGTGCTACTGAGGCCGTTAATTTATTTAGGGCCGGTTAAATAACATAGGCCTATCTGACAGATAAGCTATCTGACACTCATCAGGACCCGCCCTTAGCATTTTAAAAGTCAATTTATCACATGACCATGTAAATGTTGATATATTGATATGCTTTTCGTACATACATTTTCCTGCATATGGAAAATCGCAATTAACTGATAAGAACGCGACAAAATGAGCTTCAACGGAAACCACTTATAATAGACAAAGTGATGTCACCTAACCATGAAGTTGTTGAAATCAGGATAGGTGTGGCAACACCGGCCGAGCGATCAAAACCGCGCTTTGCAACTGTTGACTGCGTTTACATTCCAGTTCCAGAATTTCAAAACCATTTTATCAAGATACTAAGGGCCGGTTTCTCAATATCCAGTTAGAAGTGTCAGATAGGTAGCTGCCAGTTAGCGTTTCTATGGATACAACTGTCAGATAAGATTTACGTGAATTCGTAAGCTTAACCTCCAATTATTTAAACAATTTATCTGACAGTTGCCCGTTAACTTCCAGATAAACATTTAACTGGACATTGAGAAACCGGCCCTTAGGGTTAAAAAAAGTAACTGAACGCTCCTTTGCGACTTTTTTTGTTGTATGCCATACAACGTCCTGCATGCGAAGATGCTACTTTTAACTTCACGATACTAGTCCATTGTCTTTTCAATCATTGTGTATCATTTATCCTAAATCAAATAGAATCAAATACCCGCTCAGATAGAGACAAATATAAGATAATTATAAGTATTATATCCAAATTATTGAAGCAATTTTCCGAGTTTATATAAAATGGGAATGTTTTATCGGTACAATATTTTTGGTATAAAGATTAAGAAACATAGGAAGGTATACTTTGTACATTTTTATAGAAATGGCCTACTGAGAAAATTGCTTCCTTTGTACTAGGAAAAAAATTGATCCTACAATCTAAATCACATTTAAGTCTAATAGTTTAACACGTACATTATTCATTAACAAAGTTTTATTGTGCTTCTACTAGAAATAATCGACTTACACTATCTTTGGACAGAATTCAGAGTTAAATTAAAAATATATTCGAAATTTTTCGTATTGTTTCTAACTTTCCTCCTGAAACTTGAGAACCTTCAATAACATTTCACATATATTTGACTACATAAAAGACAGTAGTAGTATTGTATGCCTGTCATTTCTGACAACGTGGATCTACGGTATTCGCTGAATGGTCTCGGACTTTATGGTTCTCCAAGCGCATATGGAGAGATCCTACAACGTCCTTTTCCTTGGGAGGTACATTACGATCTTCTAAGTTGAAATGATAGCCATAAAGCTGGGAGTCAGGGAGCTGAAAAAAGACCCCTGGCAAACATATCTATGAAAGCAGGCCACAGAAAGGTTCTGGCGGTGCAGAGCAACCCTCGTAAATCTATGAAAATCCTTTCAGATAGCCAGGCTGCCCTGAAAGCACCGAGTTCCAAACGGGTTGAATCAAGACTCGTATGGAACTGTGTACATCTCTTCAATGAACTTGGAAGGAACTTTGGTTTGGATTCCAGGTCATAGCGGAGTGAAGGGCAATGAGTTGGCGGACGCACTCGCAAGAGAAGGGTTCATAGGACCAGAACCATTTGCGGGCATTGCGAAAAACTGCCAGGCAAACCATTTCAGATTGGACAGAGAAGATAGCACTCCTGCAGTTGAGAATACAGGCACACCAGGCACACTAGTGCCGGTATTCTCAGCTCGCTCCCCTCGCATGCGAGCGATCCGTCAAAGGAGCGATATGATGTGCAGCGATATGGCATTTCTAGCTTCTCATCTACCGCTCCCCACGCAAATTTGGAAAGCGAGAATTGGGATACGGCAACATCGCATATTGATGTAAAATGTCCGAACAAAATGTCAAATTGTCAAAACATAACCTAATATGTTCGTTTGATAAAGTACTGTATACATCAATGACGATAAATAATAATCGTCGGTGGTATACATAGATCGAAGTTGAACTAAATTCTAAACATGAAGATTAGTGTCAACCAAAAAGCAGCACTCAGGATAAACCTGATTTAATTAGCGGCGAATTTGGCCCCATTTAATGTGAAAGAACTGTAGTTTTCTAGTATGATATCAATATTCTTGTTTGAAATTAAATAATGAGAATCCCAGCGATTAACTTTAGTTGTAGTTCATACTAGTTCGAATCATATTAAACTATAAACTTTTAAAAGCTTACAAATTTTTCATAAAATCGCTGAAAAAAGTAAAACAAAATTTTTACTATTGGTTAAGGATATAAATCTATAGTTTTTACAGGTTTACCCAGATAAATCCTAACTGCGTCCAGGACAAATCTGAATAACCTTTTGAATTAGTTTTCAGCGAGTTGTGTTAGAGTAGTTTTTTAACTTGTGAATCGCGACCCCTAGAGGGGGTGAGTAGAAATACGGTAAAAAAACTATATTTTAAAAACGTACATATATTAAGAAAAAGTTAACAAAACAATACTCGCTATATTATTTGAACAAACATAAACCGCTCTTCGCAGACTCGTTCATTTTAATGTGAAGGTTGCGCTTGAGTTTGTTCAATCAACTTCTCCCATAGCGGATCCGTTTTTTGCAATATTGAGTAAAGAATCGTTTTCCAAATTTAGGCGATGTTTAGTTTACTTTTTATTTGGGCCATTGATGAAATTGCCAACTCGCACAAGTGCAAGCCCAAGGTACAAAATAGAATGAAACACTTCAAAGCCTCGGTTGTTAATTCGGGGTACTTTGCTTCTCTTTTTAACCAAAAGGTATCAACATTTTCAAACCTGAGCTCCCAGCGTAACATCCCATCGGCAGATAATTCTAGCAGATTCTAATAACGCAATAACGCAAACGCCTAAGAGTTTTGTACTGGTTAAATATTTTTAACATACATGAAAAAAAGGGTCGCGATACACGAAATATTTATTAATACTAGGGGGGTAGTGTTATGAAAAAGGTTGAAAAACACTGTGTGTTAGAGAGTCTCTTAATACAATTCGATAGAGCTTTGGAACATGCTCTTATGATTCTTCTTGGTCTAACAGTACAATACATACAGGATCGTCCACTATAAAGCATAATAATTATAATTGTGATAGCACAAATCGTAACTTAAGGCACCCTAATCGTCGGTGATAACCTATCTACATTGTATTACCAGTGACACGAGAGACAGAAAGCACCCCCCTTTGACGCGAGCAGTTCAATTGCGAGCAGGAATGATCTGCCACTACTGGAACCTAACATAATCTAATAATATTATCCACTTTATATCTGGTACAAAGGAATCTACATATTCCAATGACTGAAGAAAAAATAAGGGAGGCAGCAGTCACACCTGACGGATATATAACCTGTTCCAGGCGCAGTATAATGATAATTACAACGGCATGCGGCATGGAAAAAATAAATATGAAATATCCAAAATTTAAACATATTCAAAAGTTTCAGGAGGTTCTAGAAAACTTATCACAACCGATTCAACCTTAACGGAAACACTAGTATTGTCATTCTCGTAACGAACTTATTAAGTACAAAATTCAAATGAACAAAATCACATTTTTTGTTTAAGAGCACTGAAATAAATTTCATATAGACAACAACGTTCAGTGCAGATATAACTGGGTATATACAATAATAAATAATGTATCTCATGCATATGAATTGTTTTAAATATTTCTACTCTCACGCGCATATAGATTTAGAATTGAAAAAATATGGAAGATGAAGCAGACTTGCTTAATGTAAAACTCGAAATTAGCTAAATCTAACAGAATAAGCTAAATATAACGTGAAATATATAACAATACTGTTCAATCCAAGTAGACATCATAGAGGCATTGAAATTCGAGGTTGATCTGCCTACCAGACATCTTTTTCAGTTTCTGGATTCTTTTAAAGCTTGTAAGACGATGGGAACAACTCGTCTTATTAGCAATCCCGGAAAATCAAAACAAAAGTGTAAATCAAAAAGTATGTAATATAAATTGAATATATAACGTTTACTACAATTTCCTAGAAAATAAAATTAGGAACTGTGTGATTCGTTACTAGAGATATCAAGATGAAGATCAATGTCTCGTAGATTGTAAAAACCCTGTATAAGCGCTAGGGAAAATATGTGGAAAATACACAATAACAAAACTGATCTACCTAAACATTTGCTTCCCATCTTTTTAGAATATCAATAATTACCTTTACTTTGTCACCATATTTGCTGCTATTCCAATGTTAGAATAATAAATTACTCAATATTTCTCTTGAGAAATGAAAAATATTTGTTTTTTCACATAAAACCTATTTTTCAAGAAAAGATGAATATTTTTTACCACAACTCAATGCTGGTCAATTTTTCATACGCTTTTGTAGGCTGCAGATGATTCTTTTACTGATTTTGGTTTACTTAAATGTTTAAATTTAGAATCTATCTTGAGTGACATTACAAATCTTCAAGAAACATAATTTAAAAATAGTATCTATAGATTAAGTAATAGACAATTTACACTTATAATAAAAAAAAATATAGAGAAATAAAGTCTTCTTATTTTTTGCTAAGTATGGGCCCATGAAATATGATGTTTTGTCTTACCGTTTTATACTACAGCTAACATGATATATGTAAGATTCAACACCCTGTAATTCCGAAACTATTATTCCAATGTGAATGGGACCTTTTTCCATATGTTTGGTGAAAGGTTCTTTAAATACCTCCAAGCCATACTACAGCGTTTGCTATGTGAAACTCCATATAGCAAATTAGCACCCGCCTTTTGCAAATTATCATACTTTTGAAAAAATATCCAATTACATTAGTCTAGTGTAGTAATAATAATGGAATGAAATGAATACGCTGCCATTCTATCACTCGGAAGAATTTTAAGCAAAAAAATCAAAGCAACGTCACTGTCTATGAAAATTTGCATTTCACGACTCGTCGATTGATGTGATGACTTTTAAACGTGAGAATGTGTTTCTACCACCTCATGACTGAAGATATTACATCAACCGAAATGCTATTGAATGCAAAACTTTGCAAATACCTGACGTCCTTAGTAATTGGATAATGGGGTATTTTCAAATAAATGTGAGAATATCGAAAAAACCATGTAACGAACATTTTTACTTCATTTTGTGAACGCCCTTCTAAAGTTCAAACATAAAATTTCACGTCAAAGCTGTGGAGTCATAAATATTAGCGTGACGTCATAAACCTTTCGTGAAGCTATCCTTAGAATGTGACTTTGTTGTTTACCTCCTTTTTCCTAAAAAAATAACATCCGTTCCTTATTGACATTAACAGATGTTTGTTTACATCATTTCGTGATGTATTTTGATAAATTAGATACTGTAACACTACTAACACTAGTGACAGGCAGGCCGACAATGACGTGACAGTGTTACTAGTCTTGCAGATGATGTAAAGTAAAATCGTAAATACGAGTAGTAACTAGAAACCATGAGTAGAAATTTACTAATAATTATTTAAAATATGGAATAACATAACATAAATATGTTTATTCTAAAAAAACGAATTTTTGTCCAATAAAAAATTGGAAAATTAAATAAACACAAAATAAAGTTTACGTCGCTTATAGGAAAACTAAGCAAAATTTCAACAACGTGACAACCTTGAATGTACGCTCAATGCAAATGAACTTCGTCACATCCTATCTACTCTTGAATTAAAATCACTTTTGATTGGTCGATTTCTTAGGCAGGAAGTTCAAGAGATTTAAATGAGTTCTCTTCAAACGGATGATTTTCAAACTCTATTTTTACTCCACGTGGGCAGAAAAAGTTGAACAAGCAGTGTTATTATTACAAATTAGATGCAAACAATCTATTTCAGTGATTAAACAGGCAATATTAGCAAGTTGGAAAACACCCCATTGCCTTTTTGAAAAGTGTAACTTGCCTACAAATTTCAATAAACCGAGGGAAGAACTTATCGAGATAATATTGAGTAATGTATTTCAATTCTCTATCAGCCTTGCCTTTTGGAAGTAAACACTTTTACTGTTGCTGCTGTTGCTGTGATGGAGTATCTGCTTGTTCTCCACCTCGACTACTACTCATTCCGCTCTCTGTTCCCCCCTCTTCGTCATCATCATCGTCTTCTTCATCTTCCCTTTGTATGCCTTGGTCTATCAAAAAATCCACGATCCTGAAACAAAAAGCACATAAAACTATAACTTTTTTTGACAACATTATCAAATTTTGACGTTCACGCAATAATTTCGACCATTTTTCATTCTTACGGCTGTTATAATCTATTCATGTCAAAGTAGCAAAATAGCTAGAAAGAGAACCAAGCATTACTATAGGTTTTTCTTTTATAATAATACGACGTTATTGTTTGTCAGAGGAAGGAGAACAAAGAAGAGGAAGTTCGTCAGTTTGAGGGTATAGCTTGACTTGACTAGACCTAGTCGATTAGAGTTCGGAAATTTTTGAGTTTAACGAAAAGGTTAATTTTGTGGTTCCATGCCTAAAGAGAAAAAATTGACCGATTTGATTTGGATTACATTGCAAGCCGCGGCCTTGTGCGCTTGCGAACTTACTCGATTGTGTAGTTCACTGACTCACGCAACAGATGGTTACTATGCGATGCCGCTTGACTATAAAGTCGTTGCGCTAGCAGTTTAATGTAATCCCTCAAGTAAGGGATGTCAAGGTCTCAGTGAAGAATATCGTTAGAAACATACCATGAGGCGCAATGTCCTGCTCTGCAGAACCTCCAGGCTCTGCATGCGAGTTTGGCGAGGAAACACCAAGCCGCATATGCATATGCGTAAGTAATTGCAGGTCTAATAATTGTGTGACTTAATTTAATTTTATTCGCCAAACTTAATTTTGAATTTTGTTTGTAACTCTTCTGTGTGTTTCTGCCAAGTCATACCCGTTTCCAAGGTAATTCCAAGGTACTTGCCACAATTTTCCCATGGAATCAAAGCATTTTCACTGAGAACTTCAACGGAGCACCACGACGCTTTTTGATGACCCACCGATCCGCCCACTCCAACACTTCATCCACCACAAGCTGCAGCCCATCGCAGACCAGATCTCCAGTCCACCACTGAGCTACAATCGCAGTGTCATCAGTGTGGAGATAGACTTCACAGTTGCGGGGGCAAGGGACATCGTGTATAAAAAGTGAATAAAGGATTGGCCTAAGGACCGAACCCTGAAGAAACACCGGCCTGTATAGGACATAATGTCGAAAAGATATTGTTAACTTTGGTTCTAAATTTCCTCCTTTCGAGAAAGGATTTTAAAAGTATTAGAAGCCAAAATGAAAAACCCTTTTGAATTAATTGATAGAGGAGACCCTCATCCCACACCTTATCAAAAACCTTTGAAACATCCAGAAGCAAGATGCCAGTACTTTTGTCTTAGGTAAATCCACTGGTTATACGTTTCACCAGCCAGACTGCCTGCAACTCTGTGCTATGCTCAGACCGAAACCCAAATTGAACGTCAGGAATCGTATTATGATATACTAATACTTTTACAGTTTCTAGAAATTATACTTTTTGCCACTGAAATTCTTTACACAGGATTGCTACCAATCTGGAATAATTTCAATGTAGCCGATAACGGAGTATACCATTTTTCCAGTTACTTTGTACTGGCTTGATGTCTTGTTGATGGATATCAGCTGACTAAGAAGTAATATTTTTATATTATTAGTATTAGTAATATTTTTACTGAATATCTCATTGCCCAAAAAATAATGTAATTGGTTTGTATATTGTTATAAACTATCAAAATATTTCTATAATGAGCCATAAAGGACGATTTATTAAATAGCGAACTTGCATCACTAGAGGCATTAATCATTGGTTAAAATGTATAAAGTACAAATAGAGAAGAACTTATTATTCTTCAATCCAGCCATACTGGTAATATACTGTTAGAAAGAAACACTAGCCTTTCTAGTAAAATATAAAACAAACATATAGTACTAGCACAGATTATATACAGCCCTGTATTCCGTCAAACCATGTGTCAAGAATCATTCTGGAGTATTTTTAGTTATAACTAGCCAGCTGTTCCCTGTTGACCTAACGGACAGTACAAAGTATCCCAAAAAAAGGTTTATCGATATAATAAATATACAATATGCTGCTGAAATTAGGCATACCTGTAGTCTCTCCCGGTCTCTGTATTAGCTATCCAGAGTGGAAGCCATTTATTTGCTAACAGCCACTGAACAGAAACTCTGCTGATACGTCCAGAGGCATCTCTGACATGATGGTAACCATATGCGGAGGTCGAAGAAGACGGACCTTCCACTACCGCATTGTAATGGTTACTGTTTATAGAGCCACACGATGATGATAGATGACGTTCAATTCGACCTACGGAAAGAATATGTCAATACAACAATATACACAGTGTCCCAGGACGAATCCCGCAAAAAGAAATCGCACTTAGGTTTCGGAATGTGAAGCCGATATCAAAAGGTATTATTCTGAAATTAGCATTTGTTACAGAGAAATCAACGTTTGAAGTTTGGTTGTAAACATAACTGAAATGTGTGTGGCCCACTTTCAGTTTCGGCAATTCCTTGCAAAAACGGCAAAGGTCGGATTACGCTACCGTGTATTTTGAATGTTTTTGTCGACTATTTAGAGCAAATATCATAAGATGATAAAGAGGCCCACACATTTACCAATTCGCGATCTAATTAAGAACAATATAGGAGCATAGGTGAGGTAACTTTAGGTATGACCACATAGTTGGTTAGGGCCATTCAACACACTATAAATATATATCTTAAATATCTTACCAATTCCATGGCCGATTATGTCGATTCTTCCATAAACTTTTCCTACTCTTCCATATCCAGCATTGCTACAACTTGGTCTATCTGGATCGAATTCCATACTTCCCTGACCTTCCATTTCTTTAACTCTTTCTCTTACTTCTTCTATAGTTTCGTAAATATTCTCCTCTTCTGTTGAAGAGATGTATAAAATGTAGGGTTATTCATTTAAATCCTGGACAATGAAAACAAATAGCAACTTATTTTTGATCGTGGTGGTCGAACAAAAAATATATTAAAGAACCTGTTGGAGCTTCTCACACCACCAAAAACGAAAACGTAGGTCACCGCTTATGACATACAAAAAAATAAAATAAAAGCTAAGTATTACTGATAGTGATTTGTGGAGTTTTTAGCCTTCCGAATGTTCCCGATATAGCTAAAAGTTACACTGACGAAAATGTATTGAAAAAAATAAAGGGAGTAAAAGCTCACCTTCGTTAGCTGTCTACGCACCTGTTGTTCCACACAATCAAGAATTTGTTTGCTGTAATTGTTATTAGTTCTTTTTGAACTAACTTCGTGTGCTCCCCTGATGAATTATTGTCTAAAGTTGGCTATATTATTAATAACATTTCATTAGGTTTTCTCAGTATCAATATATTGTCTTTCGGCAAAATCCCTCTTCCGTTAATACATTTATGAATTATTATAACTCACTTATAACCGCAGCGCCATCTATTGCAACAACCCTAGAGATAAGCCGCCAACGATGAGAATGAGTTCTTGTGATTTTACTGTGTTTCAAGGACAAATTTTGCAAATTCACTTAGGAAATGTATGTAAAACTAAATTTGTAAAGCAAACTACTCTTCTCCGTTAACCTGTGTAAAGAGTCCAATCAAAATAATCACGAATAGTAATTTACAATGGGTAGTCAGGACTCTCCAACAATGTATTTAAAATTAGACAATGCTCTGGTTTAATCAGAATTGTCCTCGAAACCTCCACTCTGTTAACATATCCTCCGACAACGGAGAAGGAGACTGCTTAACGGAGTGGATACTTGAAACAAAAGTTTTCAATAGTACTATTATAAAAAAACTATTTCTGGCAGATAAAATAGGCAAGTCACAGATTAAAGCCGACAATGATGAACAGAAACAAAAAAAAGCTGAAAAAGGGAACAGTGTCTATGCGTAGACTCCGTGAATTTTTTTTCTAAATATGTATTTTATAGAAAAAACATTTTTGAGCTCGATGATTTTTCATTCAAAAGGTATAACACAAAAAAGAATAATGTTTTTTTTTAAAGTATCTTAGATTGTTAATTCCAAGGCTCAATGAAAATAAATTGTGATTTTGATGTCTCAAATTTTTCCAACAGTATAAATATAATTATAAAAGAATCTTACCTATAGAGGAATTTGTGGGTGCCGCGCCCTCTTCTGGGGAATGTAGGCTGACAACGGGATCGCCGCAGATAGCTTCGTAGATATTTTCTACCAACGGTTGGGACTGAGACTGCGTGGCAGATAAACCGCCAAAATCTATACTAGACGTAGAGCAAGATGGCGTATCTTCCACATTAGCATACCTGCATACAACATAGAATATTAGATTCAAGATCATGTCGCGTAAAAACGAAATACTGCTCGTACAATACCACAGCACGGCTCAACAAACAATCAGCTGTCATTCTCAAGGTCTGGGGATGCTTTGCGCCGATCCTTTTGCGTATCGCCATTTTGGGTTAGATTTGTTCTGATTTCAACAGCGGCGGCACGGCACACAGTGGTTCCGATAAGTAATCTGACTTGACAAAAGGCTATAAATTTATATTTTCAAATCCATATGAAAACTATTTTATTATGTTTCTGGACGGTTGTGCACCTATGCGCCGCGAAGAATTCTGAGAACAAACTAACAGTGACTGCGCATGAGCAGGCGGAAGTCACGTGATTCATGCGACTAGATTTTTATCGTAGGCATCGGTCGGCAGTTACCCTTTCGAGCCTCGGTCAGTACGTACGTGAATTTTTAGCTATCGACTTGAAGACTTAGGTGAACAAAACTAAAGGTATGTTCTTTAATTTGTCACACACATCAATTGTTTATGCCTCGTATTTGTTATTTTATTTTGATTCAACATATTGACGACAAAATTTCCTCAGAGCTTTCATATCTCATTGATTTAGTAGGCTTGCATTAGTAAAGGCCGTCGAAGTCTGTTATGAGATTACATTTGGCAGTTAACTTCGTTATTAAAGTTTACAATTTTAATTGTTTTGTAGCCATATCCAACCAACTTTTTTTTAAATATTATTTTTAGGAATGGAGGACGGATTCCTAAGAAAAGAACTGTTCGAAGTGTGGCGAAACGAAGCAAACCCATCGAGACGGGTATCCCGAGTATGTGATTATATAATGACTGTACGTGATTTAGAAGACCCTGATGGACATATCCGTGAGCAAATTCGATCAAAAACTGCTGACTTTTGTAAAAAACTTAAAGTAAGGTGGACCAACTGTCACTATATATTACCACAATTCTTAAGTAAAAACAATCAATGGTTACGTGCTAGAATCACCTTTTCAGAAGAAAACAGTGGTCAAGAAAGGTCAAACATTGGACGTCCAAGAAAGTTATTTGATGAAAGTAGCGACAGATCAAGAAAAAGAAAATTGAAATCATTATTGGAAACACATACTAACGAGGAGATTGTTCTTGCAGCTGAAATGAGCTTAAGATCTACCGGCAGGCGTGATGCCGCGCAGCTTGTCAATCAAGTAGCAACATATTCTCCCGAAAGAGCTACAAAAATAAAAAAAGCTTACCAGTCTCCAAGTAGCAAGGTACCAATCAAAATGACAAGTAATGAGGCACTGGCCTTTTTTGTAGATAAAAAACTATCTAAAGACCAGTACATCTCAATGCGTCAAATAAGCAGAGCCCATAATGCCGATATTTTTCCGAATTACCACATGCTTCTTGAGGCCAAAAAAGAATGTTACCCAGATAAACTTAAAATCACTGACTACTCTGGAGAAATAGAATTGCAGTCACTACTTGATCATACTATAAGCCGCTTAGTGTCAGTACAGCTGGAGGTGTTGCAACATGTACGTGTAGGGATAGAAACGCGTCCAACCTTAGATATAGTATTCAAATGGGGCTGTGATGGAGCCTCTGGGCAGAGCCAGTACAAACAACTATTCTCGACCACGCAAGAGGATGTGGATGATTCATACACGTTTGTTGTTTCTGTTGTTCCATTGCAGATGACTACATATTCAGCTACAAGTAGTACAAATCAAGGGAGAAAAATTATATTGTGGCAGAATCCTTATCCTTCATCAACAAAATACTGTCGCCCTATCAAAGTACTTTTAAAAAAAGAGAACCCAGAGTTAACAAAAAAAGAAATAGATAATGTAAAAAGACAAATAGCAGCATTATCGCCAACAGTTGTGGAAATAGAAGGCCGACAAGTTTTTGTTAAGCAGGAACTTGCTCTCACCATGATTGATGGAAAGATTTGTAGTGTACTCTTGAATAAAGCAACACAAAATTGTCATATATGTGGTGCAACCCCTGCTCAAATGAACGATCTTAGCATCATTCGCAGAAAAAAAATATGTGACAGCGCAATTACTTTAGGCATATCAAGCCTACACGCATGGATAAAATTTTTCGAATGCATCTTGCATATATCATACAGACTACATATAAAATCATGGCAGATACGAAAAGAGAACAAAGCTCAGGTTGAAACTAGAAAAAAATCAATCCAAGATCGCTTCCGCAATGAAATGGGGCTATTAATCGATATACCTAAGCCAGGATTTGGTACTACTAATGATGGTAATACCGCGCGCAGGTTTTTTGAAAATCCAGCATTAGCCTCTGAAATCACAGGTGTAGATCAAGAACTCATCAGCCGATTTGGTACGATACTTAAAACAATCAATAGTGGTTATAGCATCAATTTGAAAGAATTTGAAGTATTCTGTTCTGTAACCGTAGAATTATATATCCAAAAGTACGGCTGGTATTATATGCCGCAAAGTGTGCATAAGGTACTTCTCCATGGTGCACAACTAATAAAAGAAGCCGTACTTCCAGTTGGGATGATGTCAGAGGAGGCGCAGGAAGCTCGGAACAAGGACTACAAGAATTTAAGAGAATATCATACCCGGAAATTTTCTAGAATTGATACAATGACGGACTTGATGCACATGCTGTTAATTTCTTCAGATCCGGTTGTATCCAGTCTTCGAGTTAAACGCCAGAAGAGACGGAAAAGTATATCTCCTGATGTATTGAAATTACTCCAAGACTTAGGACCTAATGACGAGGACAATGACGATGATGACGATGAAGACAATGAAAACTGAAATAGTAAACATTTCTATGTATTTTGTTATATACGTAATACTTGCTTCATTCAATTAGAATAAACTGCAAATTGTTCTTTTTTTGATATATAAATGTAAATCTTTCCAATATATGGCGTCAAGTAGACTGACTCGACGCTTCACACACCTTTTGCCAATTTTTGAAAATTCAGAAAATTTTCAAAATCCAGAAAATTCTACAAATTTAGAAAATTTTGATTAATTTAAGATAAAAATAGTCAAAATTCTTAAAATATATTATGAGCAATAAATTTAATTGATTTATTTAATTTTGTCAAGTCAGATTTGTTATCGGAACCACTGTGCGGCAGTGTCATGGCAATCTAGGTTTCATGTTTAGCGAGGCGTAGTGACAATGGGAGCGTCACTAACAAAAGAGCTGCCATTCGAGATGTTTTGCGTTTTGCTACGGACTTTTGAAAAGTTTAATGCTGTTTAGTCGTAGCATTTTGTGTGTGGATAAGGTAACAGGATAATTGAAAGCTTGATATGTTCGTGCTGCAATAGGCTGTTCTTCGAAAAGCTAGTCTAATAAAAATATGAGTTTTTTTAGGTTTCCTAAAGATCCTTCAAGGTACATACACGTTGATAGTAATCAAAACATGGTGAAAATACAAAAAACAACATATTACCTTCCGTTGGCTGTTGCGACCCCATTGCCAGCAGAGGGTGACCTTCATATCGGTTTATCTATTATAGCTACGCCAGCATAGCTTCTTCCAATGCCCATACAGCTGGGCAACATGCTCCAGGTATCCGTTTTCGGATTGTACACTTCCACCTTTCACCAATAAGATAAAACAACACGTTAGTTGATAGTATAATCAATGCCATAAATAACGATATATTGAGTAGTCTTCAAACTTGTATATGTTACGGTTAAAGTATTTACTTTCATAGTTTATAGACTACCTGGATATTATACTCGTACAAGCTATCCAAATATCTCGTTATTTTGATGGAAAATAATATTTCAACTAAAATATCTATGAACATTAGTTGGTTTGTATTCTATCCAGCTAGCTCACACACTATACAAGATATGTCGCTAAAGTATAGACCACAAAGTTGTCACACATATTAACCAGTGGTTCTGGTCAGTTTACAAACTATCTACATCATTTGTATAAGGTATGCACATAATATCTCTAGTAATACATAATAAGCAACTTGTTGGTTAGTATGTAAATTAACCAACTTCTTGATTAGTATGTAAACTAACTAATTTTCTTTGGTCAATTTAACAGAAAAGTGAGGTTATATTTGTGGCGAGTGCAAATATATGTATTGTTTACTGTCGTGCCTTGTAAAGTGTGTTTAAGAACAGGTATCTAGTTACCAAAAAATGGATCAGCAACAGCAATTAGAAAAGTTACTATTAGAATGTTACGAGAAAAAGTCCCAAAATTCAAAATTAATGAATGACAATGGTTATAATGTACTTCTGTAACATACAAAAAGAATACGCGAACAAGGACCTAACACTAATAACAAGAATGATTATCATGTAATGAATACTTATGATTTACAGAGAATAGAATCGAATAGCAATTGTATGTTTTATCTCTATGAATAAACTTTGCTTTTGACTAAAAATTATTGTTCTAAACTAAAGTAACCAAAGAGGATTGGTTAGTTTACATACTAACCAATGAGTTGGTTATTATGTAGTACTAGAGATATTACGTGCATAATTTATCCAAACGATGTAGATACTTTCTAAACTGACCAGAAACACTGGTTAATAAGTGTGATATCTTTGTGGTATATACTTTAGCGGCATATCTTATGTAGTTTGTAATCTAGCTGAATAGTATACAAAACTAACCAATATTAATAGCTATTTTAGTAGAAATATGATTTTCCATCAAAATAACCAGACATTTGGTTAGTTTGTATAATATCCAGCTAGTATATAAACTATCAAAGTAAACACTTTAACCGTAACATATACACTATTAGGAAGCTGGAATCTAGGATGCCGATATAAACGCATCGTACGCAGGCATCTGACAAGATGTTTGACAGGTTGAACAGAGAATATCCCCAACCTCCTACCCTCCCACCTACCATTCTTTGGAACAAGCGGTCGCCGGGTTGCCAGGTGTCGCGATTTTCCGCCAGCTATTGGCCCTTCAAGACAGAATGCGATCCACTTGAGGTGTTTTTGATGGTTTTGGGTGCCATTGCATTCAACAGAAAGTCACTTTTTGTGATTCGTGGCACAATGACTGCGCAACGTTATATGAATGAACAAATTGCCGTTCCATATATCTGAGGCCTCGAACAGAGTTTCTTCCAGCAAGATAATGCTCATCCTCATATTGCAAGGGTATCGATGAGGCTCCTACAGGAAGCTGAGGTCAGGAAAAATTATGGGATTGCATGGGTCGATACATAGGCGATTTATCCAATCCTTGGACCACGTTGGACGAACTGGAACATGCTGTGAGGGCAGCTTGGGAGGCTGTACTCCTAGAGTTTAACAGATTACGAGCATGCCGCATAGGCTAGAGGAGTGCATTCCTCAACATGGAGGGCCCACCCATTATTGATCTGTTATATTTTTTTTATAAACTAATTATGGCAAATAAGTTCGTTTATTATTGTATTTAGTTCTACCGCATTTCGTCACCCGCAACCCTTCTTTTCTCAGTGTTCGGATTTTACTTGCGTGCAAAATATTTCTAGAAATTTTTTAGATCAAATCAAATTTAAAAACTACTTACAGAAGATAAATTACAGGATCCATCATCACCTCCTACTACATACAGTAATCCATTCATGGCTACTACGCCTGCATTCCGCCTACAGAGCGCCATATCACTGACTGGAGTCCATTTTGACTTTGATGGATCATAAGATTCGACGGATTTTCGTACCAAAGGACCATCATGCCCTCCAACAGCATATAAAATGCCTTCTAGAACGCCTACGCCTGAAAAAGGAGACGTCAAGCAATCAGTAATTTGTTCAATAAAAAATCTATCGAAATTAAAATAATAAAAGTAGGAAAGAATTTACTTGAGCATATTCAAACGGCGCTCTCACTGTGGAATTTGTTGGTATAAAAATTTAACTTTTTTTTATTATATTGACAAAACCGGATTCTTCCCGGACTAGTAATCAACAAAATTAACATTTGATCTTAAAAAAAAGAAAAAAAAAGTTGTTGACCGCGGTGAGATTCGAACCCACGCCCTTTCGGACTGGTGCCTAGCGTCTTAACCGCTCGGCCACGCTGCATGTGCTTCAGGAATATCAATATACCGTACATAATACGTCGTCAGTTACCAGTCGTAATTTCAAATCAATTTTTTTTAAACCGAACGCGATATTGACAAAACCGGATTTTTCCCGGACTAGTTTTTTCATGCTGATTCCGAATCTGTATTTCGTTTTTCTCTAGGACCTGTAGTTTTGGCTATCTTTTGTATACGGACAGATGGACGGACAGACAGAGAGGCTCTGCATAAGCTCTTTTCATTTACTTCAGTGAGTCAGTGAGAGCTAAAAAACCAACCGCATCATATTTTTTGTACATTTTTAATAACTAGGAGCATGAAACAGTATCGGTGAGTGGCATTATAAAGCCTCAAGTACACGCGGCGAGTTTGTTAGCTACCAGCCGGCTTTGTTACAAGCCGCTCGTAAACCAGTCCAGTGTACTCGTTGTACTCGCTCCGTTAGCTGCTATAAAAACGCTCTGGAAAAAGTTGAACTGCCCGCCAGTTTACTCGCCACTCGCCGGATTTTGAACGAGCTAGCTTGTAAACTAGCTACGTGTACTCGCACTAGCTTGTGCTAATAGCATTGGTTTTGAAGGTGTCAGATGTGGTTTTCACACGCCAACTAGCTGGCTACTGAACGAGTAGGAAATGTGCTGTGTACTGGATTAGTAGCGCACTCGCAGACTCGCCGGCTGTTTACAAGCCGGCTTGTTAGCTAGTAAACTAGCCACGTGTACTTGAGGCTTAAGGATATCTCAGACCAACATGTAGTTGGAGGTCACAGTCCAAAGGATCAGCTGCCATTAGATTATTACGTAACATAGGTACTGTTTTTTTTAGGCATCGTGTTGACTTGATGCATAAACAAAGTGTAAACAAACAGCATTTGACCCAGTTCTCGTATAACTAGGGATTTTACAATCGTAACATTGGTAGCGACAGATATTTACCCATGTCTGATTAACATCCTTTTCTAAATTTCTCTCCCCTGGGCTGTGCCATGTCCACACCCAGGCGAGTACACAGGAATTTCGTTTGGGGGGGTTCAAAAAAAAGTAGGAAACAATTTACTTGAGTAAATTCAAAAGGCGTTCTCACTGTGGAATTTGTTGTTATAAAAGTTTAATTTTTTATTCTATTGACAAAAGCGGATTTTTCCCGGACTAGTAATCAACAAATCTTCTATCTTAAAAAAAAAGCGTCTTAACCGCACAGCGACGCTGCTTGTGCTTCAGGAATATCAATACACCGTACATAATAGGTCGTCAGTTACCTGTCGTAATTTCAAATCAATTTTTTTTAAACCGGAAGCGATATTGACAAAACCGGATTTTTCCCGGACTAGTTTTTTCATGCTGATTCCGAATCTGTATTTCGTTTTTCTGTAGCACCTGTAGTTTTGGCTATCTTTTGTATACGGACAGACGGACGGACAGACAGAGAGGCTTTGCATAAGCTCTCTTCAGTGACTTCAGAGCTAAAAAACCAACCGCATCACATTTTTTGTACATTTTTAATAACTAGGAACATGAAACAGTATCGGTGAGTGGCATTATAAATCCTCAAGTACACGCGGCCAGTTTGGTAGCTACTAGCCGCTCGTAAACCAGTCCAGTGTACTCGTTGCACTCGCTCCGTTAGCTGCTTCAAAAATGCCCTGGAAAAAGTTGAACTGCCCGCCAGTTTACTCGCCACTTGCCGGCTTTTGAACGAGCTAGCTTGTAAACTAGCTACGTGTACTCGCACTAGCTTGTACACAAGTGGCTAGTAGCATTGGTTTTGAGATGTCGGACGTAGTTTTCACATGCCAACTAGCTGGCTACTGAGCGAGTAGGAAATGTTCTGTGTACTCGATTAGTAGCGCTCTCGCCGACTTGTTAGCTAGTAAACTCGCCGCGTGTACTTGAGGATTAAGGATATCTCAGAGGAGAGCAGGCTCCGAATACTGGTAAAAAAGTGAGGGAGAATTTGCTGTATAGCTCTTAACAAATACTTCTGCTTTGCGACCAACATGTAGTTGGAGGTCAGTGTCCAAAATGATCACCTGCCATTAGATTGTGACGTAACCTAGGTACCGTTTTATTGGCATCGTGTTGACTTCTTGCATAAACAAAGCATAAACAAACAGCATTTGACCAGTTCTCGTATAGCTAAGGATTTTACATACGTAACATTCGTTATCTTTAAAACATTAGTAGCGACAGATATTTAAACATGCATGATTACTATCCTTTTCTAAATTTCTCTCCCATAGGCTGTGCCATGTCCACACTTGAAGTATTATTGTTCTGAATTATGTAAAATACTACAGGTGTTCAGGACAACAGACTTTTGAAATATTTTTTGCAACTTTTCGTCCAGATCCAACTGCTGCAGGTGTGGTGTAAATGTACTGTGTTATACCCGTTTTACATCGACATTTTCTCCGCGAATTTATTCATCGATCAATCCATGGTCGTCTTCAAGGTCAAACTGATTGTGTTTTACATCTGTGGACAAAACCATGAATTTTGTGACAGTATGTAGTGCTGCCAACACTGTTGCTGCGATATGATTAGCGGTTTTCGCAAGACCTATTTAATTCGTATTTCTTTGTGGCCGTTTGACAGTAAAACTCTCAATTTGATTGCGTGTTTTTATTTAGAAAATATTTAATAATATACTGAAACGGGTATGCAACATGCATGACATGCATCATATGATTTTTAAGGTTGGCACTACCGAATTTTACGACAAACTTGACCACAGATTAGAACAGGTTCTAAATCAGTGAAGCAATCCATTCCTCTTATTCAACGTCAAATTCCTGTGTTACACTTGTCAATTTTGACCAAATTTCTGTTTTACACTTGTCAATTTTGACCACGAACTGAATCCACGAATTAAAACCATGAATTTATTGTTCATATAAAACGGATATAAGGCTTTCGCGGCCATCGTCCAATGAATTTGTGGTTCTTGGGTTTTTAGGCCGGCGTCGTTTAGTGCCTAAAAACCCAAGAACCACAGATTCATTCACGTGGTGTAAATGTGTTTGGTGTAAGGCTTGAGACTGATAAAATGATGGGGACAAAAATAACTTTGTTTTATTTCCATTTTATTTATATGGCAAAGTCTGTGTATATAGATATCTTTCCAGGATAACCGTTTTTAATATTATCAATGCGAATAGCAATATCTATTAAACAGTCAACTGTAACTGATGTCTGCCTTTAATTGAAAAATTATATTTAGTCTATCGGCTGGGACAGTTTTGTTTATTTTTCAACATCTCAGTATAGTTTACGAGTAGTAGTAGTAGTAGTATACTTATTTGACCATTTTATACAAATGAATGCATTTATGGTAAGTATATTGATTGTGTTTGAATACCGCTGTCGGTGTGTAATTATAATATGGCTGTGTTTTCTGCATCTGTGCTATTATTATCCTGATCTTATCAGTTTCTCTCTCATGATTGTGGTTACAATATTACAGGCCTTCATGATTACAGACTTCTGGAATACTTTGTGTACCTTTTCGTTCAGGCCTAACTGTTGCAGGTGTTGTGTAAATGTGATTGGTGTAAGGTCTGTGACCGACGTAATGAGGGGGGCCATAATAACTTTGTTTTGTTTCTATTGTCGTTTTATTTCTATAGCAATGGCCGTGTATTTAGATATCTTCCTAGCTTAGGTGTTATTATTATCATTACTATGATTATTTCATAACGTTTTTGATAAGATACATACCAGCTCCACTCCTTCTGGAGCACATGTCAGGTACTGATGTCCAAGTATCAGTTTCAGGGGTATAACACTCGACAGAACTGAGACATTGTCTGGAAGCACCATCGTAGCCACCAACCTAAACATTTTAAATGTCCATATACATGCCACTCACAAAAGGTAGTACTAACTTACAGCATATAATTGGCCATATAATACTCCGACACCAACACTACTTCTTCTTGTCGACATGGAAGATATCTGGGACCACCTGCCAGTAGCCGGGTCATAAACCTATTTTATAAAATAGAAAATGAAGATAACTAAGGTCACTTCACTTCACCGAATAGTGATTTATAGTAAACATTTTATACTGTTTGTTTAAAGATTGTAATCTTAGAATTGTGAAATTGGGGTAACCCGTAAACTACGTAAAAAAATATGATCGCCAATTCAAAATATAGTTCCGGGGGTTTAAGGTGAAACATAGAGTTTTACCGCTCAATGTTGTGCTGAAACTAAAATCAATGTTAATCGATTTTTTTTCGCCCTGAAACCCCCTCATTGGTAATAATTTATACCCCATACTCTCTGAAACTTCCAAGCATTTATCGGTATGTTTTTTGTGTTATCCTATCAAATGTTAACACCTTCAACCAAATCGAAATTCATCACTAAAGATGTAGACATTCTTGTATGTATGTTTTCAGGTTCTATAATTTACCTCAGCCGAATTTAATCCAGTTGATCCATCAAAACCACCAACAGCATATATTTTCCCTTCCAATACAGCAACACCTAAGGTAGATCTTCTAGCTTCCATACTATCACAGCTAGACCATGTATCTAGTGCTGGATCATACACATCCACTGTCTTAACCCGCAGAGATCCATTGAAACCTCCAACCTGAATATAGATACTCTGATATGAAAAATATTCTGTAACGCTTAGATCTTGGATATAAGTCGCCGAGAAGTTAGTTATGTTCATTAGAGGAAGGAAACTGGACGGATATATCAGGCCTACCTTCTTTAGGCCTGCTCAGTTATAAAAAAAAGTAAAATATCTAGGCGTAATTCTAGACTCAAAGCGGAATTGGAAACAATATGTAGAACATAAAGTCAATAAGGCACGTAATTCGTTATGGGCATGCAGAAGGGTTGTAAGAGTGCCCTGGTGTCTGACTCCTAAAGTGGTGTCCTGGCTCTATACTACAACCGGCCGTCATTACATAGACCACAAGTGTGGTGGCCATGTGTAAGGACAGGGGCGCACAAGGGCATCACGCCCGGGGGGAGGGGGGGGGGCAAATCAAGCGACTCATTACGTACTACCTAATTCAAGTAATTGTCATAATGCCCACCCCACCTTAAGAAAATACATACAATCATAGTTTGGAAAAAAATCCGATTCGTCAGAATGGGATAGTACTACATCTCATAAATTTCATTCGCTTGCTGTAAGCATTCAAAATTATAGATTTATTTGTTCGGTAATAATTTGGTTTCATATTTTAAACCAAATTAATGCTAAGCAAAATGATGCAGAGCCCCAAAATGAATACTTAAATCTGCATTAATTTATTAAATAACCGATCGATAAGATCACAGAATATCACACGGCTGAACACTTTGAAACGATGTTAGCAGAAGCTGCCAAAGTCACTCACGAACTCAACTCCGCAACAGACCTTCCCCAATAAATACAATTCGTTCGAGAGAAAAAAAATAAAACAATTTCACTACGAATACAGTGATGAGGTTTAAGTAGACCCCAAAATCAAATATAGAGTAGAGTTTTACGTTAGATCAGACAGTAACTTCCTTAAAGGGTAGATTCAACGAATTGAAAACATTTACCGACGTATTTGGTTTTTTAGCAATACCAATAATTGATTTAATTATTCCAATGATGTTGATGAGTTAATGAAACACTTTAAAGATTTAAATCTGATACTTAAAGATGATTCAAGTAGTGAATCAGACATTGACGCTATTGATTTATTTATTAAAGTTGCATTTTGTAGAAAACCAGTCTAATGATCTACAAACCCTAATACAAATCTTCTTGATTTAATTTCCACATTTCCGAACACAGCATAGCGCTTTGAATATTACTTACATTGCCGGTTTCAGTTGCATCTGGTGAAAGGTCCTTCTCAAAATTAAAAATTAAAAAAACTATTTAAGATCAACAATGCACCAGCAAAGACTAAAGAAACTTCAATTTCATTTGAACATGAAACTTTAGATACTCTGGATAAAAGAAAAACAATAGAAGATTTCGCACATGTAAAGACAAGCAGGGTTACATTTTTGTAGATACTCAGCTAAATATTTGAGTCCCTAAATCTAAGTATATAGTTTTACACACCAGTAAGCAAAAATAATAAGTAGATACTTAATTTTTAGTTGTTTTTTAACTTTTTTTTTTGATAAAATTCACAGCAATTAACGCGGGGGGACGAAACAGCTAGCGGCGTACCTGTGTAAGGATGGAAACAATCAAGCAAAGCTTAGTAAGATTCAACGTTTAGCTTGTGTTAGTATAACAAATGCAGTACGCACGACTTTGTTGAGCGCGCTAGAATTGCTGATTCTCCCTCCGCCTGACTTGGTAGTTCAAAGGGAGGTAGGCGTCTGCCTTCCGACTGTGCAGTCAGGACAGTCAAGAGTGATATAATTTCTCTACAGACGAAGTGTCTGGCGCTGAAGCCTGAGGGTCAAAAACAAAGCTCTCTCTGTCTTGGAGGATGCAGCACGGTATTCCAAGCAGAAATATAAGCGACAAAAAATATAAATGAGTTAGCAACATTAAAATAGAGTAAAATGGGAACATTTTTCTACACTACTCAACCATTATAAGAGGAATGTGAAGGAATGAGTTACACATTTTGAACTTACAGCATAAACTTTTCCTGCTAACACAGCCAATCCTGCTCTACATCTTCTGGTTGGCATTTCTGCCACTTGAAACCACCTTTCTTCCTTAAAATCGAAACTCTCCACACTCCGTATTGCTTTGGGAGCTTGGCCTCCCACCACAAGGAGGACTTTTGGGAGCCCTATTGGTTGTCTTGGTTTCGTTCGTGGGGTACGGAATGAAGTCTTTGTGTCGCCTGGAAGAGAATGAGAGAATGAACATGAGAAAAAAATATAGGTCATTAGTTCCACGAGACCTAGGGTCAACAGTTACAACTAAGTATAAAAAAGTTAATAAATAAATTTGGTAGATAGATTCTTAATGAGTTATTGTTATACTACAGTTAATGTTTATAATAATTGTATTTTTTTGCTTCTTATCTACCCTGAAAATTTTCTGAATTTACATAGGAGACATTGTAATTATTGTGAAAAATGTTGTATTGAGATAGTACTTCTGTATCTGTCCCTAATGACACTCTGCCCTTGTTAGTCTGGGTTTGTGCCCAAAAGAAAAAAATATACATTCTTAATCTGTTTTTTTCATGTTTTGTTTTGTAAGATGTAATGGTGGGGGAAACGTCAAAGTTTTTATTTAAATAACAATAACTTTGGTATAGGTTAAGACAAGCTGGGTCTCGTTTGAAAGAGCTATTCTTACCAAATAATCCGATACATAAAAATTATCCAAGTTGGTGTTGACCTAGTAGGGCAGGGTATATGACATCACAACAACTCTATTACAAAATTAAATTTTAACATAGATAGATAGAGTAAGACATTCTTAAAGTCAATGCAGCATTCAACATTCCAGCAACTGTTTCTTAAATCCACAACGCACTTATATAATGCTTAATTTATTAATATCTCCGGTTTGAAAAAAGCTAGGAAGTTGAATCTAGCGCTGACTTTTTAAGAATTTCGTCCTCTATTCATCTATGTGAAAAGAGATATAGCATACCATTTAAAATTATCGTAAAAATACATAATAATTGTTGTGATGTCAAATACCAACCTCTAGCTCCGAGGACAAGACGTATAAATTAGACCTGTCAGTTTGAAATTACAAGTGACGAGTTGGAAAATTAATTTGACCATTTTGAATTATCCCTTGACGCCTTAGAAACGACAGCTGAAAAAGGTGTAAAGTGAGTTTGGAAGCAGTAGGAGACGTGAGAGCGAGACTCGCAGAGACAGCTTAATCAGTAAAACCACAGACTAGACTGTACAAACGTCAGGCTGACTGACGGCTGAGTGTGTAAAGTTTTACTCATAGTTTTACTCTAGCGAAATGTTAACATGGCTCATTATACGGCTGCTGATTACGTTGAGATGCTCATTCTTTACGGAGAGTGTAACCGTAGCGCTGAGGCGGCTTCACGCCTTTAACGAAGCCGGTCTAGTCTGTGGCCCGGTCTACCGACTGGGCTGTCTCTGCGACTCTCGCTCTCACGTCTCCTACTGCTTCCACACTCACTTTCTATGTAGTATGCGCCACATTGCCTACTTTTATTAATTAATTACTAATCAACTTCTTAATAAAAAAATCCAAACATGGATTTTTGGGCTCAGAATATTTTTCTCTTTTGATCCCAGCAACTATATGCGCGACTTTCAGGATACCCTGCATAAGTAATAGTATGCCCCATTACAACAACAAATGTTCAACTTCAGGTTTTTCAATTGTACAAATTACCTTTCAAAAGATGGTATTTCAGTGCTTCAATTAAATAATCTTTGCACTGTATATCAGCCTTTAGAAGCGGTTCTTCTTCAACTCTTTGCACTAAATAGTCCTGAGACATTAAGGGCAGCCTGACATGTTCCATTAATGAGGCCAGATGTTTGTGCCTTGTCTCCAAGTCATGTTGTACCCAGGCAATGACACACTCAAAGACCTAAGGAACATATACTCGCTGAATAAAGCAAGACTTGTTTTCAATTTTCAACTAAATTTCATTTATACCATATTTCATACCTTTTCTTCTGAAGGAACTGTTAGTCTATCACTACATATTAGCTTCGAAACATGCTGATGAGACAGAGTCAGGAATTCTTCACATTCAACTACTTCCCTAAAACAGATATTGGACAGATATAGGAAAAACTATAAGAAAAGAAAATGTGGAAGAGGAACTCACGGAAAGTGTAGTTCTATATATGATTCTGCATGTGAAAGTAATTCCAGGCACCCATGTAGATCTGCAAATGCCCTTATACCTAGACAATTAGTTGGGTGCAGTTGAGCCTGAAAAAATATTATTAGTAATATTAATATTATAAAGATGTAGAATCGTTGAATTATTTCCCAAATGAAAATAAATCTTTTTGCACATACCATAGCACCAATGAATAAACTTCTATACTTAAAACTACTTTACACAGTCAGAAAATCGATCAAATTTGTGACCTTGAAGAAATTCGTGAAGAAATTGACACGAAGAAGTTCCACCAACATACTATGTAGGGAATTTATAATAATGCCAATGTTCAGTGTTAATCTGATTACTACAATACCACAAATCAAGACCAGTCATTACGAAGGTGGTATTGTCGGCAGGCCCAAGTACCCCTAGATTTCCCCAAAAAATTTCAATAAATTGGAGCATGTTCTAATTTGTTGAAGTTGCAGTTGCGTCCAAGGCTCAGCGTTTAATGCAAATCAGACGCATGTTCCATCGGGAAATGACGAATTTTCTAATCATTTAAACATCGCCATGTTAAACTGCTGTCACAAAAAAAATCAGTCAAACCTACTGACTCTAATTCGCTAAAAGGGGTGATACACCTACGAACAAGTACGCATACTTATGGCTCGATGACCTTTTTCGCCTATGTGTCACCGTAAGTACGCGCTTTAAAACCGTCGCAAACCGCCGGCGATCCAACTGGTTTGAAATCTTGCTCGTAGCTTGTCTCGGCTCGTACTGCGAGCAGCAAACCACCACTTTGTTTCGGCAGGCCATCGATGCACAATGCTTGTTGAGTTTGGCGTTTGTTAAATCTTTTGTTTATTTAGGAAAATTATCAAAATGAGTGATTTCAGCTTCACGTGTGTCACCGCGCCGAGCCGAGTAAGTTCGCGAACTTAAAAATAGCGTACTTAAAGTTCGTACGTGTGTCACTCCTTTTATAGAAAGTTTAATACTCACCTGCAAAAAATCACAACAAGCATCTCTAACATCGGTCAATTGCAATAAATTTGCTGCTGGCAAGAGGACTTGAACATTTTCTTCAGTGACATGTATCTCTGAAGTATAAACATACTCTACCAGCAGAGACAGTGCTTGATGGTCCACCTCTTGAAGAACAATCCTATCCTGACGACTTTCTTCAAAACTTGAAAACATTGCATAGAAGTAAGGGGAACAAGCTGCCAGCACCATTTTGTGAGCTGGTATTTCAACATCATTTGCTACCAGGGTCACATCACAAAGAAGTTTTTGCCTAAGGAGAGATTTTTCCTATACATTTGAAGCAGTTTAATGTTATAGATACTACTAAGTAGCAGTGGCGGCTCTTTTCAACTTAGAGAGGTAGTGCCAGAATGACAGCCTAAATTTCAAACCAACATAAAATTGAAAAAAATACTTGTAAACCGATAAGCCGAATTTAACTGAGTTTTTAAGTTCGACTTACAAAGCATCGATAAACTGAAAACATTATTCATATGCACTTTAGGTTTTTTATAGTTCTTCATTTTCTCCCATATGTATATGAATAATATCATCTGTGCCTTTTTCCGCCCAAGTGTCATCGCCTCCAAATAGAACACACACAAAACAAAACAGTTTGTTAACTTTTTCACAGTCACTTATCCAATTGTTTTTATCATAAATAGTTTCATTAAATTTACGACAACGCGATTGCTGTCCACTACCAGTAAGTTTTTCAATTTTTAAATCAGGTGTTGGACGTCCTAATTCCTTAATTTGCAGTTTTTCTTTCAGCGGAAGATTACTAAATGAGTTTATTAATGCGCCAATTTTATTCATTTTTGCTCCAATGATATATTTTAATTAAACACAAAAGAGATACGAATCCGAAAACAGCGCACAACTCATTCAAACTAACAAGATCTAAATTTCAAACCTTTAACGAGAAAAGCCGACATCAGCATCAAACATAAACAAATCGAAACTGCTGAAACAAAACAAAAATAGTGAACCATGAATGGAAATATGGGTAATGTGCATGGCACGATCTACTTCGGATTTTCGTATTTAAAATCTATCCAAACGTCCAGCATAGCGTTATCTCTGTCAAGCGTTTGTGATAAGATTTCTCTCACTCTGTTTGTGCCTTATAAGAAACGGCACCGCACGCTGTTGTTATCTCGCCGTCGCGCCGCGTCGTCAGCTCTCATCGTGTGAGTTGCCTGGTGCAAGCATTTATGCCATTTCATATAAAACAGAAAAAGTTGTTGGCAACTAACACAGAATAAGAAAAGTTTAAGAGATAGATGAATATGTTTTTGTAGAAAACTAAGGTAGTGGCACTTCGGCACTACCTCACCAGCCGCCACTGCTAAGTAGACATATGTACCATATAGTATGGTGGGTGTGTGCAATATGGTAAAAAAAGGTGAGATGGTCTGAAGTACTAGCCTAGGTTTAATACTGCCATAATCACTAATTAATTATAACAAACTACATAGAACTTCTCTGTTTTCCTTTTGGTAACCTTGACACACATAAGCTCTTTAACCTTCGCAATGATCTTGGAACAGTTTGCAAACTTATTGCTGAGCTCACAGTAACATTATAAAACACTTATTTTTCAGTTATGGAGTTGCTGCTGTTAGAAAAATGCTTGAAGAGGACCGGCGAGTGACATACCAGCAGATAGAGGCTTTAGCTTTAGGCTTCAATATACCAGCATTTAATTCGATTCTGCATGATCATTTGAATATGAAGACACTTTTTTCTTTCTAGGTGCCACATGAAATTAAGTGCAGATAACAGAACATGTGACTTGGTGCTGGGAGATGCTAAACAAGTTTGATAAATGACAATAAGCAACATTGTGACAGATCATGGGACTGTTATTATTATGATGTGTTAACCAAGGCTCAAACCAACGTTTGGGTCTTTGTTGATGACAATACCCTCTTTGATTATTAAAATACACCTGCAGCTGTCAGAAAATCCTGACCTGTAAGGAAGAAAATACAGCTGCATTTTTTAAATCAGGTGGATTTGTGGAACTTGTGGTTTTGGACCCACAGAAGATAGTTACAGCTTCATGAAGCCTGCTTAATGTTACTAGATCTACATAGAACCTGCGGCAAAAGTCAAAAATGGACACAATAATGCTCCACCTCACTGCACCAGAGATTGCATGGAATATTTGACCACAACAGGATTAAAACTTCTTGTGCACCCTTCCTAGACTCCACACCTTGCTCCTTGTGACTGCACTATTGCACTATTTCAGAATATGAGAATTAAGCTAAAACAGGCAGGCAGTTTCACACTGATGCGGACCTTCTACAGGCTTGGGATCACAAGTGTGCTTTAATCCCTAGTGATATCTGGCAGAACTGGTTTAAAGAGTGTATTGAATATGCATATAATGCAAATCTTTCCTAATACCATGTGTATTTACAGTTGAGGAAAGACTATCTAGACTACCAGTTGTTATATCATTGAGATAATATTTTTCTCACACTGGCTTCAGTGTACAGCAGCAAAATCAGGTGTTGACAACTAGCATTCTGTATTATTTTTCAAATATCTTCTAGAATGTATTTTGTTTTTTGACACAAAGGGATATGTTATACCTTGGTGCTATACGGGTGTGCTAGATAGGTAAGGATGTACACTTAACATTTGATTTTTATTGTTATTTTAATGTTTTAATGAGAATAAATGAAAAATTAGTAGTAGTAGTATCTTTGAATTTATCTGAAAGGTATTCACCAAAAGAATAAAATGCCTTTGACAGAAGGTAATTTTTGATACTACACTTGATTTGTGCATCATTTAGAGCTGTTTGGCAAAACATTATAGAACTTGATACAATGGTAATTGATTACATTTTTAGATCTTTCGAGTTTAAGGTAGTTGCCATGAAAGATATTTAATATTTTAATTTAAATTTTTTATGCAACTTTTCAATGTTTGATGTACTTGTTTTCCAGTTTCCGTTAATTTTATGTGAATTTTTTCAAATTTGTTTATATCTTTACCAATATATGTCCATCTTCATATGATGTTTTGGCCCTGAGGAAGGTGTAAAATAAACGCCAAAACGTCGGCTTTTTGAATAAAAAACCTCTGCATTTTTTATCCCAAAATCTGAAGAACCTTTTCCACAAAATACTATTAATCAACTGGGATAGGATTGGCTTTCTACTGTATTGAGATAATCAAAAATTGTAATAATTGTATCTGTATAATTATATCTAATAACCTATAATTACAATAACTAAAACACAGTCTAACATTTAATTCTTTAATAAGACACAATGCTACTCATTTACTGAAAAAAAAACATCAGTCTATGTCAACAAATTTGAATAGATTAGAAATAGACTAAGATTTTGTTTGTTTGAACTGTGGCAGATGGTGGCATAGGATTATTGACTATGTGGCCAGATCTTCTCTGTGTAAAGCCATTGTTTTTTCCTTACATACCTACTAAGTTGATAATGTAAATATCAAAGCTGGATTGACAATATATTGAAGTCATTATAGTAATAGGACATACTGATCCAATGTATTCGTTTGTGTATAGGAAATTGAAAAGCTGAAATTAATCAGATCAAAACTATGGCATCACATAATGTGGCATATGAACCGTTTAAAAGCAATAATAGGATTGCGGTCAAGTAATATATAAGCAATTATTTTATACAAAATGTGACAATGTTGCATTGACCAGTATAAGCAATGGATCGTGGTAGCCCTTTGTTTTGGTGTGATCCAATGAATTCGAATAGGTTAGAAGAAGTAAACGAGGTTTTTATTTGTGCTCACAATCCTAAAGTGGCAACTTGATAATGCTGGTACATTGAGCACTGAATCCTGCTAGCAGCATGTGTTTTGCTTCTTCTAACCTATTGGAATTCATTAGTCTAAGTCTTAATAATAAAGACTCCATTGCACCTACTTTAGCAATCACAATTTCAAATATCTATAGGTATTTAGGCTAATACTCACTTTCTCATAACATTCATGATGTCAAAAGCTTTCTGAGTATGAAGGTGATTTTTATAAGGAGGCCTTTCCTTACTGTGGGAATGCAGCTGAGAGATGTGTTTTTGAGAGCTCTCATCCAAGGAGTTCTGGCTTGCACATCTTAGCAACAGACAGCTGAAAAGTCATGATTTTTATCAATAAAAGATATAAAGTATTCCTATGATGCTATGTATCATATATCCCCCAATATGTCTAGTCTTCTGTAAGCATGTAAATATATGGTTTGTGCAACACATGTCATAATTATATTCATTTAACCTGAAGGTTTGTTTCTCATAGGAGCGTTAAAATAATTATGACTGATGTTAGTATCTCAAAATTTATATAATTCTATGTATGAATGTCTAAAGTGAAAAGGTATGGCAAGACATATTTTCATCGCTATGAAAAATTAGAGAAGTAGGTATAATGAAAGCTAAGATGAACTTTTATTTTACCTAATTTATAATAAAATAAACATCACCTATAGATGCCTTAAACAAAGATGATAATTTTATATATTGAACATTCCTTATGACTGAAGGTTTATCTATCTATCACATATTGTTATTCTATTAGAAACTAAACATTTCTGAAACATTAGGAATTATAGTTGTCAAGACAAATTATTTGAGGGGATATATCCATTACCATAGGAGTTTCTTTAGTTTCATTATATCTATCTTGAAAAACAGTTATCTAATACAAGCCATGTAAAATCACACATATTTTAATATCAAGACCAGTATTGTCAACATTTTTCTGATTGTCTGAAGGCTACACGCTTAAAAACGAAAAAATATCACCCACCTGCCCTGTCTCTCCATTACGCCTTCTTGATTTTGCGGATCCATTCTGCGTCTTTATTTTGTGCTCCTGATCCCCACGCGAGGCTAATCGTTGTTATTGTTTGAATGCACAAACAAATAGGTCTTAATTAGTTTTGTTATTGAAAAAGGTCATCAAATCATAATATTCACCATTTACCGTAGCAAAACGACCACAAAAACGTCAGAATGGCCAAATATATTCTGACATTGACGTAAAACAGATGTAAGACAACACTTAAAACATGAACTTCAAAATTCAACAAACGGTGTTGCCATACTTCATTTTCTTTGGCGTAAGTGAGGGTTTCTATTAAGTAACAATCCACGGAGGCGTGTGGAGCCCACTAATATGTATTAGTCGGTGGTGGAGCCCAATACAGGTCACCACTGAAAAGCTCAAGTTAAACGAACTCAAAAGTCCTTTTTTATTTGCTCTTCAATGTGTTGACAGTTCAGTCCAAAGGTTGCACGGTATAAAAACGTTTATTATGGAAAACAGTTACACTAGCAGAAAATTTTGAGGTTCCTTGCAAAACCATTTGAATAGTTCACATTTTTTTTTTATGGACAGCCTCCCGCAAAGGCTAAAAGCCTATGTCGCTGTAGAAGCGCTGCGAGAGGATAAGTGTCGGTGCACGTTAGATTTGAAGCGCTGCAGGTTGTAACCGGCGGGAAACAAATTCCCTGGCAGCTCGTTCCACAGCGTCGAAGTTCTCCAAAAGAAGGAATGCTGGAGGAGACTGGTTCGTGGAGTAGGGACCTCGACCTGGTAAGGGTGAGCTCGCAGACCCTCTCTAGTGTTCCTCGTTCGGGCGGCCTTTGCTGTTATTACCTGGGAGAGCTCACTCGAACATCTTCCGTGATAGAATCTGTAGAACAGGGATAGGTCAGCCACCCTTCTTCGATGTTCCAGGCTATGGAGGTCTTTTGTGAGGTTAGGTGTATCGATTAGTCTAATTGCTCTCTTCTGGATGGTATCCAGAAGCTTTAGAGAGTGCTTGGGAGCGCATCCCCACACATGGGAGCAATACTCCAGCGGTGGTCGGATCTGTGCCTTGTAGAGCAGCAGCAGCTGCTCTGGTGTGTACAGCTTCCTACAGCGGAACAAAACTCCAAGCTTCTGGGATGCCGCTTTAGCAATACTGACGACGTGGTCGTGCCAAGACATGTTGTTGTTGATGTTGACCCCCAAAAGCTTGACGGAAGGTGACTCGTCTATGGGGTGACCCTCCATTTCCAATGTTGGTAAGCCAGTGTGAGACTTCTTTGTAAGTGTTGTTGCCTGGGTTTTTTGTACGTTGAACTGTACTTTATTTACTAATCCCCACTCGACAATTTTTTTGATCTGTGAGGCATGCTGCTGTCGTCGACGTACCGTCTCCTGGGATGATAGTGGCTTGCCTGGTTCCATGCACGATATCAATGTACTGTCGTCTGCGAAGCTGTAGATTGGATTGGATGTTATTTCCAGCAGCTCGTTGATGTACAGCAGGAACAGTGTAGGGGATAAAACAGATCCCTGAGGAACACCGGCGTTTATTGAAAATACGTCTGATGAACAGCCTTCGACTACAACGAACAGAGATCGGTCGTTCAAAAAGCTGTTCAGCCACTGGCGCAGACCAGGTGGTAGTCCATAAGCAGCAAGCTTGACTAGAAGTCCCTCATGCCACACTCTGTCGAAGGCTTTCGCTATGTCAAGCGCAACAACACGGGATTCGCCATGGTTTTCAATGGCTCTATTCCACAAGTGAGTGACATAGGCCAGAAAGTCACCCGTAGACCTGTGCTTACGAAAGCCATACTGGCGATCATTTATGATGTTATTATTGTCCAGGTATTTCAAGATCTGTGTGTTAATGACAGTCTCCATAACCTTGGACATGATGCTGAGAAGAGCCACAGGTCTATAGTTTGTGGGATCGGTTTTTTTGCCTTTCTTAGGGATGGGTTGTACGCAGCCAATTTTCCATGAAGCGGGAAACACGCCTTGCTGATATGATAGTTTGAAGAGCTTGCAAAGAGTAGGTGCAAGCTCAGCGGCACAGCGTTTAAGGACAATGGCTGGAATTTGGTCGGGACCAGTAGCTTTCTTCGTGTTTAGCTTCTGGAGGATGCTTTTTACATCTCGATGTTGAAATTTGACCTCTGCCATTCTCGAGTTTACGTTTATGTTGGTGGTCGGATTGCTTCCTTGGAAGTCTACAGTAGAATTGGCTGCGAAAAGCCTCCCTAAGATGTCTGCTTTTTCTTTAGGAGCAGAAGCGATGGACTTGTCCTCTCTGGTCAAGGGTGGTATTGAGGAATAGGAAAAGTTCTGACTAACAGCCTTAGCTACAGACCAGAATGTTCTGGACGAACTAGGACATGAGAGGAGCTTGTTCTTAATTTTTTGGTTGTGTTCCTCCTTGCAGTTGTCAATCACGCGTTTACAGTGGCTTCTAGCGTCGATAAAACTGCGGTGGTTCTCGGCGTTTGGATTTTTCCTCCATTCCTTGTAATGTTGGTTTTTGGAGGTAACTGCATCTCTAGAACTCTGATTAAACCATGGCTTGTTTTTGGAGGGACGCTTGACGACATGTGGAATATAGGCCTCCATGCCAGACATTATTACCTCTGTTATTTCTTGGGCGCAAGCTGATGGGTCTCGTGACTTGAAGCAGACGTCGTGCCAGGGAAAAGACTGGTAGTATTCCCTTAGGTCGTCCCACTTTGCTGATCCGTAATGCCAGACACGGCGAGGCATTGTATGGTGGGGATCTGGAGAATGCATCCTGCATAGTGTTGAGACGGTGTTATGGTCAGACGATCCTAGTGGAGCGGTTACTTCCACTGTGTAAATTGTTGGGGTAGTTGTTAGGTATAGGTCCAGCAGACTGGCAAAATCTCCGTGGCGGCTGGGGATTCTTGTTGGTTCTTTAACTATCTGCTCCAAGCCGCAGCTAATAGCAAAGGCTTCAGCTTCACGTCCCTCGTCGTCCGTTTTGTTTGAGTGTTTGAGCCAGTATGAGTTGTGAACGTTGAAGTCGCCCAGAAAGACTATCTCTGAATTAGGATGACCTGACTGCAGCGCGTCCACAGTGGCTGAAAGCTTCTCGAAGAGCTCTTTGCAGTTGTTACTACTTGGTGGCCTATAGATGCAGCATATGAATTTGGAATGATTTTGGAAGGATATTTTAAGCCATATGATGTCAAATCCTTCCAGTTCGAGCTCTTCCTCTCGATGGCAAGAAAGTCCAGATTTAACGTACACGCATACGCCAAACCTACGTCTAAATCGGGTGTATAAGTCATAGCCGGGATATCTGAAGCAAAACCTGCAATTTTATATCAATTTTTGTGTTATAACTTTATGTGTACACGGAAAAGGATATGTCTGATGCTTCCCTTAAGGTCTAGTTCCCTAAGGCCTAAAGTTTTCTTTGTTCCGCTACAGGTGATACCATAATTCGGCTTCATTATTGAAACATTGAATGCTTTCAAAAGGTGGTATTGGCAAAAAATTCTTGATTTCTATTTAATATCAATCAGTGACATATATTCAGGAGGGAGAAGTGGAGTCACTTAGCTTCGCCCGCGGTGCAATCACCCCCACATCGGAATATTTCCGGGAAACTAGAAATAGGTTCTCGGAAATAGGCGGCGCCAAATGGCCTCACGGTTCATGTTCCGTCGCTGGGCTGATGTTCTCGGTTTCTCATAAGTGACAAATTGGATTAATTAAAAGTAAAAAAATGCTCAATGGCTCTTCCAGGATCAAAAGATTCCGGAGGTAAAATACCTGGCCGTTCGGATCTCCGGGTGCCAGGTGGTCCGGGGGAACATTAAGCGAAGTTTATTTAAAGAATTGTGCTGCCACTCCTCGTCAGGCTAACAACAGAAGCCGTCCTTCACAGCAACTTCGCACTGACGACAGGCCCGGAGGCCAGAGAAATTTGTTCAGAGCCGACTTTACAAATATACGAGGTCTTGCCTCCAACATAAACTCTGTCCATCAACACCTTCAGGCAGAGAAGCCACACATTCTGGCTCTTACGGAAACTCAAGTCGGCTCTTCAACAATGGATAACTGCTTTAGATATCCCTGATATGACTTATACACCCGATTTAGACGTAGGTTTGGCGTATGCGTGTACGTTAAAACTGGGCTTTCTTGTCGTCGAGAAGAAGAGCTCGAATTGGAAGGATTTGACATCATATGGCTCAAAATATCCTTCCAAAATCATTCCAAATTTATATGCTGCATTTATAGGCCACCAAGCAGTAACAACTGCAAAGAGCTCTTTGAGAAGCCTTCAGCTACTGTGGACGCGCTGCAATCAGATCACCCTCATTCAGAGATAGTCTTTCTGGGTGACTTCAACGTTCACAACTCATACGGACTGAAACACTCAAACAAAACGGACGACGAGGGACGTGAAGCTGAAGCCTTCGCTATTAGCTGCGGCTTGGAGCAGATAGTCAAAGAACCAACAAGGATTTCCAGCCGCCACGGAGATTTTGCTAGTCTGTTGGACCTATATCTCACAACTACTCCAACGGTCTACACAGTGAAGGTAACCGCCCCACTGGGTTCGTCTGACCACAACACTGTCTCGACGCTATGCAGAATGCATGCTCCAGATCTCTACTATGCAAAGCCTCGTCGGGTCTGGCATTACGGATCAGCAAAGTGGGACGACCCAAGGGAATACTATCAGTCCTTTCCCTGGAACGACGTCTGCTTCAAGTCACGAGACCCATCAGCTTGCGCCCAAGAAATAACAGAGGTATTAATATCCGGCATGGAAGCCTATATCCCTCTGTCGTCAAGCATCCCTCCAAAAACATGCCATGGTTCAATCAGCGTTGCTGAGATGCAGTTACCTCTAAAAACCAACATTACAGAGAATGGAGGAAAAATCCAAATGCTGAGAGCCATCGCAGTTTTATCGACGCCAGAAATCACTGTAAACGCGTGATTGACAGCAGCAAGGAGAAACACAACCAAAAAATTAAGAACAAGCTACTCTCATATCCTAGTTCGTCCAGAACATTCTGGTCTGTAGCTAAGGCTGTTAGTCAGAACTTTTCCTATTCGTCAATACCACCCTTGACCAGAGAGGACAAATCCATCGCTTCTGCTCCTAAAGAAAAAGCAGATATTTTGGGGAAGCTCTTCGCAGCCAATTCTACTGTAGACTTTCAAGGAAGTACTCCGACCACCACCATAAGCGTGAACTCGAGAATGGCAGAGGTCAAATTTCAACATCGAGATGTAAAAAGCATCCTCCAAAAACTGAACACCAATAAAGCTACTGGTCCTGACCAAATTCCAGCCATTGTCCTTAAACGCTGTGCCGCTGAGCTTGCACCTATTCTTTGCAAGCTCTTCAAACTTTCGTATCAACGAGGCGTATTGTCCGCTTCGTGGAAGATTGGCTGCGTACAACCCATCGCTAAGAAAGGCAAAAAAACTGATCCCACCAACTATAGACTTGTGGCTCTTCTCAGCATCATGTCTAAGGTTATGGAGACTGTCATTAACACACAGCTCCTGAAATACCTGGACAACAATAACATCATAAATGATCGCCAGTATGGCTTCCGTAAGCACAGGTCTACAGGTGACCTCCTTGCCTACGTCACTCACTTGTGGAACAGAGCAATAGACAATCATGGCGAATCCCGTGTTGTTGCACTTGATATATCGAAAGCTTTCGACAGAGTATGGCATGACGGACTTCTGGTCAAGCTTGCTGCTTATGGACTACCACCTGGCCTGTGCCAGTGGCTGAATAGCTTTTTGAACGACCGATCTCTGTTTGTTATAGTCGAGGGCTGTTCATCAGACGTATTTTCAATGAACGCCGGTGTTCCTCAGGGATCTGTCCTATCCCCTACACTGTTTCTGCTGTACATCAACGAGCTGCTGGAAATAACATCCAATCCAATCTACAGCTTCACAGATGACAGTACATTAGTGTCGTGCATGGAACCAGGCAAGCCACTATCATTCCAGGAGACGGTACGTCGGCGACAGCAGCATGCCTCACAGATCAACGCTGATATCAAAACAATTGTCGAGTGGGGATTAGCAAATAAAGTACAGTTCAACGTACAAAAAACTCAGGCAACAACACTTACAAAGAAGTCTCACGATGGCTTACCAACCGTGGAAATGGAGGGTCACCCCATAGTCGAATCGCCTTCCGTTAAGCTTTTGGGAATCAACATCAACAATAACTCCTGGCACGACCACATCGTCAGTATTGCTAAGACGGCATCCCAGAAGCTTAGAGTTTTGTTCCGCTGTAGGAAGTTGTATACACCAGAGCAACTGCTGCTGCTCTACAAGGCACAGATCCGACCATGGCTGGAGTATTGCTCCCATGTGTGGGGATGCGCTCCGAAGCACTCTCTAAAGCTTCTGGACACTATCCAGAAAAGAGCGATTAGACTTATCGATACGCCTAACCTCACAAAGGACCTCCACAGCCTGGAACATCGGTGGAGGATGGCTGACCTATCCCTGTTTTACAGATTCTACCACGGAAGATGTTCGAGTGAGCTCTCTCAGATAATAACACCACAGGCCGTCCGAACCAGGAAAACTAGAGAAGCTCTGCAAGCTCATCCTTACCAGGTCGAGGTCCTTACTCTACTCCCCGAACTAGTCTCCTCCAGCATTCCTTCTTTTGGAGAACTTCGACGCTGTGGAATCAGCTGCCGGGGAATTTGTTTCCCGATGGCTACAACCTGCAGCGTTTCAAATCTAATGTGAACCCATACTTATCCTCTCGCAGCGCTTCTACAGCGTCATAGGCTTTCAGCCTTTGCGGGAGGCCGACCATAAAAAAAAATATTACAATGAGATGTGGATGTGGTGATATCAAACCAAAAGCAGGAAAATATTTATCAGCAAAACGCTGCTCCAGAGTGTAGATATAAAATATAAAGGAATCTAAGCAAAAGAAAAACCGACTGCTTCCCAAAATCTCCTGGAGACTCAGACCGTTACCTAGTAGGAGCGACGTTGCAGAACTTGCAAATGAGCAGTTCTAATGGCAGTTGCAATTCTGGCTGAACCGAACTACGATCAGCCTTTATGATGGACGTTATTTTTTTGATATTATTTATGCATGTCTCCATGTCGATAGTCTTTGAGTACAACGCATTAACAACAGGTTCCAATATGCCTGAATCTTTGGCTATCAAACCAACGTCTATAACTCACAAAAAGTTAATCAACTACCTCCTCTCAACTGTTGACTATAGAACTACTAGCTACATTATTCGATTTGATTGGACTCGTAGCATGTGGTTACCCATAGCCTGCCCTCCCTCCCCCTGCCTGCCTTGAATGCAAGTGTTTTTTTATGGTCAGCCTCCCGCAAAGGCTGAAAGCCTATGGCGCTGTAGCAGCGCTGCTAGAGGATAAGTGTCGGTTCACGTTAGATTTGAAACGCTGCAGGTTGTAGCCGTCGGGAAACAAATTCCCCGGCAGCTGATTCCACAGCGTCGAAGTTCTCCAAAAGAAGGAATGCTGGAGCAGGAGACTGGTTCGGGGAGTAAGGACCTCGACCTGGTAAGGATGAGTTCGCAGAGCTTCTCTAGTGTTTCTGGTTCGGACGGCCTTTGGTGTTATTATCTGGGAGAGCTCACTCGAACATCTTCCGTGATAGAATCTGTAAAACAGGGATTGGCCAGCCACCCTCCTTCGATGTCCCAGGCTGTGTAGGTCCTTTGTGAGGTTAGGCGTACCGATTAATCTAATTGCTCTTTTCTGGATAGTGTCCAGAAGCTTAAGAGAGTGCTTCGGAGCGCATCCCCACACATGGAAGCAATACTCCAGCGATGGTCGAATCTGTGCCTTGTAGAGCAGCAGCAGTTGCTCTGGAGTATACAACTTCCTACAGCGGAACAAAACTCCAAGCTTCTGGGATGCCGTTTTAGCAATACTGACGACGTGGTCGTGCCAGGACATGTTATTATTGATGTTGATCCCCAAAAGCTTGACGGAAGATGATTCGACTATGGGGTGGCCATCCATTTGGTAAGCCATCGTGAGACTTCTTTGTAAGTGTTGTTGCCTGAGTTTTTTGTACGTTGAACTGTACTTTATTTACTAATCCCCACTCGACAATTGTTTTGATATCTGAGTTGATCTGTGAGGCATGCTGCTGTCGCCGACGTACCGTCTCCTCGGATGATAGTGGCTAGCCTGGTTCCATGCACGCCACTAATGTACTGTCATCTGCGAAGCTGTAGATTGGATTGGATGTCCAACAGCTCGTTGATGTACAGCAGAAACAGTGTAGGGGATAGGATAGACTCCTGGGGGGTATTACAAATTCCTTCTGTGTTTGGATAGTTCTTGTAGGGGGCGCTAAACTAGGTATTTAATTATTCTAGGGGCATACCTAATAGTCCAAAAGTTCAAGGTTATGTATTTTCCAAATTTCATCAAAAAAAGCCAAACTTTGAAAATGCCAAGGCGTGTAGTTTTCCAGAAATCGGAGTATCAATCAAACTTTTAGTCTTTTTCCATAACCCATTAACACACTGGTTACCTTACAAATGGTCAAACATAGGCATTTGATGCCTATGATCTGACAACTCCGGGATTTGTCGGTTGCACTTGCGTTTACTGCAACCCTGACTGTAAATTTTATAGGTTCTGTTTGACTGGTTGCCTATGTATCATTATATCATGTACCAACCTCAGAGTAATAATTCAAGAATTAAGAATTATTACTCTGAGGTACCAACGCATGTACGAAGATCGAAGAATATCATTTTGACATCCTTTCATTTTTAAAGTAGATAACAAGACGATCAAGACTCAGTGGATCTATTGTCAATGATCAAGACTTGCAAATCACAATAAACACAATCAAGCCAATAATAATGATATCAAGCCGGAATTCCAAACATACATATCGCGGCACCCAAATTTGAGATTATATTTCATCTCAAAGCTCCTTAAGCTTCGAATTATAAACTTTTTCGTACATCTGCAGGTCACTTATCAGTACTGTTTATATAGTCTCCCAGGACGATTAAGACAAGCAATATAGGTATCGGAACTGGGCAGTAGTAGCGAATTATAATTTTGGGGGTGTAAATTAGAGCAAATGTAGTATCTGTTCCTATTATTGTGTCACCCAATGAGGTATTTGTTTTTGATTATGTGACGTCCGATTCAATTTTTTTAATGGAACACCCTGTATATTTGTGACTTTTTGTGTTCCTCCCGATAAAGCAATTCCAACAAACTAACACACTTGGGGTCTAAAGTAATTAATTCAAGAGCCACAGGTACTTACAGGATGGTACCACTACCACTGATTATGACGTACCCCCTATAGTTATTATTTTAGTAGTGTTTCATAATGATAGTGGTACAGTCCTTTAAGTACCTGTAGCTCTTGAATGAATCACTTTAGACCCCAAGTGAGCTAGTTTGTTGGAATTGTTTTATTGGGAGGAACACAAAAAGTCACAAATATACAGAATCGGACGTCACGTGACCAAAAACAAATACCTCATTGGATGACACAATAATAAGAAAAGATACTATATTTGCTCTAATTTACGCCCCCAAAATTATAATCCGCTACTACTGCCCAGTTCCGATATATTGCTTGTCTTAATCGTCGTGGGACACCCTGTATATATAGAACGTCTACATTTTTTTTTTAAATTAGCATACCTATGCTTGGGTTATGTATGTTTGAGGAGCTTGTTCCTACTCACAATTTGTTTATAGGTATAGGTAATTGTGTTTGTGTAGGCAAAAGTATGTCTAAAATTTAGGTTTTTTTAATTCCTAGTTGAATTAGTTCTGACATTCTGGATAGAAAAATGGTTTTTTGATAAATAAATTCGTTATTCCAACCATTTGTTCCAAAGAGGTGGCATTGTACGATTAAAAAAATTACAAAAATCAAGTTTGTCGAAGATAAAAAAATAATTAATTATATACAGTAGTGATTCAGAAATATGATATCATTATTCAAAAAAAAATGTTATTGTTTTTTATTGGCTTTATCCGCTATTTTATAATGTTCACGAGACGAGATAAAAAAACAATAAATATACTTTTTCAAAGATAATTTATTGAAGCACCATATTTCATGCAGAAATAATAATTTGTCCAATCTATACTATCTAATAATCATAAATGTCATACAAAATAAGTACACATGATTACATATGTTTGCGAAAACAGAATATGAATCATTTCCTTGTCATATACAGTCATAAAATATAGGCGAATATACTTTTAAAAAATATATAAATTCGGTGGTTGAATATTTATGGACACATTGTATACAGGATATCATAAAGTGTACAATATTTTTAAAAGGATATGTAGGTAGAAGTCCAAAATACTGAAACGATACGGATTTAGGCGGTTTGATTTAGGCCTCTGAAGTACATCGAAGTGAAATTTTAGTTATGCTGGATTTGTCTTTAATTTCCATGGATCCTTGAATCGGAAAATGCTAAGAAACTGACTCATTTTCTGACCAGCTGGTACGACGATATATTAGGAATATCTTACATTATAAATATATATCAAATGCCGTATAAAAGTATAAAATAATACAAAACGTTGGCGCGCCCTTACAGGAGTTTTTCATGGAGGAATTCTGTAAATAAAGAAAAATATTATGAAGTTTAAGCTTTCTTCTCTTGGTCAATGATTTCCTTGGTGGGAAGAGGGTTCTTCTCCTGCGTTTCGGCGTGCTTCAGCTTACTGCTGTCGAAGTTCTCAATTCCGGAGATTAGGTTTCTTTGGCCTTTTTCTTGCTCGATCACTAGAATATAAAAATAATGACAATTAAATGCTAGTGGTTCACTCTGAGAAAAAGCCAGGCCAGTAACACCAAACAATAAATTGATGACGTACTGGCGCAGGAAACATGGCGGATAACATTGATTATAGGCAGTGGTCACATTTGTTTTAATAACTTGAATTTAGTCGTCATAACCCGTCAAAATGAGACAACCGGTCGTTTGGTACGTACATTAGAAGAAACACAAAATATAGTTTTTGTTGCGCAAAGCCCGAAAGATGATACGATACAAATTAACAATGACCTGCCAGATTACGAGATTTGACATATCATTAGACTTCTTTTTATGGGGATATTTCAAAAGTCTACGTTACTAAGCCCGCTGTCATCCGAGGCTTCAAAAACAACATTGTCGCTGACTGAGACAATTTTTATAAAACCATCACTACTGGAAAATTTCAACCATTGCTTTGACGTCTGTATATCGAGTCATGATGCCTAATATCATTTTTCATGAATGAATGGCATAGATGGACCTCCAATATAAAATTCTCCACGTAGATATATAAATAATTAAATGTTACAAAAAGTAGTATTCGAGAAAAACGACCTTACAAGTTTGAAGACTCGTAAGCACAAAAATACTATTGGAAAGAACAAAATATTAATTTTTGGACAGTTACCTCATACATTCACCGATTTCATTGCGTTAAGAGAGTAAAAAAATGGAAAAACTACGAAAATGGCAAGTGAAAAATGAAGGATTTCACAGTAATCACTGTGGATGGCAGATGCCAGATTTCTTATTGAAAAACTACATAAAATTGATAACGCTAAGACAGGAAGGTTAATATGGTCAACATTTCAGAATTTATGTCCGTTGCGTCATCAAAAATGCAAATTTATAATTTAGACACTAACCGAAAGTGGTTTTATTGAGGTTTGTAGAAATTATACAAAGAAAAAAATTAAATATACCAAAAACCACCGAGAGAACTGAATAGAAGAAAATGGTTGAGGATCTCCACAAAACCGTTTGAGATAATGTAGATTTGCGTGTGACTACAGATGTTGTCCATTGTCCATTGAAAGTTTCACGATATTCCATAATTTTAATATTCCATTTTGAAATGACCAGTTCCTTGAGAGGTCTGCTCTCAAAATAATGGGGTATTTTCCAACTTGCTAATATTTATTAACTATATTAGTTTGATTACTGATAAGGATTGTTTGCATCTAATTTGCAATAATAGCACTTATCCACGTCTGTCCACGTGGAGTAAAAACAGAGTTTGAAAATCATCCCTTTGAAGAGAACTAACTTAAATCTCTTGAACTTCCCGCCTAAGAAATCAACTAATCGAAATTGATGTTTATTCTGGAAGTAGATAGAACGTGACTATCCAAATTTTCATTAAGCGTAAATAGATGATGATTCATGATTCACATGCTGTGGTGTGAGTCGACTTCTGTTATCAGTGCAAACACCGTCCCTCGAACGATTCTGGGGGACGGTTTTAAAAAGCCCGCCACATAGAACCATAAAAGGAAGCAAAACAATAGGCACAGGAAAGAACTAACAGTAAAATACAATTCCACATTTAACCGCCAGTAAAAAATAACCTGTTTATAACCGGTTATTAGATATGCTATAACCGGTTATTTGAAAAACCGGTTATTTTTGCTCATCCCTACTGGTTAAACATTCGATCTTTGAATACGGTATTACCATTGATTAACTTATTTAGGGTATTACCTAGTTGATTTTCACTGTTTTTAGTCAGAATGAGCAGAGTGAACGAAAAAATCAAACTTTGAATTTCCTTGTTTGAATTGGCAGAATCAAGCTAATCTTCTAAGAATGAACAAATAATGTGTTTAGGAAGAAATTCAGTAGAAAAAATTCCCAGAATTAGTAATTGCAAAGCAACTACTGAACAGTTTTCAGACAAACGAGTCAGTAATACATGACTATATACGCAAAGATTGTTGTCAAAACAAGTTGTTGTTTCTTGATGTGTATTCCACTGGAAGAAGCCAGTGCAAAAGTGTTACCTTAGGTGAACTTTTTCAGTATTCTGCACGCGCACGGATTGCACTAAAATGTGCCCACGAAAAACCCTATAAGGATGGCACCACGAAAGACTTATGACGTCACGCTAAAATATATTACGTACAGTTTTGGTGCGAAATTTTAAACTTTAATTTTAGAATGGATTTCAAGCCACTTCGCGTTCACAGATTAAAGTAAAGGTGTTTCTTACATGGTTAATTGAGACAAAACATCAATATTCCGTCATAACATTTTCTTTTGGAAATACTCCATTTGTCAAACATCTGTTTTCATAAAAAAATCTTGGTTATTCATCATTAATGGGGTATTTTCCGAACAAAATTTTATGACGGAATATTGATGTTACGTCCCCAAAACCATGTAACGAACATTTTTACGTTTTATTGTGAACGCGAAGTGGGTTCAAATCCCCTCCAAAGTTCAAACATAAAATTTCGCGCCAAAGCTGTGACGTAATAAATCTTAGCGTGACGTAATAAGTCCTTTGTGGTGCTATCCTTAGGATGTGACTCTACTTTGTCGTCTGACATCCTTTTCTCCATCTACAAACATGACCCCCGCTTCATATTCACATTGACAGATGTTTGTTTACATCATTTCAACATGGTTAATTTAGATACAGTGACAGTCGTGAGACCAGGGGAGGTTATGTATGGCCTGACACTAGTGACAGGCTGTTAAAGAATGACGAGTAAACTTGTGAAAAGTATAGTATAGGAAACATTCTCAGAGTAAACTGCTAATGATATAATAATGCAAAATATGGAATTGCAGTGTAATATGACATTTATAGTCTACAAACATGAACTTTTATTAAATTAAAAAGAGGGAAACTAAATAAATATAATACATAAAATTAAGTTTACATCCTCTATATGTAGAAAAACTAAGCAAAAAACAACGTGACAACCTTGATTCTACGCATAATTCAAATTAATATAGTCACATCCTATCTACATCCGGCATAAAAATGCCTTTTGATTGGTTGATTTCTTAGGCGGGAGGTTTAAGAGATTTAAATGAGCTCTTTTCAAAGGAATAATTTTCAAACTCTATCTTTACTCCACGTGAGCAGAAAAAAATTGAGCAAACAGTGCCATCATTACAAATTAGATACAAGGAATCCATTTCAGCCAAAAATAGGCAATATTAGCAAGTTGGAAAATACCCCAATCCAGGCATGGGATAATTTTCATTCGATATATGTGCTGGCTCTCATTATTTTTGTATGTTTCAATGCATAATTGGATTCTATTGCTCTTACAGTGTAGGTTACTTTGTCTAACGAAAAAAGCAGATTTTGGATTTTTACCCCTTACAATTCATTTGTACTCAACTTTTGCAGTTTTGCATCTACTTTGTTGTATTTATGATGAACAATCCCATAGAGAGCATAGCCACTAAAGCGATGCCTAAATACGTCTAATGTACGGTGGCTGCTAAGCACCTACCTGTCTTATCAGGCAAGACGACCTTCTCTGTGGTTTTAGTATGTTTCATCGTCGTCTTGTCAAAGTGCTCGACGCCGTTGAGGAGCGTCTGATGGGTTCGTTCTTGGAGGACCACTGTCATGCAAAAGCAACACAAAAACATGCATATTTAAAAACAAAGGCACAGGCTAAGCATATACAAACTTTAAGCATTATTATAACTCCTACATTAACTGGCCATCTGGCTAATTTATTGGAAAACTGGTGCCAATTTCACCACCTAAGTGTCAGATAGTCTAGCCGTAAGTTTTTGTCACTTTCTGACTTATGTCAAGTGACAAAGACGAAATATGTAGATAAGTTGACATTTCAAACTGGTCAACTGAGTTAAACTATTGCCTTAAGTAATTTTGGATTTCAGCTAAGTTTACTCATTTTTTTAAGATAATTTTTTTTAATTTAATTGAAATGAGAAAAAGGATCTAACTTTTGAATTTAGATTTTTATTGATTTAAAGAGCGACCTACGAGACTAAGGGCCGGTTTCTCAACGTTCAGTTAAATATTTATCTGGAAGTTAACGGTTAACTGTTAGATACATTGTTTAATTCACGTAAATCTTATCTGACAGTTAATATCCATACAAACGCTAACTGGCAGCTACCTATCTGACACTTTTAAACGGACATTGAGAAACCAGCCCTAAGGGTGGAACTCATAGTCGATACTTAAGGTTCCCTTAATACCTAAGGGTCCCATAAGTAAGGTTTTGTGTTTCGACAGCTACTTGAGGGTCCCTTACGTTAAGCCTCGTGTCCACTTGCAAGTAACTTGTGATAGTTTTTGCAGCGAGTACTTGCTTGCTTGTCTACACTATCTTTTAATATTGTTCGCAAATTTAATCTAGGATATTGCTCTCGCAATTTCACTTGGGCTTGATTGTTGTGATTCCGTATACACTAGATGTCGTATGCCAAATCAGCAGCTGCTGCGGCAGTTGTGATATATTTAATTAAGAAAAAAAGAATACAGGAGAAATATAGTAAAAGGTGGAGAAAATGTTGGGTGAGAAAGAGGATTCAACGTAGAACTACTCTAGGGATACATGAACTTCAAGGAGTCAAAGAACTCCCAAGTACTCTTATATATATTTCATAAGTCCCTTGTCCGCTTTTCTTTTTTTGAATTTTTTCTCCACTCTTGATTAACTTGAGTTCTCAAATTATGTATCTTCCTTTGAATTTCCACTGTAGAAGTATTAAATAGGTCGGCTAATTTTTGTAATGCATTCTGCTTTTTGATTCTGTCCTTAAATTCTGTAGTATGCACATTCCATAATTCAGGATACAATAAAAAATTTTCAATTGAAAGACTCGTGTCCTCTGTCGTCCAGTTGAACTTCTCCATATTTGATTTACAACACTCCTTGCTGCAAGACTTTCGAAACAGGCTCCAAATTTTTGTGGCAAACCTATTTCCTGAGAGTTACCGTGTACACTACAAGCTCTCAGCAAGTCGCAAGTCCTTTACGTGCAAGTAATTTTGCTGCAATAATTCTCTAATGACGTCGTGCACACGCTACGCAAGTGACTTGTGAGAGTAACTAGCAATTTTATTTGCTAGTGGACACGAGGCTTAAGGTTCTCTTGAGTAATACTCAAGCAACGAAATGTCAACATGACCTGTTAACATGACATTTCGTTGAAATCAATGCGATTGTGTAGGTTAATTTTGGAGTACGGTGTTGTCAGTTTCTGCGTTGGTTTCTGCCACATCCGGAAAAATGTCCGGCACAAAACACGAAATACGGACACAAAACAAAAAGAGATAACGGAAAACATCAAAATGCGTAGGCATAGATATAACAAATTGACTTATATTTGAAATATGACAACGTCGCCAAATTAATCCCGCCGTCTCGTAAATGTGGTCTAGGAGACAGATACACAAGGAAAGTCACACTTGGGACCCACAAGTAAGTATCCTTAGGTGTTCAAGAGACTACTACTATGAATAAGGCTTTTAGAGATTGGTTTTTTATTTGATAACTAGAATCGTGGAGTAATACAATATCCGGCTCCTGAGTAAATGTACAATAATATAAATAAAATAAAAACACCTTCAGACACCTAAATTTCACGAATTAACTATTTATAACTGTACATCAATTCTATAAACAATAATAACGTTCGATATGGAGCTAATAATGACTCTGACGATCGAATGACTCAGATATAAGGAATTTTCAGGCCGTTAAGAAATTTCTATAATTAAGTTTAATGAACAGATAAGCGCATCAACAACATTTAATGCTTAGTAGCAAGCACATGCCTCAATTAAATTACGAGTCATTATCAAAGAACGTGCTAGAAATGGCAGTGTTCAAAGACTGCTTTTTAGTGGTACATATTTTTTCATGAAATTTCCAAATTTAACAACGGAAGGGGTTAACAGAACCACCATTTATTCTTATGGATATTGCCTTTTAGTCAAGTTCGCTAAACCTTCTGAAGCAAATTTCAGTGAGTTATTCACATATTCCCAGTGATTCTTTTTGTAAATTTAGTTTTCAGTTTCTTCGTTTGTTGTGCTGGATATTAAAGTTGTTAGATGCAAAAGCTAGTCAATTTATACGGAGGCTCTCTGAAGATAACCAAGTAAGGAGTAATCTTTTTCCAGAGGGGAGGAGTAACAAACTTTTTCGAGGGCCAAAAAACATAATTTTCACCTCAAATATATTTTCCATTAATGCAAAGAAACTCTGAAGGTATATTTCATCTTCTACCTCAAGACTTTCTGTGTAGAAACACTTTTGAGTTTAGGAGATATATACCGGGTGAGACATTAATCTTGAGACAAAAATATAACTAGGTTGGAATCGATTATGTCGAAAAATATTTCAGACAATAGTTGTATGATACCGAGGGGTCCATTACATAGTCCATATTACGACTTCCGGTTCAGAATGGAAGTACCGTTTTTTGACCGAATGCGATTTTATTTAAATAGCAACACCCATTTTTTATCGTGGATATCGATGAAAAATTGCAAAACACTTTTTGTTTTTATCATTTTTCGATTTCGCCCATATTTTGGCCATAAAATGGGTACCAACATCTGGAACGTTTTTCTTTTCGAAGGAATCGATTCTAACTGTGGTAAATGTTGCCTAAAGGTAAACGTCCCACCAACTTGGGTGCCATTTTATTGCCAAAGTATGGGAAAATCGTGAAATTGATAAGAACAACAAGTGTTTATTTTACCATTTTTCATCGATATCCATCATAAAAAATAGGTATTTTCTGGATTCTTTTTTGTTTTTTAACCCAAAGGGGTATGTTATCCCTTGTTGCTATAGGGGTGTGCTCAATAGGTAAGGATGTATGCTTTATATTTTATTGTTATTTTAACATTTTAATGATACGGAATGCAAAATTGTGTTCGATTTTTTATATCTTATGCAACTGGTCAATAGTTCAATGTACCGCTTTCCAATTTTGATTGTTCTACAGAGTTGTATTTTGTAAAAAATTCTTCAAATCTTTTAAATGTTAACTGCCAATTTTATGTGTAAAAAATTTTAAATTTGTATGAAAGACTGAATTCTTAAACTTAATACTCAACGTTTTTCAATTAATATTTTTACCTATATACTTTTTCGTCTTCATTTGAATTTTAGTTCTGAAGTTGGCGTGAAATAAACGCTCAAACGTCAGTTCTTTGAGTAAAAAAGTACTTGAGCCCAAAATCCGAAGAACCCTTTCTACTAAAAAGTATCAAACAAATACATTGGAGAGTTTGGAGACTTAAGCTTCATGCTCAGGAAAGAGAAAACTCTTTATACACACTGTAGTTTATCTACTTCAAAAGTGCTTCCAAAGTTTCAGCGAGCTTGACCGAAATACAATTACAATAAGGCTCATGCAGGTCCTTCACGTTAGAACGTACAATCTATACAACTTAGATACTCACTACGTCCGTAAAGTATTTGATTTGGACAAGCAACATATACTAAAATAAAATACTGATACCACACTTATTACATAAAGAGATGTCTCACCTTCTTTATCAGGTAATGGATTTTTCTCCTGAGTTTCTGTATGTTTTAGCTTGCTGGTATCGAAATGTTCGATGCCTGCGATAAGAGCTTTTTCAGTCTTTTCAGCTGCTACATCTGTAATAAACAAAGATACAAATTATTATTAACAACTCATTAATTTCTTAAATCCTAAAATCCAAATGGCAACTCGTCTCTTCTGAGCTGTGATCGCTGAATACGAAATTCACATTCGACCGAAGTATCACTAATATATTTTTCTCAGTCATTGTTGTGTCTACGATCGAGCGCTGATGGATGGATGAAGGATTGATTGTAATGATGAGGGGACTCACCATTGTACTCAACAATTCTGGAAAATCTACAACTGAGACTTATTTGGATATTTAAAAATTGATTCATCTTTGATTGAGAACCAACAATTTTGTTCGATTCGTACTTTTGTTAACTTTAAACTTTGGACTTTTTCGGTTTTAGAACGCCGACTCTCATCCCTGATTTTGGGATGTTATCTAATCATTTCCTACTCTTCATTACAGAAAATTTACCGCTGATTCCAACGGTGTACTCAGACGGCGCTGCGACTTCGCATTCTCATAGAAAATTGGTCTGCGAGCCAACCGCAAGGCTTAACAGGGAGTCTGTAAGAAAAGAGCTTGTTTAGGAGAGCTGCATGCCACAGTTGATCGAATGCCTTTGAAATATCGAGAGCAACGACGTGAGCCTCGCTAAATAACTGGATGAATTTGCTCCACACATGTGTTACGTAAGCCAGGAGATCTCCAGTTGATCTTTGGTGTCGGAATCCATATTGTCTGTCATTCCTTTTGTATGTTATTTCATTTCCTGCTCTTTCCTATAGAAAAATTTACCGCGGAACCCAATGGTGTACTTAAGACTGACACTGCGAATTCGCATTTTGACAAAAAAATAATTTTTTCCGTGATTCGTTCTAAGTCTTTCTTTCAATTTAAACACTGCAATATTAGAAAAGGAGGCCGAATTCGTGATCAATGTCCCCAAATTAACCAATACACGAGTTTTAGTTCTTACTGAGAGTGAGAGCCGAACATTTTCCTCGATACCTATTTATTTTAACAGTGTAAGGAGATTTACCTTTTTCCAGACCAGACCAAAATACGGACATCAACAAATAGATTTGAATAGAGAAGCGAATAAGCGATAGAATATTGTGAAAATGTACACCAGAGCAACTACTGCTGCTCTACAAGGCACAGATCTGACCATAGCTGGAGTATTGCGCCCATGTTTGGAGATCGGTGGTGGGGATGCGCTCCGAAGCACTCTCTAAAACTTCTAGACACTATCCAGAAGAGAGGAATAAGACTAATCGATACGCCTAATCTCACAAAGGACCTCCACAGCCTGGAACATCGAAGAAGGGTGGCTGACCTGTTCCTGTTTTACATATTCTATCACGGAAGATGTCCGAGTAAGCTCTCCCAGATAATAGCGCCAAAGGCCGTCCGAACGAGGAACACTCCCCGAACCAGTCTCCTCCTTCGTTTGGAGAACTTCGACGCTGGAATGAGCTGCCGGCAATTTGTTTCCCGACGGCTACAACCTTCAACGTTTCAAATCTAACGCGCCCGACACATATCCTCTCGCAGCGCTTCTACAGCGCCATAGGCTTCCAGCCTTTGCGGGAGGCTCACGATAAAAAAAGAGAATACTTCAACGAATAATACAAATAACAAAAGTCCACTTTCGGAAGAAAATTATACTGGTAAATATGACTTCATTAAGTCTGCGCTTTATGGAAATGAAGTGGAGTCTCCTTAGATACCAAACTAAAAGGAACCTTCATCTAGAAACAATTTATTGTACTGAAATGAAATTTACTTGAAGCATGAAACTCAGCGGCAGAAAAAAGGATCCATTAGAAAATTATCGTAAATACGGACATTCCTCTCCGAAAATATTCAGAAAACTTGGATACCTGTTTATTTATCAACCTGTTTATATCGAAGGAAACAACTTGTTCTGGGGCTTTAGGCAACCAGCGGTTTTGAAGAGGCACTTTACAGCAGGTTATCTATACACTATCTACCTATAGGTGACGTGATATAACATAGAAAAAAGTAGTTTGTAAATAAGGGTGTGTCCACATGTCCGTGCAATGTGATTACTATAAAATAAATTTGAATAACTAAAGGCAAAAGAAAGTTGAAATGCACAATACAATTATGGGGTAATAGTTTTATTTAATCGGCTGGAAACACAAGCTTTAAAAAATATATCAACAATCGACTTTGTTTATAATGTAACATTATAAATGGGCGAAGATTAGGTCAGGCTATTCTGGTATTAACTTTTGTTAAATCAACAGATTAACAACAATAATTAAAATTATATACGCTGAAGGTTGCACTTTGAGTAGCATTTAAATTTACTCACATTAATATCTTTGCGTACCTACACGGAATTTTATAATGAAAATTATATGCAATGTAAAAGGTCTATCAATTTATTGAATGTAGAAATTTGAGCAGCATTACTAAGGCCGTATTCATAGTCGATACTTAAAGAGTCCCTTAAGTATGGTTTTGTGCCTCGACCGCTACTTGAGGGCCCCTTATTTAAGGCTCCTGAGTAATACTCATCTTGGTAATACTCAAGAAACGAAATGTTAACGTGACATTTCGTTAAGGTAAAGGCAATTTTGTAGGTTAATTTTGGAGTAGGGTGGTGTCAGTTTCTGTCAAATACAGGCACAAAGCAAAAGGAGATAACAGAAAACATCAAAATGCGTATTACGTAGGTATAGGCATAACAAATTTGAAATATGACGACGTCGCCCGCCGTCTCGTGGATGTAAACAGATGCACAAGAAAGTTAAGACACACGTTGGGTTACTGAGTACCATGGGTTGATAACAGGTAAAAAAAAATAAATAGGAAAAGCGCGACCCAACCAACTGATGATCATTTGTTGCTTTTCTTTTTTCGTTTCCAAAACATCTTTCTACATACTTCCCACACCGATAGGTGATTGGACTGGTGGCAGTACTGTGATCGCGAAAATTTTCGATTTTGAGATAATGTGCTTTTTGGGCGTTTTATGATATCAACATAACGAAAATCCAGGTCACCCATTTTCATCGGCTTGTCTGTCTGTCGGTCTGTTTGTTTGTTAGCCTCTTTCTAGTCTCGAAATTTCAGTAACCGCTGCATGGTTTGTGATGGTATTTGGGTAGCGATTTGCTGTGAGGCCGTAGTAAATATTGATGCTATAAATTTGGAAATGAATGCATGGGCGTTTGCATAAAACAAAACATTTCAAATATTCCTCAAACGCCGTTTTTAGGCGTTTTAGAAGTTCCCGATCATTTTCTACTTTTTTTTTGGGTGGGGGTAAATTGGGGTGGTCGGGGAGTGGCGGGTTGTGAGACAAAAAATTTGTTGTATTCTTAAATAGGCTGTCCATTGACCTATAAAAGAAATATAATACACCTTTTTTGGTTCATCCAAACATTACAGAAACCAAGGGATTTCGAATTTTCTGATGTATACATACATACGAGTATTGTTTTAGACTTTAGATCTTTCTGTATTGTGTAACGTGGAAACTATTGGATTCATTTTAATGAAATTTTAACACAGTGACCATGATTGAAGACGCGTAAGGTTTTTAGAACAGTGGCGCCGCAGCAGTAATGAAAAAACTAAAAATATAAAAACAGATCAAACTTCGTTTTTAGGCAAATAGAGGGTTCTTGATCGTTGTCTACATTTTTAGAGGAGGCAAAATGGGGTAATTTGGGGGTGGGAGGTTGTTAAAGTGAAAAATTTGTTGTTTTCATAGTTGACTCTTCGTTGCCCTGTAAAGGAACGATATAATATACTTTTCAGCTTTATCCGAATGCTCCCCTATCTCAGTCAAAAAATAATTTTTGAAATTATATTGTTGTAGATAATTCTGCAAGGTGTAGCTCGTCACTAAACTAACAGCAATAAAATTTCTAAACCATACTGTGAGACGTGTTAGAGATCGATAAAATTTATGGTATTTGAAAATTGTGTCAATGGCGGTGCACCTAAATTAAAGAAAAAACAGTATAATATAAAAGCCGTTCAAACTCTGTTTCTGGGTGATCTAGGGATGTCTGATCATTTTCTACTTTTTTTTGCGTGGTTAAAATGAGCCGAGGTAGGATGTGGGCTCGAATAGGGTGGTTGGGAAACCCTTGAACATTTCATTGCCCTACAAAGATTGAGACTGGTAATATAATCTGTTTTTCAATATTAGAAAATCGACATGCCATGTGATTAGGAATATGTGTTGTCCTAGTTCCCATGGAAAGAGATGCAAGAAACTATTTACGAGAGTTTTTGTGTTGGATGCTTTTTTGTGGCAGGCGGGCGATGATTTGGTTTCCAGGGGATGTCATGCTTCATGCTATGGGAAAATAATAAAATGGTATCACCGTAATGTGTGGGAAGTACTGAGTGAATCAACTTGACTACATTTTTTATTCTTCATCCGAAATAACTGGTTTCCACGAAAGGAGAAAGCCGGTAATAACAATAACAAAGTCGTTAAAAAGATCATGACTACCATACAAGGATGGATTAAATTCAGTCCAGGTTCAAGTTTTCTATGTAAATATCAATTTTGGTGTTCTGTTGAATTCTTACGCCGGCAGGCGGATGAAGTATTGGAATCGTGAAAAAATCGAATTTGAGATATTATTTGGACGTTTTATGACAGGTGCTCGAAAAATCATATCACTCGTTTCGATCGGTCTGTCTGGTAATCCTTGGGCTCTCTATAACTAGGAAAGTAATAAAGTAAATTATTATTCATAAAATAATGTGCATCAACTTCGCATAGTCCAGTCAGTCAATACTATCGCAAGAACGATGATTTGTGTCCCCTTCTTGAGTAAGAAAGTATTGTTCTCTTTTTTACCTTTCTGGACAATAACAATAGGCTACTACTGCGGCAAGAACAATAAATCTTATTTTAGAAACTCTATCCAGTGATGGAGGAACAATCAACAAAAATTATAAAAAATGGTAAACATTCTTTTCAGGCGTTTTAAATGTGGCTAGCATCAAACTGAGGAAGAGGTATTGGATGGGGGGTTCTAAACCTCTCCATCCAGAAAAAAATACTGATTTTGAATCAATGTTTTGCATCTATGGTGCTTATAACTAAAATATGAAAGTTATCAACGAAATAGTTTCTAGAGTATCTCGTAATTGCCAGATGTATGGTCTCAAGAGTACCGTTTACAGCTTGATTTCCAAAGTGAATGGCTATACGTTAATGGGACATTTTCCAAAAGCAAATAATTCATTTTAATGATCAATAACATCTGCCAATCGTAACACGAATTCGTCTGAACGACAAATTCCCGCAGAATACAAATTGCAGAAAACAAAGATACGTTCATTTAGACTTGACTAATTACTGGATGCACCTGTTCACTGCATCTATGTATATTTTAAATTCCATGTTTAGTGTATTCGGTTTTAGTGACCTCACCGCAAGTCTGCGTTGCTGCATGTGCTATTTTCTATTGGCAATACCGTAAACACAACGGTGAGTTGCTTACTCAGTAGAAAAAAATGCATAACATGCTACAGGTGTTAGGTTGACTGTCATGGAATATCAGCGAAATATTTTGTTTTGTGAAGTTCCAAGATCAATGAATTTGTGGTTCTTGGGTTTTTAGGCCGGCGTCGTTCAGCGTTAAGGCTTGACGTTTCGCCACAACGAGTGGATGGCATCTTCAGAAGCTATTTCCAAAATAGTATTTCGGAAGTCGCCGGAGTGAAATAGCTTCTGAAGATGTCATCCACTCGTGGTGGCGAAACGTCAAGTCAAGCCTTAACGCTAAACGACGCCGGCCTAAAAACACAAGAACCACAAATTCATTGGACGATGGCCGAGAAAGCCTCACACAGTACAACAATAAGATCATTTTCCGTTACAATTCATAAAATTAAATACATAGTACTCGTAATGAAGAAAAACATGGCGTCAAGTGTCTTGACTCAGTATTCCCACACATTATCGGTGCCAACAAAAGATTTGAACAATGATCAGGAACCTTTGTAGCATCTAAGAACGAAGTTTGAGCTATTTTCAAATTTTTCGCTTTCTGTTGATTCCTCCTGTCACTGGCAAGTAAGAGACTTCAACAACGAAAACAAATCGAAAATGATCAACAACTTCTGAAACGCCTAAAATCGTGGTTTGTAGGAGCCCTGATAATTTTTGGTTTTTACCAATTTCTCCGCCACTAATACACCGATTTTCAAAATGATAGCAGCCTATAATATATACTTACTACCACCACACATATCAATACCTAAATTTTGTCACAATCTAAGTAGCGATTACAGAGATTATGTGGTTAGACAGACAGACCAACGGAAATGAGTGACATGGATTTTAGTTATGTAGATATCATAAAATGCCCAAAAAGCGTATTATCTCAAAATTTTCGGGAAAACAATACTCCCCATTCCCCTATCGGGTGGGTACCGACGTGGCTGCGCGATGAACAGCGTCTGTCTTCGATAGTGGGGCAGCAACAGCCTTGTGCGCGGTTAGCGCTTGGGTGGGTGACTGAATATACACAGGGCCGTGTTGGTGTCGCCCACACGAGCGCTGAGCGGAGCATCTTACGCGGCCGGCACTTTGGATGATCGACCGAAAGGCCCGGACGGGTGACCCCCGTCGGACCGTCCCCCCTCTGGGAGTTATATAACAATAGGCCTGAAAGGCTCTCAGAGGAAAAAAAAAACAAAAAATATCCCCTATCGGTGTGGGAAGTAAGATGTGGAAAACCATCAGGAACCACCAAATCGCCTAAAAACGGAGTCTGAGGTGATTTACATGTTTAATTTAGTTATTGGGGTGCGAAAAAATGAATTAGTGAAGTAACCGCGAAACGGACCAAGACTGATCAGAATACTAGCTCTATAGAGCAGGCCAATTAGATATGACGTTAAATAGTTTGTTAACATATTTTCAAGTTATTTAGGTAAAACATTCTGGACAACGTGCATATTTCAATAAGAAGTTTACTAAAACCATATTTATACTTTTAAAGTTATAGAGCTCCTAAATGCTACTACTTATGAATAAGTAACGTTGTTTGAAAGCTGTACAAGGAAAGAGCTCTTGTTTTTTGGTGAACTAACTTCCTAACTACTACGTTTACATGTGGGATCCAAATCGAACTGAATTCGATTTTAGTATCGAATACTTCATTTAAACACTATAAAATTCGGATCGAAAGTTGAGTTTCAAGGTCAATACCGCTCTTTTCTGGGATAGAATGTGGATCGTATCGGACTGATAAATGTAAACGGGCAACCGTCTTGAAACCGAATCGGCAACTGCGTATAAGGCCTGATTAATCTGTAATATCATTTCTAAACAAGGAATCCATAAAGAAAACAAAATCGTGAACACACAGAACCTCCAAAGTTCGGATACAAAAAAAACTAGACTAGGTCGTAGGTTTTCATGAGATTTCTAGGTTAGGAATAGTTTTGACAGCTTGCTTGCCATTCCACGAAACGGATATAAAGGCACAAGGTATTTAGACACAGAGACAGACCAATAAGAGACGAAAAAGATATAATGTCAGATTTGACATTTTTAGCGATTACAATACTTCTTCCGCCTATTCACGTGAGAAATAAAAGTACAATTATTGAATTGACGATGAATGTCCTATCGATACATATAGAAACCAATACATTAAAAACATTATTTACCGTAAGTGTTTCTTCAGATCTCGAACTTATCGAACATACATACCTATACCTTGTAATTTCCACTTTCTAATTTTGAGTTGCACGTCTTACTAAAATGAAAAAAGCACTTATCATGGCGCAAACGCTTTAAGTGAAGTATTGGTTTTTCACTTATAAAACAAGCACAAGCAATCATCTTCGTAAGTATGAGCAATTTCAAGTGAACCATCAGCCGTTGATGATATTGAACTTGTGCTTAACTTTCATGGTTATTAGATAGACGATAAAAATGTTAAATGGCGGCGAATGAAGACGGATTTTAAATTGCTTCGTTAAATAGTGTTAGCATTATTATTAATATTGTACTGATTCTATTAACGTGCTTCTTGCCTTTTTCCTTCTGGTTGTTCATTTTCTAGAGATGAGAAATTACGCGATATTCTCTGTCTTATGATTGGACAATGTGACACTGGACTGCAATTCCAAGAGGGGACAATACCGTTTTTCAATCGGAGTCCACCAACAAACTTTAAGATAACCTGGTAAATCTTTGGTTTGGAGAACTATCTATGGAGTCTATTTCAAGGATATGTAGTTTTTATTACAAGGCCTGTGAAACTCGATGGAAAGAAGTATGTGGTGTTTGATGGTCATTTCAGAAAATTAAAACGAAAAATAAAAAAATGCTCAAACTTTGATTTGCAAGTTTTCGCGGTCCCTAATCATTTCTTGGATAGATTTGTGGGAATTTGGATAGTTAGGTTGTGGGAGGTACTAGCCAAAGTATCCTCAAACTTAATTTTTGTCAATCGGGTTTTTCTTTGCTTCTTTACTGAATGCTTTAGGCCTTTCAGAGTTTATTACACATGTTCAAAAGGCTTTTTGTACAAAAATTGTGGTTCATGTAATTTCTGAAACAGTCGCAGTTTTGAAGTGACTTCAGTTTTGTCTTCATATAATTAGCATCCTCCTTATCTTAGCTCTTTGTGTGCTCCTACCGACTCTATCAAATTCAATTTTTTTAGTAATAAAAGAAAAAAACTTGTTGCAATTGCTACACGTGGCACCACGAGAAACTATGCCGATTTATTTCAATCCAGTGGTAACAAAAGTCAAGTTAGTTGACTCAGTACTTCCCACATATTACGGTGATATCAGTTTATTATTTTCTCATAGCATGAAGCTATAGTCTGAGGTCCCCCTGCAACCAAATCGTCGCCCGCCCGTCAATGGACAGCCTAATATTATGCATACTACATATCCTTCAGTTATACAACCCCCTACCCTTCAACCACTCCAATTTCACCCCCACCCAATAAAAGTAGAAGATGATCAAGAACACCTAAAACACCTAAAAACGAGGTTTGAGCTGATTTTACATTATTTATGCGCCGCCACTGACACGGTTTCTAAATACCAAACGTGTTTTCCATCCTTGCCAAAGTGATAATACTGTGTCGAAATTTTATTAAAATCAATTCAATAGTTCCCAAGTTATACAGAACGATCTAATGCACTACTCGTATGTAGGTGTACAAATCCCTTTAGGCAGGAATTTTTGAATTTTTTTGTTTTCTGCTAATTACTCCGCCGCCCATACACCGCTTTTCAAAATTACAGCAGCACTACCTACTACGACCCCACATCATATCGCTACCCAAATTTCATCACAATCCATGCAGCGGTTACTGATATTACGAGGATAAAAGAACGCAGACTGACAGACAGACCGACAGACGAACAGACAACCGACGGAAATGAGTGACGTGGATTTTCGTTATGTAGATATCATTAAAAAGTGTATTATATCAAAATCGAAAATTGTCGCGATCACGATACTCCCCTCACCTATCGGTGTGGGAAGTAAAATTATAAAATCTTATTCACTCAAAAAACATACAGCATCGTACTTCTAGCTGATATAATAATGGTCTCATTTTTGATTTACTTTAACACAAAAGTGAAACCCTGTTTTTTAAGATCACAGAATCAGCGAATCATTCAGGAAGTTAATTTGTACGTTCAACATGAATATCTGGATTTTATTGTTCACAGCGATGAAATTTCACGGCGACTTTTTTAAACTAAGTTATTTTATTGAAAAGGAGGCCATTTTGCAATCGTACCTGTAAAGCGCACAGGATTTAACCCCATGCTCTATTGACCGTACTTAATGCCTTTATACAGAAGCCCCTTGAATGCTGAAATTCAGTTCTCCAAACCATAATAACCGTATCTAAATATCAACTAATTGCATTAGTATGCTCATTAACCAGGCCATTTCACAGACTGTGCAGACGAGAACTCTCGTTAATTTCCTTGGAGGCGCCATCACTCATTTTGGTGTTAAAATTTAATGGCTGCATTTTCATGCTTATCATGGGTGTTCATATAACTTTATGTTTACTAAATGGAACTATAGATATGGGACTTTTTTCCATACTAGAGCGGACAGTCAGTCGTTTTTTACATTAAATTAAGCCAGATACTTTAAAAGCCGTTTTAAAACTATACAGTTACTTGAAGAAGATTTGGTCCCATTTTACTTCCCACAGCGATAGGTGAGGGGAGTATTGTGATCGAGAAAATTTTCGATTTTGAGATAATATACTTTTTGGGCGTTTTATGATGCCTACATAACGAAAATCCACGTCACTCATTTCTGTCGGTCTGTCTGTCTGTTGGCATTTTTCTAGCCTCCTAATCTCAGTAACCGCTGCATGGATTTTGATGAAATTTGGGTAGCAATATGGTGTGGGGTCGTAGTAGGTAATGTTGCTACAATTTTGAAAATCGGTGCATGGCCGGCGGAGTAATTAGGAAAAAACGAAAAATTTCAAATATTCCTCAAACTTCGTTTTTAGGCGTTTTAGGGGTTCCTGATCATTTTCTACTTTTTTCTGGGTGGGGGTAAAATTGGGGTGGTTGGGGGGTGGGAGCTGTAAAGCTGAAAAATTTGTTGGAATCATTTTTTTTCCGATGTATACATATGAGTACTGCTTTAGATCGTTCTGTATTTTATAGTGTGGAAACTACTGAATTAATGTTCATGAAATTTTGGCACAGTATTACAACTTTGGCGAGGATGGAAAATGCGTCTGATTTTTAGAAATCGTCTCATTGGCGGCAATATAAAAAAAACAAAAAATATGAAAACAGCTCAAACTTCGTTTTTAGGCGTTTTAGGGGTTCCTGATCATTTTCTCCTTTTTTCTGGGTGGGGGTGAAGTTGGAGTGGTTCGGGGGTGGGGGGTTGTAAAACTCAAAAATTTGTTGTATTCATGATTGATTGTCCATTGACCTGTGAAGGAAGTACCTAGTAGAATAAAACACTCTTTTTGCGGTCGAGCGAGCGATGATTTGGTTGCAAGGGCGTCTAGACTATAGCTTCATCCTATGGGAAAATAATGAAACTGGTATCATCGGACTGTGTGGGAAGTACTCAGTCAATCAACTTGACTACATTTTTTGTAAGATATTTAAACGAGACATTATTTCGAAAATAATGTTTGTTTTATATTTCCGTAAAGTTACCTGAAAGGGCTTAAATAAAGTGTACCCTTTTCACGTCAAACATAATGTTTCTTGTTGTTGTTGTTTTTTTTTGTGTTTCTCAGCATCGACTACGAGGGTCATTAGCTGTAGAAGTTCTTTATATCATATATTTGGATTAGGAGCACTTATATTTGTTATTCCAATTGCATTATTTATATTTTCCAAAATATACCCATACGTTTAAGGAAAGCAAGCAGTTTTTCTATTTTTTTGTGGTCTGTTAAGCATTCCTGCATTGTGCCATGTGGACCATATTCTCCCTGGTACATTAGATATATGGGAGATTCAGAGAGGAGATGGCGAATAGTGAATGTTCCCAGACACTGGGTGCATGTTGGTGGGTCCTCTCACATCGTTTCAAGGATGTTGGAGCTTTCCATGCTGTTACATTAGGCTTAATCTCCTTTAGCTGGGTACTACTAGTATTCCAGTTGTTTTGCCATGTTTCATGCATACAATTTTTTATAAGTTGTTTCCGTTCAGTAAGCTTGATTTGCTCCACATCAGATGTTGTAAGTTTGGTTGCCTCTTTAGCGGTTTGGTCTGCAATCTCATTGCCTGATATACCTATGTGACCAGGCGCCCATATAAAGGTCCATATAAAGGTAACTCTTTTGGATTCACTTACGGCTTTGTGGGTGTCAATGCACATTCTCGTCAATGGATCATCGCTGTTTCGATTTTGTAGGGCTGTCAATGAAGAAAGGGAGTCGCTGACTATTAAATATGATTTGTCGCTCGACATATCACAATACCTCAAGGCTTGCCAAATAGCATATTGCTCGGCAGAGAAAATGGTGGCATACGGTGATATGGACCAGGAGTGCCCTACTCCCTCAGTTACTATTGAACTGCCAACTCCGTTTTCTGTTTTAGAGCCATCGGTATATATAACCTTCGCATCTCTGTGTGCTGAAATGATTCCAATGAACATAGACCTTATCTGTTCATGAGGTACATCGCGTTTGGATAAGGATGTTAAATCTGTCCGAACTTCGACATCAGGCGGGAGCCATGGTGGATATTCACTAAGTTGAGTTGGAAACACAGGGGTTTCAGGGATATGCATTTCGTGTGCAAGTTCCGCTGATCGAACTGCTAATGGCCTAGTGATAGATGGCTTAGATGTACATATATGTCCTATCATAATTATCTAGAAGCTTTTTGTTGCGATGCTGAGAGGCAGACCTTATGCGTGATGCGTAGGACATCACGAGCTTGTTTCGTCGGAGCTGCAAGGGTGTATAATACACTCCTAGAGTTTGGTGCGTTCCTCTCGACTCACCCTGTATATGTACAGAAATATGTACAGGGTGACCTAATAAAATGGACGCCAGTAATATCTCGGTAACCGTTAATCGTATAACTTCGAGCAAAAAGTATAGGTAAATCGGCTGAGAGAAATTGCTGGAAATTATTTTCAAGTTCCGCAAGTAGCCGCTAGGGGGCGTTACTGTTACGGTCAATCAGAAAACCGGCTTTTTCTCAAAAAAATTGCAAATAAAGGTATATTATAAAGTCTGTCATGTAGACTGAACAATTCTCGATTTTTTTTGTTAATCGTTTTTTGCTCTATCTTGTAAGATGTAGTGGTGGGGGAATGTCATAGAGATTATTATTTAAATGGCCATAACTTTGGCATAAGTTAACAAAATTAAACAAGCTAGATCTCGTTTGAAAGAGCTGTTCTTACCTAATAATCTGTTATATAAAAATTGTCCAAGTTTATCTTGACTTAGTAGCTACAGGGCGATATTTGACATAATAACAATTATTACGCATTATTACGAAAATTTTAAATGGTATGCTATATATCTATTAACATAGGTATATAGAGGACAAAATTCTTAAAAAGTCAGCGAAAGATTCAACCTACTAGCTATATTCAAGCCGAGATATCAGTAAAACAAGTATTCTGACAAGTGTGCTGTGAGTTTCAGAAACAATGCCGCCCTGTAGGGACATGGCCTCCGTCTAATCGTTTTAGTAATCGTTTTATAGATAATACTCAAGTAAAAACACTAAAAATTATATTTTGACTTTCTGAAACAACCACCAGGTGGCGTAGTCTGCGCCAATAAGCGCTGTATACAATCTTGAAGATAATGGAAATTCTAAAAGGAACAAAACAAAATAAATTACAGTATAAAATTGATTATTAGTTTAGTCATTATTAAAAGTCAATTTGAGCTGTTAGTTGGCCTTAATTTTTAAGACCTATTTACATTGATTTTTTCTTACTATCTTTGCTATCGAATTCATATAATACTTTGTGATCAGTTCAAATTGACGTTTAATAATAATGATAAAAATAATAATCAATTTTATACTGTAAGTTGTTTTTGATTGCTTCTTTAAAAAGTTCCATTATTATGAAAATTGAATACAGCAGCTATTGGCGCCTACTACGCCACCTGGTGGTTGTTTCAGAAAGTCAAAATATGATTTGTATCGTTTTTACTTGAGTATTATCTATAAAATGATTACCAAAGCGATTATATGGCGGCTATATCCCTATAATTGTTTCTGAAACTCACAGCACACTTGTCAGAATACTTGTTTGACTGATATCTCCGGTTTGAAAATAGCTAGGAAGTTGAATTTTTTGCTTTTTAAAATCTTCGTAATAATGCGTAATAATTGTTATTATGTTAAATATCGCACTGTATCTATTAAGTCAAGATAAACTTGGACAATTTTTATACAACAGATTATTACGTAAGAACAGCTCTTTCAAACGAGACCTACCTTGTTTAATTCGGTTAACTTATGCCAAAGTTATAGCCATTTAAATAATAAGCTTTATGACATTCCTCCACCACTACATCTTATAAGATAGAACAAAATACGATTCACAAAAAAAAAAAATCGAGAATTGTTCAGTATAAGATACCTTTATTTGCAAATTTTTTGAGAAAAAGCCAGTTTTCTGATTGACCGTAACAGTTACGCCCCCTAGCGGCTACTTGCGGAACTTGAAAAATAATTTCCAGCGATTTCTCTCAGCCGATTTACCTAATAATACTTTTTACTCGAAGTTTTACGATTAACGGTTACCGAGATATTGCCGGCGTCCATTCTTATTAGGTCGCCCTGTACATATGCTAATGCAATATATTTTTAACTCCATAGTACAAGTTCTTGTATTAACAAAAAGTCAGACATACAAACTCAAAAACCTCTGTTTTGGTTGTTGACTTTTTGCATCAAAATATATTAACCTATGCAATGGGGTTGTTGATATTGACGATTCTGACATCTGAAAAACTCGATCTTTTTGCGCAGTATCCCCAGGACTATTTCTTGAGCAATTTAAATTGTCCGGTGTCTGTTTATAAAGACAATTTGTTTGTCTCCCGATAATTGGATACATCCTCTTTTCTCTCTTTTTCTGGGGGCTTGCCCCCACGGGCAGCAGTCATCTCCTTGCTCCCAAAGCATTAATCACTGTACAATGAACAATCTACAACTATAAAACTATCAATAATCTATTTCTGATGTTAAATGGATATACCTAGCTTTTATTTACACTGCTGTTTCTACCAATTCTGCGTATATAAGACTTATCTTTCTCAGTTATAAAATTCGTACAACCAAACTTCAAACGTTGATTTCTCTTATGAATGCAATAATAATAATTTAAAGCTCAACAGTGAACACCATTTACAGGACAATGTAAACTGCACAACGTACTAATAGCCCGCAAAAACTGACTATATTCAAAGCATGTAACAAAAATGATCTAATCAACAGTTTAAGTAAACAATTCCAGCACTCACAATATCAGTCAGAGAACAATACAGGTAAAATGCTCATGTGTACTTTAAATCAGTCGTTAAGTCATATTAGTGAAATTAAAATAAGTTCAAATCCAAGATATTAGACCAAACCATCATACGCAGCGTTAAGGGGTTAAAATCGTTAAAATATTGTTAAACAGGGTGAGACTTCACCGATTCCAGCATTAATATTGTCAAATCTCTGCAACGTTATTAAAGTCCGGCTATCTGCAAAGTTAAAACCCACTCCAGCATTCCTGCAGCACAGGGTGAGTATTGATAAAAGTGTTAAATTTCCTCCAGTTCCACAGCATCTGTCATAATCCATCTTTGTCAGCGGTGTTGCCAGATCGTTACCTTGTGGGGTCGGCAGGACGATCTTCTCCCTGGTATCCGTCCTTTTTAGGGTGGACGTCTGGAATTTTTCAACCCCGTCCATGAGGGCGATGTGGGTGCGCTCTTGTGCCACGTCTGAGGGTGGACAGATATATTGGGGTGAATCGTGTTTATATATTGTGTAGTGAAAAACAGATCCGTGATAGCGAGAGACATGTGCGAGGGGACGCGTATACAAACGAATGAAATATTCGATAGGAGCGTAGATAATGGTTGACAATATAATTGTCATGGAGGACATATGTAGAAGAATACGTACACCTAGACAAAATATTTATGTCCATATTTTCTTAGACAGATAAGTTACTTAATACGATTATTCATTGGTGCAAAGGTATATAGTTACCCTACACACATAAAAAAATCTCAATTCAATAATTTGATAATCTTGTTAAGATATACTTGCCACAAGAACATCTGTTTTGGCCCTGAAAAATTGTACTTGGGGAAATTATGGTTAAATTTAACCACGAAAAATATATTTTTGATTTATACATGGTGAGTCAAGCTCAACCTCAACGCCTCGGACTTTTGTGACCAAACCATATCACTACTCAAAAAATTAACTTTGCGAGTGTATGTGGGACGAGCTGGACTGCATTTTAAAAATAATGATTTTAATACAGGGTCTCTAATAAAAGCGTGCCATATCAAAGTTGTGTTTTTTAAATATAACACCCTGTATATTATTACATATTTAGATTCCCGGGTTAATTCTAGTGTGACTTCATCACTCATGGCACTTAAAGTGAACGGTTTAGGTGCAAATCACAATATTTGGTATAAGTAGATATCAGAAGAAAAATGAATATCGCAGCGATTATAAAACTTAGAGGTCTGTGACTTTGCTGTGTCACTAAGTATGAAATGCGTGAGCTTAGGTTAGACGGTCAAGTTTGAATTACATTTGTACTTAAAGAAATCGATAGATTAATTAAGGAAACCTCAATGAGAGCTAAATGGATTTTTTCAAATGGGAATGCCTAATTTTTTTATACAATCAAATGTAAAATTTGACAGCTTTTATAATAATTTACGGTTGTAAATATCAGTCTCTGGTAGTTTTGATTTAATTGCAAATTTTTAATCAAACCGCTGTTTTCCAACCTATAACCAACTTAGCAGGCCATGAAATATAAACAAAAAACTGTTCAGGTGGAGGATAACAACTAACTTATCAGAAAGATATGGACAAACTAGGTGAAGAGACAAAATTATAAAAATGACTTACAACGAATCAACTCTGACCAGAAATAACAGAGGTAACACATCCAAGGTCAAAAGGCAGCTGGAGTGCGACAGAAATGGATATCTTTCACAGCATACCACCAGCTATTACAATACTCTAAAGATTGACAATTCACAAAACCATTATGAATTTTGAAATGAAAGGAAATCTACCACCGAATGTTGCTGGCAGTTTAATAGCTTCAGAATAAAATTTTACAGTTAATGATTTAAAAAAAGTAGTAACCGATACCTCTGACTGGAGTTCTGCAAATTTTTCAGTACCCATAAGCAAGATCGCCGAAAACGAATGAAAATCTGCTCAAATAATTAAACATAATTTACCTGGTACAAAATTAAAATATGATTGGTCAGTATTCCTTTTTTCTGCGATCTTGCTAATAGATACTGAAAAATTTGAAGGACTACAGTCAGACAGTCAGCGATATTGTTACTTTGGACTTTAACGGAAATGACTACTGTTTCATACCATTAAATGTGAAATTGCGTACTGAAGATATTAGACTACTGACAACAATCGCTGAAAGTTTTACTTCCAAAGTTGTTAGTGGTTTTGGGAATTTTTAATCTCTAGTATATTGCAGAGCTAGTAAGCTGTAAAAATTATCCATTTCTCTCGCACTCCAGCTTCTCTTTGACCTTAGACAGTTACCGCCGTTGTTTCTGGTTCGAGTTGATTTGTTCTAGGGAATTTTTAAAATCTTGTCCTTTTATTCTAGTTCGTCTGGATCTTTCTACTAAGTTAAATGTTTTCTTCAATCTAAACAAGTCTCTCTTTATATCCCATGGCCTGATAGTTTGTTTATAGGTAGGGAAATTGAAAAACACCGATTTAATTTAAATCTCGAAATTAAATGAAAACTACCAGAGATAGATATTCACAACCTGATACCATTAGAAAGCCTATCAAATTGCACATTTGATCGTATAAAAAAATAAGCATTCCCATTTGAAAATAATCAAGTTACCACTGATTGAAGCTTCCTTAATTAATCTACCGATTTCTTCAAGTACAAATGTAATTCAAATTTGACCGCCTAACTTAAGCTGACGCGTATTTCATGCTTAATGACAAGGCAAAGTCACAGCCCTATAAGTTTTATAATCGCTGCGATGTTCAATTTTCTTCTGATATCTACTTATACCAAAATTGTGATTCGCACCTAACAATCCGCTTTAAATCCCATGTGTGATACATAAAGTCACACATTTTTTAAGGCCAGTCGTACGAATTTTTAGCTAATATTAATGATAGGACTACCCCCGAGACGCCAGTGGAAATAATTATATTCTATCACTGCTAATTTAGTGCCTTATTGAGGTGAACAGCATTACCAAATTACAAAAAAATCGGCTCAATGATCTTTAAGAAATTAATAATAAAATATTTTTTTCCAAACTTTGACACCATGAATCTTGGAAAGCAGACTCTTTAGGATGTTTATGTGCACTTTTCTATTGAGATTTGGATCATAAATGTAACACCCTGTATATAATTGCGGATGACGCAGAGGGTTATACTATTTATATCCAAGTACAAAATATTTAGGAAAAAGAAATTGGAATAAGTGTAGCTTATTGTTTTTTCATAATGAAAATAAAAGGAAACTTCTGCGTTGTTGGTAAATACAAAATGAGAATCAGTAATGTCAGTAATAATAAAAAAATAACTGTGTGAAACGTTAGTAAGTATATTATATTTCAATATATGTGATTTTTTATTATAGGCTAGACAGGTGCAATGAATGACGTATGTATTTATTATACATATATGTGTTTCATATTGCATTGCTATTTTTTTGTTCTTATTTCAGGCAAGTACATAAAGCACATTTCTAGTAACAACAAATACAGAAAAAAAATACTATTAATGTAGAGTCTTTTACCTGATTGTTGGTGCATTATTATAACAAACAGAAGCACACTTGATCGTTTTCACTTTTTAACAAGTGCACAACCTATCAATGCGATTGCTAACACTGATATACCTACTTTATTACATTGTAAATACTCTTTGTGAATGGTTTAATTATACATAAATCAAAGTATATCGTGGGCTATCAACATTAAGTATTCATTAACACTCACCCACACGGAAAAAGGCAATGCGTTACAGTTTGTGATTCCCGGAATATTAATTTCCATTCTCTTTTTTTCATTTTCAATACGTCACATAGCTTGCGTGTTGGATCTCATAACTTGATTTATGAAATTATAGAAATAAATGAACGGAATTTGTCACGACTACCACAAAATTTGTCACGATAATCACAGCAATATGTTAATAAATCTACTCATCCTAAATAAAAGTCTAAATAAAAAACACAGATAATAGTTTTTGATACTACTGATTAAAAAGATTTTATTTTATATAATTTTGCGCTCTTTTAACGATGTTTTGACTACATCATAGCCTTGAAATTATCAGGAAGCTGAGAAACACACAAAGTCAAAATTCTTCAATTTTTCATATTTAGCGACTTTCCGACTTCTTTAAAATTGTAGGTGACTCAAGAAATGAGGAGCCGACTTTCAAAATGCATTTTGTCCAAATTTTACATATTTGAGATAGAGGTGGCGCTGTATTCCTATGATCAAATACTTATTCTTATGAACAATAAGACAGACAAAATGCATTTAGTCTCCGTTCTATTCCGTAGGAAATCATACCTAGACAAATTGATTTCGAGTCCATGGAGAAAATGCATTTTGATTGGGATTTTATCTTCGTCTATTCGGGAGCTAAATGATTGTTGCAATATGTTAGAAAACTAGTGATGTATGCAACTAGAATGGAACCTGATGTATTTGAATGCGCTGAGAATGACGAAAATGATTTCCGTTAAAAAAAAAAATTAGTAATCCTCTACACATACTATTATACTACTATTATATTTTGTTGTTTTATTCTAATATGCTGCAAATATTTTCCAAATTTTTGTTTTTGCTACGTAACAATGAAATTCAAATTAAATTTTGTCCAGAAGTCCAGTAGTGACAAACTAACTGCATTATGTCTACTAGACACAAAAAAATTTTTGATTAGCAGACGACAGAAAAGTTCTGCCGGTGCGCCATCTGGTACCCGAAGGTAACGACAACCAAAGAGAATCGCTGCTAACAGCAGCAGCGTTGTCTGCTAACACATGTTTCACATGTTTGGTTAACATGAAAGACCTGATGATGCTCTCTATTTCCGTCAATCGACCTATGGCGCACTGATGATCGCTAATAAGCGTGAAACAGCTGTCTGCGTACTGGTGGATTGACGGAGGTATAGAGCAACCCTCGTATAGTTTTTTTTTTATTTTTCCAAGTTCTTTTTCAACTCAATACCATAGATCCATAGACCCCATACCATTATATTACCCCGAATAATTTTTTTCTATGATTTGGTTTCTTTGTACTGGTTTTTTGCTTTGCCTGAAAACTTGTAATAATGAACAAAATGCAACAAATATTAAAACAAAGAAAATAATTTTAAGATTCCACGGATTAAATTACTCAGTGACTCGATAGATACAAAAAATAGGAATAATAGCCATACGTATGAAAATATCCTAAGCCCTAAGAAAGAAAACCAAAATTAAATAATAAACATGTACCCACCGGTAAAACGCTGAACTGAATACTTCCTAAAAAGTAAGGGTATTTTCAGGAAAAGATCTAAAAAGAATATTATTTTTTAATAAGTACTAACAGTGTAATACACTAATACCGACTTTAAAAAAATTGCATACAACAAGCCACAGTCACAAATATCTATCCCCAGATTTATTCGAAATAGTCAGGGTGAAATGAAGTATAACCTCAAAAAATAATTTCTAGTTCGGAAACTCTTGCAATAGTTGGCTAGCAGATTATGATATCTTTATCTGGAATTCAAATCTGACATTGTAATAAAGCACACAATATTTCCAATGGACAAGTCGTATCTATGTCAATTCGTTATAACTACTCGTAATTCAATACGTATATAGCAAGTGGCCTGAACCTTATATGGAGACTGACTAGACCTGATCTTGGATTTAACCCAATGACCCATTGTAGATATACCTACGGAGGTGACTGGAGAAATTCGTGAGATGAATGTCGAAACAACGTGAAGTTTCTTTTTGATTATAATATTAAAGAATATACCAGACCTAAAGCAATCCTAAGAGCAACGTCAAAGAAAACTTGAATCGAGTCACTAGAATCTATTCTGAACTAGACATTATTTCCAAACTTTTTGGTATTCCGATGTCCAACACTTTCAGGATATCTGTGTATCAGCATAAAAATATACAGGGTGTTCATTTGATGAATCAAAAGAAAAAACGCTGAGACACGTCAAAAGATTTGTCAAGGGAGACAACTTTTTAACAAAAAATTACTTCACCCACTTGTGTCCTCTGCCCCCCAGGGTCATCCCCTTAAATATTTTAAATGACAAGGGGTATGGAATAACAGCTTATTTTAAAGTTATGTCGAAATTCTTTATTTTGACGCTTGATTTATTAAAATAGGCGATCCGTTTTCGAGAAAGAAAAACCTTTATGTATCATAATTTGTTCAGATAGAAAACAAAAACACACAAAAATATCACTTTGTATTGCAATAAGTGTTAAAAAAGTTGCCCGTTTTTTTTCCAAGCAATAATATAGGCCATGTTAAAATTCCTAACGACGCGACAGTTGCAAAAATATTTTGTGGGATATCATGGCGGCTTTAAACTTTTAGGTTTCAGGGAAGTAAATACAACAGATTTTAAATAGCCCTATAGTAAAAAGTATAATGGCATAAAATCGGGAGATCTCGCAGGCCATTCTATAGGCCTTCTTTGACCTATCCTTATCTGGAAACGCATCGTCTAGCAATTGCCGAATCGGAAGAACATAGTGAGGAGGAGCCTAATCAAGTATAGGGTTCCAATTCCTTTTAATTTGGTTTTCAATGGTTTCAGTGATAAGTGGAATGATTGGTATTATATGGTATTTTCCAACATATCCAAATAAATGTAAATGTTCCATTAATAAAAATGGCCCAATCACTTTGGTTCCCTCAATGCCTGCTCATACATTAATTTTTTGAGTGTACTTGGTTTGAGTATGAGGATTTTCATTGCTCTAATATCTGCAGTTACGCATATTAATAAATCCAGTTAGGATGTTAGATAAAATATGCAAACGCCAGTGAAGCAGATATTCTTCCCTTTCGTGTCCTTTTATTGCAGCTCACACACTGTCCAGTGGATTATTATAATTTTTTTTAACAAAAAGTCATCCATTGACTACTCGTCATTCTGTGAGGTGAGTGAGCAATCACTGGGTCCGCGAATCGTGCGTCCTAAGTAGACGAAGGAACCCAAGGATGACTGTCTTCTACATTCTGGCGGCCAAGTGTGCGCCGCCGTACGGCATACCGGCATTACGCGCATTGCAGAAGGCAGCGTATCACACATTCCACCTAGGGATCCAATGACCATAACCACCAGACTTGCAGTGTAGTCTGGCCAGAACCTGCAAAGTTGTCCGAGCAACGCTTGATATTTGGTCTATTTGGTCCACAAATTAAGATACATAAAGTTTTTTTTTAATATTCTCCAAAAAGAAATCGTTCGATAAAAAAATAAAACGTCAAAATACTTCTCTTACTCCACACCACTTAACATTTAAAATTTTCAAGGGGATGACCCTGGGAGGGGGGAAGGTACATGGGGATGAAGTAGATTTTTATTAAAAAGTTATCTCCCTGGACAAATCCTTTGACGCTTCTCGGCATTTTTCCTTTTAATCAGTGGTTTTCGATAAATCCGTGGTGGGAAGTATATGTGCCAGCTATGTAAAAATCATTCAATAATTATTTCGATTTATTCAAAATTTGAGCTAAAAGAAATATAATGCTTGACATGTTAATAAAAACTGATGATGCAAAGAGTATCGTACCCAAAAAATGTTATTGAATGTTTTGGATAAACATATATTCTTCAGTTTGTACCAGCGTTACCTACCTTAAGATTTTACATAATTAAAAATGACGTCACTACTAATAGATCGTATTCATCCTTCAACTAGGCGGATTCAGAAAATACAATGACCTATCAAATCCAAGGATACAAGCTCTTCTGTTCCAAAATAAATTCATACTTATAATGCTGGTTCTTTGTCCACGAATTTCTATCGCATGAATCACTAACTACCCTTCTTTGTCGGACTACCAACCGTTTAAAAATACCTCTAATGATTCACACCACAAACAGAAAAAGGCTTTATATTCGGAGAAGTCTCGAAATAAACTTTCTATTTTCATATAACCTCCAGAAATTTAGGAATGCCACACCTGTTCTTCAACTCTTGTTACACAAAAGAAATCGCAAGAGTTCGGAATCCGAATGGACTTCTCATATTTCCAAGAAAGATTACAGGACAGGCGTTTGTCCAACAATAGCTCTGAAAAATTCTGCACTGGTAACCAACAAACCGATACTTGAAAATAAAAGTATTCGATTGGCGCTGTATAGTGAATATTTGACTTAACAAAAAAGTTGAACATATAGTACTTGCAAGTGAAATCCGAACACTGAGAAAAAAGCGATGGATGGATGATTCATTTTGACGAATGCGCAGTATGCTCGTAATCTAGTTGTTAATAAACTCTAGACTCTTAGAGGTTCAGGCTCCCAAACTACCACACAGTCTGACCTAGTTCATTTCAGCGTGATCAGAAGATTGGGTAAATCGCGAATCCAATCCCATACTTTCTCAATTGGCAATAAATCGGGTGATCGAGGAGGCCAGGGTGCACCCTCACCTCAGCTTCCTTTAGAAACCTCATCGACACCCTTCCAATATGAGGGCACGCATTATGCTGGAAGAAACCTTCACTTAACGTTGAACCGTTATTGTACCATGAATCACAAGTAAACGTGCCTTGCTGTTAAATGCAATGGGACCCCAAACCATCAAACCAACAGGACGGTGTACATAGCGCTCAGCAGCAAACTGGAGATCATGTCGTTCGCCCCGTTGTCGTCAGTCGTGTCCCCAGACAAAATCTGGACTCGTCGGAGAATGCTGTCTGATACCACACAGCATGCCATTGTCGGTGTACTTGGCACCAATCTAAAGGAGCGCTCAGAGTAACGTAACGTAAGAATCGTAAGATGAACGTAAGACTTAAGGGTTTAGGCTATAGCGCGCGAAATTGAGAATCAAAGAAAATACGTATTCCCGTGTTAGCCAGGAGGCGTGACCGCCTGCTCCCGTTCTCCAGTATGTGTGTCTAAAATGAGGGGAGGTAAGTCCAAAAGTCCAAAGGTAAGGTCAAAAGGTCCAAAGGTCGCCGTGAAAATGAATTTCGCATTTCGAAGCTCCTGGCGTTACCTTTAAACTTACAGAAATGATTCAAACAGCAGATTAAAGAAGAAAACTATGTCACTTCGGTGGCCTTGTTTTGATATCGTGTTTGGTTGTTAAATTACAGACATTTGAAGTATGTATTATTTTGCATTGCGAGTTTTTTTACACACTAAAAAACTTTTCGGAAAAAATGCTCTGAGATGTCATTCATTAAGGTCTTAACTATCACCTTCTGAAATACTGTGTATGTAGTTTGAAAAACAAGTGAGTTGTGCGTTTATTTGTGAATCCGCACTTTACATGACAAATACATACGTATGTATAAATGTGGTACCCAGACCCTTAAGAAAAAATAAATATGTAAAGTCATATGAGACGGTTCAGAGTATCCTTTATACCGCACTCTGAACTCTCTCAGATTATTTCGCGTGTTTATTTTTTCTGAAGTCTTACGTTACGTGACTCTGAGCGCTTCTTAGCCTTTGGCGACGACCATTTCCAGTGAGTGGAAGCACTAGATGCAGATCTGACGCCCATTTCATGCAATCCGTGGTATACCGTGCGCTGTATATCAAGGGTCAGCAACAGCTCAAGATCATTCTGTCTCGAAGAGCCAATAGTCGTAAATAACGATCTTGCCGGTCTGTAGTTCCTCTGGTTGCTCTAGAACCACCAGTTTGTGGCATCCGCCTTCCTCAATCCATGCACGCCAGGCTGCTACAACTGTAGCCACGCTACGCCCCATGGTTGCGCTGAAAGAAGCACCACGTTCTCGTTGGCCTACAATCCGTTCAAAGGGAGTTAACTGCGTAAACTGGGGCTGTCGGCTTCTAGGGGGCATCTTTACACAGCCAAATAGTCGCTCGCCGCATTTGCAACAGATATCATAATTTTTTTATCGACAAAAAGCCATGCTTAGTTTTTACACGTATACGGCTTTTTGGAGGTGCCATGTAGGTAAATAGCGTCTGAATGAACAGCAAGCATTAGTTGTGTACTAGACAGGGTACTGCCAAGCTGTGCACACGTTTTTAATTCTAGGTGTTCGGATTTCACTTATGAGTAGTACTCTTATATTTATTACTTTTGTCGCTATAAAATGTATCGTTATTATTTTGTTTTGAATATTTTCTTATGAAACTATAGATTCAATTCGTTGTTTCTATTATTATATACTACTCCGTTTGAACATCAAAACAAAGCCCATTTTTATAAGGTTAGTAAAATAACACATCTGAAAAATTGGAGAATGGGTGAAAATTTGAATTTAAGTAGCTAAAGGTTCATTTGTACAAGAAGTTCCAAGGGATTGAATTTGGAGAAAAAAACGAAGAAAGCATAGATATATTATGTCAATTGTTCTGAAAAGGAAAAACGTTATTTCTGTCATTGTCATTCTGTCATCAGATATAAAACTAATATCAACTATTTTTTGATATTACATAAATTAGGTTAGCGATACAAAGCCGATCTTCTAACAGCCTTTTCTGATACTCGTTAATAATATAATTATAAAATAATAATCACTTTTAAAATTGACACAATTTTCACGGGCAAATATATTGAAAAAAAATGTTGAAGACAATTCTGCCCGAAACATGAAAAAGAAAATGTATTTCTTGATTATATTCTGTTGGCCATGCTTTGAGACTGAACAAAGTTAAACTCAAAATCCCCTCTTTAAAAAATTACTTATGATAAACGTCAAATAAATATGTACTTAATTTAAAAATCACACATTTCCCTTATTTTAATAAGAAAAAATTGGTTGCGCATAAAAAAAGAAAATCATCCCACTCTCATTTCTATGCTACAGATATTCTTGTAAGCAGGGCATAATTATGTTTTATAGAGCACAGCAACTCATGGGGAAATAAAAAAAAAGGAGGCACTAAAAAGTGTACCCCTAAATTTGCCAATATTAACATTCAAGAAAGATTACCTTGAGCTGAGGGTAATACAATTTTTTCTTGAGTATCAGCATTCTTCAGTTTACTAGATTTGAATCCTTCCAGTTCGCTCTTCAGGTCACCAGCTACTTTGGGCAGGTCCTTCAAGGCGGGAGGAGCGGGAGCAGCTGGTACTGGGCAGGACATCTGCAACAAGATACAGGATTGTTAATCATTGTACTTTAGAAACTTACCATGTGGTTGTACTCAGTATTTAACCTTTACCAGTCGATTTATATGACATACATATATAAAATAAATTAAAAGCAAAACAAACCTTCAAAAAAAGCTTTAACATCAATGCTCTAAAAAGAAGAAAATAAAATGTTCCTTTAACATTTCAACTATCAACTTATAGCCTCATGTGTAACTAAACTAGTAACTATTTAATTAAGTAACTTATTCTCCTTCCTCCTTTATTTTTTTTAGTTTTCAGATTCATTACTTACTCAAATTTCGCGACATGCTTTTGTGATCATATAAATTGTGTATAATGACGCTATAAGTTGATATCTAAACTTTAAAGGAACATTTCATTTTCTTCTTTTTAGATCTTACTTAAAATTTTTTTTTTAAAAAGGTCCTTTTGCTTGTAATTTATTGTTTACTCTTTAGTTATTAACTTGCATTTTTATTCTCAGCGAATCCTTTCATTTAGTATCCATACTTAAAGGAAATCATAAAAAAATTCAAAAGATCGCCATATTGGATTAAGATTAAGAGTGATGTCAGAATTTTTTTTTTTTATTATTCTCGGCAAGCCCCCTTATCTGATACTCATATTGCAGAAGTGTATAAACAATAACCATTCCGCCATCTTGGATGGTCCGCCTTACACGATTTAGAATGACGTCACATTATTTTTCGAGTTACTCTCAACAATCCCTTTCGTTTGATACCCATATTAGAGAAGTGCATAAAAATAACTATTCCGCCATCTTGGATGGTCCGCCATGTTGGATTTAGAATGATATAACGTTTTTCGAGTTACTCTCAACAAACCCTTTCATTTTGTACCCGCATTATAGAAGTGCTTAAAAAACAGCTATTCCGGCGTCTTGAATGTTCAGCCATATTGGATTTAGAATGACGTCACATTGTCTTTCCAGCTCCAACAATGAAATATTTATACCCATATTGCAGAAGTGCATGAAAAATAACTATTCCGCCATATGGCGTTCAAAATGATGACACACAGTTTACTGTGTATTGTTTGTATACAAACTAAAGGTGTAGACAAAATTTCAGATTGATTGGTTGAAGATATCTGCTGCAAAATTGAGTAACAAGACTCCACCCGAACAAACATACATAATATACACTGCAAGTTAAATTAATTGTCTAGTGACCGCGACTATAAACTATCGCTATTTTTCGTTGGTTTCGGTCAAACATTAAAACTAACCTTTTTCGGTTTATTGTATCTAAACCATCATCACATATCTATAAATGATTAACATATCATCACATATCTATAAATGATTAACATATCATCTCAAAATTGAACATTTTCCCTATTAAAATATTCTCCTTATCTATTGGTGTGGGAAGTACGCGTAAAAGAAGCTTCAAATCCATTCCAGTGAACCCACAACAGAATGCTGGTGGATAACTTAACACCACACGACAAAAAGACGGAGGGTGACCACTGGACCGAATATTTCACTGAATGACCTTACAGGAAGGATTAAATTACACCCTTGCAGACAATGCCAGTAACATACCTGCTTAGAAGAAGTGGCTAGCTATGTAGTGCAAAAATGTTTTATTCTTAAAATTATACAAGATGTGCTATACTACTGCAACGTGTGGAGATCCTTTGCCTTAGTATAATGGAAAAAATTTCATGTAAAAGAAGGAAACTAGACAAGCTTCGCCTGCCTGTAATTGCGGGACAGTCAATCAAGTTTGCGGAGGAGGTGAAGTATCTTGGACTCACCTTCAACCCGCATCTGGACAACAGAATTGATAAGGCTCGAATTGTCCTCTGGACACTCAAGAGGGTACGCGGCAAATATTGAGGCGTTAGTGCTAAACTGATTTACTGGATATATCAGATGGTGGTAAAACCAATGGTAGTGTATGGTGATCATGTCTGGTGGTAAAAGTGCTTGCAAAGGACAGCCAGAGCCAAGCTGGCAGCTGCTTGGCTATGTCTGGTGGTAGAAGTGCTTGCAAAGGACAGCCAGAGCCAAGCTGCCAGCTGCTTGGCTATCACTGGTGCCATATCTACTACACCAACGCTGGCCATGGAGACACTCCTAAAATTAACCCTTCTACACACTGATGTAAAGAGGGGTGCCAGAATGACGACAGACAGGACAAAAAGGAATTAGGACTAGACACAATGGGTATTATGAGTGAAATGATCATCATCATAGTCACAAAACCTACGTTTAGGAGCATATTATCATCATAGCCTCAATGTCTTAATCTTAACAGGCATGTTGTGAGCTCGTAAAATGCATTTACACATTTACGAGTTTCTCTTGGGATATCTTTAAGATCTTTAATGCAGTAGTTTCCCATTTGCTTTCTGCATCCTCATGCCGTTGACCAGATGGTATCTACTGGTTCATCCGCCTTTAGGGGCAATTTCTCAATTTTCTCTCTCAGGTGTCTTGACTCTCCTCAACTCGTCCACCCGAAGCTGTTGGTTATACCGACAGTAGTTCGGTGTTCCTTTTAGTCGCCTTTTACGATACGCAGGATATACGATGGGAGATATTCTAACCCGCCCCCACACGGGCGGAGTGAAATTATAAACCACCATATACTAGGAACGGTCTCGGACGCTATGGTTCTCCAAGCGCACACGAAGAGATCCTACAACGTCCTTTTACCAGGAAAAGACAAAATGGTAGGGGAGTGACAGTTTCATATCAGCCTCCGATCTTGCGCTATTCACGGATGGCTCCAAGTCAGAACTGGGGACAGAGCGGGAGTAGCTGGTACTAATCCAAGAGTTGAAATCTCAGCAAACATTGGGAGGTATACCATAATCTTCCAAGCAGAAATAATAGTTATAGACTTCGGAGTCAGAGACTGAACCAAAGGCCCCTGAAAAACAAATCTATAAAAATCTTTTCAGATAGCCAGGTTGGCTTGAAAGCACGGTTCTCCAAACGGGTTGACTCAACACTCGTACGGCACTTGATACATCTCCTCAACAAACTTGGATCAGGGAAAAGTAACTTTGGTTTGGGTTCCGCGTCATAGCAGAGTGAAAGGCAATGTATTGGCCGACACACTCGCAAGAGGAGGAACCGAATCTGTGTTCATAGGACCAGAACCATTCGCGGGCATTGCGAAAAGCATTGCCAAGAAAACCATCTCAGAACTGGGCACAGAGGAAAGCACTCCTGCATTGGCGAGATACACCAGGCCTACTACACTCGGAGGTGTTCATACCATACCCTCTAGTCAGCCCCTTCCCCAACGATCATAGAATGGAACAGGAATGATCTGCGTATTCTGGTCTGTTGACGGGACATTGTCGTCTGAGGAACCACTTGCGGAAGTTAGGTATAGAACAAATAACGGCTGTCGTTTCTGCTTTGTGGAGGACGAAACAGAGGAACATAATATTGTGCTCCTGTCCAGTAAAGTATAAAGTATAAATAATTGCTGATCATTCTTTTTGTAAACACGAACAAATAAGTCAGCTATTTTATATTGATACATTAATAGTTAAAAGAATGTGACTCAATCACACTTTAACATATATTTTAGTTTTCGGTGGCTAGTTATTTGAATGCCATCAAAAAATCTACAAAACAAGGACTTAGAACATGGGTTGGTTCACAATTTCTTTATGAATTTAAATTACAATACATAAAACTATACTTTGAAGCTTACAAAACCTATGGAATGTATTGTTATGATAGTGGTGATAGAGCAGATATAAAGAACACTTATAGATAGTAACATAAGACAACTTACGTTGAATACTTCGAATGTGATGGTTTTCAAAAAAGCATCGTTCATCACACATATAATTTACATGTTTAAAACATGTTCTAAATTTTATTCTGACCTACTGACGTTTCTCAAATAAAGGTTATATATTAGACAAGATATGACATGGATATGGCAATAAGAAGATAGATATCATCATAGTTAACCTCTGATATCATTAACGGGAGCTGAAAGATAAGAGACCGAACTTGTCAAAATATTCGCTTAGATTGGATCAAACACTAAATCCTCTCTAGTTTGTATTTTTTACAATATATTTATTTACCTTTATTTTTTTATAAACGAATCGGCATTCAGAAATTTGGCATCGACAAACATTTATTTGGTCGTGGTAATATTCAGTAATAATTCAGCCTTACACTTTATTTTGAGCCATTTTTTGACTACGTTCACAGATTGCGAAGATAAAATACTCCAAACTTACATTTTAGTCATGTAGAAGGCAAAAACGGTTTTGTACCTAACGCCCTGTTATTGTCAGCAAATCTTCTGCAGATTATCATAAAGACGTGACCTCTAGCTTGTTTGAAAAATGGTCTGTTGAACATCTTATACTTAACATCCAAAAAAAGTATGTAGTTGGTATGTGTTGCGTCATACCTTTCTAGATAGTTTTATAAAATACCTTGATGATACTAAAATGGAGGACATTGTAGCTTTTATGAGAAGTAAAGGTATTTCCATACCTGCAAAAATTTGTGTTAAGAAAGTGTTACTTGAAGCAATAAAATATCATAACTTTCTAAAAGAGTATGTGATTGAAAAACAGTATGAGAAAGATGAACATGGTCTTTCAAGATTGCCTCCCTATAAAAAATAATTCTAATATTCAACCTTTACGTGTATAAAGTGTGACATCATCTGTGGCAGGTTTTCTTTTGATGTAAGAGACGCTTGTATTTTTATCCAGTTTCCATTAGGATTAGACATATTATACCAACAATAACTTTATATACATTGGTAGCCCTTTATTTTGACGGATTTGTTTACAAATTTTACTATCTTAACAATGCCATAACATCAAAATAGTCAGTCTATGTTCCTTTTTTGTGCACCGATTACTGATTTGTTGTCATACCAATGTTTTGTTGGCAATAACTGTAGCAATAATGTACAAAGTATGTATACATCATTGTGAAATCCTCAGTTTCAATTTATTGCGAACATTATTACGCTATCTGTTTATACATTTTTTAAAAGTGCCTCGACCTCAATGAGATCAGCTACTTTCCATTTTTGGATCAATTTTTCCACGCCTTAGAGTCGCCGTCCATACTGATGCATGCACTAGATAAGGCGAATGTTGAACATTAAATCTGCAAGTGCTGGCTTTAGACGATTTGCGGCACTTTTATACAATATTGCTATATTCTAAAAATTAAATACAGAATTTTTCCTGTTCAATGTAACTGTAAATATTCATATATTTTCAAAAAATTAGTTTGTGCTGTTTATCATACGGATGCGCTGAAAGTTAAGCACTAACACTTGCAGAAAAAGTGCAATTTGCAGTATACAGTGCATTTCTTGAATGCTTCCCCCTTTTATTTTTTGAACAGGTCAACTGAAAAGAATAAAACTTAGGATAATGAAATTGATGATGACTGATGAATCTTTCAAGATGATGATTGGGCGCCATCTTTGAAAAAAATTAAATTGAAAGCGGGGTTTTTTGACACATCTTTTTAAAGCTCTTGACAATACTTCACGACCCTAGAATATAAAGTCGATATCTTTACCAACAAGAAAATGGCGGAATATTATGTAATGATTGACTGAATACATAGTTACAGAAACATTATTGTATTATAAACACGTTATTTTATCTAAATTAAAATAAAATTGAATCCTTAACATACATTTTACATTCTCTTTTAGATACCTACGTTTAACTTCAAACTTCAAACAAATATTTCTATCGATTTTAATGTTTGTATCAGGTATTATTGAATGTTTCGTCATTTTGTATTAGATGAAGATAGTGAGTTTATATTCTAGGGTTATCAAGCACTCGTCATGAGCTTTAAAAAGATGTGTCACACATTGGGTAAGGTGAAAATCATGTTCATCCTATTTTCTTGTCAAATTTCTGGTCTAGTATTTAAAATGACAATTTAGGGCCGGTTTCACTATGATGGGTTAATTCAAGGTTGTGTGTTGACCGGAGGTTAACCCTAGATGTCATGTTTCACAAATGATAGTTTTCGATTTTACTTGAGGTTAATTCTGAGTTAACTTGACCCCAAGTAATTCTTGAGTTAACTCCAGGATTGCGATGATGCATGCGCATTAGGTTACATGTCACTTTGGTTTTGCTACTTGCTAGGCGTTTGAAGTTTCATATTTTATCGTTTACTTCAACGCTTTCCATCGTTCTTTTTATTTGAAATGGATGGTTATGATGTAAATGCGTATAACAGTGATGAAGAAGCAATGAGACCAAGAATATTTCAATTAAAAATAATTGAGGAATATGATGACCATGATTCCTTGGTCTTTTTTAAATTTTTGTATTTTTCTTTCAGCGCCTTTACAGATTTGCGGCTATTATTCGCACATTTGCAATTTAATTCTTCTCCTATCTTTTCCCAGGCGTTGTCTTTTTCGCGCCATGTTGTTGCACCTTTTGTTTTGCATTCTATTACATGCCCGTATTTTTCTATTAACGAAATGAAAGATATTCTTCATCTTTTGAAAAGTTGGTCGCTCTTTTCGGTTTTTCCATGCCGACACACGGGTACATGCACGGCTATTATTTGAAAAAGGTCCCTGAAACAACTATAACGCCAAGCAGTCCAAACAACCAACCCAACCTAAAAATCTTTTATCTATCCCAAACACCAAATAACTGCGAATGAAATGAAAAAACGTCAGTGGAAAAAACCAAAATGAGGTTGGAAATCACATGGCACTGACAACTCAACGAACTCATTCTTTGACAGTCTTCAGAAAAACACAAAACACCAGCACGAAACACCTAACGAAGGAAATAAGAAGAAGAATTGTAAATATTGCGGACACAGTACCACTAACCGCTAAAAATAAAATACAACTCGCGGTCAGTTAACCCTACGTCATTTTATGATTGTGAAACAAGAGGCGTTCCATTGTTCGAGTTAACTCGCAAGTCGAGGTTAGTAAACCGTCAGAGTGACGACCGATTGTGAAACTGGGCCTTAGATCGTGAAATACAGCCTTAAGACACGTCCCCAAAATTAATATTATATTTTTAATCGACAAAATGCATTTCCAAGTGGGTTCCATTTACAATCCACTTTCCACATTTCTGGCTTGTTTGTAACGTCCGACTCGTATGAGAACTGTGCGTTCAACATTTCACAACACGACTGTCCGATGCATTTCAATAAGACATTTCGTATTCCAAAATGGCCGACCGGACAAGCGACAGCGGATGTGACTGTCTCTACCCCATTCATTGGGGTTGGCGCTGAATTTATAAATTTATGATTTATTGCTGGATAAATATTTATGTGTTCAAAAAGGCGTACGTCACGGTGGATAAGTGGATTTTTAGATCCGGTTTATTTTATGGATAACACAGGTGTGGCAGGTTTACCTGTTATGTTACTGAAATGCCAACGCTATACATGTCAACATTTGAGGTCTGGAAAATCTTATAGAACGCCTTTACGGAACTATGATCGGCAGCCTTATTACGTAAAAATTTGCGACTGCGTCGTTGGGCAGATGTCAAGCAACAGCGACACGACAGCAACAGGACTGTCAAAATTGTAGGTAATATGTCGTTGTCCCTCACGATGGCGTCGTTGCATAATACGAAATTTACGTTTGACAGCAGATATTGTGCGATTTTCGCCCGTCAATTGTCGCCTGCAAGATACGTGATGGCTACGGGTCACTGGGATCACTGGATCACTGATCCCGACGCGCGACGTTCGGAAAGTGATCTAGGATCAGTGAAAAATACGGTCAGTTCACTCTCGTACGGTAAGTGATCGCGATTGGGTTATTGAAGCGCTTGTTTTTAACCATCTATTCTGTTATTTATTTATTTATTTATTTATTTAACGACTTTATTTGGGCGAAATTTAGCCTAAGGCTATTCTTACATTTAACCCATATATAAAACTACATACTAAACTAACACCTAAACCTAAGCTAACAGGGAATGTATGTATATATATTATAAACAGCAGTATTAACAGTAACACTGAGCAAAAAAGATATATCACTCGAAATTGAGCATTATGCTAGCAATAAGATGTTTTTCATTTTCTTTTTAAATCTGTCAACTGGTAAAGACTTCAAGGTATTATCTATCGCATTATACTGTTTTGCGGCATTATAGGTGAAACATCTTTGGAACATTGCAGACTGGTGGTATGGAATTGTCAACAAACTTCCATGTCTCAGGTTAAGCGAATGAGTATCCCCTCGCGGTATAAGTTTTTCCATCAGGTACGCGGGAGTAGAGGAAGATAATATTTTCTGAGTTATAGTCAGACAATGTAACTTAACCAGTTTACTTGTATTTAGCCACCCCAAGGTTTTAATACTTTCGGAGATATGATCATACTTTCTCAGCCTGAGAACAAACCTACAACACATATTTTGGATTCTTTGGATTCTTTGCTTTGTTATATAATCTAAACAGTGATGATAAACAATATCGCAGTACTGAACAATAGACATGACTAACGTTTCACAGAGTGTCTTCTTAATTGACGGGCTTAATATGTATTTGTGTGCATACAGCAGCTTTAGTCTAACAAATGATCTTTGGACAATGCTTTTTACATGTGTACGAAATCTAAGGTTTTCATCAATAATAAGACCTAAAATTTTCATATTTTCAGTGAAAGCTAAAACTTGGTTTTCTAATACTAGGTTCAGATTCATTTTCAAAGCATCTCGATTCCTGGTGGAACTGAAAAGCATTGCATTGCATTTTGATGCATTCAGGGATAGATTATGATCATGAGCATACTGGACTATACTGTTGAGATCACTGTTCAAATCGTCACTGGCTTCTTCTACTAGAGAAGGGATAAAATGGTATACTAATTGTGTATCATCGGCGTAGGTTGATATGGAGCTATTAGAAATTGCACTTTGCATGTCAGCAGTGTATATTATAAATAACAGTGGCCCCAAAATGGACCCTTGCGGAACACCAGATACAATTTCTCTACTACATGATATTTTGTTGTCTATTTGTACCTTTTGTGACCGATTTGATAAATATGCATGGAAAAAGTTGATAGTTATGTTATTGAGCCCATAGTATTGAAACTTTGCACATAGTAAGTCATGATCGATCCTGTAGAAAAATCCAAGGAAACCAATATGGTTGCCATTTTTTTATCGACTGCTCTGATTATATTATCAGTAAGATTAAGCAAAGATGTAGTAGTGCTGTGACCTGCACGAAATCCAGACTGATGCTGCGGTATTATAGATAGCTCATTACAATAGTTACGCAACTGCGTATATACAACTTTCTCCGTTATGTATTCTTACACCAAATATTTCGTTGTTCGATGTTCGCTTAATCCATGGAATCATAAATCCCACCAAACAGCTGATTGACATTATACCGATAGATCCGGATCCCAGATCACTGTTTCCATAAAGGCCTAGAGAGTTAGAAAGGTAGAAAAGTAATAAATTGTATGAAACACCGACAGCTACATCTATGGATGGTTCTACCACGGGATAAGAGTTTTCATAATTTCTCAAGAATAAAAGATATCTACCACAATATACAATGCTGAACAACGAATCAGGTCACTCAAGAAATTACAAATAATTTAAAAAAAAATTAATTACAAATTTTGTTACTTTTAGCTATTGTATGTATAGGCATTTACCAAAAGTTTTGTTCCTCTTTTTGTATTTTCTTTTATTTATTACAGTTTTAGTAACAGTTTAGTTGTAAAATGATGGCCAGACTTAGTTTAGTTTTTTCTTTGTTCCCTTTTATTTGATATTAAAACTTTTTTTAATGTTTGTCAACACTGTCACATAGTAAATGATCTACCAAAATAACTTTATCATATTTTGGTCAATTCATGGCATTTCTATTATCTCAAGACATGTACTAAATTCATGTGACAAGTTCCAATGATGTCTCATTAATTATTTTGCATAAATATCGACAATAATTTGCGTAGTCTGACACACGAAGGGTCATTGATTATGTCATAAATCTGGTACATCAGTACTTAAGAGTTAAAAAGCCTACCTTTTTGGACCACTAAGCTCTTTCAAAATGTAATATAAGTAACAAAATATTAAAATTTTTGACTGTGTGGAGGAAGCGGAAAAACAAGTACCTATCTAACATTATTTGCCAATAAAGGAACCCAGTCAGTGATCTCTAGATTTACGAATTATTATGTAGGTGCGGATTTGCTTGTAATCGGTACGACGAATTAGAATGTTATTCCTCGAAGTTCCACAACACACTTCAGTAACGGCTTGATATTTCTTCGTACAATCTCCTTGAACTTTTTGCATACATTATAAAAGCCAAAGTCCTTGCTGTGCCGAATGAGTCAACTCATCCGATTTGTTCTCCAGTAGGTACTGGGTACCGCGGTTATTCAAATTGAGAAATTGCCTGACTGTTGCTAAATCGTAAATTGTATTCCTTCATATTGTATTATTGAACCTTCGAAATAACAGTATGTTCTGCCCATTGACGTCTTACCCAACAGACTTATCTATTTGCATTAAGGTCTGTAACTCTCAACAATGACTATTTAAATTATTTTTCTCATTACTGGTGCACTGATGGAGGCTCCCACTATGATTATTGATCACACATTTACTACCCTTATGAAAATATTTACTCTAATCTTTTATACCGTATGTTAGGGTGAGAAAATTTTATATTTCGAGAAATAATATTATCCTACAGTGTAGTTAAAAATGCATCGTAAACGCGACACCATAAAGACCAGTCGATAAAGGAAAGCTAAAAAATCACCACTCGACCGATATTGTCTTCTAAACAGCCTAAAGAGTTTCACAAGAAATTGGGCATACTTTATTATTTCAAGATGTTCGCCAGTTTGAAATAAGGTTCAAAATCGCATATAATGTTTGGGGTTGATACTAACTTGAAAGCACGGTCCTTCTTGTCGAAAAGGCACTCAAAACAGTACAAAGTTGTATCACGTACAGTAAAGAAGTGTTGTGATTTGTTTTGTAATCACAGTAGTAGAGTAGCAGTGAGTAGTTTTTTTCATCACTTGAAAAAAAAACAATGAAAAAAAACCATGTTTTTTTTAATGAAAAAGAAAGTTTTTTCAAAAATTATTCTTACGGTTTGCTAAAAACCGAGCGATTATGCATGTGCTTATTATATATCAAATCAAATCAGACAATCCAAATTCATCGTCTTCATCTACTCAGTTTCGTACTTTATCATATTCATGGATTTTGAAGTTGATATAATTCTTATGTTTGTGGATGAAATTCATCAAGTTACAGTTTGAAACACATTTTGGCAAAGTATCAATATTTTTTAAATGAGTTTGATGTATTTCTCCCCAACCTAAGTGTTGCCATGATTTTACAGATCAGGAACTCTTAAAACGCGTAAAAACAAAGTCTAAAAGGACGTACGTTTCGTTTACTTCTAATGGCAATCCAACGATTTTCAAAAATTCAGCAGCACTACCAAATATCAAGTCACAGCACAAACATGACTGAGATTATGCGGAGAAAACAATGGCGACCAACCCAAACGAGTAACAGATTTTTGTGTTGTGAACGTCATAAAACCTCTTGAAAACTGCTACTATGTTCACTCACATGAGTATAATTATTATTATTGCACGTTTATGTGGGATATTATCTGTGAAGCAGACTTACAAAGTATTATCGTGAAAGGTTTAAAGGTGTGTTCCACCATTAGAGTTCAATATCTGTAAACAACAATATACGTATTAACACCGCTGTATCTTCAATAATATCAATACACAAATTAACATTGGCTAAGGTTTCATATCAACAAATATTAGTATTTCGCAATAATTATTTAGTGATTAATGTATTTTAATGTCGATCCAGCTACTTTGATAGAATGCTGCACTGTATGTTGGGCAATGCGATAAATTGATACTCATGTGTATGTAGGAATAAATTGATAGTGCTTCCGATGCTACTATCTCTAAATGAGGCGGCTTCAGATTCTCATTGGACAATTAGGTATTTGAGGTTTTAAAAAAAGCCCTGAATGGTTTTATAGCAGGTAGTTAAATCTTCTCTGTAATCACTATATCTTTAAACCAGATTTCATCAGTAACATATATTTGTTCATGGTGATGTTTTATAGCTAATTTTAACTTTCTCCAAACACATTAAGTGACTCTTCGAAGGTTTATTACCGAGTTTATTTCGTTCTCAGTCTATACAGGGTTTAATGTAATTTAGCGTATTCCTGTCAAGGCATGATAGTATAGCTAAAATCTAACAAAATTAGCTGTATGTATTGACAAAAATCAATAATTTTTGAGATTTTTCAATTCCAGGAGAATCCTAATAATTACCCAAAACCTGGAGTTATTGTCTGAACACTAAAGAATCTAAGTTAAAAATCAGTATACATATTTTAGTTCAATTCGCTTACACTAATTCAATACCATCATAAATAGGTAAAAAAGTACGATAATTTAGATAAAAAAACAGATATTGAGAACAATAAAATAATTCTCATTTTTGTTATCGTTTCAGCAGAACGATATTTCGCTCAAAATACTGCCAAGACACTGCGCAAACAAACCACTGGAAAAACTTGCCCATAATCTGGGCTTCTCAATAAGGTATAAATTAATGTTCAACTGAAAACCTACGTTTAGGAGCACATTATCATCATAGCCTCAATGTCTTAACAGACATGTTGTGAACTCGTAAAATGCATTTACTCATTTTACGAGTTTCTCTTGGGATATCTTTAAGATCTTCAATGCAGTAGTTTCCCTCTTGCTTTCTGCATCCTCATGGCGTTGACCAGATGGTATCTACTGGTTCATCCGCCTTTAGGGGCAATTTCTCACCCCAAGGACAAGAAGGTGTCCTGACTCTTCTCAACTCGTCCACCCAAAGCTGTCGGTTGAGAAGAGGTTACTGTTTATACCGACAGTAGTTCGGTTCCTTTTAGTCGCCTTTTAAGACACGCAGGATATGATGAGAGATATTCTAACCCACCTCCACAATTGTGTGAGGAGCACAGCCAGGATTTTAATTCGAGGGACTGAGTCTAGATGTGGGGCCATCGACCACCTATTATCCTTATAGTGATAAATATTTTTCTGGAGGAGGTGTAATACATCATAAAGATAGCGACAATTATTCGAGGGGCTGAAGCACCTTAAGTCCCTCTGGTTATACAGGATGTTTGGTAAACATGCGGCAAAAATTTAAAGGTTTGAACCATTTCGAGAATATTTTGATCTTTGATGATTTTTGAGAAACCGCTCCATTTCAAGATAAAAAAAAATGCGAAAGCTACATTTTATTATCAAAAATGATATGGTAAGTTACCCAATCCACAATAAAAGTTCAAAATGACCTCCATCATCTTGGACACAAACAAGCAATCTTCTCATCAGTGATTGCCAAGCTCTTTCAAATACACCAGGTCCGTTTTGAATGAAGTTACATCAAGCAATTATTATGCGATTTGGCAAGTCGTCCTAATTTTCCAATGAAGTAGCCTAAATTAGTGACTTTTAGATATTATGATATATTACACCTCTTCCAGAAAAATATATATCACCATAAGGATAATAGGTGTCGATGACCCAACCATACTAGACTCATTCCCCCGAATTTAAATCGTGGCTATACTCCTCAGTCGGGATTTTAAACCCAAATCTTGGGCTGTTAAAAATCCTGAGGGGCAACTAATTACCAACTTGCATGAGGGTATTGAGGTATGTCAAAATTATTGTGAAAATCTACCATGAGTATGGCCTTCAGGGCCGGTATTCTTGACCGCTCGCGTGGAGCGATAACGCTGCCTTTAAACGCGAGGGGAGCGAAAATCACTGCTGTTTAGATTCTCACATCTTCTCCTCACAATTGAAGCGCTCGCGTCAAAGGGGAGTGCTTTCTGTCGCTCGTGTCACTGGTGTATCAATGTAAATAGGTTATCAACGACGATTAGGGTATCTTAAGTTGAGATATGTGCTCTTATTTATAATTATTATGCTTTATAGTGAACGATACTGTATGTATTGGACTGTTAAACCAAGAAGAAGCATAAAAACATGTTTCAGAGCTCCATCGAGTTGTTTTAAGAGGCCCTCTAACAGTGTTTTTCAACCTGTTCCATAACACGACCTCCCCTAGTATTAAAAAATATTTCTTGATTCCCGACCCTTTTTTTCATGTATGTTAAAAATATTTAAACCGTATATCTGTATGTGCTTCAATAAAGACGATTATTATTATTATTATTATTATTATTATTATTATTATAATCTGCTGGAATTATCTGCCAAAGGGATGTTACGCTGGGTGTTCAGATCTGGAAATTTTGATACCTTCTGGTTGAAAAGAGAAAATAAGTACACGGAATTAATAATCGAGGCTTTGAAGTATTTCATTCCATTTTCTACCTTGTACTTGTGCGAGTGCGCAATTTCATGGCCCAAATAAGAAGTAAACTAAAAATCACCTAAATTTGGAAAACGATTTAATATTTAATATTGCAAATCGGATCCGTTATGGGAGAAATTGATTAGACAAAGTCAAGCGCAACCTTCACATTAAAATGTACCTTTTTAAAATGTATAGATTTTTTTACCGAGTTCCCACTCAAAAAACACTAACAAAACTCGCTGAAAACTAGTTCAAAAGGTTATTTAGATTAACAAAACAAACCTTTTGATATGTCTTGGACACAATTAGCATTTATCTGGATGACCTTGTAAAACTTACAGATTTATATCCTCAACCAATAGCAAAAATTTTGGTTTACTATTTTTCAGTGATTTTATGAAAAAATTGTAAGCTTTTAAAAGTTCATAGCTTAATGTACTGATATATGATTCGAAGTTATAATAAGAACTATAACTAAAGTATAATTGCTGTGATTATCATTATTTAATTTCAAACAAGAATATTGGTATCGAAATAGAAAACAACAGTTCTTTCACATTAAATGGGGGCCAAATTCGCCGCTAATTAAATCAGATTTATCCTGAATGTTGCTTTTTGGTTGATACTAATCTTCATGTTTAGAATAGTTAGTTCAACCTCGATCGATGTATATCACCGACAATTATTATTTATCGTCTGTGATGTATACGGTACTTTATCAAACGAACATATTGGTTATGTTTTGACAACTTGACGTTTGTTCGGACATTTTACATCAATACGCGATGTTGTCGTATCTCAATGCTCGCTTTTCAAATTTGCGAGGGGAGCGGTAGGCGAGAATCTAGAAATGCCATATCGCTGCAAATCATATCGCTCCTTTGACGGATCGGTCGCTTGCGAGGGGAGCGAGTTGGGAATACCGGCCCAGGCTCTCTCATTGGATTTTGAACATGAACCGGATATTCTTTTGTCTGAAGTGGAACATGCTCTCAACAAGTTAAAAACTATTAAAGCTACAGGCATTGATGCTATTTCTGCCGAAAGGTTAAAATGCTTGGGTGATGACGGCATCTCTCTTTTTCATAATATTTGTAAGAGTGTCTGGTCCTCCGGTGTTTGGCCAAATGAATGGTGCACATCAATTTCTGTTCCACTTCATAAAAAGGGATCTCCAACAAATCCAGACAATTATCGCCTATTTTCGTTAATCTCCCATGCAAGTAAGGTTCTACTATGTATTTTACTATCTCGTTTGGAGGGTTTTCTTGGCTGGAAAATTTCTCAGCCGCAGGCAGGTTTCGTGAAACGACGCGGTACGCGTGAACAGATCTAAAACTTAAGACAAATTATTGAAAAAGCCAGAGAACATTATTTTCCAGTTTTTATCTGCTTTGTGAACTATTCTAAGGCGTTTGATAACGTAAAGTGGCCTAAGCTATGGGAAATCCTCTCTATGGAAGTTCCTTATCACCTAGTGTTTCTCATACAGCAGCTCTATGGGTCTAACTGGGCTTGTGTAAGAATTGATCTGTCTGGTCAAACTGCAACCAGAAAAGGAGTTCGTCAGGGATGTGTATTATCTTCGATGTTATTTAACATTTACTCTGAATTTGTGATGAGACAGGTTTTGGACAACTGGAATGGCGGTATAACTATTAGCGGAAGCAAAATATCCAACTGAAGATTTGCTGACGATACAACCCTTATTGCTGCTTCTCAGGAAGAACTAGTAGCTCTATTAAACATCTTAGAACAACACAGTGCAGCATATGGTCTAGGTATTAATACCAGGTTATGATCGTAGATAGAGAGCACGATGATCATCAAGCAATAAAATCAGTAGGCCATTGTGAAGTAGTTCAAAGTTTTGGGTACCTCGGTTCTTTGATCGACAATTCGGGTAGCTGTGAAAATGAGATTCGACGGCGCCTTCAACAGGCACGTATGGCCATGACAAAGCTTACTAAAATATGGCGTGACCATAACATCACTAAAGCTACCAAAATGTCGCTGGTTTAGTCTCTTGTGTTCTCCATATTTTTGTATGCCTCGGAAACTTGGACTGTTAAAAAGGTAGATCGAGCTCGCATAGATGCTTTTGAAATGTGAACGTGGAGGAGAATGCTGAGAGTTCCTTATAGCGTCCATCGAACTAACGTTTCCATACTGGATGAGCTCGGTAATCCAAAGAGACTATCCTCCATTGTGTCGACGAGAGTGCTTACACTCTTCGGACATATACACAGAAGCGATAATATGGAGAAACTTGTAGTTCAGGGTCACGCCCCGAGTGGGCGGCGCCGTGGCCGTTCCCCTACACGCTGGGTGGATACGACGAAACAGTTGCTGGATATGAGTATCAATAGCACCACTGAACTGACAGTAAATCGCGAACGATGGCGAGCTACAGTTCTCAAAACTATTGATAATATTCGTGTCGGCAATACTCTAGCTCCGACTTAATGCATTTTACGAGTTCACAACATGTCTGTTAAGACATTGTGACTATGACGATGACACCTCTTCCAGAAAAATATTTATCACCATAAGAATAATAGGTGGTCCATGACCCAACCATGCTAGACTCAGTCCCCCAAATTTAATCCTGGCTATGCTCCTGAATGTAGGTATTCAATTCGACATTTAGGTATACCTTTTTAGAAAGGTGAGATTATATGAAAGTTTTTCCAGTAGTTTGTATGCGCAGTGTTTCGGCAATGTTTTGAACTAGGTATGATTCCGTTGAGGCGAAAACAAAAATGAGACTTATTTTATTATTCTTAATATCCGTTTTTTGAAGTATTTCTATTTAATATGGAATGTAGGTTTTCAATTCGAAACTTATACCTTTTTGGGAGGCTGAGATTATGGGCAAGTTTTTCCAGTGGTTTGTAGACAAGATTTTGGGCAATTATTAGAATTCCGTTGAAATTGAAAAATTTCAACAACTACATACCTATAATTATTAAGCTACATTTGTTGCATTTTAGCTCTCCTATCATGCTACGACGGGAAACGTCGAATTACATTAAACCATTGATTAAAGTGTATAAATGTGTTAATCAATGATTAAACCCTGTGTATTTGTAAAACCCATCTCCACATACTATGTTTCCGTGACCCTGTCTGTTGTAGTAAAAAAATCTAAATAACCTTAAATTTGCAAATGTAATCAAATGAAACATACATTTCAGCTTAGGCTACTCTGACCTTGAAAGATGATGCAGTTGTTTGGTTACCGCTCCTCCGCATCACCCTCTGAATGCAAGAAGCTTTTACGAAAACAATGAAATGCACGTTCCATGCGTATGGCACTCCTCTGGCGCATCTAAAATAGGCCTTTGTTGGGTCTTTGTGTACATTGTGAGCGACAACACGACAATGCTGTCAATAACAGATAACGTGAACCGGAAATTCACTAAGCTGGAAAACGAGAACTGATTTCAACGTTGTAACGCGTCATCGTAATGGTGTGGCGATACGTTTTTTTCTATTTGCTATGATAAAATTAGTATTGTTGAGGTCGCTTGGAATACGACACAGTTGATCGTAGGATACTCGTGAAGACTTTATAAAATTATGGTATACGGGGACAAATGTATCATCTAATTAAAAGTTACTTGAGTAACAGAACACAAACTGTTGTAATAAATGAATGTTTTAGTACTCCACTGCCCATAACATGCGGTGTTCCTCAAGGAATGGTACTGGGACCGTTATTTTTCAGCATATATATAAATGACCTATTTGCGGTTGATGTGAGTGGAGATGTGAGTTTTGTAGACGACAGCCATTATATTTTCTGCCGAAAGTCGACTATTAATAGTCAATTTCAACAAAACTCACTTTGTTCCATTCGCGTTCGACACAAACGGCTTGCCAAAATACACGAGCTCACAAATCAGTTGTAGACAGGTATAGCTCCTATCAATGATCACCAGTATCAAGTATTTAGGAGTGTATCTGATGGAAATGGAAGGACATATCTACAGAATATGTTGTGAAAAAAATACGCTGCGCAAAGCAAATTTAAACTCATAACCACTATACTTACATATGAACAGATGTATGCGAAGTATGCTAAGTCACAAAATGTAAATTTTACAGGAGAAGCTTTTTTTTGTTTTTGAGATATTGTAATCTGAAAACTGCTTGATGAAATTCATATAGCCATATGAGATAACTGGTTATAAGGTGCACTACTTGGAATTGGGGTAATCTTTATGTTACAGAAAATGGTGGACATAGCATATATATTAGGACAAGTCCATCGCCACTGGTGGTATACTAATTCACATACTACAGATCAGAATGAACCTATGTCCTCCGATGAAGTGTACTACCTTCAAACATGAGAAAGTAGAACTAGTGTAAGTCCATTATCAATGTATACTATCTCCAAAACGGCACATCAGTACTAGTCTATATCGAACACAGAAAAGATAGACTAGTTTGAATTTCGCGAATTTATTATCCCCCATTCAGTGTGGACTTGGAATACTTCTGCAGTAGATTCGATGATCTTTCATGTATACGTAGGCGTTTAAATCGCAAAATACGACAATTTGGACATAGTATAGTTCTGGTTAATTGTATATAATGCACTTGTTCATACGTTATTGTATTGTGGCGTGGGGCGGGGCATGTAAAGTGATATAATCACATAGAAATTATACAAAAACATCATAATGAAAATGTTATATAAAGTGAAATTTACATATCCTAGTGAATTTTTATTTTCTCAAACAGAAATTCTAGATATTAGCAAACCATTTTTCAGGTCTTTACGATTCACCAATATAAAAATAAAATAAAATTTTAATTGCGCTCGCAGGAGAAGGGGAAAGTAACAGTTTCCATGTATGTATGTTAGATTTGATTTGCAAGTGGGCAAGTGCCCCCCTGGCGGCGCCCATGTAGTTACCCTATAAACAAGCACAAGTTTTTAACTTTTTTTGGGTACTTGTTAAGTGTAGTTATTTATTTATTTTATATTTACAATAAACGCTATTATTATTAATATTCATAGTATAATCATAACAATTACTGAATAAACGGTAATAATTAAGACTGTCGACTTTCTTAATAAATTTCACAAAAATATCCCCCCAAACAGTTGTATGTCACGCTTTTTAAGCTCTCGACGCTACGCCTCTGTGTAATATTAACAAACATTGAATTGTTTGTGCCATCTCTTAGTCAGCGGATACGACCGCTGGTCCGACGGATTTGAAGCCGTCAAAATCATTCATCGTTTTTGCGACAAAGTTGGAGCGTTCAATGTTCGGTCCGACCTCTTAATCGAAAGGAGAGTTACAAGCTCACAACAAACAAACATACAGGTAGAGCTAATTAAAGCGTGTTAAAAACAGCAGTAAGTGTGACGATAGTAGACGAATATATACATCTATTGGGGATCGAGGTGCGATGATTCAGGTTACAAGGTATCTAAACTAATTCACGAACAATTCGACGTGTACAAACCATAAATTAAATCATTTATTATTGGAACACAACATACTTTATGACAATGCTAAGTAGTATAAACAATAATCATTTATTTCAGTCACATGTGCTTTGTCTACTTTTGAATCGAACTGCATTGGTGGTCCGTCAGGTGCTGATTATTTGCTACTGTTTATTTTTTGTTACTCATGAATCATGACAAAGTAATGCACAACATGCTAGATATTTATTGCTTACGTTCAATGCGATAAAGATTATATTGTTATGCTGACAATGTGACGCATGTACTTGATTATGAGCGCATTACTAATAAAACATTACTTCAGAGTAGTCTAGAGCTTGACAACTTTCCAAAAAGATTAAAAATTCTGAAACGAAAGGAAAACAACCAGCCATTGTTGCTGATAATCTAATAATTATCCTCAGAATTGGGTTTCACAGTAACACAGTTAAGTCATTTCCGTCAAATCAATTGTAACTATAAGTACTTCTAACTGGAGCATTCTGAGCATCTGTTGAAATAGTTGTTAGAATTTTTTATTATTCTATGTTGGAGTTGTGTTTATGTCATGTATTTCTCTACCGAATAAATTATGTATGTTTTATAATTTTTAAATTAGTGACTGCCTGTTTCTAATCATCAGCGGTGTTACTGGTATCGTTACTTTTGACTTACGGAAATGACTAATTTTTAATGGCATTAAATGTGAACATTTATTCTAAAGATATTCTACTGCCTGCAAAAATAGTTGCTAGTTTCCCCTTCATTTAATTTTTTTTACTGGTTAGAGCTGATATTACTCTAGTTTGTTTCCATCTTTCTGCTAATTTAGTTCGGTTTCTTTCATCTCAACAGGTTTTTGTTCACTTTTCATTGCCTGCTAGGTCGTTTATAAAATTGAACAACACCGATCTGACAGAACATTTGATATTTACAACCGTATATCATTAGAAAGGCTGTCAAATATTACATTTGATTGTATAAAACAATTAGGCATTGCATTTGAAAAAATCAAGTTATCTGTGATTGAAATTTCCTAAATTAATCTACTGATTTCTCCAAGTACAAAATGAATCCAAATTTGAACTTCTGACCTAAGGCTTAGTCGAACCGCAAAGTCGTAGCCTATAAGTTTTATAATTGCTGTGACATTCAATTTTTTTCTGATATCTACTTATACCAAAACTGGTGATTTGCTAAACGATTCGTTTAAAGTCCCATATATGATACATAAAGTCACACTACATCTTTTCCAATTGTAGATCGGATAGCATCATAAGTAAATCAGAATAGCCATTTGAAAATCAGAATGCGTCCATATGTAAATCAGAATAATCAAATTAATGAAAATCAGAACGTACCAAATGTAAATCAAAACAGTCAATTGAAAATCAGAAAGGATCATATTAATTTCAGAAGGTATCAATTGTATATGACAAACCATCAATTTTAATTCAGAATGGATCAAATGTAAATCATTGATTTTACGCAGCAAATTATGAAACAGGACAGAGGAAGGAGAAAAGAAAAAAATGACAGATTTGGTACTCTGATGCCGCATAATGGTAGCCATCAAAATTTGTAGATGTACTGGCATAATTGTAGTATAATTGTAGTATTTCGTTAACATAGTCCACAAACATATGTGAAGATATTGGTTGAAACATTTTCCTCGGATTGCCATCAGTTATAATGGTACTACATATCTGCGAGGTTTGGTGGATCATACACTGGTGAAGACAAATCGTAGCACACATTTTTTTATTTTATGCGATTCCTATTTCATCAAAGGCGAACAAGAAATAAGACACGAAGCCAAAATTAAAAAAAGCAACTTTAAATTGATGCAAAATGTGGTATAAAAAATTCAATATGTGAATGGAAATAATATACAAACGAAATAAACTCACATAAATGACAAAAATTATTAAATTATGGAACATGGTACACTGGTGAAAACAAATCGTAGCACACATTTTTTTTTATTTTATGCGATTTCTATTTCATCAAAGGTGAACAAGAAATAAGACACGAAGCAAAAATTAAAAAAAGCAGACTTTAAATTGATGCAAAATGTGGTATAAAAAATTCAATATGTGAATAGAAATAATATACAAACGAAATAAACTCACATAAATGACAAAAATTATTAAATTATGGAACATTATAGGTCTTATTGTAAAGTGGTACAGTCCAACTAACAGGCACTGGTTCAAGAGCAAGGGCTGTACCATGAAAAGTTGTGGAATGTTGCACTGCGCGGTCACAGTCACCACCTAAATTTCTACCCTCGTCGATTACTGACTCCAAATATAACAATCTTTGTTCAGCAACACCTGGAGCCATTCCATAGGCGACTATTTTTGACCACACATTTTCAATGCAAATATGGGCTAAGACGTAGGATACTTGCACCTGTACCTAAAACTTACAAAAGTACATGTATGAAGTTCTCTTTCTGATTCACATTTGACCCCTTCTGATTTAAAATTGATGGTTTCTCATACACAATTGATACCTTCTGAATTAAATATGACCCTTTCTGATTTTCATTTGATTATTCTGATTTACATATGACGCATTTTTATTTTCAACTGACTGTTCTGATTTCCATTTGATACGTTCCGTTTTTTATTTGACTATTCTGATTTACATACATATGAGACTAACAGCTGGAAAAAATGTAGAATTCACCAATGTGTCCAAGTATGCAATAATATACAGTATAAACGTCAAAATTAAAGTGAAAATATTTTAACGTTATAGCCCTCAGGGCTCCCTACCACGACCAAGTGACAGATTTTTTTTTGAAACATGTTTTAGTAAGCCCACAATCTTTCGTCCACTCACAGTTGGCCCACCCTGTATAATAAACTGAAACCGGATGATTTAAATGACTTCCAATCGGTTGAAAGCAAATATAAAAAATTGAAGTTTTTACATAACCATCCGCGCCTCGGGCGACTATGACGTTACTCGAAAAGATGTCTTTAGCAGCTGGCCTGTACATTGAACTTTTGTTAGTCTGTACCGAACATATGCTCGTTGGCAAGCGCCTCTTTCCCAATTTTATATGAACGTCGATTGTCGATTGTGAATTTTTTATCATTCGATCTCCGTAAAATAAGTTGGTAACCAGTTGTATTTTTATCCAAACATGGACGACGTTTAATTTACCGTTCTGTGCGGTCTCGATTCATTGGCGTTTCAACTGCAATTATTGCAGAATGCAGCATTTTTTATATAAATTATAAACTGCAGCAACCTCCTTCACACTGTTTACTGAGATTATTGAGTGACAAAGATAACAACAGAACAAATAGCGTCAAGTGTCTTGACTCAGTAGTTTCCATGCATGATCGGTGCTAACAAAAAATTTGGAATTCCTGTATTCCTACACAATTATCATCAAAAAAGTAAACAATGATCAGGGACATTTGAAACGTGTAAAAACGAAGTTTAAGCGATTTTGGAACTTTCCGTTTTTTTGTTTATTTCTCCTCTCTCACTGGCAAGAGTTCCAGAAACGATACACTGCTACTATTTCCTCCAAGGTAGTAACACGGTGTCAAAATTTCGTCCCAGTTATGTTAGTATAGTTCCCAAGTTACACGTTAGGATTACAATACAGTGTGTTCCAGCTAAAATTTGCCACCCGCTTATCTCTTTCGAGGCGGTACTCTTCCACCGAATACGTCATCATTGTCCCATCAACCCCCTCACCCCTCAAAATCTCAAATTTATACTTTTTGAATTATGTATTTGTAACTGTTATACAAACCCTTGAAGGATATACCTTGTATAAGGGTGTTGACCGTATTTTGACAATATTTATTTGAATTTTGAGGTTCTCTCTAGTTATTTCAGTGGTTTCAATCTACCTAGAAGTGGTATCCTATCCATAATTGATTTGCGGTGTTGTCATCATCTTCTTGGTATTTGGTGATATACGAGCATTATAAATGTTGATGATTCCATAAGTTTTTTATGCATTTTCGACACCAAAATTTGTAGAAGCTGACAATGAGGCCACCATACTTGTGATACATCATTTTGAAGGGATTTCATTGGCAAATACAACAGTTTAATCGGATTGAAGATTGATTCCATAATATGGGAGTTAATGAAAAATATGATGATTATGAAAATGAAGTATTATTTTCATTACTTGAAATATTATTGTAAGAAAGATTCCAAATGGGAGCCATTTTGTTCCATACAGACGTACAGGCGATATCCAAAATATCTTCGCATATTTCTCAACAGCTCCGGAAACATTGTAAAGTTTGGATTTGAAATATCCCCATAAAAACAGTCTAAGACATTTTGAATATCGCCTGCACATGTGTATGGAACAAAGTGGCTCCTATTTGGAACCTTTCTTAGATAATATTTCAGCATATTTTTTATTAACTTCCATAACAGTATAGTGAATCAACCTTCAATCCGATTACACTGTTGTATTTGTCAATGAATTCGCTTCAAAATGATGTATCACAAGCATGATGGTCTTCTTTAAGATTTTCAAGTAGGGGTTGCTGGGGGTGAGGGTATTGATGGCACAATAATGAAGTACTTGGTAGAAGACTTCCCGCTCGAAATAAAAATCCACGTGTGACGGCGATTTTTATGTTATTTCATCATTTCAGACATAAGATGGGTAGCAAATTTTAGCTGGGACACACTGTATGTGGGTAAGGGTTTTAATAATAGTCAGACATCGGAAGTCGAACGGCACAGATCTTCGGTTATAAATCAAATATTTGACTATATAGTTCAATTTCATATATGCGTCGCTATAGTGCGGAATTGTGCAACAGGTGGTATAATTCTTATTATTTTATATTTTTTACCCTTCCTTTGTTCCCTTTTCGCCATTTGTTGCATAGCAATTTTGGACCCAAATTGTGGCGAGCGATAGCGGTAAGCGTTTCCAATTTCTAATTATTACAGTCCACTTTCATCGGACAATTTGCGGGAATATATTTTATTTATTTATATTCGTGTAAATTGCCCATACAGTATGTTTGTATCAAACTATTCCACAGATATAAAACTCTAAAGCAACAATCGATAGCAAGCAATTTTTTTCAGCGCAATGTAGAGTATTTTTATGAATGCAAACCCCACTGCCGCCCCACGAGCCTGATTTCACCCCCTCCAAAAAATGGAAGTTAGGAGGGGTTCTGATAATTTTTTGCTTTTTACTAACTTCTCCGACGCGACGCCAATGCACCGGTTTCCAAAATAATGATGACGAAGACAAGTCGTATAAAAGGCAATAGCATTTGGAAAGACAAAAAAATTGCTGAATCCTTAATTACAAAATGCAGTGTATATGATCTCAATACATAAAGTGAGGAACTATAGTTGAGAAAATATTTGTTTTAATTATACATAAATTTTATCGCAATTCATGCATTGGTTACCGAGATTACAAAGCTATAAAAACATCAACAGACAGACAGACCGACCGATGAAAATGAGTGACGTGGATTTTCGTTATGTAGACATCTTAAAACGCCCAAAAAGCGTATTATCTCAAAATGAAAAATTTTCGCTATAACAATACCCCCCTCTCATATCGGTGTGGGAAGTAAAACTGACAGAAATTAGCGGCAATGCATTATTTTTTTGTACAGACAATAAAATGTTCAAAAATTCATCAAATCGAACATTTTTACGAAAGTCTAACAGCGTAATCTCAGGATCTGCTGCACTGGTTTTTATTTATTTATTTACACTGACCAACGATTAACACCAATTACAGGTTAACATGAATTCCGTATAAAGTGAACATACATATACAACTAATTATAAACTTAAACAATAACTGAGAAACAAGAAAAAGGAGTGCAACAGAGATTTAGTAGCAATCAAGACTCATACAGTCACACATATAATACAATGATGTATAGTAGGGTTGAATAGTGTTGGGGCACCATAACCGTGATGCTGTTTTTTGAAAATCCATGCAGTGGCATTGGAGTAATTGGCCAAAAAAAGCATAGGGAGCTCATATAATTTTTGTTATTTTCAAGGGAGGGGGTAAAATTGTGGTGCGCGAAGAGAGCAAATATGTTCTCCAAATTTTTAACGTCGATGTATGTAGGTGATAGTACCATCAAAACAATATATCGATGTCTCGATAAACAAATAGCTCCTAACGGACGCTCATGGAGACTTGTTTGATGACGAAATGGTCCGCAAATGGTAGACACCAGACATGTCAGTGAGTCATGTGGTAGGATATCTAGATAAATACTATACTTGGTCGCACATGTTGCATGTTAGATGGAATGTTGAAAAAATAATAATGAAGACAAGATTGTAAAAGGCAGTGGCATTTGGGAAGACAAAAAAATTGCTGAAACTTTAATTACAAAATGGAGTAAGGTATATGATCTCAATACACCAAGCGAGGAACTATACAGTTGAGATTTTTTTGTTTTAATTATAAATTTATGAAGACTAACTTTATAATTCCCATATATTTTGAACGTTTCAACGTACAGAAAAAAAAATTGAGTACAATATATATATGCAGTTTATTCAAAGCGTGAAAACAAAAAACAAATGAATAATTGAAGAATAGATGCAATAATGAATGCATTATTTTTGTCTGGTTCCTCCAAAAATATTGTTTTGACATATAAATCGATGTAAAAATCAAACGTGTAAATACGTATAGCACTAGTAACGTCGGATTTGGTATCGTGATCAGTCCATATTTAAATCCATGTAAAGGAAGTAAACGTGTTACAACTTCACTACAATCAAGTAGGTAAGTTTCCACGATATAGGGTTGGCTGTCAGAGACACGTATGCAATCTGTAAATTTCCACAGCTACTGCAGATTCTAATCGATAGAAAATTCGGTGTTTTTCTTTTATTGCAGCAGTACAAAAAACTATATACAGCTAACTTCAGTTAGTCCATGTAGCTGATGTGTGTCTACTAATCTTTGACCTCGTTCGAACTTGGCAAATACACGGATCTGATTTTAATCAAAGTTTCAAGGTTAGTCACAAATAAGGAAAATGGGTTAGATTTTTTAAAAACAGGTCAAGTGGCAGTGCGGAGGTGTAAGCAGAATAGTTGGTATCCATATAGACAGTGTATTATTTCTAATCCTATAATTGAAACCGGATAAAAACACATGCGGACCTCACATAAAAGGAAAATCTGCCAAGGGAAGTGTTACACTTTATACACATAAGGTTGAATAGTAACATTATTTATCTAATGGATAAATTTTTGATGAAACTTTCAAATAAAAGTATGGCGGTTCTAAATTTTCTGTATGTGGTTCTGTAGGAAACGGTTTCCAAAACGCCAATTTTCGTGCGCTTTCCTAAGTAATAATGATAACTGCCAGAGATTGTTGAGGCCGCAGCTGCACTCTGCACATAACATGAGTTTTCAATTTCCACAGTTATTTCTTAAAAGTTTTTTCTAGCTAGTATCACAAAAAGTCACTTCTTAAGATTATTTTGCTTATCACTCATGTCAAACAGTTATTTCTTAAGAGTTTGTTACTTATCATCCTGCCTAATCTAGAAAAAAAAGTCGTCTAGCTTGGGGATCTAACCCCAATGCCTAATTCAAACACGTCAGCGCTACTTACTGAACCACGAAGCCGTCTACCTCATTTTGTCAACACATTGTATTAGTATCTACTTACCTATTTTTATCTTTGTAATGTTATTCATAATTTCCTTAATTTTTATTTTGTGCTCAAAGGAAGTCAGCCAAAGTCCATAAACAACAACGCGTTCACCCGATTATCCATTTTAAATAATAGGTTAGTAGGCTAGAATCGCAGATGTAAACAACGCGTAGCGACCCGAACAAGAGAAAATAATATAATTTTATTTTAAGTGGTACAATTTACTGAAGTAATCATCATAGTCACAATGTCTTAACAGACATGTTGTGAACTTGTAAAATGCATTAAGGCGGAGCTAGAGTATTGCCGACACGAATATTATCAATAGTTTTGAGAACTGTAGCTCGCCATTGTTCGCGATTTACTGTCAGTTCAGTGGCGCTCCTGATACTCATATCCAGCAACTGTTTCGTCGTATCCACCCAACGTGTAGGGGAACGGCCACGGCGCCGTCCACTCGGGGCATGACCCTGAACTACAAGTTTCTCCATATTATCGCTTCTGTATATATGTCCGAAGAAAGTAAGCATTCTCGTCGACACAATGGAGGATAGTCTCTTTGGATTGCCGAGTTCATCCAGTATGGAAACGTCAGTTCTATGGGCGGTATAAGGAACTCTCAGCATTCTCCTCCACGTCCACATTCCAAAAGCACCTATGCGAGCTCGATCTGCCTTTTGCTTTGCTTTTTGTCATGGCCACACGTGCCTGTTGAATGCGCCATCGAATCTCATTTTCACAGCTACCCGAATTGTCGATCAAAGAACCGAGGTACACAAAACTTTGAACTACTTCACAACGGCCTACTGACTTTATTGCTGGATGATTATCGTGCTCTCTATCTACGATCATAACCTTGATCTTGTTGTTGTTAATACCAAGACCATACGCTGCACTGTGTTGTTCTAAGATGTTTAATAGAGCTACTGGTTCTTCCTGAGAAGCAGCAATAAGGGTTGGATCGTCAGCAAATCTTAAGTTGGATATTTTGCTTCCGCCAATAGTTATACCGCCATTCCTGTTGTCCAATACTTGTCTCATCACAAATTCAGAGTAAATGTTAAATAATATTGAATATATTAAATAATATTGAAGTAAAAGAACATTGTAATCCACTCGTCAATAAGAAGCGCTTCTTGAAAATAAATAAATAAAAATTAAATATAATGTCAAGTAATGTCAATATTCGAAATTGTCAGTCAGAGCGAAATGTAGGATTTATTATATTACGAGTGACCGAATGCATGCAAGACTCCATAAACCAAATGTCTGGGTACCATGATCGCCAGGCAGATGAGGGTAACATCGACGTAGAAGAGATGTAAAGCTGGAGAACTGAAGACCGCTGCTGAAGACCTACTGTCACGAAGTGTAAAAAATTTAATGTTTCATTATTATCAGCCAATACCTTTATACAAGTTATTACTTTCAAAGGTGGCCTTTATTTGTACTGGTACTTGTATGAATAAATAATAATAATAATAATAATAATAATCTGAAACAGTTGAAAATCGGACCCTTCTTTACAACTTTATATGACTTTTTTTTTTGAAATGAGCTGTACAGTCAGTATTCTCCTAAAGTAACTTCCACTTGTCATCGAACACCCCCGTGTATTTGAATAACCTTAATGCTGTCTTCAAATGCTTACGACTCCATGACGGTAAAAAGCAAACATAGATATTACAAAATAACATATCAGTGACAGAAAACAAACATGGCGTCATTTTAACAATGATCACTTTCCTGCGCATGAATTGGACAACCCAGTATATACAGGGTGTCCCACGACGATTAAGACACGCAATATATCGAAACTGGGCAGTAGTAGCAAATTATAATTTTGGACATGTAAATTAGAGCAAATAAAGTATATTTTCTCATTATTGTATCACCCAATGAGGTATTTGTTTTTGGTCACGTGACGTCCGATTGAAATATTTTAATGGGACACCCTGTATATATTTGTGGCTTTCTGTGTTTCTCCTGATAAAACAATTTCAACACACTAGTACACTTGGGGTCTAAAGTGATTAATTCACTACGCTACACGTACTTAAAGGATGGTACCACTCTTGAATTAATCACTTTAGACCCCAAGTGTGCTTGGTTTGTTGAAATTATTTTATCGGGAGGAACACAAAAAGTCACAAATATACAGGGTGTCCCAATGAACATTTTGTGTCGGACGTCACGTGATGAAAAACAAATACCTCATTGGGTAACACAATAATAAGAAAAGATACTATATTTGCTCTAATTTACACCTCCAAAACTATAATTCGCTACTACTGCCCAGTTCCGATATATTGCTTGTCATAACCCGTAACCGGTGAAATGGAGTCTGGGAAACTCCTTCGAAGTTGAACATAGCTATAATTTCGAAACCAGATGACCTTGACAAACGCAACGTCAGGTAGCTTTCTACAACCACCGTCCGAGGAGGCATCGCTTGTGACGTCAGTTAACAGTAAGCCATTGTTGTGTAAACCTCGTGTAAACCACGTGTCGGAGTCTAACAGACTCCACGTCACCATTATTGCGACTGTTGTATACGAGTATACATATGTATATGATGTGGTCAGGGCTTTGCTTGTGTGCTTTAGAACTCTGTAATGGCTACTCGTCCAAGTACGGAGTATTCCTGCAACACATCCTAACTTTGAAGCGACCTTTTTGGAGTGGGTATAACAGCTAGGACTCTGATAATAGCGACATTGATGATACTGATTCTGATTTTGCCATAGAGATGGATCACAATGAAGATTATCTAAGTATTTTTGTGTCAAGTCCAACAGAATAGCTTAGAAATTGAGAGAAACATATTCAGATCCTGATAATAATGTATGGGATTGATAATATATGCAATAATCTGGGAGGAGTCTCTAAGACTCCACGTCACCATGAGTGTAACAATATGGGACATCACCGGTTACGGGTTAATCGTCGTGGGATACCCTGTATCTACAAAACGCTATGGTCTTTCGTATGAATTTTCAAATTGTCTTATTTTAGTCGTTATAAAGTTGATCACGCTACCAAGCTATTTATTATTCACGGGAATTCCCCCCAAGGCACATGACTCATCGGCAACTCTTCGATTTAATCTGAAACCGTACTAATTGCGGTAGTAGTAGGTATCTCAGCTTACTTTCTTTTGATGGACCTTGTTCCGATCGAGTAATTCTCACGTCTTGATGGTCGGCAAGACAGACGCACAGACAGACTGTTGGTTATATTTCATACTCCATTGGAAAGCAGTCACTACATACGGTGACTTTCTTCGGTCGTCGGTACTTTTTACATGCGTGTACACATCGCCGTCATTGCGATAAAAATTCTGCATATGGCGTCTGCCAGCGAGATTAACCTACTTTTTACTCTTTCTATAATCCTCGTTGAACCTTGATGGTCGCTCCTATAAAGCAGCGGCGTACATACGGGTATTTGTACTAAAAATGAAGTCAAGTTCATTGACTCAGTGCTTCCCAGACCCAGTGGCGGCTCGAGGCAACTTAGAGAGGTAGTGCCAGAATGACAGCCAAAATTTCAAACCGATATAAAATTGAAAAAAATATTTATAACTATAGCCGATAAGCCGAATTTAACTGAGTCTTGATGTTCGTCTTACCAAGCATCGATAAACTGAAAACATTATTTATATGCATTTTAGATTTTTAATGTGTCTTCATTTTCTCCTATATATGAATAAGATCATCCATGCCTTTTTTCGTCCAAGTGTCATCGACTCCAAATAGAACACACACAAAACAAAAGAGTTTGTTAACTTCTTCACAGTCACTTATCCAATTGTTTTTATCATAAATAGTTTTATTAAATTTACGACAACGCGATTTCTGTCCACTACCAATAAGTTTCTCAATTTTTAAATCAGGTGTTGGACGTCCTAATTCCTTAATCTGCAGTTTTTCTTCCAGCGGAAGATTACTAAATGAGTTTATTAATGCGCCAATTTTATTCATTTTCGCTCCAATGATATATTTTAACACAAAAGGGATACCGATCCGAAAACAGCGCACAACTCACTCAAACTAATAAGATCTAAATTTCAAAGTCGACATCAGCGTCAAACATAAACAAATCGAAACTGCCGAAACAAAACAAAAATAGTGAACCTAGAATGGAAATATGGGTAATGTGCCTGGCACGATCTACTTCGGATTTTCGTATTTAAAATCTATCCAAATGTCCAGCATAGCGTTATCTCTGTCACTCCTAACTGTTTGTGATAAGATTTATCTCACTCTGTTCGTGCCTTATAAGAAATGGCACAACGCTACGATGCCACGTGTTGCCTGGCGCAAGCATTTATGCGCTGAGGCGCTACTGCCATTTCACATAAAACAGAAAAAGTCGTTGGAAACTAACATTGAATAAAAAAAGTGAGAAAAGAGATAGATAAATATGTTTTTGTCGAAAATTAAGGTAGTGCCATGGCACTACCTCACCAGCCGCCACTGCCCAGACCTTACGGTGATACCAGTTTATTATATTTCCATAGCATGAAGTTGTAGTCTGAGGTTCCCTTGCAACCAAATCATCACCCTCCCGACCAAAAAAAGTGCGTTATCCCGCTAGGTCTTTCTTTCACAGGTCAATGCATAGCCTATTATGAATATTTTTTTGAGTTTTATGACCCCCAACCCCCAACTACCTCATTTTCACCCCCACCCAAAAAAGTAGAAAATGATCAGGAATCCCTAAAACAATTAAAAACGAAGTTTGAGTTGTTTCTATATTTTTAGTTTTTTTATTATTGCTGCGCCACCACTGGCACGGTTTCTAAAAACCATAAAAGTTTTCCATCCTCGCCACGGTAATGATACCACCACAGTATTATTTCACTCCAATGAAATCAATCCAATAGTTTCCACGTTACACAATACAGAACAAGCTAAACAATATTCGTATGTATACGTCAGAAAAGGATCTTGGTCCCTGGTCCATTGGTTTCTGTAATAGGTAATAATGTTCGGATGGACTTAAAAAATATATTATGACGCTAGGTCTTTCTTTCACAGGTTAGTGGACAGCCTATTGTGAATACAACAAATTTTTCAGTTTTCCAACCCTCCACCCTCCAACCACTGCAATTTTACCCCTACCCAAAAAAAGTAGAAAATGAAGGAACCCCTAAAACGCCAAAAACAAAGTTTGAGGAATATATAGCATTTTTTTTTTGTTAATTACTCTGTCGCCCATGCACCGATTTTCAAAATTATAGGAACATTACCTACTACGACTAGCTACTACTACTAGCATATCGCTGCCCAAATTCCTTCACAATCCATGCAGCGGTTATTGAGACTACAAAAACGCACACAGACCGACAGACAGATCGAGGGAGATGTGTGACGTGGATTTTCGTTATGCAAATATCATAAAACATCCAAAAGAGAGACCGACGCAAATGAGTAATACGGATTTCCGTTATGTAGATATCATGAACCGCCCAAAAAGCGTATTATTTCGAAATCGAAAATTTTCGCGATCACAATACTCCCCTCACCTATCGGTGTGGGAAGTAAAAGTCGGACAAAAGTCGATTTTGCTGGTAAATCTGTTGCGATGCTTTTGCCTGCAGAAACAATTACAATGTTACAATCCGTTGCAAGTAGAGGACGACTGTTCAGATGAATCTTGTTTGTCACTGTCCGAATAACACAGCCTCTATAAATGTTTTCTAGTTTTTCAAAATATACGCTTTTTATTAGGTACTTTATTTGGTGTACTAAGTACAATTTTTGACCATACTACAAATAATTACACGGTTCCAAGTAAACTAAAATTGAAAATAATCAATATTCAAACATGGTCAGCGTGATGGTACATCGAGGAAATCAAAATAAAGTTAACAGAGTCACTATCAAGAATCGCCGAATACTAAAACTCAAACATGCGTTGATAACTGGCAAACGAACAGGGAACTGCAAATAGAGTGGAATTCGAGTAGGCTGCAGCACTGCCCAAATCCTGTTTATCTGGGTCAAACCTTAGACAGGACCCTGTCCCACAAAAAAACCTAGAGAAAATTAGAGCAAAAGTAAGAGGAACGGCGTGCTGGTTAATTCCCAATGGGAGGGGGGGGGGGTTACCCCGGTGTATTAACGACGACATCTTTTGCCATGTACTTTGCTCCAGCTGAATACGCATGTCCCTTATGATCCAGATCGACTCATGGTAACAAACTGACCATACCCTGAACGACACCTGTAGGATAATCACACGCTTTGTAAAGCCGCCCAACCTGGACCACATACAGGGTTGGGATAAATACAATTTTTTTAAGAAACAAATACTAAACCCACTATGGACGTATTCGGAAAAAAAGATGAATTAAAATCTGCAAAAATATACAGGGTGTCCCATTTAAATTAAAAAAGTTGACGGTACTTCCGGTTAAACCGGAAGTACATTAATAGCTAACATAATGTCTTCGGATGCACTAGACGTCACTACACTTGCCTGCAAATTTTCAGCAATATCACTCTTTCCGTTCCAAAGCTATTTGCATGGTTCCATACTTTATCCCAACCCTGTATACATGTTAGCGAGAAAAGCCGCTCACCACAAACCAGACGACATGTAGACAGTCATTCCTTCCTGTCGGATCACAACTTGAATGGAGGGCCTGGAAAAGCCTCATCAGTATTAGATACCAAATGGGAAGGTCTGGGGATAATCTAATGAAATGGAGATACGCTGGAGGATGATTTATCTGCCTGCGGGGAGAACCAGACGATAGAGCATCTTCCATCTTGCCCATCCTTGAAAACACTTTGTTTAATCTAGGACCTATGGGAAGCGAACGACACGGGAGTGAAATGTGCCAGACATTTTAAAGAGATATGAGCCAATACTGACATTTTGTTCGGACTTGTGAGGTCTGTGATCGTCTAATTACTGATCAACTAAAAAAGATGTATATTAAAAACATATGTTAAAATAATTGGTTAATTCATGTTTTAAACAAGTTAGTGTAGTTCAGGTACGATTAGATCTTCACATATTAAGGGTAGAAGGAATTGAATATAAACATGATGACCACTGAATATAGACATGTGCTCAATAGCAGAATTCCTCCAGTGATCAAAATTTATACCCAGAACACATTTCTTAATTTAACACTTCTCTTTCTTCCGAATCAACCTTTTCACTTAAAACACCAACTACCCTTTTCCACAAAATATCCCTGTCTAAACTTCTTCCCTTCGTCTCCTAATTTAGTTTATCTTCATCCAGACATATTACCTATTTTTGAGCGATTGTTTCCACATCTGGGTCTTTAGAGAGCCAATTTTACTGCGCTATTAGCTATAGTTGTAGGAATCAAGGAGATGTCAAAGGTACCGAAAAAAAAACTAAATCTTATAGTCCACATACTCACAAATTTTCAGAATGAATACTCTACAGAAAATCAGAATGGAATAGTCTTTAACACTGCCATGTTTTCAATATTGAGCCACATGAAGGTGTTAATATTCGGAAGAACATAAATTATAGTAATTTAACGTTAATCTTTGAACTCATACACCTGTAGGACATTTGAAGATTATTGTTACTAATCTTGAGGTTTTACTTTTTTTGTCTGACAGATAAGTTTTCAAAATACCCTCATATTTTTGTGCATGTTTCAGTTGAAATTATAATGTATTCACAGTGAGTTCTCCTGAAAGTCCATTTCCACTTTAACCAAATGAATTATGGACAGTTATACAGCGTCAATGAACTTTTTACAAGAGCGTGTGTGGGATTCTTAAAAATTAATCATCCAGCAGTTTTACTTTCGTTTTTACATTTGGAAACAGTTTAGAGCAATGACTTTATAGTTTCTTTATTTGGCGCTTGCATGAATCACTGCTTTCCATGAACTGTTAATAATTATATAAATAATCGAATATAATTATTTTGTTACTTTTGCTTCTGCAGAAACGTGATCTGACGTTTATGAGCATACTCTGATTATCTTACAGTAAAAAAATCAATATCTATGTCATAAAGATGCATTATTAAAATATTTTATAACTTTAATTTTAAAAAATTATTTACCATAAAGTAATTTACTAGATTCAAAACCTTATTTTTCCATTATTTACTTACTTACTCAATATTCATAAACCAAAAGAACAGAGTGCTGCTAGCCTGCCAGACAGTATATACACGACATGTCAGTGTAACTAGTTGGAATAATAGAAACATATAATTTATTGATAGATAAGGCAGTTCAAAAGAAAAGGGAATAGTTACAATTGAGGTTTTGAATTAAGAAAAAAATATATATATTTTTTTTGTGATAAATGGAAAGACCATATGTAAGTTTTATAACAAAACTGTTTTTGTTTTCTTTTTTTGGCAATAATTCAAAAGTTATATCAAAATAAAAATGGGTCCTTGAATCGAGTACCGAAAACACGCCGACGGCTCCCGAACCCGTGTGACGTCACCATGGTGGTCAACATGCTCCTTTGACCAACGACGTCCTACTCCGATACTAGATTCTAGATTCCCAACCAATCGCGAAAATACGTACTGGTAAACTGGTAACTAGTGGATATTTGTTGCGATAAATGAAGCTTGCAGCTCGAGACGAAGTCTAAGATCGAAATAAATATGTTTTTGAATGTTTGAAGTTTAAGTCAGTTTACAGATTCTAGTAAGTAAGTACCTAATCGAATATGTTTCGTTTAAAAGATCTCCTCAATCGAAGGATGGCCCAGTGGTTAGAGAGTCCGATAGTGGATCTCAGGGTCCTTGGATCGAAACCCAGGCCTTCCAACTTTTTTTTTATTTTTTTATGAAAAAATTTATTGATGTGCTTTTTGCACTTGTGACGCACATTTTTTCTACCATCAACATGAATATCTGTTTGAATCAAATTTTGTTAGACATATTACTTGCACTGCACAGTGCAAAAACTAAGTACAGGAGGCGGTGGACAATTCAAAAAATCAGTGGAAATGAGGTTTGTCCGTCAATATCAATTGCCATTAATTTTTTTTAAATGGAATAGTTGGTTAATAAAACAAAATCCCTTCACCCATTCAATTCATTCATTTTTAAGTTTTTTTAATGTAAAAAAGTAACTCAAACTCGTAGTCACATTCTGTTTATCACTTGGTATTATTATATTTATTTAACTGTGAGCAATGAAGTTTAACAATTAAATGTTCATAAAAATTTAACAACAAAATTTGATGCAAACACAAATTTATGTTGATCATAGAAAAAATGTGCGTAACAAGTGCAAAAAGCACAATACATCAATAAATAAAAAAAAGCTGGAAGGCCTGGGATTCGATCCAAAGACCCTGAGATCCACTACCGGACTCTCTAACCACTGGGCCATCCTTTAATTGAGGAGATCAACGAAACATATTTGCTTAGGTACTTACTTACTGGAATCTGTACTTACTTCAAAAATATATTTATTTCGATAGTAGACTTAGTCTCGAGCTGCAAACTTCATTCATCGTCTATGTTGCAACAAATATACACTAGTTACCAGCAAGTATTTTCGTGATTGGTTGGGAATCTAGAATCTAATATCGGAGTAGGACGTCGTTGGTCAAAGGATCATCTTAACCGCCATGGTGACGTCACACGGATTCGGGAGCCGTCGGCGTGTTTTCGGTACTCGATTCAAAAACTCATTTTTATTTTGATTGATTTTGAATTATTGCGAAAAAAAAAGAAAACAAAAACAGTTTTGTTATAAAACGTATTATATGATCTTTCCATTTATGACAAAAAAAATTTTTATTCAAAACCTCAATTCAGCTGAAATTCATATCAAACTGTGAACGAAGCAATCTCGACTCTATTGTCGAAAAAATTTTTTAGAGGTCCCCAAATTAACCCGACGTTTTGCTTTGTCCAACAAAATTTAGTACACTAAAAATTTAGGAAAATTTGATTTTTTAGCAAATCTATTTAAGGCTTTTATCAATAATTTATCGTATGTTGCAGTATATCACTATGCTGGACCTGTACTCTACCTTCTGATGGATCTAAAAGAGTCCAATTCACGCTAAGTAACTGTTACACTGACAAATTACAGAGCAAGACAATACTAACGACTCCTTAATGCATCAAAAGCCTTCCGTTAAACCTTTGTTTAATACTCTTTTTGCACTGTCGTCAAGATTTTATGTATTTTTTCACAACAATAAACAATAGGAACAACTGTATTTATCCAAATAAAACAAAAGAACAAAACAGTACAGTTCACGGTCCACTTGCTAACTTTTTTTGTGAAATGTACCTAATCTCAGTTTCCCATCTGTACTTTCACTAATCCACATCGCTAATTATATCTTTAGATGTTTTTACGAATCGTTAGACGTAAAGCATTTGTCAGGATGATTATTAAGACTTCAACAAGATGAGGAAATAATTATAGTGTAAATCTGTTATGATAATTTGCTTTTTCGTACACATAAAGGTGTGCTATTTATTTTCCAAGTTCGACGACTGGCCTATCTTCATTTTTACTTCTCACACCGATGGTGAGGGGAGTATTGCGATCGCAAAAATTTTCGATTTTGCAGCTTTTTGGAAGTTTTGTGATATCTGCATAACAAAAATCCACGTCATACATTTCCCTCGGCCTGTCTGTCTGTCGGTCTATTGCCGTTTTTGTAGCCTCGTCTCAGCGAACGCTGGATGGATTGTGATGAAATTTGCGTAGCAATATGCCGTGGGGTTGTAAAACAACAAAAAATCCAAATATTATTCAAACTTCGTTTTTAGGCATTTTTGGCGGTTCCTGATCATTTTCTACTTTTTCTTGGGGGGTGGTGACATTGGGATGGTTGGGGATTGAGGAGTTGTAAAACTAAACATTTTTTGTATAATACACACAATACCTGTGAAAGAAAGACCTAGCGGCATTATACACTTTTTTAGGTCCATCAGAAAGCTGCCTTGACAATTACAGAAACCAAGGAGAATTTTCTGATGTATAAATACGAGTATTACTTTAGATTGTTCTGGATTGTGTAACGTGGAAAATATTGAATTGATTTCAATGAAATTTTGACACGTGGCGAGTGTGGTAAACGCATATGGTTTTTATAAATCGTGTGAGTGGCAGCGCTGCAATAATAAAAAAACAAAAATAAATATATAAAAATAAATAAATAAAAATAGCTCAAATTTCGGTTTTAGGCGTTTCGGGCCCATGATTATTTTTAATTTTTTTTTGGTGGGGGTGAAACTGGGGTGGTTGGGGGGTGAGAGGTTGAAAAACTGAAAAATTTGTTATATTTGTTATATATCTAATGACCTGTGAAAGAAACACCTGGCGGCATAATACACTTTTTTGCGGGCGGGCAAGAACTGGTTAAAACCGTAATGTGTGTGGGAAGTATTTAGCTAATCAACTTGACTTCATTTTTTTGGTACCTAAAGTTATTCGTGGAATTATTTAATTAAATTAAATTTGAGGGAAAAATCCAAACTTCAAATTTCTAGAACAATTTCTAAACACACCCTCTTTAGAAACATTGTATTGCTCTTGTGCAGCCCCAGCTAAATTATGGCATCTTAGGTTGGGGAGGAGTTCATCAAACTCTATTAAAAAGTAAACATGCTTTGCAAAAATGTGTTTTAAAAATTATTTATTTCAAAGAACCCACACACCCATCACAGTTTGTTTAGAGAATCCCAAAAAATTGGTATTGACGGTAATATTGCTATAACAATGAATTTCGTCCACAAATACAAGAATTATATCAACTTCAATATGACACAAGAACTAACGATAACATTTAAAGATTTCTTGTTTATAAGTCAATAGGTCAAAAAAGCTTAACATATTTATGTTGCTGCAAACATTACTTACTACCAGATTCAGTGAAAATCATCAAGTCTCATTTCTGATACAAAAAAAAGTCAAACAATCCTCAAATAAACCCTTGCAGGTTTTGGCATGGCAATATCCAAGAAGTACTTCACGATGACCAGGTCAAATCTACGTCACATAGTAGGATTCCTGACTGGCCACTGTCAACTCAGGAAACACCTCCACTTTATGGGGCTAAGTGACACACCGATATGTAGAAGGTGCGGAAACGAAGGCGAAACTGTGGAACACGTCACATTTTATGTGAGTGCCCAGAGTTATCTTCTATTAGAGCGTGTGCGTTTGGTGAGTCTTAGTCTACACCTACCCACCTAAGGTAGATGATGATTCCCCGGCAGCTCAGTCCACAGCGTCGAAATTCTTCAAAAGAAGGAACGCTGGAGGAGACTGGTTCGGGGAGTAGGGACCTCTCGACCTGGTAAGGATGAGCTCTGTAGAGCCTCTATAGTGTTCCTCATTCGGACAGCCTTTGGTGTTATTATCTGGGAGAGCTCACTCTAACACCTTCCGTGGTATAATCTGCAAGACAAGGATAGGTCAGCCACCGTTCAACGATGTTCCAGGCTGACGAGATCCTTTGTGAGTTTAGGCTGTTCTGGATAGTGTACAGAAGCTTTAGAGAGTGCTTCGGAGCGCATCCCTACTCATTGGAGCAATACTCCAGCGATGGTCGGATCTGTGCCTTGTAGAGCAGCAGCAGTTGCTCTGGTGTATACAGCTTCCTACAGCGGAACAAAACTCCAAGCTTCTGGGATGACGTTTTAGCAATACTGACGACGACGTGGTCGTGCCAGAACATGTTATTGTTGTTGTTGATCCCCAAAAGCTAGACGGAAGGTGACTCGACTATGGGGTGACCCTCCATTTCCACAGTTGGTAAGCCAACGCGATATTTCTTTGTAAGTGTTGTTGCTCGAGTTTTCTGTACGTTGAACTGTACTTTATTTACTAATAGCCAATCGACAATTATTTTGATATCTATTTTGATATCTAAGTTGATATGTGAGGCGTGCTGCTGTCGCCGACGTACCGTCTCCTGGGATGATAGTGGCTTGCCTGGTTCCATGCACGATATTAATGTACTGTCGTCTGCGAAACTGTAGATTGGATTGAATGTAATTTCCAGCAGCTCGTTCATATACAGCAGAAACAGTGTAGAGGATAGGACAGATCCCTGAGGAACACCGGCGTTTATTGAAAATACGTCTGATGAACAGCCTTCGACTACAACAAACAGAGATCGGTCGTTCAAAAAGTTAGCTTGACCAGAAGTCCCTCATGCCACACGCTGTTGAACGCTTTCAATATGTCAAGTGCAACAACACGGGATTCGCCATGATTTTCTATTGCTTTGTTCCACCTGAAAGTGAGTGACGTAGGCGAGGAAGTCACACGTAAACATGTGCTTACGGAAACCATACTGACGATCATTCATGATGTTATTGTTGTCCAGGTATTTCGGGAGCTGTGTGTTAATGACAGTCTCCATAACCTTAGACATGATGCTGAGAACAGCCACAGGTCTATAATTGTTGGAATCGGTTTTCTTTTCTTTCTTAGGGATGGGTTGTAAGAATAAGTGCAAGCTCAGTGGCACAGCGTTTAAGGACAATGGCTGGAATTTGGTCAGAACCAGTAGCGTTCTACTTGTTCAGTTTTTGAAGGATGCTTTTTACATCTCGATGTTGAAATCTGGCCTCTGCCATTCTCGAGTTCACGTTTATGGTGGTGGTTAGAGTACTTCCTTGGAAATCTACAGTAGAATTGGCTGCGAAAAGCCTCCCTAAGCTGTCTGCTTTTTCTTTAGGAGTAGAACCGATGGACTTGTCCTCTTTGGTCAAGGGCCAGTTGTGTCTAAGTGCAGTGGGACTATTCACCCTCCCCACATTACAGATACGGATCTCTAGTAAACAGGAGACAATAAGCATTAAGATTACAGCGAGGGTTACAGAACTAAGGGGGACAGTTTTGTTGATCGGCTTCTAGGAAAAAAAAACATCAGATTGCGAACGAAAAGTGCGGCATTGAGGGCGTGGTTTAGAGTGGCACTTATTTTTATGTATATGTTTAGTGTTGTAGATAAGTAAAATTGAAACAGCGAATCTGTTTATGAATAGCTGAACAAAGTACACTGAAATTGCATGTCCAATCAGGGAAAAGTCATCGACAACGTCCAATACTTTTCTGTTATCTCTTACAACAAAGAAAACAAGAACCGGGATGAGTGTCAGCAGTTTATTTTTAAGTGTGATAACGATACGAAATAACACTTCTCGTTATTCATTATTCGCCTTCATTAGAATTGAAAGAAACTGGGATGATAATAACATCCGCACCGAAGTGTATTTTAATGAGGCAGATGAGCGCACGGAGCTAGAGACTAGTGTTGAGTGTCTGGTAACGGTACAGCTTTAACGGAAGAGAATTGCTACTAATTCAAATCACTAGAAAGGCATAGATGTACACAGGGTGACCACACTATTGAAAACCTAAGGAAAACCAGGATTGTGACAGGCAAATAGGTGTTAGCTGCTATAATGAGAATTTTTATAACTGTAATGAGTCATGCTTAAACACGGCTTGGATACGTCTAAATAAGTCCAGACCGCTAGTCTGGAGAGCAGTGGCGGGATATACAAAGTTTAACTAAGTAACCAAAATTAATTTATGAACCAGGTATGCTAACCATTTATAATAGAGAACAGTAATTTATTCAATTGTAAACAATTCTGGTGAGCCGTAAGCGGAAATAAAGATAAAATTGGAAAAATATGGACAGTGATGATAATTTAAACCTACTGATTTCTAGTGTTTCGTACAGTTAATTTCTTAAAGGATTCATCCCTTTTTAAACCTTTACGATGATTGTAATAAGTTGATTTGTTTTGTCATCTGTGTGATTTTTTTCTGTTGAAGGCATACGGCATCGACTACAAAGGCCATTAGCCGCTTCAATATGCAAATTTATTTATCCGATGAGGGGGTGTAGAATCTACCGAAGAATCCGTCCTCATAGGCACCAAATAAATATAAAGTACTGAACTTAGTCAATGCTAGAAGTAAATGCTTCAGAAGAATTCATTAATATGTATTACCAAAATTATTTCACATTTAATTTTTGTTCTTGTCACTTCGGCATTCATAGTAAGGGTATTTATTCGATGATGAATGCGAAGTGGCGAGATGGTAGGAACCAAGCCTCAATTAATTTAATGAAAAATTAGCAACTCATATATTTTAATTTTGACCTAAAATGTGATGAGGCCTTCAGAAATGATAGTTTATTGATAAGCTTTGCGAGAGGCTCCAAAAAGTATGTGTTTAAAACATCAAAAAATAAAAATACTGTTTTTTTCTCCAAAATACTGTTTTGTTCCTCCTTTAATCCTATTATACTTTTTTCTTACAAAAAGAGCTGCCAGCCTTACCGCCAACCCTAGTATTTCCACAACCGCTGTCTGCAGAGGACTCCTTTCCGGGTTCAATTTACCCATCCCCACTTAATAATTCCATCAATTAAAAAAGTAAACGAGCCATAAGGACAACTGAATATTTCCTCATCCAAAAGCCGCAGTGAAACGCTGAAAACAAGACATAAAAGCTCCCCACTAAGCGCCCCTCTTCTGTAGAGCAGCAATTGGGTTATGTCGCGACTGTCTGGAGGGCAAAACCCTGAAGGGACGAAAGAGGGTGGAACATGATCTCTCGTCCCCTTTATCGGAAGTATTTTCAGCACTTTGCTAAAAGGTCGTCTACGTCTATGTTATATCGATGACATCGTAGACCGTTTTTATGGCGATCAATTAGTTTTCAGTCAAGCGCACGTTCTGTAACTCAAATTGTCTGGGAATTGAATTTAAGTGACTATTGGTATTGTTATTTGGAAATTGGAAAATATATTTATGACATTTAAAAAACCACTGAGTACGCATAAATTAATTAAATATCTAAATTTTTAGTCTCTATGAAAGTATAATATATACGATTTTTTAAGATTACTTTTAATTTATAGCTCAAATTGATGTATGCGCAAGTGAATTTCGATAGTACCTCATTCACAGGTATAGTATTTCTAATCCTGATTGCACTGGATAAAAAAACATGCGACTCTGTTGCCGACTCTCACATCAAAGAAAAACCTGCCATGGGCGTTACATTTTATGTACAGGGTGACCTGAAAATAAGAATGGACGCCGGCAATATCTCGGTAACCGTTAATCATATAACTTCGAGCAAAAAATATTATTACGTAAATCGGCTAAGAGAAATCGCTGGAAATTATTTTCAAATTCCGCAAGTGGCCGCTAGGGGGCGCAACTCTTACGATCAATCAGAAAAACGGCTTTTTCTCAAAAAATATGCAACTAAAGATATATTATAAATTCTACCATCATGTAGACAGGACAATTTCTGATTTTTCTTGTTAATAGTCTTTTGCATCTTGTAAGATGTAGTGGTGAGGGAATGTCAAAAAGTGTTTATTCTAATGGCTATAACTTTGGTATAAGTTGACAGAATTAAGCAAGCTAGGTCTTTTTTTGAAAGAGCTATTCCTGCCTAATAATCTGTCGTATAAAAATTATCCAAGTGTATCTTGACTTAGCAGCTACAGGGCGGTATTTGACGTCATAACAATTATTATGCATTATTACGAAATTTTAAGTAGTATGCTATATATATTTTAACACAAATATAAAGAATTTCGTCCTCTATATATCTATGTTGAAAGATATATAGCATAACATTTAAAATTTTCGTAATAATGCGTAATAATTGTTATGATATCAAATACCGCCCTGTAACTACTAAGTCAAGATAAACTTGGAAAAGTTTTATACAGCAGGTTATTAGGTAAGAAAAGCTCTTCCACGAGACCTAGCTTGTTCAATTCCGCTAACGTATGTCAAAGTTATAGCCATTAGAATAAAAACTTTTTTGACATTCTGTCACCACTACATCTTACAAGATAGAACAAAAAACTATGAACAAAAAAATCAGAAATTGCCCTGTATACATGATGGTAGAATTTATGATATACCGTTACTTGCATATTTTTTTTAGAAAAAGCCGTTTTTCTGATTGATCGTAACAGTTGCGCTCCCTAGCGGCCACTTGCGGAATTTGAAAATCATTTCCAGCGATTTCTCTTAGCCGATTTACGTAATAATATTTTTTGCTCGAAGTTATATGATTAACGGTTACCGAGATATTGCCGGCATCCATTCTTACTAGGTCACCCTGTACATAAGGTGGAATATTGAAATTATTTTTCTAATTGCTAGTTGTGTTAACTAAGTATTTGTGATAAAAGGGTATGGCGGTTCCAAATTTTCTGTATGTAGTTCTGGTTTCCAAACGCCAGCCGCTAGCCCTAGCGTGGCTATCCTAAGACACCGTACATTAACAAATTAATGTACGGTGTTAATGTACGGTGCCTAAGAACACCGAAGATGAGCAGAGGTTTCTTTGGAAGTACTGCCTTGCGACGACAGCCCTTTGACCTGGAGCATCCAATTCGACATAGTAACTCATCCAAATATTGAATATTTCTTGCTATATTTTAAACACACCTATTTATGTAATGACATTTATTTATTTGAGTACTATAGAATTTTATGTTTATTTAATGAACAACTAAAATATAAGGCCATCATACTAATTGATGAGGTCAAGACCCTGAATTATCGAAATAATATAAGTTAAAGTATGCAGACGGAATAATTTTATAGACGTGATGCAGATTTATCTTACTTATATTATCTCTGTAATTCTGGGTTTTTGACTTCATCAAATACTATTATGGGCTTATATTTTAGTTGTTAGTTAAATAAAAATAGAATTCCATACTACTTTTTCAAAATGAATAAATTTGAGTGCAATTGAATGTATAGGTATTTAAAATTTGCGGAAAAATCGAAATATCTCGGAAACTAAACTAATGAATGTAGGTACATATGAAATGCTATACAAATATGAAAGAGCGTATTAAATAATGCAATGTTTTACGTTTTACGTTTAAAAAAAAGAGAGAAAACCTAGATTTTGCATTCTACCTCACTCTATATATGAATATGCCTCGTTGACTTTTTTATAGACGGTGTTAAAACTAGAGGATATTTTTTTATCTAGCCATGTAAAAAAATAATTTTTGATTAACTAATTTTCAATACATAGTACACGTTCATTTTACAGCGATTTGGTCATAACTTTTGTAATACGCTGTCTAATGTTCCAATACCCCATATTGTAAGAACAAGGATTATTAATAGAACCTAAACATGGGATATTATAGGGCGTCTCGTTTGAAAAATGTATGTTTGCATCACCTCGTAGTTATGAATTATTAGCCTGTATAAATCAAAATATTTTCTGATCAAGGAGCATATCCTTGGCTACAATTTTTTACTATCTTCTGCAGTAGTGGAGTTATCAAACGATCCGTTACCGAAAACTCCTCCTGTTTGTATTCATATGTAACATCTCTGACGAACACAATAACTGGTAGTTTGTGAGGAACCTCTTTTTGAATATTATCACCCTCCGGGGGACAATGGCATTTCAGAGCATAGAAAACGCGTACACTATGAAAATTGATAATGGCTGGTGGGTCAATAAAGTTGACTGCATTTTACTTCCCACACCGATAGGTGAGGGGAGTATTGTGATCGCGAAAATTTTCGATTTTGAGATAATACACTTTTTGGGCGTTTCATGATGTCTACATAACGAAAATCCATGTCACTCATTTCCGTCGGTCTGTCTGTCTGTCGGTCTGTCGGTCTGTCTGTCTGTCGGTCTGTCTGTACGCGTTTTTGTGTCCTCGTAATCTCAGTAACCGCTGCAGGGATTGTGATGAAATTTGGGCAGCGATATGCTGGGGGGTCGTAGTAGGTAATGTTCTTATAATTTTGAAAATCGGTGCAGGGGCGGCGGAGTAATTAGCAAAAAACAAAAAAAAATTAAATATTCCTCAAACTTCGTTTTTAGGCGTTTTAGAGGTTCCTGATCATTTTTTACTTTTTTTTGGGTGGGGGTGAAATTGGGGTGGTTGGGGGGTGGGGGGTTGTAAAATTGAAAAATTGGTTGCTTTCATAATAGACTGCCCACTGACCCATGAAGGAAGACCTAGCAACATAAATAACTTTTTTAGGTCCATCCGAACATTGCCTTGCCTATTACAGAAACCAAAGGACTTAGAATATTTTTTCTGGTGTAAACATACGAGAGTATTGCTTTAGATCCTTCTATATTGTATTACAAGGAAACTGTTGAATTGATGTTAATGAAATTTTGACACAGTATTACTACCGTGGCGAGGATGGAAAACGCGTATGGTTTTTATAAATCGTGCCAGTGGCGGCGCACAAATAATAAAAAAAAAGTAAAAATATAAAAACAGCTCAAACTTCGTTTTTAAGCGTTTTAGAGGTTCCTGATCATTTTCTGCGTTTTTTTTTGGGTGGGGTGAAATTGGGGTGGTTAGGGGGTGGGGGGTTGAAAAACTGAGAAATTTCTTGTATTCATAATAGGGTGTAGGGTAGGGGCTCTGAAGGAAGACCTAGCGACATAAATCAACTTTTTAGGTCCAGCCGAACATTGCCTAGCGTATTACGGAAACTAAGGGACTTAGAATTTTCTGTATACATACATACGAGTATGTATTGCTTTAGATCTTTTTGTATTTTGTAACGTGGACATTATTACATTGATTCTAATTAAATTTTGACACAGTATTATTACCGTGGTGAGGATGGAAAACGCGTGTGTTTGTTAATTATCGTGTCAGTGGCAGCGTATATAGCAATAATCAAAATCTAAAAGTATGAAAACAACTCAAACTTCGTTTTTAGATGTTTTAGGCTGTCCATTGACCTCTGAAGGAAATACTTAGCGGCATAAGACAATTTTAGGGGAGGGAAGGCTGCCGATGATTTGGTTGCAAGGAGATCTCAGACTAAAGCTTCATGCTATGGGAAAATAATAAACTGATATCACAGTAATGTGTGGGAAGTACTGAGTCAATCAACTTGACTCCATTTTTTTAATCTGAAATTGTAAGATTTTTTAACGATGAGTGATCAATGCATTTCATGCTGATCTCGTCCTTGCCAAGGTTAACAGAAAACACGCCTTTCAGCGGGCATTATAATATGGGTATATTTAGTGGGCAGCAGATACTGTTTTACGTTTTACCTGCTCACAGGTTTATGCTAACCTACGGATTAAGCTACATTTTTATACTTTCAACATTCGGCTCAAAGCACACCCACACGTGTTAGATTCCGTAGTTTGCAGAGGCGGCTGTTTATAGGGCGCCATTCAAAAAATTATAGACTTTCATACTGAAATTATCGTGTTCTGGGTTTGTTTAGTTTTTTGTCAACCTGAAATGTGGAGAAGCACATAATAAATTCCTATCTATATGGTAGTTTTCATTATTTCAAAATCAGTAAGGAGTTTTCATAATTTATTAACCCTCCATTAGTCGCGTGTACTCGAGTGACGAGTTTAGTCGCGTGGTATACATAATGTATCCCATTTTCTAGTTTTGATATCCTACTCATAGTAGTCTTGTGAAAAACAATTTCTGCACGTTAATTTGGTGTTTGTTATACAGACAATTAAAATAAAATGATAAAACTACGGAGATTATAATAGAAACGCACATGAACGTAGTTTTTATACCGTTATTTACATGTAGTTATTTAGTTGCAGCTTATTATTTGTGCTTATATGTACAAGCGATAATTTTCACATTTTTTACATTAGAAATATATTATAGACGCAAATAAAAAATGAGAAATGCACAACTCTGATCAGAACTTTTTCAAAAAAAGTGGTACAAATAAATCGATTTTTATTTTTCTACACAAGCAACACACAGATCTCGGATGTGATCTAAGCACGCGTATTTAACGCAATTTGCACAAAACTTCCTTGTCGATTTGTCTCTGGCTCGAGGACAATATGATGCTGAATCGCACTACTATATTCTGTTAAATATTTTTCGTTCATTATCGTTTTAACCTTATTTTAAAAATTATTTTCTACTTTTTAGTCTGATGTTCTTTAAAAGCGCGTTATTTAGTTTTTCTAACTACATTTGTATTTATTTATTTATTATAATCTTCGTAAGCCTTTCAGTTCTTAAAATCACTTAGCAAATGGTATTTCCAAAAGATAACCATTACAGAGAATGAAAAAATGCATATCAATCACATTGAACGGTAATCTAATCAAACCATTAAAGGTCGGTGAATGAAAAGGAACATATATGTAAACAAAGCGTTTAGTCACATACTGAACACAGCGTATCTCCTGGATGTGGTAAATATTTACTGGGAGCTTACGTGTTTCCAATCTATTTATTTTTAAAAATGGAATAATTCTGTAATATTCGAAGAGTTGATTGGATTTTATCAAACATCCGGCACATCTGACTCAGCCTCAGATAAAGGAAAAGAATAATAAATATATGTGACAGTAATAAATATCGGAGTTGAGACAGTTCGGTGAAAGTTCACTGTTGACAATTTTATAAGCAATGCATATAACCAAAAACAATAAAAATAATGAAAGTCTTCTGTACAACGCGACTTCAATGCAAATATGATGAACAGGTAAGAAGGAATACATTCTAACAAGACGTTACCAACCTCGATGAAATGCATCACGAACAACAGTGCCCCATTACTCTATCGAAGGAATATTATATGGGGGGGGGGGTGTTAGATTTAATGTGACTGGATTGAAGACTAATGGAGTGCAATCCTATCAGGGGCATCACATGAAGTTAGATCAAAAAGTACGAACAACAGATACAGCAAACAAATTCGTTATTGTGATGAACAGGTGAGGAGACAGCTAACGAAGAGGAGATTTTACTCCTTGTATTAGTACAATAAAAAATCGTTTTGGCGAAACCAAATCAAAATTAAACTCACGAGGATATTTTAAAAAACTGTCGAATATTTCAAAAATGCCTAAACACCTCTTCACAATTTCTTCCTTACTTTCGTTTTCTTGACGTTGTCCACGTTCTGAAATCCTAGAACTGTCAGACTTCCGAATCGATACTATGACAAAAGAGTAAGGTTCCACCTGCTCTGACTATTGACTATCGATTTAGCTATGAGATGATTTTTGATTCAGATTTCAAGATTATAAGAACTGCTTAACTGAGAAGTTAAGAAAAATAATAGAATGTTTGTCATACACTGTACATCTATATGAAAAAGACCGCTCTCTGTATCATCCAGCACTTCCTTTACTATTACTACGTAACATCCGGATCTCAGATTTACTCCCACTTTCTAGTGATTATATCATAAAATTTGTGTGTGTATTTATTTCATTTATAGCTCTGTTATGGCAGACCAACCCCTGGTCTTTCTACCTTTTTTTCAAAGTTTTGTTAATTGGCCTGGCAGAAGATGTAGTATGCCTGTTTTTCGTAGATTCAGTCAATTAATTTGAACTACACTCTTCTTCACGACATTTCGCTTTATTACCAACCCCTGGTCTTTATACCTTTTTTTCAAAGTTTTGTTAATTGGCCTGGCAGAAGATGTAGTATGCCTGTTTTTCGTAGATTCAGTCAATTAATTTGAACTACACTCTTCTTCACGACATTTCGCTTTATTACACTTAAGCCATCATCAGGTGTCTACAAACGATTAATACATTTTGGGTATATTTTGATAGAATGAATAAATTAGGTACATAAATTAAATCTACTACGCATTTGTTAAAATTATTATCCTTGACATGGAAAATTTATTTTACGCATGTTAATTTACTCATTCTATCAAATTATGTTCAACAAATCTACATTTCAAATTTGATATATACATTTATAGGAGTAGTTATATTTCAATTCAATATTTTCTATTATTATACAAGGTATTCCTAAATATGTACAAACGAAGGGAGAAAATTCTTTGGTGTATTTAAGGACTAAAATTTCAAATAAGCATAGGTCCGCAAACGCTTGGTTACCGATCTACAGGGTGTTGAAATTTCAATATTTTTTCAGTTTTTGCTTAATTAATAACTCTCTCAACTTTTGAGGTATTTATCTCAAATTTGGAATGTAAAATACGCAATATGAATTACATAACTGCACATATCAAACAGTTGCCAGAATCTACAGCGTGTTATTTTTTTAGGGGTCACGCCCCCCTTTCCCATCCTGAACTTTTTTGTGCTGCGCCGCAGGTAGATTCAGAAAAAACAAAATAATTTTTCCATCTTGCTCAGAAACTTTTTGTCCCCTTGTAATTTTTTTATATCTCCAATCCTTATCGAGAAAAAAAGAAAACAGGATTCTCCGTTATTAGGTAGATGAACATAATGCACTTGAAATATGGTCTAGTAGGCAATGGCTTTATCTGGATAACTGTTTTGTTTTATAAAAACAGTTGCAAAACAAAATGGAAAATTGATTTTGTTTTTTGAATCAACCAGCGGTGCACCGAAAGTAGTTCAGGGTAAGAAAAGGGGACGCGACCCCTAAAAAAAACCCTGTAGATTCTTCCAACCGTTTGGCATGTGCTCGTATTGTGTTTCTTATATTCTAAATTTGAGCTAAAAAATTGAGAAAGTTATTAATAAAAATTCGAAAATATGAAACTTCAACATCCTGAAGATCGGTAACGTGGACTTAAGTGTATTTGGAATTTCAGTTATAAAAAAAACTAAAGAATCTCCTCATTTCGTTTGTACATGATATTTAGGAACACCCTGTATACACAAAAAATGACATCTGATGATGATTTAAGATGTAATATTCAGAGTATGCCATTCAAACTGCATATAATTTTCAAGTTTTCTTCAAAAAACAAAATACATCCGTTCGCATATCTGCGCTGACTTTAAAGCGGAATTATCGGTGCTTTATTCTTATCGCCATGTGCAATGCCTAGAAGAATATACATACGCAGAGTATGACGCATTATCGGTCAATTAGAATTACGATGTAGTTGTTTCCTTTTCACGTCCATATCAACTTCCGGTAGAAGTATAAACAAAGCAGTCAATAAGTAATGTCTACTGTACAACCAACGACGTCCTACTTTTGTACAACATTTGCCGAATGAAATGATAAAAGTTCTTTCACCTCAAGACATCAGGTAACAACCATTATCACATCGTCATAATCTGCCCCGGGTTTACATTTTATAATATAATAATAATTATTAGGCCAGCCATATGCAGCATTGAGTTACCTCGCCAAGACGCACATGCAATGCATATCAGGCATTATGCATAGTCCCTAACACCCGATTGTATGTTTCCAAATCTTCACATTTTTAGCTCTCACTGTAAAAGAGAGCTTATCTTATGCAGAGCCTCTGTCTGTCCGTCCGTTTGCCCGTATACAAAAGATAGCCAAAAACTACAGATGCTAGAGAAAAACTAAGTGCAGATTTGGAATCAGCATGAAAAAACTAGTCCGGGAAAAATCCGGTTTTGTCAATATCGCTTCCAGTTTAAAAAAACTTTAAATTTTTATACCAACAAATTCCACAGTGACAGCACCGTTTGAATTTACTCATGTGAATTCTTTCCTACTTTTTTATCTCTCACTGTAAAAGATGCAGTCTGTCTGTCCGTCCGTCTGTCCTTACACAAAAGATAGCCAAAACTACAGATGCTAGAGAAAAACTAAATACAGATTTGAAATCAGCATGGTAAAACTAGTCCGGGAAAAATCCCAATAGCGGGAGTTCCAAAACTGAAAACAATATGTGCAAGGGGGCACACCTGCATACATTTTCACGGATATCCCCTGATCAAGTTAAGAATGGAGCCCCAATTCTTGAAAACTGAATAGAAAATCTGCCAAAGCCGGTTGACATATAGTTTCAATACCAGGTAAAAGATAAATAGTGCGACTAGGTCTCTGACGGATAATATGGAGAAACTTGTAGTTCAGGGTCATGCCCCGAGTGGGCGGCGCCGTGGCCGTCCCCCTACACGCTGGGTGGATACGACGAAACAGTTGCTGGATATGAGTATCAAGAGCGCCACTAAACTGACAGTAAATCGCGAACGATGGCGAGCTACAGTTCTCAAAACTACTGACAATATTCGTGTCGGCAGTATTCTAGCTCCGACTTAATGGATTTTACGAGTTCACAGCATGTCTGTTAAGACATTGTGACTATGATGATGAGGTCTCGGACTAGGTATTAAATGAGCAACAACTGAGGAACCAGCTGTCTAACTTCTTTAAAATGGTGGAACTAACACACTTCCCATCTGCATGGCAGATGGTAAATATGTTCATAGACTGAAGTGATATTATTTCAAAATCAATCTGGGTTCTGGGATTCTTCTATTCTTATATTATGATTGAAAGACAGTTTGCCATCCTAAAAATAATCTTGAACTTATAGCCCATAACAACAGCGGTTTTGTTGGAATCAACGAATTCGAATGTTGGAATATTGTAGAGACATTTTCATCTTTATGTCTATTGTCTAGCCTTTTTTCTCTATCTCGATACAAGAGACGGCGATGTCGCAAAGTCATTAGAGTAATATTGATCGTGTCTGAAGTCTGAATGATTCATCCTGTAGGTATACAAAGACAATAATCCAACCCTTTATCCTGAATATACTTAAATGACTAAATGAAGGTATCATTTTTGATCATGCATTAAAATATTACGTACAAAAGTTCACATTAAAATGTAAGTTTCAGCATACGAATTCTGTGCTGTACAATAGGTATGTAGGCAGGATGCTAAATTGTTTTTATTTTCAAATTAATGATACTATTTCCACTTTCCTGAAGCAAAACAAATAATAACACTAAAAAAAAACAACTAGATATAGACTAAGGAAAAAATATAATCATCTAAATAATACAATATTACCTACTGCTCTTGAAAATGATATTATAAATAACAATTTTGAGTAAAGCCAAAGGGTTTTCGTATCCCTATATATTAGGTACTATATACCAATTTATGTAATGTTGTAACGATTCTTCAAAAATTTTGAAGTCTCAATAAACCAAGAGACAAAGATAAAAAACTATCCAAGTATCCACCCAATAACCCCACCCAAATGCAAATACTCTTGGTAAATCGCCTACAGAACCGTTTTTTTCAAAGTTCATAACTGAAATCTACCTTAAAATTTGCAATTCTTACCTTTGATATGCAGTTTGGTTTTACCGGACGCGTAAAAACGGAACTAAAGTCTTTAGGAAGGTTAACTGTATTTTATAAAGAATGTACCGGTTTGTCAGTTATCACAGCTGTTGTACACTGTACACTTGATCGCAGTTGGCGAGAATCTGCCGTGGCCTGCTAGCCGGAGACGGTTACCCGGAAAATGAAGGTTGCCAGAAAGCAGTGTTGTCGGTTTGGTTGAAGTTCCCGGATTTTTGCGATTTTGGCTATGAGGCATTAATCTACAGATAGATGTACAGGACCGATCCTGGCGAAGACGTGCCCCGCACGTGGACATATTTGCTAATTAGATTTTTTGGACGTCCTTATATAACGTTTCCCTACACGCTGGGTAGATACAACGAAACAGTTGCTGGATACGAGTAGCAAGAGCGCCACTGAACTGACAGTAAATCGCAAACGATGGCGAGCTACAGTTCTCAAAACTATTGATAATATTTGTGTCGGCAATACTCTAGATACGACCTAATGCATTTTAAGAGTTCACAACATGTCTGTTAAGAGGCACGTATTTAGAGGGGGGTCCGGACAGGCAAAAAGTAAACACGAAAAAAAAAACACAGCCGTTTTTGCTTATTTACGGTTCTGTAAAATCTGATCCAACATTATCGGACTGAGATGCACATACCGCTTTTTAATGCAAGAAAACAATAATTACAAAATTACTATACAGGGTGTTCCATATCATGTACAAAGAAAATGAGATTCTTTGATTTTTTTTATAACTGAAATTCCAAATAACCATAAGTCCGTAAACGTTTGGTTAACAATCTACAGGGTACTGAAATTTCATTTCAGCTTTTTCTTAGTAACTCACTCAATTTTTCCGGTATTTAGCTCACACATATGAGACGGTGCGATTCATTTGGCATTTTGATGTTTTCTATTATCTCTTTTTGTTTTGTGCCAGTATTTCGTGTTTTGTGCCGAACATTTTTCGGATGTGACTGAAACCATTTGCGCCAGCAGAGGAGGGCAGGAGGATGCCGTCGCCCCTCCCCCTTGAGCAGCGAAGATAAAAAACTTGTATAAGCAAAAACCAAATTTTCCCCCCCTGCCCTAATTTGAGCACTCGATTTGAGTGAGTCGCCCCTGCCTGTACAATTTTCTGGCGGCGCCGTTAACTGAAACTGACAACATCGTACTCCAAAATTATACAAAATCGCATTGAGTGCTACAAAATGTCATGCTGATATGTCATGTTGACATTTCGTTACTTTTTTATTACTCAAGGGAGCCTTACGTAAGGGACCTTAAAAGGGGTGATACACGTACGAACTTTAAGTACGCGGTTTTTTAAGTTCGCGAACTTACTCGGCTCGACGTCGGTGACACACGTGAAGCCGAAATCACTCATTTTGATAATTTTCCTAAATAAACAAAACTTTTAACAAACGCCAAACTAAACAATCGTTGCGCATCGATGGCCTGCCAAAACAAAGTGGTGGCTCGCGGCTCGCAGTACGAGCCGAGACCAGCTACGAGCAAGATTTCAAACTAGTTGGCTCGCCGGCGGTTTGCGCTACGGTTTTAAGGTACGCGTACTGACGATGACATTCAGGCGAAAAAGGTCGTCGAGCCATAAGTACGCGTACTTGCTCGTACGTGTATACCCCTTTAAAGTAGCTGTCGAAACACAAAACCTTAGTTAAGGGACTCTAAAAGGGGTGATACACGTACGAGCAAGTACGCGTACTTATGGCTCGACGACCTTTTTCGCCTGTGTGTCACCATAAGTACGCGTACTTTAAAACCGTTGCGCAAACCGCCGGCGATCCAACTGGTTTGTAATTTTACTCGTAGCTTGTTTCGGCTCGTACTACGAGCCGCGAGCCACCACTTTGTTTCGGCAGGCCATCGATGCGCAACGGTTCTTGTGTTTGGCGTTTGTTAAAAGTTTTGTTTATTTAGGAAAATTATCAAAATAAGTGATTTCAGCTTCACGTGTGTCACCGACATCGAGCCGAGTAAGTTCGCGGACTTAAAAACCGCGAACTTAAAGTTCGTACGTGTATCACACCGTTAAAATATCGACTATGAATACGACCCTTATATGTATGTAAAATAGTTGGCAGAATCTACAGGGTGATATTTTTTCACGGGTCATGTCCCCCTTTCTTATCCTGAACTGAGTAATTAGAATACTTTTACACTTTGTAACTCTAATGTTGACGACACAACTTACGATTTAAAATGCTACATGTCAAATTTAATAAAACAAAACAGTTATCCAAATAAAGCCATAGCCTACTAGACCATATTTCAAATACATTATTTTCATCTACCTAATAACAGAGAATCCTGTTTTGTTTTTTTTCTCTCGATAAGGATTGGAGATACAAAAAAATACAAAAGGACAAAAAGTTTTTAAATGAGATGGAAAACTTATTTTATTTTCGGAATCTACTGCGGCGCACTGCAAAAAAGTTCAGGGTAAGAAAAGGGAGCAAGACCCCTGAAAAAATAACACCCTGAAGATTCTGGCAACCGTTTGACATGTGCCAATAAATATGTAACTCCTATTGCGTACTTTGTATTCCAAATTTGAGATAATAACCTCAAAAATTCAGGGAGTTATTAAGACAAATCTGAAAAAATATTGAAAGTTCAACACTCTGTAGTACGGTATAACGGAGCGTTTCCGGACCTATCTTTATTTGAAATTTTAGTCCTTAATTAAAAACACCAAAGAATCTTCTCCCTTCGTCTGTACAAACACGATATTTAGGAACAACTTGTATATTTACTTACTACATCGACTATAAACCTAAGACTCATCACAATGTCAACACCTGAAGTACACACGTACCAACCATATACCCAAATAATAATTCGATCTGGCAACGTTGCATTCATTCATTTCTAAAGGTGGGTCTCCACCAGATGCATTCATCGAAAATTGTGAACTTTAATACTGTGACTGAAAACACATGTTGGTAATAAAGCATCCAATAAAAAAATTCCGTCAAGTAGACTGACTTCGCGCTTCTTTTATATTTTCGAAGTTATTTATACAACAAATAGGTACATCAGGAATATTAATTTGTTTATAGCCCAAAAAAGCCCACCGATTGTAGAAACAAAAAAATTAAGTTGGTCTGAAAATGATGTTATACAATTTTGACAATGCATAAAAATTATGAAAATGTTACTTTTTACAGACATAATATTGTCTCTAGGCAACCGAAAGTCTGTCCAGCAATAGAAGTAATTAGGGATCTTGAAATCTATATATTCTATAAAATCGACATACAGTCTTCCTTAGGCAACTTGGATCATGGCTTAGTCGAAGTCAAGCTCATTTCCGTGTCAGTGGAAACTCACCCAAGCCGCTAAATGTGGCATTACGCCATCCCTGACTGCGACAATACAGCATAATAAACAACCAGCACAATAACTCAAGTTGGCGGAAATTACGCGCGCATCCCCACTTTTGGATGATTTTTTGTAAGGATGGTAACGCTACCTCGATACTTGTACTTCTGCACTAATATCGAGTATTTTTATCTTAGATACTTTTTGTGCGATTCCAAGCTGGTATCGATACTTTTGTAGGGTATCGGTATCGAAAATAATAATACAATTATTGAGGGGTGTAATCAGTTGCACAAAATGCTCTGTACGAACCAAACTTGCCTATGAAGCTAAAAAATATCGAGTTGGTACCGGTATCGATATTTTCATTTTCGCATCTCTACCCAAACTTCACAGCGGTAAAATCATCCATAAACCCTCCCAAGGTCAAATTTTGTGGGAACCATTTTTATATAGGAAATCCTCAGGGATAATATGCTGGTTGCTTATTATGCTGTGGCGATAGTCTGAGATACGTCAATAACAGAGGTTATTCATGGCATGGAAGTGAACATATAGTAGGTAACCAAACAAAATATCCGAATCAGGATCCAAAGGCTGTTTTGATCGTCGTGTGATAGGTGGTACAGCTCGTCGCCCAGAAAGTTCTATCTCTGAGGTCTCACCGAACTTGCTTAGAGAACCTCACCAGGAACAAATACAACGAAACCGTTCGACATGCGAAAAACCAATAGATCATTTTCATATGCCCCACAAGTGGGCGTGCCTAATGGTGTACGAGCTCGTGTAACTAGCGTTGCCAGATGACGTGGAGAGAAATTCGTGCAACTCTACTCCTAAAAATCGTGTGAAGTCATAGAATTTCTATAAATAAGGGGTGAGCCAACTTTAGGGTTAGAAAATCAAACGTGTATTTTTTCTAAACGTCAAACCGTTTGACATTTCAGATGTCACATCTGACATCTCAAGTCAATGCCATTTGTAATCATGTCGTCGCTTAGCGTGCAACAGCGTGTTAAAGTTATTCAAACTTACTACGAAAATTCGCGTTCTGTGAGAACCACATTTTGCAAACTCATCGACCATCTGAGAAGGGCTATACGAAAAATGGCGCAGAAGTTGAGTCAACTGGTTCGTTGTGTGACCTGAGAAATGTTCCGCATCGGCGTTCAGCACGTTGGAAACATTAAGCAATTCGTAAGTGTCGCCGACAGTCGACGTTCACAGCAAGTCAACATTTCTTATGGCTCTCTGCGGCGAATTTTGGAAGACGATTTGGGTCTCCATGCGTACGAAATTCAGTTGACGCAGGAACTATTGCCAAATGATTACGGAAGACGTTGAACGTTTGCTAACTGGATCTTAGAGCAGCTGTCAAGTGGCAATCGTTTTTACGAAAAAATCATTTTTAGCAACGGGTCTCATTTTCATTTGAATGGCTATGTCAACAGACAAAACTGCCGCATCTGGGGCGATGAAAATCCAAGTACGTATGCAGAGGTAGCCATGTATCCACAACGGGTTACTGTTTGGTGTGGATTCTCAGCGCAAGGAGTGACTGGGCCGTATTACTTCGAAAAACCGGATGGAAATGCGGCATCCGTCAATTACCGAGCGATGTTGGAAAACTTTTTGTGGCCGATATTGGATAGCATGGTGGTGACATGTGGTTTCAACAAGATGGAACGAAGAGTCGCACTGTAGGCGAAACCATCGATTTTTTGAAATCCAATTTTCTCAATCGCTTGATTTCGTTGAAAGGTGATATTGATTGGCCGCCAAGATCTTGCGATCTAACCCCGTTGGACTTCTTTCTTTGGAGTTATGTGAAATGAAAAGTCTATGCCAACAATCCCAAAACGATTCCGAAGCTGAAAGACGAAATCCGGCGTATAATTGGCGAAATACAACCTCATGTAGCGCCAAAATGTTATATAAGGAATTTCAGTCGCAGACTTGTGTGCTGCAAGAAGAGTCGCAGATGCCATTTGCCCAATATTATCTTTCACGTATAAATGGTAAAGGCCAATGTTTGAAATACAATAAAGGATCGCAAAAGATTCGAAATCGTTTGAGTTTCATTCGAAAAATAGAATCACACCCCAAATTTGCCCTTTACATCGCACCTGCAGTACTAAAAATCGTGAGAATTTGCCCTAAATTCGCGAATAGGGACCAAACTCGTGTAATTACATGATTAATCGTGTAATCTGGCAACACTTGATTAATGGTGTAATCTGGCAATACCGTAAGAGCTCATACACCAGACACGCCCACATCTGATTTAATATGAAAATGATAGCCAAACAAATAGAGGGACACTGCTCGGAGGCTTTCCTCTTACAAATTCCACTATAACTAGTATAACTGTCCCTTCCAGTTACCAGATACCATCGATACCATGGCCGACTCTACTCACTAGGCCGGAGCATTGAAATATGGCAACACTGAATCGGGGATCGAGCTTTTATTTGTTGTTAAGTCATTAGTGTAATCTTCCAGAGCAAAAAAGGAGATTGGAAGGTGATTTTTAATGTGTTTCTAATTATTTACCTGCACAAACGAAACTATAAAGATAAAAAGATGCCTGCAAAGTGTGTAGTACCAGGTTGCACTAGCAATTGTGCTTCCAATAAAGGAAATAAACAGAAGTGGGTGAATGGTATTCCTCGTATGGGCTGGTTATATTTATACGAATAAAGACAATACTTTACAAACATTTCAAAGGATAAGACCTATTTTAAAGCACAATGTGGTACCTACAATGTTTTCTGGACCTCCCAAATATCACAGAAATATACAGTTAATAGAACTCATCTGGGCATGCATCTGGGCATACTTACGAAAAGATTTGATAGTGAAAGGGAATCAAGACCAGCAAGAATGGCTTCACAGTGAACTAATAGTGAATTTTTCTAGCTCAAGTGACAATTTACAAAGTAAATTGAGTGATCATTTAAGTGGAAGCGGCAGCAGGAAACAGGTTGCGTTTATTTTTATTTTGCAGTGTTTGACTACGATGAACCAGACATCAGATGCAAGTGATGTTAGTAGTAGTAGTAGTTCTAAAAAGTATTTTTCTTAATTTATTAACCGAGATGAACTCTAATACATATGTAATGATTATTCTGAAACTATAGGCCCACTATTTGACAGCTAAGCCACGTTGCCACATCTAAGGCTCCGGCCTAGTGTAGTCGGCCATGTCGATACCGAAGGTACCAAAACTATGAGCGAGATAACGTTCAAAACCAAAATAGTCCGAAAGGTGGTGCAGTCACTTGACATCGTTAGGGCTACTGGTTCCGACATGATCCCGCTGTTGTTGCGAAAAAAATTGCAACACAGCTTGCTCCCATATTTATCCGCCTCTTTGTAAAGTGAGCCTGTCACCAAAAAAGGGATCTAAATTAAGCTAATCTAACCAACAACCTATAGATCTGCTTTCTATGACAGACAATATAGATTTCATCAAAGACCAACTGCAGATCTCCTGGTTCACATCACACATGTGTGGAACAATCTCATCGATATCTCTTACGTCGTCGCTGTAGATCATCGTTTCTCCTAAACAATCTCCGATCATACGGCGTTCATGTTAAACTTTGGGGATGGTTAGCAGACCTCCTCTCTGGTCGCAAAATCTCTGCCATGGTAGACGGCTTCTCTGCTTTCTTCCATAACATTAAAGCTGGGGGGTTCCGCAGATTGATATCAGCACCCATATTGTTTCTGTTTCATATCAATGATCTGCCCTCTAAAAGTACAAATCCAAACCTGCATGCATGCAGGTATCATGACCAATATACCGATGTCTGTGCCTGAGCTAGAACGCTCGCAGCGATTGTGTCGCTGTCAAGAAAGACCATTACGCTTTCGGGATTCAAGAACACTGTAGAATCAATGCTTCCAAGACCTATATATAGTACTGTACACTATCCAACAAGAAGTGCCCAAGCTAGAACTTGGTTCTAACGAACAATCACACTCTGCTAGGAAGTCACTCATTCAAGCTTTTAGGGGTCTACATTAAGAAAACATGGCCTGGCATGAAAACCTTTCGTCAACCGCCAACAGCTGCCAGAAAAAAGCTCGAAACCTATTCAGCCCTCCGCTTTCACCTTCTCACGCGGTATAAAGCCCAGATAAGACCTGGCCTGGAGTATTGCTCTCATATCTGGGGAGCTGCCGCCCCTACTACCATGTCTGTATGAGATGCAGTCCAGAGAAGGGAAATTCGAATAATCGGTGACCCAACTTTAACGCGCTACCTCCAGCCTCTATCCCACCGACATGCGGTTGGTGACCTCACACTTTTCTACCGGTATTCGGTTCCTCATTTGGCTCATGATCTCTAAATCCGCCTCTAATAGATGCTCCCGCGGGACTCCTACATCTCACTTCAAGGCTCTGCAGAGTTGTTTTTATCGAGCCTGCGAGTCTTGGCCGATTAAAGGCCCGCGTGAACAAATTTCCCCTAACATAATCTTTTCATAGCCGCCCCCGGTACTCTGATATTTAGTATTTGCTTTCGCGCTATGCTTAGTTATAAAAAACGCACTTTCTAAAGTCCTAACAATTTTTTTGAAGCATTACATTTCCACAATATAAACGTAGAGCGCTTGAAATGCTTCAAAGTCTACGCACAGGGTGAACAATTCTAGCGTGACCATAAAAACAAAGATATACATATCAGTAGCTAGATAATGTATTGTAATAAAATTTAACTTACCTGATGTTCAATAAAGGTCGCTGCACGGGAACGGCAAAGGCTACGAGAAGAAACTTAAACCACAGTGTATGTATTAGACCAGTGGCGAATCTCCACCGCAAAACGAACGTACGCGTCGCGACCTACTGAGTTGCCATCCAGTAGGCGATATGTGGCGATATTTAGTATGTTCCTCAGAGTAACAACTGAACATAGAGGTAGTAAACAACTAATTCTAATAGGCCGACATCTTTTCTTACGTTGTCATATTGACTACCAGATACGGCAATCATAATTGTTTACTATTATCGTCGTAATTGTATAGTATTCAGAAATATTCCATTCTACGTCAAAAAAGACGGTATTTTGATGGTTCAGGAATGATTACAGCAAAATCAATAGATACGTTGACCTCTACTGCGTTACTGCATATTACTTCATCATAAATACAAATTCTGAAGTCTTGCATAATTTTGAGGAGCTGGCAATGCCGCATGCCCTCGACTGTCAAACGTTTGCTTCGTTTATGGTTTGTGCGTCTTTTATGTCGGCCAGTAAAATCGAATTTGCTATTTGTTGGTAACTGTAGTGAAGCTTTACGGACCTGCTGTGCTATATTTATTCATTCGAGTGTAGTTTAACAGTTTTTCGATGTGAGCCAGTGCAATACAGTGCTTGTAACATGGGCTGCATTGGAAGAATTTTCAGGTTAGTTAGCGTTACACAGCATTGTTTACAATTTGAACTATCACTGCGAGGTCACAGCTGATCAATGTTTGGTGGCTGAAGTGTCAAAGATAATGGCTTTGAGCACGCCATGCTGAAGTGGTTTGTTTACTACCTCTATGTTCAGTTGTTAATCTGAAGTATGTTCCAAACATCCGACGTGCCGTCGGTGTCGAAGTAAACGCGCGTTCGCAGATCAACGGTGTCGCTTTTTAGATTCGCCACTGGTCTAATACATACACTGTGTTTAAAATACATAAATGAATGGCAGCACGCACAATGAAACTCCGGTAACGAGGACGGGAGCAAGCCCGGTAATGTGAACGGAAAGCTTGGCCAAGATTCAACTTTCCCGTTCCCGGGATCAATAGAATCGTTAGATTTTTGGAGCTAGCCATTAGGTAGCACATAGCACGCGTCACTGTCAACTAGACTTTTCTATTTATCTACTTCATAAAACTTATAATACTACCGGCAACAGCAGATTTTATTCCCCACCTTAGACGGTCCAGCATCAGGATCGGATAATCCTGCAGACGATATTTAGTGTCCCTGATACACTTATGTTTGCTGTCCCTTTTTAAACTCGACATGATAATGACGATCCCTACCCGAGGGAACCCCACTACCCTCCCTCATGCCGCGCTGGTTAATTTACGATGGTCACACAGTAGATACATTAATTTTAAGGTTATTTGTACACCAATTGACAATCTTGTCAAGGTTATTTTGGAGAGTATCACAATCTGCGTTATTGATGACATTAGTATTACATTTTGAGGTCAACAGAAAGTCGCAAACAATAACACTCACAATGTCGTTTATGAATATCACAAATAGTAACAACGGTCATAGTGAAGATCCTTGAGGAACACCTGATGTTTGGGAGATCTCATAAGATCTGGAACCTTGGTGTTCGACATACAATTTACGATTTGAAAGATAAGATTGAATGAGACACACCAGGTCATTTGACAAGCCCATTGTATCCAATTTCCACATCAGTAGTTCATGGGCTATTTTGTCGAATGCTTTACTTATGCTTCTTTATAACTGCTATAATAGAAATAAAAGGCAGTAAATTGATTGGAATCGTTTTCTCTAATTGGACCCCCCCCCCCGAACAGAAATTGTAAAAACGTTACTGGTTAGATGTAATCACATTTTTTAAAAAGTGAATTAGGTCGCAATTTGCGTTTTTCATGAATAATTTTTCGATTGGAACTGTAAGACGGATGAACATTTGTTTATGCTTATCGGGCGATTATTTTAAGTCGCTAAGTTCTGCAATTTTTGTTGTAGTTCGCGCAATTTATTGATGATCGACCGGGATGATCTTCAACTGATTTGAAACAGTGGGTGCATTCAGCAGACTCAACAGTTGCGGACCAGCTACCAAATTTTCTGCTGAACGAGCGCGCTACCCAGCAGCTACCGCTCCAGCGGTCGCCATTTTTTGTAGCGATACTTGGAGCGGAGCAGAATAAGTTACTTTTGACCTTGCGAGTGTCACATGTTATGACACTTGTGTTATACGTTATGTTGTCATATTTAAAAGCAAATCCACACTACTTTATACACAGTCCAAAACTTTGATACAATTTGACATAATTTTTATTTTTAATAACCTCAAATTAATGTGACCACTCATTTCACATTTCAGTGACAACAGACAGTCGGCACCACAGAGTTAACATCTATAGAGGGAGTGTAAACAACAAAATGCACAGGTCGCTGACCAGCCCACATGTAACGGAAATTTTGACAGCTTGAGGGCATTACCAGTGGCGTGCGACTTTATATAAAAATAAAATTAAAATTAATAGATTCAATTATTACTGTGATGTTACAAACTGATACCAATAAGTTGTATTAGTATTTAGCTATACTTAGGCCCGATTTTATCAACATGCATATTTAACAAAGAATTTAACAAAGCTTTTCTTTTGGTTGTTATTTAGCAAAAGCTTTCTATTGGGTATTGCGGGCTAGGTTAATAAATATCGTCCAATAGTATTTTATCAATATTGAAAGCAAAACGTCAAAGCTGGATGACACTTTTCATCAAGCTATTGTTGTAACATAGGCGATGAATGAAGTTTGGAGCTTGAGACGAAGTCAACGATCGAAATATCTTTTTGAATGGTTGAAATTAGATCACAAATCCCGGTAAAAAAGTACCGAATCCCAAATCAAATATGTACCGTTGAGGCGATCCCTTCGCCGAGATGGCGGGTGGCCGAGCGGTACGGTGGCCGACCACGCTTGCCTGTTTTGTGGGATGTGCTGATGGCTGTTGGTCCGAGACCCTGCCCGTGCAATTACTTTTTTCATTTTTTTTTAACCAAAATATTTATTGATATACAGGGTGAGTTTTTAGTACCGGCTCGGCCGGTAACTCCACTACTATAGAAGATAGCGAAAAAAGTTGTATATAAAAGTTGTAGCCACGGATATGCCCCTTGCTCAGAAAATATTTAGATTTATACAGGGTGATCCATAACTACGTGGTGATGCAAACATGCATTTTTTTAAATGAGACACCCTATATATTATTCCATATTCAGATTCCACTAATGAGTTCCGTTCTTCCAATATAGGGCATTGTTACATTATACAGGGTGTTTCAAAAGTTATGACTATTTTTGTATCCAAATCGCGGACAAATGAACGTACTATATATCAAAAACTAATGAATCAAAAATCATTCTTTTTACACGAGAAGATTAAAAATATCCTCTAGTTTTAAAATCGCCTATAAAAGAAGCCCGAGACGCATATTCGTATACAGGGTGATGTAGAATGCAAAATCCAAATTTTCTCTTTTTTTTCAAATGTAACCCCCAATATTTTATTATCCCAAAGAATTGCTTTTAATATGCTCTTTCATCTTTGTATAGCACTTGTTGTACCTACGTCCATCAGTTTCCGAGATATTCCGATTTTGGGGTAAATTTAAAATATAGCGTCTATTTGTGTACTGAAATTTATTTATCTTGAGAAAGTACTATCTGATTTGTTTTTTATTTAACGAACAACTAAACTATAACGTCTTGATAGTATTTGATGAAGTCAAAACCCTAAATCATCGAGATAATAAAGTCAAGTATGCTGAGGAAACAATTTTGTAGGCGTCATGCATAATTATCAAGTAGTTTTATCAGGTAGGCTTTGAAAAATTGACAGTTTTCATAACCTATTCAATAATTCCGTACTGTGTGAAAAACTAGATTTGAAAATTAATTTTTCCATTGAGGGTATTTAGGAGAATCTTTGAGAAATTGTCTACTTGCCTCTAGAATATATCAACTATGAATAGCAATATCCAGAACGGAGGCACTCTAAAACTAATGCGTTGGAAAGATTGAAGAATCGTTTTATTTGGACTGTGTCGTTTAATATTTCATAGCCTATCTGATACATCTACTTGATAATTATGCATGACGTCTATAAAATTGTTTCCTCAGCACACTTGACCTATATTATCTCGTTAGTTCAGTGTTTTGACTTGATCAAGTATTATTATCGCCTTATATTTTGGTTGTTTGTTAAGCAAAAACAAAATTTGGTAGTATTTTCTCAAAATAAATAAATTTTATTAAAGAAATAGAAGGTATATTTAAAATTTGTAGAAAAATCGAAATATCTCAGAAACTAATAAATGCAGCCATAATAAGTGCTATACAAAGATGAAAGAACATATTAAAAGCAATTCTTTGGTATAATAAAATATTGGGGGTTACATTTGAAAAAAGAGAGAAAATCTAGATTTTTCATTCTACATCACCCTGTATACGAATATGCGTCGCGGGATTTTTTTATAACGTATTTTAAAACTAGAGGATATTTCTAATCTTCTCATGTAAAAAAAATAATTTTTGATTAATTACTTTTTGATATACAGTACGTTCATTTGACCGTGATTTGGATACAAAAATGGTCATAACTTTTGAAACACCCTGTATAATGTAACAATACCCTATATTAGAAGAACGGAAATCATTAGTAGAATTTGAATATGGAATAATATATAGGGTGTCTCATTTAAAAAAATGCATGTTTGCATCACCACGTAGTTATGGATCACCCTGTATAAATCAAAATATTTTCTGAGCAAGGAGCATATCCGTGGCTACAATTTTTATATACAATTTTTTTCGCTATCTTCTACAGTACTGGAGTTATCGACCGCGCCGGTACTAAAAACTCACCCTGTATGTTTTACTCATATTACACACATTTTTTTGTACGATCGACATAAATGTTTTTGAATCAAATTTTATTAGACATTTTACTTGACATATTGCAAAAGCTAAGTACCGGAGGTGGTGGAGAATTCAGTCAGTGGAAGTGAAGTTTATCCGTCAATATCAATCGCCAATTATTGCTCTGATAGCGGTATTAAAATGAAATTATTCCAAAAAAGTATAATTATTCGGAATTTTTGTTGAGCTAGTAAAACATGTAATAAAATTTGATTCAAAAACACATTCACGTCGATGGTACAAAAAAATGTGTGTAATATGAGTTAAACGTATATCAATAAATATTTTGGTTAAAAAAAATTAAAAAAAGTAGTTGCACGGGCAGGGTCTCGAACCAACAGCCATCAGCACATCCCACAAAACAGGCACGCGTGGTCGGCCACCGTAACCACTCGGCCACCCGCCATCTCGGCGAACGGATCGCCTCAACGGTACATATTTGATTTGGGATTCGGTATCTTCTTACCGGGATTTGTGATCTAATTTCGACCATTCAGAGATATTTATTTCGATCGTCGACTTCGTCTCAAGCTCGAAACTTCATTCATCGCCTATGTTGCAACAAATATACATTTTAGTTACAACTGTTACAAGTATTTTCATGAAGTACGTCACACGGGTCGGGAGCCGTCGGCGTGATTTCGGTTCTGGATTCAAAAACTCATTTTTATTTTCATATAACTTTTGGATTATTGCGAAAAGAAACAAAACACAAACAGTTTTGTTGTAAAACTTATATTTGATCTCTCCATTTATCACAAAAAAATTATTCAAAACCCTAATTTTTTGTCATCATTATCATTTAGCAGAAGAAAAAACCAGCAATCAAATGTACAGTTATGGCGGAATCTGATTGGTTGAAATTAGCAATTGCTAAACTTTTGATTAAACAAGAAAATGCAATTTTTCACCCATTTAGGAAAATCAGACTGGAAAAGATACTAGATGGTTCATAATGGTCGATTTGTATATAAAACATATCATTTTTAACCTTTTTGAGGTAAACTTCAAGAGAAATCAATAGTTTTCAGAGAACTTTGACAGATGCATGTTCTTGAACGGGCTGCTCTGATTGGTCAAAGCCTTTGTTAAAATGCGCCTGTTGATAAAATCGTCCCTTAGAGAGTTACTCTTATTATAATTTCATTGTAATGGTTGATAATTTATTATTACCATGAAGAGCTTTTTCAAAACATATCTAACAGTGTCCTGAAAGGTAGCCTGTTGGAATGACTGCATCGTGTTTTTACTTCAGCAATAAAATATAATAATTGCATTAGGTAATATCCAGTTCTATAAAATTCTCATAGATAGATTTTCTGTAAGTAAATGTGGCATACATTTTTGCATTTCACGTCCTCAGTTTAAAAAATGGAATTTGGAAAATTCATGTTGATCGACATGAATGTAATGCGTGCACAAAGCATACATTAAACAACCATTATTATTCCTCAAACTGGAGTGAAGTTACTTTTGTTCCCAGTTATCCCCATATATTACGCTACTGAAAACTAAAACAAAACCTATACTCACCTATGATAAAAAGTGTTCACCGATTCGTCGCTATTACAGCAAACTATGCACTTTTTATGTTGTCTCATCATGCGATTATGACAATATTGTTCTTACATAATTTAATTCACACCACAAATAGTCACAAAGTCAGTCAAATATACACTAAAATCACAAAAATCTCGACACATGCAATAACCACAACTACAATGACAGCCACATGACAGCTTAAGGGCACGCCGATTGTAGGTTGCCAGATTTACGACATATTAGAAGTTATTGCGACACTCCGCTATGAAATTTACCATTTTTGAGATTTCATTAAATCAATACAAATTATCTTCACGTAAATCAGTTACATTGCAAGTATATTGGAATGTATAGTTAAATACCCAGTTAAATACTTTGTGTTCAAACTGCGGAAACTGCCAGATTTTGAAGAAATTGGAAGCGGACGAAGAAGAGTGGTAATAGCGCTATAGATGTTGGCTGGCCAATATTCAAATTAGGCTCCCTCTAGAGATGTTAACTCTGTGGTCGGCACAAACTATTTATCGCGATACCTCGGAGCGCACAAATAATGCGTTTCACCAGAACGCCAACTGTTGACATGTAGCGGCTACAAAAGTAGCGGCTCCCGACCTTTCTGCTGAAAGCAACCAGTCTTTCAACTACTTAAGCTATCAAACACTATACATTGTGATAAATTATTATCTGGACATACACTTTTAATCATTTCGGAAGTGTCAGTTGGTGTTTCACCTAAATGACAAAATTTTATTGCATATGTTTACTCCACTTCATTTTCTCCATAGGTATGCAAAATACCGTAAATTTAAATCAAAGTCTACTATAGCAAAAGTACATTAAAGATCCTTTTAAAGAAGTTACAGCAAAGGTCTCATTATTATACTGATATATCTTCGTATACCCACATAAATACAATTCCATTGGTTTAATAAAATTGCTGTTTTCTGACTAAATGACTTTGCGGATGTAAATCAAAATTTGTGTCCATCTATCTCTGTCTATTTAAAATTTGCCCGAGTAAAAAAAGATTTGTTTTTTATTGTCTGGGAAATACCCATATTCTGCTTTTATGTACCTTCTGAAAACGCTGCACCTCTTGGAAATCCTGGTTTAAAGCAAAAGTTACTAGGCCAAATAGCAAATGATTTTTTTGCACTTTCACATGAGACATCTCCGAATCCGATATACAAAACATTTCAACTATAAGCCAGCGACGTCATTACGTAGGTGCGTAGTGTACGCATTATCAACTGGTCGGCTGTCATGCAAATCCTCGTTGGTATAGCGTGGGTAGGGTTACCAACCGTACTATAAATTATATTATTTTACTATATTTCCGTACAATAGATGAATGTTTATACTTCCCAACCAAATTTATTCAAAATAATTTCATTTCTGCTATCTATTCCGCCACTTCGGCATTCGCAGAAAGAATATTTTCTGTTATAAATGCCAAGCGGCGGGAAGAAACAAAGAGTCCTTAATAAAAAAAGAGCTGCTAATTTATATTAACTCAAATTTTCAGTGCGGCATATGCCACTTTTATCGATGAGAAGAGAATTGTTAAAAATTGCACGAAATTCAAAAATATAACATTTATAAAAAATACATGGATAAAAATATAAAAGTCTATAATTACTCCTCCCTAATAAAGTATTATATTTTTCTTGAAGCGCACTATATTTTTTATAGCATTTTTATAAAAAATACTATATATAAACAAAAAAATGTTGGCAACCCTTAGCGTGGGTTACATTGATTTGCGGAGCATCGTTTGGTAATCGTTTGTGAGCGAGTTATCTTCTGCGTTTGTTTTTTGATCTTGTATGGTTTTACGAGTCCAGCGTTTCCGACATATAAGCAATTATTTTTTGCATTATACTATTATTCGAATTCGATTTGAGAGAATAATTGTTTTGACTGTTAGCAATGTCATCCGCCATATTGTCTACGCCGGTACGTCATCAATTGTGTGACGTCACTGTTCTTGCGCGAAATGGACTGTACCTGTAGGAGGGACACTAAAATTCTATCAGAAAAACATATTTGATATTAAAAATAATTTTATTAATTCTTTCAGAACGGCACAAAATAAGAACGGAAATTTCAAATTGCACAAATGTCGTACATAAAAACCGAACAACTCAAATTTTTGAAATGAGGTCTATAAAAAAATACAGATAAGAAAGTTTAATACGAAATAGTTTTCTTATGTACAGCCACATAAGAAAAAATTCCAGCTCAAAACCAGAAAACAAAAGCATCTTAACCCTAAACATAAATTTAGGAGAGACCTTTTTAACAGTTTAGTTTTCGGAATCATACATTATTCGGAAAATGAACAAAAAATGCAAGATGCAGAACATAATGAAAATGAAAAAATATAAAACCAGAATGGATACAATAAACAAAACGAAGTCTAAGAATAGGTACTGAAATTATAAAACGTAACGAAACTGAAACACGGATTTGATTTGTAAAAAAGTTAAAAGAAAATTATATAATTCATTTTGATTATTTTAGTTCACATTTTTTTTGATGCATCACTAGGTGTACCATAAGTGAAAAAAATTCTTAATATACTCACCATGTATCCCCAATGTTCATACCTATATCTTTATACAATATTCCAGCTGATTCAAAAGGTATTTTAAAACAAGAAGTTCGTATTTTATGACAAATTCGTAATAGTAATCCCATTTTTTAAATCTATGTTAGTCCCGGTTATACCAATTAGTAATAGTGCAGAATTTGTGACAGAAAACTCATTTCAAAAATTTAAGAGTGATCTCAAAAAATATTTAAACAGTCGACACTGTAAAAGTATTGTAACTATCAACATTGTAACTTTATGATTTGCAAATACTTTTTGAATCTGTACATTTATTTGACTAATATTTACAACTCGATTGAAGCTGCAAATCCATTATACTTCTCGATGAAATCAAACAAGCCATTCCTTTGGACACTTATAAACTACTTCAACTATTATCAAACTAAAAATAAATAATTTACTGTCAAGAAAAAACTACGTATATAAAATATATTCAATAAAATCTTTGGTTCAATTTTCCGTGGCACTCTTAAATTTCTGAAAGACGAGTTGGTATTTAAAAGAAATGAAAGTTAAAATTCGTCAGCTCTGAGCATACTTCTCGAAAAACCTATTCCATGTGATCATATTTACTATTTACAATTGCATTGATATTATAGTCAAACAGAACAAGTTTTTGGAACACCTTCATATATAGAGCTTATCAAAAGAGTTCATGTAAACCAATAAGTTACCCCCATTGTCCGACACAAAAGAAATACAGAAAAAATATGTCCGACCGCTCTATACCCAAACACTGATCGTCAAAACAGAGAATTCGCAAACCTTTTAAACAAATCCATTTTTTTATAATATAATTTGGTACTAATGTTGAAGAAAAATCCTCGCTGTACGGTATATTTTCCATCTCCAAATATCGGTCGGAATCTTCAACAATAGAGCTGAAATCGTTTTGGGCGTCCATTAATCACTAGGAGATTTTGACATATATATTTGTCGCTCTGTTTGAAAAATGTAATTTTTATTCGAGGATTGCTCTATATCTCAATCCACCAGTACGCAGACAGCTGTTTCACGCTTACTAGCGATCATCAGTGCGCCAGACATTTCTGGTAGCCATGAAAATTCTGATGCTCTCTATCTCCGTCAAACGACCTATGGCGCACTGATGATCGCTAATAAGCGTGAAACAGCTGTCTGCGTACTGGTGGATTGGCGGAGATATAGAGCAACCCTCGTATATCGACTCTCATATGCAGTTGGCATAGAAGCGCGCTCTTCTGGTCAGGCCAAGCGAACGCGCCGTGGCGTTCCACCAAGAAGTACTTCAGATTTTAAGGAACATAATTGCACGCAAGATGAAATTAAAAGTATTTTGTGATTTTTCCTATGTACCTCCCCACTATTAGAACCTCATGTGGTTAATGGACACCCTATCATAAGAAGTGACGTCTTTACTTTGAGTAAATTTGTCACCTGATCTTTTTTATAAAATGAAGCGCTATTTCCCGATTTTATCCACACTCCACTTCAAAGCTGACATATTCGATTTATATCAAGTATGCTGTATATGTGCTTGTTTTGAATGTATGGAATGACATTTTTCTGAAGGATGAACTGTTCTAGGCACTGATATAGTATATATACTAACATGCTATCATAAAAATGTCATTCCTCCATTCGTTACGATTATAGGTGAATTCAGTCTGATGATAGAAATAGAAAAAGGCGTACAACTAAATAAATAATCTCCTCTATAAAGATATTTAGTTACAAGACGAAGGAAATATATTAAAAACTCTCCCTTATCGCTACTATTTATACTATGTAATAAGCTTTTCTATTCCTTGAGATACCGATTAGTGCTGCAAAGCTCGATATGGATATTTCATAGTTTATTAAATATATTTTTGAGATACTGGCAGGTATAATTTTACCTAAAGTAGGTTCTACTTGAAAACTAGCTTTTGTATGAAAAATATATTTTTATGTAGTTATTATTTTGAAAAATATCGACAACTACATGTTTATGATATAAAAATTGTATTTTACCTGAAGAGGTCGTGATAAAAATCAATTGTCCATGAAAAATATTTTCTAAACGAGAAAATATTCACAGGATCGAAAATATGAATAATGCGGCGCTATTAACACGTTATCAACAACCTTCTGCAATTTTGTTATGTCTAGCTTTCTGAAATGTTTCTAGAAAACTGCTGTTATTTTATTGATTCTAAAGATAAAAATGGTCAAACATTATTGAGAATGTTTTGCAAATAACATAACTTCGACGTTCTAGTTGAACTGTTTCTTAATTAGCAATTAAATAACAAAATAGTAAACAGTTTGCTAAGAGAATATTTTATCAAGAACCTGTTAAAAATATAAATATAAAAAAAAACATGAAAAACGTTGCTTTCGATTTATACTAAGATTAATACGCTACTTCAGTTTTGTCTCAAAATATACTAATTAGGCTAGCGAGACATAAAAATGTATTTCGCAGTTTCTCATTTTTTTTAAATATTTCTCATATGACGTATCTATAAAATATTGAAGCACAATATTTTATCTAATAATTCTTATAAATTTTTAATTCCAAATCAGCCAATTTACTAACAGGTCTATTACGGCTGCCTATAGGTGCCCATACAATTTATTGTTTGGAGTCAATAGAAATAGCTGTTTTTTTTCATTTTTCAAAGAATAAGTATCATACTGAAACATCAGACGTTAAAAATGAGTTTTCTAACATAACTTGGGGCGTAATTGTGTACTAGACCCATTCAATAATTTTTGTATCCATTAAAGCAATTTTCTTCTACTCCAACGTAATTTAAAATGGATAATCTTTGTTATGATTTGAAAAACGTTTACTCACTTCAGGGACGCTTACGTTTGAATACTTTTTTTCTAAACGATACATTGTAATGAGTTTTATATTACTCTCGTATTATTTACATTAACTTTAAGGCAAAAATTATTTATTTTTAAGATTAACAAATCTGGGACGGTATAGGCGCATCAACAAACAACCCAAACTACGTTCTTTGCGAATTGGCTATATCTTGTTAACATAAAAGTTATTTATATGAATTTAGTTGTTATTACATACTTGGAACATGTATTAATTTTTTATCCAATCTGGAATTGTCGTAACGTTTTACTAAAAACTTTGCTTCTCTTACCAAACTATAACATCGTTTCTGCAACGCAAGAACCAAATAAGCATATTTCATAGTCTTGCAGCACCAATCGGTATCTCACCGAACAGAAGAACTCAAAATTAGAAAGAACCTACGCAGTAAATATCCTCACTACCTTATTAACCGACCGATTACAAATCGGACACCTTTTTATCGTCCTCAACGTACGTTTGGCACATTTGTAACAGCAACACTGATGGGCTATATTCGTATGCAAAAATATACTATCCTTCGGAGCGCTATTGCAAAATATACACAACTCATCCTTGGAAGTTGTAGAAGAAGCGGTAGAGGCACTGCTACACGAGCTAGTGCTTACTTCCGATCCTAAATCCGAAGTCTGGCTTAAAGACATCTTATCTTCTGTGGGCGAGATTTTCAAATCTGTTACCGGTTTTTGTCGGATTTCGTTCAATGAAAGGCTCTTAGGGTAATTCTTACCGAGTTGCTTTCTCCTCGCCTCGAAATCTACGAGAGGGGACGCCTTGGAGTTCTTTGAATCGGTTTCGCCGTCAGAAAGGCTTTTTCGGAGCTTCCTCCTAGGTTTTTTAACCTCAAAATCCGATAAACTACTCTCCGATTCATACCGCTTTCTTTTAATGCTAGGGCTGAGGACTAGTTCCTCACTTTTCTCTGATTTTTCCAAGGTTGTAACTGTGGAAGTGGAAGACGTACCTGTAAATGAGAATAAATGCATGAATATTATATTTAATATGCACTACTAGCAAGTGACATCCGAACACTTAGGAAACGAGGGATATTCTCATTAAAAAATGTGCACAGCTTGGCAGTAACCTCTCTAGAACAGATTTAAAATTTGTTGTTCATTCAGACGCTATTTACCTACATGGCACCTCCAAAAGTCTCTATGCGTGTAAAAACAAAGCATGGTTTTTAGCCGATCCAAAAACTACGATATCTGTTGCAAATGTGGAGAGAGACTAGTTGGTGTAAAGATGCCCCCTAGAAAAGAACAGCCCCAGTTTCGCAATTAACCTCTTTGAACGGGGTCGGATTGTAGGCCAATGAGAACGTGATGCTTCTTTCAGAGCAATTGATGTAACCAAGGGTCGTAGCTTGGCTACAGTTGTAGCAAATAGCAAGCATGGATCAAAGAAGAACGGATGCAGTGAGCTAGATGCTCTGAAGGACGTGGGCGAACTACAGGCTGGCAAAATCGTCTAGATCTACTGGCCCTACGAGACAGAATGCGATCCACTCGAGCTGTTTGTGACGCTTAATATGCAGGGAGACTCCTTCGAATGCTCACGGTGTACCACAGATTGCGTGAAATGGGCTTCAGATCATATCGTCCGCATCTAGTACTTCCACTCACTGCAAATCATCATCGCCAACGGTTAGATTGGTGCCAAGATCACCGATAATGGCATGTTGAAGTGGCATCAGACCAAATTCTCCAAGTCCAGGTTTTGTCACCCATACTTTTGATCCGAGGCACAATGTCGGCCCAAAGTGATGTGAATGAGATGTTAGAATCAGTTAGTGTTCCATATGGCCTCCCAGCAAGATAATGCGCGTCCTGATATTGCAAGGGTGTCGATGAGGTTCCTACACGAAGCTGAGGACAGGGTGCTGTCCAGGCTTCCACGATCACCCGATTTATCGCCAACTGAAGAAGTATGGAACTGAATGCGTCGCTACATTTGCGATTTATCCAATCCTCTGACCAGGCTGGGCGAACTGGAATATGCTGAGGGCAGCTTAGGAAGCTGTACCTCTCAATCAACGAATTCGAATAGGTCAGAAAAAGCAACGCCCATGCTCTAACAGGCATGTGAGTGTGCCCAAGATCCCGTTGTTGTTATTTACTGTGTTCACAAACACGATGTTATTTTTTACAGAAATCTGCGGGACTTAAATTTTATGGGATTGTTTAAAATAGTCTTTTGACACTTATACACTGTTAAAACCCAAAATTCATTTAAAACTATAACAATTCACCCGAAACGATCAACCAAAACAAAGTAGCTATTTATATTATGCCTCTACATGAGCGCTGTTATTTTTACCTGCTATCTGTACAAAGGGTATATGGGTTTATCAGCGATTCAACGGTCAGTGTTCCAGCTGCCGCATTAGGATTATGGGCACAAACAAAAACCTTGTTTACTTCTTCTAACCTATTCGAATTCGTTGGTACCTCTAGAGGCTTGAGCTTATTAACACTCAGGTTACGAGCATGCCGCGTAGGCTAGAGGAGTGCATCCGTCACCATGGAGGATCGACCCATTATTGTCCTGTTGTATTTTTGTATAAACTAATTATGTCAAATGGGTTCGTTTATTATTGTCTTTAGTCTTGTACCATTTCATGAGCAGCATCTCTTCATTTCTGAGTCTTTGGATGTCACTAGCGAGTAGTATACTATATTGTATTATTAGTAGTAGAGAGCATAGTTGTAAGTAATCTATATAATCGTCAAACGAAGTATAATTCAAGTTAATTGCAGCGAAATTCTTGAGAAATAATTTCAAAACGAACAAAAGCCAAATAAAGGCAGTATTAAAACGACAGATCCTACCTACCCGATTAAAACGCCCATAATAATTGCTATAATTTCTCATTATTATTGTACTAAATACAATTTTAAAGAAATTATTATTGTACTAGTACATATTGATGTCATTGTTGCACTAGTAAAATACAGGTTATAGTATCTGACATATACCTATTATATTTGTGAGTACGAAATTTTGCCAAAAAATATGTGACGACTGTCTGGCAGCTGTTCCAGGAATCATCCCCCCCGGGCCATCAGAATTACTATTGGATTCGCCCGCTAACTCCAGACCACATAGGTATGTCCATATTAGAAAATTGGTTAGTCATGTTTTAAATTACTGTATAAAAAAAAAAAAGTTTGAACATAGCCTGTTTATTGATCTTTCAATATACATAAAAGAAGCAAATTAGAACGTAGATTTGAAAAAGTATCTTTTATTTCATGAAATATTATGAAAGACAGTCCGTTAAACAAGCTGTATGTGATGATTTCTTCTATTTTCTCTAATCAATTTCACTGTATTCTGGTATTGGGCCATGGCTGAGGTTAGAGTTGCCATTTTTCAGCAAATAATCTTCGTTGTCGGTATGAGAGCCCAAAAATATACATGCTATTTGTTACTATGTACTGTTACACTTCTGCTACATAGACTGCCTACCAGTAACAAATTCAATTTCATACCAAAAATGAAAGAGGTTTGGTTGATTTGGTTTGTTTCATACTGTGCAAGAATAAGTCAAGTCCAGGACTTGGCCCGATTTTTGCACAGTATGAAGAACCAGACAACCAAAAATACTGTTCTGTGTGTAGTATAAGATAGAAGCCTCGTATTTGCACTGAACGATGCAGAATTTCAAACGATACAAGAATAGGTGGATAACGCAATATCGTCAAAAATTGGACTTAACTGGTTCTTGCATTCAACTCTTCAATAATTGACCTAACTGGTTTTTGTTTCAGCAATTACTACTCTCATGGTAAGGTCACAGCATAGAAAACAACCAGCATAATATCTCTGAGGATTTCCTATATAAAAATGGTTCCCACAAAATTTGACCTTGGGTTGGGAGGGTTTTTGGATGATTTTACGGCTGTCAAATTTGGGTAGAGATGCGAAAATGAAAATATCGATACCGGTACCAACTCGATATTTTTTAGCCTCATAGGCGGGTTTGGTTCGTACAGAGCATTTTGTGCAACTGATTACACCCCTCAATATTTATATAATTATTTTTGATATCGATACCCTACAAAAGTATCGATACCAGCTTGGAATCGCACAAAAAGTATCTAAGATAAAAATAGTCGATATTAGTGCAGAAGTACAAGTATCGAAGTACCGTTACCATCCCTACAAAAAACCCATCCATCAAGTGAGGATGCGCATGTAATTTCCGCCATCTTGAGTTATTGTGCTGAATGTTTTTTTCATGCTGTGGTAAGGTACTAACGATATCTTAAATCTAGTAGAGCATTATTCAATGTATTTCAAATTCAAATACCTGTTTTCAAGTGAGTTTCCGGAACGACGATCTGGTCCAAATCCAAAAGAGGCCAATCTTGACTGGAACTTATTCCAGAGTCCTGGGATCCAATACCGGATTCTTGGGCTAATCCGCTGAGACAAGAACGCAGGGTGTCCAACTTCACAGGTGGTTCTTTGATGGGGGTTTCCTCCTGTTTCTTCTTTTTCGTACGTTTAGCTTTGCCTCGTGGTCTCGGTGGGAAGAAGCGTTTCCGATCCTGAAGAATCGAAAAAATTATTTTTCATGTGTATAGCTAGTCAAAAATTAAAATCATGATTTTCAATTTCGCAAACAAGCGTTTATTCTAAGCAGCTAGTATAAATGGAAAAAGCTAAAAAACACTCTGAAACTGACACACTAGCATAAATATATGCATATGGAGATCTTTAAATCTAGCGGCAACTATAGGAATTTGTCTCAAGTTGAACATTATACAAAATACGTTTGGACTTGGAAACTAAGAAATTGAAAATAAATGAGTAATAGCCGTTTTTTATTCGAATATTAGTGGTAAAACAAAACACATAAAACAAAAAAAGGTAGCAACAAAAATATACGGATGCATCAATAGCTTGCATATTATTTCGGGTACGACGTCATATTATCATATTTGAGATTAATATTAGTCTCGGTTTTATTATGTATCTTATTGTACTGCTGATAAAAAGCTTAAAATAGAAAAAACAAGCATATGCTAGCATCCCATAAACTCATTTCACTTGCTTGCAGTGCGTTGCACTGATAAGTGTTGATAAAATTATTTATGTTTACCACTTTAAAACCTGATTTGGTCAATAAATAATATTGAAAAAATATGATAGGCATTATTAATACGTGACCAGATATTGCAGTAATAAAAACCGCCACTTCCCTGTTGAGTAACTGTTTACTAATAAGAATTTTACTTGAACATGATGACAGTACCAAGAAGAATAAATTTACAGGATCTATAGCCAATCATTACCTCCTAAAAAAAGCCTTAAAGCGCAAAAGGTCGGGAAGAAATGAAATATGGTAGGATGGTCGCCTGAATCTACTACTAGGTTTGCAACCACAGGGGGGTAAAACTCTGGTTCGCGACGGTTGTCTAAAAAAACCGCCGTTTTGGTGTTAGCGAAAAAAAAAAAGATTCAAATGACTTATGTAGAGAACAAAATTGTGCATAATTTTGGGCTTTATATTTTTCGTGTGCGACCAATACGTTTCCGTCCTACAGTGGTAGGTAGGAGTTGGTTTGTGATTTTCAATAAACCAGAATTTCTTCGCGAAGAACTTTATAAAAAAGTTGTGTAACATTTTATTTCCCTAGAAGAATTCTATCTTCTCATTTTTTTATTATATGCAGCTGCCTAAATTCACGCATTTGGTTTAAAAAAAAAATACGACATTTAGGAACACATCGCTAGCTACTACCGCTATGTGCTGTTGCAAAAAATATCTTATTTGTGTATACTTTTAGTGGGGGTGATACTACCTCGGCGTTATTTAATTAAGATAAGATTCAATTTGCGACATCTGGGGGTTGTCGCTCTAGGGTGGAGGGAGGGGGATGACAAAAATAACATTGTTGTGGTAGGCGCTATCGGAAAAAGGTTCAAATGACATACGGAGAAAACAAATTTCTTCACAATTTTCAATTCATATTTTCCGTTTACGTCCAATAGTTCCAATTGTACAGTGCGTCAAAGTAAGGGGTGTTGGTTTGTGATTTTTATTAAAATCAGAATTTTATCGCGGATTAAGTCGAAGAACGCTATCAAAAAGTTCTGCAGCACAGCTGCCAAAACTCAACACATGGTGGCAATACCAAGAAGAATGATTTTATAATATTTATGGAAATGCTAGCATATACCAAGCAAAAAAAATCAAAAAAAGGTGCAACCTAACTCTCAATCGACCACGCCTTTTATATTTTACCATTTAAAACGCACCTTATGGCAAGAAATACAGAGCGGGAAACCCTTGTACGTCTTGCTTATCTTGCATTGTCTGCAGGTCTGCTAGAAAACAAAAGAACTGAAAAGTCTGCTCTGTGGACCATCGATTTTTCCATGAAACTCGCATATTCAGGCCCTATGTCTAACCAGTAACCATGTGGTAAGCTAGAAAAATACTGAATAACCCCACCACGACTGCATATTTATAAAAATGAAACATAAAAAACGTCTATAATGATCGCTGTAAAAAAAGGAGGACAAAATTAGAGAAATAACAGCATTTCATGAAGTTTTAACACAAACGGATTGATTTTAGAACCTGCACGTTCAAAAACTGATGAAAGTGAAAAATACATGTTTTACAATAGAAGAGATCTAAGATCAAAAGCGTGTTCTTGGTTAGATAATACATATCTAGCCCAAAGGCAATTTGATAATGACAAATCTTTCAGGGTAATTAAAATGATCATAAAAAGTAAACAAATAACCCACCCCTCCGCGCACATTAATACCCACCATGGCACAAAGCTCGGATCAGAACAAATTTTTTTCAATTACTTCATTACAAAGGTGTTCATTAGCTCAAAGTGCGGATAAAAACCAATAAAGCAGTGCCGCACAGACCACTGTTTCATCCATGAAAAAAATCGTCATATTTGGAAGACATTAACGAAATTTTTGAAAAAAAATAAGGAATTTTGATTCTATACATTTTTCTATTTTACTTATTATTTCATATGCATGAATTGCTACTTTCTTTCATACCGTTCTTGTTATTTTAATTAAATCGGGTTTTATAAAGGAATAAGAAATTAGAAACACGGTGGACTAAAAAATCGAGGTAAAAAGAGATCATGCAAAAAAATCTTCATCAAAATCAAAATACAGGATTTAAATTATCGAGCATTGAGAGTAATGTATAAAATTTATAATAATATTCATATTAATCAATATTAATCAATCACAAAAAATGCTGTTATTTCCTTTATAGAATATGCACTAGACAAGTTCATCTCACCACAGCCAAATGAAAACGTGTGATATGAAAATTAAAAAAAAATGTATAGAAGTTACCTGATATCAGCTATAATCAACTTTCTTTTAAATTACAGCAAATGAAAAGAATAGAGCATACTCGAGCGAACTGTTCCCCACTATCTGTCATTCTCTGTTTTTTGAGCACTGGTCAGTTCTTTAAAACGCAGTTCAATGCACACAACACAAAAATTTCTCCTAAATGTCTAAGCACTAACTATTTTCAACACTATTTCTTTACTGTCCATTTTCTCAGGGGTGGCGCGACTTTATAACATATGTTATTATACAATCTGATATTATTATGTAGAAAATGTTACGATTTGAAAAATAAAAATAGACCCTGCAAGTGACCAAGTTTGACGTTGACCCTGAACAAAATTTGATGTTACTCTCAGGGTATAATTCCTGATTTCACAACAGATTATAAAGAAGCTTTAATCTTTCTGGGTACGGGTCAAAAAATTGGTTTTTCATTTGAATTTGCAAACTTGAATCAGACGAAGTCTTAGGTCCAGGTCAAAGTTGAGGTCACCTTTGGGTTCCATTTCAACGTATCGAAACTTGTGAGAAATTTATTTTTGAAAAACGCGTTCCTTCAAAGAAAAATGAGTTCATTTGGTATATCACCGACACACTGAATTTTAGATTGCCGAAATTTCGAAGTAAAGTTTTAGGGTCCTTTTTGAAGTATGGTTAATCGAAATTGAGTTTCCATTTGAATATGTAAACTTGACCTAGATTTAACCGCTATTGTCAAGGTTAAAATTAAGGTCGCCTTTAGGCCACATTTTTGATTTCGCGTTTTTAGAAATTGGGCGTTCGAGTATTTACAGGCAGAAAAATCACAAGCATTATAACATTTAATAGAAATGTATAGGTTAGGTATCTTGAGTATCTTAGCTTGTTAAAAATTTGAATGAGTAGTTTCTATTACTATTCCCACATTTTCTACGTGGCAAGTAAAAAAAAATTACATACCGTATGACCAACAATGTTTTACAAATATTACCTCAAAACCATTTAAAATACCGTAACGGAACAAAATAAAGGTTGACTAGTTGTCAAAACATATTTTCAACCAACAAAACAAAGGTCATCCCTTCGCAAGTGATTCCCAAATAAAAGTTGGATTAGAAATAATATCCTATATTTTTCAGATATTTTGATATTTAAATTCTGTTCATTAATATTTTTTCAGAATTTTAAATGGCTTTAAAGTAAAGAGAAAAAAGTTGTAAGGTTTATTTACTAAAGCAGCGCTTGAAAATAACAAATTATATACATTGATAAATTTAACGCAAAATAAAAAAAAATAGTATTACAGAATAAGAAATTTAACCAAATGATTACAACCATAGGGACTAGACTGAGTAATGTGCAATAAAAGACGACCCAAATTGAAAGGCAGGCAATACTTGTTGTTATTACGGTTTTTCATGGCCAAATAGGAAATTGAAAAACATGTTTTTTTATTTCAACTTTTAAAAGATACCTATACAGATCATTTTAATGATTACCAGATTATTTGACTATAAGGTTTTCATACAATTATATTCGTTTTAGTAGTTGGAAAAAAGATATTTAGTAACTTAGATTTAGTAAATTTTATTCAACCCCCTTTTTGTTCGGTAGAATTATCTTACATGGCATAGTAGCTGCAGCTTATGCAAAACATACTCGGTCAGCCGGTATACCACTTTGGCAGCACTTTGCTTTTTCGCATTATAATACCATGATAAACCTGTAAAGGTCAGAGGTCATATATTAATATTACTCATAATCATTCTGTTTATACGTGATACATTTTTCCATAAATATTCCGAGAATATCCTCCAGAGGAACTGACACTTTTTATCTGCCAACTGCCCGAATAAACATTAAACCCTATTCACCCCTACTTATAGTATGATAAGGGAATGTAATACAGTAGGTAATCAGTATTTAATAGCAGTGTATCAGAACTAAACATTATTTTATGCATGATTTTTGACTGCCACTAAATTTTCGTTACAATTTTTTTCTGTTTGTACGTTATCAATTAAGTATACAGTTGGTATGAGCCGGTAATTGGTGGTTAGTGTAAATAAATAAACAGTAATGAAAGTATAGGTCCTATACCATCCAGAGTATTCCCATTGAACCAAGTAAATAATGTAATAACTAAATGATAGGAATTTAATGGACCTTTCTTTGTTCAATTCGAACACAATAGGTATGTAAGTGGGTGCATGATGTGGAACGGGTCGACATGATGCAAAGTAATTATAACAATCACAATTTCTACAAGCCTCAACTTGTTCGATAAGGTATATATAGAAGCTGTGTACTTTGGACAGGAACTCTTAGATAAACGGATTCGCCTCCATGTTTTGAAGTGAATAAGTTGAACAAACAAGACAATTAAACATTAAAAAATAAACGAGCGAAATTTCTTTTAAAAAATATGCTTGTCATATAATAAGCAGATGAAGTTAGTCACAGCGTCACAGCTTATTTTGAAATTTCGTTTTTGGTATGCAATGTGGGGTTCGTAGGCATTCAACCAATTTCAGTCTCCCCCATTAATAATAATTGCGTTAATTTTGGCAACAATAAAGCTCGATATGAATACCGAAGACTCGTTTTATTTTTAAACATTACTGGTGATAATTTCTGTAATGTTCGTAAAGACAACAGGAATTCAATAATCATATTAGCTAAATAAATAACGCTGAAAACAATTTGTCATTTTCTCCTTAGGTAATATTCTGTATTTCAATTTGGCCAAATTGCTTTGTGATGCTGACACTTATCATTAGAACGATTCTCAAAATGCATTTTGGCCGTCTTCATCACAATATTTCCTAGGTAAAGTATATTAAATCAGATATGTAATTATATTTCAAATATGTAATTCTGATCAGCACAGGTACATGATGAAAATTATTAATTTCATGCTATTACAAGGGTCAGTTTTGGATAGGGCAAAAACACAAAGGCTTCTATGATTCTATGAATAAACATTCCCTGAATTTGCACTGATCCTTTCTACTCGTATAGAATATGACGCATCATCTAACCGTAAATATTCGATAAAATGACCGCCAAATATATATGTTAGTTAATTATCATGGGAAACTCCAAGTACGTTGACTCAAAACAAATCTACTCGTCAACAAGCTAATGCAAAAATAATTACGAACCAATTACATGTTTAGACTTGCACGGATGACTTATTCTATTATCCTTCGGAATTCTTGGTAACAGTGGTTTAATCATTTTATCCATATCTATGATAGCACTGATAGTGATATATTGATTCAAACATTTCACTTAAGAATTGGATAAATGAAGTAGAACAAAAAGGCTGATTGGAACAAGTAAATTTCTTCATACTTAGAATTTTTTTATCTATAAGGCGGACTTGTTATACGCCATTGAAGAGATAACGTGAATGGCAATAATTTTAATAGTTTGTTGCTTTTTATACATCTGCTCCTATAACAACACATCTATAAATATGTTTTACTATAGCTTATAGTGAGGGGAATCATATTTATACATATCCCTTAACGGGCTCGTCGACTTATACAGATTGTTTCTAATTTGAGGTTAAAAAATTGAAGGGGGCGATACTGTGGCGAAATTTAAGATCTTTCGTTTTTTGGGCGATACTTTGAGTTTTTGTGGTGAAATCAAGACGTGGAAAGGTTGCAAATTGTATTCCTGTTTGAAAAAAAAGGAATTCATAGACCCGAGAAGTTCTGAGAAAAACCGACAGAAACTGTCAATATAAATTAAAGTATCTGTAAAATTTAAGTGTTTTAAATTATTCTATTTCAAATCGCTATAACTTGGAAAGGAAGGGGTGTTCAACAAAAAAGAATCACTTATGTGAAATTTATCGCAACAATTTAGTACTCTGTATATGAAAGTGGAATATCTGGAGCTGGTTTAAGACCCGGTCAAACAGAGGGCGTTCTAGAACGCGGCGGTCCGGCGTTCTCTAACGCCGCGTTACCGCATTCCGTTGTTTGTACCAAACAGGCCTGTTTGACGGTTTGAGCAAAAGCGTTACGCCAATTTTTGTCAATATATTTGGTGATTCAAACATAGATGAACTCAAAGGCCCGCTCAAACCGGGCCTTTAACCTCAAATAAACAGAAACGTCGTTCATTTTCTAATACCTATTTGACCGAAAAATACACAATAATTATCAGAATGGGGTAACATAAAATGTTATTCAATAACACTAAAAGTGAAAATGGCGTTGATGATGGTTAAAAAAATGACGAAATGGATATCTGAAATCAAGAATATGCCTCATCTAAATTGACCAGCTACTGCAATGCATTTTTGAGTTAACAAGAATATCCGAATTATAATGAAAAGCTTTTCCTTATCACCGGCAATGACGGTAATATGTACTACGATTTTAACAAATATTCACATTCCTGGATATTCCCATTCCCGAAATTACTGCGAATGCTTTGCGAACGAATTTGTTTTTTAAACTAATAGTTAGCTAATAAAACAAAATCCATTCATTTTCTAGTTAGTTTTTTATATGTAGATGTACATAGGGTAACTTATACTCGTAGTCACATTATCACTCTTCACTTTATCATTTGGTACAATTTATTTATTTAACTTTGGGCAATGCAGCTCAACAATTAAATTTTCATAAAAAAAACGGAAGGCACTTCGTTTGAACGGAACTGTCACCAAGGCCACCAAGCCAAAGACAAGAAATGGCGCCTAATTTTAAAAATTAAAAATTTGGCCCCATTTTTCAATTAAAAACTGAATATTCGCATTCGCGAATGTTGGCAGAAGATATTCGCATTCCGCAAATGTCCAAAATTGATACTCGTTACATCACTAATATTCACAAATAAGAGCCAGTGAAACAGGATGAAAGGAAGGTTCAAGACTAATGAAAATGATATTATAGGTTTTAAAATTATCGGTTATATAAACAGATTCAAATTTCCTCATGAATACAATTTTTTATCCACACCACCACGACCCATTTTAAACCCTTCTTATTAGGAGCCTCTGAAATGACTAAAATCTGAGTTTGGTCAGCCTTTATGTTTTTTGTCAGCATTTTCAGAATTCCAGAGATGAAGAACTACGCTTGAGACTACCAGACAAGGAGACAGACGTGCTATAGAACTAGCTAAACAATATCATATATCGACCAAAAAACGACTGATCACAAGTCCGATATTTTTCGCAATAATCGTATTTCGTCCTTTTTGAACGAGAAATAAATTAAAAGCAGTTTCCAGTAAGTAACAAAGGACTCTTATTATTATTATTTAAAAACGATTATTGACTGACACATCAACGCTTCTTTGTCATAATAAAAGTGCCTCTGAGATATCGGTAATTTATTATGAGGTCTCAACTCCTTATATACTCGACACCTGTTTTATGAAAATTATATAATAGTGTGTTCACTGTTCATCTTGTACCGAGTGATATTCAAGGCGATATGGATTGTACGTTATACGAAGCATTCACCTACAAAAACGAACAACATACTGTAAAAGGTAACTGCACGGGTGCATTATGAAGAGACCGACAAGATCCAACTTGTCTTGATGGTTCATACGGATTACCAAAAATCTATTCAGGATTCGGATGAATCATCCCTCGCTTTACAACCGGCTATATTTGAACGGAATTTACGGAGGGAAGATTTATACTTGGAAGGTCGAGGAGGGTATTAAACTTGTTGCCGTTTTGCAGCTATTCTCAAAGTGCGGTATTTTAAGATCATCCAAAATGACGACAATTACACGGCATAAACTAGCTAATTTCACTCGATTTGGTCGTAATAGCACAGGAATTTTTTATGTTGAATGAATCATGCATTGAATTTATTTTAAAAATCAGCTCGAGCAATGTTTTGGAAGTGCATAGCTGTAATCTATTTGAATTATCTGTGAAATGTTCACTTTTCAAAATAAAAAAAAAATGAGTTATAAAAGCAATTATTTTTTTATTTTTGGGTATATTTCCTTTTCATTTGTAGTAACTATGTTTGTTTTTGAAGATTTATTTTTTAGCTTTCCTTATACACCCTCCAGAAGCTTACTATTTCTTTTACTTTAAAAAACTCTGTTGGAGAATATTATGGATAGCTATATCTTCAACCCCGCCAACTCTATATAACTAATTTCTGACCTGTAAGTGACAATCAGTTTTCAACCTAAATCTATGTATTGATATCAAATACACATTCCACTGTGGCATTTCAAAAAAAAAAATGTTGAAAACGTAACTTAATAACTTTCATCGAAAAATCATTTAATTTAATATATGGGGGCGTCGATTAATCGCGTGATCTTTTATTTAGCATTTTTTAACACCCCCTCCCCTTTGATGATATTATGTAGTGAGATTTAACTACCCTCCCCCCCACCTTCCCCATCCTACATAACATGTATTTTTAGTACCTACAAAGAATCTTGAAATTTTTCGAATATTGTCTTTAGATACAGGTATAAAGTATAATCTTGTTTTATTCTGAAATTAAGGTCCATGATAAAAATGTCTAGACCGAAAGGTTGCAGGTTGTTTTTGATTGGCATACACGTAATAATGTGATTGACAAAAAAATAAATTCAGAGGATATCTTACTAGACCCCCTTCCCCCTTGTGGTATTTCGTTATTTTGGTCAAACCCCTCCCCCCACCACTTTCAAGCCTCACGTGATTAATGGACGGTCCCCATGGCATCATTTTTCATTTTATTTAGGAGAACTCAACTCTGTGATATTATATTACATTCATTTTTGGGGATTGAACTTGATATTCGTTTTTTTTTTATTTCTCTATCCTAACATGTAAGACCACGGTCAAGGTGTTTGTGCTTTCAATGAACAAAATTAAACCATAGGTATTTTGGATATGCCCCTCTTTTGGTGTAAGTGGAAAACATAGCAGAATATAACTAAGCAATCTCCTTAATATGATACTACGGTTGGTTTCCAGGAAGTATAATTATTTTTCGTGAAAAAATCCGTTGATTGGCCTATTAGATGGCGTTTAGTTGTTTCTAAACAAACGACTGTGATGCGGTGGTCGCAGAGAAGTTTCCGTCAAATTGCCGGTACTCCGTATCTGTAAAATTTACGTTAAATTCCCGGTTTTCACGTTTCCTAGGCAACATGTTTGTTATTCAACCATTCTTCGAATTCCTTGCCACAGAACACAAATAATTGTAACTAATCAGGGAAAAACATCCATTATCGGTTCAAGACCAAATTTTATATTGTTGCTCCATCAATAGTGAATCAAGGTGCGTCACCTCAATAACAAGCAGTGATGGACCTTAGGTAAATACTCATGGGTAGGTAATTAAAATTTGGGTTTATTCCTGGTATACAGTATATACTTAGGTCCTATACCATCCAAAGTATTCTTATTGAACCAAGTAAAGAATGTATTAACGCTGTGGGTATTAACTAAATGAAAGGCATATAATGGACCTTTCTTTGTTCAATTCGAACACAATAGGTCTGCAAATGGGTGCATGAAGGGGACAGAGTCGACGTGATGCAAACTAGTTATAACAATGACAATCTCGACAAGCCCCAACTTGTTCGATAAGGTATATTTAGTTGCTGTGTACTTTTGACATATATTCTTGTATAAACTGATACGTCTCCATGTTTGAAGTAACAAGACGAAGAAACAAGACAGTTAATTTTTTTTAAATAAATGCGCCAAGTTCATGATTCTATTTTAAATTCTAAAGAATATTTATCTCATATAATAACCAGTTGAAGATAGTCACCGTTCACCGTAAATTTTCAAACTCCGTTTTAGGTGTCAAATATTTGGTTTATAAGCATGCGATCAATTTAAGTCTCTTCCATCCACAATAATTATCGTTTTGATTTGGTAAAAATTGAAGTTTGAGTACCGAAGATTTGTTCTATTTTTTTTCAAACATTATCTGTAGTTCTTTTTGTAGTGTTTGTGAAGAAAACAGGAATTAAATAATGATGTTAGTCTAAGTTACACAAACAATTGTCGATCACATTTTTTCCATAAGTAATCTGGAACTTTTGAGGAGTTATGTTGATGCTTATCATTAGAACCATTCTCAAAATAAATTTTGCCCTTCCTCGCTACAATAGTCCAGCCCAACGAATTCGAATAGGCTAGAAGAAGCAAAGCCAATGCGCTAACAGGCATGTGAGTGTGCCCAAGATCCAGTTGTTATTATTTACCACTTGTTTACAAAGACGATGTTATTGTTTACAGAAATTGAAAGAAATCCGCTGGATTTAAAGAGCTTTTATTATGCAGACATAGGCGTACGTTACATTATTTATGAGGGAGTGATGGTCAGGGTGTGACGGAAGAGCAGCTCGGTGGGCAGTAGCCCGGGCTGCACATTTTTCTTCTTTGTTGTATGTAATAATAATAGTAACAAGATACGTTGAAGGGATAAGCATATAACGGTGTGACTATAAGATAATGACGATGACGTTGAGGATATAGAAAAGAGAAACTATTACAGAGTGATAGGAAACAATGAAAGATGCCAGATCTTAAATACTCGTGGCATAGGATTTACGACCAATCGCAGCCAGTCCAAATTTATTGGACTATTTATGTACCATACGGATCCACTAATTGTTTGAATATTTCCCAACAAGGCAGTATGTTCTCGTTGTTCTATAGTAACGTTACAAGGTGTTTATTTCATATCCATTCATTTGATGTATTCTGATGATGGAAGAAAGGGAACTACGAAACTACTAAGTACTTACATTGGAGTGCATTAAATGAAAACTTAAACTGAACTTTTTCAATATATTTCAATATACATATTTCTATTACCAGATAATGTTGAAAATAAACTTAAGTACAACAGACCTATAAAAAATACAACTTGAAGAACTCATCTACTTAGTGATTATGATTTGGTATTTGAAAGAATTTGGCCCTGTAAATATATAAAAGAGAGGTCTTATCACCTTTGTCAGGCATCTCACCTTCGGAATGTATGACTCTCACATTGGAGCCACAGGCAGTGCAGTAATAAATTTGCTGCATTACCTATTATGGCCTTAAAAACAGAGACAAATTAACTTTAATATAGGGGAACGGGTACTTATGAGCATTATGTATCGCAATCTTCCCAACTTCGAGACTATCATTACAGATCGAAATATTTTGAAGAAGGGAACCTGCAACAGGTAACCGTCTGGTACACAAATAAACAATAATGTTTGAAGACAAGAAACGTATAAAACAAATTTATTTAAATTCTACAATTTTTAAAAATTTAGCATATTTAGCATAAATTGTTTACAGCGCAAAATAAATATTTTTTTAATAATTCATTTTACGTAAAACTGGAAAAACAAATTTAAAGTGACATTAACTTCAAACGTTTCTTATTTAATCAAATATTTAATATTTAAACAAATATCAAATCTCAATTTTATGAATCGCGGTTAACTAAAAAAAACTGCATGTTCATGAGAATTAGTTGGAATAGAAACATAAATAAAATGCAAATACATGAATATAATATTCTCTCGCTCCATGAACTACACCCCTTTTGAGACGTCAATGGCATTTCTTACCGATGATAAGGCACGCATCACCCAAAACAAACAATAGAACTCAGCGAGTCCGCTACCTGTCGTCTGGTAAATAAAGGGTGAAAAAAGGAAAGGGCCGTGGTTGGGGCTTTGGTTGGGGTATCTAGGAATTGGGGTTTCCGTTGATGCGACGTTGTCACGTTTTTTCAGAAGTGTTGGCTTGACTTACATAATTTAGCGGAAACAGAAATAGGGTTGAGATTGGTTTGTGTGTGGACGCCACTCCCGGGCCAGTGAAAAACTACTTTGGTATTTTTAAGTTTCAGTAACTAACCTAACTTAACCTCAGGGGTTGGATTGTTGAGGTTAAAATGGTTTAACTGGGGCTTAGTCCATTATTAATCGGCTCGGCTCACCCCATGCTGTAACAGGTATGTGTATATTGGCAAGACCCAGTTGTTATTTTTTACTGTGTTCACAAACACGATGTAATTTTTTGCAGAAATCCGCGGGAATTAAATTTTGTGGAATTGTTTAAAATAATCTTTTAACACATTATGTACCGTTAAAACCCAAATTTTACTCTAAACTATAACAATGGACCCGCAACGATCAACCTAAACAACAAAGTTCGACTCAGACGACGTCAAGCCGAGCCGATTTCCATCCATTTTGATTTCTACAGCTCAACCGGTTTAGTTACGTTAGGTTAGGTAATGAAACTTCAAAAGGCCATAGTTTTTCACCAAAACGTTTCGTCGGTCTGGAAGTGGTTTCGTTCGACTAAGGACGTCAAACCGTGAGTCATTTGACTTGATTCTCGACCCCCATTTCGGTCTCCGCTAAAATGAAACTTTACCATTTATACGATATACGACATATTACTTAACCACCGCACCGCCCCAATAATTATTCTTAAATTGTTCATAGGGCACCTTCTGGGGTTGCTCGGAATAATTACCGTTTTTTTAATATCTTTTACATGGTGAGGCCTAAGTTAATACTTTTTTTGAGCTGTGTATAGAAGTCATTAACACCCGTATGCACCGTATGCCAATTGTGCTATTAGTTACGTAAACCTGGATTATATTACTTGTTTACTATGCACCGCAAACTGGCAATTTTGACACTGTCACTGTCAAAACAATCTTGCGAACACAACCTTGCCGTATCTCCAATCTGGATTAGATAATCTCTTGACGGTGCATGGCTAGATGCCAAAGATTAGCAAAACGCGATTAGGGAACTAGGGTTAGAATCGCCAAACGGTGCATACGGGTGTAAAATAAACAACTTGTTCAAATAACTTTTTTCCGAAAACTGAAAAAGCGAGATACAAAATAACAAAAAAAACAAGCCTTGATTGTTTATCAAGACGTACCTACCTATTCTGTTCGTGTTTAGTTTTTACCCGGATTTTTGTCAGATCGATTAGACATCGTACCTATGGAAAGAGTATTCAGGCTGCAAAAGAGACGTTTAAGAAATATAGAGAAAAAGTCCTGATTACCTGGGGCTAAAGGTATATAACAAACTAGAATGTTAGTATTCGTAATGTCCATGATAGTCAAATTAAAAAATTGGTATTCAACCTATTAGCCACAAATGCTTACTATTCCATAATTGAATTTTTGTACTCATAGCTTTAATCATAGCTATATTATGTATTATCTTGTATTTATTTGATTTAATTTACCGTATTTTGTAGAAAGCTGCTTGACTCATGTTTAGAATAATTTTTGTCACGTGTTTGTATTGTCTTGACTTTTCCAATACCTGTACAGCTCTACTGGAATAAATACATTATCTACCTATCTGTATATCTATGTAGCTGTCAGAAAGTGCATTAGTAATTTTTTTGTATATTGTTGTTGATTTTAAATTTGTAAATCCTAAAAATTGTAATTATGTGGCTCTTTTAGGATTTAACAATTTAAAATTAACAACGATACACAAAAAATGACTACTGCACTATCTGAGAGGTAGGTAGGTACTCGTACAAGGTACAATGCCTAATCGACTTGACAAAAATCCTAGCAAAAAATTAAATACAAACAGACTAGGTACGTCTTGATACACATTACACAATCAAGACTTACGTTTTTCGATTCTGTAACTCGCTTATTTTTCAGTTTTCGGAAAAAAGTTATTTGAAAAAGTTGTTTATTTTAACGACTTCTATGTACAGTTGACAAAGGGGTATCTCCCTGTATAATAACAAACACATTGATCAGTATCTTCCTTTGGAGCAAAAGTCTATTTTGTGATTTTCCTCACACGCTTTTTTCAGCTTTACTATTACTGCAATGACTGCAAAATATATATTGTCAGTTGTCACAGCTAACGAAAATATAATAGGGTTACCCGGAGACGATCTGGCAACGTGGCCAAATAATCCATTGCTTTTTTGCGTTTTTGCGTACGATCGTCTACCTGCCTAATTGCCTGCTAGGAGCATCAAGCTGCTTGATAAACACAACGATAAACACAATATTTATAATATGCTTCAGATAGTGGGTCCAAACAAAACCCTTGTTTACTGCTTCTACCTATTCGAATTCGTTGGTCCAGCCAAGTTTAGGTATGTTTATACCTGTTATACAGTAAATAACCACAGGATAGCACAACCTTGCGCAATAGGTATTACTCTATACTATTGCGCAATATTGTGAAGCAGAGGATGACGGATTCGGTGGTCATGTGGTGACCAACTGCATTATGTTGTAGTCTGAATCATAATCTCACTAGTCTAATTTATTAGAATACAGAATTGTGTATTTTGTATTCATGCCTTAAATTTTTACTTTTTTACTTCTATGTCATCGGCGTCGACTGCTCTGGTCATTACCCTCATGTTTTGTGTAGGCTTTGTTACTGTTTCCCGGCGCCACTCTAGGAACAGCACTGTTAATTAGGAGCCAACAGTGTTGGCTCAGGTGGGGATTCTTCGCCGAGCTTTTTTTATAGATATTTATTTTTGATTGAAAAAACCAGAAATAAATTTCCGCCTCTAACGAGAATCGAATCTGGGACCTTCACCCGGTAACGAGCCCTCGACTCTAACCACTGAGCCAACCCACCCCCCTAAAATTTTTTAATTTCAAATTTGAAATCACACTTATTTGAATGGTCATCACTGATATCAGTTTTCAGATCTTACACGTGGCTTTCTTCATTGTGTCGAATTTTTCATTATAATCACATTTAATTGATAACAATCATGTATTTACGTTTATATACCGGATATTCGACTGACAACGCTTGACACGTGGTAGACTTCACATTTTTATAAACATTGACATAGGAACATGAAGCCTTAAAATGCTTAATTTTCAAAATAACAGCGTCAACTTTTACTTTTTTTCTTTTTTTTCAATTATTCTGCAATAAAATTACACAACGATCTGAAATTATGTATTAGGGTTTTTTTTAAGAGAGAAATCCAAATTTAACCACGGTTTTGCTATCATGGATAGAGGGCGATACCTACGGCACATCGAACTCTTTTAAATTAACAAAACTTTTTTCCGGTTTGGTGTATAAATAATCTGAATATTAAAAAAGTCGTGTCCGCAATATGTTTTAAGTAAAAAAAGTATACTTTGTTTAAGTCGCTAGAGGTAACCGTTTTCGAGATAACCTTTATTGAAATTTCCCCTATTAGTAACTAATGTTGTAAAATATGATCGAAAGAATTACCGGTATTCTCGAATAATATTAGGTCAAAAAACATGTTTCCTCGTAAAACATATTGAGGAAACGGTTTTTTTTTTGATACTCACGTTGATGCACCAAAGTTGAAAACATTTTTGATATTCTAAATTACTTCAATGTGCCGTAGGTGGCGCCCTCTATTCATGATAGCAAAACCGTTGTTAAAATTAGTTTTCGCGCATTAAAACAACCGCTGATACGTAATTTTAGATTGTTGTGCCATTTTATTGCGGAATAACTGAGAAAAAAGGATAAAAAAAATTAATCTGACACCCTCTATATTAAAAACTAAGCATTTTAAAGCTTCATGTTCCTACCTCAATGATCATAGAAAAGTGAGGTCTATCACTTGTCAAGCGTAGTCGGTCGATTATCCGAACACCCTGCATATTTGTTAATTTTGAATTTGATGGCATAAGTCATGGATTAGTTTCAATAGTTAATATTTGAGTTTTCAGAGTGGGTGTATGCACTACTATGTACTATAATAAAACAGAATGGCGTTTTTTGAAGTTATCAGATAAGAATAGCTTGTTTCGTTCACAACTAAGTTCATTTTATATTATTGTTTTTGTTTCAATTCATTGTATTATTTCATTTTCAAATTAATGTTCCATTCTACTATTTGTGATATAGTACCCTTAAGATAATGCACTTGGGTATACTCCGTATAACCGCTATTTTCCCGGTGAACATAGTGCTATAATATTTATAATAATATTTACTCGAATTTCAAGATATCGAGAATTTTTCCAACAATGGTTACAACTACGAGTCGAACCGCAAAATCGGCAGAAAAGTGTCGGACAATTGTTATATAATTTTCTTATTTTGAAAAATCAGCTGATTACCAATAAATTCACATATACAGGGTGAGTTTTTAGTACCGGCTCGGTTGATAACTCCACTACTATAGAAGATAGCGAAAAAGTTGTATATAAGAGTTGTAGCTACGGATATGCTCCTTGCTCAGAAAATATTTAGATTTATACAGGGTGATCCATAACTACGTGGTGATGCAAACATGCATTTTTTTAAATGAGACACCCTATATATTATTCCATATTCAAATTCTGCTAATAATTTCCGTTCTTACAATATAGGCTTTTGAAATATCATACAGGGTATTTAAAAAGTTATGACCATTTTTATATCCAAATCGGGGTCAAATGAACGTACTGTATATCAAAAAGTAATAAATCAAAAGTTATTTTTTTTTACAGATTAAAATATATATACAGAAAGATTAAAAATATCCTCTAGTTTTAAGATCGGCTATAAAAAAAGCCCGTGATGCATATTCGTATACAGGGTGATGTAGAATGCAAAATCCAAATTTTCTCTTTTTTGTTAAATCTAACCACCAATATTTTATTACCTCATAATTGCTTTTAATATGCTCTTTCATCTTTGTGTAGCACTTGTTGTACCTACGTCCATCAGTTTCCGAGATATTTCGATTTTTCGGTAAATTTAAAATATAACTTCTATTTATGTACTGAAATTTATTTATTTTGAGAAAGTACTATCTAATTTGTTTTCTGTTTAACGAAGAACTAAATTATAAGGTCACGATACTATTTGATGAAGTCAAAACCCTAAATCATCGAGATAATAAAGTCAAGTATGCTGAGGAAACAATTTTGTAGGCGTGATGCATAATTATCAAGCAGATTTATCAGGTGTGCTTTGAAAAATTGAAAGTTTTCATAACCTGCTCAATAATTCCGTACTGTGTGAAAAACCAGCTTCAAAAATTAATTTTTTCTTTGAGGGTATTTAGGAGAATCTTTCAGAAATTGTCTACTTGCCTCTAGAATATATCAACTATGAACAGCAATATCCAGAACGGAGGCAGTCTAAAACTAATGCGTTTGAAAGATTGAAGAATCGTTTTATTTGGACTGTGTCATTTGATATTTCATAGCCTACCTGATACATCTGCTTGATAATTATGCATGACGTCTATAAAATTGTTTTCTCAGCACACCTGACCTATATTATATCGTTAATTCAGTGTTTTGACTTGACTAAGTGTTATCATGGCCTTATATTTAAGTTGTTTGTTAAGCAAAAACAAAATTTGGTAGTATTTTCTCAAAATAAATAAATTTTAGTAAACAAATAAAAGGTATATTTAAAATTTGTAGAAAAATCGAAATATCTCAGAAACTAATGAATGCAGCCATAACAAGTGTTATACAAAGATGAAAGAGCATATTAAAAGCAATCCTTTGGTATAATAAAATATTGGGGGTTACATTTAAAAAAAAGAGAGAAACCCTAGATTTTGCATTCTGCATCACCCGGTATACAAATATGCGTCACGAGTTTTTTTTATAGCGGCTTTTAAAACTAGAGGATATCTTTAATCTTCTTATGTAAAAAAAATAATTTTTGATTCATTACTTTTTGATATACAGTACGTTCATTTGACCGTGATTTGGATATAAAAATGGTCATAACTTTTGAAATACCCTGTATAATGTAACAATACCCTATATTGGAATAACGGAAATCATTAGTAGAATTTGGATATGGAATAATATATAGGGTGTCTCATTTAAAAAAATGCATGTTTGCATCACCACGTAGTTATGGATCACCCTGTATAAATCTAAATATTTTCTGAGCAAGTAGCATATCCGTGGCTATAACTTTTGTATACAACTTTTTTCGCTATCTTCTACAGTAGTGGAGTTATCGACCGAGCCGGTACTAAAAACTCACCCTGTATATATTATACGACAACTTATTATGACGACATACGGCAGACTAGGAGCTGTTCAGTTGTTTCTTTAACTGTATGAGCGAACTGCCAATACCATAATCAATGTTATAATATTATATGATTCTAATAAAGTGAAATCGGAAAATCAAAAGATCTTATTTACACCTCTAATCAGAAGCAGTAGTAGTTACGCCACCCCTGTTTGTCAGTACAGGTTCGAGAACACTTCGTAAACCAATCACAAGAAAAAAATAATAGATTACCTGAAAGCATTGTTCACAGTACCGATACATCGGATTATCATTTCTGGCCCTACATTGAGCACACGTGCTGAATCCTTTCGTGCCGACAGGTGAAGGTTCTTCCAAAGAGCTGTTGTCAGATTCCTCAACATCCGTGATCCACGTTTCCAGCGAAGAATCGCAGATGGCAGCCGCGGCTGCTGCTAGTATCATGTCCGCAGCAACCAACTGATATGTGACACACAACATGGTGGATGGTCAAAAATTTATACTGTAGCAGGGTTGGGCAAATTTGGGTCAAGTGATGTATTTCGCGATTAAATCACTTGCTTTTTTCCATTCATTTGACTATTTGTTTTATTTCAAAAAAATACTTGTCCCGGTTTTCGTCGAAAAATTACAAAATACTTTATGGCCCAGTCAGTTAACTAGCGGTTAAAAGGAAACTAGTGGTTAGCGAAAACAATAATCATAATCGGCATATTAAAGCAAAAGATCTGGTTAGTCAGTAGTTAAGTTAGCCCAAAGTTAAAGTATGGGTTATTTTGACGGTTTTTGTGGTGAACCGACGACATAAGTTTGGTTTGGAAGTCATAAAAACAGGGATTCTGACATTGACGTCTAAGACGTTAATGGATTTTGATTTCAGTTTGTTGTCATCTTAGATAAGGAAAGACAGGGGATACCGCACGCCCGTTTGATGCTATATAAATTAGCTGTGAACAAAAATGAATAGCTATTTGACAGCTGTCAAATTTTTTTTTATGATATTTAGCGTTTTTAAGACCAATCATTGTAAAATATTGTGGGGTGCATGATGGTAGGTTGTGCAGCTTACGGTTGTAAAAGCCACAGCAGCAGGAAGGAGCCAGGAATCACTTATCACAGGTAAATTTTGGTACTTTTTTGGTGCCATTTGGTAACAGAAATGTCAGTCGCGCGTTCCGTACTCTCTCTTTCCTTGTCTAAGGTTGTGATATTAGTCAAAAATGTGATTACAAAGATTATGAAGGTTTTATAGGCCTTTACGGAAACAATGGTCGCGATCCAGTTCGATGAGTATCAGCTGTTTAATGATGAGTGAACTATCTGGTTGAATCCTGTTTTGTTGAACGGTTGGATCAGTTGATCAATGCCAAGTGACAGCACACCCAACAAATATAACTCATACAACTAAATTATTAGTATACGAGTACTTAACACTAACGGAAAATCAGCCTCAAGGAGTGGGATCTTTGACTCTATGGATTAAACGAACATCGAAAAACTAAATTGTTATGATCCTTCTAATCGGATTAACCCGAGCATAGTTTCCGTAAGGGCCTTTTGTGATTAGGTTGTAATCACGGAACACAATTTTGGCAGTGCTCTGAGGTACCCATCCGTGGTGCCAACTTAAAGACAAATAAGCTTAACCACTGGTTTTCTTTCTGAAACAGAGCTACCCGATGACTGCTGGTTAACTTTCATCTGTCAGTTAAGTTAAAACTCAGATAAGGATGTCTTTTGAATTAATTTATAGATTAAACACCTTTCTAAATGAAACAACCTGAAGGCGAATTCTGTTGATTATCCCCCATATAATATACAGGGTGTTCCTAAATATCATGTACAAACAAAGGGAGAAGATTCTTTGGTGTTTTCAGGGACTAAAATTTCATATAAACAGAGGTTCGCAAACGCTTCGTTACCGATCTAACGGGTGATGAAATTTTCATGTTTTTTTTCAGTGTTTTCTCAATAACTCTCAATTTTCGTGGTATCAGTCTCAAATTTAGAACATGAAATACGCAATGCTAGAATCTACAGGGTGTTATTTTTTCAGGGGTCCTGCCCCCTTTTCTTACCATAGACATTTTTGCAGTGCGCCGTCTGTCAACTCTTTGACATGTGCAATTATATAACTCGTAGTGCGTTTCTTATATTCCAGATTTGAGCCAAATACCTCAAAAATTGAGTTATTAAGAAAAACTGAAAAAAATTCGCGTCTGCAGACTTATGTTGAATTAAAATTTCAGTTATAAATAAACGAAAGAATCTCATTCTTTCATTTGATATTTAGGAACACCCTGTATAATAATTTGATTAGACAGTGATTGTCATTTGTCATGGATATACCGTGATGATGGTTTGTCATCATGTTTATGATGAGTCTCATTATATAATCTAGTTGCAGCTTGTTAAATTTTTATGGCACCACAACTTATTAGGAAATATCCATTACTCATAGGGTGCATTATGGTGTAACATTAGTAAATACAAATATAAATATCTGCTGTATAACATTCTAGGAGTGGAAACTGCATGCATTACCTTTCAGGTGGGAGTTGATGTTGAAAATTTAAATAACCACACTTAAAACAGTACTAATTTTACAGACTTCTAACCAAATTTACTGGGTTAAGTAAAAAGTTTATGCAAAAACTAAAACTTAGCTAATCAAAATATAAAAATCATTGTATTCACACATATTGTTAAATTGTTATATTGCTTAGTAAATGTTTTTGGAACTTAACTCCTACTCCAAAATGGAACAAACAAAATAAAAAAAATGTACATAGCTCCAGAAAAAGTGGCAGTCTCGATTTTTGATTAAATTTAATGTTATGTCTTTTTTAAACAATACCATTTCCAGCAGTAGTTTCAATCAATTGTAAATTCAAACTGTCAGCATAAATTGCAACAACAACACATTGGGTTGACAATAATTGACGCTTTAGAAATCTTTTTGAAAGCACTGCTGGAAATGGTATACTCAAAAAACAGATATAGAAAGCCAACTAGATAGTGCAAAAACTTGAATAATATTTATTTCTTGTTTCTTACTATATTTATTGTAATAGTATGAAAAGTTTGAGATAAGGCAATGGGTAAAAGTACAAAAATGATAGAAGTGTCGATAGAGCAGATCTTTCTGTTTCTAACAATTCTTGATTAAAACACAAAAGGCAAGAAAATACATGATTCAAGTTCCTTTCACTATCATCTAGAGGAGTTTTAAATTAAAAATAAGTACCATTTTTTTTAAGTTTTTTTCTAAAAGGAAAGACGATTAGTGCATCTTTTTGTGTTGAAGCACAGACTATTAATTATTTTACTCCAAATGGAGTTTGTCAATGCAACATTTTTTTGTTGGAATGCATCAGAATATTAAGTTCAGAAACATGCTACAAAATGGATTGCAATTGTTTTTGATAAACAGACTGTTGAGCGTTTAATTCGTTCAATAAATCTGCTGTTCCTTAAACATGAAATAATGCAATATCTTTTGCTTCTCCATCCCCTACATAAAATAAAGTCGCTGAACCGCAAACCTCATGTCATTTGCAGAAAAATTCCAATGGCTTTAACTACTTTTGCTCTGTCTTTTAGATCATCTATAAAAGTGCTAATCACAAACTCACCTCAGACCCACTGCTGGAGTTGGACTCGTTGTCGCTCTCGGTGAGGCTCGCCACCTCGTACTCAATGACAAACTCGTCTCCGTGCTCATCGTCCGACTTGGAGTCCGTGTCCGTCGTGTCCTTAACCACGTCTAAAATTGAACCAATTAAGGCACCGCCCTCACACTAAGCGCCACCTTTTCAACTCATACCAGTTTCTCTGCCTTGCAGACTGTAGACGCTCTCAGTGTCCTCTTCGGAAGCCTTGGAGCTTTCACTCTCCAACCGGAAGTAGTAGCATCTGGGACGCTTCAGATCCATCGGCAGGCTTGTCTTGTCGTCGTCGTGATGTCTCTTGCGCCAGGACGCTCCTGTAATGAAGAACGTTTGCATCTGCATCAATGCGCTTAATCATCCCTAATGTGGTGGGGAGGGTAGAAACAAGATAACAAGTCTGAGCAGGCTTGAATATCAAGTTCGAGGGATTATATAGTATTTATGAACAGATACCATAAATTACGGAACAAATAATCAGTAGAATGTGCAATTTACAATTTACTCATTACTTTGTAATGTGGATGCTTGTTTCTGACAGGATCATCATTAGTAGTCACAAAGGATTGGGCAAAATTGTGCAACACGAGTTTTGTTCTTTTATAATCAGGGAAAACATGATTTAAACAAAAGTTTTTGCCTACTCACTTGGCTTAGAGAGTTTCATTGTGTCAAATTTTTCAAATTGATCATCATCAGTGATTTTTTAATTGTTCACTATGTAATTATATTTAATTCTTGATCCATATAGTGTTTAAATTACATTAAATTAAAAACTATGTTTGACTTTACTGAAAGTCAATGGTGTAGTATGTTCCAAAGATATATTTGTTTAGAGTGTGAAGTTGCGCATGCATAGGACTATACAACATCGCTTGTCGAAAAAACATGTATTTTATTCACTACTCTGTAATGTGGATACTTGTTTCCAACAGGATTTGAATGTAATCATTAGTAGTGTCAAAGGTTTGGGCAAAATTGTGCAATACTCATTCCTTTTATAATTAGGCGAAAAATAATCTAAACAAAAGTTTTTGCTTCTTTAGTTGGCAGTGCTTGAGTACAGTAGAGTAGAGCAGTGGTTTATCTACATAAATTTTTGAAAGCATAATTGAGCAAATAGTATCAAATATGTGATCATGTACAGAACCTTAAAATAGGATATAAATTTACAGGAAAGAATTTATATAATGAAAAATAAAACAAGGTTAAAAGCAGATGTACTATGGCACTGACATAAAAAACACATTTAAAAGATTATACAGCACATAACATACAGGGCGAGTCAAGTTCAACGCCTCAGACTCTAGTGACCAAACGATACCACTTTTCAGAAAAATAACTACAAGTGTATGTAGGTCGAGTTGAACTACATTTTACTTTTACATAATTACTTTTATACTGGGTGTCCAATAAAAGCGTGACATATCAAAGTTATGTTTTTTAAATGGAACAACCTGTATATTATTGCAAATTTAGATGTCCGCGTCAATCTAGTGTGACTTTATGTATCACACATGGGAGTTAAAGTGAACCATTTAAGAGCAAATCACAATTTTTGGAAAAAAATTGAATGTTGCAGGGATTATAAAACTTAGAGGGCTGTGACTCTGCCGCGCATGAAATGCGTCAGCTTAGTTTAGACGGTCAAGTTTGAATTGCATTTGTACTTGGAGAAATCGGTAGATTAAATGAGGAAACTTAATCAGTGGTAACTTGTTTTTTTCAAATGGGAATGCTTAATTTTTTTATACGATCATATGTGAAATTAATAGGCTTTCTAACGATATAAGGTTGTGAATATCAATTTCTGGTAGTTTTCATTTAATATCGAGATTTCAATCAAATCGGTGTTTTTAAATTACCCTACCTAACTAGCAGATAACTGGCTACCGCAATGTATTAGAGATTAACAGCTTCTAAAACCACTAAAACCTTTAAATTAAAGGAAAACTTTCAGCAATTGTTGCTGGCAGTCTAATATTATCAGCAAACAATTACACATTTAACAGTATTAAACAGTAGGTAGTCATTTCAAAGTCAAAAGTAACAATGCATCTGACTGCCTGACTGCAGCCCTTCAAACTTTTCAGTATCTATTAGCAACATCGCAAAAAAAGAATACTGACAAATCAATTTTATTTTTCGTCCAGATAAATTATGGTTTATAATTTGAACAGATTAATTCATTCCTCATTTTCAGCAATCTTTCTTATGGGTAGTGAAGAATTTGCAGAACTCCAGTCAGAGGTATCATTACTTTCGACTTGACGGAAATTACTACTTTTTTAAATCATTAAATGTGAAATTATATTCTGAAGCTGTTGAACTGCTAGCAACATTCGGTGGTGGTGGTTTTTTGTCCTTAGTGTTACCTCTGTTATTTCTGGTTAGACCTGAGTTGTTGTTATTTTTATAATTTTAACACTTTACTCTAATTCGTCTGTATCTTTCCACTAAGTTTGTCGTTTTCTTCCATCTGAAAAGTTTTTGGTTATATTTCATGGCCTGCTAAGAGGCTTATAGGTAGGAAAATTGAAAAACACTGGTTTGATTGAAAATAAAAGAAAACTACCAGAGAATGATATTTACAACCATATATCATTAGATAGGCTATCAAATTTTACATTCTACTGTATAAAAATAATTAGGCATTCCCATTTGAAAAAACCAAGTTATCTTGAGGTTTCTTTAATTACTTTACTGATTTTTTCAAGTCCAAATGTAATTGAAGCATGGCGATCTAACTTAAGCTGACACATTGTATGCTTAGTTATAGGGCAAAGTCACACCTCACTAAGTTTTATAATTGCTGTGATATTCAATTTTTTTCTGGTATCTACTTATACCAAAAATTGTGATTTGCACCTAAACGGCTCACTTTAAGTTCGATATGTGATACATAAAGTCACACTAGAATTGACCCAAGAATCTAAATATGCAATAATATACAGGGTGTTCCATTTAAAAAAACATAACTTTGATATGGCAGGCTTTTATTAGACACCCTGTTAAAAGACATTATTTTAAAATGTAGTCCAACTCAACCTACATACCCTCGCAAATCTCATTTTCTAAAAAGTAATGTGATTTGGTCACAAGAGTCCGAGGCATTGATCTTGACTCACCCTGTATAGTTATTGGACAATATACAAATAATAAAATGTTAGAATACATGAAATACTTTTTTGCAGGTGAAAAACATTCTAAACTAGCAAGAAAATAAGGAAAAACCTTTTTTTAAATGTACTTGTATTTAGTTCAAGCTGTTGTATTTCCACTGGAATTTTATTATAGTTTCACCCACATAGACTGGACTGCACTCAGTTAGAGTCAATCTGTGAGCAGGAATAATTAGGTTTGACCCTCTTGTATTATGTTCATGACTTGCCAAAAGATGACAGAAAAGTTGTAAATTTTTATCTTAGAGAAAAGCTTATCTTCAGACGAGATATTCATGCCCTAAATATTAGACATACTCATTCGATCACTATACTTCACTACAGCTCTTCTTTGTTTCAGCGTGGTTTCACTTACAATGCAGCAACACTGTACAATAATATTGATTTTATATACAGGGTGTCCCAGAAGTCAACGTCAAGCCGCAACGGGGTGACAGTATTGGTTGTAACTATCATGAGAAAAATCAGAAGAAAAAACTATCTCATGCAGTTTGAAAATTAAGGGCATTTAAAGAAAACCTAGAAATTTGGTCAAATTATAACAATTTTTCGGTTATTGTGGTTAACTTTTATTATTTTTGTTCATTTAAACTTCGGAACCGTAACCCTAAATAACATTTCTAGAAGCACAGTCAAAAATAATGACACAATTGCCCCAAGTTTTCTAGAACGAAGACTATTTATTAAACTATGAATTTAAAATCTTCAATGCTTGCCGACATTGAAAGGCCCTCCTTTAAAAAAAATGTACTAAAGTGCCTTGGCAAGTACCATTAAAAGTTGGCGCATTTAACCAGGATTGTAAAATGGTACATGACTTGTTGGTTTCATGCTAAAAAAACACGAGTAAAAAAAGGAAAACCTCAAGTAACCCGATTTTTTGATAACCCATTTCACTCAGGCCAGATGTTCTTTGTTCGCACAAACTTCTGGTAGGTTCTTAATTTTACGGCAAAATGATGAGAGAGGTGGATAGTGGACATGTTTGCCATGAGTGAGCAAGACAGATAGTGACGCCACTTTTAGCAAAGTCAACAAAAACTAGGAAAATTAATAAAATAATGAAAAATCTTGACCTAACTTAGTTTAGGTTTATTGTATTAGAAGTCAGATGGGGAAATAACATTTTTTAATACAATAAAAGTTCAAGTTGTGTACCATCAGCTTCAATACACACCCTACATTTTCTTAAAAAAGATCTACTTATTAGCCAGGCACATTTAATGCGAGAAGACGGATCCCAGTATCGCCTTAAAGTAAGCCTGTGGACCGGAATTTGAACTGCAAAATTGTTGGGCCTTTTGGGCTGCCTGAGAATTTGAATGGCACGAATTACCTACATTTTTGACGATAAAATTTACCAACTTTGTTAGAGGACGTACCACTAAAGCGGCCTACAGACGTTGATGTAAGCTGCGATTCCTCAATCGACTCAAGGTTTCATGAAACTTGCATCAGTTGCATAAGTTCCTACTCAAATCGAAACCTGTTGTGATGCCTGAATCGACTTGATATTTCATGCACGTTTCATGCAACACAAGAATAGTAGGGAGGGCTTATTTCTTTGCATCGGCGCAATACTATACACGTTGAAATCTGCATCACTGCAGCACCAACACCGGCTCAGCGACATGGCTCACCGACCATAATAGGAATCCAGAATCTGCATCGCTGCAAGCCGCAAGTGATACCAAATTCGTGACTCAGTACCACACACGCTACTACTTGCGTTATGAAACGTAGAATTTGATACCTGAATCGCAGCATGCATCAACGTATGTAGGCCGCTTAACAGATCGTCGCCACATGAGGTATCAACAAGATGGCTGCCCAGCGCATTACGCAGTGCAAATAATAGGTTTTCTTGACCAAAAATATCCGGAAGGTGGAGGTGGATGTTCAGGCACTATCTCGTAGCCAGCCCGTTCCCAGATTTAAATCCCCTGGAATTTTGTTATCGGGGTGTTCTCAAAGAAAAAGTTTATTCATAGCCCATTGAGAGCGTAGCCGAGCTGCGTAAACGAATTTCTCAAGCTGCTGAGGACATCAATTCTCGAGGATATGCCTGGCTAATAAGTAGATCTTTTTTAAGAAGATGAACTCGTAGGGTGTGATTTGAGGGTGATGGTAAACAATTTGAATATTTTATTGCCTGACCTTTATTCCAATCAACCTAAACTAAACTAGGTCAAAAGTTTTCATTATTTTATTAATTTTACTTATTTTTGTTGAATTTTCTAAAAGTGGCGTCACTATCTGTCTCGCTCGCTCATAGCAAATATGTTCATTATCCATCTCTCTCATCATTTTGCTATAAAATTAGGAACCTTCCAGAAGATTGTGCCAATAAAGGACATCTGACCTAAGTGAAATGGGTTAGCAAAAATCGGGTTACTTGAGGTTTTTATTTTTTTACTCGTTTTTTTTAGTATGAAACTAACAAGTATTGTACCATTTTACAATCCTGGTTAAATGCGCCAACTTTTAATGCCACTTGCCAAGGCACTTTAGTACTTTTTTTTTTAAGGAGGGCCTTTCAAAGTCAGCAAACTTTGAAAACTTTAAATTCATTGTTTAATAAATAGTCTTCATTCTAGAAAACTTGGGGCAATTGTGTCATTATTTTTGACTGTGCTTCTAGAGATGTTATTTAGGATTACGGTTCCAAAGTTTAAATGAACAAAAATAATAAAAGTTAACCACAATAACCGAAAAATTGTTATAATTTTATCAAATTTCTAGGTTTTTTTAAATGCCCATAATTCTCAAACTACATGGGATAGATTTTTTTTATGATTTTTCCCATGATAGCTACAACCAGTCCTGTCACCCCGTTGCGGCTTGACGTTGACTTCTGGGACACCCTGTATAAGAAAATGTCTATAAATTGGTTCAGAAACAATGTTAAAAAGTTTTTACTGTCCAGCTCATAGTATTTCGATGAAAACCTATACAATATCTACTTATGTACAATGCTGTTTCTTTTTGTCCTTTTTTGTATTGTTATTTAGAATTAAAACTTATCATTTGCTAATGTTGACATACATCAGTGGTTAGGAATAAGAATAGTGCTTCGCTAAATCTCACCCCCGATGGCTCCATTTATGTACTTTGTATGGAGTGGATAAATAAAGATGATATAATTGTTAGGGGTATACTACTTGGCTGCAGACCACCTGCACCTTGCTACCGCAATGAATGCATGCATGCAATGCATACACTGATCTTAATACAAATTGCAAACCTGTAGTAGATTTGTTAGAAGAGTGCAGGAGATTGCTTTTACTCAGCTTGCATTCCTATGTGACAACAAGGTATCGGTTGGGATGTTTGAAGACCTAGTTCAGAGGGATCATCTAGAGGACAGGATAGAATACAGTTCTTTGCAGCCATGAACATATTTTGGAAAGTGATTAGCACCTCAGAATGATAAAAAAACAAAGAACTCTATTGTATCTTACTTCACTGCATTTTTTCTTTGGTTATATTGCTAATGGAAGTGACTCCACTGCCGGTGCTGGCTGTTGTGATGGAAGAAAATGAAAGTTGGTGATAAATTTCGCTCCTTTGAAGAGTTTCAGTGCACATTAGCTGACTATAAAGCAGTGACAAACAATTAATATTGGTTGTGTGACTATTTAAAACAAAAAAAAATCGAAATCCCAATACTGTGGAAAAAGTTCAATCCTCTCGCAAAGCAGAAGTTGAATTTACCAGAAAATTCTGAAATTAATGCCAAAGAAGCTTTATAGGCAGGAGCAAATCAAAAAAATGAAGTCAAGTTGATTGACTCAGTACTCTGCACCCACATATAATGGTGATATCATTTAATTTTTTCCCATAGCATGAAGCTATAGTCTGAGATCCCCTTGCAAGCGAACCATTGCTCGCCCACTCGCTCTCAAAAAAAAAAAAACATCCAACACAAAAACTAGCAAATAATTTCTTGCACCTCTGTGGGAACTAGGATGATACAGTTTATATTCTGCAAGCTTCAGCTGAATGAAACGTAATGATAGAACAGAAACGAGAGTATTTTCAAAAAAATTCCCCAGTGCCAAATTAATTATATGCATTTTTCACGCTTTTCAAATATTTAACAAAAAAAATGGGCAGTGGCTCCAAAGAAGCTTTAACCAGTATAAAAAATATCTGCAAAAGTTAGCATATGTTCTTTTAGAAGCTAATTACAAATGAGATATAATGGAATGGTCACTATAATGTTCCTGTATGTGTTAAAATATACTACGATTCTAATTGGGGAAATATAACTGACCAGTTGGTGCAATATCTAACCTTTCAGAATCAGTGCATGTGCAACAAACCAAGAATCGATTAGAGTCTATAAATGCAAAGCTTAAGAGCATGATTACAAGAGATAGAGAAGAAGATTTTATTGAACAACTTTTTATAATAATCAACAGTCTTCAAGCCAGCACAGACGTCCAAAATTTACAGATGTTAAACAGAACCGTTATAGGTTTCAAATGATCCAGAAAAACTAAAAAGTAAAAGCATAAATGTGTAAATAACTTTGTTCTAAATGAACTTTGTTTAAAATGCTCATTTCTAGTTCTTTCCTCTTTTTATTACTTAAATCACTATCATTAAAGTGCTCATTTCAGGTTTTTTCAGATTTAACTCCCTATGAATATTAAATAGCAGAAAGTTCATGTGCCATAGCCGGTACCCCTAAGTACCGCGGGCACCCGGGTTGGATGCCAGCACCGGTAGCAAAGTCACTTCTATTGCTAATAGTTATGATAAAAAATTTCTGACAATCCTGCTTCATATTTATGGAGCTATAGCTGCTATAGCTTGCGCAATAGACCCATACTTCTGATTCAGCATGTTAAAAAATGCAGGCGATTTTTATTATTTAGTTTCTAAAAGAATGTAGAAACTTTGCAAAAGATATCTACTTAGCTTAGGTAAACTACTTTTGATAACAAACAGATTTCCTACAAATTAATGAGCAGTATAATAGCAAAGATTAATAAGCTTTGTAATTGTAGTGAAATCTCAATTAAACAGTATTAACAGAATTAATTATTTACCTCACTTATTACTTGTTTATTGCTAAAAATAATTTTAACTGTGCAAACTTTTAGAATACTTGAATGTTGATGTGCCTTTATTTTGGAAAAAGTAGCATATTTTACTTCTATCTGATTTAAAATATCTACTCCATGGTATTAAATAAATTATAAGGCTGGTGGAAAATATTCACAAAATATTTCTCACTTTACCTAATTATCGTCCTACACCTGGTATAATTTAATAATAAAATCGTATAACCGACGTAAAGAAGTAGATAATGCTGATTTTGATAATAAACAACAAAAAAACAGGACTGTTTAGTTAAATTTAAAGTTATTGAGCAGTGCCGTCTTAAAATCGAATTATTTTTATCGCTTCTTTTTTGAACATGTGGTGCTAAAACGGCTTACATAGATGCGTCGACGGTTGAAAACTACGATTAGAATTTTATAAACAGCTTTCCACATTTGCTAAGTAGCAATTACATCATTAATTAGGTAGCTATAACCTATATGCAACCTTTTTGAGATCGAAAATCAACATAAGTTGAACCCAAGGGTGTGTAGTGGGCATGCCTGGCAAGCCACTGCTTTCAAACTTGAAGACTGATAAATAGATAAATAATGCACTAAAAAACTTGCCTGCGACGATTGAAAGCGTTAAATGTTAGTAAAATAACTTACCGGAACTTGTTTCTACCGTGGTGGTCATGTTGACTAGAAGAAATTGGAGAAATTCGAAACGTGGTAAATAAATACACAAAACGCGCACAAACTTGCCTTGATCGCTTCCACGAAAACAAGAATCTAGCTTTCTGGGTGCGATGTTGCCAAATCCGACTTACGTTTTAGGTATTCCGGTATTCCTCATGCAACCACAGGAAATTATCTTCAAGATATAGATTGTCATCCAACAGATAGTACACCAATTAAGGTCGAACTTCATCAAAGGTGCACTTTACATGACGTTTAATGTTTAACGGACGGGTTTGCGTTTCGGTTTGTATGTATCTAAAAGCATAAATATCTGGACAATTGAACATTTTTACCTATTTGGCAACGCTACGCCGGAAACTGGTGGAGCGACCCACGTGATCTCACTGCACATGCGTTATTGCACAAAACAAGTATTCAAATCATAGAATGATAAATTTGTCAACTGAGGAGATGGGTACTTAATAAACCTAATTTCATCTTACAAATCACGGTGAACGCAAATAGTGACTTGAAAAAGATTTGAGACACCTGAAAGTATTCCTTTTTGCTAGTGGCAAGGATTTTGAAAAAGCTAAACCTTTGGCTAATTATTTGAGGTACTCATTAATGCTCGTATCTTAAATCTTAGGCTAACGCAATAATGTATTAAAACACGATTTTATAACCGATATCCTTACGTCTCTACCTACTGAAAGTTAAGGATATGCTACCGTCGTGTTTTTAATTATAACTTCATATAGATATTTCATATTTGCACTGTACTGATTCTAATAACCTGTCCAACTGACAATACTGACATACTTTCAATTCTGTATACTTTTAAGCATGGGCGCCGGCAGAGGGGGGCAGGGGGGGCCGTGGCCCCCCCTGGAGCCGCGAAGGTAGAAAACTTGTATCACCAAAAACCGAATTTGTCTCCTCTGCCCCTGATTTGAGCACTCAATTTAAGTAAGTCGCCCCCCCCTGTACAATTTTCTGGCGGCGCCAGTGCTTTTAAGTCCTTCGTAAGTGTTGGCCACCCATATGAAAATAGATCTTTCAAAACCTTATTTAATAAAACTTGCACAGAATGAAATCTAACCGTTCCAACTGAAATACCAAATAGTTGGTTTAAAGCACCATCTAACACGAAACACGACAATAAAAAAACAGAAAATAATGAGACTGAATGCCTAAATCTTTCCAGCTTGCAAAGTGGAAAAAAGAAATTGATGAGGGTAAAATTATTGTGAGTGTATTTGTGGATTTGAAACGTGCATTTGAAACGATAGATCGGAAAAGATTACTGGAAAAATGTGAGAAATATGGTTCTAAGCGAGTTGCTCTGAAATGGTTAAAAGATTATCTAAGCAATAGGTGGCAAAGAGTTAAAATAGAAAATGTTTATTCCGAATGTATCAAAGTTGAACATGGTGTTCCACAAGGCAGCGTCTTGGGCCCATTGCTATTTCTTCTATGCATAAATGACATCCAACATTTTCTTAAAGAATCCTTTATTAGTCTTTTTGCAGATGACACATTAATTTCAGTGAGTGGCTCCAATAATGAACATGTTGTTGAAATAGTAAACAGAGAAATGATACACCTCAGTGAATGGCTGAAATGTAACCAGATTAAACTGAATATTCAAAAAACAAAGAGTATGGTAATTGCATTGGCTCAAGACATAACCGTCAACTTGTTAGCGGTAATCTATCTGTTAAAATAGATGATATTAACATTAGCGTTGTAGATCAAATTAAATATTTAGGTGTTCAAATTGACCAACAGTTAAATTTTAGTAAGCATGTAGATTATATTTGTAAAAATTAGGTTAAAAAATTGGACACTTCCGCAGAATTGCTCCAAAACTTTCTACTTGGTGTAAAAGGGTTGTTTATAATACTATAATTTACCCTCATTTCACATATTGTTCGTCTTTGTTAATTTCATGTTCTGCTGAAGATAAGCATAAATTGCAGCTACTATTAAATAAGTGTAGAGAATACTATTAGGCTGTAGTAAATACGCTCCCCTTCGCGATATGCTAAATAATTTAAAATTTTTGAACATTGAGCAAATCATACAGGAAGCTAATTTGGTGCCTCTATTTAAAATTATAAATAAGAAAGCACCAAATTATTTTGAAAAATTTATGTGTAAGTGAATGGATGTCACAGCCTATAATATAAGAACTAAAGATCGAAAAATCGTTATTTATTGAAGGTTTGAAATTATATAATAAACTGCCTCTCATTATAAAAAACTCACCAAATGTACATGTATTCAAAAAAGGTTGAGAGCAATGTATTTCGATATGTGATACTGTATTTACTATGAGATTGTATATATTATGTTACTAACAGTTTTGTGTGTTAATTAGCTTTTGCTAAATATAGTTCTTTCATTCATTCAGCTCCTTTTAATACCCAGAAAAATAATAAATAATATATTAAAATCTCCATGCACACGTTTGTATATCGCTCTTCGCGTTCACCTCTTGCCTATATCTCTCTGCTTCCGTACAGTATTTGATTATGTTATCAAATTGCCATCACCAATAAGTAATAGCTAATAATATATCAATCGAAATTCCTTGAATACATGCGAAAAATTGTGATGAAAGCCATTGCGTGCCATCATCGCACATAATGGGTCACGTGGTTTGCGTTGTCTAATACTTGAATGCTTTTAAATAAACACAAGCCTCATCACTACCCTGCGAAATTGAAAGTGACATTTTTGACAGTGACATCAGTCAATGTCATGTCACAGAAGTCAAGTGTTTTTGCTTTTGGCTTTTGCTCATTGCTCAATTGCTCATTTCAAGGCCTTTACGGAAACACTGATCTGGATCCGGATAGATCAGTTATACGTCAAACAGCTGTTGAGGGCTGTTCCAAATTACGGTACTATCACCGTCCCAGAACTGTTTTCATCATCCTCCGCCCATTTTGTGTGTTTTTAGAACTGTAAAATGGGCGGGGCATGATGAAATCAGTTCTGGGACGGTGATAGAACCGTAATTTGGAACAGCCCCCAACAGCTGTTTGACGTATAACTGATCTATCCGGATCCAGATCAGTGTTTCCGTAAAGGCCTTCAATTTGTTGTTTGTCAGTCTGTGTAGCTATACAAATCTATAAGCCATATTTCTGGAAGATTTTTGCCTATTTCAATTAACAAATAACGTATGTTGTGCTGCAGAGCTTTGTAATTACTATGCCGTTAGCAAATTCAGTGGAGCCATGGCAAATTCAACATGCCGAAACAGAGGTAAGTCCTCGAAAATTGAGTGTCAGTAGAACCTCTGCACATCTGCCTCCTCTTCATCAATAATAAAAAAATCCACTTTATACTTTCGTAATTGTTATCAAGCATGTGTAGAATAAGGTTATTATAACCTTTTTTATGTTCATTTTATAGCTTTGGGAGTATCCAGGCCCTTAAGAATAGCTTCTGTACGTAACAAATTTATACTTTTTTTTACATTCAAAAACATATTGTAGCACGATACATCAAAACAACACCCTATTGTGTGTTTTTGGTATTTTTGCATGCATCCACTATCCAATATTAGATTATTAATGGACACCACAAACATGTGTATAGTCTATGCTGGACATAGAAGAATACAGTGTTAAAGTTTACAGAACCATACATAAGTTGTAGCTTTGCATATATTGAAACATTGGTGTTATAGTATAAGAATGGAATTCAGGATGTCCCACAAAGATTAAGACAAGCAATACATCAAAACTGGGTAGTAGTAGATAATTATGATTTTGGGGGTGTAAATTAGAACTAATGTTGTATCTTTCCTTATTATTGTGTTACCCAATAAGGTATTTGTTTTTTGGTCACATGACTTCTGATTCAAAATTATTAATGGGACACCCTGTAGATTTGTGCATGTTTGTGTTCCTCCCTATACAACAATTCCAACAAACTAGCATACTTGGGGGCCTAAAGTGATTAATTCAAGAATTACAAGTATTTAAAAGGATTGTACCCCTACCATTATGAAACACTAGCAAAATAATTTTGACTATAGAGTATATGTTATTTATATCTAGTGATTTGTAGTAGTACAATCCTTTAAGTATGTGTAGCTCTTGAATGAATCATTTTAGACCCTATGTGTGTAGCTTGTTCGAATTGTTTTATCGGGAGGAATCCAAAAATATTTTAATATGCAGGGTGTCCCATTAAAAATTTTGAATCGGATGTCACATGACCTAAAACAAATACCTCATTGGTTAATACAATAACAAGTCAAGACAAAGCATTTGCTCTAATTTACATCCCCAAATTTATAATTCTCTGTTACTGCCCCTTTCTGATGTATTGCTTGTCTTAATCATTGTGGGACACTCTGTATAAATTTAAAAATCTTTAACACCTATCCTCCAAAGTAGGTACTTTGTTTCTGTTCACTTGTCATAAACATCTAAGGAACCTATTTTTTGAGAGTCTTTGGCATACCTATTACAGTGGCTCTAAATCTGACTCAAATCTTGCACTTTTCATTACTTTTCTGACTGACTTTCTGACTTTTCTAAATATTCAATTCAGTATTGTTCATTGACAAATTGCTGGTTTGTGAGCTAGCACATTGTTGTGATACATTGTTTAACCAAAGTCCTGACAAAGCAACTATTTTTGTATCATTTTGTCTTTAATGGTCATTAAAGAATGATACTCATCAGTAGCTGTATGCCCTCTATGAACAATGTGATCATAAATAACACCAGATTTATATAAAAAAAAATGCTTACATTTATACCTTAACTCAGGGTCACCATGATAAAACCAACTTTCATCATAGTATATAACCACATTATTAAAAAACTGAAGCTTATGTTGCAATTGCCTTTTCCACTGTTGACAAATTGTCACGTTCTGGTACTGTAAATCCCAAGGACGTTAAAACAATAGGGGGACGCAGCATGTCACAGTCTATCCTGTATTAATGGTGAAGCCAAAATATTTACGTCTGCGCTTTCTTTTGTTTTCTGTGAAATTGTTGAATTTGTCAAAATGCAGTGCAGTGCATTTTTCTGGGGTATCACAACAAAAAATAATAAATCACCATAAGTGGAATTGTATCTGTATACCAGGTGTCCCAGAATTTCCTTGACACGTGATATTTTCGCTTAATCCATGAAATCGTAAACATAAATTAATTAAAACACATGTGTGGAAAATATTTTTTTTATTTTCATGAATAAACTAATAAAAAAAATGTGACAACAAAACTAAGTGCAAAAACGTGGAAAAGTTTTATGGCTACATCGGGCCGCGCCAACCCCGTGTGCAGGGTGTGCCCCGCACACGGGCGCCAAAATTAACGATAAATTGCAGTAGGGGCATAAAAAGTAAGGCACTACGATAATTAAATTCAAGTAAAGAATTTATTTTTCCAGGCAAAATTGTGGATTGAAATTTGAAAAAACAAGCTAGGGGTGGATTCCAGGGGTTTAAGTAAGAAAAAAATGGTTCATAAGCAAGGAATGATAGGTCATTCACTACCATTGAAACACCCACTTACTTTTCTTTTTTATCCGTTTTTGTTACAAAAATATCAGGCGTCAAACAAATCATCATTTCGTTTGTCTTATACTTATGATTTTACGGAAAAAATAAGTTTGCATATAAAATTAAAGGTACCACAATATTTTAAATAAAATGGGGATATCATTTAGGTAGGAAAACCTATGGGGTGCTATTTGAAAAAAAAAATTTGGGGGTGAGTTTTAGGGGTTGATGTACAAAAAAAAATGTTTTGAATGCATGATAGACCCTATAGTACCTTCAAAAGTACCACTCAGTACAGTTTTGTACTTATACCTTCGAATATTTACTTATGACATCAGGAGTATACTGTTTTGGTATTTTTTGAGGTTATAAATAAGACATCAGAAATCAAATTTATCATTGTAATTCGAAAAAGAATAATTTAATAAGTCATACAACCATTAGTAGCATCCGAAATATGTTAGCTAGGTATGCTTGAGTCGTACTCCCATTTAAAATAATAAAAAAATATATAGTACTAAATCACGTTTACAGATAAAAGTTTTATAAAGCCATACTCTGTCATGCTCAAAAGTGAAGACTATCATGAAGTAATTTTTATTGTAACAAACTGTATTGATAGAAATACATAAGTACCTAAGCATTGCATGTGCTCCGTTTGCAGTGGTTTAACCATTATTTTTGGCAAAGAAAATGATTACAACTTATTTCAAAGAAAAATATTAGTGGCTCGAAAATCAGTAGGTAAATTGGAAGTTACTACCCCATGTACTACCTTATTAAATCATGTCAAATTAAGTGTATACATTTTTAAAGTAGCAGACAGGCAGTGAACAATTACGTGTTTTTCCTATAAACTTTAAAATTTTCATTAATATCAGTCTTCCCAATTATCGATATATCGACAGCCTTCACATAAAAAAATAGTAACTGTGGCAACAATTATTTTATTCATATTTGTACACAAATTAATATTCGTTTACACACATGTCATGTAACCAATAGTAATAAAAAATGTTTCTCTTATTTAAAAACAACTATTTAAGTATTTTTAATGTACATGTATATTTTAAATTTCATTTTAATTTTCGCAACATATAACGTATGTATATTAATTTAAATTACATAATGAGCTTGTGCCCCATTCTTTGTCATCCTACCATTATTTATTCAACAAAGCATATATTCTTCTAGTAGTCACAGTCACAGTAGGATTTATGTTGGGAAGCGTATAGCTTACATAGCTCTTACACTCGACTGCTTGGATCACTAAAAACAAAACAAAAAAGAAATATAAAAATTCAACATCAAATACGTCATACGTCGATGTACTGCAAAAAGTGATAGGTAAAAAATCGACGATTTGACGTTTTTGGTACTAAACGACGATAAATGATTTTGTCCAAGTCAGTACTCGAAAATTTTGCCAGTTTGGTTAACAGCTCGTTTTGACTAAGTCTAATATGTCCAATAAAGTAGCAGGTAAAATGATCAACTTCACTACATTGTGAGACATATCACGTAAAATTAAGTAACCATCTTGACTATCACAGCTGGAATAAATCCCTCCCTGTAGATAAGAACAAGAAAAGCAATGCCCTGGAACCAAAATAGATCTGATTCAGTATTCTAGATTTAAATGTGATTGATTGTTTATGTTTCTTATTTCAAGAAAATTGAAGTTTATTTGGACCAATTCAGTATTAATATATTTTCCAACATCAAGTGTGACCAAGTCAGAAATATAGTCTAATTTCTTCGAACTCTCTTTATAACTCGCAGTGAACATTTTTATGAGTTCTATGTTTTCTAAAAAACACGTTGAGTGATTTGTTACTTAAATTATGATTACTTTCAACAGCCATTTACGAGGAACTAGTTTTCTGACTTGGTCACCTTTTTGCAGTATACCAACATTATCAACGATTATTATAAACAATGGTACAGTATTATGGGAATAATTAGAAATATCAGTATAAATCATCGAATCTATTAAGTGATGTTGAACGGCGAAAAATTGCAAATGTGCCGGATATGATGATTTACTAAATAAAACTGCTTCTACTGGTAGCACTGGTACTACTTAGTTCACATAGCTTTTACACTCAACCCCTTGGATTCCTAGAAGCACAGCAAAAAATTAAACATCAAATACGGGACATAAATAATGGCACAGGTAATAGTAATAATACAGGTAGGTCATCAGAATTTGAAATAAAATTTTAGATTATTAATATTTTTAAAAAACACGAATTTGATATATTCTGGGATTTATCCCATAATAAATGAACATATAATTTCATAAACTTTATATTATTTGTTAAAGAAGTTTTTTGACAGCTGCCACAGCACGACAGAAAACTGACTCAGTGGATGTAGAACTTTTATATTTCTTATCTAACTTATCTAACTCAATGAATATATAGCAAATAAGTGGTTGTAAAGTCAAATTGTATCTGTATATGACTATTATATTGAGCGTCTCTGTAAGGATTTTTGAAAAATTTCAAGTTCAGCATGGATGCCTTCAGTTGTGAAAGTCTTTCAACATTAATTTTTTTGTATGATCTTATGTTTTTACAAAAAAATACCCCAGCCCAATATTACATGTTCTGAAAGACTCTTTATGCTCAGTAGTATTTATTATCATATAATAATCATGGACTTCAGAGATAATGAACCTCGTTATTTTTTTATCACATTATTAAGCCAAAAATCAGAATGAATAAAAGCACACAAAAAGACAAAGTAACGGAAAATGGACTTTCCTGTTGTATACAATGTAACACCAAAAAACCCTCAGAAAGCCATATTGTGCTGACAACTTATATGTTTAATACAACTATAATTAAAAAAAAATACCTCTTAGGAGCTGGTTCACCACAGATCGCTTCTTGAGAAGCACCAATAGCAGATAAGAAAGCTTCCTTCAAGGGGTAGTGGCACCTAAAAATTTAAATCATAATAAAATTATAATATTAACTACATAATTATAACTTGATAAAACAATTATAGATAAAACATTCTATTTGTGATAGTAACCATTTTGACCATGGAGACGAGACAGAAGAATTTAAAAGTAAAAATATTTCCAAAAATAAAGATACTAGTGGTGAACAACAAAATACTGTTTAGCAATATGTTCAAAAAACAATTTTAGATAAAATATTCTATTTGTGATAGTATCCATTTGACCATGGAGACAGAAGAATTTGAAAGTAAAAATATTTCCAAAAATAAAGATATCAGTGATGAACAACAAAACAATATGTTCAAAAAATGCTACACAGTAAAGTAATTTAGTGATAAAAATTAGAACATTATCATAAATAAACAGTGTAAGGCGCTATTAATTGTATGTAACTGCCTTTGTACATTTTTTCACATTGTTTTCAAAATATAATTGCATACTTTATGCTCCGAAAAAATGTATCTCTGCAAGCTGTTTACTGAGCAAATCTATGAATGACATGCAAGTATTTATATCTCTAATAAAAAATATATTGTATGTATATTAAATATACAGTTAAACAGTTAAAAATCAGATCAAATACAGGCACACAGCAAAGAATCCTTGAAAAAGCAGTATATTTCATATATTTTTACTAAATAAAAAAGGTACCTCTTTGCAGCTGGTTCATTACCACTACCTTCTTGAGAAGCACCAGTATTACATTTGTGTGCTACCTTCAAAGGATGGTCTCTATATAAGAATTGGAATTATGATCATCATTATGACTATATAATTATAACATTATAAAACAATAGATAAAACAGTCTGTTTGTGATATTGCCCATTTAGACAGTGGTCAGAATAATTTACGAGCAACAAAGTTTCAAAAAATTGAGATAGGTACAAGTGATGAAACACAAAATACTGTTCTGCGAAATGATTAAAAAACTATACACATTAAAATAATTTTGTGATGAAAATTTAGAACAAAATAAATGATATTACTGTTAAACAGTAAAAAATTATTAATTGTATGTAATTATTTTTGTACATTTTTTATTTATTTATTCTATTATATTCAAAAAATAAATTAAACACTTTATGCTCTGAAAAAAATTATCTGAAAGCTGTTTCCTGAGCAAAAACTGTTGAGAATTGAGAACATTGAAGTATTTATATGTAACACAAAATATATTGCATATTATATATATGCAATATATTTCCCTTGAAAATAAAACAGCCTATAATTTATACTTAGTATATGATGCTAAAAACTAAAGATCACCTTAAAATAACTAGTAAGAGTAACAGTTAAGGTCTTTCAACAGTTTATCAATTTAGGGTTACTATTACTTTTTACTAAACACTTGTACCTATTTTATCTTTTGCTCTAAAATAATTACACCTCATTATTCAATTCACCAACTAGATTTCTTACTCACTATTCCTTCAAACCTCAAAGAAAAATTACATTACAAGTTTTACAACTTGTCTCAGCAAAAGTATACCCTTGACACTAAAAAAAGTTTCACATTCACCTAGATGGCATATCGTAGCATTTCATAACTCCAATTAATTTTCCTGCATTAGAACCATAAAGTCTACAGTTCAGCAGCCTATCCACTTTGACACCATTATTTAGAATAATCAGACTAAAGACTGTGCTCACAGATATAATGGATTTTCTTGGATTATTTCCAACATAACAAAGATGTAAGAAAAACATGCTTCTTAGAATGTAACGTTGATTAAATTATATTTTTTGTTACTATATCAGATTCTAAATCCTACCTATAATGTTAAAGTCCAATTATTTATACATAGCTACTTACACTTTAAGCTGTTTTCTATCTTCTTCCTTGGTATACAAAGTAGGCACCACATTCTTTTTCAAACGCTTCTTTCCGGATAGTGTGGTTTCAAAGTCATCGTTAGTAAAATGTTCTGAGCAGACTTCTTTTAATTGTGGTAGGTCTGTGTCAGCACTCCCATTACATCAAACCACTTCCTCCTCAGAACAATATCTTTGGTAATACTGAAAAATATGATTAATTATAGAAAAGCTCAAAAAAATGATACTTTAATTTACTTTATTTTGTTAAATATGAAAGTAACACTCAAGTTAGGTTTATTTATATGTAAGTATATATACAGATATGTAGGTAAAATAATATGAGATAAATATATATAAAGCAGTACCAGTCCAATAAATTTAAACATGCATAGATTAAAAATATTCTATACCTATGGCACCAGTAGCAAACTGGATGAGGTGTTTAAGAATATGAAAGTAGCACTCATCAGGCTAGGTGTGTTTATATGTAGGTACAGTTGTGTATATGTGATATCGATATCACTTTCAAATTATCTAGGTAAAATAATATGACATTATAATTATATAATGCAGTACCAGCCCAATAAATGTAAACATACCTTAAAGTATTCCTACATGACAATAGGAGCAAACTGGAGGTGTTTAAAATAATTTCTAAAAATATGAAGCCCAACTTTACTGTTTATAGACACCTTATTTGAAAGATCCCAACACTATATACTGTATAGTGTATACTGTTGTTTTCAACTGTACCTCAGGAGGTATATCACATAGGAATGAAATTAGAGGTTTTACAATACGATCAATTTCAATCAATCAAGAGGAATGCACGAATAGGTACACTTACCTGTAAAAGGTCAAGTTAGGGTGCCGATAATCCCACTTTTTGCATATGTAGCAGCGTCTACCCATGACTATTTTCGGATCGTCAGCCTGTTTTTGGGGCCTATCAGGTAATTAAGCACTGAAACACACTCAACACTACTCGAACACAAAACAGATACCTACGAATGTACGGTCTGTGTTACGATCATCTAGAATTTGAAATGTTGGAATTCACAACAGAACAATTTATACTCGAACACAAAATAGATTGGAATAAGGTTTAACGGTTCTCAGGAATTTCAAATATAATTGAAATTCACACCCGTTGACGTTCCCTCCTGCGCCGCCCCGTCGCTAATGCGCAGTACAGGGTTGCCGGTGGAAGAGCAAGAATTTCTCGCACCTTTGTCGAGTGGGTGGATCAACATAACCTCGTCGTTTAATGACGCGATGTTTGGGGCGAATTTGACCGTAAATCTACTTAGAAATTTGCCCAGTTTGGCAACCGTAGAAATCCCATGGCAACTAGCAATGAGAGCCAAGCGGCGTTGCCGGGTTGACATATGAAAATTTCTTCATACTATCAAATATTGCAAAAGAGCGAAATTAGACTCTGATCCTAACGTTTTGCATATATAAAAATCATTGCATCAATTCACTGTTCATAAATATATTATATTATTATATTAAATATGATATTTTGTGTTCATAAGCTTGCTTGTTTCGCTGATGTTTTGTGTTCATAAGCTTGCTTGTTTTCTTAGTTTTACTTAGAAAAATGCCTAGTTTGGCAACTTTGCAATGCGCTTAGAATGTGACTATGCGGCTTCAACGCGAAAAGTAAATAGCTGCGTCCCCCTATTGTTTTAACGTCCTTGGTAAATTCCCATGATCGGTTTTTTGAATGGAAGTGTAGGACAAATTAACATTATCATTGTCGTTCGTTTCATGTAAATCTTGCGATAATTTTGTAGCCAATCACTGGACACTGTGATAAACTATCATTTGGTTATATTCACCTTTAATCAATTGAAAAGTTTCAGTTTGTGTTTTAGCTACCCAAACACAAAATATTAACATATATCTCTGCTCCACTCTAGTTTTTTAGTTTAGATATGCAAAACACTGACCTCGAATAAGTAATTTCTAACAAAGCCTACTTGATTAAAAGTACATAGAACATAAGGCTTTCATGCCTTATTTAGTGTGTTATAAAATTGTACTTCTGAAAGAAGTTACAGCACCAGTCTTGTTACGTACTGATTATTCTGTAAATTTACCCTCATAGATTTCCATTTTCACAATTTCGTAATTTCAATATGTTTGAAGTAACTAATGCTTTTAGTTGACTAGTTGTTTTCAGAAACTATATGCTTTCATTCTCAAGAAGCAGCTTATTTCAATTTATCAGAAGTGTGAATCTTGTAAAAGTAGATTTAAATTGAGTACTCAGGGATTCTGAATGCAAATCCGAGAAATGTGAATGCAGCTATAATTTTTGAAAGTTGAATAATGATAGTTCATTCTATTATCATAATAACAATACAAAGTAGAAAAAACACTTCATTACCCTGATTGCACCAATAATATCTGTTGTCCAGATAGTTTTAACAACTTCTATGTCTATGTGGTCTGCAGCAGCAGTGTTAGTGTCTGGAAAGGTATAGTTATTTAGTGGTGATTCCAAGGGTGATTCTGTATCTAATATATTGAATACTGGATACTGAAATTCAGTATTGTAATACTGTATGTAGTAGTAGTGATGGGGAGGCGAAGTCAGTCAAGTAGGCCACCTTTGGCTCTTTTTGCCAAACTAGGGTGACCATCCGTCCGAAAGATCCCAAACATGTCCGGAAATTTGGAGCTAAATTTCGTCTCCGGGCGGAATTACAAAAATCGGAGCCGCGTTCGAAAATATTTGGCACAACCTACAGCAAAATGAACAAATGCAGCTAATGGGCAGACAAAAAATCGGTAAAATGTCTGGAATTTGAACCCCAATTGAAAATAGTTGGCACAACGTACAGCAAAATAAACAAGTACAGTTAACGGACAGGCAAAAAAAGACACTACTGTCGCTTGATGGCCCATCTCTCTTGATTCTCTTACAGACCACTCCCCCACGGTAAGCGAAGCGTCTGGAATTGATGTATGAAGTATATGGTCACCCTATGCCAAACCCATGGAACCAGCCAAAACTCGTTATGTCCAACCATCTCCCTGAAACTAGTAACTCCTCCCCAAACTCTGTCGTGCCAAATATCTGATGTGATCTGAACCTTGAGGCTGCAATACACAGCTCATCTGCCAGGAAGTGGACCACTGTTTCGTCCTCCTTCCAGCATCTGGAGCAGATAGGGTTCCCTACCACTCTCATGACTCTCATGGGTGATGTCTGTTCAGCTGGCATTGGCCTGTGAGAACCCTCACCAACAGGTTAAGCTTTTATTCAGAAATGCTTGTCTGGGTACACTATGAATCTTTTAGCTTGCCCGCAGTCATCTCTTTCTAACCAGGCTTTCACCAGTTCCTTGTGTGTCTAGTTGTCCAGAGCTACTTTGACCTGGCATCTGCTAATTCCAAGCATAGGTTTGAAGCAGAAGCTACCAGTCCCTATCCTAGCTAGACTGTCCGCTCTCTTGCTGCCTGGCACACCAGTGTGTCTGAGTACCAACAACAGGGTTACCTTCCTGTGGTATGCTAGACTCTGAACGTTGTCAGCATTCTAGAGCCAGAGCTGATCTAGTCCTCAGAGTTACCACCGCTTTCAGAGCTGTGTGGCTGTCAGAGCATATACATCATCATTGTGGCGACATAGTCATGCAAGTACTGTATGTATGTGAATGGCTCTATTTGAATGTATGTAATATCCATTACTTCAGAAACGCGTATTTTCAGTTGAGAAGCTTCGACAGAAAGCGCATTTATACTTTATCGATTTCACGAGTTTCATTGTACAATTATTCTAGTTAGCGGGACAAAAGATTTCGTTCCATTGAAAATTGCGAGCAATTTCAATTCTCCACCTATTCATTCGGCAAACAAAGAAAGAGCGGCAAAGCAGCCATTTATTCATTTATTCAGCTCTAATTTTTATTCAGACATTTTTTTGTTACATAGCATCTGTGGTATAGAGATTGACTTTTTTACAATATCTAGGAATGCCTATTATGTGGAGTAATATTTTGTAGAGCTTTATAAAAAAAATACAGGTACAGAGTTTGTGAAGGTTGTTTTGTTTTTCAAAATTTAAAATACTTATGCTCCTTAGGGCCGGTTGTACAATGCAAGCTTAAGCTTCGGCTTAAGGTAAGCCGACGTTAAACCACGTCAGTTGCAAATCGTCCGTTGTACAATGCTAGCTTAGCCCCCCACTCCAAGCTTAGCACGAGCTTACGTAAGCCGAAGCTTAACGCGAGCTTAGCTGAGGTTTAAACCTAACCTGAAACAAGTGACATGACATGTCAAGAAGAAACCTTCAAATTGCTTGTCACTTTATTAGGTCATATTTATTAAAAGATTTGTGTCTAATTTAAGAAAGAGAGCAAATGAAAGAACAGAGACAGAAACGGTCGTTGCCGAAATTTGACACAAACTGTCATAAGTGCCTAACCAAAAAACGTAATTTTTCGGATTATTATGTCAGTACGTATTACTTCATTGATGCCAACTGTAGTGAATTTCATTATCAACCAGGTTTAACTAAGCCGACCATTGTACAACGGGTGTCGACTTTAAGCCTGAGCTTAGCTAAGCTTAGGCTTAACAAAGCTCGTGCTAAACCCGCATTTCATTTCACTTTTTGAATCGCAAATCATCTTAACAAAAGCTCTGGTTCCTCAGTTGTTCCATTTCTACATCTAATCATCATGTCTAACAATCTGATTACACGGTCAAATTGAGTGATAATTTCTTTGACCTCAAATTAGTGCGTGTTGGTGTTCTCATTCTTATATCTACGTAATTCGAGAATTGAAGTATCGCTGTTTAAATACATATTGATTTTTTAAGGTACAAAATACCACAACATAAATTGAATTATTGCCTACGTACCTATATTTAAATACATTTTTAAAGGATATATGCTTTAGGCGCGGTTGTACAATGCGAGCTTAAGCTTCGGCTGAAGGTAAGCCGACGTTGAACCACGTCAGTTGCAAAACGTCCATTGTACAATGCTGGCTTAGCCCTCCACTCCAAGCTTGACACGAGCTTACGTAAGCCGAAGCTTAACGCGAGCTTAGCTGAGGTTTCAACCTAACCTCATACAAGTGACATGATATGTCAAGGAGGAACTATCAAATTGCTTGTCACTTCATTAGATTTATATATATATGACAAACTGTCATAAGTGCCTAACCAAAAAAGATAATTTTTCGGATGACTATGTCAGTAGGTGTTGCTTCATTGACGTCAACTGTAGTGAATTTCATTATCAACCAGGTTTAACTAAGCCGACCATTGTACAACGGATGTCGACTTTAAAGCTAAATTCAGATGCATACGACATCCGACGATACGACGGTACGAAACTGTTCCTATTTGTTGAAATATTCAAAATGATGTCAAATCAAAATATTTCAACCAATAGTAACAATTTCGTACCGTCGTATCGTCGAATGTCGTATGCATCTGAATTTAGCTTTGCCTGAGCTTAACTAAGCTTAGGCTTAACAAAGCTCGTGTTAAACCCGCATTTGTACAACTTGCCCTTAATGTGCAATGTGGCAATGTTATTACGGTAATGTATCCAATGAAAATTAGGTTCTATCTCTACGACTCTAGCTCCTAACTTGGCTGTGTATTAACTGTAAAATTTACGAAAACCGATTTCTTGTTTCTGTACTCACTGTTTTCGAGAAAAATTAAATCCAAAATATGCTTCAAGATTTTCAAAATCAGTTCCTGTTAATTTGAATTGAAGTTTTCCTGTTAAAAAAGTATTGTGTGAGGCATGAACACCTATATTTAAAAAAACCCATTCACAATAAATAAAAAACCGTAACAAAAGTGCCTAAATTCAGAGCATTGTTCAAATACCTCAAAACAGAGTTGATTATCTAAAAAATGGAGTCAAGTTGATTGACTCAGTACTCCCCACACATAATGATGATACCATTTTATTATTTGCCATTGCATGAAGCTATAGTTTAAAATCCCATTGCAACTAAATTATCGCCCATCCGCCCGCAAAAACAACATCCAACACAAAAACCCTCGTAAATAGTTTCTTGCGTCTCCCTCCTTAGGAACTAGGGCGCCACAGTTTTTTCTGCATGCTTGAACTGGATGATGCGAAACGATCAAGAGGCTCCAATCGGTCTAAAAACGAAGTTTGAGCTGATTTTATGTTTTGGTTTTTTTGATTATTGCTGCGCCGCCACTAACACGGTTTTTCAAAAATCACAGTCGTCTTCCATTCTCGCAGCGGTAATAAATGCTGTGTCAAAATGTTATTACCATCAATTCAATAATTTTCGCTTTACGCAATATACATAGAACGAAATAAAGCAAAACTCGTATGTACAGATAACAAAATTGGTTTCTGTAATAGGTAAGCCAATGTTCGGATGGACCTAAAAAAGTGTAATATGCCACTAGGTATTTCTTCTACAGGTCAACAGACGGACTATTGTGAATACAACAAATTGTTCAGTTTTACTACTCCCCACCCCCCAACCCTACCCAAAAAAAATTGAAAATGATCAGTAACTCGTAAAACGCCTAAAAACAAAGTTTGAGCTGTTTTCATATTTTTAGTTTTTTATTATTGCTGCGCCGCCACTGACACTATTTTCGCTGCGGTAGTAATGCTGTGTTAAAATTTCATTAAAATCAATTCAATAATTTTCGCGTTACGCAATATAGAACGATCTAAAATAATACTCGTATGTATACATCACAAATTCCCTTGGTTTTTATAATAAGCAAGGCAATGTTCGGATGTACGTAAAAAGTGTATTATGTTGCTAGGTTTTTCATTCAAAGATCTATGGACAACCCATTATGAGTACAACAAATTTTTGAGTTTTACAACCCCCCACCCTCCAGCTACCCCAAATTCACCCTCACCCAAAATAACGTACAAAATGATCAGAAACCCCTAAAACGCCTAAAAACAAAGTTTGAGCTGTTTTTATATTTTTAGTTTTTTTATTATTGCCGCGCCGCCACTGACCCGATTTTTCCAAAACAGCGTTTTCCACCCTCGCCTTGGGAGTAATACAATGTCAAAATTTCATTAAAATTAATTGACCAATTTTCGCGTTACGCGATATCGAACGATCTAAGACAATACTCGTATGTATACATCACGAATTATAAGCTCCGTGGTTTCTGTAATAAGCATCATTTCATCACAAACCATGCAGCGGTTACTGAGATTACGAGGGTAGAAAAACGCGACAAACAGACAGACACAGACCGACGGAAATGAGTGACGTGGATTTTCGTTATGTACACACCAAAAAACACCTATCGGTGTGGGAACTAAAATCATGTAAAATATTATTTAGCTCAACTTTAAAAGATATTCTTTTGAACTACTGTTTAAAATTTAATGTAAAGGAACACTTGTGGAATAAGGAATAATGCAATAATACAATCAAAAGTCTTCTTCAAAATTAAGTCTTTTACCTCAAACTCACTTATGTACTTTAACTATCAGTAACTCTATGCGTATATCATTTGGCGAACATATTCAAAGAATATGAGGTCAATTAATCAGGGTAATCATTAATATTTATTAGAAAATATACTTAATTGTCTATATTTTTGAAATTGTCAATTACCCGCTACGCGATTCATAAAAATCAGAACTATAACAGTTTGTCTTGAAAATATAAACATTTAAAGGAAGTTATTGTTATTTTTATGTTGTTATTATTGTGTCACCATTTGTTCATTAATGTTTTTGCAATTGTATTTCCATTTACAGACCTGTTATTGAATGAGTAATTAGTTTTATTTTACGTAGACAGTGACTAAAATTCCAAAAACTAGTGTGAGGTTAGCAAAGAGTACTTGGGTATTAATTTGTTTAATAAATATCAGCATAGGTTTTTTGGTAAGTCTTGATTCATTCTGAGTACCCGTCTTAAGATCAAATGGAATATTGTTCATGTATTATTTTGAACGTTGTAGAATGGGCTTTCTGTGAACTAGGTGTGGCATGAACTGATATACTTCTGACAACCAAATTTTTCTATTTATGTATGTAGTATTGTTTAGTGGAGCTTTGCAAAATTGATTTTTCATTACCAAAGATGCTTTCAAATAACTAAATTATTATTTTTTGTCATCATCAGCCCTTTATTGTGCTCAAATTGTGATTGCAAATCGGGTAGAAGTGGATTATGTCCATTCCATCGATTGCTGATTTCTCAGTCGTAGAAATGTAGCTAAGTTTCATCCATAGAACTTCGACGCTGTGGAATGCTGCCTTTTAATTCGTTTCCCGGTGGCTACAACCTGCAGCGTTTCAAATCTAACGTGAACAGACACTTATCCTGTGGCAGCGTTTCTACAGCGCCATAGGCTTCCTGCCTTTGGGAGAGGCTGTCCATAGAAAACGACTTAAAAATTCTGATGTTCCAATTGAGTACAGATCGAACCCAATGCTTATACCCTTGCAAGTTTCTTGTCAATATCCAGATATTTGGGAACCTGTAGAATTTTTTTTAATATCTAATTTACAAGCCCTCTAAAAATGTAGTAGATAGTTCTTTTGACATTCTTTAATTTTAAACATGTTTCTCCTTTAAACATTATACCGATACTTCAACTAAGTTAATGTTCGTTGCTGTAGTATCGCAATAATTTTTTTCCATATAGGTGATCTAGCCTAAATAGACTCCCATACAACCCTGCAAAAAGTGAACAGTCTGCCTCTTTATTTTGTTCCATTTTTGCCACATCTCGTATAAAAGAAAAAAACCTACCAAATAACCTATGTATCTTGGTCGAATCCACCTGAGAGATGAAACATTCTGAGAGACGCTGTTTGTCTGTAAATATATTAACCAGTAGTAAAAGAAGATGCATTAGTCAGTATCTAGAGAGTTTCATTAATTTAAGAGGTGTGTTAAAGGTAAGTTTTGTTACACATATTACGAACATAAGAGTTTTAAGAAAAAATATTCAAACCATCATTACCTTTTACTTCCCACGCCGATGTGTGAGGGGAATATTAAGATCGCAAAAATTATCGATTTTGAGATAATACGTTTTTTGGGCGTTTTATGATATCTACATAACAAAAATCCACCTCACTCATTTCCGTCGATCTGTCTGCCGGTATGTCTGTTGGCGTTTCTCTAGCCTCGTAATCTCAGTAACCGCGGCATGGATTGTGATGGAATTTGGGTAGCGATATGCTGTGGGGTCGTAGTAGTTAGGTCTGCTATAATTTTGAAAATGCAAATATTCCTCAAACTTTGTTTTAGGCGTTTTAATTGTTCCTGATAATTTTCCTCTTTTTTTTGTGGGAGTGAAATGGTTGGTGGGTGGCGGGTTGTAAAACTGAAAAATTGTTGTATTTCTAATAGGCTGTCCATTGACCTGTGAAAGACCGAACATTGCCTCGCCTATTTAGAGAAACCAAGAATTTTCTGATGTATACGCGTATTACTTTAGCTCGCTAAGTATTGTGTTACCTGGAAATTATTGCATTAATTTAATTATGACACATTATTATTACTACAGTGAGGATAGAAAACACGAATGGTTTTTAGAAATCGTGTCAGTGGCGGCGCAGCAATAATCCAAAAACTAAAACTATGAATACTCAAACTTCATTGTTAGGCGATATGGAAGTTCCTGCCCGTTTTCCACATTTTACTTTCCACGCTGATAGGGGATGGGGAGTATTGTGATTGCGAACATTTTCGATTTTGAGATAATACGATTTTTTGGCGTTTATATCTACATAACAAAAATCCATGTGGCTCATTTCCATCGGTCTGTCTGTGTATTGGCGTTCATCTAACCGCGTAATCTCAGTAACCACTGCTTGGATTGGGATGAAATTGAGGTAGCGATATGCTGTGTGCGGGGTCGTAGTAGGTAATGCTGCTATAATTTTGAAAATCAGTGCGTTCGCGGTGGAGAAATTGGTAAAGGACAAAAAGTATCAGAACTTCTCAAAACATCGTTTTTACGCATTTTAGGAGTTCCTGATCATTTTTCATTTGATTTTGGGAGGAGGTGAAATTGGGATAGTGGAGGTTTAAAAACCTGAAAATTTGTTATATTCATAAAATACATTGCACTGACAAAATTGACTTTGGTGATATTTTGAGTCGTGAACTATCCGATTGATGTCTTTGAATGTTATATCTGTGGAATAATTTAATATATACACATCCTATAACGTATAACTTGGAAATTAATTAACTTGATTGTGATGAAATTGTAATATCGTATTACTACCGTGGAGGAAATCGTAACAGTGAATTGTTGGGAACTTTTACCAGTGCTGGTGGAGAAATGAACAAAAAACGAGAAATTTCAAAATTTCAAAGGATACAGGAGCTCCAAATTTTTTTTAGCGCCGCTAATGTCTGGGAAGACATTTGACGCCATTTTTTAGGTTAAGCGGTATCATATACATCGTTATTATTATTTTTGATACTGAATTTTTCACGAGATACAGTCGATTTGCTAAGTGCCTCCTCAGAGCAGCTGCTGTACTCTGGCATCTAAGCTTTGCCTTCGTGGCCTCTCACTTTGAAAAAAACTTTCTTTGGACTATGTACTCTCTCAACCCATGTTTTCAAGTTGTCTAATAATAATAATTGATAAATCGGTGTTTTAAAAATTTTGAAAATACAGGGTGTCCCATGACGATAAAGACAAGCAATATATCGGAACTGGGCAGTAGTAGCGAATTATAATTTCGGGGGTCTAAATTAGAGCAAATGTAGTATCTGTTTCTATTATTGTGTCACCCAGTGAAGTATTTGTTTTTGATCACGTGACGTCCGATTAAAAATTTTTAATGGGACGCCCTGTATATTTGTGGCTTTTTATGTTCCTTCCGATAATACAATTCCAACAAACTGACACACTTGGGGAAGGTGATTCATTCAAGAGCTACAGGTACTTACAGGATGGTACCACTACCATTGATTATAACATGTACCCCTACAGTTAAATTATTTTAGTAGTGTTTCATAATGGTAGTGGTACAGTCCTTTAAGTACCTGTAGCTCTTGAATTAATCACTTTAGACCCCAAGTGTGCTAGTTTGTTGGAATTGTTTTATCGGGAGGAACACAAAAAGTCACAAATATACAAGGTGTCCTATTAAAATTTTTGAATCGGACGTCACGTGACCAAAAACACATACCTCATTGGGTGACACAATAATAAGAAAATATACTATATTTGCTCCAATTTACACCACCAAAATTATAATTCGCTACTACTGCTCAGTTCCGATATATTGCTTGCCTTAATCATCGTGGGACACCCTGTATATATTTACCAGTACACGGTATTCTGATGAAATTCACTACCACATCGTTCATTTATCTATTTGTTTATTTATTATTCCACATAGCATTTATGTTTTTGGGTCTGAGGTAGTATACTGTAACTATTAAACATTTTAATTAAAGCTTTCTTATGGTTTTTTTAAACCCCAAATTACAAGTGAGATGCGTTTTATAACATTATCTTGGTGTTATCTTAGTGTTATTCTCTCATGAGAGATAAAACATTGAATTTCTCAGGTATCGATGCATTATTGGTTCTAATGTTGGTCTTATCAACAACAAATACACAATTTTGTGTGACCGAATTAATAATTGCCGAGGACCCTAGAAATTCAGAAAGAATGTTGTCATGCTGGGCTATCTAACCAATCAGTGTTACTGTTGTTTCACATTCCAAATTCAATTTTTATCTTTTATCAATTAATACCATACAAAATCTTCCTTTTATACAGGATGAGTTTTTAGTACCGGCTCGGTCGATAACTCCACTACTGTAGAAGATAGCGGAAAAAGTTGTATACGGATATGTTCCTCGCTCAGAAAATATTTAGATTTATACAGGGTGATCCATAACTACGTGGTGATGCAAACATGCATTTTATTAAATTAGACACCCTATATATTATTCCACATTCAAATTCTACTAATGATTTCCGTTCTTCTAATAAAGGATATTGTTACATTATACAGGGTATTTGAAAAGTTATGACCAGTTTTATATCCAAATCGCTGTCAAATGGACGTACTGTATATCTAAAAGTGATGAATCAAAAACCATTTTTTTTACACGGATGGATCAAAACTATCCTCTAGTTTTAAAATCGGCTATAAAAAAAGCCCGCGACGCATATTCCTATACAGGGTGATGTAGTATGCAAAATCCAGATTTTCTCTCTTTTTTTGAATGTAACCCCCAATATTTTATTATACCAAAGAATTGCTTTTAGTATGCTCTTTCATCTTTGTATAGCACTTGTTATGGCTGCATTCATTAGTTGCTGAGATATTTCGATTTTTCTACAAATTTTAAATATACCTTCTATTTGTTTACTAAACTTTATTTATTTTGAGAAAATACTGTCAAATATTATTTTTGCTTAACAAACAACTAAAATATAAGGCCATAATAGTACTTGATCAAGTCAAAACACTGAATTAACGAGATAATATAGGTCAAGTGTGCTGATGAAACAATTTTATAGATGTCATGCATAATATAAAGCAGATCTATCAGGTAGGCTATGAAATATTAAACGACACAGACCGAATAAAACGATTCTTCAATCTTTCAAACGCATTAGTTTTAGATTGCCTCCGTTCAGGATATTGCTGTTCATAGTTGATATATTGAAGAGGCAAGTTTGCAATTTTTCAAACATTCTCCTAAATACCCTCAATGGAAAAATTAATTTTTAAACCTGGTTTCTCACACAGTAAGTAATTATTTAGCAGGGTATGAAAACTGTCAATTTTTCAAAGCCTACCTAATAAATTTGCTCGATAATTATGCATTACGCCAACAAAGTTGTTTCCTCAGCATACTTGACTTTATTATCTTGATGATTTAGGGTTTTGGCTTCATCAAATACTATCATGACCTTATAATTTAGTTGTTCGTTAAATAACAAACAAATCGATAGTACTTTCTCAGAATAAATAAATTTCAGTACACAAAATAGAAGCTATATTTTAAATTTACCGAAAAATTGAAATATCTCTGAAACTGGTGGACGTAGGTACAACAAGTGCTACAAAGATGAAAGAGCATATTAAAAGCAATTCTTTGGTATAATAAAATATTGGGGATTACGTTTAAAAAAAAGAGAAAATCTGGATTTTGCATTCTACATCACCCTGTGTACGAATATGCGTCGCGGGCTTTTTTTATAGCCGATTTTAAAACTAGAGAACATTTTTAACCTATCCATGCAAAAAAATAACTTTTGGTTCATTACTTTTTGATATACAGTACGTTCGTTTCACAGCGATTTGGATACAAAAACGGTCATAACTTTTGAAATACCCTGTATAATGTTATAATACCTTATATTGTGAAAAGAGAAATTATTAGTAGAATCTAAAAATGGGATAATATAGGGTGTTTCATTTAAAAAAATATATGTTTGCATCACCACGTAGTCATGGATCACCCTGTATAAATCTAAATATTTTCTGAGCGAGGAGCATATCCATGGCTACAAACCTTATGTACAACTTCTTTCACTATCTCCTACAGTAGTGGAGTTATCGACCGAGCCGGTACTAACAACTCACCCTGTATGTGTACTGTGTTGTTAAAAATTTCGTTGAGTTTTATTACTGTGCGTAGTGTTTTAGCCATACCATTGTCATTTTATTGCATTATATTCTTACAATGAAAACTTCGACTTTCTGATGCCTGATGATGATTACATATTAGTCGAAACGTCGCATAAAGAAAAATAAGAAGTTTTTGTTTCAATTCTGACCTAATCCTAAAAATAACAACCAAGCAGAAACATTAGTAAGCCTTGTTTGATTCCATTAAATGTGAATTTTATTCAATGACCATTGAAACCCGATGGGCGAAGTGGGTCTGTTTATGATATGTATTCGCCTTTACTACTATCACCCTTATGTTTTGTGTGTACTAACGTTTTGACTTATTGCCTCTTTATATCGTTAACTTTTTGGTATGGATTTGAATTCGGAAATAAACATTTTTGTATTTATGATGCAGTCTCAATCTGGCGACCCTGACGAAGCAGCTACCGGGGAGGACCATGGACCACACGAGGGAGAACACGAGATAGAACTGGGAGAAGTAAGTATTTATAGAAATATTAAGGCCATAACAGATGACTTTTCACAATAAAAATATATACAATGTGTCCTGACATTGGTGTCGGAGCCTTTAGGGGGATAAAATACGTTAATTTTTATCGACAGATCACCCCTTAAAAGTAGTTTTTCTCTCACCATAATAAAATGGCAGCCATTTTGTTTTTGGTTTAATTGATGCACAAGTGTTGCCATAGCTACCTATGTAGAGGCTCTACAAACACAATATAAGTCCCATTCGATAGCGAAACATGTAGAGCATAAACTAACATTTTCCAAATTTCATTGCATATCAGGGCAAATAGTTTTTTTTAAAGAAAATAATTATGTAATTTTTTACGTTTTTTTACAATTTTAGCTTTTTCAAAAAATTTTAGCTGTTTTGATGAATTTGAATTGATATTTAAATCTTTGTGTATGGTAGTTACTTTTCTTGGGTATGTTAATATATACATATATTGTATAAATGTTCTTTTATTCAATACACACTACAATATACCTCAAAACACATTAAATAACTTATTCAACTTTTGCTGAGAAAAAGATAATGGGTTCATATCTCGAAATGCATAAATGCATTATTAAATATTTAAATTGTATTATTCAATAAATGTCTCGACAGCAAAGCTTTCAGATATGTAGGTAAAGCAGTATAATTATACAAAAGCCAAGCTCACCCTAGCAGTACAAATGTTTCAGGGAAAGTAGTAATCCCTTTGGTTCTCGTAAACTCATAATACCGTTTGGAAACTATTACATGAATCTACTTCGGATAAATATATGCATTTCCTATTTCTATAATCTCTAAGCCCATAACAAGATTTTTATTGCCATCCCAAGTTTAAGATTAGGTTATTCCACGAAGAAAGCTAAGCCTCTATAAATACCCATTTAAGATTTACTGGTGTCCCATGGCTACCCTCTTTAAGGGATACACCTCTATTAATACATACTTACAAAAACATTACCGCTCCAGGTATTCAAACTCGTGAAATATTTCATAAGCTCTAAACACACTTCGGTGTAGAAAGAGACATAAAATATGGCGACATTGGAGTTGATAGGGTAGGGTGCGGGTTGTGCTTCATTTCCATTGGAACAATGGGCGGATACCTCTACCTCTATCCCTACTCTTGAACTATCTGATTGGTGGATTGAGGCATGAAAGTGCAAGCCAGGACAGAAAAAAGTCATTCTGTCTAGCTTTCGCCGCCAGAATACAACTTACCGAACCATCATCGGCCACGAACCAATTTATTTCGAAGATGTCAGCTAAGAGAATTGTAAGTAAAAAATAATTTTATCCTAACTTGGGAGACTGCTCTACCAACTGCCCTCATCGATATGTTTCAGTATGGTTTTCTCTTCATTGTTACAGATGCCCGCTAACACAGAGTACGACTCTGAAGATGAGTTCCAAACCACGCCAAAGCGATCGACACCGCTAGCGCGATCGCCTGTTGCCATGGCTGGTCCATCGCAAGTACGCGCAAGTGCTACTACCAGGAAAAGGGCGGCGCCTATGAAGATGATGACGGGTACCAAACGCTCCAAGAAGGTAGATGGTGATGAATCGAAAAAAAATGTGGTTGCGATGCAAAAAGAGTCGAGGAAGAAGACTGTAAGAGTGCCATCGACTTCTGGAACGCAGCGGAACCGAAATGAGGGTGCTAAATTTAAGCAGTGTAAGTCGGCTCACTTCAGCTCGATTTCGGCAACCTCTACCCCAGTTTACCGCTTCCTCTGCTGTACCGGAGTCGACGGTACTTCTCCGTTTTGAACGAAGCTCCGACTGTAACGGAACCACCTTTTTTGCGGAAGTCACCCATCCGGACTTTGGCGGTAATTGATGAAGCAACCCGATATTGTCGTTGTTGATGACTCGACCGGATCAGAATCCAGCACACAAAATTGTAGTGCATCACAATGTGCTTGTTACCGCTCCAGCGGACGACGACATCTTCGGAGCCTAATCAAGGAAGTCGAAGCCCGGTACCTCTGGGTCATCACCTTCATCGGCACCCGCTGACATCCTGGAGGACTTGCCGCATACGCCCAGGACACCGCGCATAACAGCGACTCAATCGTTCCTTTAGTCGCTGATATCACCACTTGAGACCATTCAAGACAGCAGCGGTAGAGGGAGCAGTAGCGGTAGCAGTAGCCAGAGCAGTAGCGGGAGCAGCCAGAGTGTAGGTGAGAATCCTGGCTTGCCACTTGCCAGGGCAGCGACAATGTTGAGAGCTGATCTGAGGAAGTTGATGCTAAGCTGCAGAAACTGGAGGCGGAGGACCAGTGGACGCAGCGAAGATCAGCCATCGTCCGAGAGAGCAAACTGTCGAGGGGACGTTGCAGCGACTTCGGGAAGAAGTTCTGCAGCAGGAGAAGAAGTTGCGGCAACTCGACGGTTCGCTTGAAGACGGCGATAGGAAAGCCGCTAAGTGTGACACTTTAAAGGGGAGAGGTCAAAGCTGGTGGAACAGGTAGCGCCGTCCCCTATAGAGGAGCGCGACGTTTTCATACCATGCGGCTAGTATGGCTAGTTGTTAAGATGCTATTTGTAAATAATAAAGAGATTTTTTTGAACCAACCAATAAAAGATGTTTAAAAAAAAATTCGTATTTTTTTCAAAAAACCTTACTACCATGGCAAAAAAATTCATAGCGTGGGTGGCTTCGCCGCTAGAGGGGCGGCTTCGCCGCCTGCGCACCACGCTAAGGCGCTAAAGTACGAAAAAAAGTCGCAAGTGATTTTTCCAGCGCGTCCAATCCATGGCAAATATCGTTCATTTAAACGGATTCGTAGATTTGCAGCGAAGTGTGCCGGAGCTCCATGCAGTTGGAGAATCATCCTTGACCTATAGGCCGGTGGTATTTCCATAATGGCGTCCAGGAAGTTGGTTTTCAAGAACTCTAGAAATCGAGAGCCATTCATCGTGGCTAGAAATATGAGTGGGCCAATCAAAATATCATAAATCACACATTTACCGAGAATTCTCTGCAAAAGAATGACGTCATTTAAATGTACGATATTCGCCGTGGATTGGACGCAGTGGAACACCGGACATGACCCCACCTGCTTTTTTGCTATTTCCTAGCGGCGTACAATGAAACAGAAAGTTTTTGTCGACGTGCCAAATACACGCGAGGAGCTTATTAGCAAAATTATTCAAGTCTGAAATTAATAATGAGGGGTTCCATTCCAAAACTCGTCTTGTCCACTTGACATAATTTTTCAAAAAGCGCGGAAAACCTTTTAATGGAAGTACAGAAATATGAGGTAACCGAAAATTGACAAGTGGAAGCATTATCACAATGGGGGTAGTATTTCAGCACTGATTCAAATCTAGTATTCTTCATGTCGGAGATATTTACAAAAATAAAATGGATAAGGCGAGCTTTGACATGTTAGCTTGGATAAAGCAAGTTATGGAATGATAAAAAGTGTCACAAGAGTAATATTTATATTAATTTATTGAAAAATCAGGTAAATTAAAAGATTCATTATCCATATTGTGGCCAAAAAACATTTTTTTTTCTGAAACCACTGTCGCAATAGTACTACGTCTTCTTTACTCAGCAGCAAGTCAAATAGCTCTGAATATGCTCGCTTGATGCGTAATAACACTGTGTAATCACGCCACACAAATGCCGAATTTCTATTGGTCCCACGGGATAAAGCAAATTTTGGAATGATATAGGGGATGGATAAGGCAAGTTATGGAATAATGTAGCAACTTTTGCATGTTTTTAACATAGGCTGTGGGAACTTTTGACTTGTTTAAAGTGGATGTTGGATCATCACATAAGTGACTGTTCATATAAGACATAGATATCGCCATCTCATTTTTCGTAAAAAGTGGATAAGGCGTGTTTTGGAATGGAACCCTCAATTACGGAATTACAAAGCGATGATCAGCCGTTCTAAGCAACATGTGTCAATAAGAGAAACAGCATGTCTGCAACACCAAGGAGGACATTTCGAACAATCGGTGTCACATTTGTTCATTTGTTTTATTGCCTTCTCAACTGCTGGATTAGGCAATAAAGGATCGTATTAGATAGATTGTAAACTACATTACTTAGGGCTAAGATGTATAGCTATTTTTTGGAAACATCATGTACTATCGATTGGAAATAAAAAAATTGTAGGTTAACAGCTTATATTTTTTGGAAAGCTGAAATTGTAAAAAAACGCAAAAAATACATAATTATTGCCTTTTAACAATTTGTTGTGCCTTGATGTGAAATGAAATTTGGAAAATGTTTACCATTTGTTTATATGTTTGTTATCGAATAAGACTTATTTTGTGTTTGTAGACTCTCTACATAGGTAGCTATGGCTAACTTAGTACAACACTCGTGCATCAATTAAACAAAAAACAAAATTGCTGCCATTTTATTGTGGTGGGAGAAAAACTACTTTTGAGGGGTGATTTGTCAATAAAAATTAACGTATTTTATCCGCCTAAAGGGTCCGACACCGATGACCGGATACATTGTATACCAGAAACCGTAACATTTAAATGGTGACAAAATTCGAAAGATTTCCGGAGCTACGTGGAGCAAACTGAATCTTAGTGATATCGTTATTTTTCCTGGATTTATGTTTGAGCTTTCCTATTAAATTATTCAACATCTTATATGTATTAAATGAAGTTCTTCGTCAAATGAGTCATATTGTTTTATGAAATTTATTCGGGGCATTAAAAGAGTTGCAATGTATATTAATAATCTTGCAATTATTTATAAATTCTTTTTATAATGATAATTTTTTTAACGATACATTATGCTCTGTACGATCAAAAGCTTTGGCAAGAGCTCGCCAAAACATATTCATCATCTTTCTATGCATTGATCACACTTTTTACTACTTACTGATTGTTGAACTTTTGACAGGTTAGGGGCCGCCCATACATACACGTGATCTATTACTTAGCATTTTTGTTTTTATTTGAAAGGCACATGTATGCCTTTACGTGTGGAATATTACATAGTTCATATGCCCACCGCGGCTTCTTACGAGGGCACGGATCCGGATGGTCTAATTTTGAATCACTCTGCCCCATAAATCTGGCTGAATATGGTCGGTATTATCTTGACTTTAAGGCCATTGGTAATTTCCCGCTTACCGTCATAAACGTATGACTTCAAAAACCCCCACAAGAAAAAGTCTAGTGGACTCAAATCGCACGATCTTGGTGGCCAATTCACATTACCTCTACGTGAAATAACCCGACCCTCAAATCGTTCAAGCAGAAGGTTCAACGTAGCATCCGCTGTGTGGCAGGTAGCGCCATCCTGCTGGAACCACATGTCGTCCACCTCCATATCGTTCAACTTAGCTCAAAAGAAATCAGTTGTCATCGCTCTATATCGGTCGCTAGTGACGGCCATGGCATCACCAAAGTTGTTTTGGAAAAAGTGCGGGCCAATAACGCCGCCGGCCCAGAATCCGCACCAAATAGTGACCTTTTGTGGATATATTTTTACCTGGTGAATCTCATGAGGGTTAACGTTGTCCCATATACGGCAATTCTGTTTATTCACATAGTCATTCATTCAAAAATCGACCTTGTCACTAAAGATGATTTTTCGGCCAAAATTGGAGTCCTCTTCCAAATACTCCGAAGCCCAGTCAGCGAACAAACGGCGTTGCCTATGGTCATCAACTTGGGTAATTTTGATTTTGTATGGATGTAGGCCTAAATCCCGGCGCAAAATTCGCCAAGTTGAAGTCTGCGAAATACCGATTTCTTATGCACGGCGAGAAATTGACTGTATTGGCCCTCTTGGTTTTTGAGATACAGGGTGAAATCGAAAACTATCGATTTTGGGACCACCCTCGTAACGCGGTTGTCTTTTATCTTATTGAAAAGTTTAAAAAGAATCTTATAGAATTTTTTCTGTACAATCTAGTGGTGTAGTTTGATTTTTTCTTACTCTAACCATTTTTCAATTATGAAGCAAACATATATTTTTTTAAATGGAACACCCTGTATATTATTTTTGTCAATCGGAAATAATTCAGGCTTTTCAAAAATATATATTAGTATTAAGTTATTTTGAAAATTACGCCCAAAATTTGATTTTTTTCATTTTTTACTGCAGTAGTCCATGACTAATCTATTAAAAACAATATCCAAGTAAACAATTATTAAGATACAAGATACTCAATATTTTTATACTCAATTATTTAATTGTATTTTATACGCTATTAACTACTATTTGCGATAAGGTTCAATAAATATCACTTAGTCCATTATTACATTACTTAAAACCAAACAACATTATATCTGAAAAATATCAACACATTATTAAATTTGAATTTGAATCAAACAAAAACTAAAAACATCGAGGAGCTTTTAGAGATGTTGGTTGAAGTTGAAGACTGTTTTCTCGAATGCAAATCTGGCACAATTTCTTATCCTTTTAATGACATTTAAAAGACTTATTGGTCTCCTTCGTGTTATGGCGATTAAATATTCCCAAACTTGGATCCTGTGCAAATGTTGAAGTATCTTAAAATTGTATGGATGGTAATTGTATTTTTTTAGAATTCTTTCTGCAATTGATACTACAGCTTCTTCTATGTGCTTACAAAATGATTAAGGCGTTGCTTCTATGTAACCTAATACGTTTGTTTCCCTTTGCTCCCTATTCTCCTTGAAATCAGTTTTAGGACGTGGTTGAATAAATGAATGAAATGAATCCGTACCTAACTATATTTATTTTTAGACGAGCAAATATATTTGGAAACGGTTGCTGTCTCTCTGGGTATCTGAGCTGCCCTTATTATAAAAAATTGACAATAATTAAAATAAAAACACAGAAAGAACAAAGCTATATTCAATAAAATTATAAATAAAAACTGACAGTCTCGCAAATGTTTTACAGTTTTGCTTTTTGTTTTTAATAGATGAGTCATAGCCCACTATCTACTCAATATTATAATAACATAATCATCATTTTAATGAGACATTATTATTAAAGAAATGGTATTTTGATTGCTTTTTCGAATTTGAATAGGAAGTTTCTTGTAGAGTAATAACTGCTTAGATGCTTATTATTTATTGTTGATTAACCATGGCCTACAGCTACAAATAGAGTAAAAAATGAAAAAATCAAATTTTGAGCGCAATTTCCAAAATAACTTAATACTAATATATATTTTTGAAAAGCTTGAATTATTTCCGATTGACTTAGAAAATAATATATAGGGTGTTTCATTTAAAAAAATATATGTTTGGTTCATAACTGAAAAATGGTTAGAGCAAGAAAAAAATCAAACTACACCACTGGATTCTACGGAAAAAATTCTATAAGACCCTGTTTTAAACTTTTCAATAAGATAAAAGACAACCGAGATACGAGGGTGGTCCCAAAATCGATAGTTTTCGATTTCACCCTGTATCTCAAAAAGAGGGCCATGATAATTTTGTTAACGGCATCGTTATTCTCACAAAAAGTAACACACTGTCGCGAAAACCGCAACTCTCTATCTTCAAAAATAACCGAGATACCCCGTTAGTGCCCAAAATGGGACACCCTGATAAGGCATCAGCGACTAATAATAAACAACGAGATTTGACAGACGCTGTCAAAGCAACGTGGCCGCCACAGCCTGCCAAGATCGACCCGCCCTAATTGAAAACCCCAATACATTTTCTGATTATTATTATTATTATCATTCTAGGTTGCTAGAAATGGCCACGATAAGGCTGACCCGTCTCAGTTTGAGCTACTCAAGGTACTTGGCGAAGGCTCGTTCGGAAAGGTGTTTCTCGTACGCAAGGTCGTGGGCGCAGATGCGGGTACCCTTTATGCCATGAAGGTACTGAAAAAAGCCACCCTTAGGGTGAGAGACAGATACAGAACAAAGACTGAAAGGAACATTCTAGTAGATGTAGAACACCCGTTCATCGTTAAGCTGCATTATGCTTTTCAAACGGCTGGAAAGTTGTACCTCATCCTGGATTTTTTGAGGGGCGGTGACTTGTTTTCCAGACTTAGTAAAGAGGTGAGAAAAGCCATACTTTATATTATTTTCATTCGAGCTAAATAGATGCCACCAAATACCTTGGTTTAAAGTAACGTATATCTAAACTCTGACGACAAATCCTAATTTAGATTTAAAGCAATCTTATTGGTTTGTTTTGTATTAAAAATAATGTAATCAGATAAAAGGCTTTGAGAGCCTTAAATTGTAGCAGCTTTATTTTGGTGTCAAGAAACCTTCAAACCAATATGTATTATTCATAGTTTTAGCCGATGATTAATTTATTGATGCATTCGAAAAAAATATTATCTGATGTTCCAATAGATAGACAATAGATAAGTGCAATTCATTGTAATCTTTCTTGATAAAATATTGTATTTTTACATTATCTGCATGTATTTGTGTGTCTCATAGCGTTTGACATTGTATTTATACGCATTTTTATATATTTTATTAAAAAACATCGTGTTATTTTAGAAAGATAGTGCCTGAATGAGAACCAACATTTTCAATCGATATAAACAGTTTTCTAGCATATATGGCTACCACCATCCGTGCATTTCCTTTGACCAAGTGATATGCCCTCCAAACACAACATATGCAAAACAAACAGTTTGTTAACTACTCCACAGCTGAATAGATTTCAGCCTCATCAAGTATAGGGTTTCCATCCTTTTCGATTTGGTTTTCAATGGTTTCAGTGTTGAGCGGATTGATGGTGTTTCCCATCATATCCAAATAAACGTGTCCATTTAAATGTCCATTAATTAACAATGGCGGTTCCTCCTTATGGCGCAATACCGCGCGCCCAACCCTCTGAGTCTGAGCAAAAGGGAAAAAATATTTTTTAGTAGATATGTATGCAGTGCTAGTATGTTCCTTCTAGCTACAATCGGTTGCCTGATTTGTAAGTAGCACACAATGTTCAGTCCACTCCTATTGGTCAATCACACATCAAGCGACTTTGAAAATTACCAATGAAAACCAAAAGGTTACCGGTGACATACGAACCAATACCTCAATCACACCTCAATCATCTTTTCTTGTTCGGGACGCTCCGCGTTGTTCACATCGGCGATTCTAACCTACCAACCTATCATTTAAAATGGATCCGTGTTGCTTAAGTTGAACTTTGGCCGACTTTCCTTAGAGCACAAAATAAAAATTAACGAAACTATAAGTAACATTACAACCAACAAAATAGGTAAGTAGATACTAGTACAATGAGGCTGACGGCTACATGGTTCAGTAGTTAGCGCTGACGTGTTTGAGTCAGGCGTTGGGAGTTCGATTCCCAAGCTGGACGACTTTTATCTCTCACTGAAGAGAGCTTATGCAGAGCCTCTGTCTGTCCGCCCGTCCGTCCGTCTATCCATATACAAAAGATAGCCAAAACTACAGGTGCTAGAGAACAACTAAATACAAGTTCGGAATCAGCATGAAAAAACTGGTCCGGGAAAATCCGGTAGTGCCAATATCGCTGCCGGGTCGCCAGTGAGAGCGCCGTTTGAATTTACTCAAGGAAATTTTTTCCTACTTTTTTATTTAAAATTTTGTACTTTCAAAAATTCAGGAATCGCCACTGTATGATTACATGAATAATATTATCATTAATCGCGTCATTTGTTTACAGTACTCAACTCGCCGATCGAAGTCTTCTTCAGTTAACTCTTGTACTATTCTCATTTTTAACAGACACATAAGGTTTATGGAGTTTAGTAACTGAATGTATAGAGCCAAATGGAAATATCAGTCGCATCCATTATTTTCTGTAATGAAGTATTGAGCGACTCCATCCAAAACTCTTCGTTTTTTATTTGCAACAGATCCAGTTTGAGTAAATTTCGTAACAAGGTCCAAAGCATTCGAAGTTATCTTCCCCGGATATTTGTCGTTATACGGAACGGCAGTTTGACGAGCACATTGAATTTGGGCACCGTAAATTGGAATCGTATCCACTTTTTTGCGTCAGGAATTTGATCATCACCTATATCATTGTTCGGCCAATAACGAGCAATATTTAGAACACTTATTGCAATAAGAAGTGTTAATTTCGTGCATTTTTGTTTTCTATCTGAACATGAAGATATATAAAGATTTTTTTAATTTAAACGAATTGACTGATTTAAAAAAATCAAATGTCAAAATAAAGAACCTGGACATACCTTCTAAACAAGCTATTACCCGATATCCTTTGTAGGAATTTGTCCTAGCTCCTACATATGGGAATTTAGGACGCACTATCTTGTAATGCGGTGGATGATTTGGTTGTAAGGTACTCCTTCATATTGAAAAAGGGGGTCATGCCGAAATAAATTTCAATTGTTCTTTCAGGTGATGTTCACGGAAGAAGACGTGAAGTTTTATCTGGCTGAATTAGCATTGGCGCTGGATCATTTGCATAGTCTCGGGATAATTTATAGAGATTTGAAGCCTGAGAACGTTCTTCTGGATGTCGATGGTCATATAGCTCTCACCGATTTTGGTTTGGCAAAGTTACCTTTGGAAGAAGGAAAGGCTTACAGTTTTTGTGGTACGGTAAGTAAATGATTGCATTTGAAGTTGAAGTTAGGTTATAATTTTTACATCATTCTCTTATAGCGTTTTCGATTCACTGCTCTCAGACGCTCTCAGAGCGCATTTGATGTAAATTGTATGTTCGGTTTGACGGCTCTGCTCCAGATTTGCAAATTCGATTTACCTGTTGTTCACTCGCGGAACGCTCTCAGATTGAAGTTAATTGCTCCGAGAAGCCAGGTCAGAGCATTTGAGAGCGACGTCTTGTATGTCAAAAAAGAACTGAAGGCTTGGCTTTCTGTAAGGAGAAGTATTTTGTGCTTGGTAGAAACAGGTGAAAAATGTTCGATCATTCGAAGAAGATAGCCCTTTGTGGTGATCGCAGGAAAAGTAAAAAGCACATGATACATAATATGGAAAGCTGGATTTTAATACCTTCAATATTCGAGGGTAGGCACTAGGCACCGACTATTTTATAATTTTTATAGTCGGTGCGTAGAACAAATTAAATTTTAAATTGCTGCCTTATCAAACAAGAAGTCATTTTTGCATTCGATCATGTTCGATTTTTGAAGTGCTCCTATCAACTCTTGACAGATCTCTAGTTTGATTGCGGATGATCTATGCTCGCCCTGAGAGCAGTAAATCGAAAACGCTATTACTTAATGTGGGGCACAGAGGGGGGGGGGGGAGTTGCTGCCTTTTTTTACGGTCTGCCTCCCGCAAAGGCTGAAAGCGTATGGCGCTGCGAGATGATAAGTATCGGTGCACGTTAGATTAGAAATGCTGCAGGTTGTAGCCGTCAGGAAAGAAATTCCCAGACAGCTCATTCCACAGCGTAGAAGTTTTATAAAAGAAGGAATGCCGGAAGGAGACTGGTTTGGGGAATAGGGATCGCGACCTAGTAAGGATGTGCTCGAAGAGCCTCTCTAGTGTTCCTCGTTCGGACGGATTTTGGTGTTATTATCTGGGTGAGCTCACTCGAACATCTTCCGTGATAGAATCTGTAAAACAGAGACAGGTCAGCCACCTGTCTTCGATGTTCCAGGCTGTGGAGGTCCTTAGTGAGGTTAGGCGTATCGATTAGTCTAATTGCTGTCTTCTGGTTAGTGTGCAGAAGATTTAGAGAGTTCTTCGGAGCGCATCCATACACATGCGAGCAATTCTCCAACGATGATCGGATCTGTGCCTTGTAGAGCAGCGGCAGTTGCTCTGATGGTTACAGCTTCCTACAGCGGAGCAAAACTCCAAGCCTCTGGAACACCGTTTTAGCTATACTGACGACGCACTGAAAAATGAAAAAAATGGAAATAATTACCATGCCCAACGTTTTTTCCTTCTTACACCATACAAAGAAATGATGATCAAATATAAAATCAAGAATTTTAAAATAATATTGGCATATTCAAATTCTTATAAAGCCGCAAACATCACAGTGAGCGTCCGCTCTGTTTTTCTGGTTTTGACCTGCTTAATTTTGATTACTTTGTAAAGTGCTTGTGGCACTTTCTTGCCAATAAAAACTTGAGCTTCAGTCACAGATACGCCTGCCCCCTACGTCAATTTGTTTCAGATTTCAGTTTTTTCAGATTTTCAGGTTTGTGTGAATAATCGAAAATCTTTACTTGGCTTCCTATTAAGATGAAACCTCTTGTTTTGGATAATTTGACGGTGCTGGTTACAAATTCGGTTGAGGTTTTGAGGTTACAGCATCGTTTGATGAACACTAAAAATTTCAGATGTTTCGTATTATGAGGTTTACCTAAAAAATCGAAAACCTTTATTTGGCTTTTTATTCAGACCTTCAGGTTCTATTAAGATAAAACCTTTCTATTAAGATAAAACCTCCTCTTTTGGATAATTTAAGGGTGATTGATTGCAAATCTGCCTGCAATTTTGAGTTTCAGTATCGTTTGACGAAAATCAAGAATTTCAGATCTTTCAGATTTTCAGGTTTGGCTAAAGAACTGAGAATCTTAATTTGGCTTTCGATTCAAATGAAACCTTGTGTTTTGGATAAGTTTCAGAATCATTTGACGAAAATCAAAAATTTCAGATCTTTTCTAATAAGATGAAAACCCGTCTTTTGGATAACTTGATGGTGCTGATTACAAATCCGGTCGATGTTTTGAGTTACAGTCTCGTTTGATGAAAATCAAAAATTTCAGATTTTTCAGATTCTCAAGTTTACCTAAAATATCGAAAATCTTTGTTTGGCTTTCTATTCAGATGAAACCCCGTGTTTTGGATAATTTGAGGATGCTGATTACAAATCCGATCTCAGTTTTGAATTTCAGTATCGTTTGACGAACATCAAAATGTTCAGATCTTTCAAACCTTCAAGTTTATACCTAAAAAATCGAAAACCTTTATATGGTTTTCTATTAAGATTAAACCCCGTGTTTTGGATCATTTGAGGGTGTTGACTACAAATTCGGTCGCAGTTTTGAGTTCTAGTCTTGTTTGACGAAAATAAAAAATTTCAGATCTTCAGGTTTACCTAAAAAATCGAAAAATCTTTATTTGGCTCTCTATTAAAATGAAACCTCGCATTTTGGATAATTCGAGGGTGATGTGTACCAATGCAGTCGGAGATTTGAGTTACGGTCTCGTTTGATGAAAATGAAAAAAATCAGATCTTCCAGATTCTCGGGTTTACCTTAAAAATGGAATATATTTATTTGGCTTTCTATTAAGATGAATTATCGTCTTTTGGATAATTTGAAATTGAGGGTGAGGGGGTACAAATCCGGTCGCAGTTTTGAATTTCAGTATCGTTTGACAAAAATAAAAAATTTCGGGTCTTTCAGATTTTCAGATTTCATGATGAAATGTTATGTCTGGTCTACTCTATCGTACGCCGTGGAAGCGTGGGGGCTGAAGACAGCAATTATAAATAAGATCGAATGGTTCGAAATGTGGACTTTGACAAATGTTTAGAGATCTGGGTCGATCATGTGAGAAATGAGAACGTTCTCCAGAAAGCCGGTTTAGCAGGACGAGAGCTTTTTGAGGTTGCAAGAAAGATGAAAATAACTTACATAGGACACACAATGTGTAAGGAATGCTATCACTTCCTGCGTCTCATTCTTCAAAGTTCCGAGGAGGGACAAGAGCAATTGGAAGGAAAAAGCTGTCATGGCTAAGAAACATCCGTCACTGAACGGGAATAAACGACTTCCAAGAATTACAGAGGGGTGCAATTAATAGAATCATTTGCAGAGAGAAAGGATAGGCGCCTACCTAGGAATCTACATGACACCCTAAGAAGATGTGGGGTCGATAAAAATGTGTTCTAATTGTCTGGCTTTTTCTCCATCGTTACTGCTACGATTTTTATTTAATACACTTTGTGCTTATGCTTAATTACATGTCATATTTCCCATATTCTTCCAGGTCGAGTATATGGCCCCAGAGGTTGTAAACAGGAAGGGTCACACTTACGCCGCTGATTGGTGGTCCTTCGGGGTTCTTATGTACGAGATGCTCACAGGAGCTCTACCTTTCCAGGGGCCTAACAGGAGGGACACTATGACGCAAATACTCAAAGCAAAGTTAGCTATGCCTTCTAATCTTAGTCCAGAAGCTCAAAGTTTGTTGAGGGTACTGTTCAAAAGGAATCCTGCCAACAGGTTAGGTAAGTCAAAAATATTAAAGTACTGTATTTTTCAGATAAGTTTTGGCAACATTTGTGCTCAGACGACGATTATATGGCATTGGAAATGTCAAAACAGAGGACTTATTTGAGTAAAATAACATGAGAATTGAAATTAACAATCTGAACAATTAGGGCCGGTTGTACGATGCAAGCTTAAGCTTCGGTTTAAGGTAAGCCGACGTTAAACCACGTCAGTTGCAAAACGTCCAATTTACAATGCTGGCTTAGTCCCCACTCCAAGCGCTGCTTACTTACGCAAGCCGAAGCTTAACCCGAGCTTAGCTGAGGTTTAAACCTAACCTGATACAAATCATGATGTCAAGGAGGAACCTTCAAATTGCTTGTCACTTGATTAGGTTATATTTTTTTAAACGTTTGTGTCTAATTTAACAAAGAGAGCAAATAAAAGAACAGAGACAGAAACGGCCGTTGCTCGAATTTGGCACAAACTGTCACAAGTGACTAACCAAAAAAGATAATTTTTCATACGATTATAACAGTATGTATTGCTTCATTGATGCCAACCGTAGTGAATGTCATTATCAACCAGGTTTAACTAAGCCGACGATTGTACAACGGATGTCGATTTTAAGTCTGAGCTTAGCTAAGCTTAGGTTTAACAAAGCTTGTGTTGACCCGCATTTTGTACAACCGGTCCGTACAGATATACGATAGAATCACTTAGAAAAAATAAACAAAAGACATAGATTTTGACAATACAGAGTGTTCTAAAAGTTGGGACTTTCCTCTTTACAAGCAACGGCCCTTGAAACGGCAAAGCTAATGCAGGGTGAACCAGCAGCAAAACAGTAAAAAAAAATGTCAAGCAAGTACTCACTATCTGGTCGCTACGAAGTTGTAAGTGCGGTCCTGTCGCAGGCGTCTTACAGGTAAAAGGCGATTTACGATGTCTTCTTCAATTTGAACCATACGAGGTTATCTAGGTCTTCCAGCGTGTCCACCAGGATGTGGATTCCGACATCCTGTGTCTCTAGGTCTTTGCACGAGCGAGACAAATCGACGAGGTGCAGGGTGAGTACGGTTAGGGAAACGATCGGAATACACTCGCGAAGCCGCAGCGGTATTTTGACCACACTCACCGTACATTAAAATCATGTCACTGTCTGTTTTAGTGACTAGTGTTTTCCACCGGCATCGGCACCTCTAGCGCTGCCTTATTTGTTGTGATACTATGACATGGTGAGCCATTGCCCAGGGACGGGCTTAGAATTGAGGATTTCTTTAATGGTCAGTATCTTGTTTTCTCTAAATATTTCGTTTATGTGTTACTGGGAAAAAACACTTATTTTGGCGAGTACTATCCGCTGTATGAAAAAAGTCCCAACTTACGAAACACCCTGTAGACACCGTTGATAGAACTAGGATTGAAGATATTCCAAGTAGCTGTAAAATGGCCTATCTAGAAAATAATTAACTAAGTTTTTTTAAACGCAACCATATTAATTAGTGCTGGTTTTCAGATGAATTTTTCTTGACATTCATTAGTAACAATACCATTTCCAGCAGTAGTTTCAAAAGCATCGAATTACAATTGACGCTGTAGACATGTAATTTGATCTTTTGAAACTACTGCTGAAATTGGTATAGAACAATAATTATAGATTTTATGTTCGTGTAGAGACAATGCTTGATGAACAAATTTTGTTGAAGGTGCCGGCCCTGGAGGCATAGAGGACCTCAAAAAACACGAATTTTTCGCCACGATAGACTTCGATGCTCTGCTTGCCAAAAAAGTTAGACCTCCATTCCAACCAGTGGTATGCGGCCCAGAGGACGCGTACTTCGACTCTGAGTTTACCAGCAAAACGCCAAGAGATTCACCAGGAGTACCTGCCAGTGCCAACGCACACGAATTGTTTAGAGGGTGAGACTGCGTTTTACTACTTTTGTTTCAGACATAGCAGTGTTAGTTGGCACAAAATTCAGCATGACAAACAGAAGTGGGTGGTCTGCTGGTTCTTCAGCTGTTTGCTTGGTAGTCGCCGAATAGGTCATGAGGATGCAGCCACACGTGCAGTCCAAAGTATGTTCGCATTCGCTCGAAAATATATTCGTTTTGGTTCATACTCGACAAGATTTCCTTGATCTATCTAGAATTAAAAAAAATGTCGCCAAGTGGCTTGATTCAATACACTCCCACGGATTCTGCGAAGTAACAATGTATCAAAATTTAGTTATAACTAACCTAGAGGTTCCTACAGTTGATCGAAAGAAAATTGTCAAAGTTTTGGAATCCCCCATATCCACCCACTGTCGAATAAACCAAAGATCGCCGGGATTTCCTAAAAATCCCGAGAAGGGCATTTTAGGACTAATTTTTCTTTTTTGATGCTAATTAACAATATAATATTTTATATACTTTGACTCAACACCATGTTTCACCTCAAATTTCATCGTAACGTGGTGGCGGGGACTGTTTTCTTAAGAATTTTAGCGGTTCGCCTCTATGGGACCGACCATTTCTGTAATCTGTATGTTCGGTTACATGGTGTCTATTTACGTGACCATATTCCATTTGATATGTTACAGATTTAGTTTCATAGCACCTTGCTTACTAGAAAACGGAAATGTACAAATAAGGAACGAAACTACGCCCTCGAATTCCGTAAGGACTAGTGATCGAAACTTCTTCGATGACTATACCTTGTTGGATATCATAGGTACAGGAAGCTACAGTGTATGTAGGTTAGCCAGACATAAAGCGACAGGTCAACAGTATGCTGTTAAAGTAAGATTATTTTTTTAACTTCTATCATATATATTTTCTATAATTATTTAAAAACACACTAAAATAAGTTTCTGTTTCCAAACCTGCGATACTTAGGAGCTTTTTTCATAAAAAATGGAGTCAGATGTACCTAATAATAATAAAATTGATATACAAAATAATCTGTATGTGTGGCAATGGACTAGTATCATGGGCTTGAAAATAATGATTGAATTATTATAACATTTTATTGTATACAAAACTAGGTGTACTGATGCATTTAGTTACTCTCTGCATTTTAAAGTAAAAGAAATCAAATTTAGCCAATCAGTGCGAAGTGCGCCATATATCAGCAGTGCATTGTTGCCTCGTCAACTCCCAAATTGCGGTATTGACTGAATTTTCACAAAACAAACTACTGTTTTGTGATTTGTTTTCGATCCAGAATCAAGCTGTGGGTGTTATCTCTAAGGCCCGGTTTCACCAAACCCATACTAATCTCGTATTACGTAATCTTGGATAAAATTAATTGAAGTATTCCATCCGCGATTAGATTAATTTCTGTTCCACCTGCGCAAGTATATCTAGGATTAACTAATCTCGGATATATTCAAACTAAGACGTGGCAACAGCGTAACGAGAGCATTTATAACCTCACAATTTTGAGAATTTGCATTAGCAGCATAGGAGAAAAACACAATTTTTACGTAATACAAGTTGAAACAGAGGAATAATTAGCAAATGATTATCAGTAGGAGTATATGATTATTTTTATTCTATATAAAAACAAAAAAAACGCTGCCGGAACCAGTCATCTTCTATTTATGCATCGTTAAAATTCGCCGTCCATGCTCGCGTCCTAATCGGCTTATATGCGAGGTTCGTTTTGCCTTTTGGTAAACATAGCCAGGGTGGCCTAGAGGTAGTGTATCGGTCGTCCATGCAAGAAGTTGCGAGTTCGAATCTGAGTAGATTCTTTCTTTTTCATTTAATTTTTTTGTTTTTTTTAGATTTAGCTGATAGCTGATTGTTGATATGTAAAGGGATTTCTGGTGGGTTTTCCCATAGAAATAACCTGACAACAGGATGTCTCATTTTTGATTGGTTCCAAACAAGTGGTTTGTTCGGGAAGATGGATAATAATTAATGAGTTTCGGCCTCAGGTAGAAAGGATCAAAAATTTTCAGACCCAATTAATTGTCTTTTCATATGCGAATTTGTGTGGATGGTGGTTTATTGTGCGAGGTTTTGTGACTACTTATTTGCGTTGTAGAGTGATTTTCAAGTGATTTAAGAGTATATTAAAAAGAAATCAAAGTATTTGTTTTTATTTAAAAAAAACGCTTTAGATCAACATATGTCTGGTAAAGTTTAAAAACTGGTCTAAATTATCGTTTTGTAAAAAAGAATGAAAGAAGTCCCTATATATACCTACACAGACGCGAATTCAAAACCTTTTGCATGGGAGTCAACGACAAATTTTTAGTTTGTTTGTAAAAAATCATTTCAAATAAACATATATCTGCTAAAATTTGAAACACTGGCCTAAATAATAGGTTTTGTAAAAAAAGAACAAAGAAAAAAATAGTCCTACCCAGACGCGAACTCACAACCCTTTGCATGGGAGACCGACGTCTTACCACGACGCTAAACAACCAATACCAACTTTGTGTTGAACTTGGATTATAAAGAATTTGAACGCGAACGTGGAACACAAATTTTAATGAGGCATGAACAGGAAAATTACTGGTTTTTTGTTTTTAATTAAAAGATACCTTGCTATATGCTTCTTCTCATAATAATTTACCAATTATTTCTTTGTACACCCTTGAAGTTCGCAGTCACGTCAGCCACGTCACCTCAACTGTCATCTGCATTCTAAATCTCCGATTAAACATTTTATTCGCCAAATATGGGAGATTAAATTTTATCTCGGATATACGTGCTTAATCCTGGATAAGAATGTGGTGAAACTCGTCTATAAAATTATCTAGGATTTAATCCTAGATAATGTTTTAATCCTGGATAAAATATTGTGGTGAAACCGGGCCTAAGGGCCGGTTTCTCAATGTCCAGATAAAAGGGTCAGATAGGTAGCTACGAGTTAGCGTTTCTGTGGATACAACTGTCACATAAGATTTACGTGAATTCGTAAGTTTAACCTTCAATTATTTAAACAATTTATCTAACAGTTAACCGTTAACTTCCAGATAAATATTTAACTGGACATTGAGAAACCGGCCCTTAGTTGTCACATGAAGAAAGATTCTGTGAGAAAACTTTGTTTTGTGAATTGTGCAGTTGGTTGTCAAGTGCAGCTAAATCTAACCCTATAATTTTATAAATTTCCTCTCCTTTTTCTTGTCTTTAGTTATTGCGCGGTGAATGATTGATTCGAGAATTTGAAAAGTTTCACACATTTTTGCATTAGTGGATACTGAACAGGGTAAATTGTAATTATCTGCAATTGGAAAAGGAAATATAACGGACATGATGCATGCATTTTACTATTGCAAAGATATAATTATTATACTGTTTATAACCACAAATGTTATTTAAATATTTTGAAACTTACTTCTTCGTTTTCACGTTTTTCATCTCTGCATTGAAGTACTGAATATAATTAGGCAGATTATCTGAATCGGCTTGGTGAATCCACTATCTACTTTACTCATCCTTGTTGGTTATGCATACTAACTTAAAAAAAACGTAACCAAAATGCTGATAAAGAATACTCTACGATAAAAAGGGAAACAAGTCAGGATTTTAGGCGAAAAAGAAAAATACATTCAAGGCCCCATAACGAATGACGTGCACACTGTCACTGATGTGTGACGGCAGCTACGACGGGACATATTCACGGAGACAATATAAGTATAATCTGGCCAAAGGTTCTGAAGCTACGGAGTATCGGTAAAAGGGGTATAGTTGTAAAAAAACATGGCCGATTTCATTCATAAAATAGCCATGGGCGTGCGGATTTTACGTGAATACTTCAGGGATATTTTGGCTATGCAGTGTCTTTCCTTTTGTATAAATGTTCATTTTTAAATAAGATAATAACAATAATAACGACGAAAAACAGTGTACCTAACAAGCTGACAAGACAATAAACTCGACAAAACAGCTATTCAAATAGTTTGGGACAATCTGTAGAAAGATTATAAACACGACATACAAAACGCCACTGGTATTTCGATATTTCCAGACACAGAGAGAGAGAGACAGGAACATAAAGTTGGTGGCAGGGCGGCCAATAGCAAGATTTAATTCCATGGCAACGGCATGGTAGCAGATCCTCAACCAATAAAGTTCTCTGACAAGACGTTGGACGACAGGATTTGTGAGTTGTTGCCGATTCACCTGAAGTTGATGATATCCTCAGAAAATATGTACATTTTATAACAGGCAGATTAAGAAATATCGGTTACTAAATAAAAATACATTAACAAATATAAAAATATCAGTTATTAAATAAAAATACAAATAACAACTATAGTCAACAGTAGTCGAGCCGTCTATACGAGCGGTTGTGTTTTATTACGTATACTAAAATTGTGTGATAATGGCAACGAGATCTAATACTAAGACTAAAAATCGGGACGAAAGTGACATCGTGGACATATTTAAAGATATTCTGTGCAGTGATCTGTTAAAAAATGGAGTCAAGTTGATTGACTCAGTACTTCCCACACATTACGGTGATACCAGTTTATTATTTTCCCATAGCATAAAGATTTAGTCTGAGATCCCCTTGCAACAAAATCATCGCCAGTACCCCCCCCCCCCCCAAATTATTGTCATATGCCGCTAGGTCTTTCCTGCACAGGTCAATGAACAGCCTATTATCAATAATACAAACTTTTGTATTGAATTTCACCTCTTCAGCTGTGGCAGTTTTGGAAAAATTTAAGCGTTCCGGTACCGTTTACTGAAAAAACGGTGTTGCCGTATCTCATTAATTAATACAAACAAAATTTTGAAATTGTGAGATCTCACTAAATTCGACATGCGCAATTCATTGCAATAAAAATAAGTAGAGGATTCTATTTAAAATAAATTAAAATCGGGGATACCTGTTTAAAAATTTGGGAAAATAATTTATAACTTGGCAACGTCGAAAACTCGAAAAAAAATATTACAAGGCGAGATAGAGTATTTGTAGATATTTCGATTTAAAATAAAAAAGATAGGGTATTACATTTAAAAAAACAAAGTAAAACGACCTTTAAGTTGCCGGAATTTAAAATTCTGCCAAAAACACCCTGTAGATACAAATTGCTGGTAGCATCCAGAATAATATCCGCTTAATATTCAAGCAACTCGCTGTGTAATATTATTGAGAAAAGTTAAAGGAATATATCAATTTGAACGTATTACTTGCGACCTTGCAAATGCGGAAATTAATAGAAAATAAATTATTACTTGGCAACGTCGCAACCGATTCCAAAAATATTTTAGGGTTGAATAGAGATCAGTGATGGACACTAGAAGAATTTGAGAGAAAGTTATAGTTCTATATAAAAAAATCAAGTTGATCTCTATCCTACTTTCCCGCAACACCCCGTATATTTCAAAATATTTTTAGGATATGCATCTTAAGTAACCAAATAACTTTTGTATTTGAGATTTTCTTCTATCAGCTATACCTTGCGAGATATCGAAGAATTACACACTAAATGGACAGCCTGTATACATCGGAAAAAATTCTAAGTCCTTTAGTTTCTGTAATAGGCATAAGGCAATGTTCGGATAGACCTAAAAAAGTTATTTATGTCGCTAGGTCTTCCTTCATAGGTCAGTGGGTAGTCTATTATGAATACAACAAATTTTTCAATTTTACAACCCCCCAACCCCCAACCACCTCAATTTCACCCCCACCCAAAAAAAAGTAGAAAATGATCAGGGACCCCTAAAACGCCTAAAAACGAAGTTTCAGCAATATTTATTTTTTTTTGTTTTTTGCTAATTACTCCGCCGCCTATGCACCGATTTTCAAAATTATAGGAACATTACCTACTACGACCCCACAGCATACCGCTGCCCAAATTTCATCACAATCCATGCAGCGGTTACTGAGATTACGAGGGTAGAAAAACGCGACAGACAGACAGACAGACAGACAGACAGACAGACAGACAGACAGACAGACCGACAGACAGACAGACAGACAGATAGACCGACGGAAATGAGTGACGTGGATTTTCGTTATGTACACATCATAAAACGCCCAAAAAACGTATTATCTCAAAATCGAAAATTTTCGCGATCACAATACTCCCCTCACCTATCGGTGTGGGAAGTAAAAAGGTTATAAGTGAAGCAGTTCATCAAGAAATATCAATTCTCCATGAGACTGTTAAAGAACTGCGTACAGAAATCGCTGATCTACGTACACTTAATCAACAATTAATTTCAAAAATAAAGAACGACAAAATAATGTCCGATACTAACGCTGTCTCTGAGGGCAAACATTCAACACCATCGCAAAACCACTGGTCAAAGGTTAGAAATTAAAATCAGAAACCTAATGTAAGGTCGGAAGAAAATACTGCTATGAATGAGACCCATAATGAACAACAAAAAACGGTAAACACAGCAATTCACAATAATGTTAACCAGCTGATTGCTTCGTCTGGTAATAATATTGTACAGACTGAGAAAAATGATCAGGCGGTCCACCGTCACAAGCACAGGCAACGGGTAATCTTTGGATCGGGTGCATCTGATGCTGCATTCAAGTCAGTACCAAGGCGTATATGGATTTATGTCGGCAGAGCTGCGGCCGGTACTTCTGAAGAAAATATTCGGGCCCTACTGGATCATAATTTCCCAGGAAAGAATTTTGAAGTGGAAAAACTCCCAAGATGGAAGAACGGCAACACGGAATCTTTCAAAATAGGCGCTGATCTCAGTCTTCATAACCAACTTTTTGAATGCTCTTTATGGCCTGAGGGTACTCTAGTTAAGGCTTACAAGTTTTTTCAAAAGTAAAGGTACTGTGACTCTTAATACTAATTATTCACGTAACAATGGTATGTTCAAAATATTTCATGCTAACGTTCAAGGAGTTATGAATAAGTTTGATCAGATCGAATTTCTATGTGACAAATATGACATCGATATTCTGGCTGTATCTGAACATCATGTCACCAATGATAATATTAAATTTGTAAAAATCGCTCAGTACAGTGTGATTTCATATTTTTTTAGAAGCAAGATTAAACACGGCGGTGTTGCCATCTATAGCAAATTTCAACTTAACTGTAAGCGTATCGATCTAGATCTTTTATCTGTTGAGGGTCATATTGAACTGTGTGGTATGACTGTCAGTGTAAATGATACAAAAATATGTTTAGTTACAGTTTACCGCCCACCTAGTGGAGACGTGATTATCTTTTCTGCAATTCTGTTTCAAGCATTGACAGTAGTATCTTCTGTTTCAAATCAAGTTGTTCTGTGTGGTGATCTCAACATTGATATTAACAAAAACTGTATGTATACTAAACTTCTTAAAGATCTTCTTGAATCATTTAATCTAGATGTCACAACTACTGAACCCACTAGGGTTTGCATTGATAAAAACAATAAAAGAACGTCTAGCTCAATTGACTACATGGCCACTAGTCTGGAGCATAGCAGATATCACTCTGAAGTTATCAATCCTAATTTAGCTGATCATTTTGCTCATCTCTTTAGTATTAAACATCGCGAAATACATCGGTTGGACAAAATCTCATACAAATCGCGCAACATGAGTATCAGCAATCTAAACAGGTTTGGGCAGCTTGTCGCCCAGACTGATTGGAGTCCCTTGTATGAGCTCAATATTAATGATGCATTCATATATTTTATTGACAGTCTTTCATGGTGTCTCGATAGTAGCTGTCCTTTGAAAAATATCAATAAAACACTGGCAGAACGCAACAACGCATGGATTAGTGATGCTATTATCAGGCAAAGTGAATACCTCAAAAACTTGTTTTGGCTTGTGAATAAGTTGCAAGACCCTGATCTAAAAAACTTATATGACACGGAAAAACGAAATTATAGATCTAATATATCTAAAGCTAAAAGAGATTATTACGCCAACACAATCAAAAGTGCTAGCAATAAGTCGAAAGCGACATGGGCTATCATAAACTCCAAGTTGGGTAAGAAAAATAAACAGAAAAATGTAGTTCTCCGTGTTAACGATGATGTAGTTTCTGATAAATCTTTAATCTCTGCTATTTTTCTTGAATCATTTTCCAAGGGTGTACGAAATAAGGTGACTAATCACTTTTCTCATAATCTTTCACTTCCCCCTACTGCATCACCATGTATTCAAAATTCCATATTTATGGAGCCAACAGACTTATCAGAAGTTGCTGAAGTATTAAATTCTATTAAAAACAAGCACGCGGTGGGTCATGATGGCCTCTCGACTGAGTTATTAATTTTCGTGCAGGATTTTATTATTGAGCACCTCGTCCACCTCATTAATAGATCAATAGTAGAAGGCTACTTCCCAGATGTTCTTAAACTATCCATTGTAATCCCAGTATATAAAAAAGGGGATTTTCACGAAATGGATAATTATAGACCAATTTCTTTGCTCAACAGCACATCCAAAGTAATTGAAAAAATAATATCAAAGAGAGTAATGGACTTTATATGCAAAAATAATATTCTCACATTATCACAGCATGGGTTTTTACCAAAAAAGTCAGTTGAGACGGCATCCTGTCATTATCTCAGTTACATCTATGACCAATTGGATTCTGGCCGATATGTTGTCTCAATGCTTTTCGATCTATCCAAAGCATTTGACTCTGTTGATGTTAGTATACTGATAACTAAAATGGAAGCTATAGGTATTAGAGGCATTGCTTTGCAGTTGATATCTTCATACATGCATTCTAGAAAGATGCAGGTGAAGGTGAATGATACAAAATCGGAAATAGGTGAGATTAAGTTAGGTGTTCCTCAGGGATCTGTCCTGGGGGCCACTACTTTTCCTGCTATATGTCAATGACTTACCCAACAACATTTCTTGTGGACAAGTCACAATGTTTGCTGATGATACTTCAATAACGGTATCTGGTAGTGATCCCTCTGAATTACTAAATAACATTAGGATTGTCAATGATGAGTTCAGTGCCTGGTGTCAGAGGAACAGGCTCTTACTAAATGAAGGCAAAATGGTGATCATTTTACTCAATACTCAAACAACTTCCTGAAGATTTTAGTTCTAAGAATAATCTTGAGCTCGTCTTGTCGACTAAACTATTAGGCACAATATTCGATTCAAGGCTGTCATTTGCTGTGAACATGCTGACCAGGTATACAGTCAATTGAACCGGACGTTCTACGCAATACTCCAACTAAAATCAGTGTTGGGGCAGGGTGAATTGTTGACTATATATTACAGTCTAGCATATTCATATCTGTCCTACAATATAATGGTTTGGGGTAGGTCGAAACATAGTGAGAGGGTTTTTCTGTCACAGAAAAGAATTTTGAGACTTATTTTTAATAAACGGCAATGGGAAAGTTGCAGACCAATTTTTAAGCAACATAAAATTTTAACTCTTACTTGTATTTATATTTTAAAATGTGTATGTTTTGTCAAACTTTATCCACAAAATTTTTCTAGTTTAAATAGGACAAAAAATTATGCTACTCGTAATATTGACCTTTTGTTAGTGCAGAACCATAACACAGCCTTCTTTCAAAGATCTCCTCATTACAACTGTGTTGCACTTTACAATAAATTGCCTTTGGATGTACGCACTATTGGCAACTATGATAGATTCAAAAAAAAGGTAAAATTCTTACTGTGTGACCATGGTTTTTATAATGTCAGTGAATATATGTCTGTGATATGGTAGCCATTTGTAGGATTAGGTTTTGAGGCTATTGTCCTTTCTTAGTTTTTTGAATATGTAACTAGTTTATTTTATTTTATGCAATTTCATGTAGACTTTTGACGTGCTGTATACACACTCTTGTGTCTTTGTGGTCAATAAATATTACTATTACTATTACTATTCATCTTTCTAAGTTCCTCTCGCATAATTGCGGTAGCAACAAGTGTTGACGGGCTGAGCCAAGTCAACACCCGGACTATTATTGATCGGAATTTAGGAAGGATCGTACGATGTTACAGGTCTTCAGAATTACAGACTTTTGGAATGTTTTGTGTAACTTTTCGTCCAGGCCTAACTGTTGTAGGTGTGGTGTAAATGTGTTTGGTGTAAGGCCTGAGACTGACATAATGAGGGGAACAATAGTAACTTTGTCCTGCTTCCAAAGGCGTTTTATTTCCATGGCAAGGTCCGTGTACTTAGATATTTTCCCAGCGTAGGTGTTTTGTATATTCACATCATTGGGAATAGCAATGTCTATCAGGTATGTAACTTTGTCGAGCTTTGACTGGAAAACTATATCTGGTCTATTGGCTGGGATAGTCTTGTCTGTATGTATTTGAACGTCCCAGTATAGTTTGTATTGATCGTTTTCGAGTACTGATGTCGGAGTGTAATTGTAATACGGATCTGTGTTTTCTATTAGTTTGTTTGTTGTGGCTAATGCTTGGTGGATGACTTTGGCCGCAGAGTTATGTCTGGCTGTGTATTCGGTACCGGCAAGAGTTTTGCACCCGCTCGTTATGTGATCTATTGTTTCTTTTTGTTGTTGGCATTTTCTGCAATTATCGTCAGTTATGGATGGATCTTTAATTATATATTTTTTGTAGTTTCGTGTTGCAATTACTTGGTCCTGGATAGCAAGCATGAAACCCTCCGTTTCTGGGAACAGCTGGCCATCCTGCAACCAGGTGTATGACTGTTTTCTGTTAATGTGGTCTTGGGTGACACGGTATCTATGTTTGCCATGGAGTGGTTTCTGCGACCAGGTGCTTATTTTTTCTTGTTGTGATTGGGTGGGATTGTGTGTGTCTGCGACGTGGTCTGGACATGATAGGTTGAGTGGTGTATAGTTTTTGTCTGCTTTTACTATTGCTCGATGTAAATTTGTTTGTTTGTTTTGGAAGAAATGTCTGAGTGTCTTTATCTGTCTTGTGCGGAGCGACTGTATATCTGTAATCCCTCGGCCTCCTTGTGTCCTGTCTATGGTGAGCCTTTCTTTGCATGCGTTTGGATGTGACATTCGGTGTTTCGTGAGTTCTGTCCGTATGAGGATGTGGATGTTTTCTATATCAGTGTGTGACCACTTGATGATGCCAAATGAATACGTGAGGATTGGTATTGCAAATGTATTAATAGCTTTTGTAAGGTTTCTAGAATTCAGTTTTGTTTTCAGAAGCTTAATGAGGCGGTCTCTAAACACTTGTCTAAGTTCTGCTTTGATTTGTGTGTGGTCGATCTTAACACTCTGATTGAAACCCAGGTACTTGTACGTTTCTTCCTTGTCCATGTTATCCAACGTCTGGCCTGTTACTATTTCCTGTTCGGGATGGTTCTTCCATTGGCCTTTGTTTATGTGTAGCACCTTGCATTTGTTCATCCCGAACTCCATCCTGACATCTGACGTATAAACCTCTGTTATTCTGAGTAATTCTCTCAGTTGCACGTCAGTGGCAGCATATAGTTTTATATCGTCCATGTAGAGGAGATGATTGATTCTGTGTTGATTTACTTTCTGATGTCTGATGTTGAAACCATAGTTTGTGTTGTTCAATGCGTTGGAGAGTGGATTTAGACAGAGGCAGAACCAAAGTGAACTGAGGGAATCACCCTGGAAGATACCACGTCGTATGTGTAGTTCCTCGGTTTGGATATGGCCGTCCTGAGTTGTAAGGTGTATGTTGGTTCGCCATGTCTTCATGGTTTTTGCAAGAAACTGACGAAGTCCTGGGTTAATTTTATATATTTGCAGAATTTTCGTTAGCCAGCTATGTGGTACAGAATCGAATGCTTTTTTATAATCTATGAAACAGGTATGAAGGTTTCTATGTTCTTTTCTAGTTTGCTCCATGATCACACTATCAATTATAAGTTGTTCCTTGCAACCTTGGCTTTGTTTTCTACATCCTTTCTGTTCTTCAGTGAGGATGTTGTTTTGCGTGATGTGTTGTTCAATCCTCCTGCATAATGTTGCGGTGATGATCTTATACAAGGTAGGAAGGCAAGTGATTGGGCGGTAATTCGCAGGGTTCTTGGTATCTGCATTTTTGGGTTTTATATACGTTATTCCTTGAGTGAGGAATTTGGGAAGCCTATCAGGTTGACGTATGGCTTTATTGATTTGGTTTGTGAGCACTTCGTATGTTGAGCTGAAATGTTTGTACCAAAAATTTTGCACGTTGTCCACGCCTGGGCACTTCCAGTCGTGGGTATGTTTTATTGTTTCGACTATTTCCTCTTTTGAAAGAATAACGTCTCCCTGTTCTGCTATACGTTGATGTTTTTCCTCTTCCTCTCTGATCCATGGAGCGTCTTCATTATGTGTTTTGGGTTCAGACCACAGGCTTCCCCAAAACTCAGTTAACTCTTGTTTACTGGGAGGTTCTATTGTTGCGATCTGGTTGTCGGCTGTTATCTTTTGATAGAACTGTTTTTCACTTTTCTGAAAAAGGCTGTTAGCATCCTTTCTGGCATTGGACTCGTTGTATCTGCGGAGTCTAGCTGCATAAACTGCAAGTTTCTGTTTAAGTGTATCAGTAATTTCTGGTATTGTTTGTTGTGGTGACTTGGATTTCAGTATATTTATTGTTCTCTGTATGTGCCTTGAAGGATGGTTGTTATTGATGGTGTATTGTGCGAGATGTGCCAGATCCTTTCTGATTGTGCTAATTTTGTTTTCGATTCTTATTTGCCATTTAGGCTTAGTCCTATTGCTTGTCTGGTGTTTAGACCGCTTTGAGAGTTTTTGGCCATTAACTATGAGAGTGGTTGCTGCGGCAGCATATATAACTGTGTGGATGTCCTCCAGGTTACTGTCGTCCCTTATGAATTGTGGTATTACGTTAGCATTTACTGTATGTAACCACCTATTACTATTACTATTAAAGTAGCTATAAAAATATCTTAAATTGCTGTTACCGTTAATTTTGCTTTTTTTATAAATAAATTTGGCAACATCGAACATTTTTGTCCGCATTCCTTTTGTAGCTTCAGATCCGCTGATCAGATAATACGTACGTCCTGACATCATGTAGATCGGCAACATGGCACACATATCCGTCTTCTGATAGGCTGTTCCACTGTAGGGACCGTGACGTTACGGCTCAACATTTTTTCTTATTTTCTCGGCTTTTCCGTGCCCAAAAAATCGCGTAAAATATGAGAAGACTCCTATGCCATACTAGAGTATACACAATCATAAAAAAAATCATGATATTAATCCATTTTCCTAAATCACTGTACCACCCTTATATATTTTACATCTATTCCAGGTCATAGACAAATCATTATGCGACTGTAGAGAAGAAGTAGAAATCTTGATGAGGTATGGTAAACATCCAGGCATAGTATCATTGAAGACTGTTTATGAAGAAAGTAATAAAGTTTATTTGGTTCTCCAGTTGTTGAAAGGAGGAGACTTGTTAGAGTATATGACAAAGGTATAGTTGTTGTACTAGTACCTAAACTGGGTGTGGGAAGTGCTAAATTAATCTATTTTTTTTTGCTGTAAGAAACTGCATATTTTGTTCTGATTTTCAGAGAAGTATGACCGAGTGCGAGGCAGCCGCTATTATAAAAACGTTAGCTACAACGTTGGCATATCTGCACGAAAACGGTGTTGTACATAGAGATCTTAAGCCGGCCAACATTCTGTTTGCCTCTGAGGACAGAACTGCAGACAGTGTAACAATCTGTGATATGGGCTTTGCCAAACAGGTATGCCACTATTAGCGCGTAAGATGGTCAAACTTAGCATCGTGGACATGATATTTTCCATCATTTAGTTTTATTGCCTAAGGTGGTCAGATGCAAAGATATAAAAGAATAACTCACAGGGTGGGACACGTAAGATAACCCACTACCTTATGTCAGAAACTATATGAGATAGGAAAAAATTTAAAACATAAAAATTGTTTGATGTGAGGTACATTTTAATTTTATTTTAATTTTGTATATACAGGGTGGCCCGTTGTGCCTGAATCAGTGTCAACTTCTTTATTTTAAATGGAACGCTCTATATATTTTGCGATTCTCAGATTACGCTCTAAATTTAAATATCTGTGCTGTTAAGTTTTTTCAACATCCTGGTCTGGTTTTAGTGAAAATCAAAATTAATTTTTTTTTGAAAAATCAATGTTTCTAACAATCACATTTTCGCCGCTCTGTAAGACACATATCACTACTACTGTGATATAAAAGATCTGCTAGGAAATGGAGTTTAACGTTTCTTGTATATTTATTGAGAAATAATATACATGATGTTTGCTACAGTCATTGGGAAAAGCAATTTTTGAAACATAACTATTTTAAATGGAACCCCCTCTATATTTTGATTTGGTCGCATTCGCTGCTTAATTCTCTGTGTTTTTATATAAATATGTCCTATACGTAAAGCTGATACATTCCAAATAGTTTGCATAACCCTATATTCCTCTTACGAAAATTCGAAAAACTTAGTTAGCTTTGGCTGACATCAGAGAGTCGAAGCATTCTTGCGCCTGAAGACTTTTATCAAAAGGCGCGTTGTCATTGTATGATAGTTTTTAAAATGTCGTACAGTGTGCATCAACGTTTAAGACTTAACGAATGTTATATCAGAAATAATCGAAGTTCACTATTGACCTTACGAGAATATCAAAATATTTCAAAGGAAGATAAATATTAGGTTGAGCTAAAATAATGCAAACTATTTGAAATATCAAGTTTTCGTATAGGACATGTTCATATGAAAACACAGAGATTCAAGCAGCGCATACTATCAAACCAAAATATACTGGGTGTTCCATTAGAAATACTTAAGATATTGGTATTTCAAAAATTGCTTTTTCCAATGACTGTAGCAAACATCCTGTATGTTATTTCCCAATAAATATACAAAAAAATGTTAAATCCCTATTTCTACCACATCTTTTATAACATAGTTGCAGTCATATAGGGTGTTCCATTTGAAATAAAAAAAGTTGACGCTGACCCTGTATATAAAACAATTATAATAAAAACAAAATCCATCGTTCAGTTATTTTAATTTGTCAATGTAGAGTTAGATTTGGCTGGGAGACAATGATGCAAACCCGGCTGATAATTGAATTGGTAATATATTTATATGATTTCTTCTTTTATAGCTTCGAGCTGAAAATGGTCTTTTAATGACCCCTTGTTATACTTTACACTACGTGGCCCCGGAAGTACTGAAAAGGCAAGGCTACGACGCAGCTTGCGATATTTGGTCCTTAGGGGTCATTCTGTACATAATGCTCTCTGGAAGGTGCCCTTTTAGTACAGCGTCTACGGACAGTCAGGAAATTTTGCAGAGGATAGGATCGGGAAAACTCGATTTACAGGTGATATATATCTTCAGCACAATTACTACGTTTCCACGAACTTCTAAAACGTTTTGAGTTTTGAAATATATCGTGGAAACGTCAATTGGTTACGTTTTCAAAACGTTACCTGTTCAAGGTCGATTCGCTAATTTTTGGGATCGTATCGAGATCCAAATGTGGAAACATCAACTGTCACTTTCGTTTTGAAATGGACCATGCATAAGTGCGTGGATGTCTGATAAAATATTATTGTCGATTTATTGAAGTTTATTCGTATTATTTTATTCGCAATTATAGATTCATATTAAACAACAAAATAGGTTATAAAACTAGAAAATGACATTTGTGAAGTGCGTTTAGAAAATCGTTTCGAAACCTATCGTGGAAACACCGAGAATCCAAAATCGCAAAACGTTTTGAAAATTGTTTTGAAAGCCCGTGGAAACGTAGTAATTGAGTTAAAAAAGGTAAAACACCGTTTTAAAGAACATCGGACTAAAAAGTTGAAAATAATTTTGAAAATAAGCTTAAAACAGTAATGAACGAAAAATATTAGTATTATTGTGAAAAAAGCGTCGGGCGCTCGATTTGTGAATAATGTGGCATAAAGTGCCCACGCTTTTTTCACAATAATACTAATATTTTTCGTTCATTATTGTGTTAAGCTTGTTTTCAAAATTATTTTTAACTTTTTAGTCCGATGTTATTTAAAAGCCTCTTTTTTAGTTTTTTAAATTGCATTTATTTTTAATTGTTTAGTTAACATTATCATTAAAGCATGTTTTTTGCGTTTTTAAACTGTACTTATTCATACTGTGCGTAATGAAGATGAACAATTGTTTTCGATCAATATTACGATAATTAATGAATAAATTTCACAAAACTACCAACTCACAAACAGTTGCATTTCACGCCTTCTAAGTTCTTCTCGTTACGCTACCTACTACATGTTCAAATTTAAAAATAGTTTGAAACGAACCTGTTTAAAATAGGTGTTACCGTTGTAAACATGTTTTTAAACAAAAGTTTAAAACATTTGGCGTTAAACATAACAACCCTGTAGGTTATGTGTACTTACCTGACGGGATCATTCTGAAATCTAAAAAAAAATTTTCTGCAATTGTAGCACTTATTTCTGCAATGTTTAGCAGCAGCATACTTCAAGCACATTGTTTATCCATTTTAAAGATCATCTATTATCAACACCGCGTACACGGCTCAACAAACAATCAGCTGTCTTACTCACGGTCGATTCCTTTGTGATGACGTGGTGCAAATATCTGACGTCAGCGACGCCATTTTTGGATAGTTTCATTCGCCCTGACTGGGGCGGAGTAGATAAAAGTGTACAAAAGGGCAGAATTAAGAAATAATACTCAACCTATGCGGTGTAAAAGGAAGGTAAACATTAAAGATAACATAAAGTTTATGTTGTCCTTAACAGTAGCAACATATAGATATTGGGAAGCAGTACTTTAAAAAAGTATTGGTTCGCCATCTATCTACCAAAGCCGGTACCTGAGCGTTTAATCTGAGGAACCGAGTACTGTTTATGTGACCCGTTTGAAAGCATCAGGTATAGGAACCTGCGGGATACGACAACAAGCAGACTCTTTTTTGTGGAACACTCATTTAATACTCCCGACATTCGGTTTATGCTAAAAAGCAACTTAACTCAATTAAAGAGTAGCAATTTCATTCATTCATCCGAAAACCAATCACAGACGACGTCGTTTCGCTTTTATTACCAACTGCTCCCGGTTTCTACCCCCTGCCCCCAAGGTCAGATGATTGAGCCGCTCCCCGAAGTGAAATCCTGGCTACGGCCTGGTCTGAAAAGTAAATTGACGTTTCACGTATCTTTTTTTCAGGGCGGTCGTTTGCCGGAAGTATCCACCGAAGCCAAACTCCTGGTGACCGACATGCTGCACATATCCCCCCAGCGACGTCCAACGGCCGCTCAGTTGACGAAACACCCTTGGGTGACGTCACGATCGGCTGTTTACGTCCAACAGCAAGCCAGAACGCCTTTGGTCGCTGTTGCGCGAACCCCACCTGCTATCGGGGAGGATAACCTCAAAGAAATGGTTGCAGCTACCTTCAGGTATGTGGAATCTTTTGGAAAGTATATCATTAAAACAAAAGTGAATTTCACTAGCTGCCTCAAAGTAATAAACCTACAGCCTGGATATTGCCACTAGACCCAAAAGCCATGAACCACAAAGCGGTTGGCAGAACAGCGGGACCTGTCGAACCTTAGACAAGGAAAGAGGGAGGACGGAACGCGCGACATTTCTGTTACCAAAATTTACCTGTGATAAGTGAGTGCTGGCTTCTCCCTGCTGCTGTGGCTTTTACAACCGTAAGCTGCACACCCTACCATTATGACCATAATATTTTACAATGATTGGTCTTAAAAACGCTAAATATATAAAATATTTTGGTGGCTTTTCATTTTCGGTAAGAGCTAATTGACAGCTAATTCATATAGCATCAAACGGGCGTGCGGTATCCCCTCTCTTTCCTTATCTAAGGGTCGAACCGTCACGAGGTGTTAGCACACGCTTGCGACTGCTGTGTGGTGTGGTTGCAGGGCGTTCTCTGGTCACCAGACACGCCTATAACGTCATTCTCTGCTTGTTTATTGGTAGTTATTTGGTGTACACGATTGGCAAGCCAGAAACTAGAATGCCGATATAAACGCATCTGACGCAGATAGCCGAGAAGATAGATTTTGATAGGTTAAACAATATCAGTTACCTCCCATCTTCCATTCTCTAGAATACGCGCTCGTGGGGTTGCCAGGTATGCCAATTTTCTGCCGAAGTGGCGATTTCAAAACCAAGTTGGCGACCAAAAATCGTAGCTGGGCGATTGGCAACTTTTGGTGACTCATAACACACAGTGAGTTGGCGAGTTTTGGCTATTTCTAACTTCCATCCCATTGACTTTCCTCTCAAAATTAAGGGCTAGCCGCATGAAGCGGCAATATTTCTGGTTATTTTACAATTGACACTTTGACCATAGAGACTCTTCAAGGAGAAAGCTGGCAAATAAAATTGGTGGACCTTCGTTATCGTTATTGGGAATCATTTACCTATTTATTATTACAGCGCATGCTCAAAATAAAAATAGCAATGAAATTCGTTATTTTTGGTTGTCCAAAAGCGCCCCAATGTCTCAAAATAAAAATTATTTGAAAAGTTGGAGTTGACTCTCATTAGCAAATAACCCTTAAGACCGCTACACACAATCGTTAATGCTTCAATTCAATATCTTGCATTCATCACCGTGCAAGCAATACCGTATTAGTATCTTGTCTACAGACGCACGAAGTTGTGTATCAGTTTCTACGTAGTTGTGGTGGTAAACGAACATGTCATTCAATGAAAATGAAATAAGGATAATGACAGTGGCGTGCGCCTATGCCTATAAACAAAGAACGCAAATAGCGAGAAAGCGTCGCCGCTTGTGGACCAAAGAGTGGCTCTTAAAACGCGAGGCATTTTCACATGTGAATGTATTGGACGAGCTGAGCTTACAACCAGATGGCTGGCGGAATTACCTGAGGATGAACGAAGAGACTTATGTGGAACTGTTAAATTTAGTGACATCCTTAATAAAACGTGAAGATATTGTTATAAGAACTGCAACCACAGCGCATGAACGGTTAACTACAACGCTCCGATTTTCAATGACAGGACGAAATGAGGATCTAACATTTTTTACAATAACATCGCCGCAAGCTCTAAGCCAAATCCAAAAACCTGTAAAGCTATATATCAATCACTACAAGGCAAATATACAGGGTTGGGATAAAGTATGGAACCAAGCAAATAACTTCGGAACGGAAACAATGATATTGCTGAAAATTTGCAGGCCAGTGTAGTGACGCATAGTGCACCCGAAGACATTATGTTAGCTATTAATGTACTTCCGGTTCAACCAGAAGTACCGTCAACTTTTTTAATTTAAATGGGACACCCTGTATATGATTGCAGATTTTAATACATCTTTTTTTCCCGAATACGTCCATAGTGGATTTAGTATTAGTTTCTGTAAAAACGGGAAAGATAAAGCTTTTTCATCATTTCAGATCTTTAAAATACCGGTCATTTAAGAAGTGTGTCAACTTCTCAATGGTTTACCTTCCGACAGGAGTCGTATAACTCGTTCGACGGTGACTAAAACACTAAAACGTTTTAATTTAACTGGGAATATTAAACATTTAGGTACCTAAAACGGGAAGACCGCAAACCGCCACGGCCGAATCTGTGAGACAAATAAAAATGCTTTATGTTTCCCATTTTTACACAAACAAATACTAAATCCACTATTATGGACGTATTCGTAAAAAAAGATGTAATAAAATTTGCAAAAATATACAGAGTGTCCCATTTAAATTAAAAACGTTGACGGTACTTCCGGTTAGACCGGAAGTACATTCATAGCTAGCATAATGTTTTCGGATGCATTATGCGTCACTATATTTACCTGCAAATTTTCAGCAATATCACCCTTTCCGTTTCAAAGATATTTGCTTGGTTCCATACTTTCTCCCAACCCTGTATGAAGGTAAGTAAATAGATATATTTGATTTGAGTGTGTTCTTCTCAATGAAAAAATAACTACATTGAAATCATCAAAAAAACTAAAACCCTATATAACAATGAAAATAAAACAAATTTTTCGACACCTCTGATGAATGGCAGTCAAAAACGTTCAAATTGTCTCTACACTCTGCGACTTGCATGGACGGTATTGCCTGTACATTCAAAATGTCTGTCGCCAGCAGAAGATTTGCACGCCACGCACTCTCTGAATGCGCACTCAACAACGTGACATTTTTTAGTTACACACTGACGTTGATGCATGGCGGTGATGAATAAACGGTATTGCATTAAGTCATTAACGATCGTCTGTAGCGGGCTTTAGAAGTTTAAAAATGAATTAATCTCTCTGGGAAGTTGTTTTAATTCAAACCAGATAGAGAGTTAATACTGAAATATTTTTTCATTGGAGTAAAAACAAACTCAGTAATGTTTATGTATTTTCTGTACTGTACACTCATTGCCACCAATATTTTTGTAGTCTGGTAACCAGCTGAGTTGTACCGAGTTGCGTGATGCTAGTAAGCTGAGAGTGTTGAAACAGTCCCACGCCAGTTTTCATGTAAACTCCCCGGTGTCCAAGGCCTTTTAAGCGGCTTGGGAGTGCGAGACGATCACAATAGTCATCAGTTTTTACAATAAATGTGACCTTGATCACAGACTAATCATAGAATAATATCAGTTTGACTTATTTTTGCAGTTCCCCGGTTAGAGGTCAACCTTAACCACAGAATATGTCAAACTGGGCGTTTCGGTTTTGACAATTTTGACATTCACAATCGCGAGTCGTCATTTATGGCGATTTTCATTCATTCATTCCAAACGCTGGCTACAAGCATACTTATAACCTGGAAATATGCGACACTTGTTTTGGATAAGACGTCAATCCGCTCTACCGAATCTGCTTTCTTACTGCGTCTGGCTGTGAATGTAGTGGGAATGCATAATGTATGAGGGTTTAGGTATCTCTTTTTAAATGATGGCTTGGCCGGTATGTACCTTCTCTCTTAGTTACATTGGAAATGTCGCACTTTAGATCCAACCTTGTCAATCGTTCAATAAAATGAGATTTCTCGGTGAATTTTCAGAGCGATAGCCACCTCACCTCAAGTAGCTCATCTTGGTCCGGTGGCCATGTCGGAATTGGCACGCAGGAGATTTCGGGATAAGGCGTTGAATAGGGTGCAGGAAGAAGGTAGGAATAAGGAGTTTTAAATGTGATATATGTGCAAAAACCCTAGTTGTTTGTTCGATAATTGAGATGGTAATATGAGAACAAGGCAGTACCGATACGTTGAAGATGTTTCTTATGAACACATTATATTGAGAAGAAATTTACGAAATGCTGGAATGCAGTTACATTTGAATGCACTTTTCTTAATACTCAGCGAATACCTTATACACTGTTTTACGTGTTTAAAAGTTATTTAGAGAGAAAAAAATGGTTTATTTATGTTCAAAATACTTTTCCACACTCCACTCCACTACTATTTTTGAAATTGTATTTGTTTATGTTGTTAGGTATTCGACCTTTTTGCAAGCTGAATTTTTGCGAAAAAATGGAATTTTAGATATTTTTTTAGCTTAAATATTGGATATCAAGTTACATCTTTGACGTATTGTGCTTCCACGGTCTAAGAGATACTTCGTAGTATAAGAAAAATGTATCCTTCAACATGGCTGTAAGCTACAGGATAGTGAAAATCAATATTTTTCAAACGTAGTATATTCTAGTCAAACTTTTGGTAAACTAGTGATCTAGAGACATGATTGTCAAAAATCACTAAGAAACATGTGTCAAATTATTATAATCAGAGATATATTTAATTTATTTAGCCTTATTGAATGGTAGCTTTTTAACTATTTCCTAGAATTAATAATTATCGGCCATTCCATTTCATGGACATAATTTGTAAGTACTCATTGTTTTTCTATTTCACCAAAATGTGCGCAGAGTAATAGCACCTAAATGTTTATTGTTCATTAACAGTTAATATTAGTGAAAACAAATTCGTTCATAAAATCATTCAGGGTCAGTGTTTGCGATTCCCCCACTTTTTTTAATTGCGTCCAAGACAAAACTGGACTGATATGGACAAAACAAGTTTGACGTTTTCATACCTTTAGCACGTACATATTAAAGCTTTGATATATTAATGAATTGGTTAAGTTGGGTCATCATTTACCAGAACTGTGGAAGATGTGACTGAATCTTATTTTATCTTAATCTGAAAGCTGCTAAGTCTCAAATAAAGGTTACTAATTTTTTTAACCAAAAATGTAACAGAATCTGTTTCATCCATTGAATGGGGAGTACAGGTTCCAAAGAATATTAATACCCAAAATTTTACAATTTTGCCAGTAATGCCAGTTATACTAGGAATAAACTAAAAAGTATTAGAAAAAGCTTCAAAACGTGACTTGCAATGCTAAATATAGAAGTGGAATTCCGCTTTGGAATATTAATAATGAAGCATGTATTCGTCATATCTCCTACAGAAACGAATATTTTGATCTAAACACGTTTCAGGGTGTTAATAAAATAAAATTATTAGATCAAACGAAATTACCTTAAGTGAAGTTCGATCTTAATTATATGAAGCGTTTCCTTCTTCGGATGATTACCGGTAGTATTCCAATTCCTACGTTATCGACCACAAGTTTTAAAGCAGTCGCCGATCGCACCCATCTCTATCCTGTTACCTGTCGAATGTCAGTGACTGGAACCTTCACTTACTTCAACGCTGTCTATCACAATTATGATATATAGTGTTTTCCACTGAGCAGCACTCACTGCGCTCTTGATAAGTGCAAATTTATCATCTGCATATCGGTGCGGATCAGTGCAATTCCAGAGTGGAACGTGCCCAAGCAGAACAGTGCATTTATAATGACACCTGACTTTTGTTTTTTCTAAGGTTAATAGAGCTGTTTATTTTCGGTGTCCATTAACTTTATTTTTTTGTCATAAAGTGACGAATTTTAAGTTAGAAAGGTATAAAATGTCTGAGAATTATGATGTGGTCTTCCAGGGGAAGAATTGAGAGTCCCTGAATTCTTCTATTAACTTGTAGCATGTAGTCCTTTCCGCACGAAAATTACTTTTTAACTAAAAATAATTTTATTAAATTTAAATTTTTTTTATTAAAAAAAATGTACACCTCTTTATCGCTGAATTTGTGTACTACAGTTTCCACAAATTTTAGAACTTTCTGTATTTTTCGCTTTTCCATCAATAACATTGCAATTTCTTCTTCATCATCACTACTCTCATCGCTTTCTAGCAATTCATTTAAAATCAGAAAATCTGGCATTTTTGAAGCCATATTCGCCATATCTGCACTGGCACTACAGCACGAGATCCCGAGGCTCGTGCGAAAAAGTTGCCCTGAGTGCGCACTACACTCAGAGAATGCGGGTAGTGGAACATACAAAAAATCAAGCAGTGCAATAGAACTTTACCAGTGGAACACAACTATTGCACTCAGTTCAACGCAGTGCGGGTGAGTGCAGCTCAGTGGAAAACACTAATAGGGGTTGATATATTCCCAATATATTTTACAAGCCGGTCGCGACAGGAAGGATTCCTTAAGGATTCCTACGGTGGCGCCCCTCGATGGAAGAAAATCGAACGGTGCTAATAGGCGCCCCTTTTTGAAAATTCACATACCGTACGATTTTATGCTATTGATTCATGTACTTCCCAATAATTGAAGAAATTTATGTGAAAAACATTGATCTTCGTTTGTCGTAGTTACAGGCCAATTATAAATTTTAATGCCATAATAAAATCTTACCAGTAAAATTGTTGGGTTGGATGATTGATTGCATTTACAGTCTTCTTTCAGATAACTAATATACATAATATTTTACGTTAAAAAGCGCCCCACGGTTTGTTCACAGTAATACTAGTATTCTTTGTTCATTATTTATAATTATTTTTCACTTGTTAGTGTGATATAAAAGCATGTTTGTTTTTTAAACTATATATTTTTATCAACATATGAAATTTGCTGCTGTTATTAAATTAATTTGTACACTTTGTCAATGAGTATTAAAACTGCACTCACAGTTCCTTTACTGTATAGGTACCCAGTTACTGTAGAAATTAACTACAAACTAATGAAAAACACAGAAGTGGATAAACTTGGTATTCAATGATCACAACAAACCTAAATAATACAAACAACATACCAGATCAGATTCCTTTTATTTATTCATAATTGACACATAAATTTATTACAAATTAAGTCTACAGAATGAAAATAATATTTGAAGAACATTCAATTTTGCATGGATATGTTTTTCAAGGTTTAAACATTGAAATATTTTTTGTATACAGGTGATCATGTACTTTATTCTTCTTATGAAATTCAGCAACAAAATCTTGAATGTTAGAACAACTTGGCTTACTCGTCTGACTATTTGAGACCCGTTTTCTCTTTGTACTTTCAAATCGTGGTTGTTTCTCGGTTTTTTTGTTTGCTGGTTCATTAGACGAAGTCTGTTGGCAAGCAACATCTCTTTCGTTTGCTGCTACTGTGATTGCTTTATCTAAAAGTTTGCCAAGTCGTTCTTGTGCTTCCGAAGTTAATTGTTTTTTAGAAAGCAATCCATATAAAACATCAACCTTATTTCTTATATTGTGATTACATTTTTGTTCTGCCAGCTTATCATTTTGTTGTGCTAAATCTTTTATGATCTCTTCCTGGACTAATTGATCCAGTCCAGGATTCATTGCATATCTAGCTTTAGCAAAATGCTCCACCACTGCATGTATATGCTTACAAATATTGCCCTTGACGAAAAAATCAAGGCAAGTACAGGAGAACCCGTGGATGCAAATTTGACATATCTTAAGTTGACAGCTTTTAGTTCCTTTAAAACATTATTCAGTACATTTTTGTATTGTGTATGCCGTTTTTTCACGAGTCTCTTTTTTTACGGTCCAAATATTTTGATCTGTTTGACAGATGGCTTTCAGAGAAATAGTCTTATTTTCTTTGATGTTTCTCTTTCATTTTTTAATCATGATGTCTCGCATTAGTTTTATAAGAGTGTGGAGACAGACATCAACGCTTTTATTTTTTCCCCTGAAAATATATATGCTTCAAGGTTCTATGCATTGCCTCTAAATACATATTTGTATTAATCATTGTGCCTTCCCGGTAATAATAAGCCCATAATAGAGCGGGTAACATAATGCATCTCAAAGTATTCCCCAAATCCCTTTGTCTCCTCACAAGACAGCAACTCGGATATAACGAAGTCTTGCATTTGAAGAAATTCTGTTACATCTTGAATGTTCAAAAGCGTGCGAATACTTTTATAAACTTTTGCTTTAACCTTTCGCATTCCATTGATTTGGTTAGATTTTTTCGCCAATTCCTGTCTTCATGCCAAGCACACAGTAGTCGCTTAATAGGGATACTCATACAATTTACCCAAGCATAATAATAATAATAATAATAATAATTTATTGGTGCTAATATACATTAAAAAATGTTTGCACATGTCAAAATAAAAGATAAACAAAGAAGGACAGCAAGTATAAAATCTTTACATACACATACAAATACACCATATAAAAAAAATATCATACACTTTTACATAACATCCTCAAAACTGTGGGTACAGAACTCATTAATGTCACAAAATTCTTTACTTGTCAGGTATTGTTTTATAGTTTTTTTGAACATTATAAGGCTCATCAATCTACAGTGTTCAGGTAATAAATTAAAGAACTTTATGCCATGATAGTTTGTCCTGCATCTTGTCCTTAGCAGTCGGGTAAAATGGGGACTAATTGATCTCGATTTCTTGTTTGGTAGCTATGAGCATTTTCTTGTCTGTTATACTGGTCAAAGTGTTTTTAACGTATAACAGACACTCCCAATATATAAATGTTTGGAATAGTCATTATTCTGTGTTGAATAAAAGCTTGTTTACAGCAGTCACTATATTTGAGACCAGCAATGACTCTCACTCAACGACGTTGAACTGCTAAAACTTTAGAAATGTGTGGAGAGTGGCCCCAGTTTAAAATGCAATATTGTGCATTTGAGTGAAAATATGCATAATATGCCGTCAACAATGTCTTTTTAGAGACTGTGTTACTTAAGTTACGAATCATGAAGGTGATTTTAGAGAGTTTTTTTAGAATTCTGATTCATCGTCACTCATAAATACATCACACTTTATATTATCTGTTTGCTTTTTGATCATCTTAAAGAAATGTGTTAAAATACAAGTACCAACTGTATTACTTATTGACACCCGTATGCACCGTAAGTCAATTGCGCGATTAGTTACGTAAACCTGGATTAGACTACTTGTTTGCTATGCACCGCAAACTGAAAATTTTGACACTGTCACTGTCAAAACAATCTTGCGAACACAACCTTGCTGTACCTCCAATCTGGATTAGTTGATATCTTGACGGTGCATGGCTAGATGTCAAAGATTACCAAAACGCGATTAGGGAACTAGGATTAGAATCGCCAAACGGTGCATACGTGTGTAAGTAAACACAAGGCACACCTTCACCAAGTTCATCAATCACCAGTAATGTAGTCAACAAAAAATCATAACCTGTTGTGCCATGAGTTGAATCTGTGCATATTTTATCAGATCCAAATTTAACTAACTGACTTTTTTGAAAACTTTTTGTATAATCTTTTGTTCTGTCCATATAAGCTTCAAGAGTTGTGGCAGCACAAATACTTCTGTCTTCCAAAAAATAAGGAATATATAAACAAGGATGCAATTTATTTCTTGAAGATGTCCTGATCCTATCAGAAATGCGAATTGCTAGTCTATGGTCACTTTTAAAAATATTATCAATGTTGATCAATGATAGTGTCTGAACTCTATGAGCTGTTATTAAAGCTAATAAAGTGACAGATCTATAGGTAAGTTTTTCTAATTATATTGATTCATTTGGGTGAAGAGTTTTCAAATATTTAAGGACAATACCAGGATTCCAAATAGAATTATACCTGGGTGAAGGAGGATGAACTTTATAAGTTCCTTTAAAAAAATTGTTTAACTCTAGTATCATCAGCTAATTGAGGTGATATGGCCAGTGCCAAAGCCGATCTGTAGGTATTTAATGCACCATAATAAATATCTATTATTCTCATTTTCGAAGAATTCTAATATATTTAAAGTATCCTCCTTGTAGAGATTCAAATCCTGTTGCTTGCAGAATGTCCACCAACGCCTTAATCCTCCTTCATACTGTTTTAGTGTGGACGCTGTGACGGAAGCAATCATGATATTTGCTAAAGATGTAGAAATACCCCTGTGTTTAAGGGCTTGGTAGACAAAATCCCTGCCACTAGTGTAAGTTTCTTGGCTATGGGGTGAGACAATCTGTTGAATAGTAATAAAAGATTGTTATTAGGTGGAAAGTGATTTAAATCAGAGTCTAATAATTGCAAAAATAGAGGATACCAAGGTTGAGCTGTCCACAGTGGTACCATCACAATACCTCTTGCATTATCATTGACAATTTTTTGCAGCACTTGCAAAATCATGCTGAATGGGGGAAATGCATAAAAATACAATCTGACCATGACATTGTAAATGCATCTACTGCCACAGCATCGAGATCTGATTGCCATGAGACAAATAATTTACATTTTGAATTTAGTCTAGATGCACACAAATTTAAAAAAATTTAAAGTAATTAACAAATATATACTTTGGTTTTTTTAGAACTTTAACTTCAGTCTTCTAAGGTTACTATAATAAATCATAACATACAGACTACTCTTGAACAAGGAGCTTGAACAAAACTAAAAATAAATTAAAAAAGATATAATTCTATAAACATAAACTCTCACCCTGGTATAAACTGTAGGTACTAACCATATCACAGTACGATAATGGGACCAGCAACAAACAAAACTTGCATTTTAAATCATGCTCTTCTTGCGCGTGCTGCAAATCTGCTTTTATTTGCTTCAAAGTATAGTCGGCAATAACATTTTTTTTCTCTGCCAACTGCTGGTATTGCTCAGCAAGTGTAATTGGTGCCAGAGATCTTACTACAGTGGCTGTAGGTCTTCTTCTAGCAAAATTTGATTTTCTAGGTGGAGGTTTTGACTGAAACAGATAGAATGTGTATGTCTGTGCGAATTTAAGTGGTATAAACAGTTTACAACAAAACTTACATCAAATAATGGGACACATTTAAAAAATTATGTATGAAGGTTTTGTTTGTAGATGTTACAAAACACTGGTTGATAAAAGGGATTGATAATGTAGGCATGTGGTGATAAATGAAAGAATTTGGAAAAAGTTTCACCATAAATTATATGGTGCGTATTGTATATTTTCACACTGTATGATGCAGCTTCAAAGTTATTTATACTAGTCTAGATAGTATACTCATACATATCTTGGTAGAGTGCATAGCTAGGTACCAATACACCACCTTCAATAAACTTGTTTATTTCTTGGCCAAGATTCAAAAACTGACAGTTGAATAAATTCTTCGCGTAACTCACCTAAACATGTGCATTTGATCCTAAATCAGTAGAAATTGCATTGCTTACTCCCAGCTCGCACTCTTCAATGACTGATGGTGCTGTAATATCATTGTCATCTAATAGCAAAACTTCGGGAATAGTCTCTTCATCTATAGATATTGGGAGGTTGTCTTGAAGGTCCTTAAAAACAATTACATAACACTGCATTGCTCAAAGTTGAAAGCTCATATTAAAAAAAGATATATAAATAGATTCATATGTTTGTTTGTTTATAATAATTATAGTGAAATGAAGTCATTATTATGACTATTATTATAACATACCTTTTGCTCTGTAGATAAATTTAGTTCGTACTCTAAAGCAGTATGCTTATCTACTTTCTTATTTATCACAAGGTTATCGGAATCAAATTCATTTTTGTCACCAACTACAGTACTGGGGTCTAGAATTGATAGTATCACCTCATCTGATGGGTCCATAGGTGGTGGAGGTGGACCGCCTCCAGTTAGCAAGACTGTTTGTCGCTCCTCTGCTTTTTTCTTACGCACTTTACGTTTCTTGTTGTCAAACATTTTTTTCAATGAATCTGTTGAACGTTTGACAAATCCTGGGCTTGCCGAGTTAAATTCTGAAGTAATTTTCTCCCATGCACTGTTTTTTTTTGCTGCACAGACAGCATCGTTTTGTTTTCGACATATTTTTTATATTTGCAGATGATACTCATCAGCACATCACATTCATTCGGCGTAAAATTCGCTCCCCTTTTTATTTTATTGTGATTCATGCTCGTGGCATCAATATGTTGTTTGGATTCACTCATTTTTCTTTTTTACTAATAAATAAATTTGCCAATACAAAAACTAAGGTTAAGGTTAACTTTAATGTCAAAATTGTCAAACTTCGACGTCCAATTCAAATCAAGGAACCACAGAATTTAACACGAAGAAATGCTGAACACGAGCACAATACACAAAATCGGAGTGACAGACCACAAAACAGGCGTGACTGAACCAGTGTTGCCACATATAATGGATACTTAAATAAGTAAGGTTAGATTGGCGTCCGTGCAAACGATTGGAACTTCAAGGTCGTATTAAATGTTGAGGTTTCCTTTGTTAATCGTTCCTTAAGTGAAAGTTGGTGCAACTGGGCATCAGAGTATAGTTCGCATTATTTAAGCAGTTTTGGTAACTACTGCCAAATAAAAAGGAAATCATCTAAATACACTACTGACATGAAACCTTGGGATCTTGACTTAGAAATTACAGGCTTCATAATTTTCGTTAATACAAAAGGCGCTGTACACAAGCTAAAAGGAACTCATACATTTCTTTAAGAAGCATAAATCTAATATCGTTTTCGATTTACTGCTCTCAGGGCGAGCATAGATCATCCGCAATCAAACTAGGGATCTGTCAAGAGCTGATAGGAGCACCACAAGGGAGCTATTTTCTCCGAATCATCGAATGTTTTTCACCTTTTTCTACCAACCACAAAATACTTCTCCTCACAGAACACCAAGCCTTCAATACTTTTTTGACATACAAGACGTCGCTCTCAAATGGTCTGACCTGGCTTCTCGGAGCAATTAAGTTCAATCTGAGAGCGTTCCGCGAGCGATCAGGTAAATCGAATTTGCAAATCTGGAGCAGAGCCGTCAAACCGAACATACAATTTACATCTGAGAGCGTCTGAAAGCAGTAAATGTTGAACTACTTTCCTGTGGAACTTTATTTGATAACCTAAAATCCAAGATAGCACCACTCTGTCAGAGGTTATCTGACACCACTGCTCATAGTGAAAGGTAAGATTTCCTGCTAAAAGGTTTACCTCATTTACTTCTGGGAGTCCTTCCTCTTCAATATAGATTTGCGATCCACTCTTTGTTGATGTTGATGAGATGCTGTTGACTGTCTGCGGTGTATCCTCTCGCCTGGGTGGATCTTTGAAGTTTAAAGATGAGCTAGTTGGAAAAACCTTCCTGGGAATGGTTTTGCTTTTTAAGTCCAAACCAGAACGTTCCATTGCTTTGACCGATTTTACTCTGCCAGGCAAATTTTCACCAAATAGCTAGGGGGCTCACCGGCAAATCTTTTAAGGCTCCTCTCAAATCTTTGTCAAAATTGAGACATAAGAGGGTCCTCCTTGATTCAGTCTTTGCTTATGAAGGTTAGCCAGCAACCGACCTGAGTAGTATAGTAGTAGCGGTTCTGGGGCAGTTTGGTAACGCCAGCCATCGGGTTCTCAGGACAGGTGCGAAACAGATCCTGGTGGCACACCATCAAGAAGTATAAGAAGAAGACGTGTAGCCAATGACCGGAGGGTAGAATCCCGGAATTGGTCATTGTTCTTCTTCTTGTTTCCAAAAACGAATCTGAAGAAGTGACGGTCAATGACCAGAGAGTGCCGCACGTGGTTTGAACTTGTGATTTGTCATCTGTTACCTGTTGCATGCCTCTTCATGAGTGACGTCACGCAAGCCAAAGTGAGGAATGCAAATAAAAAACTTCTTGGTGAGACCCGCGCGCCTCGCGAAGCCGCATGTTTGTGTAAACCGGCCGAGTGCCACACCCATCGAGCTAATAATTAGCTAGCAACTAGCGAGAATTATTCTCGATGCAAGTATCTAATGAACATGTGATATGCGATGGCAGCGGTAGCTTGCAGACCTTGTAATTATCTAGCATGACGTAATCAATCGGCGAGCGTACATTATATTGTTTTTGTAATGTATGCGTGTGTGTGCCTGTGTGTATACAGGGTGATACCGTGGAGCAATCAATTTTCTTGTTTTTTATTACGCCAGAACAGACGCAAACAGATAGACCACAGTGGTCCAATGGTGTCGTTGGTGTGAAAAAATTTGAAAATTTATGAACAATGAATGGAAAAAAATCAATCCGCTATGGTATCGTCGGAATCGTGGTCGCTGTCTTCTGGTGGATTAGGCAGGTTAAATTGTCCAAAGTTCCGTTCAATCAGTGCTGGTGGGACGTTTCGAATTTCCGGTGTTTTTAGGAACAGCTGTGCCAGGTCTTTTTTTGATAGCTGGCGCCTTGTTTCGCACACAGCAAACAGTCGCACCAGATTGAATTTGACGACTGGCTGTCGCATAAGGCGCCACTCACGGCTGTTGCTCATGTTTAGCGTCCGCTGGTGACAGGGGTGTCTTCACCATTACCGCTGTAACAGAAGAGGTCAATTGGAGATTTGAACAGCTCTTCAGGTGGTATGGGTTGCATTGTTGGGTTACGTCTTAACGATTCTTCGCATAAGCAAAAAAAGGTTTTGCAGCTTCCACAGTGCACCGTCCCCCTCAAGTACTGAATAACTCTTTAGGTATTGTAGAGCGTATACCTTCGGGATCTAGTGGGGTGACTGTGCTGGCGGCTCCTCCTGGAAGCAGCTGGAAAAAAATAAAGCATTTAAAGATACACAACACTTGTAGACATCTCTTACATATTGTTAAAGCCATCTGCTCCTGCTGTTCAAGAGGACACGTAAGGTGGCAGTAAGGTAAAACAGAAAACAAAAAAAAACCTGTGCTGTGAGACCGAGTTCATTCTTCTTTTCAAAGTAAAGTTCTACGTCTTATCATTAAAACCCTACGGTAAAGTATCAGTATATAAATAATTAATCAATTTTCTTGTCATCATACGGAGACACGCCACTTTTGTTTGCAAAACAGTGTATACGTTGTGTTTGCTAGTCGAGATGAAATTTTGCTGAATATCCACTTGCCTCCGATCCATTAAACATGTATAATAGTCCTCAAATGTGATCTCTTTTAATGCAGATTTCTGTATTCCTTTTGCCTTTTTTGAAATAGTCCAATCATTCTCATTATTTGTCATTACTTTGAACGTATACATTTTAGATCGTAAGCCAATGAAATGTGTCATAATGTGTCCGTTATTTTCGTCAAACCAATTACCTATTGTTCGTTCTTGGCATGTCAAATTGATTATTTTCTGGGTAGTCAGAGGTGTCAAATCTGAAAATGTCTTTTTTCATGTGCTGATAAATGTCATCGATAAAAAAATGATACACGAGACTGTCAGTATCACAATAAAGTAATTTAGCCTTATCTTTGAACTGTTGTTTGATGTAATTGTAATGAAAACCGTACAAAAATGTCTCAGAAATATCCAAAATCGCCATGCCCACAAAAATTGGTTTATTGAATTCAACCTTCAATTTTTTTCATCTCTATGATCACTACATCTTTATCAAGTATAGTGCAGCTATGAAAGTGAGGTTGCGAGATGTAATAATTTGCTCCGTACCTTCCCGACAATCTTGTAACCACCGTTATATCTTTATACTTTTTAACGTGTTTTACCATACGGTGAGTTGTTCATTTGTTTGAAGAATTTTTTTTCAAATTCGTTTCTACTACGCTTCCTCAGTGTTTAAATCAATATACGTTTTAATCCAAGGTGCCTGTTTGAACTATAAACATCTATGAATTTTATTAACAACCATAGCAAGCTGTACGGCTTGCTTCAAGTTTCTACAGTGAATCACATATTTTGATTTATCATACAAGGTTGTCAACAACTTTTTCATTTCACTCGAAGTAGGGGGTGCTAAATGCTCAGGACAAAGTGGTAAATCCTTGTGTAACGAAAACAAATTTGCGGGGTATTCCAAGTCTACTTCCAATATATATCCATATGCACTATCGTCAGGCTGATTTGAAATATTTTCGTTTCAGTTGAAACCCATTCAAAACCTTCATATGGCAAATGTTTACTCATGGCTGCCCCGTAAAGGTTATTAATGTCGTAATACATGAGATATGACGTCACGTCGTCAGGTTTATAGTGCTTCCCCATGTATGAATTGTTAGCTTCACCATATCTATTACAACATTGTGAAATATACCTCCTCTGATACCCTTTTGAATAAATGTAGCCTTTAAACGTCTGTTATCAACTCCAAGTTTACATTTGTTATTTTTAATATAGCATCAAAGGCAAGCCCAGGTGCTGTGTAATAATGAAGACCATCCATCTCATAGGTTTTCATACACATATTTCGGAAATTTTCAAAAACACAGTACGTCAGTCTTTACGTATAACTCTGCATAGTCTTGTACTACAAGTATAGGAAATCTATGAATTATTGGCACCAATGAAGGAAACTTCGGGATCTAGAATTTTGCAAAAATTCAGAACTTCGTCATTAAAATCAAATCGATTTCTTGTTTGTTGCGCAAATTCTACGTAAAATTCTAAGCACCTAAGTCTAAAGTTTTTCAATTCAGCTTCTTCTATATCCTGCTCCAACAAAAACATTTCGCAATTTGCACCAAAGTAAATGTTTTCTAAGGGACGAAAATTGTGTGGAGAAATTTGGACATTATTTAAATCTTCTTTTAAGCAATCCTCATTCAAAAAATGTTGTAGTATTGTTCTATACAAAGCTGCTACCTCATTTAGCAATGAATGAATTTTTAAATGTTCACTCTGAAATTCGATATTTAATTTATTAACTAATTTCAGTGGAAAACTTAAAAAAAGGAAATATAACTTGAATATTGGAGTTTTCAATACCAGTAAAATATTGCCCGCATTTTCTTTTACCAATTTGTCTTCTCTTAAAATTGGATCTGCTCGCTCTTCGGTGAAAAACAATATTAGTGGTTGCCACTGTTCCAAAATTCTGTCAACAACATTTTGAAGAGACAACCATCTGGTCTGGCTTCATTTTAAAATTTTGTGTGGCTCACTCTGACAGAATATTTGAAATTCAACAAGTGTTTCACATCGCCTGCTACGGTGCGCAAAATAATTACACACATCTCTACACAGTTTTTCAATAGATTTGGCAATTTTGCACAAGCTGCTGCAGAACAAAGACTAAATGAGTGACAAACGCAACCAAGAACATACATGTGTGGAATTATTTCAATAAATTTCTGTTTTACGCCGGCCTTGCTTCCCTGCATTACAGCTGTGTTATCCGCGGCCAATCCCAACAAATTGTTTTGAAAATTGACATTATTTTCCCTAAATAAATCTACAATCCCTTTGAATAAACTTCCAGCTGAGCCATCGTGGACTGATATTAGTGGCAGAAACCGATCGACGACTCTATTACCCATGAAACATCTAACAACTAGCACTAACGACTTTTTCGTTGAAATATCTGTTGTTTCGTCGATTATTATTGAAAACAAAGTTTTATTTAAATCATCCACTATAGATGAAAATTGTTCTGGTGCAATGACGTTAGTACAGAGCTTCGTGCCCTTCATTCTCTTACACTGAACTTTTTTAATTATGGTTGAATCGGGGCAAATTGATTTAATAAAATCGCCTAACTGATCCAATAATGAAAATGACAAGTTGTGTTCTGCTAGAAATAAAACCATTTTTATTTCAGCATTTTTAATCTGTTTGCTTAAAGCGTCGGGTTTTGCGAAGAGATCAGTTATTGCAGGGGTTGATTTGGCAGCTTTCAGGTTTTTGTTATGAAGATCACTTCTCGAATGTCTTTGTATGTGCGTGATGCCTCCTTTCAACGTTTTTTGACAAACCTTACAGAAAGCGCCCTACTCACTTGTAGATGTCAACCAAGTTCCGAACTGACCTTGCCATTCCGTTTTGAATTTCTGAATGTAACTTTTCTTTTTTGATTTGAGTCTTGTTTTCACTTCACCTTCTTCTTCGTCACCCGAAGTTTCCGAGTCGACATTCATTGGCTCACTTGCTTCTGCTGAAGTCGTACAGCACAGAACATAATGCATAATCATAATACCTAAAATACAGAAACAATATTGGCTAACAAAGATCCCTTTACATAAGTGTTATAGGGGTCAGCATAATCATAATAGCTTCATCATAAGTATCATAACATAACAAATCATGGGATTAACGTGACCATAGTTTCATGCTCTCCGGCTCATAAATACCCTCAAAAGGCCTTTGCGCGAGTTGAAACCCTTCCACATCTACAATCAGATATCGATCATGGCCTAACACTTTCTTGACCTCATAAGGTCCTTAGACCGCAGTCCAACTACTACTTGTTCCTTAACTTCAGAGAATGGCAGTTCCACTGTTCTACATAGACATACCTTTTCGTGAAAGTAAGTATTCACATTCTCCTTGTATTTTTGGACCCTTTGTACCATACGAGTCCATGCTTCGGTGCGGTTCACTTGGAACAGGAAAGTTTTCTTGAATGCTGTTTTGAAGGTTCTCCAATCTGTTACCTCCGTAATTCTGCTTAAGAGCCAGTGGTAAGCGGCACCTTTGAGACAATTCACGGCTATCTGGTACGTGTGAGGTTCGGGCCAGCCGTATAATTGAGACGAAGTTTCCACTTGTTGTAACCATACCTTGGCTGCATTTGGGCCTCCTTCACCATCAAATGTAGGCACAGTCTTGGGTGTATCGGTCATAACAGTATAGCACGGTCGTTCCTCCTGCCTCCAACTTACTGTAGTTTGCTGTAGCATTTCGTTCACTTCCGTCGGCGTTTGTACGTTAATCCTCTGGCGCTGGTGAAAATCTTCAAACGCGTCATTACTAGCAGCTATAGGGCTAGGGCTTCTGCGGTGGTTCGGCGTTTGGGACATCTTGCACACGTGCTTGGAGGGTCAACCTAACCTCACTATTTTTCGTCCGTAATTTCCACTATTTCCTGGAAATATCCCCTCTCGTAACTATCCCTTTTCGGCCTGAAGCCCACTTCTGAGAATTGTAGTAAAGTCTTCTTTATTGAAAGGATGGCTTTCGATTTTTGTAACTTTTATTCTCTTCTTCACATAACACATAATACATAACTATAACGTAAGGCATAAGTGACCCAAAAATCACAGTAAGTAATGACATGACTTAACATCCGGCTGTCACCTAAGTCATTGACAGCTGACGTTTGACACAGAACACAGAACAGCACAGAATACAGAACGCTAACAGTTCATTTCATGTTACTACATTATTTTTGTTATTTTAACGTACCTATACCTATTACGAAACGATTAGCTAATATAATGAGATTTTGGTAATCACTGTCCCCACTGTGGACTCGCGAAAAAATCTTATAGGTGTTCGAATGCAAGATATTCGATGTTTCGATTCTAAAAATCACAATCATCTAAAAAAACTTCCCAGCGAAAAATAAAGTATTTAAATAAATACATACCTGTCCATAGCCGGTACTACTAGTACTCCACAAGCGACCATAAGTTAAACATAACCTCATATTTCCATTAAACATATTATTTTTTAATTTTCGAATAAACGCCATCTAGAAATATTAGTAATATAACGCAAACTACAGTGACTCTTATCCAGGTCACTGTAACGCAAACCGATGCTAAGCGCCATCTATGATTCGTAAGATTAAAGCTGAATCTATTACGTTTTGGTAGCGATCTATTACAGTTTCCTGTAAAATGCTATTACAATATTGAAAGGGGTTATAACAACACTGTCGTGTAGGTTTTTGATTTGAAATGATTGCCAAACGTGACAAGCATGTGAGTAATCTGCATCAGTGATCGTTTCGTTTGAATTGTACTGAAAAAATCACTTTGAGCTAGTAGATTTTCCTCAGTTACTTTTTCCCAACAATCAAGATACTCATACGGTAAAACACCTTTTCTACTGACTAGCTCAAATTTTGAATCACCAGGAAAATATTTCTTGGTTACCATTTTTTGATTGTCATCCAATTGGGAAGACAGTTTGCTTAAGCTACTAGACATAAATCGAAATGAATCTAGAAATTTAAAGTTGATATTTGTTCCAGAAACGTACTTCGTGAATGAAATGTATCGTTCTTTGTTCAGCGACAGCAAGTTTATGTTTCCTTTAAAGTTTTTTCATACTCATAAGATTATAAAGTGACAGACATCACTTATCAACTCATTAAGTGGAAGAGTTGTACCCCGTCCTTATTTTCTTCCAGGGGAATCGTCAATGCCTTACCTAGAGCTGCGAGACTTGCTCCAATCTGTGCTCGGGTTAAAGCCAATTTAGAGTCTCTGAGTCACAGCTGAGTCACCAGCGGCAATTTCAGCTTCTGGGTTTAACTTGGGGGAAGCTAAAATGGGAATATTTGATTGGGAAGGATATTTTCCTAGTTTTGAACAAGTAGCTATATCTAAACCATTTATTATGATTTTTTGCCAAACATCCGCGGTTTGGGGATATATTGATTCTGTGGAACTAGTTGTTTCTGCCTGTTCTTTCGCAATTATTGATAGGATATGGATCAGCTGCGGTCCCTGATAATCGAAAAAAATGGAGTCAAGTTGATTGACTCAGTACTTCCCACACATTACTGTGATATCAGTTTACTATTTTCCCATAGCATGAAGCTTTAGTCTGAGATCTCCTTGCAACCAAATCATCGGCAGCCTTTCCTCCCCTAAAATTGTCTTATGCCGCTAAGTCTTTCCTTCAGAGGTCAATGGACAGCCTAAACCATCTAAAAACGAAGTTTGAGTTGTTTTCAAACTTTTAGTTTTTTGATTATTGCTATATACGCTGCCACTGGCACTATATTTAACAAACATACGCGTTTTCCGAGGCGTTTTCCATCCTCACCACGGTAATAATACTGTGTCAAAATTTAATTAGAATCAATTTAATAGTGTCCACGTTACAAAGTACAAAAAGATCTAAAGCAATAAATACTCGTATGTATGTATAAAGAAAATTCTAAGTCCCTTAGTTTCCGTAATACGCTAGGCAATGTTCGGATGGACCTAAAAAGTTTATTTATGTCGCTAGCTCTTCCTTCACAGGCTAGTGGACAGCCTATTATGAATACAAGAAATTTTTCAGTTTTTCAACCCCCCACCCCCTAACCACCCCAATTTCACCCCACCCAAAAAAAACGCAGAAAATGATCAGGAACCTTTAAAACGTTTAAAAACGAAGTTTGAGCTGTTTTTATTCTTTTACTTTTTTTATTATTTCTGCACCGCCACTGGCACGATTTATAAAAACCATACGCGTTTTCCATCATCGCCACGGTAGTAATACTGTGTCAAAATTTCATTAACATCAATTCAACAGTTTCCTTGTAATACAATATAGAAGGATCTAAAGCAATACTCTCGTATGTTTACACCAGAAAAAATTCTAAGTCCTTTGGTTTCTGCAATAGGCAAGGCAATGTTCGCATGGACCTAAAAAAGTTATTTATGTTGCTGGGTCTTCCTTCATGGGTCAGTGGACAGTCTATTATGAAAGCAACAAATTTTTCAATTTTACAACCCCCCACCCCCCAACCACCCCAATTTCACCCCCACCCAAAAAAAAGTAAAAAATGATCAGGAACCTCTAAAACGCCTAAAAACGAAGTTTGAGGAATATTTAATTTTTTTTGTTTTTTGCTAATTACTCCGCCGCCCCTGCACCGATTTTCAAAATTATAAGAACATTACCTACTACGACCCCCCAGCATATCGCTGCCCAAATTTCATCACAATCCATGCAGCGGTTACTGAGATTACGAGGACACAAAAACGCGTACAGACAGACCGACAGACCGACAGACCGACAGACAGACAGACCGACGGAAATGAGTGACATGGATTTTCGTTATGTAGACATCATGAAACGCCCAAAAAGTGTATTATCTCAAAATCGAAAATTTTCGCGATCACAATACTCCCCTCACCTATCGGTGTGGGAAGTAAAACATAATAGTAATACACTGCTATCTTGACATAATGCACATAAAACTGATCATTGATGTTTTTATGGAATTATTAGATCATTCAATGTCTTATATATGCCTTGTTAACAACTTGTAAACATTTTTGGGCTAGCTCACCACCGAGCCTGTTAAAAAGTTTTCCACAGCTTACCACCAAGCTTGTGTTCTATAGTCCACCCATCAGTTCGATAGCCGACCACCAAGCTTGTTGATTATAGCCTACCACCGAGCTTTTTGATGAGAGCCCACCACCTAGTCTTTTGATCATAGCCCACCACCGAGTTTTTTGATGATAGCCCACCACCGAGTTTTTTGATGATAGCCCACCACCGAGCCTTTTGATTATAGCCCACTACCGAGCTGGTTGATAATAGCCCACCACCGAGCTTTTTTGACCTAAGGCTACCACTAGGCTTGTCTGGCCATAGCCCACCACCGAGCCTGTTTGGTTATAGCCCACCACCGAGCCTTCTTAATTATAGCTACCCAACGAGCTGGTTGATCCTTTTCCTTGGGTTCAAGTTCAATCTAAAAATAGAATTAGTTATTCAATTACCTGTATCTTCCAGAAAAACTGATTCTGGGGCTTGAGTCTCATGGGATGAATTAGATGAAGATTCATCCTGCATCTCGTCGAGAATATCATGCGAAACACATCGCTCTGATGTCGGGACTCTCGCGGTCCGGTCACCATGTCGAAGTTTCGAACCTTTTCCCAATTCCCGTAAGCGGCGTCGTAAAATATTAACCTCATCTTCATCGCTATCGGACGAACCAGACGAAGGAGACAAATAACGTCGAGATCTTTTAGGCATTTTCTCAGATTAAATTAGATATTTTATTAAAAGTTTTAAAATCGTGCAGTCTTAACGCACAAATAAAAGAAAAGTGAAGGTTCCAATGAAGTGTCAACACATATGGAATGGCCCCTTCCCATTTAAACAATGTACCACTTTTGTGGACGACATAAGGAAGAGAGGTCAGTGAGAGAGATAGAGTTCGTCAGGGAAAAAGCACAGCCGCCTACCTCCTAAGCAGCTATGTGGCGCATCGGCAAATCTTCTGCAGTTTTCCCTGACTAGCGCTATCTCATTCTAGCCGCAAACGAGTGCACGCATGCCCATTCCATATGTGTTGACACTTCATTGGAAGGTTCCGGTCATTGACAGTCGACAGGTGACAGGATAGAGATGGGTGCGTTCGGCGAGTGCTTTAAAACTTGTGGTCGATAACGTAGGAATTGGAAGACTACCTGGTGATCACCCGGAACAGGAAACGCTAGTATAATTGAGCATGACTTGGTCTGTGAAGGTTCTTATTCCCCATAATTCTTAATGGATGAAACATTTGAGTCAGTAGTTGTTCATTAAAATAATCCTCATTACATGGGATTATCCAGATAGGGTTCGTTTAACCGATCTCATGAATATTTCAATAACTGTTTTTCTCTTTCTGGCTCAGATTTTTGTTTAATATTTATAAAAGGATGCATCGTTATTTTATATTGTACCTCTAGCATAAATTGTTAATTTTAGTGATGTTACCAATTTTTTCAGTTTTGAATCAGATATCTGATGAAAATGATACAAGAATTTATTGGTTGTGGCTTCTCAAGATATTTAAAAAAAAATCTTCGTTATAAGGCTGTATCCTTCATATTATAGTCTAGTTTATCGGTTTTGTCCATTACGATTGATTTTGTCTGGATGGAAATAGTTTGAATCTATTAAGAGTTTCAATATTCAATATTTCAAGATTTTGAACAAGCACATTGTAAAAGATCTCCTGTTATCTACTTCATCTCGCCTTGTGTGATTTGTGCTATCATTTCAGACATGTTGATGATAACCCATGTTATCCTGAGATTAATACAATATTCTTTTTGGCTTAAAAATCATTCATATCCGTTTTTTTCGAAAATAAGATTCACTCTAGCCTACAAATATTTTATGTGCCATGTTAAGACTTCAAATTAATATTAATATAAGTAGGTTATAGTGTATAGATAACAATTATTATTTATTTACATTATGAAAGAGAATACTTTGTTTATTTTGTTTTAAGTATAAAAGCTGACACTATTTATAGGTAAGAGCGTATTGTAATTTTTCAACATAATGAAATTTTCATTTTACTATGTTGATATTTATCAAGGTGACTGTTTACGGTCATCCTACTCGTAAATATATTATTTTTTATATATTGTGTAATTGATATTGTAGCAGTTGTATGGCAACTGCATTTTTATAGCAATCTACATCACTAGTTTATTTTGGTGTCAAAAAACAATCATAAATATAATAAATATCTATATAGCGGTAAAATTTAGATGAAGGAAGTATTACTATATTCTAAAGTATTGAGTAAACCCCCTTAGAAATGTACAAAGTGTTTTATTAGCAAATTATGTATTTGCAGTGTTACCATACGTTGAAGCAAATGTTGTTAATGAAGTAAATGTGGCAAAACGACCGATTTTGACCTTGCAACACTTTCAAAGAAGTTGGTTGGAAAAAACGACATTTACGTAATCATGAAGTTCATAGGTGGATCTATAGACTAAATTATTTTGTCTAAAAAATGCTGTGACATCCTCTACGGTTTCAACAAACACTACCACAGTCTGAACAAATGTTTTCCAAACCCGACAGTGTTTGTTGTTGTGGGTTCAAACAATCGAGTATCACATCAAACTTCACTTTCTGGTTAGCAAAAGTGCTATACACCATCTAGTAAACAAGCTCTTGGAATGTTTTTGCAAGGTTTTAATTTGAGCGGAAATACACAAGCAACTCCCATGGCTATATCAACAGTTTTCACAAATGAATTATATTTGTCAATAGAACAATAATAGAACACCCTGTATATGGAAGCAGAGTGGTGCGCCAGTGTTCAATTACAATATTTTGTACCTTAGATACACATATATTTACCTGTATAGGATTTTCTTATAGTGAAACTATACGTTGATACTTTATTGTATTTACGTAAGCATGATTGTATATGAGTATACTATATATTCAGTTCATATACATGGTCTTATGAATTCGTACCTCTAGGGGATCTTAAAATTTAAAGCAGTTGTTTATGTATAAAGAGCATATAACAAGAGTTAATGGCGTAACTTGTAAGTTTGATTTACAGATTGCATAAGATGGCCGAAATAAATACCAAAAGCGATTAGTTTGTAGGCATCTACTACCTAAGATATAATGTATATGTAGGTGGTGAACAGAAAACACCACGCATGTACTTATGTATTAAAACATGACTCGTGTAGCTAAAGGTTAACGCTGCGTTTCCACCAGAGATGTGCTGAAAGAAGATGCTTTGGTGTCTGGAAAAGGAAAAAGTATCAGGGACTGAAGTCAGGTGTATAAGGGGCTTGGGAACCACAAGAATGGCTTTCGAACTTAAACATTCTGTTATGAAGAGGGCAGTGTAATATGGGGTGTTGTCAAGATGCAGGATCCATTTGTCTGCCATGTCTAGTCTCATAAAATCTTATAATAAACTTTATTTCCTCGGAAACAAAGTGAAATATGAAGAGACAAGAGACGTCAACAAAGTTGTGTTTTTATCTGTTTAATCAGAAACATATTAATTTTTTTCAGGTCAGTGGCTTACATTTTTTGCTAATATTATTCGTGAGACTAGCCCCCGAGACACCACTGGAAATGATAATTATCTTTTAATTAGTGCTGACTTGTTGCAGTGACCAACACTCTCAATTTACGAAAATTTGACTCAAAAAGTAATATTCAAGAAATCATTAAGAAATCGATTCTTTTCCAAACTTTGACATCCTGTATCTTGAATATCAGACTCTTTAGGATAGATGCCTATATAAACAGAAATGCGCTCTTGGAATTACGCCCTATCAGTAAATCATCACTCCATCTTTGGAAGGCATCTACCTTCATGTTATATGAATGAAGTTCAGAATCTGAATCGAATTCTCAGAGTTTGTTTTTTATTATTAAATAAGCTGCTCACCTGTCATTGTTGAGATCCCCATAAAGAGAGTCGAATTTATAGCACTTTGTATGTACACTAGTTGTAGGTGCCTAAATCATGGAGGATCATCTTTGGGGGCTGTTACTATGCAGGTATAGCTTTGTTAGATTTTCCAAGTTGCTTGGACAATTCTATAATATTTATCATCCTGAGATGGTTCAAGGCCAGTTAGCCCTGTATGGGGACACAAAATTTTCCTAAAACGTCGCAGAAATTCGGGGTTTAAGGGCTGAATCATAGCTCCCACTTGAGTGTTCCTTAATAATTGAGGGTCTCTCCAGAGTTGTTTTGTGTTTAACAGTCGTTCGATACTCAAGTAACAAAATACCAACATGACATTTCGTTGCAGTCAGGCGATTTTGTAGGACAATTTTTGAGTAAGGTGTTAGTTTCTACCACAACCAGAAAAATATCCTACGAAAAACATGAAACACTGGCACAACACAAAAACAGATAACAGAAAACATCAAAATGCGTAGGCATAAGCATAACAAATTGACTTTAATATTTGACATAGGACAAGGTCTCCAAATGTTTTCCCTCCCTCTCGTAAGTGTTGTCTATGGAATAGATGCACAAGGACACACTTGAGTATTACTAAAGTGGACATGTGGGATGACTATGAATACGGCCCTAATTCATATTTGGTTTGATGTAGCTAAAACTATGAGCTTTCCAGAAAAACTACTAGGTGCTGAGAGCATCGTATTTCGATAAAAGAATGAACCACAAATTTCAATGGTTTTTTATGGTATCAATCGATCAAATTGTTTATTTTTAAATCAGTTTTCATAGGAAAAATTACAGAAACTTGTGTTTGTAAAAGGCCCGTAGAGTTCATAATTGCTCCATAATACGTCGTCGCAATTAAATCGACAGAAATACCCGGCTGCATGCCAGAAAAACGAATCAAAGCAAATGTGTTGGGTTTTGTCGCCCTGCAGCCGCAAATGGTCGATATATCGTATATCGTATATTCAAAAATCGTTCGCTATGCACACTGGTAGCTCAAGTGTGCTGTGAACATTGCGGTATTCTTTGGCGTTACAGAAATAGTTTCTAGAGATTTTCGAGAATCATTCTCGGATTCATTGGTTATGTAAAGTAATCTTTAAACAAATTGCTGAAATTCGGTATGTTCTGTAGCCTCGCAGCTCTTATGCACTAGCCCCCACAGATCTATACTATATATTTTTTATCATATACATGTGAGGCAACTCTATTTACGTCCGTTAATAGAAAATTGTCTGTTCATTTCGACTCCTTAGCAGTGGTACTTACATTGCATCTGACGAAGGAAAGTTTGGCTGTTCCTATTACTCGACACAAAACAGCATTATAGGCTATAGCGACTCCGTACAAGACAGTGGCGACAATAGAGAGTTAACTCTGCCCACCCCTCATGTTGTTAAATCCTATCAGAATCCTATAAGGGATACAATGGTTTTAAATCTACTTTTAGGGATATTTTCTTCAAAAATTGACGTTGTAGCATAAATGGATTTTTGAATGTTGTCCAAGTTATTAAAAAGGTATAGTGAATATTGATATAACCCATTCACCCTCAAAAAAAGACCTACTGCAAAAATTTCCACCTTTTTCACGAAAAAATCCACTAAAAATTCCTTGAAATAATATAAAATCCAAGCACACCATATATAACACAAATCTAAGCAGCAAAACGGTTTGCAGCAACATTGCCGATAAAGCCATGTGACAAATCTGTCCAATGAAAAACAATACATCCATTGTAGCCACTGTCTGGTATATAATCACTATACATTAGGCTACAGTGTCTGTATTCAAGGCACTGGGGTTAAGCTAGTGGAAGGGCTGTATTCATAGTTGTCACTTAAGGGTTTCTTAACCCGTGAGGATATATTAAATACTGTTTTATATTTTATAGTCGTTTGAATGCTACTTGATGGTCACTCAATAATTGTAAGGGAGTCTGAGAGGCACTCAAGTGACAAAATGTCAACATAACATTTCGTTACATCAAGGCGGTACTGTAGGTGCTGTTCTTTCAGCTCTGACTGCTTCTGTCACATATTGAAAATGTTGATATTTTGGCAAAGAACAAAACAGATAACAGAAAACATCAAAATGCGTAGGCGAAAGCATAAAGAATTGACTTTTATTTGATATAGAATAACCTCGCCAAGTGTTTTCCCTCACTTTCGTAAGGTAGCGATACTTATTGATTGTGAAACGGTCCTGTAACCGTCCTGAAACCTAGCGCACCTTGGAAGGGCCATGCCTCCATAGTAACAACTTCCATGGTTATGTCATAGGTTCTATTATGACAGATTGTACGTATGACAGAACTATACATTTCAATTGTTTGTGTGGCCTATGACGTTCTTGAGACGTTCATGTGATTGATGTTGTAAGTGTTATTTATATGGCTGATGTACTCGGCTTAAATCAAGTAGAATGTGGGGAAATTGTTTACCTTTCCTATCATTCACTTTTTGCATTGAGACGTTGATATGTTAAAAGTAATATTTTTCCATACCTTTATCCACTCCTTGATATATACCTCACCTTTCGAAATTGTCAACTCTTGCACAATTGTTGTGCAATTTGTAAGAAATTAGGATAAATGCTATTTATTAATAAATTACTATAACTTTGCTGCACTTATGATGGAATATTAAGCTCTAGCTCATATCAGTTAACTATCGGATTGAAGAATTTTGTGTAATGGCGAATAATTTGACAACAAAACCACATGACATACAGGATCATTTTTTATGATTAGGAGGTTCACCATGTTGCACTTATTTCGAGCCAGATGTGGTGGTGTGCTAAACATAAAATAGCCATAATAAAAAACACCAGCTCACTGAAAAGTCAAGAATAGGCTTATCAGCAATTCAATATGTTTTTATAAGGATTTGTATTAGTTTCCAAATTCCACAATTGCACAAAAGTTCTTCGGTCCTGATGGCTTTAAGGCTTATTGAGAAATAGATTAGTAACACTAAATTTACTACTCAAAACCTGTATGTGATCCTTTGAAAATCACTTTGAATGCATAAGAGACATTCGTTACAAACTTGTTTTTTGTGTGAAGCCTGACATAGCCTTAGCCATAACCTTTCATATAAATATAACCTCTATTTTTGGAAAAGCATATGTAATACTGTTTTGTGCATACCTGTGAAACAATGCTGAATCACTCATATTCTATGTAACCTGAAACTAAGTCAATTTCTATTTGTCAAAAATATCTGCACTGGCGATATTATGGGAAACTCATTTTATACTTATTCATCCTGACTCCATATCATTACTGAAATATCCTGACAGTCGAATAGGTTTATGTAATACAGTAAGACAAAATAAAAATATTTGTCTGTTCCAGCGATGACAACTATGTATCCTTATGTTCCCTTTTCAGAAAAAAAGTAGAACGATAACTAATTGCACACAGTAAAGGCCCAGTTTATACGCAGTGCTGACAATAATGTGTGAAGTATGTTTGTAATAAATCTTAGTTTTGATTTGTTGTAAGTAGGACACAAACTATTAGATCCACATACACTAATTTTGAATATTCTGTACAGTATTATTTTAGTCTTGGAGTTAGGTGAATGATATTTTAGACATATTATGTTTATCGGTCATCAAAAACTATTTTTTTTCACATGCATGGTGTTGCAGAAATGAGACGGACTATACGAGGTTTATTAATATTTTATGTAATATACGTATATAGGGTGGTTCACTTTATAATGGCATAACTTCAGGACATTATAGATAATGTTACAATAATGACAATTTCCTAAAACACTAATATCCGAGACAGCTTCGTTTTTGAGATACAGAGTGTTCAAATTTTAGAAAATATCTATTATTTTGAATATTTCCTAAACCGTTGCAAAAAAAAATTGAGTGATCAAACTTACCTGTAAGTGATGTTCGATCATAATTTTTCGAAGCGTCTCTTCCTCAATGATCACGTATGTAGTACCCAACTTCCCGCATGATGTCGCCACAAATTTTTAAAGCTAAAATGAAGTGGTCCTCTCCGGCCACCTATGCTCTATGATCACAGCGCCGTGACTGTCATTTCTTTAAAGCTGCATTTTATCGCAATCAGATGATCATGAAAGGGAGGGAAGATTGAATAAAAAGGGAGGGCGTGATCATCTTCGGACGAGACGCTTCGTATAATTATGATCGAACATCACTTACAGGTAAGTTCGTTCGATCATTCAATTATACTGCATGTCTCGTCCTCAATGATCATGTATGTAGATGTTTAAAGAGGTTGCGATACTTCCATTATTTATTCATATAACATACAAAACATGAAAATAACAAAATTTATAGTGCTAACATTTAATACTATACAGAGTTTAATACACCCTGAGCAAAACGGTTCCTGTTTTGTAAAGACCGATTATAAAACTTGAAGAAACTGTTCGTGTCTGGGGACCAACCTGCTATATCTATCGACACCCCTTCCCCACGAGCGGATGACGTTGCCGCATGTCGGGTACTATGGGCCGAAAAAACTTTCGTATCAATGCCACTATCAGTATGAGTGGTTTTTATCCACCTGCTTAAGGTTTGCGGTGATACGCCATGGTGAGGTTTTTTGGATGAGATAATAAGTTTGAAGCACTGCAACGATAGTTGAACAGAGTAACAACAGCATGTGAAGAGTTTGGGGTGGAACTGAACACAAAGAAAACAAAAACGATGGTTATCAGCAAGCATCAGAACAAGAAACTAAAAATTAACGTCAACGGAACAGAGCTGGAAAGAGTAAAAAGTATAAATTACCTTGGAAGTAATCTTGATGAAGCTTGGGACCATTCGCTGGAGATAATAAGAGCACGCATAGAAAAAGCACGTAACGTATTTTATACAATGCAAAAGGTACTATGCAGCCGCCAACTTAATATCCCATTAAGAGCTCGGATACTGAAATGCTATGTTTTTTTCCACTGTACTGTACGGTGTTGAGGCTTGGACAATGGCGGAGGCAACACAAAAAAGAATACAATCATTCGAACTCCGATGTTACCGTAAGATGCTTAGAATGTCTTGCGTGAGTCATACGACAAATGAGGAGGTCCTGCGGAGAACGAACAAGACAACAGAGCTTATGAACCTCATAAAAGAAAGAAAACACAATATTTTGGCCACATTATGAGAAACGAAAAATACGAACTGCTCCGTCTTATCATCGAAGGCAAAATCAATAGTAAGAAGGGACCAGGAAGAAGACGCAACTCCTGGCTCAAAAACCTGAGACAGTGGTCAAATATGACCTCCATAGAATTATTCAGAGCCGCCACAATTAAGATGAAATGGGCAACTGTAATAGCCAACGTCCTCAAGGATAAGGCACCTTAAGAAGAAGATAAAAAGTTTTGAACAAGAACCTCGCAGCTGACGAGTTTTCTGTAAATAGGTTTCTAATGCAGTAACCACACATACTGCTCGGTTGTCATCAAATCTTGGCAAAATTAGGACTGCCTGGTTAACCCTATTAGTAGTCTTAAGCCTGTCAGAGATGAAAATCTCTATCCCATCATCAGTTTCCTATATATTGTGTATCTTAATGGAGGCCAAAGTTTGAACTCTATGGGATGAAGTTAACGCCAGCAATGTGACCAACTTTGATGACAACACCTGCAAGGACTGGGAATCTTTTGGCATCAACTGCTCTAGAACTAGCGCAGGATTCCAAGTAGCACTGTATTTAGGGGTTAGTGGACGCAAGTTTTGCTCACCCTTAAGAAACCTCCTTATCCTAAAGTCGGTACTTATGGTAGGAGATAACAATACTGACAATGCAGATCGTACCGAATTGATTCTACGATAAGATGCATCCTTAGTAAACATTTCTGTGAGGAACTGTAACACTACCTTGATGTCCCCATGAAAGGGACTTAGGTTGGACCTGTTGCAGAAATGCCTCCATAGATTAAAACCCTGATTGTACTGTTTAACTGTAGATCCCGCGATTGAAACAGTCAACATGTTGATGGACGCTTCTGGGATTCCCCTTAGTCTGAATGCTTGCTCCATACAACTCCGGCCACCAGGGTAAGGGTCGTCTTCCAAAGAAGATATGGCTCCCTGTCAACAGACAATAACATATTTTCCTTAGGGTGCAGAGTTAATGGAGTACCCTCAATCAATTCTTTAAATAAGGGGAAACCAGGACTGTGAAACCCAGAGGGGAACGACCACAATATCCCTGACTCCCTCATCCTTAAACTTCTACAACATAGGTAGAATCATGGAAAAAGGTGGAAATACATAAAAATAGAATGAATTTGATGGTAAAAGCATTCACACCCCAACTATCAGGATCCCTTTTCCATGACATGTACCTGTCACATTTGGCATTAACCCGGGGTGCAAATAGATCAATATCCGGAATGCCAAAAACTTTAATAATATTCAAAAATATATCTGGGTGCAACTCATATTCCGTTTCAATATCTAGTCACCTTGACTTAGAGTCAGCCTCCACATTATCTGATGAACTTATGTAGGATGCAAACATCCAAATATTCCTTTGTTAGCACCGTTGCCAAAGTTGTCTAGCTAGGTCTTTCAACTTTGGAAATTTAACACCACCCATCCTGTTAATATACCAAATGGCAGTGATATTGTCAATACAAAGCAAAATACTAATGTTAGTTGGTTAGTTGCATTTTTTGCAAAACATTTAAGACCACCGCACCGTTGCCAAAGTTGTCTAGCTAGGTCTTTCAACTTTGGAAATTTAACACCACCCATCCTGTTAATATACCAAATGGCAGTGATATTGTCAATACAAAGCAAAATACTAATGTTAGTTGGTTAGTTGCATTTTTTACAAAACATTTAAGACCAAAAAGTGCAGATAACAATTCCAGGTAATTTATGCTGTGCCCTCGCAAAACACTGCCACTGCCAGATGCATCTGAAAAAATGGTCATAAGCAGACCTTTTTATTGAATTAGATGAAAGTGATACATTCTTGTACTACCAACCAATATCTTCACGAACATAGGGTGGAAGAAGCACCGTATCGTAGCTTCGCCTAGACTTGTGTAATGCCATATACTTAGCATATTAAAATATTTTTGTGTATAGCCAGCCATACTTATAAGCTGGGCAGGCAGAATAATCCCCACCGTCATAGCAAACTCTCGTATAGTACAAGAGCTAACCGATGCAAGAAAATTAAGTTTCTCCATAATTGTTTTTTGCCTGTCTGATGGTAATTAATTTTAGAAAAGTTTTCCTGACAAGATTTTCTAAATTGGCCTAGCAACAATATGTCATCCAGGTAAATGACAGAGAGAAAACCCTGTTCCCTTAAATGACCCATTACTGGCTTCATAATTTTTGTATATAAATATGGGCTAGTAGACAAACCAAAAGGAAGACAAGCATATTGATACAACTTGCCTTTCAAAACAAAATCACAAGTATTTTCTAGATTCCCTAATGAGCAAGTAGGCGTCTTTAATGTCTATCATTGCCATGAAGCATTTATGTGATATAAGCCTACAGACAGTACGACTATCTTCTAATTTTAAATGTTCTGTAGCGACAAAATGATTAAAACTTTTTAAATTTAATATTAATCTCAGGGAGCCATTTGACTTAGGCACTGTAAAGACATTAGATACAAACTGGTCTTCACAGGGCTCACAAGGTTCTATAGCACCTACAACTATCTCTAGATTGATGTGATGTCTTTCTAAAGAAGACCAATTAGGCGCTGTAGGGGGGGTTACCTTGGGCAACACCTTCTAAAACAGGCATTTTATAACCTCCTGTCCAGGACAACCACTTCATTGTGTGTTATACGTCTCCAATTGTCAATAAAGTTGATGTTTCTGGGGTTGACTCCGGCCCTGGTAGGGGGTCTTCCTGTGACCTTGGTAACGTGGGCCGCCCATTCGAGTGGAAGGAGACTGATGTGGTCTGGACGACCATGTTCAAAGGGTTCCTCTGGAATTGTGAAGGTCTTGGTTTGACAGGTCAATTAACTTTCTTTAACTCCTGTCCCGAATGTTCAATGGTGACATGGTCTCCCAAGTTTTTACCAAACAGCCAGCCATCACCATTTGAATCAGACGAGATCCTCAAAAGGTCTTTCTTTAAATTGACACTGAGTTTTTCCTAGTTTCAGACTTCTGATGATGAATATCAGCCAGCAACCTTGCTGTATTATTTAGCAACTCAATGAGCTGAATATGTCTACCATCTTCCTCTTCCTTATCTTGGATCAGTGAATTTAAGGCCTTGCCTGAACCAGTAAGACGAGCTTCTACCTGAGACTGACCAGCAGCCAATCTTTCGTCCCGTTTCAAAACTGAATCACTCACTGCTGCCTTGATTTCCTCATTCAGTAACGGCGAAACTACTAGCTTACAGTTGGCTATAGGTGGATACTTTTTGATAAGATCAGCTCGAATGGTGGGGTCTAAGCCATTCTGAAGAAGATAGTCCCAGCGCCTGGCCAAATCTGGATGAATGGCTTCTCCCTCTTCATGTTGGCGCATTGTTTCAGGACTTTGACAATTGTATCACTCAAAGGTATAGCTACCTGCAGTGGATCAGTGTTCTCTTGAGTGCCAACCGAAGTGTTCTCTGAAAATAGAAGGAGTATGTACTTGGTGCAGAGAATCCAGTCACAATAAAGTGTCCTAAGGAGCAACACTCCCCCCTTCTCTACAATAAAAGATAAGATGGTTTTCCATATTATTTACGCAGCAACAAGTATAAAATACCTTCACAGGAGGTTTTAACGCATAAGCCTCCACAGGAGGGCTTCCTTGTCGATAGCTGCACAGGAGAGTTGTTACATGAGATCCCTCCACAGGAAGGCTTTTGTCGTTACTTGAGTTGACTCCACAAGAGAGCTTTTGTCATTACCTGAGTCACCTCTACAGGAGGGATTTTTGTTGTTATCTGAGAGTTACCTCCACAGGAGGGTTGTTGTTGCCTCCACAGGAGGGCTTTGGTCGTTACCTGAGTTGCCTCCACAGGGGGGCTTTTTGTCGTTACCTGAGTTACCTCCACAGGAGGATTTTTGGTGCCTCCACAGGAGGGCTTTTGCCTCCACAAGAGGGCTTGTTGCCTCCACAGGAGGGCTTTTGCATCCACAGGATGGGTTCGTGCCACAGGAGGGGGGGGGGGAAGAGAAATTTTGCAGTCATCGGTGCTCACCGTCATCTACTGGTAGTAAAACGTGTGTATCTTCGCATAGAGGATCGCCTTCAGATTGTTCCACAGGAATATCAATACTGTCGTCCCCCCTTTTCCTCTTTTCCTGTCGCCATCATAATAATCCTGCAGCGGGGGTCGATTCAGAAGGCAATCGCGTGGTCGGCCATTTTACCGCTGTATCTACTTCTCCAATTTCTTCACCTTTCGGTGTAAATATCTCGTGTCGTCCTGAGAGGAGCTGGAGCTAGTAGTATCTGAGGATTCTGATCGTAGTCTTCGTTTGCCCATCCTAAATCGATGTCGGCCAGAAAATAACTTTAAATAGTTTAAATGTAAAACAAATTCACTCCACTACAAATATGCGTGTGGCTACACATGCACAAAGATGAGTAATGATAATCATGGCGCAATGATCATAGAGCATAGGTGGCCGGAGAAGGCCATTTCAGTTTAGCTTTAAAAATTTGTGGCGACATCATGCGGGAAGTTGAGGTACTACATACGTGTTAATTGAGGACGAGATGTGCAGTATAATTTTAAGTTTGGCCCACAGAATAAGATAAAGATCCTCTATTTTTTTATGGTCAGCCTTCCGCAAAGGCTGAAAGCCTATGGCGCTGTAGAGGCGTTGCGAGAGGATTTGAAACGCTGCAGGTTGTAGTCATCGGGAAACAAATTCCCCGGCAGCTGATTCCACAGCGTCAAGGTTCTCCAAAAAAAGGAATGCTGTAGGAAAGTGGTTCGAGGAGTAGGGACCTCGTCCTGGTAAGGATGAGCTCGCAGAGCCTCTCTAGTGTTCCTGGTTCGGACGGCCTTTGGTGTTATTATCTGGGAGAGCTCTCACACCTTCCGTGATAGAATCTGTAAGACAGGGATAGGTCAGCCACCCTTTTTTGATGTTCCGGGCTGTGGAGGTCCTTTGTGAGGTTAGGCGTATCGATTAATCTAATTGCTCTAGATCTAGATATCTAGGGGATATGATGACACATTTTACAAATCAGTGGTGGAGGTGGAGACATTTTTTTTAAATTGCTACGCCACTGACTTTGTTGCAAATAACAATAGTATTGTTCCATGCCTTTTGAAATAAAAAATTCATGCTGAAACTTTCGTGGTATATTGATTTTGGAAATTTACAATTGTAGGTCGAGTAAAACATAATATGGGAATGGCTTTTAACCCTGATAGCAAACTGATTGTGCATATTTAAGAAAACATTATGATGTTGCTGTTGTCTGTTAGGAAATAGTCTGTCGTATTGTCGAACTCTTGCTGCACAAAATCCATGAATAAAATGTACGTCAGACGTCAGCACATTCATGATTAGAAAATTGGAAAGGCAGAGCAAGTTAAAAAATAATAGACAGACTTGCTTTAACCTAGTGATACTTCAGAAGGATAAAATTGGTGAAAACGTCAAAAATAAATCAGCCTTCTTGCAGATTATTTGCGCTCATTAGTCCTGTATAACCGCGAATATCTCGAAAACAGTTCGTTGTACCAAAAAAAATGCAATGAATTTTTTTTTAAAAGCATCATTAGTATTATTTCTAACATCGTCAGGGGTGTGGGAGTTTTTAAAAAAAAAGGTAATTGTATCCCCATATTTCCACCACTGCATTTTGTAATTTATGGCCATATTTCCAAAATCGTGGAAAATTCTTAGCTTATCCCTTATCCGGTGTGTCAATTTAAACATTTTGTAAGCAGCCGTTTAGGAAATATTCGAAATAATATAAAATCTTATTAAAACTCCCTGTATCTCGAAAGCTAAGCTTTCCCGGATATAAGTATATATAGAAATTATCATTATTTTAACGTTATCTATGATGTCCTGAAGTTATGTCAATATGAAGTGGACCACCCTGTATAGGTTAATCTGGACTTGTTGGCGTTATACTATTTTGCAACCTTTTCTGATTACGAATGAACATAAAAAGTTTAACGTAATACTGCCAATTGTAAGGACTTTCTGCAACACAGTGTATGTTTATTAATTGCAATTTCTCCTACTTGTAAGCTCACCTTGTCATGGTCTTAGCATGTAAACATATATTTATGAATGTAATTATTGTTGTTTCACTATTGTTTTTTATTTTTAGGAAAAATATACATAATGTTGAATTCAAACTTTATTATACTATTATACTTATGTAACTTGTTCTTTTTTGAATGATTTTTTTTTAAGAAAAAGTTATTCGTAGTTTTTTGTAATTTTGTATCTTTTTTCGCCTAGTAACTATATTTATCGGAGAGTATAATGTGATACATTCATTCCCCATATTCTTATTATATCTTCAAACTCCTTGTCAGTGTCTGAATAAATGAATTTGTTTTAGCTTGTTTTATTTATTTATGATGATAAAGAATACCAACCAACCTTTTTATGCTGTATAAAGCCCAGACAAAATTCAGGCTGGAGTATTGCTCTGATATAACTGGGGAGCTAGATATAACCATTTCCAATATTCTTATTGCATCTTCGAACTGTCAGTGTGAATAAATTAATTAGTTTTATTTTCTTTTATTTGTGATGTTATTGTCATAAAATGACAAGTCGAAATTTAAAGTTTTAATCAGTCAAATAGTCGATACATATTGAAAAAACAAATCTGTTATCAGCTGCTGGAGCCTTGTTATGCATAAAAGCAAGAAAAGAAGAACGAACGATGACCGGATCTGATGTCCACAATGAACTTCAGTAACAGCGACGGAATAGTTGGAGCAATAGGTTGTATTGCCAAATTAATGTATTGTCATAATTATTATGTCAATCCTCTCATACAAGGTACATGTTTCGAGGGTGGCAACATTTTTACTTTATTTCATAAACGAAAAAAAAAAAATCTCATCAACCAACCTTATTACGCTGTATAGAGCCTGGACAAGACCTGGAGTATTGCTCACATATATGAGGAGCTAGTGCCCACTGTCTATTCTTCACGCAGAAGAAGAAGGTTACGTCACACCGCAATGGCAGCCGCACCTTCTGGACTCTGGCCAAACAAATAGCGGGTAACGTCTCGAGGAGCAGCTTCCCACCGATCACATGTGCGGATGGAACAGTCGCAAATGCTTCCAAGGACAAGGCCGAAATATTTGCCAAGATATTTGCAGTAAACTCCACTATAAACCATCCAGTGCCCAGTTACCATCCATACCGAGAGTACCCCAAGCCATGAGCGAAATAACGTTCAGAACATAAATAGTTCGGAAGGTAGTGCAGTCACTTGATACTAATAAGAGCCCGTCCAGGGACTCACGCGTAGTCATTCGCGCGTGCCCGAGATACTAGAGCTACATACATCCCGTCCAGATGCTCTCGCGCGTTGTTTTACTCGCGCGTAAAACGCTTGTAATGCGCGGGACTCTCGACTCGCCCGTTGTACGCGCGAGCGCCGCGCGAGTCGAGATACTTGGGCGACATTGTTGCGTCCAGTACAACGCGCGAGTCCGTGGCGTGTGGACGTATTTGTTTTTGAAAATGGAGCGTGATAACTTCGATACAGAACTTTTCATTGACGCAGTCGAAAAAAGAGTAGCCATATGGGATATGGAATCATCGGATTATTACAATAGACTCATAAAACGTAGGAACTGGGAAGATATACAGTTGAAACACTTTTCATTGTGTTCTCTCAGCTTTGGGTATAATGTTATAAACATACTGTGCGTCATTCTGTCATGTAGAATTGGATGCATGTTGATTCGCCGCCTTTCTCTTTGTTTACGAAGATTCCATCGCTGGTATGCACGCCACAACACAACTGCTGTATCGAACTCCATGTTTTTAACTGGAAGGAAAGCCCTCCCAGGGTAGAAACGCAAGTGAAACGCGACATCTGGACGCAATATAAATTGACTACGCGCGAGTCCACTCGCCCGTAAATCGCTTTATCTGGACGGGCTCTATGGCGAATAGGCCCTACATGATCCCCTCCATTGGTGTGAAGAAGTGCGCACCGGAGCTCGCTCCCATATTTACTCACCTCTTTCGGATGTCTTACGAAAGGGATCCAAAACTGATCCGACCAACTACAGACCTATAGATCTGCTCTCTGTAATCAGTAAAGTGATGGAGAAATGCGTTAACCAAGAGCTCATGAAATACCTAGAGCTCCATCACTTAATCAACGACAGACAATATGGATTCCGACACCAAAGATCAACTGGAGATCTTCTGGCTTAACGTCAGACATGTGTGGAATAAACTCATCCAGTCATTTGGTGAGGCTCATGTGTCGTTGCTCTCGATATTTCAGAGGCATTCGATCAACTGTGTCATGCAGCTCTCCTGAACGAGCTCCCCTCTCACGGGCTTCCTGTTAAGCTCTGAGGTTGGATCGCAGACTTCCTCTCAGGTCGGAAAATCTCTGTCGTGGTAGACGGCTTTTCCTCTTCTTTCCATAGCATCAATGCTGGGGTTCCCCAGGGATCGGTATTGGCTCCGACATTGTTTCTGCTTCACATTAACGATCTACTTTCTAGCACTACAAATCCAATCCACAGTTTTGTGGATGACCAGTACGCTGCATGCAGGCATCATGAGCAATAGACCAATCTCTTTGTTTGTTTAATACTTCCAAGCAGGGGCGCCGACTCCGTGGGTGCTCAGGTGCTCCAGCACCCACGAGAAGTAAATAGTGGGTGCCGAGCACCCACGACTATGTATCTAAAATAATTTTTATTCTCAGCTTCAGTCTTTCGAATCTCTATTTTTCATAAAATTACTGATAGAAATTCTTGGTCGTACTGAAGCTTTGAATGCAGACACCTCTGTATCTACAAAAAGCCGTTAATAATATTAACACAGTCAAGGAAGTTATATCGTTCCAAAGAACAGACGAAAATTTTGAAAACGTCTGGAAGTCTGCTGTAGATTTAGCTTGTATTTTGGAATTGGATGAAATATGGAGAATACCTAAAAGGATAGACGATTCTACAAGCGAATCGCACGAATTTCCTAATGCAGCTGACTTTTATCGAAAATGTGTTTTGAAGTGTTAGATAAAGTCGTAGGCTGTATTGAACAGCGCTTTACCAAAGATACCATGACACACTTGAGCAACATGGAACTATTTCTTACTCAGAAAAATAATGATACAAGCAATTATGTGAAAAACCTTTATGGAGATGACTTTGATATATGGATCGTTTGACTCTTCATCATATGCTACCGATATAAATAACTAAAAATATAGGTAGCTCTGTCATAAAAAAAGGCGGAGCACCCACAAGAATTTTCAAAACCCGGCGCCCCTGCTTCCAAGACCCAGTATTGTACGCTGTCAAACAAGAAGTACCCAAGCCAACACCAGGTTCTAATGAACAACCGGGCTCTGCCAAGGAGTCACTCATTCAAGCTGTTAGGAGTTAACATTACAGAAAATCTCATTTGGCACGAACACGTTGCGTCAATTGCAACAGCTGCTGGTAAAAAGCTTGGGTACCTATTTAGAGCCAGAAAGTACTTCTCACAATGTAACCTCCTCACGCTATATAAAGCCCAGATAAGGCCTAGCCAGTAGTATTGCTCTCATGTCTGGGGAGCTGCAGCACCCACTATCCTGTCTATACTTGATGCCGTCCAGAGTAGGGCGATTCGCCTAATTGGCGACCCGGTCTTAACGCGCCACCTCCAGCCACTTTCTCACCGCCGTGTTGTTGGAGACCTCTCGCTCTTCTACCGGTATTCAAACGGAATCTGCTCCTCTGAGCTATCCTCTATCGTTTCGCTGCTCACCGCTCCTATCAGATGCACCCGCGCGACCGCTGCATCTCATCCTAAGGCGGTCGTTCTTCATACATCAAGAATCGAGCGGTACAACCACACATTCATTCCCAGGGTGTCCAAGGCTTTGAATGGACTGCCAGGAGATATATTTATTGGGCCTGCGGGTATTGGCCCATTCAAATACCGCGTTAACAAACTTCCCCTAACGTAACCCTTCACGGCAGCCGCGGTACTCTGGTATTTAGGCTCTGCCTACGCGATCTGCTCAGTTTAAAAAAAACGCAGTACAGAGAAGAGAGGATAGACTAATCGGCTACCTGCCCTAGCACGTTACATCCAGCCGCTTTTTCACAGGCGTGCGGTTGGTGACCGTTCACTTTTCTAACAGTATCCAAACCACCGACGATAAAATGAGTGCTGGACATGGAAACTAGGGTAAGGTAGGCCTAAGCACTGGTGGTTCTGGTTACTAGAAAGCCTCCCTCCATTCATTCATTTACTTATCACCATTGTGTAATGACTAGCGGATGTCTTTGGTACCTTTTTTTTGCTGTAGTAGATCTACCAATGCACGACATAAGTTTATAGCAGCGCAAATTCGTTTACCCATAAATATTAATACAAAGAGAGCAGACGTGTATGATATAGTTATAGATTTCTAAAAAAAGCTGGACTGAATTCGAATAACATTTTATATTATTTTGTGGAAAAAGACTAATGTCTTATGCAAACCGTTCAAGAATAAAAAAAACCATATCATTAAAGAAAAATACATTTTACCATACGAATTTCCCCTGTCTCTGTGCTTCGCATCAATGCTCCAGCATAAAATTAAATCATGCAAATTCGCAATATACATACAGGCATAACACGTAATCGCGAAGGGTCTTAATGATTAAGAGCGTTTACTCAAAAGGTACTTAGATGATCCAGGAACTGAAAGCACGTAACAAGAAGGGGTGGAAGCCTTTGATCTGACTGCCGAGGCGCGGTTTTAAATTCAATTAACCTCTTTGATATGTCAGCACATTTCGCTGACGTATTCAAAGGGGCAATGCGGTGAGTTCCTAAATAGTTTCCGTGTTGTCAAACAGCAATTTGGAGAACACTACTCAATATCCGTGCTTTTAATAGCCTATACCAAGGGGAACTTTTTTTTGAGAATGCACGGTTGCACATCTATTTGGACAAAAACGAATTCGCTGAATACTTGCTTCATGTTTTATTTCCCACACCGATAGGTGAGGGGAGTATTCTATCGCGAAAATTTTCGATTTTGAGATAATAGGTTTTTTGGGCGTTTTATGATGACCACGTCACTTATTTCCGTCGGCTTGTCTGTCGGTCTGTCTGTCTGTTAGCGTCTTTCTGGCCTCGTAATTTCAGTAACCGGTGCATGGATTGTGATGAAATTTAGGCAGAGATATGCTGTTGGGTCGTAGTAGATAAGCAAGCAGATAAAACTCTATAACAAACAGCATCTTCACTTGGTGGTCGAGAAGGACTATTATTATTATATAAAAAAAAATGGAGTCAAGTTGATTGACTCAGTACTTCCCACACATTACTGTGATATCAGTTTATTATTTTCCCATAGCATGAAGCTTTAGTCTGAGATCTCCTTGCAACCAAATCATCGGCAGCCTTCCCTCCCCTAAAATTGTCTTATGCTGCTAAGTATTTCCTTCAGAGGTCAATGGACAGCCTAAAACATCTAAAAACGAAGTTTGAGTTGTTTTCATACTTTTAGTTTTTTGATTATTGCTATATACGCTGCCACTGACACGATATTTAACAAACACACGCGTTTTCCATCCTCACCACGGTAATAATACTGTGTCAAAATTTAATTAGAATCAATGTAATAGTGTCCACGTTACAAAATACAAAAAGATCTAAAGCAATAAATACTCGTATGTATGTATACAGAAAATTCTAAGTCCCTTAGTTTCCGTAATACGCTAGGCAATGTTCGGATGGACCTAAAAAGTTGATTTATGTCGCTAGGTCTTCCTTCAGAGCCCCTACCCTACACCCTATTATGAATACAAGAAATTTCTCAGTTTTTCAACCCCCCACCCCCTAACCACCCCAATTTCACCCCACCCAAAAAAAAACGCAGAAAATGATCAGGAACCTCTAAAACGCTTAAAAACGAAGTTTGAGCTGTTTTTATATTTTTACTTTTTTTTATTATTTGTGCGCCGCCACTGGCACGATTTATAAAAACCATACGCGTTTTCCATCCTCGCCACGGTAGTAATACTGTGTCAAAATTTCATTAACATCAATTCAACAGTTTCCTTGTAACACAATATAGAAGGATCTAAAGCAATACTCTCGTATGTTTACACCAGAAAAAATTATAAGTCCTTTGGTTTCTGTAATAGGCAAGGCAATGTTCGGATGGACCTAAAAAAGTTATTTATGTTGCTAGGTCTTCCTTCATGGGTCAGTGGGCAGTCTATTATGAAAGCAACAAATTTTTCAATTTTACAACCCCCCACCCCCCAACCACCCCAATTTCACCCCCACCCAAAAAAAAGTAAAAAATGATCAGGAACCTCTAAAACGCCTAAAAACGAAGTTTGAGGAATATTTAATTTTTTTTGTTTTTTGCTAATTACTCCGCCGCCCCTGCACCGATTTTCAAAATTATAAGAACATTACCTACTACGACCCCCCAGCATATCGCTGCCCAAATTTCATCACAATCCATGCAGCGGTTACTGAGATTACGAGGACACAAAAACGCGTACAGACAGACCGACAGACCGACAGACAGACAGACCGACGGAAATGAGTGACATGGATTTTCGTTATGTAGACATCATGAAACGCCCAAAAAGTGTATTATCTCAAAATCGAAAATTTTCGCGATCACAATACTCCCCTCACCTATCGGTGTGGGAAGTAATAAAAAAAATGAAGTCAAGTTGATTGATGCAGTACTTCCCACACATTACGGTGATACCAGTTTATTATTTTCCCATAGCATGAAGCTTTAGTCTGAGATCCCCTTGCAACCAAATCATCGACAGGTCGTCCCCCCAAATTGTCTTATGCCGCTAGGTCTTTCCTTCACAGGTCAATAGATAGCCTATTATCAATAATACAAGCTTTTCAGTTTTACAACCCCCCACCCTCCAACCACCCCAATTTCACCCTCACCCAAAAAAAGGTAGAAAACGGTCAGGAACCCCTAAAACATCTAAAAACGGAGTTTGAGCTGTTTTCATAGTTTTAGTTTTTTAAATATTGCTACGCTGCCACTGCCACTGCGATTTCTAATAGGCATACGCGTTTTCCATCCTCACCACAGTAATAATAGCGTGTCAAAATTTCATTAGAATCAATTTAATAGTTTCCACGTTACAGAATACAAAACGATCTAAAGCAACAAATACTTGCATGTATATAGAAAATTCTTAGTTTCGGTAATAGGCAAGGCAACCCAAAAAGGAGATTTATGTCGCTAGGTCTTCCTTCACAGGTCAGTGGACAGCCTATTATGAATACAGCAAATTTTTCAGCTTTTCAACCCCCCACCCCCCAACCACCCCAATTTCATCCCCACCCAAAAAAAACCCATAAAATGATCAGGAATTTATAAAACACTTAAAAACGAAGTTTGAGCTGTTATCATATTTTTAGTTTGTTTTTATTATTTCTGCGCCGCCGCTGGCACGATTTATAAAAGCCATACGCATGTTCCATCCTCGCTACGGTAGTAATACTGGGTCAAAATTTAATTAAAATCAATTCAACAGTTTCTTCGATACACAATATAGAACGATCTAAAGCAATATCCGTATGTTTACACCAGAAAAAATTCCTTTGGTTTCTGTAATAGGCAAGGCAATGTTCGGTTGGACCTAAAAAAGTTACTTATGTCACTAGGTTTTCCTTCACAGGTCAGTGGACAGACTATTATGAAAGCAACAAATTTTTCAATTTTACAACCCCCCACCCCCAACCACCCCGATTTCACCCCCACCCAAAAAAAAGTAGAAAACGATCAGGAACCCCTAAAACGCCTAAAAACGAAGTTTGAGCTGTTTTTATATTTTTGGTTTTTTTAATATTGCTGCGCCGCCACTGAGACGATTTCTAAAAATCAGACGCATTTTCCATCCTCGCCAAAGTAGTAACACTGTACCTAAATTTCATGAACATCAATTCAGTAGTTTCCACATTATAAAATACAGAACGATCTAAAGCAATACTCGTATGTATACATCGGAAAAGTCCCTTGGTTCCTGTAATAGACTAGGCAATGTTCGGATGGACCTAAGAAAGTGTATTATACCGCTAGGTCTTCCTCTCTCAGGTCAGGTGGACAGCCTATTATGATTACAACAAATTTTTCAGCTTTTCAACCCCCCACCCCCCAACCACCCCAATTTCACCCCCACCCAAAAAAAGTAGAAAATGATCAGGAACCCCTAAAACGCCTAAAAACGAAGTTTGAGGAATATTTGAAATTTTTCGTTTTTTGCTAATTACTCCGCCGCCCATGCACCGATTTTCAAAATTGTAGCAACGTTACCTACAACGACCCCACACCATATCGCTACCCAAATTTCATCAAAATCCATGCAGCGGTTATTGAGATTAGGAGGCTAGAAAAACGCCAACAGACAGACAGACCGACAGACAGACCGACGGAAATGAGTGACGTGGATTTTCGTTATGTAGGCATCATAAAACGCCCAAAAAGTATATTATCTCAAAATCGAAAATTTTCGCGATCACAATACTCCCCTCACCTATCGGTGTGGGAAATAAAAACAAAAAAAAAAGTGCAGTCCGGGCTCCGACAAATCGAGCTGCTGTTTTATTACCCAGTGACTACTCCTCACAATGTGAGGTGAGTAATCACTGGATCCGCGAATCGTGCGTCCCTCGGTGCGCCCTAAGTAGACGAAGGGACCCAAGGATGACTGCCTTCTGCATTCTGGCGACTAAGATGTACGCCAACGCATGGCACACCGGCATTGCGCGCAGTGCAGAGAGCAGCGTTTTCCTCATTCCACATAGGGATCCAACGACCATAACCAGCAGACTTACAGTGTAGTCTGGCCAGAGCCTGCGGAGTTGTCCCAGCAACTCCTGATATTTAGTCCGCTGTTTTATTTATTATTTTATTATTATTATTACTTGGTACGAAAATACATAAAATAACACAATTACAACAATACATGTAGTAATAAAAAAGTCTAACAATCATTTCAATAGATGCTCTAGTTAGAAATATCTACTTCAGACTACTTTCTTATCCCATTAAATGTGAAATTTCATTCTGAAGATGTTAGACTGCCAGCAACAATTGCTGGTAGTTTTCCTTTTGTTTCAAAATTTTTAATAGTTTTTTTTGGAGAGTTGTCAAGCTTGTGTACATCTCAAGAGCTAGTAGGCTGTGAAAAAGAAAACACTTCTGTCATACTCCAGTCCAGCTTCTCATTGACATTACATATCTTACTGCTGTTGTCTCCCGTTAGAGATGATGTGTCAAGGAATTTTCATAATTTTGCCTCGTTGCTCTAGTTCATTTGTATCTTTCGTATTAAGTTAGTTAGTTTCTTCCATCCTAATGGGTTTTGTTATTTTTCATGGCCTGCTAGGTTGCTTATGGGTATATAGGAAAATTGAAAAACACCGATTTGACTGAAAATTTGAAATAAAATAAAAACAAAAAAAGATTGATATTGACAATCCTACATTGCTGGAAAGGTTATCAGATTTTACATTTGACGGTATAAACAAAATTAGGCATTCGCATTTGTAAAATTAAGTTACATGTGATTGAAATTTCCTTAATAATTAGTCTACTGATTTCTGCAAGTACACAAAGAATTCAAATTTGACCGTCTGAACTAAGGTGACGCATCTCATGCTTAGTCGCACCGCAAAGTCACGGCCTTCAAAAATAGTGATTTGCACCTAAATGGTTAGTTTAACGTTCCATAAAATACATAAAATCAAACTAGAATTCACCCAGGAATCCAAATATGCTGTAATATATAGGGGATTCTATTAAAAAAATCTATGTTTGATATGAATCACCCTGTATAAACGTCAAAATTTAAATGAACCTATTTTAAAGTTATAGCCCTCAAGCTCCTACCATGCATATTTTTGAAATTTGTTTTAGTAAGCCCACAATCTTCCGTCCACTCACTATTGGCCCACCCTGTACATCACCTCAAATTCGAAACTTTTTGCAACCACACTTCCTCCACCTGTTGGTGTGGGAAGTAAAAATTCGAATATATTTCAGAAAGCGAGTCATGCCCATTTCCATTCATTCCTCAAACGCGGCCCTAACTCATACCTCAATCGAATGCATAATCCTCTCTGGGAAGCGAAGCTGAAGTCATCAAACCAACTAATTGAATGGAAATTGGAAATTTGGAAACGGGGCGGGAGCAGCGCTCTTCTTGCATGTATATAAGACTCACTTTATGGGGCTAATAAGACACAAGTCTCTGCGGCTGCGACACATACCACACCCCATTGTTGCCAACTCAATAAACTAGACTCCTAATTACATCCAGAGATAGTGAGGAACATTCCCTTCCGAGGTAATTTTTGCTAGACACATTCATCACGTATACGGGGGTAGAGACAACTGGAAGTTTTCGTTGTTGCAGGGGAGGAGTTAGATTTACCACTGCTCAGGTTTTGTATACTAATATGGTAGTCTCTATACAGGGTGTTTAATAAGTTGGGACTTTTTTTCGTACAGCGGATAGTACTCGCCAAAATGAGTGTCTTTTCCCAGTAACAGATAAACGAAATATTTGGAGAAAACAAGATACTGACCATTAAAGAAATCCTCAATGCTAAGGCCGTCCCTGGCCAATGGCTCACCATGTCATAATATCACAACAAACAAGGCAGAACTATCGGTGCCAATGCCGATGAGAAAACACTAAAACAGGCAGTTCGTCATACGTCGCGTTGCAGTGGCATATTGTACGAGAGTGCTTGACTTGATACATCTGACGATCGGACTTTAAAAACAACAACAATGGCGCATGCTTATAACAGTATTAAAGTGGTGGACATGATTTTAATGTACGGTGAGTGTGGTCAAAATACCGCTGCGGCTTCGCGAGTGTATGCCGATCGTTTCTCTAACCGTACTCACCCTGCACCTCGTCGATTTGTCTCGCTCGTGCAAAGACCTACAGACACAGGATTTCTGAATCCACGTCGTGGTGGACACGCTGGAAGACCTAGACAACCTCGTATGGTCCAAATTGAAGAAGACATCGTAAATCGTACTTTTACCTGTAAGACGCCTGCGACAGGACCGCATTTACAACTTCGCAGCAACCAAATCGTGAGTACTTGCTTGAAATTTCTTTTACTGTTTTTGCTGGTTCACCGTGCATTAACTTTGCCGTTTCAAGGGCCGTTGCTTGTAAAGAGGAAAGTCCCAACTTTTAGAACACCCTGTATAACAGTACACATAAAAAATACCAAAACTTCGTTTTTGAATAAACTGCCTGATCAGTTTTAAAACTTTCGGACTTCAAATTGGAGCTGGAGCAGGTGGCATTATCAAGGAGTATCATTTTAGCTCTCACTCACTGAAGTCACTGAAGAGAGCTTATGCGGAGCCTTTGTCCGTATACAAAAAATAGCCATAACTACAGGTGCTAGAGAAAAAATTAAATAAGGATTCGGAATCATCATGGAAAAACTAGTCCGGGAAATATCCGGTTTTGTCAATATCGCTTCCGGTTTAAAAAAAATGAAATAAATTACGACAGGTAATTGACGACATGTTATGTACGGTGTATAGATATTCCTGAAGCACAGGCAGCGTGGTCGAGCGGTTCAGACGCTAGGCACCAGTCCGAAAGGGCGTGGGTTCGAATCTCACGGCGGTCAACAACTTTTTTTTGTTTTTTTTAAGATTAAATATTAAATTCATTGATTACTTGTCCGAGAAAAATCCGGTTTTGTCAATATAATAAAAAAATTAAATTGTTATACCAACAAATTCCACAGTGGGAGCGCCGTTTGAATTTACTCAAGTAAATTCTTTCCTACTTTTTTCTATTTCTATTTCTATTTATAACATTGATCTGGCGCCTAGTAATTCCTAACATGGGTTCAGACTTTCAGAGCTAGTGCAGGGGCTTTTAGCCCCTATCCTAGCTAGATAATATCCATACCTTTCTCGTCGAATTTGTTGAATTCAAAAGTTTTTCACCACATTAATTTTAACTACACTGCATATTGATCAATACTTTCAAATTTGTTATGCAAGTCAAGGCAGGGGAATACATACATAGAGATGTTAATTAATTCTGGTAATTTTTTCTTCTTTTTACTTCTCACACCGATAGGTGAGGTATTGTGATCGCGAAAATTTTCGATTTTGAGATGATACGCTTTTTGGGCGTTTTATGATGTCTACATAACGAAAATCCACGTCACCCATTTCCGTCGGTCTGTCTGTCTGATGGTGTTTTTCTAAGGTCGTAATCTCTGTAACCGCTACATGGATTGTGATGAAATTTGGGTATCGATATATGCTGTGGGGTCGTAGTAGGTAATGCTGCTATAATTTTGGAAATCGTTGCACGGGCGGCGGAGTAATTAGCAAAAAAACAAAAAAAAAATAAGTATTCTTCAAACTTCGTTTTTTGGCGTTTTAGAGGTTCCTGATCATTGTCTACTTTTTTTGGGTGTGGGTGTATTTGGGGTGGTTGATGGGTGGGGCGTTGTAAAATTGAGAAATTTGTTGTATTCATAATGGGCTTTCCGTTAACCAATTAAAACCCGACAATACACTTTTTTAGGACTATCCAAACATTGCCTTACTTATTATAGAAGCCAAGGGAAATTGCGATTTGGAGGAGTTTGCGATGTATACATGCGAGTATTTTAGATCTTTCTATATTGAGTAACGCGAAAATTATTGAATCGATTTTGATGATATTTTGACACAGTATTACTACCGCGGCGAGGATGTAAAATGCATATATTATGTTTTTGAACAATCGTGTCAGTGGCGACGTAGCAATAATAAAAAACTGAAAAAATAAAAGCAGCTCAAAGCAGCTCAGGGATTCCTGATCATTTTCTACTTTTTTGGGTGGGGGTGAAATTGGGGCCGTCAGGGGGTGGAGGGCTGTAAAACCGAAAAATTTGTTGTATTCATACTATAAGCTGTCCATTGACCTGTGGAAGAAATACCTAGCGGCATATTATATTACAGTTTTTTAGGCCCATCTGAACATCGGCTTCCCTATAACAGAAACCAAGGGACTTTTTCGATTTTCCGATGTATACTCAAAGCCATGACATACGAATACTGCTTTATTCCGTTCTGTGTATATTGCGTGAAGCGAAAATTATTGAAATGATTTTAATGAAATTTTAACACAAAATTTAGTACCGCGGTGGAATGGTAAACGCGTCTGTTTTTGAGAAATCGTGTCTGTGGCGGCGTAGCAATAATAAAAAACTAAAAACATAAAATCAGCTCAAAATCCGATTTAGACGAGAGGCTTTGTGTTGGATGTTTTTTTGCGGGCGGGTGGGCGAGGGGATTTCAGGCTATAGCTTCATGCAAAGGGAAAATAATAAAATTGTATCATCATTATGTGTGGGGAGTACTGAGTCAACCAACTTGACGCCATTTTCGTATATGCTATCCAGCCAATACATTATTAAGTTTGCCAGAATTAGTTTAAAACTTCTCTTTATCGAAAAAGGGTCGTCTCAGTTTAATTTATCATGTTTTTTCATTAAACTTGCGATGTATCAGCTACAAGTCAACTGCTGCTCGTGCGGTGGGCGAGAGATTGAAAAATGTGCTTGGATATGAGACAACTAAGCCATTCATTATTTTTCACTCAAATTCCTATTTATCAAGATAATGGAGGTAGATACTTAATGGCGATAGACTTCATACAAATATGAATAAAATTGTGCATGTTTCACTCACTTTTAAGGCTTATGGTCAGTGGCGTGACCAGTTTCTGGATACCAGGGATACCTTATATCAAAACGCGGGAAAGGGAACACTTCAAAAAGTATGAATTTAGCATAATTTTGATATTTATGAATGATTATAACTGTATAACTAATAAATAGATCGTGAATTTGTGTTTCTTTGCCTTTAGGCTGGCGTTGTTGAGCGTTGAGGCTTGACGTTTCGCCACCACGAGTGGATGTCATCCTCAGATATTTCACTTCGGCAACTTGCGAAATACTGTATTGTGGAAGCCGTCGAAGTGAAAGTTCCCAATAGCATTAAGCTATTATCACGCGCCCGCCCGCCCGCAAATAAGTGTGTCACGACGCTAGGTTTTTTTCCATAAGTCGATAGTTAGCCTATTATGAATACAACAATTTTTTTCAGTTTTCCAACCTCTCACCCTTCACCCACCCTAATTTCCCCCCTCCCAAAAAAGTAGAAAACGATCAGGAACGCCTAAAACGGCTAAAAATGTTTGAGGAATAATTGAAATTTTTTGTATTTTGTTGAGAAAATTAGGTTAGAATCGAGCTTAGGGTATAGTCAACTACAAATATTTGTATTTCACTTTAGTTTATTAAAATAATGTTAACTCTTAACTCAAATATTAAACTACTCAAGTAAAGCCTTAGATACGTTTAAATTTACCACTACATACTTCCATCAGACTAGACTAGATCTACAATACACTACAATATAATAAATTGAAATAATCACATGCAGGACTAATTCAAGAATATTTTAGGTTTCACTTCACTTAGTATTGATTTAATCCTTCCATAATAACTTTGAGTGTTACATGTTTTATAATATCTCAGATATAAACAATTTAATTCATAATAAACATCCAATTTAGTCTATACAGGGTTGTCCAATAAGCGCGCGGTGCTCTCTAGCGGCCTTACCGTTTAAATCAGAAGAAAATGTTTTACGTAAAAAACGTTTCTTTTCAAGTGACCTACTTGTAGAAAATATTTTCAATGATGGCGGACATGCGGATATACCGGAAGTAATCATCTTCCTTATTTTAAATAGAACTCCCTGTATATTATTACGTTATTGAATTCAACATCGATTTTCAAGTCCAGTTTTTTGTCAATAGTTTATGTTTACGAAGCCTATTTTTGAAGTTATTCAGGAATCTTTAGATAATTTATAGTACTTTACAAAAAATGTTAATATTACGGAAACTAAGTGCAACAGAAAGATACGGTTTCTGGTTTTCAAACAGGCAAGAAACATACTTGTGCTTCAGTGAGATCTTTGTTTCAAAAGCGCATTAAATCAATAGACTAGCAATTTTCAAATTTGAAAAGTTTAAAACGTTACATCATTTTTTTTGTCAAGTGGGATGGTATGATAAGTTTCACATTAGTACATGCGAAATTAAATTCTCTTTCACTTTTACGCAGGCATATGTGGTTCTATCTTTGATGGTTTGTATCCAAATTTTGAGAGGGTTGTTGACAACCAGGATGGAGTTTAAACATTTGCGGTGGTATTATTGGAAACCGCACAATAAACTAATGTTTTCCAAAATTTTCTAAATGAAAATTTAGAAAACCCGCTAGAAAATTTACCACTGCAATAATGTGGTTACAGTTAGATGGAGCAAATGCACATTTTAGTATTAGAGGCAGAGACACTTTGGATGAAAGGTTTCCTGCCAATTCTGTCATCTGCGAGCCATGCCACCTACGATTTTTCCAATTCCTACGCGCCAATACGGAATAATTACAGAATCGTAAATATCTTGAAAACCATCAAAGATAGAACCACATATGCCGGATAAAAATGAAAGAGAATTTAATTTCGCATTCAGGGATGTGAAACTCTACACATCCTCCCATTTGAAAAAAAAAAGTTTTTATCGTTTTTAACTTTTCATACTTGAAAATTGCTAGTATAGTTTAATGCGCTTTTGAAACAACGCTCTTACTGAAACAAGCATATTTCTTGCTCATTTTAAAACCGAAAACCGCATCTTTTTGTCTTACTTTTTGTACAAACTTCAATCAATGCTGAATTTAAAAACGTAAGTACAGGGTCTTCTATTTAAAATTATAAAGTTGATACCTTGGTACTTCCGGTATTTCCGGATGTCCGCCATCTTTGAAATTATTTTCTGAAAGTAGACCATTTGAAAAGAAACGTTTTTTGTCCCAGACATTTTCTTCTAATTTAAACGATAAGGCCTCTTAGAGAGCACCGAGCGCTTATTGGACCACTCTGTATACTTAATACTAATATAAATATCTAAACTACAGTATACATACAATACTATCATAGTGATAAAATTGACTATTTTCTTTGGGTGAACTAGATTATTAATCTGAACATTGATCTACAGTAATACTTATGTTATGCCAGCCAGTCTGTATAACTTAACATTAGAGCAGAAAACTCAATAAACTATTTATTCAGCAAGGGTTGTCGACAGACCGATTACGTGACTGTTTTTAATCCGCAAAGATTTGGCGTCGTAATTTCGGTCGTTTCTGTCCAATGGACGACTTCTTCCGTTAATTTTATTCCCGATTGTCCAGAAAATGGCCCTCCCGGGCTGATGCTGACGTGCCCGGCCTGCCAAATCCCACATCTGAATAAACGTTAACTGCGGAGCACTAATTGCTCCCTGAATATAAAACGCTTAATTACATACAGACGATAAGGGAAAAGTATGGAGAAATTCTAGTTTAGATCAAGTGGAAATGGGAGTTTTCTATTGCGAAGACCGAAAGAATTGAGATAATTATAATAATAGCGTTAAGTGGGTTGAAACTGCGCTACCCAAGCAATGTAATAAACGTTGATATAATTAATGATTATTTTCATAGTTGGTATCTCCAGAAACATTAAGGATCTAGGGTATAGCGCGTAAAATTGAGAATCAAAGAAAAGACGTATTCCCGTGTTAGCAAGGAGGCGTGGCCGCCTGTTACCTTTCTCCAGTATGTGTGTCTAATATGAGGACAGGCAAGTCCAAAAGTCCAAAGGTAAGGTCTATAGGTCACCATAAAAATGAATTTCGCATTTCCAAGCTCCTGATGTTGCCTTTAAACGTACAGTAATGATTCAAAAAGCAAATTGAAGAAGAAAACTTGCGCTTTGTCACTTATTTGGCCTTTTTTTTTTGATATCGTGTTTGGTTGTTAAATCACAGACATTTGAAGAATGTATGATTTTGCATTGCGAGTTTTTTTGCACACTAAAAATTTTTTTTGAAAAAATCGCAAATAGTTGTCATTCATTAAGGTCTTAACGATCACCTTCTGAAATACTGTGTATGTAGTTTGAAAAACAAGTAAGTTCTGTTCGAAATGGGAATCCGTGTACTAACATGGCAAATACATACAGGGTTGGGATAAAGTATGGAACCAAGCAAATAACTTTGGAACGGAAAAAGTGATATTGCTGAAAATTTGCAGGCAAGTGTAGTGTGGTTTAGTGCACCCGAAGACATTATGTTAGCTATTAATGTACTTCCGGTTTAACCGGAAGTACCGTCAACTTTTTTAATTTAAATGGGACACCCTGTATATTTTTGCAGATTTTAATTCATCTTTTTTTTCCGAATACGTACATAGTGGGTTTAGCATTAGTTTCTGTAAAAACGGGAAAGATAAAGCTTCTTTATCATTTCAGGTGTTTAAAATACCGGTCATTCAAAGTCGGTTTTGGCGATCGCGTGAGAACTCACAAAGAAGTGTGTCAACTTTTAATGATTTACGTCCCGACAGGGGTCCTATAACACGTTTGACGGTCGCTAAAAAAAAAAATACAAAAAAAATTACCTCAAACGGGAAGACCGCAGACCGCCACGGACGAATTTGTGAGACAAATTTTTTAAGAAACAAATACTAAACCCACTATGGACGTATTCGAAAAATTGATGAATTAAAATCTGCAAAAATATACAGGGTGTCCCATTTAAATTAAAAAAGTTCGGTTAAACCGGAAGTACATTAATAGCTAACATAATGTCTTCGGATGCATTAGACGTCACTACACTTGCCTGCAAATTTTCAGCAATATCAATCTTTCCGTTCCAAAGTTATTTGCTTGGTTCCATACTTTATCTCGACCCTGTATATGTATAACTGTGTATACCCGGGCCCCTTAATGTAAGATTAATTTATTGTATTTAATACTACGAGTAAATGTATACCCCAAGGTGGTTCTACGCAATGTATTTACTGGGTGGTCAGGTGAGAACATTTATATGTTGTTACAAATATACAGGGTGACCGATGGGGAACTGATGTTTTTCATATTGTTAGTATGAAGCCGCTAGCGGTGGTAGTGAGGGAATTCAGCTACCAGCCCCCTTGCTATATAATGCTGTTTCAGTAGCTATGGAGCAGTAGGTGCTTTACTTCTACATCTGCACTAACTCAGATTATTTAAGAATGAGACGGCTCAGCTCAGTTGTAAACCTCATAGCTCAGATGAGTTAAAGGAACGTGTTTGTGCAGTTAAATGTCATTCCTCGGAATTTTGTAATATGCTATGGTTCTATGATCTGCCGATCCTTTCTCTAACCTAGTTTTTTACGTTTTTGCGTACACCCGTCTCCCACAGACTTTTACCTTTACTGAATAAAGCGAGGTTGTCCTAGTTGCAACGACAACGTCATACTCAAATTGTAAATCGGAAATCGCAAACAGATGACTGAAGAGATGAAGTTTTTGGAAGAGATCGTCGCTATCGACTGTCGACTATCCATACCACTGACAATAGATCCACTGAAAGACTGGACACTCTGTGTATGACAATTTGGCAAGGCATTTTTGACTGACATCCGCGCCATCTATTTGGGTTGCGTGTGAACTGGGCAATGCATTCATAAAACGATTACAGGAAACTGTGGATATTCACGACCTAGGTCAACCCAAAAAATTTGGTGTAGGTGACCGACGATAGATGGGGAGGTTATGAAAAGAGCGGGCTTTTTGAAATATTTGTATAAGCTTATTCAGCTTCCAGACAACGTGGTAACTTGTCACAAGAATTTACCTTACGCATTCATTACCTATTTTGAAAATGGACCTGATTAAAAAAAATTAAAGCATTAATTTAAAAAAATGGAATTGATAAGTGGCGTAATAATAAATAAAACTAATATTGTCCACGACACGTACTCCATTTTTTTTATAATTAGTGTTTTAACTTTTCTAATCGGTGCAATTTTCAAAACAAGTAATTCATGAGTTAGGTAAATTTTTGTGACAAGCTACCACGTTGAATGGGAATATATTAGATATGCATTACTGTAATAAAGCAAAACAAACCCTTTTGTAATTTATTTCAATACGACAATTGCTTAAATAAAGTCAGCTACACAAGGTACAAAAACAATTCATATAAAAGTAAAGCATGATTTATTCACTAGAATCACTATTTCATGATAATTACAATCCTTTGATGGCATATAATTTGAAGAGTAAAGAGGTAATATTCCTTAACTATTAATATTGATGCAGGCAAGATATTTGTACATTTGTAGGTTTGGGTTGCCAATCCGTTCTAACTAGCGTCTCTGTAAACGCTGATCAGATGGGATTTAATGTCTGAAATAAAAAAAAAATGTATTTTTGCCAAAGAGAGGGAATGCTGCACACCTTTATGACAGCGTAGGTGATTGTGAACAGTAATACAAGTTATATGAGTATGAGTAGTAGTGTTTAGTAATGCATTCAAATGATATATGTATATTTCATGTTGAAATGATCAATCTTGTATTAATTTTGCATCAAAATTCACAATACAAAAATTAGGTGAGCGGTATAAATCAGGCAAATCACTTACCTTCGCGCATCCGCATTCTTGCAATTTGGCGCAGGACATCGGCGTAAATATTTAGAACCTATTCCTAAATACATATAGACAACAATAGGCAGACAAAAATCTCAAAAGTAGTGCAAAATTGCAAAAAGACGCCGATCGACAAAAGAGGACAAAAGCGAGCAACGACAATGTCAGTTACGACAATGGCTGTCAAAATGACGTTAGGCGTCACAATTGGACCATCTAGGAATCTGTTTGAAACAGAGTTGGCTGATACCCCGCCAGGTGTGCTAGGTGGCTAGCGCTAACTCCGCTACACAGGGTCCTCATTTAAGTTTCACACCCCTGATCCATACACCATCCATACACCACAAAACCCGCTGAAATTCAAACTTACAAAAAATCCTAACCTCATTTATTTGACATCTGAATGATCTGAGACAACTGATCTACCTTTGAGCTAGTGCAGATGGGCTTAAGTGAGGGCAAAATATCTCACTTTAGACTCAGATTCAAAAAACAAAAGGAACGTACATTGAAATGAGTCATAACGTCATAAGTGAGAATTATCAAATAAAGCATGCAAAAGGAAAGTTCCTAGTGTGTAAAAATGCTGAGTTGGTCACGGCTGCGCAGCGGCTGTTCCGTGTGAATTCCAACCTTAGAAGCCACTATATTCTTCCAAGCCGCAATACCATTCTCAGGTTTGTTAACAGTAAGAGGACAACAGGAATGATTCTAAAGGAGAAGCCACCTGGTCCCACGAAGACTGCGAGGATGTTGGAAGACATTGAGCGGGTCTCACCCTCTCATTGACGCTCATATTTTGATTTCTCCTTCTACCAGTTTCTTTTCGTGTTACGGAAATTCAACAATATAGTATGCTCAGGTAACAGTAATAGCACAAAACGGAGATTCGAGCCAAAAATATAAAAAACAAACCACAAAACGGGTTGTCAAACATCACATGCGAATAGGGTGTTCTAACCAGGGATGGTTCCAAACCGTTTGAAAGGTATATGACTAGACATGCGCTGTCCAGCAATCCCTGATCCAATTTCAAACTATCAGAAAATTGATGATAGAATATAGTTATTGTCTAATTTCTTAAAAGTTATTGAAGATAAGATCACTGAATCGTATGTCGTACGAGTATAACTCACAGTGAAAATTTATGAGTTCCTTGTTTCCTAAATTCGCGTTGAGTGATTTATTACTAAAATAGTTACTTTCAACTTACAGGGTGAGTTTTTAGTACCGGCTCGGTCGATAACTCCACTACTGTAGAAGAAAGCGAAAAAAGTTGTATATAAAAGTTGTAGCCACGGATATGCTCCTTGCTCAGAAAATATTTAGATTTATACAGGGTGATCCATAACTACGTGGTGATGATAAACATGCATTTTTTTATTGAGATGCCCTATATATTATTCGTTATTCAAATTTTTCTAATGATTTCCATTCTTCCAATATAGAGTATTGTTACATTATACATGGTATTTTAAAAGTTATGACTATTTTTATACCCAAATCGTTGTCAAATCAACGTACCGTATATCAAAAAGTGACGAAACAAAAATCATTTTTTTAACACGGATGGATAAAAAATATCCTCTAGTTTTAAAATCCGCTATAAAAAAGCCCGCGACGCATATTTGTATACAGGGTCATATAGAATGCAAAATCAACATTTTCTCTCTTTTTTTTTTAAATGTGACCCCCAATATTTTATTATAATATAAAGTATTGCTTTTAATATGCTCTTTCATCTTAATGTTATGACTGCATTCATCAGTTTCTGAAATATTTCGATTTTTCTACAAATTTTAAATATACCTTCTATTTGTTTACTATTTATTTATTTTGAGGAAATACTATCAAATTTTATTTTTGCTTAACAGACAACTAAAATATAAGGCCATAATAGTACTTGGTCAAGTCAATACACTGAATTAACGAGATAATATAAGTCAAGTGTGTTTCAGGAAACAATTATATAGACGTCATGCATAATTATCAAGCAGATCTATCAGGTAGGCTATGAAATATTACGATATTAATCTTTCGAACGCATTAGTTTTAGAGTGCCTCCATTCTGGATCTTGCTGTTCATAGTTGATATATACAGGGTTGGGCTAATGTATGGAACCAAGCAAATATCTTTGAAACGGAAAGGGCGATATTGCTGAAAATTTGCAGGTAGATGTAGTGACATATAATGCATCCGAATACAGTATGTTAGCTATTAATGTACTTCCGGTCTAACCGGAAGTGCCGTCAACTTTCTTAATTTAAACGGGACACCCTGTATATTTTTGCAGATTTTAATACATCTTTTTTTTCCGAATACATCCATAGTGGGTTTGGTATTAGTTTCTGTAAAAACGGAAAAGATAAAGCTTCTTTATCATTCCAGATGCCGGCCACTTACCTCCTGACGTTCTGACAATACTGTCAGTATTGTCAAGTCTCACGACAAATTTATTACTTTATCCCAACCCAAATCTGGTAGACGATTGTTGACAAAGTGTCAAAGTTATTCGATTAATGGCAGTACTAGCACGGTTGATATGGTGTTTTTAAGTGAAAGGGAACGAATTGAAGTCTTAATGATGATCGGTTTTGGCGATCGCGTGAGAACTCACAAAGAAGTGTGTCAACTTTTCAATGATTTACATCCCGACAGGGTTCCTATAACACGTTCGACGGTGACTAAAACACTAAAACGTTTCAATGTAACTGGGAATATTAAAAATTTACCTAAAATGGGAAGACTGCAGACCGCCACGAACGAATTTGTGAGACAAAACATCGTCATTGAGGTAGAGGAATCATCTAACACTTCTACCACAACCTTAGCACTAAACCATGGCGTAAGTCGTCGTTCCGTGGGGAGAATATTGAAAAGAGAAAAGTACCATCCATATAAGGTACATTTGGTTCAAGAATTGTCAGATGATGATTTTGACCGACGGCTAGATTTTTGTGAAAGAATTTTAAAAATTTGTAATGATAACGACAATTTTGCAACTAATGTGGTATTTTCTGACGAGGCAACTTTCTGTTTAAATGGAACAGTCAATCGGCATAATTCAAGGTATTGGTCCAATGAGAATCCTCATTGGATTCATGAGGCCCATCGCCAGCACCCACAAAAGTTGAATGTTTGGATGGGATTGGAGGAAACAGACTTATAGGCCCATTTTTCATAGACGGAAACTTGAACGGGGACAAATACTTGGACCTACTGAATAATTACATCATTCCAGCACTCCAAAACAATGGGCAGTTACCTCATAATTTATGGTTCCAACAAGACGGTGCGCCTCCTCACTATGATAGATGAGTTAGGGGTCTGTTGGATGCTACTTTTCATAATCGATGGATTGGACGTGGAGGATTCATAGAGTGGCCTGCTCGTTCGCCCGACCTCAGTCCCTTAGACTTTTTTCTTTGGGGTTACCTCAAATCACGTGTTTACGTTTGCCGCCCAACCACTTTGCAGGAGTTGAGACAAAGAATAATAACTGAATGTGAATTGATTCGTAGAGACATCTTGGAAAAGGTAACTCAGCAATTTGTCAACAGGCTTGCATATTGTCAGGAAGTAAACGGCGGGCATTTTGAACATCTGAGATAATTCATTTAACATTTTTTTATTTTCTTATCGTAGCACATCAAATAAAATGTTTCAATAAATAAAAAACCTTTATCTTTTCTATTTTTACAGAAACTAATACCAAACCCACTATGGATGTATTCGGAAAAAAAAGATGTATTAAAATCTGCAAAAATATACAGGGTGTCCCATTTAAATTAAAAAAGTTGACGGCACTTCCGGTTAGACCGGAAATACATTAATAGCTAACATACTGTATTCGGATGCATTATATGTCACTACATCTACCTGCAAATTTTCAGCAATATCGCCCTTTCCGTTTCAAAGATATTTGCTTGGTTCCATACTTTAGCCCAACCCTGTACTAGAGGGAAGTAGGCAATTTCTCAAAGATTCTCCTAAACACCCTCAACGGAAAAAATAATTTTTAGAGTCCTTTTTTTCACACAGTATGGAATTATTGAGCAGGTTATGAAAACTGTCAATTTTTCAAAGCATGCCCGATAAATCTGCTTGATAATTATGCATCACGCCTACAAAATTGTTTCCTCAGCATACTTGACTTCATTGTCTCGATGATTCAGGGTTTTGACTTCATCAAATACTATCACGACCTTATAATTTAGTTGTTTGTTGAATAAAAAACAAATTCGATAGTACTTTCTCAAAATAAATAAAATTCAGTACACTAATAGAAGCTATATTTTAAATTTACCGAAAAATCGAAATATCTCGGAAACTGGTACAATAAGTGCTATACAGATATGAAAGAGCATATTAAAAGCAATTCTTTGGTATAATAAAATATTGGGGGTTACATTCAAAGAAAAAGAGAAAATCTGGATTTTGCATTCTACATCACCCTATATACGAATATGCGTCGGGTGCTTTTTTATAGCCGATTTTAAAACTAGAGGATATTTTTTTTCTTTCCATGTAAAAAAATGATTTTTGATTCATTACTTTTTGATATACAGTACGTTCGTGTGACAGCGATTTGAATATAAAAATGGTCATAACTTTTGAAATACGCTGTATAATGTCATAACACCTTATATTGTGAGAAGAGAAATTATTAGTAGAATCTAAAAATGGGATAATATATAGGGTGTCTCATTTAAAAAAGTATATGTTTGCATCACCACGTAGTTATGGATCACTCTTTTCACACACTATTTTCCGAGCAAGTAGGATATCTATGGCTACAACTTTTATCTACAACTTTTTTTGCTATCCTCTACAGTAGTGGAGTTGTCGACCGAGCCGGTACTAAAAACTCACCCTGTATTTGCGAGGAACTAGGTTTTTTGACTTGGTCATCTTTTGGAGTATACTGATGATATTTAAACCAGTTCCTCTAATACTTTTCTAGTGCATAGAGACATGTATACTGTCGGTGACAGCTGAAGGCAATGAATGCATTAAACTATCGTTACCGTACATATATGCATGTATATGTATATGCGAGATCATAAATCAAGCAGCACCATATGTCCTGTTCCGTCCCGTTCCGTTTGGGTGACGGTGTGACGGAACGCCGTCGCGGCCGGCTTTGATTGATGGTCGCAGTGCCGTATTGACAGAACGTTTTGTTCATGATTAAATCAAACTCGTGATTTATTAGCCTTCACCCACTCACCCGTCGCCCATGTAGCTTAGGATAAAGTATGCGCTTTCGCGAGTATCGCAGATTTTCAAAGCTGTACATTCAAGGGTACGAGAAATGTCTAACTGACATCTGAATGGGTGGTGTATGAAATAGATACAACTGTGCTTCAGATAGTAGTAACTATGCTGTGGCGCAAGCTCGGGATTGTGCTTGTGCTCATGGTGGTGATGGGTTAACCTGTCTTTAAATGATAAGTGACGGATTCTAGTCATGGGTAATGCCCCCATACCCCGGGCGACCTTCTGTTCTTCTGTTCATAATAAAAAATTTAAAAATGGCGTTCTCATTGTCTTACGAAGATAGTGACTTCGAAAGTCCGTCTACTTCAATGCCAAAATAAGCGAAAGTTATAACCAAAAATACAAAAAGGACTGGGAATCACAATTTAATCGGCTTACTCTCTTAGTAAAAAAGGACAATTTTTTGCCTGGTAGGTATTTAGTTTTTATGATTATTAATATTTAAACCTATAACGTCATTATGGTTTATACGATAAACTCTTCACCGAAAATAATATTGTAAAATTAAACCTATTCAGGTATCTATTGATTTTTACCGACATCTACACCCTTGTAAATAATAAAGTCATGTAACCAGTCTCTCTTTAAAATTGACCTCAAAATAGGGCATGGAAAAAATGACTTGCCAAGGCATGAGGGAACTACAAAACATACACAATCATTATAAGATTTTTTGATGCATTTACGTAAAATAAAGATATTCGTGACAAGTCCTCGTAAGCCATATAAGCTCCTTATAGCGCTGTCAGTATTCAGGTAGTGGTAAATAAACGCTGGCAACAGTGGTAACGTCAAATCCATGATATCTCATGATTTCTCACGATTTTTTCCGAGTAGTCTCACGAAATCTGTTTGGTGTCATCTGGGACCACTGGCTTCAGTGTATCTCATTCTTGTAGAATGTTGGTGATAAGATAATAGACGTAGATATAGATAGAATAATTGGACGGTGTTATGCAACAAACGGCTAACCCACACTTGACTTGATTCGAGATAATTGGCGTTAAAGTTTAGATAAATGAAACAAATTCAGGTTTATAAAAATAGTGTGTAATTTCACAAATACATGTAGAAAACGTAATTCCTAAGCTTCCCAGTATATGAAAATAAACAACAAAAACCTAAAAATTTTCCAAAAAATAGTAACAAAACGGGTTAAACGGTTTATGCAAAACTTGAACATAGATAAACTTATTTGGCAAAAAGGAGGTACAACTCAAAAATAAAATACTGCTAGCAAGGTATTAGAAAAATGTTACGATTATATGTCCTCTAGAAAAGATTCATCTATTTCAAAATCTATATTGGGGCCAAGGCCTTCAATGTCTTCAGGATAATCTTCAATTTCGCTAGACCTTAAAAAAGCATAAAATGGTTTGGCATCTTGAGGGACAAGTTTAAGAATGTCTTTGATTATTAAAGATACAATGAAATTCCAACATAACACCCTGTACCATAAAATTCGTTTACGAGGGTAATACAGAGTACTGTTGAATAGTCGGAGATGGACCTGTATAGTGATGCTGATGAGTACCTTTTATATTCAACCACTACATTACATGCACTATAATACTTTTAAAGGGGTGACACACGTACGAACTTTAAGTACGCGGTTTTTAAGTTCGCGAACTTACTCGGCTCGACGCAGTGACACACGTGAAGCTGAAATCACTCATTTTGATAATTTTCCTAAATAAACAAAACTTTTAACAAACGCCAAACACAACAAGCGCTGCGCAACGATGGCCGCCGAAACAAAGTGGTGGCTCGCGGCTCGCAGTTCTAGCTGAGACAAGCTACGAGCAAGATTTCAAACCAGTTGGATCGCCGGCGGTTTGCGCGACGGTTTTTAAGTACGCGTACTTACGGTGACACAGGCGAAAAAGGTCGTCGAGCCATAAATACGCGTACTTGCTCGTACGTGTATCACCCCTTTTATGTTCTGCCGCTGCAATACTGATATTATCTCCCAATCAATGCTGATAGGCCCAGGATGCTTTCGAACTACATCAAAGGCTCCGAACATAGCTTGAGGATGATCTCAGTATATTTTGAAAGACATCAGGCGCAATCCCTTAGTACCACCCGCGTGGTACTCGTCCGTTATCTGTACACACCAATGGAAGGCGAAACCCAAGGTGCCACACGAACGGCAAAAAGCGCTGTCATGGCTTCACAACTAGCGCCCGTCAACATTTGCTTTACGATACCACCTACGAATGTTGACTCGCAACTCATGGCTATTCGATAGATCTATCTTACGTACCTCAACACTGTGTGAAGACTATCTACATTCTGTCCATACGGATGATGCAGATTACCATCTACATTCTGTCTGCATAGATTGTCCAGCAACCAAACTGTGCCCAGGTCGTGTTTGGACTAGAGGCAATGGTAGTGCAATTACCTCCCAGGATCCCGCTATTCTCCAACGGTGTCCACCAATACAGAAGGAGGGGCGTTCTCCTGCTTCCAGAGTGCAATAGATTCTATGGACGACCCCGTCTCCCCATCGAACCTTCCAGAGTGCCCTGCACTTTGAATCAAGCGCTACATAGCGGGCTGGTGTAAGGCCAATGCTTTGATCACTGCGGAACGGTGTACATTATACATCCACCTCCCCAATAATCGCATGATCCGTACCCTACTGTGCAAAACAGTACCCCAGGTCTGGTTGGGGGCGTCCCACCTGCAGTGATTATAATTTAGATACTCTTTATCTTTATCTGTAAATGACTGTCAGACTCTAAACTAGAAGTTAATAGTTTTACCAATGCGGCTTATATCAACAATTGGCTTATGAAACTCAATAACACACTTGTAATGGTTAAATCATGCCCATATAATGAACTACGGTAAATTAAAAGCTAATCACTAAATTGGCTACAATCACAATTACTGAAGCACCACGCGTTACGATAGTTAGCCGTACACTGTATGTTTTCATTTTTCGTATTTTCCTCACAGACAAAAGGGATGGCCATAACATACTTACACCAAGACCGTTAATAAACTCTCGGTCCTAACACAGAAAATAAACACATGGTAGCAAACTTTTGTAAATATAGGCGGGTACTTACAGGGTGAGTGTCATGCATAATGATGGTAAAAATAAAGTATGCTTACATTCATGATCATACATTTGTTTACGTTGGAATACTGAAAGGTAGGCCAGCAGGTAGAGAGGACCGGCGGAGTAAGCCGAAATGGCAAAATGTTACATATATATCAGTAACGCATCATTATTAGCAGAATATTCGCTTCAAACAATAAATCTTCTTCTTTGGGTGCCATACGCTTTGCAGCGTGTAGTCGGTTATCTGCTCACGCGGCAGACGATGAGAGTGCCGTCCTCTGCTCTTCGTATTATTGTTGAGATGTCTGATCTCGGAGCTATGAGTCTTGTTTGCAACCTGGACCTCTCCTTCCTTCAATTTTACCCATTTAAATTTCTTTCAGTAGCCTATATTGGGGCCTAAATAAGTTATTTTGCAATTGCCAGTAACTCTCTTTGGGTGGAGGCTCTATTCAATACTTCCTGCCTTGTATCATGGTCTGCCCATGGGATTCTCAAAAGCTGACATAACGTCCACATTTCGAAGGCTTCGATTCTATTCATTGACTTGATTTTGAGGGACTAAGTTTCAGCGCCGTATATTAGTATTGGCCACTAACTAGATTAATGCCAAACATTGGAGGACCACATAGCATGAAGCAGGAAGTGCTGAATAGTGTCATGGAGTCCACTATATTGTACGGTGCGCCAGTCTGGCATACTGTGCTAAACATCAAGAAATACGCCGCCATGCGCTATAGAGATCGCAGAGAAAGATGCTGTTACGGGTCGCAAGCGCATACCGAACAGTCTCGACACCGGCCCTCCAAGTAATAACAGGGATAGCACCAATACATCTGCTGATACAGGAGCGCAGGCAGGTACATGAAAGCTCAGAGGGACCTCGGGGTCAACAACGGAAAGTGGCGCGACAAAATACAAGGACTGACTGGCAACAAGCTTGGTATAGAATTGAAACCAATGCGCAGTGGACCAAGAAATGATTCCCGATATAGCTGTGTGGCTGGACTGCAGGCATAGGCGCCTGGACTTATCTATACCTCCGTCAATCCACCAGTACGCAGACAGCTGTTTTACACTTATTAGCGATCATCAGTGCGCCATAGAGCAACCCTCGTATATCGACTCTCATATGCAGTTGGCATAGAAGCGCGCTCTTCTGGTTAGGCCGAAGTGAATGCGCCTTTGCGTTCCGCCAAGAATTTTGCTGCTGTTTAGCAGCGACTGTCTTTGGTTTGCCGTTACCTCCGGGTACTAGATGGCGCACAGGCAGATCTTTCCTGCCGCATACTCTCACATGCTTTACATATCTGATAGACTTGAAAATTCTGATGCTCTCTATCTCCTTCAGTCGACCTAGGGCGCACTGATGATCGCTAATAAGCGTGAAACAGCTGCCTGCGTACTGGTGGATAGACGGAGATATAGAGCAACCCTCGTATATCCACAATGACATTTTACTCTCTAACTGAGCCTTTTCTTTTACTTTGGGGTCTTTACGTTTTCTCTATTCTTCCCCTTATTTTCACCCACCATATCTGACTCCTCGTTCTTTAAACATCCTAGTGAAACTGCCTGAAGGGGTCCACTGATAGTTCACACAAGACGTGCAGAATAAATAGTATGTAGATACCTTTTCCTGTTCGTGAAATATCAATGTCTGATGGATGTCATCAGTTTGCCTCGTAGGGTAAAAGAAATATCTGCGTGATTTTTTGTTTCTTACATCCTAGGTAGACAGGTTATAGCTGATATATTGATATATAAAAAAACTCCTTTTTGTAAAAATGCTTTTTTTGAAGTGTTATGGTGCATACGTCACGGTAAATGTAGAACGTAAAATAATTGTTAACAACGGAGATGCCAATAAGTATAAGTGTATTATGATATCTATATGAAAGGTTTTTTTAATAATAATTGAAGTGGCATGACATGCAAATAACAGCCAGGTAAAATGATATTATCAAGTGGAAATATGACACGGTAAAAATAGGTTAATGTAAATGAAGAGCTTCATAATGAAACACTGTGAAATATTGTGAAATGTTGTGCAGGGTCATAAATGTAGGGTTGATAGGAGTATGTTCCATTTTGCGATAGATAAAGCTCCTAGTTTCTAAGGTGTTAAGACAATAGTCTATTTTTTTTATAACTGAGCAGACCACGTAGGCAGAGCATAAATACCAGAGTACCGCGGCTGTTGTGAAAGGGTTATGTTAGGGGGAGATTGTTGACGCGGGATTTGAATGGGCCAACACCTGCAGGCCATTCCAAGCTTTGGACACCCTGGGAATAAATGTGCAGTTATACTGATCGGTTCTCGATGTATGAAGTAGGACCGCCTTATGATGAGATGCAGCTCCTATTCTTGCGAGAAATATACTATCTACCTAATTACCTGTACGTTCAATACGCAAGTGATAAAAGATCAGAGATAAAAAAGGAAATCATAGGCCGGTATGCATACTCAATCTCCCACACATCCTCGCGCCGTTGAATCGCCGGCGATTCTCCGATAAACATATTTATAGCTGGCTGGTAAAGTATCTCCAGGGGTTCCCTCTAAATATGGTAGAGTAATTTGTAAATATTTATGGTTTAAAGTGAAAACTGAAAAATTAGAAGGGCTCCAGTCAGAGGTATCGTTACTTTGACGCAAATTACTACTTTTTTTTTACACCATTACATATGATGGATAACCGCGTGCTGGAGCAACATTCGCTGGTAGTTTTTCTTTCATTTCAGCGTTTTTGTTTCTATTGGTAATTTTTAACCTCTGGTACATTGCAGTAGCCATTAGGCTGTAGAAATATCAATTTCTGTTATACTCCAACTTCTCTTTGACCTTAGATAATTATGTTACCTCCGTTGTTTCTGTTTCTAATTCGTCTGTATTTTTTTACTAGGTTACTTGTTTTCTCCCATCTGAACATGTTTTTGTTTATATTCCATGGCCTGCTAGGTTGCTTATAGGTAGGAATACTGGAAAATACCGATTTGATTGAAAATTTGAAATTAAATGAAAACTACCAGAGATTCATATTCACAAACTTATACAGGATTGGGACAAAGAATGGAACCAAGCAAATAACTTTGGAACGGAAAGAGTGATATTCCTGAAAATTTGCAGGCAAGTGTAGTGACGTCTAGTGCATCAGACATTATGTTAGCTATTAATGTACTTCCGGTTTAACCGGAAGTACCGTCAACTTTCTTAATTTAAATGGGACACCTTGTATATTTTTGCAGATTTTAATTCGTCTTTTTTTTCCGAATACGTCCATAGTCAGTTTAGCATTAGTTTCTGTAAAAACGGGAAAGATAAAGCTTCTTTATCATTTCAGGTGTTTAAAATGCCGGTCACTCAAAGTCGGTTTTGGCGATCGCGTGAGAACTCACAAAGAAGTGTGTCAACTTTTAATGATTTACGTCCCGACAGGGGTCCTATAATACGTTTGACAGTGACAAAAAAAAAATACAAAAAAATTACCTCAAATGGGAAGACTGCAGACCGCCACGGACGAATTTGTGAGACAAATTTTTTAAGAAACAAATACTAAACCCACTATGGACGTATTCGGAAAAAAAAGATGAACTAAAATCTGCAAAAATATACAGGGTTACCCATTTAAATTAAAAAAGTTGACGGTGCTTCCGGTTAAACCGGAAGTACAATAATAGCTAACATAATGTCTCCGGATGCATTAGACGTCACTACACTTGCCTGCAAATTTTCAGCAATATCACTCTTTCCGTTCCAAGGTTATTTGCTTGGTTCGATACTTTATCCCAACCCTGTATTATTAGAAAGGCTATCAAATTTGACATTTAATCGTAAAAAAAGGAATCAAGTTGTCTCTGATTGAAATTTCCTTTATTAGTCGACCAACTTCTTCAAACACATGCTTAGTAATGCGGCAAAGTCATAGTTTTCTAAATCTCATAATCTTTGAGATACTCAATATCAATGTGGTGTCGACAAAATCAGTTTCGAAATACGCTGACAGCATGCATCACTTTCCCCTACTAGCTAATCCAATTGACTTGTTTGTCAGCTAGTATATAACCTTGCAACTGCGCGACGTATCCGTTGCTTTGTTCGATAATAAACTACAGTCGAAGTCCGTGAATTCAACAGTACTACGGGTTTGCTATATTTTCATTTTTAAATAGTTTTCTTGGGTGAATTTCTGCGAATAGAGATGCATCATTACCACGGCCACCGAGGTCACCATATGATGAGACCACACCATGGTCAACATGGAAAAATGGGATTCGGAAGACATGGTGGACATCACAGAAGGGGTCATCCTTTATTAGACGGTGAGACGCTCTTTTTTGCTCGAAATATTATTATTATTATTATTATAATAGTCGTCTTTATTTAGTAAAAACTATAGAAAACCTCATTGTCGAAGTTTAGCTAGCGCTACTCTTACACTTAACCAATGGGGTTAACCACAAGTTTTAAAAACAACAGACAATTTTGCAACAGTCTGTCAGGAATTTAAACATCACCATTGTTTTGCCAATAGCGGGCAATATTTGGAACACTTATTGTATTAAAAAGTTATATTTTTGTATGCTTTTGTTCTATTCGAACAAATTAAGATGTATGAAAAATTTGCTAATTTTCTCAAAAAAGATTCGATCTATTTTAAAAAATAAACGTCAAAATAAAGGGCTTCGACATAGCTTTCAAACAAGATATTACAAGATACCCCTTGTCATTTAAAATATTTAAGGGGATGATCCTCGGTGAAAGAAGGTATAAGGAGGTGAAGTAATTTTTGATTAAACAGCTGTCCCCCTTGACAAATCTTTTGACGTCGGCGTTTTTTCTTTTAATCAGTGGTTCTCGATAAATTCGTGGTATGAAGTTTTCAAATGAATACCCTGTATAAAAAAATCGATTTTTTGTCGAAATACTGATAATGCTTATTGTTAATACGTTTTTGGTGTGGAAATATAAATAATAGCAACGTTATATGTTAAACTTCGTTTGAATAATGTCTTGGTATGTCGTCGTATTATAATAATTATTTTTTTCCTGAGAGTCATATCATGTATCTTAATGTTGAATGAATTTTTTTCTCTGGGAGAAAGAGGTTGTAACGTGAGCAGTAATTAATGTACAAAAGCTGAATAATGATATTTCCTCAAGTCATTTATTTTGAACCGTTTAAGTATAGCGTATTTAGCCGTAATATGGTAAAATATACGCATTGTAGAGATAAATCGAACACAATTGTTTTGTATTATTTGGATTATTTTCTTAGTGAAGTAGTCCAAACGAGGAAAGTACAAAATATTACAGTCATGTAAGACATATCACCAACGCTTCACATAGTTTCTTACGTAATTTATAATTTAAAAGAAATCTCTTACAAGTTTTTTGAGAAATAGGTACTTTTAACGTGCTCGATAAATCACAATTTGGTGTCAATAACTACTGCATGAATCTTTGTATAGACAACAAATTACAAACTTTGGTTATTGAATTGAATTTTTAGTTTTGAATTAACATAATTTTTATTGATGTAGGCTCTTTTATTATTCCTTATCATTGAAAGAGATCGAGAAATTTATTCAGGAAGGTCGAGAGCATTAATTATAGTTTATGCAGTAGTGGTAATGATTATGCTATGAATATAAATCAAAAACAATTTATTGTTCATCTTCATTACAATGAGTAATAATAAATATAGCTTAAAAACTAATTAAACAAGCTTTAATGATAAAGTTAACTAAAAAGATAATAATAAATGTAATTTAAAATCACTAAAAAATACGTTTTTAAAGAACATCGGACTAAAAAGTTAAAAATAATTTTTGATTTAAGCTTAATACATTAATGAACGAAAAATACCAGTCTGATTGTGAAAAAAATGTTGGGTTCTGGATTTACGAATAATATGACATAAAGCACGATGTTTTTTAATACCGTGCTTTTTAGTTGTTTTGATCTATATTTATTTCTATGATTATTGAAACAGCGAGAGAATTACTGTAATATGGATACACTTAAAAATCATATAAAACTTCAAATTATTATTTCCCTTTTCTTTGTAGGTGATTGTCATAAAGGCAAAATGAAGATGAAGTTTGGAAGACATCATAGACCATGCATGCATGGTTTTGACGAATTTCATCCCCATATGGGAGAAATGTCGAGGTTTGGCAACCATGGTATGATGAAGTGCAGGAAGGGAAACCACCAACATAAGGGCAAACATATGCTGAAGGAATTCTTCAGAATGATGATGGCGTCTTCGAGCGAAAGTGACGAGTCTGACAACGAAGAAACTGACCAAGAAGCTACCCAAGGTACTGGCCAAACACCCACGATGGAAGCTGACCAAGAAGCCACTCAGACAGGTGAGAGGCAAGGCATAGAAGAACATGCTGGTAGAAAACACCATGGGAGAATGATGAGATGTGGAATGCATCATCGTGGTTGCTCTAAAGACAAGTTCAAGATGAAGTTTGGCAAAGGAGATGGACATAAAGACAAAGTAATATGGAAGTGTAAGAGGAATACATTTCAACACAAGAGAGGAGAAGGTTGCAAATCAATGAGGGGAATGTTTATGAACATGATGTGTTCTGGTAGACGTGGAGAGATGTGGGATGGATTTTTCAGGATGATGACTGAGCAGGAGATTGATACAGGAGTTGAAGGGCAAAAAGATTTGCCAAATGAGGAAACTAACCAGGAAGCAGCTGGCCAAAGCAGTATGAATACTGATCCAACAGGCACTGAAGAAAGTAATCAGAAGGATCCCCAATCCTCTGGTACCAAAGATGGCTCTATTTAAAATTGGGCATGTGGTGAGTGAGCCTTTGTTATCTAACTTGCAATAACGGTTTGTCTGCAGCAGCTCTTATTCGACCTTAGAAGTCGGTCCGATAGTAACGAACCATTTGAATTCTGTTGTGAGACGTCGATGTCCTTTGTGAATCGTAACGTTAAGCAAAGAAAAAATCAGAAATAATTTGAATCAATACGTTTTATGAATAGAAGTTGAAGATTATTATTACAAAAACTTTGGTTCCACGAGCCACAGAATCTATTCTCCAAAGAAAATAAGTGTCGCTGTCTAAAGGAAGGCATCACAGTCCTGTTATACTTTTTTACAAGTAATGACTTTATACTTTGATTTGTGTATTATGTCTCTGGATTAAACTCGACTCACGGTATTTTGTTCTTTTGAAGTAAAATCCAATTCTAAATTGAAGTCACCTGTAAAGGTTATGGGAACTATCCTCAACATTATATGGTACACTTATAGTCCTTGCTCACTGGTCAAAGTAAGACACGATTAAGACAGTTTTTTAGGTACTCTGGTCTTTAAATCTCTCTCAAACGAGCTCCACTATAAAATCAGAACTCACTTGTTTTTCAAACTACATACATAGTATTTCAGAAGGTGATAGTTAAGACCTTAATGAATGACAACTATTTGCGATTTTCTCAAAAAAGTTTTTTAGTGTGCAAAAAAACTCGCAATGCAAAATCATACATTCTTCAAATGTCTGTAATTTAACAAACAAACGTGATATCAGAAAAAGGCCAAATAGGCGACAAAGCGAAAGTTTTTTTCTTCAGTTTGATTTTTGAATCATTACTGTAAGTTTGAAGGTAACTTCAGGAGCTTGGAAATACGAAATTCATTTTTAGAGTGACCTTTGGACATTATCTTTGGACCTTTTGACCTAACCTTTGGATTTTTGGACTTTTCTCCCCTCATCTTAGATACACACATAGGAGAAAGGGAACAGGTGGCCACGCCTCCTCGCTAACACAGGAATACCTCTTTTCTTGGATTCTCAATTTGGCGCGCTATACCATAGACCCTTAATGGCACTAAGTAGACCAGTTGTTGGCGCCTATCAACTATGGCTTGTTTTGTTATTAATACATTTGATAATATTTTCAGTGGCTTTATAGACAACGTCTATAAATAATATTGTTATCTTATTTTAGTACAAACTGAAATTCAGTTTTTGAAGCTGCTGTAAAATAGCATAATTATGCCAAGTACAACTTGATTGGAAATATACTCGAAAATAGATGAAAAAGACTATAAAATAAAAGTCTCCATGGAGTATAATACAATAATTGAGAAATTGCTATACCAGCATAAATAAAAATAGCAGAATCAGATTCTCAATATAAAAGGCAAACGTGCTAGCTTGCCGGAAACAGATTGATTGGAAATGTATGATGGTCTGAATATACTCATGGGCATTGTTGTACTAATATAAGATGCAACGGTAGATAAGCTAGCTTATGTGACCTTGGTAGGTATTTAGTTAGTATTTTCAGATTCCAGACGGCTCAATCATTGGTTGGCTAAACATTTGTAAAATTACTGTACTTTTCGATATAATTTGAAATTTATAAATCTGTTAAAACAGATATTCATCTAGTCAATGCTAGATATTATTTTGAATAAATATTATTTCAAATTGATTTTCAATATACTTCAGCTACTGGATTTCCTTCAATGGTTTATTAAGCCAGCTAATATTCATTCTTCTTCTTTTTAGATGGACCAAATATAGAAATTGTGAATCACATCAAGAGTCCTGCAGATTATAACAATATTATATAAATCTATGATGTTGTAATTATATATATGGTGATTGAATATAATGTTTAATTGTGTGTTGTAGTTTCATTAAAAAGTTGTATTATAGTATTGACTATGTTATGTAATAATTATCCAGAAATAAAAGATGTTGAAAAAAGACAAGAAGGTAAACCACTAAAGTTCAATGATATATCTTGTGAAATAGTTAATACGTTAGAAGTGAAATGTGTTGCATATATGCTATATTTTATATAGCATTTTTGATATTTCTATTGACTTAATCCAAACTTCATGTTACTTAAAATATAAATATAAAACTTTTGAAGCTTATTCAATGGCTGTTTCTCTGATTCATAGTATTGATAAATAAAACTACTTTCATTGGAACACTATTAACGATTATGCTGCATCTGTAGCCTTTTCCAAAGTAGAAACTGCTTGGAAATAATTGAATTTGGAGTAACATTCACCCTAAGTGACCAATTAATTGAATTGAATATTCTGCGTGATATAATTTGAAAACTCATAGCTAACGAGGACCACATGATTTTTTTAGCATTTTTCAAACTAAAAAACGCCTAGTCATAGCTCTTGTTGGAGTAAATTATAGTGTTCAATAGCGTAATAGCGATCCCTTAAAAGAAAAGTTTTTCTCGTGGCCTCTTGGTTTGCCATACATACTAAACTGAATGTCGTCCGACTCTCAAAAAACTGCAAAGGAGATCTTCGTCTACTTCCACTGAACACACCTAGTGAATGATGTAAATATACAGGTCTAATCCATTGTATTCCACTGCTGCTCTCATGAAACCACAAAAGCTTGAGATAGACTTTACTGATGATTCGGTGGCCCCTGTGACCTTTATCATATAAAGCTATATAAAAATTTGCCAAAAAAATTAAATCCAAATGGCATTGGTATCTGTTTCAGGGGACCTTTCGATATCGAGACAATACCCTTAATATCGTGCATATTATGATATCTACATAACGAAAATTCACGTCACTCATTTACGTCGGTCTAACTGTTCGGGTTTATCTAGCTTCGTAATCTCAGTAACCGCTGCATAGATCGTGATGAAAGTTGGGTAGCAATATGCTGTGGGGTCGTACTAGGTAATGCTGCTATAATTTTGATAATAGGTGCATGAGTGGCAGAGTAATTCGCACAAAAATATTATTGTATTGTGCAACCTGGAAATTATTGAATTGATTTCAGTGTTGCTTTGACACAATACGAGTAAAACTCGTATGGTTTTAGAAATCATGCCAGTTTCATTTAAAAAAACTGAAAACGTAAAAACAGCTCAAACTTCGGTTTTAAACGATTTGGTGGTTTCTGATTGTTTTATCATTTTTTTGGAGGGGTGTAATCTGGGGGTAGATGGTTTAGCATATTGGCTTGTGGGTATTTGAACGAAGTGTACCAAAATCGTTGGATAGGAACCATAACTCTGACCTCCCGGATTACCTGAATTGAACAGTCTGTATTTGTATTTGTGGGGGCACCTCAAATCAGTAGTGTATGTTACTTACAGCAGTAGAAACAGTAGAGCAAAATTGTTTGATACCATATGCATGGAGTTTTTGAGAGTCCGTCACTCAAATTGCTTATTAAGTAAATATCATGCGAAGAACAAAGTTAGATTGTTTTGTTTTAAAACATTTTTTGAAAGGCTATAATGTGGGTTTTATCTTCTTGCTCAAAACAAAGTGAGGTACGAGGGGTAAGATTCAATTGTAGAAAGAGATATCACGACACAGAAAGATTGCGTGTTTATTTGTTTAATTTAAAACCCAAACATACATTTTTTTCAAGATCAGTGGCGTACAATTCTTTTTGCTAATATTAATCGTGTAACTGGTCTCCGAGATACCACTAAATATGATTGTTATCTTCTAGTCAGTGCTGAATTAGCGTCTTTTTGCAGTGAAAATAACTGCCAAATTACAAAAAAATCCGCTCATCGCTCATGACCTTTAAAAAATTTATGAAGAATAATTTTTTTGCATACTTTGACGCCCTATTTCTTGAAAATCAGGAATGCAGCCTTTGATAATTATGGCCTGTAATTAAGTAGATTCGTGTCTTTGCTGATTTCATCAATCTACCTGTTTTGTCGACACACACCGATCACACTGTGACCACAACTTGTCATAAAAAACACAGACAAAACATTCACATTAACTCGAGACGGAACGTGCGAAAGTAAATAAATTACACAAAAATGTTGTAGAAATATATTGGATTTTTCATCACTTTGTCGCGAAACGTGTATGCCTATGTCTTGTCTTCGCTGTGTCAACCTGGTCTGGACCGGGCATAATGCACTGTGGAACAACATAATACGAAAACCCCTCGTATCAACCCTGAGGGGGGCCGTAACTCCAATCAAGTTTGAAATTCGTTGGGGGTTTCTTTTCCGTAAGGAAATATAAACTGCCATTTTGATTCGATTTGCCATCATATGCAGAAAGAGCGAGCGCATCCCAATCCTGGCGTATACGGCTTCAAAGCTGCCTTTATATTGTGTTAGCTATGCCTCTATGCTCTGATGGATGGGAGGTTGGAGGATATACGGCCTTTTATATCAGATTTCTTATATGTTTGTGTCTTCTGGAGCGGAACACGGATATGGTTTGGATTTGACTTGAACATAAGCAAATGCTTCATAGAGGTTAGTCTGATTCGCAAATAAGACTATCCATGACTGCATATAATCTTTAGGGCCAGTTTCACCACCTTCTGATAAGAGTCAGATAGCCTATCCGTAAGTTTTTGTCCCTTTTTACTTATGTCACGTGACGAAGAAAACATATGTAGATAAGCTATCTGACACTGGACGTGGTTAAACTGGCCCTTAAAGAATTATCTACTAAATATATGGAAAAAGTACATAATCAATTTGATGGAAATAATAGTCCATATTTACTATATCCTTTGGAGTTGACCCGTTAGACGATCGATAAAATAAAGCTTTCTTGGGTGACTAAATATGGCTTGAGTAGAGTTTGCAAACGGTCAAATAAAATATTCAAGGTATCAAAAAAAGCTTTAAAATTTCGGGGTTTTTAAAAGCTTTTATTTAACTTGCAATGTAGGTACGTTTGTTCGGGTGGAATCTTGCTGCTCAAATTTGAAGCAGATATCCTCAAGCGACTAAGATGAAATTTTGTATACACATTTAGTTTGGATGATAAATTACGATAAGTTGCGTGACGTCATTCTAAATCCAATATAATATGGTGGACCGTTCAAGATAGCGGAATAGTCATTTTAAACGCATTTCTACAATACGGGTATCAAATGAAAGGGCTTATTCAGAGTAACTCGAAAAATAATGTGATGTCATTCTAAATTCAGTATGACGGAACATCTTCATAGTCGATACTAAAGCGTCCTTTAATACTTGTGGGTCCCTTACGTAAGGCTCGCTTGAGTAATACTAGTGGTAATCAGTAGCGTGCCAAGGTCTTCGGGGGCCCCTCGCAATTTTTTTCTCGAGGGCCTTTTACATAAAAAAAATCTACTGCCTACTGTCTACAGTAATATTTCAAATCGGTTTATAGATAGAAAAAACTTGGTGTGACTTCAACTTTATATTTTAATTTCTTTTTCTTTCGAGTTTTTGAAGAATAAGAATTCATAGACCTTACGTACAATATACATCGATTAACGTCACAGATACGCGTCGTGTCAGTGTAACTTGGCAAAGTTCTAGCCGTTTTGGAGTCTACATTCGACCACGTTGTCGTGTTGTCAAATTTTGCAATAAAATAGGCACTGATAAGGCAAAATATATTTAAATTGATTATCGAAAGTTATGAGGTATAGACATATTCCGCCGCTATAAAATAAGTACAAGTATAGTTATTACTTTGTAAAAAGCTTGCCCGGATGCCCGGGGCCCCCGTACCGCGGGCCCTGCGGGCCCTTTAGGCACGCCACTGGTGGTAATACACAAGTAACGAAATGTCAACATGACATGTCAACATGATACTTGGTTGCAGTCGAAGCGATTTTGTAGGTTAATTTTGGAGTACGGTTGTGGTAAGGTGCTGTCAGTTTTTGTCACATCCGGAAAAATGTCCGGCACAAAATACGAAATACTGGCACAAAACAAAAACAGATAAAAGGAAACATCAAAATTCATAGGCATAACTAATTGATTTATATTTGAAATATGAAAACGTCACCAAATGAAACCTGCCGTCTCGTAGATGTTGTCTAGGAAACAGATATACAAGGAAAGCCACTCGTGAGGGTTCCCGAAGATCCCTTGAGTGTTACTTAAGGGAACCTTAAGTATTACTCAAGAGACGACTATGCATATGGCCCTAAGATTCTGCAATATGGGTACTAAATGAAAGGGCTTGCTCAGACTATTTAAAAAAATATTCTGACATTACCCCTACTCCAATATGGCGGAAATCCTTTACGATTCCTTATAGCATGCATATTAAATGAAAGAGTTCACTGAGAATGAAAATGCAGGTTAAACGAAAGATGGTGATTATAAGCTCCGTTGCTCTAATCCACCTGAGATTTGATGTAGACTTCGATTATTCTTGAGGTAGAATTCGAGATGAACCGGCAAACGACCTTGTAACGATGATGAATTGAATGAGATGAACAGACTCAGAAATCTAGCCAGAGATAAGTAAAAAATAAATTAAAAGCAAAAAACCTTTCTTTAAAAGCTTTTATTTAAACGCTCTAAAAAAAGGTATACTTTGTAAAGGTCGCTCCGAGTAACCGTTTTCCAGATATCTGCTTATCAATTAGTCAGTACACAGTCAAATTTGTATTTTTTTATTGAAGTGTGCTGTGATTAAATCAGATGTCAGTTACAACAATAGACGCTACACACGTAGTTACTGACAACTGACAAAATTTGCTAGTGCTTGTTGACATTTTGGAGTGTTACTCATGGTTCTTGAAAGACTTTTTGATATGTAAAAAAGCTTAAAAGGACCTTGTTCAAGAAGTACCTAACGCACTGCTATTGTCAACAAAAATATATCACAATCTTCTGCAGGATATTATGAGAATGGTTTGTTCTAATAAGTTATACCATTTTATACAGCTTAATATATAATATAACACTATAATCATGCCTGCAAAAATTTGTTTAAGAAAGTGTTACTTGAAACCATAAAATCTCATAATTTTCAAAAAGAGATTGTGATTGACAAACTGTGTGACATGGACATGGTTCTTTTATGATTGCCGCCTTTAGAAAAATAATTTTAATATTTAAGCTTATGTGTATAAAGTGTGACACCCACGTCAGATTTTGGTTTGATTTTAGGGCCGCTTGTGCTTTTATGCGGTTTAAAATAGGTTTAGAGATTCATAGACGTCTCTCAAATATCCACTTGAGAGTACCTTATGCAAGGGATACTCCTGTGTCCTTGAGCATCTGTTTTCTGAGAAACACTTACAGGAGACGGAGGGAAAACATTTAGCGACGTTGTTCTGGACCGTATTCATAGTGGTCTGTTGAGAAATACTTAAGGTTCCTTTGAGTAATACTCAAGGAATACTTGAGGGACCCTCAAGTGTGGCCTTCCTTGTGTATTTGTTTCCTAGACAACATCTACGAAACGGCGGGATTGATTTGGCGACGTTGTCATATTTTATCTCTTTTTGCGTTGTGCCGATATTTCGTGTTTTGTGCCGGACATTCTTCCGAATGTGACAGAAATTGACAACATTGTACACTGTACTACAAAATCGGCTTGACTACAACGAAATGTCATGTTGACATTTTGTTACTTGAGTATTACTCAAGGGAGCCTTTCGTAAGAGACCCTCAAGTATCGACTATGAATACGAGTCTACGCATTTGATGTTTCCTTCTTCTTTACTTTCAGGTTTTAGGCACTTTGCCTGTTGTGATACCTATCTTTTCCTCGGTCTTCCGATGTTTCTTCCAAAGCATTGATAAAATCTGACTCTGGCTGGAATCGTATTTTCGTGCACTCATTGTATCCGTTCTTTGCATTTAGTTCTATTTTCTTTTATTTTTTCGTTTATATTGGAGATGTTTAATTCCGCTCTTATATCTCTGTTGCGGGGTGCAGACTAGCTCGCGTCCGTAGCAGGAAGCTACACGTGCACCCTGGGTAACGCTAAATGAGCTAGAGCGAACCTGGCAACCAGACTCTTTTTTTTTGAGATTTCCTGGTTAAAACATGACGAACATAAGTGCTAAAAACTTACAGACTAGAAATATCGGTAGTTTTATTCGTATTTGTCAGCTAAATGTGGAGAGCATAAGCAGAGCTAAAAGCGAATGCATCTCCAAACTACTTTTGGACAATAAGGTTGATGTCATAGCGATCCAAGAAACTCACGCCGACAGTGAGGAATCACTCACCAGACGGGGACACATTTCTGGTTATACATTACTGGGAGCCACTTACCACCATACTTACGGCGTAGCCTCTTATATTCGCAACAATATTGACAATGCCGAACTCATTTCCAATGATACAAATAACAACATACACAGCGTAATAGTAAAAGTGGGAGAAGTCACAATTGTAAACGTATATAAGCCACCGGCAGCGGAGTGGCCCGAACAACCACTTCCAGTACAACAGCATCCGGCTATATATATTGGAGACTTTCCACCACCAACGGTGGAGATACCCCGACTGTGACGAAAATGGCACAAGGTTGGCTGACTGGGCTGATGATAATGATATCTTTCTTGTATTTGATGCCAAAGATAAAGGCACTTTCAAATCAGCAGCCTGGAAGTCAGAAAGTAAACCTGATTTGTGCTTTGTGAGCTGCAACCGGAAAGGGATCCCTATACCAGCTAACAGAAAAGTTGCAGAGGCCTTCCCACACAGCCAACACAGGCCAGTTTCCTTAGAGGTGGGAATCCAAATACCCCTAATACGATCCATCCCTCGGCCTCGATGGAATCTTGCAAAGGCGGACTGGTGTAACTACTCACGGGAGCTGGACCGGCTGGTACAGTGGATACCGCCAACATCAAACAATTACAAACGTTTCGTTGGAGCAGTGATGAGCGCTGCAAAAAGGACCATTCCTAGGGGATACAGGAAGGAATATATCCCTGGGTGGGATGAGCGGTGCGAACTCCTATACGGCGACTTTCAGGAAACCAACAATCCAGATATTGCCGACGAACTCATCTCTGCCCTGGACAGCTCACGAAGACGTAAGTGGGAGGAGACTACGTCGGAAATGAACTTCCAACACTCAAGTCGAAAGGCCTGGAGCCTTCTTAGAAAACTAGGCTCAAGCACGCCATCCACACGGGCACCGTCGGGAGTAACTCCAGACAAGATTGCTGCGCATATTGTAGAAACGTCAAGAGCACCTTCTGATAGAGAGCATACAGAACGCGTGAAGAAGGGATTGACTTTACTGAGGAGGAACGCTTCTACCCAAACAACGTTTTCCCGACCCTTCTCGATCGAAGACATTAATAATGCCATATCAGATGTTAGGCCTGGAAGGGCTCCTGGTTTCGACGGCGTCCTGCCGGAATTTCTCATTCACGCAGGTCTGCAAACAAGAGTGTGGCTATCTCTCTTCTTCACGAACCTCCTTAATACGGGAAACCTCCCACGGGAATTCAAAAGAACGAAGGTCATATCAATATTAAAACCCGGTAAACCGAACGATCAACCCGCCAGCTACAGACCTATAGCCTTGCTCAGTTGCTCCTATAAATTGCTAGAAAGAGCCGTCTACAACCGATTGAGCGCGACTATCTTAGACCGGGTCCCGATAACCCAGGCTGGTTTCAGACCGGGCCGCAGTTGTTGTGATCAAGTACTGTCCCCCACAACGCATATAGAGGCAGGCTACCAGCAAAACATGAAGACGGGAGTGGCGTTTGTTGACCTCACTGCCGCATACGATACGGTCTGGAGGGAGGGTCTCCTATATAAGTTGCTGCAGTCTACACAGTGAAAGTAACTGCTCCACTGGGATCGTCTGACCATAACACCGTCTCAACGCTATGCAGAATGCATTCTCCAGATCTCCAACATGCAAAGCCTCGCCGGGTCTGGCATTACGGATCAGCAAAGTGGGACGATCTAAGAGAATACTACCAGTCCTTTCCCTGGAACGACGTCTGCTTCAAGTCACGAGACCCATCAGCTTGCGCCCAAGAAATAACAGAGGTATTAATATCTGGCATGGAAGCCTATATTCCTCATGTCGTCAAGCATCCCTCCAAAAACAAGCCATGGTTCAATCAGCGCTGTAGAGATGCAGTTTCCTCTAAAAACCACCATTACAAAGAATGGAGGAAAAATCCAAATGCCGAGAACCACCGCAGTTTCATCGACGCCAGAAATCACTGCAAACGCGTGATTGACAGCAGCAAGGAGGAACATAACCAAAAAATTAAGAACAAGCTCCTCTCATGTCCTAGTTCGTCCAGAACATTCTGGTCTGTAGCTAAGGCTGTTAGTCAGAACTTTTCCTATTCGTCAATACCACCCTTGACCAGAGAGGACAAGTCCATCGCTTCTGCTCCTAAAGAAAAAGCAGACATCTTGGGGAAGCTCTTCGCAGCCAATTCTACTGTAGACTTTCAAGGAAGTACTCCGACCACCACCATAAGCGTGAACTCGAGAATGGCAGAGGTCAAATTTCAACATCGAGATGTAAAAAGCATCCTCCAAAAACTGAACACCAATAAAGCTACTGGTCCTGACCAAATTCCAGCCATTGTCCTTAAACGCTGTGCCGCTGAGCTTGCACCTATTCTTTGCAAGCTCTTCAAACTTTCGTATCAACGAGGCGTGTTTCCCGATTCGTGGAAGATTGGCTGCGTGCAACCTATCCCTAAGAAAGGCAAAAAAACTGATCCCACCAACTATAGACCTGTGGCTCTTCTCAGCATCATGTCTAAGGTTATGGAGACTGTCATTAACACACAGCTCCTGAAATACCTGGACAACAACGACATCATAAATGATCGCCAGTATGGCTTCCGCAAGCACAGGTCTACAGGTGACCTCCTTGCCTACGTCACTCACTTGTGGAACAGAGCAATAGACAAACATGGCGAATCCCGTGTTGTTGCACTTGACATATCGAAAGCCTTCGACAGAGTGTGGCATGACGGACTTCTGGCCAAGCTTGCTGCTTATGGACTACCACCTGGCCTGCGGCAGTGGCTGAATAGCTTTTTGAACGATCGATCCCTGTTTGTTGTAGTCGAGGGCTGTTCGTCAGACGTATTTTCAATAAACGCCGGTGTTCCTCAGGGATCTGTTCTATCCCCTACACTGTTTCTGCTGTACATCAACGAGCTGCTGGAAATAACATCCAATCCAATCTACAGCTTCGCAGATGACAGTACATTAGTGTCGTGCATGGAACCAGGCAAGCCACTATCATCCCAGGAGACGGTACGTCGGCGACAGCAGCATGCCTCACAGATCAACGCAGACATCAAAACAATTGTCGAGTGGGGATTAGCAAATAAAGTACAGTTCAACGCACAAAAAACTCAGGCAACAACACTGACAAAGAAGTCTCACGATGGCTTACCAACCGTGGAAATGGAGGGTCACCCTATAGTCGAATCACCTTCCGTCAAGCTCTTGGGAATCAACATCAACAATAACATGTCCTGGCACGACCACGTCGTCAGCATTGCTAAAACGGCATCCCAGAAGCTTGGAGTTTTGTTTCGATGTAGGAAGTTGTATACACCAGAGCAACTGCTGCTGCTCTACAAGGCACAGATCCGACCATCGCTGGAGTATTGCTCCCATGTATGGGGATGTGCTCCGAAGCACTCTCTAAAGCTTCTGGACACTATCCAGAAAAGAGCAATTAGATTAATCGATACGCCTAACCTCACAAAGGACCTCCACAGCCTGGAACATCGAAGGAGGGTGGCTGACCTATGTCTGTTTTACAGATTCTATCACGGAAGATGTTCGAGTGAGCTCTCCCAGATAATAACACCAAAGGCCGTCCGGACCAGGAATACTAGAGAAGCTCTGCGAGCTCATCCTTACCAGGTCGAGGTCCTTACTCCCCGAACCAGTCTCCTCCAGCATTCCTTCTTTTGGAGAACTTCGACGCTGTGGAATCAGCTGCCGGGGAATTTGTTTCCCGACGGCTACAACCTGCAGCGTTTCAAATCTAACGTGAACAGACATTTGTCCTCTCGCAGCGCTTCTACAGCGCCATAGGCTTCCAGCCTTTGCGGGAGGCCGACCATAAAAAAAAAAAAAAAAAGGTGATTCCCTGTCAGACCACTACAAGACTCATAAACAACATGTTATGCGACAGAAAGTTCCAAGTAATCCTAAACGAGAAAGCAAGCAGGCAGCGCAAATTGAACAACGGACTTCCGCAAGACTCAGTACTGGCCCCCTTACTTTTCAATCTATATATATCTGACATGCCAGAAACAGTCAGTTACAAGTTCTGCTATGCGGACGATATAGCCATAGCTTTTTCCGATAAGAGCTTCAAGAACGTTGAGCATACTCTTTCTAACGACTTGTTAGCTCTAAACAACTACTTCAAGAAATGGAGACTAGTACCGAGCCCCAACAAAACCGAAGTTTCCTGCTTCCACCTGAGTAACAAATTAGCTAAATATGAACTGCAGGTACTTTTTGCAGGCGAACCCCTGAAGCATAACCATTTCCCAAAATATCTTGGAGTAACATTAGATCGCACCCTCTGCTATAAGAAACATCTCGCAAACACTGCAGGAAAACTCAAAACACGCAACAACATTATCCAAAAGCTGTGTGGAACGACGTGGGGTGCCACTGCTCCAACTCTACGAACCAGTGCACTAGCTCTTGTCTATTCGTGTGCTGAGTACTGTGCGCCCGTCTGGATTAACAGCCATCATACCAGACTAATTGACGTCCAACTAAATCACACTATGAGACTTATTACAGGCGCAGTTAAGACAACCCCAACTCAATGGCTGCCTGTACTCTCTGGAATAGCCCCACCGCAGCTGCGAAGGACTGACGCCCTTCTAAGGGAGTATAACAAGATTACGGCCAACAACAAACTGCCCATCCACCGAGCAATACCCCCGTTGCAGATAAATAGACTTAAATCCCGACAACCACCAATAAGGGATGCAGAAGGGCTTAAAACCAATAACTTCGACTCCTTAAACCAATGGCGCTCCCAGTGGGAAGGTTTTGCGAAACACCACTCGCGATGCGCATTTATGGGGGCAGCCTTACTTCCAGGATCAGAACTACCCCGGAAAGAGTGGGTAAAACTTAATAGAGTCCGAACAGGCCTCGGCAGATGTGCCGACTCCCTTTACAAGTGGGGCTATGTGCAATCTCCCTTATGTGACTGTGGCGCGCCCCGCCAAACTATAAACCATATTACGAGCGAATGTGAACTGCGTGCGTTTCAGGGATCGCGAGAAGAGTTCTTCACAGCCACACCGTTGGCGCTGAAGTGGTTGAAAGAACTTGACATCAACCTGTAAATACCAAAGACTATGTATCTTAGTTTGTAGCTGTATATATTTTATTTTAGTATAGGTTATAACAAGGGCGTACCCAGGATTTCAGTTAGGGGGGGGGCAGGGGGCTGCTTAGTGCTTATACCTGTTTCGAAAATTGACTTTTATTCATTAACTTTTATGATGACACAAAACAAATATTATAAGTACATAATAATTATACTATACATTATGTATAATATATAATATTATATATGTTTATTTTAATTTAACAGTAATCTTCTCGGATTTGCCGAAAATTTGTCTATGACAATCTTTTCAATAAACTCACTGTTGTCTTTTAAATAATTGCGATGTACGCTCATCAGACATAAACCCGTAAGCCTTTCTTCACCCATGGTGCTTCTTAGCCACGTTTTAACTCTTCGCAGCGTACTGAAGGACCGTTCTACGGTCGCCGTGGTGCATGGGATAGTGCTTAAAATAATTAATGCCTTTCTGACAGCAGGGTAAAAAATGTTCGCTTCTTTGAACAGATCAACTACTTCTATGTCCTTTAATTGATCATCTGATAAAGCCTTCGTCACCCATAAATTATGCCAAAGGTTCAGTTCCCCGGTGATATCCAGGTTATAAAATTCTTGGAATGATTCTGCGTTTTTGTGTAGGTCTGCAATGCTGGTTTTTGTCATATACAAGGGATGTAGCCTGCTTAAAGCAAACGCCGGAGTATTTTCTTGGGAGAATCGAATATTCAATGATGAAATGAGTGAATCAATGTATGGTATTATCAGGGAACGCCGCCAATATTCGTTATCATTGTCTGATGGCGGATTACTTCTATGTGTTTGCTTATGAGCAAGACGTGGAACCGAAATTTCTATGTTCAAATCCATTGCAACAGCTCGTGCTTTTTGAAGTATTTCATTACTTATTCTATCAGGAAACTCGCGGTCATTTCTGAGAATGTCCTTGATATTTTTAATGTGTTTTCCTACCGAGATCATGTCGATCGATTTAGCTTGCAGTGCGTTAACTACTGGTTCTATAACTGCTGAATATTTGGCTATTGTTTGTAGAGAAACAATAAACACTGGTTTTGTAACGGCTGAATGCAACTGATATGCAGATTTTCTGGTGGCATAATTTCCCTCTACAGATAACGTTTCTAGAGATTTCACGAGCTCTGAAAAATGTTGAGAAAACTTTCTGATTGATTTATATTTTTCGGACCATCTCGTCTCACATAATCGTGATAGGTTTGGAGCGTAGTTTCGACGTGTAGTCGATTCTCTGAAAAACGTTATAACATCCTTTACAGTGGCGACAGTATTTCTAATTTCTGGCACTGCGTTCGCATCATTCACAACAAGGTTGAGTTTGTGACTTGAGCAATGAAAATATAAAGCACGAGGATATTTTTTTCTCAAAATGGCTTGTACGCCACCCTCTTTTCCTGCCATTGTAGAACAGCCATCGAATCCAAACCCTACGCAATCTTCTTTGGAGAGGTTAGAACTAATTAAGAAATTGTCAATTGCTTCGGCGATTGCGGAAGCATTTTGTGCTTTTAGTTCAACGAACCCTACAAATTCTTCTCTGATTTTACTTTTGCTTTCGTCGTAGAACCGCACGCCTATTGACAGCTGTTCTTTCCCAGATACGTCTGCTGTTTCATCAGCTAAGATTGAGTAAGCCATGGTCTTCCGAACCTCACTAATTACATTCTCCTGAATAACTTCGCCACATAACTTTATTAGTTCGTTTTGTATTCTTGGCGAAGTATAAATTGCATTTCGACGGCACTTTTCAAAGTGACTCTTTAATTTGTTGTCCCCTGAATCGATTCTCAACTTCAATAAATCTAATAAAACACCCTCATCTGCTTGTTTGCCCCTAAGAGGCATATCATGTGTACCGCAAAATACTATACAAGAAATAATTGATGACAATATTTGTCTGTTTTCACCGATTGCTTTTTGGTGTCCACTTTGCAGTTGGATGTCTACAGGAACATTTTCAAGAAAATTTTTTGCAGCATTTGTCGCCGTTTGGTGAAGGTTGGTCGTTGCATGCTTTCGGCAGTCTTCATGCATATTTTTGAACTTTAAATATGGCCTGACCATAAACGATCCCAAAATTCCTCTCACAGTGCTAATGGGCGGAGGAAACAAAACACAATACTTACAAAGAGCACCTTTTAGTCGCTTGGAATATACTAGCCATGGTGAATATTGATCCAACCAAGCATGATTAAATTTTCTTTTTAAATGGCTTGCATCACTTTCAAAATCGTAATTTCTGGGCGGGATCCAAGGATTTTGTAACAACTCCCTCTTCTTTTCCGTCGATAGCTGGGTAGCCAATCCAACATAACGACCCAGATCATTTTCATGACAGCCATCGTCCACTATAATTTCAGGATCGACGTTGACGTCATAAGTTTGTTGGGATGTCGATGGAGAAGAATAGTCGGCAACAGATATATTAAGAGGTTCTACTGAAGAATTTGACGCTTGTCCAATGTTAGCATGCAATGATATTGGCATTACATGAGTGGTTTTATCATGGTTGTCATTTTCATCGCTTCCACTGCTACTTTCCCGACCTTTTTTTCTTTTTTCGCGTGGCCTCCCTAAAAAATGGATACACAGAATTACCCTTACAGTGTTTAGGCGGGTTGCATAGGACGAAAATCAAAGATCAAGTTTCACATTCTCTTGCATATGGTTTGAACGCCAAATAATCAAAACTAGGTAAGTAATTTGAAATAATACACTTGTTGTGACGTTAGAGAAAAGGGATTTTGTTGTCGGTATGATCTTATTAATAAATCCAAAATATTGCAAGGATCTTTCTTTTATGTTTTTTTTTTAACTTTTTTATCACAAAATATTCACAAATGTTATTTTAGCTATTATAACAAAACCACGTGTTGTAATTAATAAATTTAAATATTGTAAGTAATGCCTAAGATATACACTTACAAGAGAGTCATAGCCCCCCTTAAACAAATCAAATAATCATATTAAGTATGTACTTAAGTGTTTTGTTTTGACTCACCTCTTTCAAAGAATTTCCTGATATCCATTTGACGGAGTAATATTTCCAGTTGTTGCGCAGTAAACGTAAATCTCGTGTCTCCGCAACGAAACTATAAGACACTATCTATGGCGTATGAAATATTCGCTCGTATTCCACTCCGAACTGAATTGTATTCGAACTAAATTCACGTGCTCTGCCTTACGTTCCGCTTATATATTGAAAATATTCTCGCTCCCGAAATATGTAGAAAATACTCGAGCTCGACTCTATTTCCATCCTTGTCTTATAATACATGCTATCACTGTCTTTTCTTTCCGGAATAGTCCATGCTAGAATATTCTTCGTGGTATTGCTATTCAATACTAGATGTCTCTATTGACCGTATACAGTATACATTGAGCCTATTTCTTTTTACTGGAAAAAGTACTGCCGTCCGAAACTAGATGGCGTTAGATGTTATTTTCTTCCAATTATATTCAGCTTTAATCCTATATGGCTCTGATTGTCTCGTCGGAAGCGGAAACTACGAGATACCACGGTTTTGTGGGAGATTTAAATTATATTGCATCGCTAACAGTATACTAGAGTCTGTCTAGTGAGTCGCGGCACAGAAATAACCGCGGCAAATTTAAAAATAATTTAGTTGTAAGCACTGAATAGAATATGCTATGAAATTTGAGTTTGATACTTTCACTATTTTATTTTATGAACACTAAGAATCTTAAACTAAATCTGTACAGATATATACTACTTAAAATAATATGCAACATATTGAATATTATTTTATTTTAGCATAGCATTGAAAACAAAAATTATATAATAAAACCAAACTTGCATCAAAACCGTACTTAATTTTTATTTATTCTGTCTCGTAATCAAAATCAGATTCTAGAAATTAAATTATCGACTATAAATCATTACTGACACTTTCATTTGTTAGTGATAACTAACAAATAATAAAAACGAAATAAAGAAATAAATAAAGTGTATCAAAACTTGATCAAAACATTTTGCGTTTCGTTTGACGGCGGCTGAAGGTCGCCATATAAAATATTCTAATAAATACGTTGTGACACGACCGACACGACTCACTATACAGACTCTATATCGAATGTTGTAGAATATTTAACTATAGAAAATAAAGAACAAATCTGGCTGAAAAGATATTTTGTTTCCAACACTTCATTTTGCGCAGAGTAGGTAACACGTTTTTAATTTTTATTTGCCAAAAAAAATTACATTTATTTAATCTTCTAGGGGGGGGCAGCTGCCCCCCCCTGCCCCTACCTGGGTACGCCCTTGGGTTATAATAGTTTTTCTTTTAATCTATATTTACTATTGTCATGTTTTTGAGCCATACGATAAATAAAAAAAATCTCTGTTGCATGTCTAATTTTGTGCAACCTTTCACTCTTCTTATAAATTCGATTTTTGTGTTTTTATTCTATTTTCCTCCTCTTTTGTTGTTGTCCATGTTTTACTACCGTCTAAGAGTTTTTATTCTACATCTTTGCTTCTGTCACAAGATATATCGTAGTGTAAGTATTTGAAATGTTGCGGTTGATGTTTTTATCTTATCAGTTCTTGTTTTGTGCCAGTGTTTGTCGGAGATTTTTCCAGATGTGATGGAAAAATCGCCTTGACTATGACTTAAGGATCGAGACGACTGTGAAACACAGAACAGTACTTAGGTGATGCTAAAGTACTAAGGAACACTTAGGTCGCAACTATGAGTACGACATAAAACCCGGTTATTCTCTCTTGGCGACAGCCCTTCGTCATCGTGTGTAGCCCCAAAGTGCACTAAATAGTGCACTAGTGCAGGGCTGCCTCGCGCGTGCATCGACCCGTCAACCGGGTGCTGGGTGCATCTCGAAAATGGGTCAGTCGGTCTCCACTACTACTGACGGAATGGCAAACGTGGAAAAGTGCAGCTTTTACGGAAAATGCTTTCTCGGAAAAGCTCCGACCAATTGCACTATCGGTGCGGTTACTTGAAGCTCGTTTTGTTGTTGTATAGTGTGGTCATTTTCATGGTGATAAAAATGATGGCTAGGTGATAATTTGCCTACTCGAAGATGTCTTGTCGATGGATGCACTTGATGGTGTTGGTGATGGTGAAGTGCAGTGTTAAAGTTTGCTGTGGCGATTCTGTGATGAGCGGCCTGTTTGGTGGTGAAAGTGTCTGATGGTGGTTTGTGTGTGATGTGGAAAGTGTGCTCCAATAACCAAGTGGAAATGTGGTTTGGGAAAAGGTAATTGGATGTTTAAATTGATAAAATATGTTATATAATATTGTATAGGTTATTTTTTATACAGGGTGTCCCAGAATTTCATTGACCTGTGATATTATCGTAACAAAAAGAAGTTAAAACGGAAACTGAGTGAAAATTTTGAAAGTACTATAGGATCTAGCATACCACACATTTAAAACATTTTTTTTCTGATTCAACCCTTGTAACTCACCCCAACTTTGCTTTCAAATACCACCCAATAGTTTTTGCTGCACAAATGAAGTCCTTATTTTATTTAAAATGTTGTAGTACTCTTTATTTTATAGATAAACCAAATTTCGTAATGTCATAGGCATAAGATAAGTAAAATAAGGGTTTGTTTTAGGCATAATATTTTCGCAAGAAAAGCATATCAAAAAGGAAACTAAATGGGTCCTTCAAGGCCAATGACCTATTATGCCGTGCTTTCGATACATTTTTTTGTACTTCAACCTATAAAACTCACCCCAACTTTTTTTTTTAAATAGCACTCGACAGCTTTTCCGACGTAACTGAAGTCGTAGTCGAAGTAACATAAGATAAATAAAATAAGGATTTGTTTGAGATGTACCTAATATTTTCGTAATAAAAAATGACATTTGTCATCTATATTTGAGTCATACAGTACCCTTAAAAATACACTTAGCCCTCTCCTTTATCCAATTTTTGCGTCAAACTTTTTTTTATTTTTGCTATGCTTATGATTTTACAAAAAAAAAGAGATTGCGGAAGAAAGATAGAAAACACTATTGGGTGCTATTTGAAAAAAATAAGTTCGGGGTGCGTTTTAAAGGTTGAAGTATAAAAAAATCTTTTGAAAGCATGGTATAATAGACCCTATAGTCCTTTCAAAAATGTTATTGTTACTAGAATATCACGTGTCAAGGAGATTCTGGGACACTCTGTATACAGATTGTCCCTATAATTATATATATGCACATTAGTGCATAAACAAAATTCTTAGGAACTAAACAACAATTTATAAAAAAAAAATCTTAAAAAAATGGTTTGCCTTATATTGACACTATGTATATTTGCCCGCATTGCGGGCATTTCGTTGAAATAAAAACATTAATACTGCCTAATAATAGATGTCGGCTATCAAACAAAAAGGTTCGCCAGAAAATTAAGTAAACTTCAAAAATAAATTGTTTTGGGCATTTTAGATTTCAAATAAATTTTGATTTTTAAGGAAATAGTCCTCAGAACCATAATTTTTTTAACTGATCGCACTGATCCTCATCTAATATCACCTAATACTGATGGAATGGCAAGCGTGAAAAAGTGCAGCTTTTAAGGAAAATGCTTTCTCGGAAAATCTCTGACAGACTGCACTGTCGGTGCGGTTACTTGAAGCTGGTCTTGTGGTTGATATAGTGTGGTCATTTTCAAGGTGATGGTTTGATTACTCGAATGTGTTTCGTCGATAAGCATCTGGATGCACTTGATAGTGTTGGTGATGGTATAATCCAGTGTCAGGGTTTGCAGTGCCGAAAGGCCTGTTTAGTGGTGAAAGTGTGTGTTGGTGATTTGTGTGTGATGTGGAAAGTGTGCTCCAATAATCAAGAGGAAATGCGGTTTGGGAAAAGGTACATAGTTTATTCGCTATACACAGGGAGTCTATGGATGCACAAACGAAACTCTATAAAGCTTATTTACTGAAAAAACAGATAATTAAAGAAAATCTCAAAAAATTTGATCGAATTATATTGACAGTATTTTTCTTTGCCCTATTTATTTGAAACAATCATAACTTTTGGAGCATTGCGTGCTTTTCGTTGAAATAAAAAGACATTTCAGACCTTAAATACATTTCGATTTTTAAAGAAATGTGGCCCATAACTATGCTTTTTATCTCGTCTTATTATTTCCAATATCTTCTAATAAAAAGTATAACGCGCTATCTTTAGCACAAGCTTTTCTACATGACGTTAAGTTGAAGCACCTGCATCAGGATAGCGCCGCTCTTTGATCAATATTTTTTGTCATCGCTCAAGTACAGACCCTTTTTTGCATCATCACTGTTTGCTCAGACACTTCAATTCCACGGCTTGTAGAAAAGCGTTGCTGACTCAGACACGTCAATGTAACATTGTAATATCATCAAAATCTCCACCTAGATATAGAACGTTATTGTTTTTTACTAGATAGGATATTGGTTAGGAATAAATAGGACGAGACAAATAAAGTATGGTTATGGCTTAAAAATCAATCGAAATTTAGGTCAAAAATAAGTGTTTTATGTCATATTTCTCATATAACGAAAACAATGATAGTATTTTTCCTTCATTGTTATTATTAGCTTATGTTAAGAATTATTTTCAATTTTTTTGTACTAAAGAAGAGTGTTTTTTAGAGTTTATAAACTTTTCTACTTTTTAGTTCAGGATAATGAGGCAAAGTTATTAAATTATTGTATTATCACCGGTTCTCAATAAGTGTACTAAGTTTAGATCAAATTTTTTTTATTTAAAGTAGGTCAAAATCAACTCCAAAGGAGTCGGTTAGGAACATACAAAAAAACATACCGGTTAAGCTAATAAAAAACCTGTAAAAAATCACGATACGGTATTTGCGTTATATCAAAGCTGAAATAAAGCTACAGTGGCTGAAATCCTTTAGAGTGCTAAATCCTAAGGCAGTGGAAGCTGCTGTATAAGGCAATATATAATATGACTCAGTATGTAGACGAGAAACGTCACGATTAATTTTCTAAGCGCTTTCACCATTTTTCAAAAATGAAGATATATCTATCACGTTCACCATTTTTTCAACTGCAAACGGTCTTACGACTTTAATTCTGGCGATCCGCATCAGGATAATGAGACAAACTTATTAAATTATTGTATTGTCCAAATAAGTCGGTTACAAACATAAAAACAAACATACAGGTGAAGCTGATCATTTTACACAACTGTATACTTTTTTGATACAACCTACCTTTTCATATAAGTAATATAAATGGCACAATATGCTTAAAATCGCCGCGCTTTACTGAACTATCATTGAAAACCACATAATTAGTTATCTTGAAAGAAAATGTTTACTAACGATTTGGCCACCAATGCGCCCTTAATAAAGTACCTTTGAAGAATAGAATATTTGGAATAAATGGAAAAATCATATAGTGTAGGTTTTATAACAAAACTACTTTATGCTGTTTTTCGCAATAATTCAAATGTTATATCAAAATAAAAATTGATTTTCGAATCCAGTACCTACCTAAGACACGCCGACAGCTGCCCTGCACAACCAATCGCCTGTGACGTCATTATGTCAGCTTTCATCAACGACGTCCTACTCCGATAGACTACGCATCCAAGGGCAATTGTTTGTCGGCGTTGTATTTTATAAACACAATAAAATTTTGAATTTTCAAACACACCACCATCCCAATTTCACCCCCGCTCAAATCCAAATGGAAAGCGATCAACAACTCCTGAAACACATGAAAACGAGGTCTGCAGGGGTTCTGATAATTTTTACTTCCCACACCGATAGGTGAGGGGAGTATTGTGATCGCGAAAATTTTCGATTTTGAGATAACACGTTTTTTGGGCGTGTTATGATGTGTACATAACGAAAATCCACGTCACTCATTTCCGTCGGTCTGTCTGTCTGTCTGTCTGTCGGTCTGTCTGTCTGTCTGTCTGTCGCGTTTTTCTACCCTCGTAATCTCAGTAACCGCTACCTGGATTGTGATGAAATTTGGACAGCGTTATGCTGTGGGGTCGTAGTAGGTAATGTTCCTATAATTTTGAAAATTGTTATACAGGGGGCGCAGTAATTAGCAAAAAACGAAAAATTTCAAATACGCTTCAAACTTCGTTTTTAGACGTTTTAGGGGTTCCTGATCATTTTCTACTTTTTTTTGGGTGGGGGTGAATTTGGGGTAGTTGGGGGGTGGGGGGTTGTAAAATTGAAAAATTTGTTGTATTCATAATAGACTACCCACTGACCTGTGAAGGAAGACCTAGCGACATAAATAACTTTTTTAGGTCTATCCGAACATTGCCTTATGCCTATTACAGAAACTAAAGGACTTAGAATTTTTTCCGATGTATACAGGCTGTCCATTTAGTGTGTAATTCTTCGATATCTCGCAAGGTATAGCTGATAGAAGAAAATCTCAAATACAAAAGTTATTTGGTTACTTGAGATGCATATCCTAAAAATATTTTGAAATATACAGGGTGTTGCGGGAAAGTAAGGTAGAGATCAACTTGATTTTTTTATATGGAACTATAACTTTCTCTCAAGTTCTTCTAGTGTCCATCATTGATCTCTATCCAACCCTAAAATATTTTTGGAATCGGTTGCGACGTTGCCAAGTAATAATTTATTTTCTATTAATTTCCGCCTTTGCAAGGTCGCAAGTAATACGTTCAAATTGATATATTCCTTTAACTTTTCTCAATAATATTACACAGCGAGTTACTTGAATATTTAGCGGATATTATTCCGGATGCTACCAGCAATTTGTATCTACAGGGTGCTTTTGGCAGAATTTTAAATTCCGGCAACTTAAAGGTCGTTTTACTTTGTTTTTTTAAATGTAACACCCTGTCTTTTTTATTTTAAATCGAAATATCTACAAATACTCTATCTCGCCTTGTAATATTTTTGTTCGCGTTTTCGACATTGCCAAGTTATAAATTATTTTCCCAAATTTTTAAACAAGTATCCCCGATTTTAATTTATTTTAAATAGAATCCTCTACTTATTTTTATTGCAATGAATTGCGCATGTCGAATTTAGTAAGATCTCACAATTTCAAAATTTTGTTTGCATTAATTAATGAGATACGGCAACACCGCTTTTTCAGTAAACAGTACCGGAACGCTTAAATTTTTCCAAAACTGCCACAGCTGAAGAGGTGAAATTCAATACAAAAGTTTGTATTATTGATAATAGGCTGTTCATTGACCTGTGCAGGAAAGACCTTGCGGCATATGACAATAATTTGGGGGGGGGGGGGGGGTACTGGCGATGATTTTGTTGCAAGGGGATCTCAGACTAAATCTTTATGCTATGGGAAAATAATAAACTGGTATCACCGTAATGTGTGGGAAGTACTGAGTCAATCAACTTGACTCCATTTTTTGTTTTACCAACTGCTCCACCGCCGATACGTGAATTTTCAAAATTATAGCAGCATTCCCTACTACGGCCTCACAGTATATCGCTAACAAAATTTTATCACAATCAGTGGTTACTGAGATTACTAGGCTAGAAAAACGCCAACAGACAGTCCGACAGACAGACACAGACAGACCGACAGAAATTGATAAAATCGAATATATTCGCGTACACAGTACTGCCTTCACCTGCTGGAGTGGGATGTTAAAAAACAGAAAAAAATAAAATACGAAGGTAAATTGCGTCAACGATTTCATAGGATAGTAAGGAATTTACACGCATAATTAGTCGATACCCAGAAATCCAAAAATTTCGTAATTTTCGAATACCAGTCGGGCGACTTCGGCGTAATAAAAAGACCAAGAACTCAAATATAAATTCGTTTCTTACGAAAATAATATTTCTAATTATCAAGCAAGATTAAAAACTGAAATTTATATACTTTTAACACCAGATGCGAACCTTGATCCTATATAAATTCTGTACCTCATTAACCTTATGATTGATATCCCCCTGATATCTAGAAAACTCATCTCCTTCGACTAAGCAACGCAATCTGTTGTTATGAAAAACTCAAATATCTGCTGTGATATTCCTCCCCTCATTCCATTCCAATTAGTCCAAACTCAACCCCTGACTCTCGAAACAAATAATATCGCGAACATAGCAAGAAAGGGTTGTCAGTATACCTCGCCATTAAAAGATAAATTTGAATAATTATACAATAATACCCAGCGAGTTACAAAGTTGTGTTTCTGATGCCTGAAGTGCAAGCCCATTAAAATATTTTAATTGTTTCCGAGATGAATATTCAAATGGAGGATGCAGAAAAATATTGATGTTGGAACATCTAAGCTAATATTATGCTTTAAACTCTGAGAACTGTATAGATATCACACTCATATATTTGACCTCCCACACCCATAGGTGAGGGGAGTCATGCGATCGCGAACATTTTCGATTTTGAGATGATACGCTTTTTGGGCGTTTTATGATATCTACATAACGAAAATCCAGATTACTCATTTCCGTCGGTCTGTCTGTTGGCATTTTTCTAGCCTCGTAATCACTGTAACCGCTGCATAGATTGTGATGAAATTTGGGTAACGATATGCTGTGGGGTCGTAGTAGGTACTTCTGTAATACTTGAAATTGGAGAATGAGCGGCAGATAAATTAGCAAAAAACAAGAAAATTAGAATACCCTCAAACATTGTTCTTAGGCATTTTAGGGGTTCCTGATTGTTTTCAATTCATTTTGGGGTGGGGATGAAATTGGGGTGCTTGGAGGGTCGGGGGTAGTTAAACCAAAAAAATTTGTTGCATTCATAGTATGCTGTCCATTGATGATAGTGGTATATTAAACATTCTTAACTTCATCCAAACATTGCCTTGCCTATTACAGAAACCGAGGCTCTGATGTCTATTGCTTTAGCTCATTCTGTATTGTGTATTGTGTAAAATCGGCATGCCATGTGATTAGGATATTAGTTGAAGATTGCAGAATAAAAACTGTGTTGCCTAGTTTCTACGGAGAGAGATGCAAACTTAGAAATGACTTAGGAGAGTTTTTGTGTTGCACATTTTGGCGGGTGGACTTGCTTTTTTTATTCTGTTCACAAGTTGGACGAAAGTCTAATGGAAAATGATGACTTATGATTGCATTATCAAGAAAAGTCAGTGAGAGTTATCAACAAAAGTCAGTTTTATGTTATAGTGAGTAGTTATGTTCGTTGTTTTCCTGGTAGAGCACTCACTTTCCAAAAAAAATTATACAACACAAATTAAAAATTAATTCAACTTTCCAAGCCAATAGGCGTCAGGAGCATTGTAGTCGCGAAATAAAAATATCTAAAAAGCAAGTTAATAGGCGATTTGTGACATTTACATCACGAGAAGTTATGTTACTCATTTTTCTGTCTGTTGTCTTGTCTTAAAGGTCTAGGGTATAGCGCGCTAAATTGAGAATCCAAGAAAATATGTATTCCCGTGTTAGCGAGGAGGCGTTACCGCCTGTTCCCTTTCTCCTGTATGTGTACCTAAGATGAGGGAAGGTAAGTCCAACAGTCCAAAGGTAAGGTGAAAAGGTCCAACGGTAAGTTCCCAAGGTCGCCATAACAATAAATTTCGCATTTCGAAGCTCCTGACCTGACCTTTAGACTTACAGTAATGACTTAATTAGCAAATTGAAGAAGAAAGCTTGCGCTATATCACTTAATTGGCCTTGTTTTGATATCGTGTTTTGTTGTTGAATTACAGACATTTGTAGAATGATTCTGCATTGAGAGTTTTTATGCACACTAAAAAACTTTTTTGAGAAAACTGATCAGAGTTGTCATTCGTTAAGGTCTTAACTGTCACCTTTTCAAATATTATTTATGAAGTTAAAAAAGTGGTTTCTGTTGGAAATGCGAATCCATGTTTTACATGGCAAATGCATAGGTATAAATGTGTGTACCCAGGCCCCTTAATGCTAAGAGTGCGACACTCAAAATGTTGATGCTGAATCATCAATATTATATAGATATAAGTATATTTTGAAGCAAAATACAACCGAATTATGTTTCTTAAAAACATAGAAAAATATCTAAAAGCTACGGTGAATGTCAGGGAAATGATAACACCGGAAAATGTAATCAAAAAATCGCTTTAACGTCGTCTGTTAAGCGAGCGAAGTTGAAAATTTTCATATCTAAATGGCAATGATGAAATTCAAATATAAAAACTCCACTTGGATGCAAAATAAAAAATTCTAGTCTTCATTTTCATTTATTTTCCTTCGTCTATTATGAACAACCCCATATGAATCACCCGAGAACCTTCAGTGCCTTCACACTTCCGGAACAATGCCGCCCACAGTCGTTTAAATAGCAGGAAATCCAAGATATCTGTCTTGGAATGCTCTCCTGTAGCTGATTACACGCTACGATAAACTGCAGGACGGTGAGCTGTCATGTTAGGATTTCCATTCAGCGGCCCTTTCTTAACGGTGTGATATGCTCATTTGCAAGTTACATAGGCGCTCCTTTGAGAAGGCTGTCGAAAATTCACTTTTTTAGTTGTAATAGTAGTATTTTAGTTCTAATAGTAATAGTAGCAGTAGTTTTTTATTATAGATAAGTGTGTGAGAGAGTCTGTCCGTCCGACGTTGAACCAGCTTGAGTCCTTTGATCACATGTTTAAAGGCTCGGTCAAACAGAGGGCGTTCTAGAACGCGGCGTCACGGCGTTCTCTAACAATACAACGGCAACGGTATTCTGTAACGCGGCGTTCTAGAACGCCGTATTGCCGCGTTTTAGAGTGCCTTCTGTTTGACCTGGCCTTGAGCTCATCTATGTTTGAAGCACTAGACATATTGACAAAAATTGGCGTAATGCTTTTGCTCAACCCTTCAAACAGGGCCTGTTTGGGACAAACAACGGAATGCTGTAACGCGGCATTAGAGAACGCCGTAACGTCGCGTTATAGAACGCCCTCTGTTTGACCGGTCCTTAATGGATGCAAACGCGTCCATGCGACATGCCACCACGGCCCGATCGGCTTAAACCCGTTCCTTTTTTCTTACCTCTACTGTATCTTTATTTATTTTTGTATCCTGACTGTTATTATCCTCGGCTCTATCTCCACCTGTACCGGGCGTCATCGTGAACGACGTTCTTCACAGTGCAAGACGAAGTAGTGATTATACCATTCAGGAATATCTTCTCATTTTCATTTAACCTTGTTGACCATCCCATGTATTATGTTCCATATGCCTCTACGCTGGACAACATTAACGGGACAGTAGTTTCTGGGGTTAGCTCATTCTTCAGTTTCTGACTTGCCTCCTATCTGTATAGCCTCCATCTATCGCACAGAAACGACATGCTCGGCCATGTCTAGAGCCTCGCAGTGCGGGGATTTCTCGTCCATTACCTGTCCTATCGTATTCCTGTAAACTCGAAAAGGCCCATGCCCAGACAGTGCCTGCGTTATGAAATAGGATGTCTGTCGATGACTGCCCATTCTTTTATCGACAGTATTAGTCGTTTCGTCCGCTGTGCGACATCAGTGGTCTCGTTCCATATGTCTTGCCACATATTTGCTGCTAGTCTTTCAGCTTTAGTGTAGCATATCGTATTGCCTGCTTGACCATGACAAATCAGCGCCCTTTTTCGGTCAGCAAGTATAATGGTGGTATTGCCGCTATCACTTGGAAGGCTTTTAGTTACTGTGCCAGAAGCACTGGCCACCCTCAGCAGACATTTTCTCTGCAAGCTAACCAGAACCTTCTCATATTTTTTCCTTTTCGTGGCTTTACACCACACAGGAGCTTCATGTAGGACGACCGACTGTAGTAGTGTAGTAGCAGTAGTATTAGTAGTAGGAGTAGAGAAGTAGAAGTGTGGTGTACAAGTGAAATTAGCAACATTTTTTTATAAACTAAAAGCAGTACATGCATATTTGAATTCATCGACAGTATAAAAACGAAATTAAAAAAAAAACTCGTTCCTCATGTGTCAAATCCACTATATAGGACAGCAGTCCTACAATTTATGGAAAACAGCTGTATAATAATGTTCCAAATGCAAGTTCTGTCAACATTACGAAAACATCAAAATTCTCTAGGAAAAATACTCCACGAATTGAGACCACGTCGTCGTCTTACGCGTTGGCGTCCGTACTGTGCCTCCAGTCAAAACCTGGACTCGTCGGAGAAGGTCGTCTTATTATCCTAAGCCCATTTCACTCAATCTGTGGCGTGCGGATTCGAATGGGTCTCCCTATAGCTGCATACCAAGTGTCAGCAATAGTTCGAGTGGATTGCATTCTGACTCGAAGGGCCAGTAGTCGTAGATGACGATCTTGCCGATCTGTAGTTCTTCTACGTGCTCCAAAAGCTCTAGCTCGCTGCACTTGCCCTTCTACGATCCATGCACGCGCCATGCCACTACAACTGTAGTCACGCTACGTTCCATGGTTACAGCAATTGCTCTGAAAGAAGCACCACGGTGTCGTTGGCCTATAATGCGACTCCGTTGGAAGAAGCTTAACTACGTAAACTGGGGCTGTTATCTTCTGGGGGGCATCTTTACACAGCCAATTAATCTCTTTTACACAACCAACTGGTCTCTCGCCACAATTGCAACCAATATCACCGTTCTTGAATTGACAAAAGGCCATGCTTTGTTTTTACATGTCTCGAGCTTTTTAGAGGTGCCATGTAGGTAAATACCGTCTGAATGAATAAAAAGTGTTACATGTGTACTAGAGATGGTACTGCTAAGCTGTGTCTTTTTTCTAGGTGTTTGGATTTTACTTGCGAGTAGTATATACAGGGTATCCCTGAATTTCCTTGACACATGATATTCTCGTACCAAAAAGGAGTTCAAACGAAAACTGAGTGGAGTTTTTATGAGTACTACAGGGTCTATGACACCATGCTTTAAATCATTTTTTTTGTACTTCAACCCTTAAAATTCACCGCCAACTATTGTTTTTCAAATAGCGCAAAATAGTTTTTTCTACAAAAATTAACTCCTTATTCCATTTAAAATCTTGCATTACCTTTGATTTTATACTCAAAACTTATTTTTTGCTTAAAGTCATGAGCATAACAAATAAAATAAGAATTTGCTTGACGCAAAAAAGGGATAAAAATAAAACTAAGTGGGTTTTTAGTGACCTATAATACATGCTTTCTAAAACAAATGTCTGTTTTTATCCTTCTTTATTACGAAAATATTACGCCTCAAAGAAATCCTCATTTTCTTAAATAATTAGGAATTATCTTATCATAATGACTATGAATAAAATTGGTTTGAGTATGAAGTCAAAGGCACTTCAAGATTTTAAATAAAATAATGACCTCATTAATGTGAAAAAAATTAAGGGATACTATTTGGAAAAAAGGTTGGGGGTGAGTTTTAGTGGTTGAAGTAAAAAATATGTTCCGAAGGCATGGTATGATAGGTTATTCAGTACCCTTGAAAGGCCCCCTTAGTTTTCTTTTTTATCTGTTTCTCCTGCGAAAATATTACGCCTCAAACAAATTATTTAATTTATTTTATGCTTATGACTTTACGAAAAAACAAGGTTTTTGTATAAAATCAAAGGTACTACAAGTTTTTGAATAAAATAAGGAGTTAATTTGTGTAGGAAAAACTATTTAGTGCTATTTGAAAAACAGAAGTTGGTGGTGAGTTTTAAGGGGTGAAGTAGAAAAAAAAAGTTTTGAAAGCATGGAATGATAGACTCTGTAGTATTTTCGAAAATTCCACTCAGGTTTCGTTTGAACTTTTTTTGGTTACGAGAATATCACTTGTCAAGGAAATTCAGGGACACCCTGTATATTTTTTTTAAGAAAACGTATTGCAAGCGAATACTCTAAGATCAATCAAGATCTCATCAAGAATCAAAACATGGTCTTTTCTACATACCCTCATTAAGTTTCAGCCAAGGTCAATATGACACCTAATTACGCCATTAGTACTTGAAGAATTTAGTTGAAATTCGGCTTTTGAAAATTGAAAGGTCCATAATGGAATGAATCATGGAAGGCTCCTTCTTCATGCCTTAATTAAGTTTCACTTGTCTGATAAACGGCTCGTATGCAAATCCCAGCACGACCCTCTCGCTCTCTCATACGGCAGGTGGAAGGGGGCATGTCTGAATTAATCAGTTACATGATTCGGCCATTTGCATATACACGGGACGTCAACTCATCGCTAGACGGTGAGTGTGTTGAGGTGGAAGTCTTTAAAGCATCATGAATATAAATTTCAGCACTAGTACAGTACGAGTCTTGATTTTAGTATTGCGTTACTATTTGACGGATTTGACGATCTGAAAGAATCTGGACTCATTTCCTAAAAAAAAATTAAATTTCGATGGAACTCGAACCAATGCTGTCTCACGGCTCTTGTAGCCGGATACTTCATAAGACACCGCTTCCGAAAACTGAAAAATAAGCGGGATACAGAATCAAAGAAGTAAATCTGAGCTTGTGTACTTGTCAATTAGTGCACTAGTCACTTTTAGTTTACTATAGTTAATTTTGGATTGGTAAATACAGTTAAAAATTAACAACAATAAACAATGAATTACTACTCCACTCCACGGAGATATAGAGCTACCCTCGTATACTACTCCACTATCGGACAGGTACCACGCCTAATCGGTTTGACAAAAATCCGAACAAAAGAATAAACATAAACAGACTAGGTACGTCTTTATACACAAGTCCAGGTATACTTTTTTTATTTTGTATTTCGCTTATTTTTCAGTCCTCCGAAAATCATTATTTGGAAATTTTCACGACTCACGACACATATTTTTAAAATAAAAAAATGAAGTCAAGTTGATTGACTCAGTACTTCCCACACATTACGGTGATATCAGTTTGTTTTTCCAAAGCATCAAGCTTTAGTCTGAGATCCCCTTGCAACCAAATCATCGCCCCCCCTTAAATTATCTTATGCCGCTAGGACTTTCCTTTACAGGTCAATGGACAGGCTATTATCAATACTACAAACTTTTCAGTTTTACAACCCCTACCACCCAATAACCCCAATTGCACCTCCACCCAAAAAAAGGTGGAAAATGATCAGGAACCTCTAAAACGCCCAAAAACGAAGTTTGAGCTGTTTTTATATCTTTATTTCTTTTATTATTTCTGCGTCGCCACTGGCACGATTTATAAAAACCATACGCATTTTCCATCCTCCCCACGGTAGTAATACTGTGTCAAAATTCCATTAAAATCAATTCTATAGTTTCCTCGTTACACAATATAGAACGATCTAAAGCAACTCTCGTATGTTTACACCAGAAAAAATTGTAAGTCCTTTGGTTTCTGTAATAGCAAGGCAATGTTCGGATGGACCTAAAAAAGTTATGTCGCTAAGTCTTCCTTCACAGGTCAGTGGATAATCTATTATGAAAGCAACAAATTTTTCAATTTTACCCCCCACCCCCAACCACCCCAATTTCACACCCACCCAAAAAAAAGGTAGAAAATGATCAGGAACCCCTAAAACGCCTAAAACCGAAGTCTGAGCAATATTTTTTTTTGCTCATTACTCCGCCGCCCATGCAGCGATTTTCAAAATTATAGAAACCTTACCTACTACGACCGCACAGCATATCGCTGCCCAAATTTCATCGTAATCCAGAAAAAGGCTAGAAAAAACGCGACAGACTGACAGACCGACAGACAGATAGACAGACAGACAGACAGACCGACGGAAATGAGTGACGTGGATTTTCGTTATACAGACATCATAAAATGCACAAAAAGCGTATTATCTTGTATGATCTCGAACATTTTGGCAATCGCAATACTCCCCTCACCTATCGGTGTGGTAAGTAAAAAGTATCAACTTAAGGCTCACCCTATATACACAAAACATGTTTATCATCTATCGAAACCTGATCATAATTCAAGTAAAATAAACCAAAACTCGAAGCCTGGACTCTCAAAAAAGAAAATATAAGAAAACTGCATGTCTTTGAGATATGGATATACATAGACGCATGCTCCGTATTCCGTGGACGGACACAATAACTCATGCTACTGCGAGTAGAAAAAGTTCCAGAATTGGTATTTAACTTTCAAAAAACTTAAATACTTGGGACATCTATGAGGGGAAATAAGTATGAAATTTTGAGACTGATAATGCAGGGAAAAATTGAGGGAAAAAGATCGGTTGGGAGACGACGCATAATTATCATGGTTGAAGAATCTCCGGGATTGGTTCCGTTGTAGTTCAGTAGACACGTTCAGAGCAGCTACATCAAAAATTAGAATTGCCCTGATGATTGCTAATCTCCGAAGAGAGACAGCACCCTAAGAACAAGAACCAACACGTCGTGAAGAAGAGCGTAGTTTAAATTTTGACCGACATCCACAAAAACCGCAATAATTTATAATCACGGTCACTAGAAAAATTACTTTTAAGCTACAGTCTGTGTTTCACAATATTCACTTATGAAACAGTATCACGATTACATTGTTGTACAACTACCGGCTCCAATTTTAGATTTATCAAGAAATGAACCAATCTTCATCAAGCATAGCTAGGAAGTGAGGTAGCAAAAAGAAGCTATTTTTTAATAATTTTCCTTTAATAAGGGCCGAAGCTTCAATAACGTTTATATTCCATTCATTCCTTTACATAATACCTCTCAAAAACATCCCTACAACCTTGAGAGCGTCCAATTTTCCAACCCAATTCCTAGCAAGGGTTGTGTCTTATACGATCTGAAGGAAATAGTTTCTGCTGCTATTCGCGCCTTTCACACTTCGTCAGTCATGCTGCCAACTTACTGCCAGTTCCCTCTAATTGGGAAAGTTTCGGATAGTATGCCCTCTATTTCGCGGTCTGTTCCTTATTCATTTGAGTCAGATACAAAAGCTGCTCCAATATACCGTTGTCGAGTGCAGATATGCATTGTCTTGGAAGCGGAATGATATTTTGATTAGTGGAAGTTGTAGTGACACTACGGAAGGCGGAAACTTTATCCAACTTCGCGATGAAAACTTAACAAAAAGCCAGAAAGCTGAACTGTTGTTTTTCAAATCAACCTTGCCGCTGGACTCTTGCCACATGAGTGTTAATTAAGGGTGATCAATTTATAATCCGTAGTTTGATACCTCCGTTATTATACAGGGTGGGCCAATAGTGCGTGGACGGAGGATTGTGGGCTTACTGAAATATATTTCAAAAATCTGTCACTTGACTGTGGTAGGCACCCTTAAGGGCTATAACCTAAAAATATTTTCACTTAAATTCTGACGTTTATACAGGGTGATTCATATCAAACTTACATTTTTTTGAATGGAACCCCCTATATATTATTGCATATTTGGATTCCTTGGTCAATTCTAGTGTGACTTTATGTATCACACATGGAACTTCAAATGGACCGTTTAGGAGCAAATCACCATTTTTGGTATAAGTAGGTATCAGAAAAAAAAATGAATATCGCAGCGATTGTAAAACTTAGAAGGCCGTGACTTTACGATACGACTAAGTATGACATGCGCCACCTAAGGTCAGCCGGCTAAATTTGAATTCTTTTTGTACTTGGAGAAATCGGTAGATTAATTAAGGAAACTTCAATCACAGATAACTTGATTTTTTCAAATGGGAATGCCTATTTTGGTTTAAAGAATCAAATGTAAAATTTTATTATCTTTCTAACGATGTCGCGTTCTTGATATCAATTTTTCTTGGTTTTCATTTTATTTCAAATTGTTAGTCAAATCGGTGTTTTTCAATTTTCCTGCGTGCAAGCAACCTAGCAGGCCATGAAAAATAAACAAAAGCTCGTCAGTATGGAAGAAACCAACTAACTTAGTAGAAAGATGCAAACTAACTAGAACAACGAGGCAAGATTATGAAAATTTCTTACAACATATTAGCTCTAACCGGATACAGCAGCGGCAAGATATCTAATGTCAATGAGTAGCTGGGGTATGACAGAAGTGTTTGTTTTTCACAGCCTACTAGCTATTGAGATCTACTAGAGCTTGACAACTTTACAAAACGATTAAAAATTTCGAAACAAAAGGAAAACTACCAGCGATTTTTGCTTACAGTCTAACATGTTTAGAATGAAATTTCACATTTAGTGGGATAAAATAATTAGTCATTTCCGTTTATTTAAGTCAAAAGTGAAGATATCTCCAACTGGAGCATTCTAAACATCTATTGAAATAATTGCTAGAATTTTTTAATTACGCTATGTTGTAATTGCGATTCTTTCATGTAGTTTTCTACAAACTAAATTATGTTTTACAATTCAAACAGACTGCAAATCAAGTTTCATTTTCCACGATTTTTCTAATGAGTAGAAGAAGAATTTGAAGGGTTCCAGTCAGAGGTATCATTACTTTTGACTTATGGAAATAGCTACTTTTTCATAGCATTAAATGAGATAATTTATTCAGAAGACATAGGTATTCTACTGCCAGCAACAATCACTAGTAGTTTTCCTTTGATTAAATATTTTTTTACTGACTTTGGAAATTGGATAATAGCTAGTAGGCTGTGAAAAATGAGCGTTCTTGTTACCAATGTTGTTTCTGGTTAGAGCTAATATGTTGTAAGGAATTTTGATAATCTTGCCTCGTTGCTCAGGATAGTTTGCATCTTTCTACTAAGTTAGTTGCTTTCTTCCATATTAACGAGCTTTTGTTTATTTTTCATGGCCTGCTACGTTGCTTGCATGCAGGAAAATTGAAAAACGCCGATTTGACTGAAAATTTGAAATAAAATGAAAACCAAAAAAGATTGATATCAAGAATGCTATATCGTTAGAAAGGTAATCGAATTTTACATTTGATTCTTTAAACCAAAATAGGCATTCCCATTTGAAAAAATCAAGTTATCTGTGATTGAAGTTTCCTTAATTTATCCTCTGATTTCTTCAAGTACAAAAAGAATTCAAATTTAGCCGTCTGACCTAAGGTGTCGCATTTCATGCTTAGTCGTACTGCAAAGTCAAGGCCCTCTAAGTTTTATAATCGCTGCGATATTCAACTTTTTTCTGATACCTACTTGTACCAAAAATGGTGATTTGCGCCTAAACGGTTCGTTTAAAGTTCCATGTGTGATACATAAAGTCAGACTAGAATTGACCAAGGAATCCAAATATGCAATAATATATAGGGGGTTCCATTCAAAAAAATGTAAGTTTGATATGAATCACCCTGTATAACATCAGAATTTAAGTGAAAATATTTTTACGTAATAGCCCTTAAGGGTCCCTACCATGATCGAGTGACAGATTTTTGGAATATTTTTCAGTAAGCCCACAATCCTCCGTCCATGCACTATTGGCCCACCCTGTATATAAGGTTATTAAGATGCGAAAAAAAAACTTTCTAATAAAAATTATAAGTAAAGTTAAGGTCTACATTTTAAAATTATTCTATAATATACAGGGCTATTGATAAGGTCACGGCATACCAAAGTTGTGTTTTTTCAAATGGAGCACCCTATATATTTGAATTGTGTTCATTTTTCCTATTCCGGAAAACCTAATGAATTCATCACCCTGTATCTTAATAAATCTATAACTGGAAGCTTGATTCTCAATGCTAGAATGATAGTGTGTCTAGCTTTGTCTAAAATTATGAAGTTTCTGCGATCGCAGATATTTGAGCTGTATACAGGGTGAACCAAACTCGCGACCATAATTTTATTTGTTATTTTAAATTGAACACCCTGTATTTTATAGCACCGTCTGAAAGCTGTTACAAAATACTTCCTCTTTTATCAAGCATTCCCCATACCTAAATCTAATAGTTATGGAGCTATATTTTGATTTGAAGTAGTAAAATGATTCCTAATAATACTACATTTTTGCCAGATACTAAAAATTTCTCAGAGTAGGCCATGGCTACCGTGTTTATTATACTGTTTGACCTTAGAAAAGAACTAAGTCAAGGATGGAAGGACTCAAAGGACGGGGATGCAAGAAATAATAGGAAGTCGTAACAGGGAATCAATTAAACAATTTATTGTGGCTTCTGCTACAAATATCTTCGGTTTATAAGACAAGAGTCAATCACTTTTGCATGCTTAGCCAAAATCTATTTTCTCGTTTTTGATACGTTCACACATAAACCTTTTTGCAATAAGTAATATAGTCTTGTTTAAAATTCTGTAGTTTTATTTTCAGATAATTTTTATAATTGACATGAGCTTTTCAATACCTTAATTGCCAATTGTAACAGTCAATTGAAACTTAAATATCAATTTCAATTATTTAACAAATATAACAAGTATAGCATCAATGGCCAACTCTAACAAAACCAAAATTTGGCGAAAATATTGTTTTACTACTTCAAATCGAAATAACTCCACAGCTGTTACATTCATGACTAGGGAATGCTTATAAATGTAGAAGTATATTTTAAGAACTTTCTGACAATGCTATAAAATACAGGGTGTTCCATTTAAAATAACAAAGAACATTATGGTCGTGGGTTTTGGTTCACCCTGTATACAAAATCGATGATAGCAGAAAATTGATAATGCATTGGATGGGAAAAAAAACACAACTTTGGTATGCCGTGACTTTGTCGTGTGACGTGTATGTTGTAAAATAATTTCAAAATGTACGTCTTAGCTTTACCTACAACTATTATTGGACAGTTTTTTAAGTAAGAGAACGAAAAGGGGAGATGGGCCATCAAGCGACAGTAGTGCCTTTTTTTGCCTGCCCATTAGCTGTATTTGTTAATTTTGCTGTATGTTATGCCAACTATTTTCGATTGCGGCTCAAATTCCGGACATTTTACCGATTTTTATAATTCCGCCCGGACACGAAATTTAGATCCAAATTTCCGGACATGTCCGGGATTTTCCGGACGGATGGTCACCCTAGTTGGCCCACTATTCGCAACCTGTTGCACTCCTGATGTTCTATATGAGATTGAATTATAACCATTATAGGTTACATATTGCAGTTTTTAAATAAGAGGTAAGTAACTGTATCAACTGATTTTATCCCGAGAAGTCGGTATACACACAGTCACGCTTATTTGAATTAGAAAAAACAGCGTGTCAAAAGTCACAAAGCATCCTTAGAGTTTGGCTGTGAGGCAAAGAAAAAAGTACATTGGAAAAGATTGAAGAGACAGGTGGCGATATATGGGAAAGGAGGCTACTTGAAAAAAATGAAATAAATAAAGCTGTATTGTAAAACTTTCCTAGTACTTTTCGTATTTCTGGCAAACGTTCGCCAATTCACGGATACGAACGTACAGGGTGACCTAATAAGAATGGACGCCGGCAATATCTCGGTAACCGTTAATCATATAACTTCGAGCAAAAAATATTATTAGGTAAATCGGCTAAGAGAAATCGTTGGAAATGATTTTCAAATTCCGCAAGTGGTCGCTAGGGGGTGCAACTGTTACGATCAATCAGAAATACGGCTTTTTCTCAAAAAAATATGCAAGTAAAGGTATATCATAAATTCTACCATCATGTAGACAGGACAATTTCTGATTTTTTTTGTTAATATTTTTTTCTCTATCTTGTAAGATGTAGTAGTAGGGGAATGTCAAAAAAGTGTTTATCCAAATGGCCATAACTTTGACATAAGTTGGCAGAATTGAGCAAGCTAGGTCTTTTTTGGAAGACCTATTCTTACCTAATAATCCGTTGTATAAAAATTATCCAAGTTGATCTTGACTTAGTAGCTACAGGGCGGTATTTGACATCATAACAATTATTATGCATTATTACGAAATTTTTAAATAGTATGCTAAATATATTTTAACACAAGTATATACAGGACGAAATTATTAAAAAGTCAGTAAAAGATTCAACATCCTATCTGGAGATATCAATCAAACAAGTATTATGACAAGTGTGCTGTGAGATTCAGAAACAATTGCTGCCCTATAGGAATATAGCCTTCGTCACATCGTTTTAGCAATAATTCTATAGTTAACACTCAAGTAAAACTACTAGAAATCATATTTTGACTTTCTAAAATAATCACCAGGTGGCGTAGTAGTCGCCAATAAGTACTGTATTCAATTTTCATAATGGAACTTTTAAAATAAAAATAAGTTACAGTATAAAATTGATTATTATTTTTGTTATCATTAAACGTCAATTTGAGTTGATCACAAAGTATTACATGAACTCAACAAGTAAACATAGTGAGAAAAAATCAATGTGAGTAGATTTTAAAAATTAAGGCTAACGGGAAAATAAAGCAACGTAACGTGGTATAACAACAAAGTTAACAGATAACATACATAAACCTAACCCACACGCGTATACTAAACGTATTTTCAGTATTGCTGTAGATGCTTAAACTAGCAGGTTTATCCACGCGTCAATGGATACATAAGTGCATCTAAAACGATGGAGGCCATTGAGCATCTGAGGCAACACTGACAAAAGGTATTGTATGCGCATGTTTATTAGGTTTATGTATTTTTTGTTTGTTATCATTGTTGTTATACCATCCTATTTTGCTTTATTTTGCTGTTGATTGGTCTTAATTTTTAAGATCTATTCACATTGATTTTTTCCTACTATCATTGCTTGTGGAGTTGATGTAATACTTTGTGATCAGCTCAATTTGACGTTCAATAATAACAAATATGATAATCAATTTTATACTGTAATTTCTTTTTGTTTGTTTCTTTTAAAAGTTCCATTATTTTGAAAATTGAATATAGCACTTATCGGCGACTACTACGCCACCTGTAGGTTATTTTGAAAAGTTAAAATATGATTTCTAGTGATTCTACTTGAGTATTATCTATAGAGTGATTACTAAAATGATATGACGGAGGTTATATTCTTGTAGGGCAGCAACTGTTTCTGAATTTCACAGCACACTTGTCATAATACTTGTTTTATTGATATCTTCGGTGTGAGAATACCTAGAAAGTTATATCTTGCACTGACTTTTTAAGCATACGATTTAAAATTTTCGCAATAATGCGTAATAATTGTTATGGTGTCAAATACCGCCCTGTAGCTACTAAGTCAAGATGAACTTGTGAAATTTTTATATAACAGGTTATTAGGTGAGAAGAGCTATTCCAAACGAGACCTAGCTTGTTCAATTCCGTTAACTCATACCAAAGTTATGGCCATTAGAATAAACACTTTTTTGACATTCCCCCACCACTACATCGTACAAGATAGAGCAAAAAACTATTAACAAAAAAAAAATCAGGAATTGTCCTGTCTTCATGATGTCAGAATTTATAATATACCTTTACTTGCATATTTATTGAGAAAAAGCCGTTTTTCTGATTGATCGTAACAGCTGCGCCCCCTAGCGGCCACTTGCGGAATTTGAAAATAACTTCCAGCGATTTGTCTTAGCCAATTTACCCAATAATATTTTTTGTTCGAAGTTATATGATTAACACTTACCGAGATATTGCCAGACCATTCCTCTTCTCCTCGCAGCGACTTCTCCCATGCCGCGTACCCGGAGTAATCTCCCTAGAACGACGGTTGCTCATCTTTCATGCAGACAGACAAGGTAAATAAACCGCAGTCCTCATCTCTCCTTTAATCGACAAGGGATTTTAATCACGTCTGAATCTGTTAATTAATGAGGAGCGATGATAGTCAGAGGAGGCTTCATCCGGCACACCGGAGCGAGCGAGAAGTAGTTTACAGCGGGAAGTTTCTGTTAATTATCATTAATACTTGTTCGAGAAACTTCTTTGCGAACGTCCTGCGAGATTTTGGGCCTTTCTGGATACTGTTGTCCACTGGTGCCTAGACGGAATCTCATTATTCAGTTTAAATGAATCATTTTAATGTGGAATGTGGAAATGGAGGGTCAACCAATAGTCGAGTCACCTTCGGTCAAGCTTTTGGGCATCAACATCAACAACAACATATCTTGGTGCGACCACGTCGACAGACCTTTTTGAAACCTGAAGATGGTTTAGATGAAAATAAACCGAAACGTAGTGAAGAAAAATTATAGTTTCAATCGTTGACCGAAACTCATGAAAAACAACCATAATCTATAGTTGCGGTCACTAGAAAAATGAGCATAAAACGGCATCCCAGAGCACGGAGTTTTGTTTGTTGTTTGTGCTGTAGCTGTATACACCAGAGCAACTGCTGCTGCTCTACAAGGTACAGATTCGACCATCACTGGAGTATTGCTCCCATGTATATGGATGTGCTCAGAAGCACTCCCTAAAGCTTCTGGACACTATCCACACTATCCAGAAAGGAGCGATTAGAATAATCGATACGCCTAACCTCATAAAGGACCTCCACAGCCTGGAACATCGAAGAAGGGTGGCGGATCCTGTCCCTGTTTTACAGATTTTATCACGGAAGATGTTCCAGTGAGCTCTCCCAGATAATAACACCAAAGGCCGTCCGAACGAGGAACATTAGAGGGTCTCTGAGAGCTCATCCTTACCAAAGCGAGGTCCTTACTCCCCCAATCAGTCTTCTCCAGCATTCCTTCTTTTGGAGAACTTCGACGCTGTGGAATGAGCTGGCGGGGAATGTCTACCGACAGTTACAACCTGCAACGTTTGAAATCTAACGTTCACCGATACTTATCGTCTAGCAGCGCTTCTACAGCGCCATAGGCTTTCAGCCTTTCCGGGAGGCTGACCATAAAAAAACTCAGCATTGTTAAAAACGAAAATCAGTTTATATCCATCTCTTAATAATGATCAGCCAAAATGAATGAGGATGAAAGTAGGACTGGTTATCACTTTAGTGAAATTAGAAACCCACTAATCAGTTTTAATATACAGTGTCACTGTATCAGTCAAATTGCTTGAGCAAAACTGACAAGTGAGAACCCGTCTTAAAAATGGGAGTAGCAGGGAATGAGGTTTGCGTATGCTTTCACCATTTTCTGTAATACCTTAGTCCAGGCAGAATTTTATTTTGAGTTCAATGATACCTGGTACTCATTATTTCGAAATTTAAAGTTGTTTGAACATACGAGGAAAAAACATGCTAAAATAGAACTACATTATGGAATATGTATTGATCTCATACTTTTATTTAAAATGCGAGGCATACGAATATGTGCCGAATTTGCAGCAGTACGTTTTTATGACGATTACGTAACTCAAGTTTAGATAATATGAGCCATTAATTCAATGGAAAACAATGAAATAAAATTTTGGTCTATAATCTTGTTTGTTACCCCCGCCCCTTGTATACGCCTATGCTGATAAGTGTATTAAAGTGAAAACTAGTCATGCTTTTTATTCATTTTCGCTGATAAGTATTAAAAAATGAATCCAAACTGAAGTGTGAGATCCTTTTCTGTTGTGTAGGTTGTTCAAGTTTGATGCTTTAAGGTTAGACTTAAAGGTTGGACTATTTATCTTTATAGATCGTTGACCAAAATACCTTTTAGATGGCGTGAGTCGCACATATCTGGAATTAATTGAGAAATGGTATTTTTTGAAACTTTATGTTATACAGCAGACCTGGGAAAACTGATGACATTTTTTTAATGTTCGAACCAATTATTTGCAGACGGTCTTCAAATTATTCTTCGTTGCAAAATGATTCCAGTATATTTAAAAATATGGAACGAAGCGCCCTTATCTTTTTTCACAATAATACTATTATTGTTCGTTCATTATAACTTTCAGCTTATATTAAGAATTATTTTTCACTTTTTAGTGCTATAAAGGCATGTTTTCTAGATTATACTTCCCATATACTTTTTTAGGTATTTTATAATGTACACAACGAAAATCCACGTAATTTATTTCCGTCGGTTTGTCGGTCTGTCTGTCGGATTGTTTGTAAGCGCTTTTCTAGCCTCGTAATCTCAGTAACCGCTGCGTGGATTTTGATAAAATTTGGGTAATGATATGCTGGGGTCGTAGTAGGTAATGCTGCTATAATTTTGAAAATCGGCACCTGGTGGGCGGTTGTAAAACTGAAAAAATTGTTGTATTCATAACAGGCCATTGATATGTGAAAGAAAGACCTAACGATATAATGCACTTTTTAGGTCCATCCGAACCTTGCCCATTACAGAAACCAAGGGATTTACAATTTTCTGATGTGTACATAGACCTGTGGCTCTTCTCAGCATCATGTCTAAGGTTATGGAGACTGTCATTAACACACAGCTCCTGAAATACCTGGACAACAATAACATCATAAATGATCGCCAGTATGGCTTCCGTAAGCACAGGTATACAGGTGACCTCCTTGCCTACGTCACTCATTTGTGGAACAGAGCAATAGAAAATCATGGCGAATCCCCTGTTGTTGCACTTGACATATCGAAAGCTTTTGACAGAGTGTGGCATGAAGGACTTCTGGTCAAGCTTGCTGCTTATGGACTACCACCTGGCCTGCGCCCAGTGGCTGAATAGCTTTTTGAACGACCGATCTCTGTTTGTTGTAGTCGAGGGCTGTTCATCAGACGTATTTTGAATAAACGCCGGTGTTCCTCAGGGATCTGTCCTATCTCCTACACTGTTTCTGCTGTACATCAACGAAATAACATCAACAATCCAATTTACAGCTTCGCAGATGACAGTACATTAGTGTCGTGCATGGAACCAGGCAAGCCACTATAATCCCAGGAGACGGTACGTCGGCGACAGCACCATGCCTCACAGATCAACACAGATATCAAAAAAATTGTCGAGTGGGGATTAGCAAATAAAGCACAGTTCAACGTACAAAAAAATCAGGCAACAAAACTTACAAAGAAGCCTCACGATGGCTTACCAACCGTGGAAATGGAGGGTCACCCCATTGTCGCATCACCTTCCGTCAAGCTTTTGGGGATCAACATCAACAATAACATGTCCTGGCACGACCACGTCGTCAGTATTGCTAAAACGGCATCCCAGAAGCTTGGAGTTTTGTTCCGCCGTAGGAAGTTGTATACACCAGAGCAACTGCTGCTGCTCTACAAGGCACAGATCCGATCATCGCTGGAGTGCTCTCATGTGTGGGGATGCGCTCCGAAGCACTCTCTAAAGCTTCTGGACACTATCCAGAAAAGAGCGATTAGCCTAATCGATACGCCTAACCTCACAAAGGACCTCCACAGCCTGGAACATCGAAGGAGGGTGGCTGACCTATCCCTGTTTTACAGATTCTATCACGGAAGATGTTCGAGTGAGCTCTCCTAGATAATAGCACCAAAGGCCGTCCGAACCAGGAACACTAGAGAAGCTCTGCAAGCTCGTCCTTACCAGGGCGAGGTCCTTACTCCCCGAACCAGTCTCCTCCAGCATTCCTTCTGTTGGAGAAGTTCGACGCTGTGGAATCAGCTGCTGGGGAATTTGTTTCCCGACGGCTACAACCTGCAGCGTTTCAAATCTAACGTGAACCGACACTTATCCTCTCTCAGCGCTTCTACAGCGCCATGGGCTTTCAGGCTTTGCGGGAGGCTGACCATAAAAAAAATATACTAATATTGCTTTGGATCGTTCTGTATTGTGTAACGTGAAAGCTTGAGTTGGGTTTAATGAATTTTCGCCACAGTATTACTACCTAGACCAGGATAGTAAACGCGTATGGTTTTCAGAAGTCGTGTCAGTGTCGCGGCGCAGCAATATTAAAAAAGCCAGAAATATAAAAACAGCTTAACCTTCGTTTTTTGGCTTTTTAAACGGGTTTCTGACGATTTTCTATTTTTTTGGAGTGTGTGTTGTAAAATCTAGATATCTGTTATGTTCATAATAGATCGTCCATTGGCCTGTAAAAGAAAGACCTAGCTGCATAACACACTTTTTTTGAGGGCGGGCGGACGCTGATTTGGTTGCAAGGGGATCTCAGACTAAAGCTTCATGCTATGGGAAAATAATAAACTGGTATCACCATAATGTGTGGGAAATACTGAACCAATGAACTTCATCGCGAGTTGAATCTTCATCATTGAAATACTGTGTAATATTTTTATGGAGCCCGACCATTCAGTATTTTGCTCAAAATCTTGCTGGATATTTTTCCTCAAAATATCGAACACATATTTTTGCCAGCGTGAGGGGCCTATAAGACGTGGGAAATCTTTTTTGTGTGCCTTTCTGTTAGTGATGTCCGAGACTTCAGTTTAATAGACTACCGCCCGATATTCCCAGCACACTTCCGGTAATCCAAGTCTATCCTCAATTATTCTCAATCACTTCCCTCCACACGGGTGCCTCCCGTCGGGAGGCTGTAACGAGCCGGGCGCGTGAGCCTGACATTTAATGAAACGCCCGAATGACGTGTGACACGTCTAAATAACGCACAGGCATGGCCTCCCTTGTTTCCTAGCAGCGGCATTTGCATATAACGATGCGATGCGAGACTGTTTCACTCCGGATTGGGATTTATATTATTGCGTCTAGTAGGCGTCGTATCAGGAACAGATGTGTGACTGAGATTTCCGAAATTGGGTGTACGGACAGAGTTATTTCATGGGACGGAGTTTTCAGTTACTAAACGGGTATCTAGATAATGGAAGAAGAGCGCAATAAGATTTCAGTGATGCTTACGACCGTAGGTAATTGAAAAACATGGCGATCCTTGACATAATGATCGCTGAACAGAGCAGTGAAAGTAGAATTCATTTTTCTGATATTTTGACAGCTTTTAGGCTCTTTTTAGGTTAGGAATACACATTATTAACCCAAAATCAAAGCTTTGAAGATGATATAACAGCTTCCATTAAATACCCAGCTGACAAAATATGAAATTTATATTTTTATTGAAATAGGACATTTTACTTACCACTCGTTTTTGCCGGTCTATCTATTTATCTGTCTGTTGGCGTTTTTCTAACCTCGTAATCTCAGTAACCGGTGCATAGATTGTGATTAAATTTAGGTAGCGATATGCTGTAGGGCCGTAGTTGGTATATGCTACAATTTTGAAAATCTGTGCATGGGCGGCAGAGTAACTAGCAAAAACTAAAAAATTGCAAATACGCCTCATACGTTTTTAGGCATTTTAGGGGTTCCTGATCATTTTATACCTTTTTTTTTGGGTGGGGGTGAAATTGGGGCGGTTGTGGAGTGGGAGGTTGTAAAATTTGTTGTATTCATAATAGGCTCTCCATTGACCTGTATTAGAAAGACTTAGTGGCATCATACCCTTTTTTTAGGTTCTCTCTGAACATTATCTTGTCTATTACAGAATCAAAGGGACTTTTCAGATGTATACATACGAGTATTGCTTTAGATCGTTCTGTATCGTGTAACCTAGAAATTATTGAACTGATTTCAATGAAAGTTTGACACAGTATTATCACTGTAACGAGGATGATGCAAAACGAGTATAGCGCATCAACAACTTTGAAAATCAGTCGATTGGGGGCGGAGGAATTAGTAAAAAGCAAACTTCGTTTTTAGGCATTTCAGGGGTTCCTGATTCTTTCCATGTTTGTTTTTAGAGGAAGTGATATCGGGATTGTTTGTTTATTCATACTCTACATTGCCCTGCAAAAACTATCTTTTTTATCGTTTGTTTTTTAGACCTATCATAACAAGAGAATCGAAATCGCTCAAACTTCGTTTTGAGATGTTTCAAAGGTATCTACTTTTTGTGATGAGGATGGTGTAGGTATAGAGGAAGTTCAAATTTTTTATAAGCACCGACAGTGTGTGAGAAATACTGTGTTAAGACACCTGACGCTATTTTTATTAGCTATTCCTGTATTTTTAAATGATAGAGCAAGGATTATAATTAGCATTAGGTAAAGTGATCCTTGCTCTTCATGATCGAGCTGCTAGCACTCACGTGAGGAATTTGCTACTAGTACCAAAGTTCCATTTAAGTAACATAGGACAATGGATTACGCTTATAAGTTTTTTGTTTTTCAGGGGATTCTGATGAAAGTCGAAATAAAAACGTATGCGTACATTTGCACACTTAGACGTAAATGATCTAGGGGGCAGAATTTCATATTTTGCAGATTAAAATAAAAAATAATAATGAGTGCATTGATTTAATTGCTATGGGAGGCGTTTTCTAGGTAATATAGCGCTGTTTACAAAAACAACCAAAGTCCAAGTTGTAGAAACTATGGCTTTTTTGCACACACTAAAGTGGACTATGGTAATTTTTGTAGAACTATCAAATCGTTGTATGTATGTTGAGACTAAATTTGTTCTTTCTAAGCCCGCGTTGTCGAATCACTTCGGCGCTTTCTACTTGCATGCGTATATATGAATTTTTGGACTAGGGTCGTTTTTATAAGTAGTGCCTCGTTTATATCTACTCTTCCACCTTACATAAATTAGTACAATATATGATGCTCTCTCCTCATAGGCCTGTACCAGGGGCAGGGGAAGGACCTAAAAGGGTTAATTACCCCACCCCAAGATTTTTGACCAAACATTTATTTTACTGTTTTTTTTCAAGGAATGTATATCAGCTAAATTTGAGTTACGTACTCTTCATAAAAGCGTATAGGTGGAAATTCTGTACCTATTCAGATACCTTGCATTTCAAATGAAAATAACAGATCAATGCATCTTGCATAATTGCAATTTAGCATATTTTGTCTACATATTTTCATTTTCCTCGTATTTTTGAACAACTCTGATTTTTGAGATAAGTAAAATGAGTCAGGTATCATTGAATTCGAAATAAAATCCAAAGTCCCATAACATAACTGGAACTGAAAGCATTGATTAACGTATTACCTTTTTGTTTCACATTATTACAAATATTGTATTAATCATACGTCTTCTTCGGAAGCGAAATGTTTACGTACTTGCAGGTTCTTTTTCTTGAGTTATACTTCCTGAGGTATCATTCTGTCGATAATTGTAAAATCTAAGGATTAATTTTGCCCAAGATAAGATAAGATAAAGGGGGGAGAGTGAATTTTAACATTTTTTGAAAACGTATAAGCAGCTGATGAAGTGTGAAATCTGAGACGAACCGTACAAATAGTTGTTTTCTTCTCTGATATAATAGCTAAGGAAGGAAGAGAAGAAGAGGAAGAAAAAGAACCTGTAAGTGTCGCTATTTATTTATATTTGAGTCAAAATGCCCAAGCTACCTAACTATTTAGTGTTTATGGTCATTTAGTTTTTATGCTATGATAATAAAATGTTTACGCTAACACGTACTATATATCTGTTTTGTATTTCATCAAATTAAAATTTATTATTACATCAATCATTGTTTTTTCTCCTTCTTTACCATATTCTTTTCTGCTGCCTACTACCTCAATTGCCTCGGCGAAGGTATTATTATTATTCATTATTATAATAACGTATGCTGTGTGGCATAACATTGAAATTGTAATTCAATAAGCTACTTGAGAATGAAAGTGGTCCATCTGGATTCGGTTTATAAAATGATTAAAAAAAAAACGTTTGATATAATGAATGAATGGGGAAGATAAAGCTGATCGGGTAACATGATTCGCCCATGCTCCTGGTCATCTCCAAAATTTGCATTTTTACAAATAACGTTCTTCTGTCAGCTAAGTATTTTTAAGCTAATTAAAATAAAGACACTAAAATAGGAAGCACTTAAAACATCAGCACCAACAAATCAGAACGTTCTCGAACTTGCAAATTGAATAAAACGTAGCATTGTAGTGTCTGCTTTCTTGATATTTTTTTTACATTCCAAACTTTGATTTTTCAAAACCGCTATTATATATCTACATATGTCGTGATTGGCTTTTGGATGTAGCCTTTCCACTCTAAAAACCAAGCAGAATATCTACCAACTGACAGACGTCAGAATAAAAAACTCCATACATAGTTGAAAATATACAATATACAATACAGAAAACTAGAACATCTGTACTAACGTTTTATTGGCTTGGGATAATTAAAATAGTAATTCATTTGATTCTAATCAGGGATATTAAGATCGACCCCATTGATGGCCTGAGCTAGTTGCTCAGGGCCCTCTGTGGTCCCAGCACAGAACTTGAACTGTCCCACATGACAGACGGCTGCTATGACAGGTATGACCGTTTTCACCACTTCGCAGATCTTGTCTATGGCGGATGTGATCTTAGCGGCATGACCGCCCAAGGAGTTTCCTATATTGCTGGCGACCTCACCAAAACGCAGCAGTTGTCGTCGCTGGAAACGAAAATAAAGAACTGTAATTGATTCTGTAATATTTTCGAGAATTTAAAAAAAATGACTTTTTCACGGTCTGTAATTTTTTCATGACGGAAGACCAACAGTCTTCCAGCATAACGACTGTCTCACATACTAAGTATTCACAGTCAGAGAGTGCCTGGACCGCAATCCTCGTAATCAAATTCGCTGAGCGTTTTTCTGTCGCTGAGCATTTTATGACATCAATTCGTTTAGTACGTGATTAAAAAAGGGAAATAAGTATTGCCGTGCATTTAACGCTAAGCACTTTTAGAAACGCTAAGCGCGTGAAAAACATCTACCATTTGATTGCCGTTTTGCCGCGTGACTCGTATGTCAAACAAAAACTGAGATTTAAATATCAAATAGAAGATTTTGTTTTATATATGCAGTGCTGCCGCTGCCGTTCGCTGGTGCATACTGAATTTGACACAGAAAACGTACTGGATCCATAGAAAGCGTACTGAAGATCAAACCGCGGGTATTTCTAAAAAAAAAAACTTTTCATTTTTTGCCTTAAAAATACATTTGACAAGAGAAAACATTATGCATATATAAAAACTATAAAGGTAACAAAAAATACTTAGGTATTAAAAAACATTGTCAAATAAACAACAAATATTCATATACAAATAAAAAAATCAATTCTCAAAGGTACCAAGATAAGAATTATATTGTTAGTTATTATTAAAAAAACATCTGACAACTGAAAAAAAAAACAGATAGGTACAAATGCCATTTGCATCTTTTTATTCACTTCATCGATACATCTGTACCAAAAAGTGTCCATCATAATTAAAGTTGCCAAAATAGTCATCAGGATGCCACAGTGACGCTGTCTAACTAAAAATTAAATAATGAGACAGCACAATCAGTGACAATCAGCTACAAATTGGATCAATTAACTATTATGTCAAAATATCCTAGAGTAGAGTGGATCGTTCGGTATCCATATAAAAATGTATTGAAAAAAGTCAAATTATGAAAAAGATGTACTGACGTATTGAACTACTTGAAAACGTACTGAATTCAGTACAATTGTACCGAAACGGCAGCACTGTATATCTCCATAAAGCCGGCGCCACATATGCGATATTCGGCGAGCAACGAACACCGATTATTTGCTATTCGGCTAATAATGCCGGCGCCACATATGCGGTATTCGGCGAGCAACGAACCCCGATTACATGCTATTCGGCTAAAGGGCGATAAGTGCTCGCTATTCGGCGAGCAAGGTTTAAAAAACGGCGAATATTGATATTCGGCAAATACCCGCATATGTGGCGCCGGCTTAATATAATACTGCAATTGAAGAGGGAATGGAAATTTATTTCGTTCTAAATTTGTTTATTTCATTATTGCGTTTTATGAAAGAGAAATATTGATTGATGAAGTTTCAAGACAACGTTTCGCAAAAGAAGATCAATTTGAATTTTCAGATAACAATTTTGATAAAGTATTTAGAGCACGAAGACACTGCATTGCTTTTAAGTCATTAATTTAGGATGTTGATATAATACAATATCATTTATTTCCATAGACAATTACAATGATTGTCTTGGAATGGCCAGGTACTTAATTTCTACACTCTTAGACGAACGATGACAAATTTCTGGCTGGAACTAATTCAATATAGGGAGATATTCGTCTACCCGATAAAAAGATCAGTGATTAAAAACTGTTTAAGTTTAGATTTGAATTGGCCTATAGTTTCACAAGACTTAATATTAGGTGGAAGATTATTAAAAGGCATAGGCCCTATGTTCAATTTCGTACTAAAACAATGAAGTATCACAATTTTTCTTAAATGTATAATGTATCTATATTTGTAAAAACATATAGACACATCTCAAGTATAAAATATAAATAGACAAGGGGCAGTTAAAATAGTATAAGTAGTAAATAGTCATAAATTAATTTTTACAACTCTCAGCGGGCGGGTTATTGAACGAAATGTATATTGCAACGAACCTTGCAATAGTGCAAAACTTTTTGATAGTACCTTCAGCAGCATTGGATAACATATGATTCCTGACAAGGACAGTGTCACCCGGTTGAAACGCGCATGGCTTAATTCGTGCATCATGTTTAAGTTTGCGTCGATTTGCTTTGGTCTGTAATTTTGATGAAGCTAGTGCCCATATGTCATTTAAGGCCAAATTTTTATCACGAGCTAAATCTTCAGGAAACTTATTAAGTTTTTTAATATTATTTTCTTCAACTCGACCAAGTTGGAGATAGCTTGGACAAAACCCGGTGGATTCGTGTACCACATTATTTATACAAACTTCGACATCCTTAAGTACATATGCCCATCGTTTGTGATTATCTAAGCAAAACACTCGTAAAGAAGCGTATTTCTTTCTAACAAAAATTAAGGGAGATATGAATTCAGTCCGGCCCTGTTCAATAATATCATTGTCTAACATTGAGGCTATTTGGTTACTAACCTCCTCCTTATGCGCAAAGGGTATCGCATATTGTTCCCGGAAAAACGGTGTTTTATCCCTCATTATGATTTCATGTTCATACTGATCCGTCCTACCAGGCGTTTCTGAAAAAACCTCACTATATTGCGTCAGCAGTTCAAACAATTTATTTTTATAATTTTGATCTAAATTTTCGGCCCTGTCAACCATTTTCTGAAATTCCTCTTTTTCGTATACATGCTGCTGCTGCTTGCTATTTATATTCAGAAAATTTACTGATAATGATGTGTCACTTTTAGCGTTTGATAGAAAAGGTAAAGCGTACTCTTTGCCCTCTATATTAACATTAATTATATTTTTACTGAAATCGATGTAAGCTTTCCTCTGCTTTAACCAGTCACACCCTAAAATAATGTCATTATTTAATTTTGGAATAATTAGTAAATGTTCATCAAAAACTAATTCATCTACCATCAAAGGAATTAAGCTCTGTTTTCTAATTCTTTGCGACTTAGCACCCACAGCCATCTTTACTGCCACATTTAAAACCGGAAGTACTGGAAATGATAAATTTAATTGGTTAAAAAGTTTCTCTGAAATAGCCGACACCTGACTGCCACTGTCAATTAAAATTTCAACAGCCGTATCCTCAACTTTGGCCGCTATAACAGGTGTAATCATTATAACATCATTTTCCTCCCCTGTATCCTCTACATCTGACAAAAAATCTTCCTCCCTGTCAGCATAAGCTCTTTCTATGACTCGACAGTTTTGTTGATTATTCCCCCCTTCATTCCTTTGTTCCCTGTTTTCCTCTCTATTTTCACTCCTTTGCATCCTTTGATAATTATTATCAACCACCCTATTCTCATTCCTCTCAAAATTTCTTTCCCCTACAGGCTCCCTTCTTTCTCTAAAATTTCTATTTCCGTGATTTCTATAAGACCTATTATCCTCAACAGAATCTAATTTCCTCAGAAATAACTCCACTTCTTCAATAGTACACAAATTTTGCATGATTATACTTCTACGTATTTCTGGTTCATTCGGAAAGTGATACGATAAACACTCAACTAAGTCTTTTTCTGGTAGCTTATCTGATAAAAAGTTGGAAAGTTTTACTATTTTCATAAAATAGTCAGCCCTATTCCCTGATGTGTTTACCATACTTAATTTCAAAAAACAAAGCTCTTTGTTCTTCCACCCCCCAATATCTCTGTTTAAAAGCATCTATAACATCCTTGAAATTTTTTAATGATTCCTCCTTAATATCTGCCCACTCTTGTGCAGAACCACGCAGACATCCCATCGCAAGTCCCAATTTTCCTGACTCTGGCACCCCTGCCTCGTCTAACAATTTTATTAGCTTCCTTAGAAAATTCATTGGATGTAGTGACCCCCCAGGACTGAAAATCAGAGAGCTACCCCCCAAATTCTTCCAAAGACCAACATAATGCCGCCCCATATTGCACTCCGCATTATTTTGCTTTTTTATGCCAGCATCCGTGTCCTCGAATTTATCTTTTTGTTGCTGAACTGATTTTGTTAAGGTAGAAAGAGTTGTTTGCACCCTTTTTAAGTCTTCCGCTAGACTTATTACAATATCTTTCAGGTCACTATCACCCTCAGACTGTACCTGTTCTAAAATACTATTATTTGATTCCTCCCCTAACATATCCTGACTACCTTCTATTACACTAGTATTAGCATTTTCATTCGTTTTAGGTTTTCTTGGAGCCATGATTACAAAATCAAGTCATTAACTCTAATAATTATAATCCTAGACATAGATAAAATACACCATATGATTTAAAAGTTCAACAAACTCGAAAGTCTTTTTTTTTATGAAGATATATCAAAGTCCGTAACTACCTTATCAAAGTTCGTAAATAAACCATCAAAGTTCGTAACTAAACGTCATGTAGAATAACCCAATCAATAAAAGTAAGTTCATCTACTACCTTGTCTCCCGAACTCCTCAACTTCCTGCTCTCCTTATACCTGGTACCTCTCGTGCTGCCAGTTGCAGACACCGCCTATCGTAGCACACCTAGCCTTGGTGCTCTCCCACGCTGCCACCGCGTATTCACCTGGTGCACACACGTAGTGCTGCTGTCCGCCGACACCGACGGCCACCAATCGCTCCGCCTCTTCTACGTAGATTCGCCGCGCCGCCTTACCAACCACCCAGTTGAACCTGGTGCGCTCTCCTCGTGCTGCTGTCCGCAGACACCGCCGACCATCAAACGTTCCGCCTCTTCTGCGTAGCAGGTCCGTCCGTCGTTATCAACCACACACCTGGACCTAGTGCGCTCTCCTAGTGCTGCTACCCACAGACACCGCTGATCACCTCGCTTTACTTGTACTAACTTCCAGCTCCAGCACAAACTTTGCTTTTTTTGCGAGTAAGACAGAAGGAATTCTGCCGGTGCGCCATCTAGTACCCGAAGGTGACGGCAACCAAAGAGAGAGACGCCACTGGCAGCAGTAAACTCTCCTTGGTGTAACGACAAGGCTCGTTCGCTTTTTGCCACTAGAGGCGCGGATTTTGACGCAAACTGCGTAAAGCCGATATAGGAGGGTTGCTCTAAACCTCCGCCAATCCACCAGTACGCAGACAGCTGTTTCACGCTTATTAGCGATCATCAGTGCGCCATAGGTCGATTGACGAAAGTAGAGAGCATCAATTTTTCCATGTTTAATAAACATGTGAAAGATGTGCGAGTAAGACAGATGATGATGCTCTCTACTTTCGTCAATCGACCTATGGCGCACTGATGATCGCTAATAAGCGTGAAACAGCTATCTGCGTACTGGTGGATTGGCGGAGGTATAGAGCAACCCTCCTATATTTGGTTTTTTTTTTTCAATCACATTCACATTCATTCCTGCCACTATAACATGCTCCACGTTGGCGCCAATTTATGCAACGAACTCCTTCTCCTCAGGGTTGGCAGTTATATTAGGAATAAGTGAACTGTGAATTAGACTCGTGGTTGAAACACTCGATTTATTTTCTATTAATTTATAGACAACATGATGGTGCGTGAACGGGACAACCGTTACACGACTTTTTAAAAATAACGGAAACTAAAGTATCGGACGAGTCGCCAGACGCAGACTGTCGAAAATCTCATAATCTAAAATAAAACTACCTGTTCCCTCTTGCAAATCTAAAAATAGAATACTTTATGGTCAACGCACCAATGAGGGTTCTCGCATCGCAGACACTTGTCTAGCCGCCCATTGCCACGTTGCCATATCAATCCGCAGAATACCGGATGTAACAGTTAGGCTCACTACAATATATACAGGGTCAGTCCTAAGTTGACTCTTTTTTTAAACTGTGTATAGAAGTTAAAAGAACCAACTTTTTCAGATAAATAACTTCATTCCGAAAATTAAAAAATAAACGAGATACAGAATCAAAAAATGGAGTCAAGTTGATTGACCAGGTACTTCCCACACATAATAATGATACCATTTTATTGTTCTCCCATCGCATGAAGCTATAGTCTCAAATCCCATTGCAACCAAATCATCGCCCACCCGCCCGCAAAAGAACATCCAACACAAAAACTCTCGTAAATAGTTTCTTGCGTCTCCCTCCTTAGAAACCAGGACGCTACAGTTTTCGTTCTGCATGCTTCAAATGAACGATGCGAAATGATCAAGAGCCTTTATTTGAAAGCGAAGTAGTTATTTTTTTAGTTATTGTTGCGCAGCAACTGACACAATTTTCAGACTCTGGCGCTTCTTCCACTCTCGCCGCGATAGTCAATTCTGTGTCGGAATTCCATTAATTTAATAATTTTTGTTTTATGCAATATACATAGAACGAATTTAAGCAATACTCGTTTATGTATACATCGCAAAATTCTAAGTCCCTTAGTTTCTGTAATAGGCAAGGCGATGGACATGGACTTAAAAAAAATACGCCGCTACGTATTTCTTCCATAGGTCAATGGACAAACTATTATGAATACAACAAATTTTCAGTTTTACAACCCCCCACCCCCAACCACCCCAATTTCACCCCCACCCAAAGAAACGTGGAAAATGACCAGGAATCCCTAAAACGCTAAAAATAAGGTTTGAGCTGTTTTTATATTTTTAGTTTTTTATTATTGCTGCGCCGCCACTGACACGACTTATAAAAACTATACGTGTTCTCCATCCTCGCCATGGTAATAATACTGTGTCAAAGTTTCGCTAAAATCAATTGAAAAATTTTCGCGTTACGCAAAATAGAACGATCTAAAACAATACTCGTATGTATACATCACAAATCCTAAGTCCCGTGGTTTCTATAATGAGCAAGGCGATGTTCGAATGGACCTAAATAAGTGTATTGTGCCGCTAGGTTTTTCATTCGCAGGTCAATGGACAGCCCATTATAAATACAAAAAATTTTTCAGTTTTCCGACCTCCCACCCCCCAACCACCCCAAATTCACCCCTAGCCAAAAAAGTAGAAAATTATCAGGAATCCCTAAAACGCCTAAAAACAACGTTTGAGGCGTTTTTATTTTATTTTGTTTTTTTATTATTGCTGTGCCGCCACTGACCCGATTTTTCCAAAACATATGCGTTTTCCATCCTCGCCTTGGGAGTAATACTATGTCAAAATTTCATTAAAATCAACTGTACAATTTTCGCGTTACGCGATATCGAACGATCTAAAATAATACTAGTATGTATACATCACAAATTCCAAGTCCCGTGATTTCTATAATAAGCATGCAACGTTCGGATGGACCTAAAAAAGTGTATCATGCCGCTAGGTTTTTCATTCACATATCAATAGACAACTCATTATGAATACAACAAATTTTTCAGTATTACAACCCCCCACCCCCCTACCACCCCAAATTCACCCCCACCCAAGGAAAAGTAGAAAATGATCAGGAACCCCTAAAACGCCTAAAAACGAAGTTTGAGGCATATCTGAAATTTTTCGTTTTTTGCTAATTACTCCGCCCCCCGTATAGCTATTTTCAAAATTATTCGGAACATTACCTACTACGATCCCACAGCATAACGCTGCCCAAATTTCATCACAATCCATGCAGCGGTTACTGAGATTACGAGGGTAGAAAAACGCGACAGACAGACAGACCGACAGTCCGACAGACAGACCGACAGACAGACATCAGACCGACGGAAATGAGTGACGTGGATTTTCGTTATGTAGACATCATAAAACGCCCAAAAAGCGTATTATCTCAAAATCGAAAATTTTCGCGATCACAATACTCCCCTCACCTATCGGTGTGGGAAGTAAGAACAAACAAAAATTGGATTCTTAAACTACTATGTTTTCAAATACACAAATATGTTGAGCTTATATAGTAGCAATATAATTTATTGAACTCAATAAAAAATAATCATCCGTCAAAATTACAGTTTAGCTTATGTTTTATACTAAAATGTATTCGGATTAAGTATACCTCAAAATGTAAATGTAATCTTACATAATATTATAAATTTACATGTTTGCTGCGTTCAAGGTGTTCCACGTTCAGCGGCTTTTGATGTTTATTTAACCCTCTCCTATACTTTTTCAACCTTGATTCATAGATAATCGTGAAGAAACAGCGAGAATTAAGGTAAACCATAAAATCATATCAATATCCGTTTTGCCGATGATACCTTGGTAATAGCCCAGAGTAGCGCGGAGCTACAAAGGATAATGGATGGACAAAATCGCGAATAGCAGTAAAGAAGAAGGAAGATTGTATGTTCGGATTGGAGGACGCTGTCGGCATATAGGATCTAGGACAGATCCAGCTAGATCTGCACTCACAAACATGAAGAGAGTATGCTGCTCTAGAGCTCTCAACATCGATCAGATTGGCCAGATGTTATGTTTTTTCAATCCCTCTCTGAAGGATGGTGTCATGGATAACGAACAAAGTTGATCTCAAAAGTGTTGAGGCTTTCGAAATGTAAATGTAAATGATAGTAAAAACTCTAAAAACGGGGAAACTTTCTTACATGAGTCATGTTATGTAGGGAGAAATACAGGGTGGGCCAATAGTGCGTGGACGGAGGATTGTGGGCTTACTGACAAATATTCCAAAAATCTGTCACTTGATCATGGTAGGGACCCTTGAGGGCTATTACGTAAAAATATTTTTACTTAAATTCTGACGTTTATACAGGGTGATTCATATCAAACTTACATTTTTTTGAATGGAACCCCCTATATATTATTGATTATTTGGATTCCTTGGTCAATTCTAGTGTGACTTTATGTATCACACATGGAACTTTAAACGAACCGTTTAGGCGCAAATCACCATTTCTGGTATAAGTAGGTATCAGAAAAAAATTGAATATCGCAGCGATTACAAAACTTAGAAGGCCGTGACTTTGCGGTACGACTAAGCATGGAATGCGTCACCTAAGGTCATACGGCTAAATTTGAATTCTTTTTGTACTTGGAGAAATCGATAGATTAATTAAGGAAACTTCAATCACAGACAACTTGATTTTTTCAAATAGGAATGCCTATTTTGGTTTAAAGAATCAAACGTAAAATTTGGTTACCTTTCTAACGATATAGCGTTCTTGATATCAATCTTTTTTGGTTTTCATTTTATTTCAAATTTTTAGTCAAATCGGTGTTTTTCAATTTTCCTGCGTGCAAGCAACCTAGCAGGCCATGAAAAATAAACAAAAGCTCGTTAATATGGAAGAAACCAACTAACTTAGTAGAAAGATGCAAACTAACCTGAGCAACAAGGCAAGATTATCAAAATTCCTTACAACATATTAGCTCTAACCAGAAACAATAGTGGTAACAAGAACGCTCATTTTCCACAGCCTACTAGCTATTAGCCAATTTCCAAAGTCAGTAAAAAAATATTCAATCAAAGGAAAGCTACTAGTGATTGTTGCTGGCAGTAGAATATCTATGTCTTCTGAATAAATTTTCACATTTAATGCTATGAAAAAGTAGCCATTTCCATAAGTCAAAAGTATTGATACCTCTGACTGGAACCCTTCAAATTCTTCTTCTATTTATTAGAAAAATCGTGGAAAATGAAACTTGATTTGCAGTCTGTTTGAATTGTAAAACATAATTTAGTTTGTACAAAACTACATGAAATAATCGCAGTTACAACAAAGCGTAATTAAAAAATTGTAGCTATTATTTCAATAGATGTTCAGAATGCTCCAGTTAGAGATATCTTCAGTTTTGACTTAACTAAACGGAAATGACTAATTTTTTTATCCGATTAAATGTGAAATTTCATTCTAAACATGTTAGACTGTAAGCAAAAATCGCTGGTAGTTTCCCTTCTGTTTCAAAATTTTTAATCGTTTTGGAAAGTTGTCAGCTCTAGTAGATCTCAATAGCTAGTAGGCTGTGAAAAATAAAACACTTCTGTCATACCCCAGCTACTCATTGACATTAGATATCTTGCCGCTGCTGTATACGGTTAGAGCTAATATGTTGTAAGAAATTTTCATAATCTTGCCTCGCTGCTTTAGTTAGTTTGCATCTTTCTACTAAGTTAGTTGGTTTCTTCCATATTAACGAGCTTTTGTTTATTTTTCATGGCCTGCTAGGTTGCTTGCACGCAGGAAAATTGAAAAACACCGATTTGATTAAAAATTTGAAATAAAATGAAAACCAAGAAAGATTGATATCAAGAACGCTATATCGTTAGAAAGGTAATCAAATTTTACGTTTGATTCTGTAAATCAAAATGGGCATTCCCATTTGAAAAAATCAAGTTATCTGTGATTGAAGTTTCCTTAATTAATCTATCGATTTCTCCAAGTACAAAAAGAATTCAAATTTAGCCGTATGACTTTAGGTGACGCATTCCATGCTTAGTCGTACCGCAAAGTCACGGCCTTCTAAGTTTTGTAACCGCTGCGATATTCAATTTTTTTCTGATACCTACTTATACCAAAAATGGTGATTTGCGCCTAAACGGTTGGTTTAAAGTTCCATGTGTGATACATCAAGTCACACTAGAATTGACCAAGGAATCCAAATATTCAATAATATATAGGGGGTTCCATTAAAAAAAATGTAGGTTTGATATGAATCACCCTGTATAAACGTCAGAATTTAAGTGAAAATATTTTTACGTTATAGCCCTTAAGGGTGCCTACCATGGTCAGGTGACAGATTTTTGAAATATTTTTCAGTAAGCCCACAATCCTCCGTCCACGCACTATTGGCCCACCCTGTATACCACATTCTACAACTAATAATACAAGGAAAATACAAGGAAAAAGTGAGGAGAGGAAAAACATTTCGATCTGAGCCGCATTTAAAACAAGAATCGCTATGGTGATAGCCAACCTTCTAAGAACAGACGCCACATAAAAAAATGAAGTCAAGTTGATTGACTCAGTACTTCCCACACATTACGGTGATACCAGTTCATTATTTCCCCATAGCATGAAGCTATAATCTGAGATTCCCTTGCAACCAAATCTTAGCCAGCCGCCCCCCCTCCCCTCCCAATTGTGTTATGCCGCTAGGCCTTTCCTTCACAGGCCAATGGACAACCTATTATGCATACAGCAAATCTTTCACTTTTAAAAAACCCTCCAAGCCCCCTCAACCGCCCCAATTTCACCCCTACCCAAAAAAGGTAAAAAACGATCAGGAACCCCTAAAACCCCTAAAAATTAAGTTTGTGCTGATTTTATATTTTTAGTTTTTTTATTATTTCTGCGCCGCCACTGACATGACTTATAAAAACTATACGTGTTTTCCATCCTCGCCATGGTAGTAATACTGTGTCAGAATTTCATTAAAATCAATTCAACAGTTTCCTCGTAACACAATATGGAAGGATCTAACGCAATGCTCTCGTATGTTTACATCAGAAAAAATTCTAAGTCCTTTAGTTTCTGTAATAGGCATAAGGCACGGTTCGGATAGACCTAAAAAAGTTATTTATGTCGCTAGGTCTTCCTTCACAGGCCAGTGGACAGTCTATTATGAATACAACAGTTTTTTCAATTTTACTACCCCCCCAACCACCCCAAATTGGTTTTTTATTATTGCTGTGCCGCTACTGACACGATTTCTAAAAATCATATGCTTTTTCCATCGTTGCGGCGGTAGTAGTACTGTGTCAAAATTTAACTAAAATCAATTCAGTAATTACTGTTACACAATACAGAATGCTCTAAAGCATTACTCCTGTATACATCAGAAAATTCTAAGTCCCTTGGTTTCTGTTATATGCAAGGCAATGTTCGTATGGACTTAAAAATATGTACTATGCCGCTAGGTCTTTCTTTCAGAGGTCATTGGATAGGCTATTATGATTACAACAAATTTTTCAGTATTACAACCCCCACCCCCCAACTATCCCAATTTCACCCCCACCAAAAAAAAAGTAGGAAATGATCAGGAACCCCTAAAACGTCTAAAAACGAAGAAAAATTATAAAATTCATGGTCTGAAAACACACATTTTTCGATTTAAATTTGTTTTAGGCCCTTGTTTAGTTTGTATTTTACATCTATCTATCTGTTGCTTGTGTGATCTGTGTTGTGGAAGACACCGGGTTAAATTAGCCAATTTTTTTTGACTTATGATGTCTTGCCGTATTTTTCCATTAACTGCGGATACTGCTCCGATTTTTAGGGTTTAGTTCAATGTGCAATGCTGTCCCACTTTTTCAATGATAAGTATGTATCATGGAGTTTATAGGGTGAAGTGTTATTTGTAAAGACTATCAACATACAAGGTAAGCGACCTTTTAATTTAGTACTTTTTCGTCGCACAAACGATAATGCTTGAAGACGACCCTGCAGACCCTTAGTTACGCCACTGCAAACTGTCATTTTATCAGCTAATGCTTATAAATAATTTGATCTGATGTCGAATATAAACAAATTTGTTGTCTCGATTTCAAATAGGTGTAACTTGGAGGGGAAAGTGTTTTCGACAAAAGATTCAATCAGAAACACCTGGTCTATAATAACTTATGATAATAAACGACCTAATTTTACTTTACCAGGAATCCGGGTTGTTTTTCTTCATCCTCAATGTCCTTTCTAGGTGGATCGGAAGTAGGCCAATAAGTAACAACACCATCACTGTGGAACTTGCTCGCATGTGAACTGTCGCTTACATATCTACACCTCACAGAAATAATCAATGTGCAATTAAATGCTAATACCAATATAAATAAACCCTTCATCTTAGCGTGTATTAGAGAAGCGTTCAAATTGCGCTGCAAATTAAATTTATGGATATGCTTCCAGTATGATACAAATTACCACTTCCTCATATTCGTGGTAATGCCCACGTCTTTTTATCTATACGATATGATGGTGTATTCAATTTTAATAGCAGAATAGATTATTTCTCAAATACGTAATATATAGAGGATGCGTCATATGTTATTGTGGCTGTGAAAGTAGAAGTACTTTGCAAAAGATCTTATGAAATAAAATTTCAAAATATAGAGCTACAGTGACAATAAAAAGATAATTTTATCATCGTCTTTTGTATCATCCACTACAGACAAGTGTGACATTAGGTTCAAACTTAGAGCTAGTGCTTATGCTTTATGTTGTTTAGCGATATGTGTACAATCATATAGGTACAGAACATGCGAAAGTTCTTATTCTCACCTTCAACTGATGTATATTAAATGAAATCTATCAAATACTTCTGACCGTTATCATTGCTTGCAAAAACGAATAGCCAAAAGATTGAGTTTTTTGATAGTTTCCAGGAACACAGGTATTTTATTAGGTATTGTTACGTATTAAAAAGATTCTAGGACTATATTTTGTTTAATTTCTCCTATAAATGCAAATTGCTACATTTTTGGCTAGGTTTAAAGAGCACAGTATTTGATAAATGAGGCATTATTTGTAATTTGCGTTGAACTTATTTTGCACAATGCTTTGTTCAAAACTAGTGATGTGTTTTGGCTATTATTTCTCTAATTTAGGTTTGAGGATATTTGCAGAATGAGTATGGCAACGTCGGTTTTTCCCGCAGAATTTATTTTTGTAGTAACTAAGAGAAAAAGAGACGATTCGACCTCGGTACGGTTAAGGTCGCATTTGAAAAGTTACGGAAAATTGTCCCCAACGGGGTGGACATCGGTGGTACTTCGGTGGTGTGACCTTTGCTTAGAGACTGGGAGATTGTCGATATTTCAGGTGAACATATTCCTTTCTATTTCCTTTATTTTCCAACCTTAACTCCTCCATTATTTCATCTGTAAGACCACGACAACCAAATTTGCAGTCGTTCAGAGAACTACCTATGGTAAGTTTAATTTCTGATATAGTCCACACTCAGCGGCATGTTTCCAAAAATAATTTGATAATTTGATATTTCACTTTAGCGGAAACTTTAGTTTTTTGGCCCTAGTCGAACTGGACCGTTTTTAGGATGTTTGGGTTTTTTATGAACTATTGAGTTTTTGGACGGTTTCGGTTGAGTTCAGTCGGGGAGATGACCGGCTGCCGTGCTAGAGGAAGGCAACGTTGCCGGTTTGCTATAAATAAATTGTGACTTTAGATATTGGTTGCATTATACAGGGTGGGCCAAGAGTGAGTGGATGGAAGACTGTTGGCTTCCTAAAACATATTTCAAAAATCTGCCACCTAATCATGATAGGGGGCCTCGAGGGATATAATGCTAAAATGTTTTCACTTAAATGTTGACGTTTATATAGGGTGATTGATACCAAACTTAATTTTTTTTGAATAGAACCCCCATTATATCATATGTGAATTCCTTGGTGAATTTTAGTGTGACTTTATTTATCGCATATAAAACTTTAAACCAACCGTATAGGCTCAAATCAGTATTTTTGGTATAAGTATGTATCACAAAAGAACTAAATATCTCAGCGAATATAAAACTTAGAAGGCCATAACTTTGCAAAGCGTCTTAGCATGAAATGAGTCACCTTGGGTCAGGCGGTCAAATTTGAGTTCTTGTTGTACTTGCAGAAATCAGTAAGTTAATCAAGAAAACTTCAATGAGAGGTAACTTGATTTTTTTCAAATGGGAATGCTTATTTTCGTTTATAGAAAAATTGATTCCCTTTCTAACGACATAGAGCTATCAATATCAGTATTTTTTATTTTTCATTTTATTTCAAGCTTTCAGTCAAATCGGTGTTTTCCAATTTTCCTACTTGTGGGGGTCAAGGAAGTGCGGAGGCTCGAGATCACCAGAGTTTTACAGGTACTCGAGCCTCTTCACTCTCAGGGGGGGTCGCAAGGCCCCCCAAGACCGTCCAGGAGTGGATAGGAGACAAATGTGTCACCTACCCCGTGCAGAAATGCACCTTTCTCGTAGTGGCCCCTGTCTTCGTCAAATTTGACGAAGCTAATCCTGGCGGATCTAGGCTGGAGCCCCGAAAGGCTCCCTGGCAATGGGCAACAGCATTGCCAGTATCGGTGCCAGCTCCTGGGGGAGGGTGTACTCACGATAAAAGTGAGTGCACCCTTGCCTAGGAGATCGCACCGAACGTCCTCTAGGATAACTGAAGAACCCAACCCAATGTGTCATGCGATCCGTGCTAAAGGGTGCGTGGCGGTGGGGGTGCACCGTCGCTAACGGAGCCTCTGGGATACCAGGCGACCTCCCAGAGTAACAAGCCTTACACTCGTGCAGGGGGCGCCGCGAGTGTGGACCATATAGTTCCCCCTTACTCGTGGGATTTATTATGAGTAAAAAACCCAACAATAATAAACCCAAATCCGGGGGCCCCCCATCAGGGGACCCCGAACAGCAACCGGGTGGCCTCTCACCAGGGGACCCCGATAGAACCCTCACTGGCGAAGAGCAAGTGAGAGATATTTCAAGGGAACTCGCCAAGAGGGTGGGTACCTTGAATCTGAAGAAAAAGGGTAGGACGGGAGCGCAGAAGAAGCGGGCCCGGAGGCTAAGGCTGGCGCAGGAGGGGCAGGGCTCCGGAAGTCGAGATGCCTCTTCGGGGGCATCTGCTTCGGGGGGCGCTGCGGCTTCTGTGCGGGCTAGGGCGCCTTCGGGTGTTGCAGCTGCGGCTTCGGCGGGGCCTAGCATTGCTGGGAAACGTCCGAGGTCGGCGGGTGTGACACCGGAGGGTGCCTCATCGCGGAAGAGAGCTCGCACTTCCGCTCACGTTAGCTACGCTAGAGTGGCGCAAACCGGGCACAGGGTGGTATTCGTTCCCGAGGACTACCCTAGTGCTCAGTTGGTGGAGACGCAAGTCTTCAGCATCCAGGAGTCAGTGAGCGGACTGATGGACGGGCTCCCACTTGAAGGGGCCCTTCCAAGGTTCGCTGACTGCTACTTCTCGAGGGGGGCGGCCATCTTTGTTTGCGAGAACGAGTTCTCGCAGACGTGGCTGCAGGCTCAGGTTGGCAACCTGAGGCCCTGGGAAGGAGCACGACTCAGGGTGATGCGGTTTGAGGACCTGCCCGTCTTCAGGAGGGTGATGGCTTGGTTCCCGGGCCCTCACGTGAAAGAGGACATCCTCCTGAGGAGGTTAGACAGGCAAAATCCTGGGATACACCCCAGCTCGTGGAGGGTGATGGAGGTTAAGATGGAGCCGAAAGGCGTACGTCTGGTCCTCAGCGTTGACTCCATTAGCTGGGGCGTAATCGAAGGCAGGGGGCTGCGGCTCTACTGCGGAGCGAGCTCAGCAGTGTTTACTCTGCTGGGCAAGAACAAAGAGCAACGCGGGACTGCTGCTGCCGGCGGTGATCAGGGCCCAGGCGAGAGCCAGGAGCCTAGGGACCAAGGGCAGCTGGCACCTGGGGAGGCTGTTGTTGCTGCTCGGGCTCCTCCAAGGGGGACCGAGCGGCAGGAACAGACTCCTCAGGAGTCTCCGGAGTTGGATAGGGTTGTGCCCACACCAGGAACTAGTGGGCCACAGAGCAGCACACCAGTGAGTGAGGGGCAGCTACTCGATAGTGACTCCGACTCAGCACTGGAGGGAGCCAGGATGCTGTGGCAGACGGATCAACGCCACAGTCACAGCGAGGGTAGCGGCAACGAACGGGGCCCCACCGTGGGGAACTAGACGTTGGTTCGCTACAAACACACGAGGGTGGACTGCCAAAAAAAAAAAAAAATGGTGAGTTACATTTCTTTCATTCAAATTAATTTGCAGCATTGCATAGCGGCTTCTAGGGTTCTTACTCAGACGATCACTAGGGGTCGCTATGACATAGCTCTTATTCAGGAACCCTGGATAAGGAATGGCATTATTAGCGGGCTTAACATTCCAGGGTATACCATTTTTAGTAGCGCTCCGGAGACAAAGCCTAGAGTGTGCATATTATGTAATAATATGAATGCATGGCAACTAATGGACTTTACAACTAGGGACATGGTTGCGGTGGTGATTCGCCTTAGAGAACAAGGCATCGAAAGAAGTTTAGTGGTATGCTCAGCGTACTTACCGTATGATTCAGGAGATCCTCCTCCCTCAAAAGAGATGGAGGACCTTGTGTCTCATTGTCGGGATAATAATCTCGAGCTTATCGTGGGGTGTGATAGCAATGCCCATCACACCCTATGGGGTAGCTCTAACACTAATAGACGTGGTGAAGAGCTGATGGAATTTCTAGGGACGTCGAACCTAGAGGTTCTGAATGTTGGCGACACTCCTACCTTCTCAAACAATGTGAGGGATGAGGTCCTAGACATAACACTGAGCACGGTCGGTATTTGTAATGAGGTCAAGGACTGGACAGTATCCTTGGAACCGTCACTGTCCGACCATAGACATATAACGTTTAGGATTGACGGGGAAAAAGAGGGAATCCTTGTTAGAAATCCTAGGCAAGCAAATTGGGCTTCTTTTAAAGAGGACCTAGGCAGCAGGCTCCGTCCTATAGAGCAGGATCTCAGTAAAGGGGAGGGCTTGGAGGCGGCAGTTGATTCCCTGTGTAGGGACCTCCGAGACTCCTTTGAGGATAACTGTCCCCTACGCAAAGTGGGCGTGGCGGGCAATGCCACCTTCTGGACTAAGAAATTAGAAACCAGGAAAAAGTCCCTGCACAAACTACTCACGAGAGTTAGGTACAGGAAAGGTACTCCTGATTGGGAGGAGTATAGGATAAAGCTACAGGAATATAAGAGGGAAGTCAGGAGGGCCTCCAGGGAATCTTGGAGGAACTTCTGCAGGTCCATCAATGATATTCCTGCGACGGCAAGGATGCATAGGATCCTTAGCAAGGACACCAAGTCCAAGTTGGGGACCTTGACGGACTCGAACGGTCATAGAACCAATAACGAGGAGGAAACGCTTGAACTGCTGATGAGTGTGCACTTTCCGGGATCGGTTGCCGCTCAGCAGACAGGTGCACATAGGCCACTCCGCCGTCCTCATAAAGAGGAATGGCAGATGGCAGGAGAAGTCGTCACTTATGACCGCACAAGATGGGCGATAAATACTTTTGCTCCATACAAAAGTCCAGGCAAGGATGGAGTCATTCCAGCCATGCTACAACATGGACAGGATCTGGTACTACCATACCTAGTTAGGATATTTCGCGCCTGCGTGGCTACTGGCTTCACACCGAAGAGCTGGTTGCATTCAAGGGTCGTTTTTATTCCTAAGCCGGGCAGAGGTAGCTATACTCGTCCAAAGGACTTTAGACCGATTACCCTTTCGTCGTTTTTACTAAAAACACTGGAGAGGTTGGTTGATAGATATATCAGGGATGGGCCCTTACAAAGGGTTGAAATCCATGCCTATCAGTTCGCATATCAGGCGGGAAAATCAGCTGAGCTGGCACTTCATCATTTGGTCAGCAGGCTGGAGAAAACGTTGAATCAACGGGAAGTGGCTATGGTAGCATTTCTTGATATCGAGGGTGCGTTCAACTGTACCACTACCAATTCGATAAGACGCGCCCTAGAGAGACATGGAATTGCTCCAATCCTAGTGGAGTGGATTCTTACTACTCTAGAGGGCCGAGTGGCTTCTGCAACGCTTAATGACATAAACTATAGCGTTGCAGTGGCGCGAGGCTGCCCACAAGGCGGTGTTCTTTCACCTCTATTATGGTGCTTAGTGGTGAATGACCTACTCGTGAGACTAAGCAACACAGGGGTCTACGTACAGGCCTATGCCGATGATTTGAGCATAGTGGTCAGGGGTAGATTCATTAATACAGTCTCCGAGGTAATGCAAGGCGCGCTGCGTGTTGTGGAAACGTGGTGTAATGAGGTGGATCTGTCAGTGAACGCTGAAAAGACGGAGCTCGTTATGTTCACTAGGAAAAGGAAGATGGAAGGCCTCGTGAGGCCTACCTTTTTCAGAACGACACTTGAATTGTCTCAGTCAGTAAAGTATCTAGGAGTAATACTGGATCACAAGCTGACTTGGAGGCTGCACGTGGATTATAAGGTAAGCAAGGCTCGAAACTCATTATGGGCCTGCAGAAGAGTTGTCGGTAGTAGCTGGGGCCTGAGCCCAAAAGTGGTGCACTGGCTCTACACTACAATAGTCAGACCGTCACTAATATATGGCTCCATAGTGTGGTGGACCTGTATAAAGACGGAGGCAACAAGAGCCAAACTTAATAAGGTCCAACGTTTGGCATGTCTTAGTATAACCAGTGCAGTGCGCACAACACCCTTGAGTGCCATTGAAACACTATTGAATCTTCCTCCTTTGGATCTGGTAATCCAAGGGGAAGCTAGAAAAACTGGGTTCCGTCTCTGGAGTCAGGGTAGCTGGACTTTTATGAATCCAGGCAAAGGACATTCGACGATTCTAGCAGAGTTGCATGAGGATTGTCCTATTTTGTTGGCGAGGAGCGATACAGTTTCTCCTACGCATCGCTTCAATCGCAAATTTACGGTGGTGTTTCCGTCAAGGGAAGAATGGAAGTCTAGGGAAAGACAGCTCATCGAAGGAGGAGGACAGGTCTGGTACACAGACGGTTCACTCGCTAGAGAGGGCTCGGGCTCGGGAGTCTACGGGCCCCGTACAAGACTTTCATTCCCTCTTGGGGGGCACACCACAGTATTCCAGGCTGAGGTCTATGCGATACTTGCCTGCGTAAATCGTATTCGGGAAATTGACGGGTCTAGGAGGCGGATTACTATCTGCTCTGACAGTCAGGCAGCCATCAAAGCACTGAGTGCTTGGAAAATAACGTCGGGACTGGTCCTGGAGTGCAGGAGGGCTCTTGACGACATCTCAGCTAAACACAAGGTATCACTGATGTGGGTACCTGGGCATGCTGGGGTAAAGGGTAATGAAATGGCAGATCATCTAGCCAGGATGGGATCCGGAAACAGTTTTGTGGGCCCGGAACCAGCCTTAGGACTGTCTGCAAATTTGGTTAGGAAAACAACTGGAGAGTGGATCCAGAATCAACACTCTCTGAGATGGAACAACATCTCTGGTCATCTCCGTCAGGCTCGGGAGCTATTAGCAGGGCCTGAAGAGAGAATAGGACGATTCTGTCTCTCTCTGGATAGGAGTAACTTGAGATTGTTAGCAGGCTTATTAACGGGTCACAATACCTTCAGGCGTCACTTGTTTGTGATGAGGGTGGTCAACGACCCAACGTGCACGTGGTGTGGGGAAGAGGAAGAATCCTCGGCACACATCCTGTGTCGCTGTGAAACCCTGGGTTATCACAGGCAGACTATGCTGGGCTCAAGAACCTTGGAACCAATAGAGATAAAACGGATAGGACCTAAGAATGTACTTGCCTTTGCCAAAAGGGCAGGTCTTAGGAACTAGCGCGGATAGAGGCGCAAAAGGGCCCATCGTGTGGCCTATGCACCAGCCACATTCCGTGCTGGATAGCCTCTGGTTCTTATTCATTCATTCAACCTAGCAGGCCATGAAAAATAAACCACTACAAAATGGCGACCCTGGCGAACGAAAAGAGAAGTTACTAAATAGCAAAACTAAAAATTAAAAAAAATAATGAAACAAACAGGGATATAAAGCAGGACTGGAAATGATTGGGAAAATGGATAGAAGTATGAGGATTGTAAGATATATTGATATGTTTTCTATTCTCATTTGAATATTTATATAATTTCATTTATTAGTACTATTCATGTAGTTCTGTTAACATTTTTAACGCCTATATAGTGAATACATGCAAATTTTGTATTTTCATCTATATTTCAATCCAATTACAAATTGTAAAATATCGTTATTTAGTTTAATTTTCTCTACATGGACATAGTGACGTGAAGAGTGTAAAATTGTTGAATGCTCTCAAGAGAGAGCGTTTTCCTTAGCAATCATAGTTCATGAATAATGCATATCTATAAACAAATCATCAGTTACGTACCTATTTACATTTCATTCACGGATCGGAGTGCAGTAAATTCAGTATTTCGAATAATAATAATTTATGTTGCAATTAAAAAATATTTCAGCAGTGAGAATGACCACATGACTAATGAATTTATGAGAAATGCGATGAGTACACCTCTTGATTAATTATATATAATTACACAGTTGTTGCAAATCAGGTGTCCTACAACAGATTCTGTTACCATGACTTATTTTAAGGCCTCTTAAAATGTATAAAAAATCGACCCAATAATCTTTGAGAAATTGATAAAAAATCTATTTTTTCCAAATTTTAACAACCTCTATCTTGAAAACCAGACTCCTTAGGACACCAGTCCGATTGGATACGTTGCTTCTGATAGCAAAAAGATGAAAAGAAATGAAATTTGGTGAAACGGTAGACATAGGTCCCGTGAACCTACACCTAAGTTTGCGACCTCGGGGGTTACCGCTCGAGGGGTGGGGGATGAAAACTCTGCTTAGGACGATTTTCGGAAAATGACGCCGTTTTGGTAAGTGATGTCGAAAAAGGCTGCACATGGTTTATGAAGAGAACAAAATTGTGCATAATTCTGGTCATTTTTAATGTGGGATCAATAGTTTCCATCCTACAGTGCGTAAAGTTAAGGGTTGGTTTGTGATTTTCACTAAAATCGGAATTTCATCGCGGATTAAGACGGAGACTTTTACCAAAAGTGTTTTTCTTTCCCTAAAAGAATGATATCTTATCATTTATTTATTATCTGCAGCTGCATAAACGCACGCATTTGGATTTTAAAGAAATAAAGACATTTATGAACACACCGCTACCCACTATACCGATATGTGCTGTTGCGAAAAATATCTTATGTGTGCATACTTTCAGTGGAAATGATATTACCTTGGCGTTGTTAAATTAGGGTAAGATTCAATTTGTGCCAAAGAGAAAAGTTTAAATAATATATGGAGACAATAAAATTCTACGTAATTTTAGTCTTTACATTTTTCTTGTGTGACCAACGGTGTCCATTCTACAGTGTCTCAAAGTTAGGGGTGGTTTTTGATTTTTACAAAAAACGATATCAAAAAGTTCTTTTTCTTCTAAGTGAATAGCATTTCTCATATCTGTATTATCTACAAATGCCTAAATAACACATTTGAGCCTAAAAAAACTACGACATTCAGGAACACATCGCTACCTGTTACCGATATTAGCCAATCGTTAAATCCTACAAAAGTCTGTTGAATGAAGAAGATCGGAAAGTAATGAAATTTGGTAGGATGGTAGACCTGGGTCTTCTGAATGTACATCTGAGTTTGCGACCTCGGGGGGTTTCCGTTCCAGGGGTGGGAGTGAGAAAACTCTGCTTCGCGAAGATTTTCGAAAAATAGCGTCGTTTTGATAAGTGGTATCGAAAAAAGGTTCAAATTACTTATGGAGAGAACAAAATTTACCCTCCTTCCCCCAACCCTCGAGCGGCAACCCCCAGAGGTGGTAAATTGAATTCTCTCATTTGAACTTTTTTGAATAGCACATACCAAAACGACGCTATATTTCCAAAATCGTCGCGAAATAGAGTTTTCACCCTCCCACTCCTCGAGCAGTGGTCGCAAACCAAGGTGTAGGTTCCGGGGACCAATGTCTACCATCCAAACAAATTTCATCTTTTTCCGACATTTTGCTGTCAAAAAACCCCTACCGCCTGGACTACCCATATTTGTAAGAACTTTTCTACTTGAATTTGGATCAGAAATACTCCCTTGGATTTAGGGCCTATCATTAAGTAACACCCTGTATATGATAGCATATTGGTATCATAGCTTTCACTACGTTTCCTCCGTCTATGGATATAGCCTCTACAACCACAGAAATGTAAATGTTGGAGACGTCTGCTATGCTTTTACAGCACCAAAATCATATCTCCCGTTCTCTCCTCCTGTAAACAGTTGAGCATCGTGTACCCCCTAATTTCATTAAGACATCAAGGCAGGCGCGTGCATCCAGTTGCTGTGTTGCTCTGTGACGCGTCTTCTAATTGACAACTCAAACATATACAAGTGTATCCTCCCTTTAATAAAACTCTCCTTGGATAAACAATCCCAGGAAAGTTACTGGAGAGTGACTTGTAGAATCAGTGTGACGTGTAATTGTAGGATTAGAAGTTAAGTAACTCATCTGAATATTTTTTGCATTTTGCAGTTAGCGATAAAAGTTAACGTTGAAGACAGTAAAATTCATCCGCCTTTGAGAAACCGAAACAAAATATTTTGCTTTTTATCTGGAAAATTCCTTTTGGCATATTTTTTATACTGCAAAGCTAGGATGTCTAGAATACTCGTAATAGCAACTATTTAGACACTACTACTTTCGAAGGATTTATGTATCATAATATAGTTACTACTTAAAGCCGCAAAAGTTTGAAATCTTGAAGTGGAACCTAGACGCAAGCCATAAATCGATGGTATTGTTTTGAAAGTTATGTGTATTGAAATTTGTTATTAATGTGTGTTAAGTCCAGAATTTTAATGGAAGTGAAATCATTATTATGAAACTAATTATGGACAACTTTCACAAATTGTAAAAACGACAGATGTCATAAGTGTGAAATGATATTTTCCACATTTCTGATTCTGATATTCTGATCGTAATAAAAAACGAGTTTATCACTTTTTTACTTGATATTTTTAATTTTTACCGCTGCCTCTCCTGAGTTAGGTTAGGCTAAAAGTGAGTGGGGCGATTCTGCCTCCTTCCACTGCAATTCTATTGTGTCTATTATGGCTCACACCTGTTTATCGTTCACCGTATAATCCACACCTCTTGACCAAAGCGATGGTCGTGATGGGCGAAACTTATTTGAAGTCAAAGGGTTCCAGTTGTCCAAAAGTTTGGAACCTATCTCTTTCCAGCAGGGCCGCCACATCGCAAGGTCGGGCCCAGGACCAGATTCTGGCCACGGGCCCCCAATACCATAGCCGTCTCAAGTGATGAGGCAGTGACCTTCGAACTGGCAACGAGATGGCTTGCCAATACTATATTGAAAAACTATTGATTTCCTCTCTTCACACAAAACGTCATTTGTACTTGTTTTCAAGTTTCAGTGACTGAAATGTCTTAAATTTTTATTGAACTATGTTTTTCATTCTTCATTTTCTCAAATAAATATAAGAAACTGTAACTGAAAATTGGTAACACTAGTATGCACGTACGTTAAGTAGGTAGTTATTAGTTATGGGATTTTGTTACTTTTTCGTCTTGGAATAGTACGAATTGCAAATAGAGGTCGTATTCAGAGAAATTCATGATCACTCAGTTCTTAAGAGTAGCTGACAAAAAATAATGGCTGACTAAATTTTATAATCAACACATTCAATTAGTTATGTTCAAATTTTGTAGACTGATTGGAAAAGACAGTCTCTGTGTACAACATGGCTAAAGGGTTTGATTCAAACAGCACTTGAAATAATATAGGTAGAATGTCTTTTAAGTAAAAAACCAGAACAAAAAATAATTGCTACAAAAATGAAGTTTCTTCATTATAGTTTATTCACAATTCAGTTATTCACAATAAAGTTACTCAGAAAAGAATTAGATTATTAACAAAACAAATGAATGAGTAAAATATGAACTTCGTTTTGTTGAATAACATAACATACACTGTTAATAAAATTATTTGTAACTATAAGAGTTGTCAACTTTAAAAAATATATAAAACTCTAGTACAGTTTTGTTAACTGAATAAAGAAAACTACTGTATTTTCATTTGTAAAATACCAGGAACTTAAAACTTTCGTGCCTTTTTAAGTGAAAATGTAGTAGTAACATTAGATGCTGATGCCCGGACTGGTAGGCCTATCAAGCCACAGAGTACAGGCGCCTGCGCCATAGCGTTTACTAAGATTCAGGCTCGGACCGGGCCCCTACGGGGCACCAGTACCCAGTTGCCCCCCCTTTGTGGCAGCCCTGCTTTCCAGTACTGGACAGGAGCACCAAATAAGCTTAGAGACACGTTTCTAGTGCCATCATGGCGAGTAAGCACATTTGGCATCTCGGCGTCGTCATCAGCATTTAGTTGTAATGTGTTTACCGACTTAAAGGGGATTTGGTGCTTGCAGCTTACACTACACCCTCCACATAGCAGAAGCGACAGTCTGTTGTTTGTTCAAAACCTAACTTCCGCATGTGGTTCCTCAGACGACAATGTCCCGTCAACAGATCAACCAGGATGCGGAGATCATTTCTGTTCCATTCTATAATCTTGGGGGGGGGGCCCTTCGAGTGCAGTAGCCCTGGTGTACCTCGCCAGTGCACGAGTGCTTTCCTCTCTGTCCAATCTGAGATGATTTTCTTAGCGATCCTTTTCGCAATGCCCGCAAATGGTTCTGGTCCTATGAACACAGATTTGGTTCTTCTTCTTGTGAGCGTGTCGGCCAATCTATTGCCTTCGACTCCGCTATGACCTGGAACCCAACCTAAACTTATTTTGTTCCTTTTTTCAAGTTCATTGAGGAGATGCATACAGTTCCATACGACTCTTGGTTCAACCCGTTTGGAGCTTAGTACTTTTAGAGCCTGGCCATCTGAAAAGATTTTTATAGATTTGGTTGTCAGTCCTGAGTTGTTTCTGATCTACTTTTTTTTTCTCCTATACTTCCATATTTTCTCTTGGATACAGTATGCCTTTTCAATCTGATGTTTTAAATTTTACGTAAAATTAAATACTGAAACAATTTACTTTCCACACCAGCAGGTGAGGAGAGTATTGTGATCGCGAGAATATTGGATTTTGGGATAATACACTTTTTGAGCGTTTTATGATATCTACATGACGAAAATCCACGTCACCCATTTCCCTGGGTCTGTCTGTCTTGGCATTTTTCTAGCCTCGTAATCCCAGTTACTGCTGCATGGATTGTGACAAAATTTGGGTAGCGATCGTAGTAGATGATGCTGTTATAATTTAAAAAATCGGTGGATTGGGGGCAAAGGAATTGGTGAAAACGAAAAATTTTCATAACCATTCCAGACTTCGTATTTAGACGATTCAGGACTTCCTGCTTATTTTCCATTTGCTTTTGGAGCAGGGTACATTCATAAAATACTTTACAGTGCGTCGAAAAGATTGACTTTGGTAATATCATGTGCTTTCTAGAGCTATCCGAATGTTGCCTTTGAATTTTATATCCGCGGAATAATTTGATACATATGTACATCCACGATACAACTGGCCAGTTGATGTCAGATCAGATTCCATAACATAATAAAAAACTAACAATAGATTCTAAAAAACAGCAGAAAATGAAAAATAACGTTGCAAACTAATTTAAGTCTTAAAAAATGATTGATTAGCTGTTAAATGATGTCATGATGAAGCAAAATACCCAACTTAAAATTTGCTGACCATATAACCCTTATTGCTGCTTCTCAGGAAGAACTAGTAGCTCTATTAAACATCTTAGAACAACATAGTGCAGCGTATGGTTTTGGTATTAACTACAATAAGATCAATGTTATGATCGTACATAGAGAGCATGATAATCATCGAGAAATAAAGTCAATAGGCCATTGTGAAGTAGTTCAAAGTTTTGTGTACCTCGGTTGTTTGATCGACAATTCGGGTGGCAGTGAAAATGAGATTCGACGGCGCATTCAACAGGCACATGTGCCCATGACAAAGCTTACTAAAATATGGCGTGACCATAACATCACTAAATCTAGAAAAATCTCGCTGGTTCAGTCTCTTGTGTTCTCCATATTTTTGTATGCCTCGGAATCTTGGACTGTTAAAAAGGCAGATCGAGCTCGCAAAGTTGCTTTTGAAATGAGGACGTGGAGGAGAATGCTGAATGTTCCTCTTACCGCCCATCAAACTAACGTTTCTATACTGGATGAGCTCGGTAACCCAAAGAGACTATCCTCCATTGTGTCGACGAGAATGCTCACATTCTTCGGACATATACACAGAAGCGATAATATGGAGAAACTTGTAGTTCAGGGTCATGCCCCGAGTGGGCGGCGCTGTGGCCGTCCCCCTACACGCTGGGTGGATACGATAAAACAGTTGCTGGATATGAGTATCAAGAGCGCCACTAAACTGACAGTAAATCGTGAACAATGGCGAGCTACAGTTCTCAAAACTATTGATATATTCATGTCGGCAATACTCTAGCTCCGACTTAATGCATTTTACGAGTTCACAATATGTCTGTTAAGACATTGTGACTATGATAATCATCATCATCATTAATTTAACATTAATTTTTGTCAAACTTCAGTCTTTAATAAAGGAAACCCATGTGGCCAAATCGTAAGTAAAGTTTATCACAAGTATAGGTGGTTTCAGAGATAGCATTTGCAACTTATTATTTTGTATCTAACTACACAGGAAATCTGGTAACAACATTGGTTGGAAGGTATCTGCTAAAAGATGTGAAATGAAAACTCAGAGCTCAGTGCAATGTTTCTACGTAGCACCTACCTTTCTACCTATCTTTCTGACCTAATTTATTCCAAATGAGCTAAGAGACACGTTTCTAGTGCCATCATGGCGAGTAAGCACATTTGGCATCTCGGCGTCGTCATCAGCATTTAGTTGTAATGTGTTTACCGACTTAAAGGGGATTTGGTGCTTGCAGCTTACACTACACCCTCGTTAACACAGACAACAGATGAGAGCAAAGCCTGTTACGTCAACAGTCAGATTGTGCTTACACGAGCATACGTTGAGGTACCGGGTGGTAATGATCAAACCCACATTAGGCTTGAAAAAAGTTGATTTAGATGGAGTGCTTTCAAATTAGAGCTACGACAAATAGATTTAGCGGAGAAATAAATCGAAAGAGGTATTTTTTTTATACAAGGTGAGTTAAGCTCAAACGCCTCTGATTCTTGTGACCAAAGAATATTCCTTTTCAGGAATATAATTATGTCTACTACATTTTAAAAATAAATACAGTCAACCGCGGTTATAACAGCCCGGGTTATAGCGAACTATCGGCTATAACGAACCAAATGAAAAGTCCCGTTCAATCACCCCATAAGCCCAATACAAAAATACCTCGGTTTTAACGCGCGTGGATATAACTAACTTTCGGATGTAACGAAAAATTTTGCATTATTTTTTTACTTGATCTCCGGTTATAACGAACCTTGAATATTATAGTCAACCCTGCGAAATCAGGTATGGATGGTTGTCTATTTGAGCTGTTTAACGCGTGGAATGAAGTCCAGCGCGGCTTTAGCCCGATATGTGGTAGCACTACCGTACTACAGATGCACCGTACATCAAGGGGGTTCCCCTAATTCTGACATAATACAACCTAACCTAATTCTGACACCCTACGTGTATACCTGCTGTACAGTGAGATGATTAGGTAGTCGTTCTCGCCAGTAGAATGGGTGACAAAGTAAAAGTACAATCTTTTACGCTCAAGGATACAACGGATATTATTCGCGAAATACAAGGTGCAAAAAAAACAAGCTGAAATTTGTCATGAAAAACGCATCAGCAAATCTACGGTGGCTACAATTTGGAAGAACTGCGATGAAACTTTGCAAGCTTCTGACAACATGGACATCAAAATGAAGAAATTACGGAAAGTTCGATTCAGAGGAGCGAAGTTTAATTGCAACTGAAGCTATACAAAATTTGCGAAATATTTGAAGTTTATTGTGCTCAAATTCAACTCCTCTAAGTGTTTTGGACCATTTAGCGGTATTAGAAACTCATGTCAAAAATATTCGGGCTAATAATACTGTTACTCAAAGTAAAATAATAGACTTTTTTACATCATACAATTAAAAGCAGCTCGCGTTCTTGTTTTGTATCTGTACATGCGTATATGTATTTAACCTACGTGCATTTACATCTACCGTCACAATTTTTTAGTTTAGTTTTACTTTACTTTGGTTTCTGTAGATGCCTTTGTTTATACCTTGTTTTTGGAAATAAAATTTGTTTTTGAGATACAATTAGTTTCTGTTACATATTTATTCATTCTTACGCGTGTTGCGTATTTTTCATGTTTATAACGAACTTCGGTTATAACGAACCTTAATCAACAGTGTTTGAGGTTCGTTATAGCCGAGGTTGACTGTATTTTTATACAGGGTGTCTAATATTGCCGTGACATATCAGTGCTGTGTTTCTTAAAACGGAATACCCTGTATATTATTGAGTATTCAGATTCCTTGGTCAACTCTAGTGTGGCTTTATGTATCATATAATGGAATACGTCAGCTTAGGTTAGACGGCCGAATTTAACTTGTTTTAGTACTTGGAGGAGAACTAGAGTAAACAGCAAGATTATAAAAATTAATTACAACAAATCAACTCTCACCAGAAACAACAGCGGTAACATATCTAAGATCAAAGAGATATTTTTCATAGCCTACTAGCTACTGCTACTGTTAAAACCACCAGCAAATGTTGGTAGCAGTTTAATGTCTGCAGAACAAAATTTCACATTTAATGATTTAAAAAAGTATTCATTTCCGTCATGTCAAAAGTAACGATACCTCTGTCGGAAGTTTTCAAAATTCTTCAGTATTATAACCATTAATTTTAGCAAGATCGTAGAAAATGAAGGATGAATCAAAATCTGTTCAAATTATAAAACACAATCTTGGTAGGTACCTGGCAGAAAATTAAAATCTGATTTGTCAGTATTCCTTTTTTGCCATCTTGCTAATAGATACTGCACAATTTGAAGGGGTTCAGTCAGGGGTATTGTTAGGTACTTAATACTTTGACGCAAATTACTTGTTTTTTATATCGAATGTGTGTGCTGAAGATAATAGACTTCCAGCCTTTCATCATTTATAAATCTTTAATGGTGTAAATTTTTAATCGCCAGTACATTGCAGTAGCTGGTAGGCGTTGACCTTAGTTATATGGCCGCCGTTGTTCCTGGATAGAGTTGATTTGTTGTAAGGAATTTTCATAATCTTGTCCCTTTACTCTAGTTCGTCTGTATATTTCTGCTAAGTTAGTTATATTTCATGGTCTGCTAGGTTGCATACAGGTAGGAAAATTGAAAAACACCGACTTGATTGATTATTTTAGATTACATAAGTACTACCAAAGGCTGATATTCACAACCTTATATCATTACAAAGGCTATCACATTTTGCCTTTGATCATATAGAAATACTAGACATTCCCATTTCAAAAAATCAAGTTATCTCTGATTGAAGTTTCCTTAATTAATTTACCGATTTCTCTCAGTACAAAAACAATTCGATCGTCTAATGTAAGCTGAAGCATTTCATGCTTGTCATACGGCAAGTCACAGACTTCTAAGCTTTATAATCGCTGCGATATTCAATACTTATCTGATATCTACTTATACCAAAGATAGTGTTTTGCACCTAAACAGCTTGTTTTAAGCCCCATATGTGATAACACCGGAACTGACCAAAGAATCTGAATATAATAATATACAGGGTATTCCATTAAAAAAAAACTATGATTTGTAACGCTTGTATTGGACCAATTATTTTTAAAATGTGGTCTAACTCGACCTACGTACACTCGCTTAGTTATTTTTCTGAAAAAAAAGATTTTTGTTTAAAAGAGTCCTAGTCGTTAAGCTTGAGTCAACCTGTATAGTTAGAAGTGTACGCATTTGCCGCATTCCCAACTAATGAGAAATGTGACTTAGTTCGAATAAATTTGTTGTTGGCAAAGGAAATATTATGTAATAATGATATCAAAGAAATATATCACAAAAAGCGGCAGAGTACTTCAGTATCTATACAAGTCTGTTCTAGTTTGATAATATTGATCATTGCAAAAATGCCTCATGAATATGAAGTGTTTTCTTGATTATTCATAAATTGTATCATTTTAAACAGATAAACAAATAAAAATATTTTCTTATCAAATTTTCATAATCAACGGGATCTACAAATCTAACATATATGTACAGAGTGAGTCTTAAGTATGGAACGCCTCAACCATCTCGGAAATGGTTTGCAAGATTTTCTTGAATTTTGGGGTATGAGGGTTTTGCAATACGGCCGATCTTACGATGGTATTAACACTGCTGCCATATCTACCGTGTTTCCGAAAATATACCAAACTCAGTTATTTCAAATGGATCACCCTGTATATTTATTTTTTTAAATCCTTGAAAAATATTAATTATTTTTTATATGATATTTGCTATACCTAAACGTCACAATTTCGGAACAACTAAATTCAAATTGTATCCGCCCAAGTTAAGATGATTATAAGAGATATAAGAAGAATTGAGCAGTCAGGTATTTTGCAAAATGTACTGGAAAGTTTCATGGATCGCATACCTTGCTGTATTTACGCCTTTACATTATGTTTTTTTGAAGTTAATGTCTTATTTTAACTTGGGTGGATCTAATGTAAATTTAAAAAAATAAAAACAATTAATATTTTTCAAGGATTTAAAAAATAAAAGAATATACAAGGTGAACCATTTGAAATAACAAAGTTCGTTATATTTTCAGAAAAATGGAAGATGACAACAATATGAATGCTTCCATAAGATCGTATTGCAAAGCCCCCATACCTCAAACATTCATGAAAATTGTGCAAACCGCTTCGCAAAGGCGTGCCATACTCATTACTCAATCTGTATTAAGGTTGCGCATAACTGTGACTTTTGACCGAACTGAGGTGTTGGCTCAAAAAAATAGACAGATTATTAAAAATACATTTATTTATAAAATTATCACGTATTTCATTGCTACCCATAGGGAGAATATATTTGGCACAATTACCACAGAAAAAATTACAGGAATACGATTTTTCACAATAATCAGTCAGTCTTTGCCTTGTCTGCCATCCGCCTTATATCAATATTGTATTTCCTGAAAACCTTCATCAGATCACTGTACATTTCGTCCTTGTCGATTTCATTCGCACTAGGTTGCTCAGTAGAGGTTCGCCTCCTCACAGTGTCGCTTTCGAATGTTATTTTTGAGTCATCATTTTCAAATTCTGATCCAGCGCCTGGACTGATACCTTCTATGTTGTTTTCTGAGTCGATTTCTGGCCTTGGCGCATGAGTAGTTCTTTCTGTACTTGGCTGCATATCATAAGGGTTGAAATTGGTATTATAGGGATTCCTCACAAGCCCTTGGTCCGGACTTGGAACACTGGGAGGTTGCATGTTGTAGGGATTATAATTTGTGTTGTAAGGCCCTTGTGGTTGGTTTGGGTTTGAATTTGTGTTGTAAGGATTAAAGTTGTTATTATAGGGATTACTTCCAACGTTTCTAGATTCCGATGTATCTTGTCCAGTGTTTGAGTTCGCTATTACGGGGTTGATATTTGAATTGTATTGAGGGTAGTATGGCATTGGCGCTCCATAGAAGGAATCTATAGCTTGGTTGATTCTTCCGCAGGTGTTTCTAACGTAGGGTACGACTTTCTTTGCTGTGTTCTTGACTTTCTCGCCCTGAAAGAGACAGATAAGATTAATTTGATAATAATTCGCAAGAATTTAGGTAGGTACGTAATTTTGACTTGAGGGTTATTATCATTTTACAAAACTCAGACGAGTTTTCTCACGAAAATCTTTGAAAATACACACTTCAATGGGGCAATTCGAGGACATAGGTGAAAAAGACTCTAGGTGAGATGTTAGTCTTTAGACACTATCATAAAGTATACGACCTGCATCCTAGCTAAACATTATTAAGTTGAACGACAGCTTATTATAGGTCACTGAAAAATTAAGGCTATTTTATTGACCACAGAATGACCGCAGCTTATACATATACCAAAAGCGCAACTATCTCTACCCACACAGCATACGATATCGCTAGGACATCCTAAAGGAAGCTGTATCGCCCAAATTTGGGATAAGACCAGAATGACATCTACAGGCTACCTGTAGGCTATCCTAGATTATCCTAAGTTAACCCTAGGACAACCTGTTTGGAATATTATTTGGCAGGCAGGCATGGATATCCTTTGGACATCCCGCTGGGTCGTTTATCACTGGAGGATCCTAAGGATGACGGTTTTGGAATTCCTCAACTTGTATATTATGAGGCCGTTGAAGGGATATTCCTTCAAGACCTTTTGTATACAAAATCTGACATTTGACAGTGTTGACGTTAGAAAGAGGTGAAGTTGTGACTGAAGGGTGAAGGTGACTTGCAGGAATCTACCAGCTTGCACTAGTCCACGGATCGTTTTTCGCCGTTTATCATATCTTTCAATAACTTTACTATCTGTACCTATGATCTGTACCATCAGACACGCCAAGGGCCCCCAAGTCCAAACCACAAATTGCAAGTCAAATAATTATTCGGCAACCTGTTTGTTTTTGCAAGGTGGGTGTAAAATTGTCCAAGGCATTATAATGCCTAACGAAAAAGAAAGTTTAATAGCAATAGCAAAACTTTATACCACAAACTATTGTGATGCACTTCATGAAGGAATGGAATAGAATGGAGTTATTGAATTGTGTTAACCACTCGGGTGGTAGCTCTGTTGGATCTTTAGATAGTGATGGTGAAAAGTGTTCCTCATTAGCTAATATGTGCCCAGACAACCCTCCAGGTGAATAACCTGGTATGTAAACCAGATGAGTATAGGAAAACAGTTCTAGAAAAATAATCCGGTTGATTTCGAGTAACCTAGAGTTTCACAATAAGCTAACCCAAGGCGGTCTGCACTGCTATCTTTCAGAACAAACTAAGAATTTAGCTATGGACTAATCTGCGGCAGACTAAATGATAATATTTGAGGCCAACCTGAGGATTTCCCTATAGTCTTACCGACGGTGGTCTAATAAAGTCTCATCGGGATATTTATAGGCTGTCTAATGCCAGGTCGTCCAGGATATGGCTTTCCCTGGGACATTTTGCATATCCTTTGAAGGTTAGCCTAGGTCTATAGATATCGAGGTTCGTGCATCGTATCACGTGCATCTTTCTTATTTATGATGCATAGCATCGCGACTGCTTTCAGTCTCCTTCAAACTGTACGCGAAAAACTGTTGGTTTCACCAAGTTGGATTAATAAATTTCATGACATGTAACTGGAATAAGTGGACTTAACCTATGCGTTGTTATACTAGCAATAGTCCCTAAAGCTGTGAAAATATTTTTTTATCGTTTCTTTGTGAACTTATGATCCAATAATGTAGTTTTAATATTTGAAAATGTATTCGAGAATTTGCAATACATTTATCCTTGCATTAAATTTTCCCTATCAGTATGCTGCCAAACTATACACAGTGGTCCAATAAGCGCGCGGTGCTCTCTAATGGCCTTACAATTTTAATTAGAAGAAAATGGCTGGAACAAAAAACGTCTCTTTTCCAATGGTCTACTTGTAGGAAATAATTTCAAAGATGGCGGACATCCGCATATACCGGAAGTGGGTATCAACTTCCTTATTTTAAATAGAATACCCTGTATATTATCATGTTTTTGAATACACCATCAATTTTTAGGTCCAGTTTGGTACTTTACAAAAAATGTTAATATCTCGGGAACTAGGTACGACAGAAAGATGCGGTTTCCAGTTTTAAAACGAACAAGAAACATATTGTGTTTCAATAGGATCACTGTTTCAAAGCACATTAAATCAATAGACTAGCAATTTTTAAATTTGAAAAGTTGAAACGTTAAATTTTTTTTTTGCAAATGGGGTACAATATGTTTCACATCAGTGGATGCGAAATTAAATTCTTTTCCACTTTTATCTGTGGTGCATAATAATATGTATATGTGGTTCTATCTCTGACGGTTTTCAAGATATTTACGATTTTGTAATTATTCCGTAATGGCTCGTAGGAATTGGAAAAATCGTAGGTGGCGTGGCTCGCAAACTAAACAGTTGGCAGGAAACCTTTTATTCAAAGAGTTTTGGCCTCGAATGCTGAAATGTGTATTCGCTCCATCTTAAGTCTTTTTAACGTGTTAAACTTTTCAAATTTGAAAATTGCTAGTCTATTGATTTAATGTGCCTTGAAACAATGATCTCACTGAAAGACAAGTATGTTTCTTGCTCGTTTCAAAACCGAAAAACTGCATCCTTCTGTCGTACTTAGTTTCCGAGATATTAACATTTTTTGCAAAGTACTACAAACGTCAAATTTCCTAAAGAATGCTGAGTAACATCGAAAATAGGCTTCGAAGTCATAAACTATGGTGCAAGTAGACAATTTCAAAAGAAATATTTTTTATTAAGCCATTTTCTTCTAATTTAAGCGGTAAGGCCACTAGAGAGCACCGCGCGCTTATTGGACCACCCTGTATAACAGAACTCATCTGATTTGTGCAGTAATTGCCTTTTTAAGTTAATTGAAAAGCACCATACATTTTAAAAGCCCAAACATAAATAGAAAATTGATAACTGGAAATTACATAGCAACTGCTATGATCGAAAAAAAGTATTTTTCATTAGTTTTATGAATACGTGATCAGCAGAATTCTTAAAGCACACTGGCTTTTTGTGATGCCTAATTGTCTATGTAAGTTCAGTCCGTTCTTGGAATTTGAATGGAAATCATTTGCATTTTCTATACAGGGAGATCAATTTATACTCCGAAGTTAGATACCTCCGTTATTATCGCAGATACAAAAAAAACTTTCCCTATTTTCCCTTGCCTATCCCCATATGTCCACCACTGTATTTTGTAATTTATGGCTATATTGTCAAAATCATGCCAAATATGAAATTTTGCTAAGCAGCCGTTTATGAAATATTCAAAATAATATAGATTCTTATTAAAACTTAAACACCCTGTACCTCGAAAGCTTTCCCGGGTATAAGTATACAGGATGATCAATTTCCTGCCAAAACGTCAGTTTGTCTTCAACTATAATTAGTTTTTATTTATGAGCCAGTGAGCCTCCGTAGATTATTAGTTTTCTAAAAAATATTTATCACATTTCTGCGACGTATGATTCATAATATTTGTTTTCTGCGATAACAATCATTTAAAAATGTTCATATCAACAGTGTAAATTAAATCACGAGAACCTAGATTTTGTATAGAATGGACTAGTATCACGAGGTTAAGAACAATGATTTAATTATTATGACCGCTTAGTGCATACAAAAATAAACGTTCTGCTGCATTTCGTTACTTTCTACATCATTTTGTTTTTTAGTAATTCCATTCTAAAGTTTAAAGAACGGAATTCAAATTCAGCCAATCACTGCCAACCGCGCGAATTATCAGCAGTGCATTGTTGCCAAGAACAGCTCCGACTCGCAAAACATTTACATTTCACATAAACATGTTATTTGCTATCCCAACTGTTATAAATATTTTGAAACTCACTTCTTAGCTTTCACATTTCTCATCTCCGTATTGAAGAACTGCATATTATCCACATAAAAGTCATTCACCATAGCCATATCAACTTTAGGCAGGTTATCTGAATCGGCTTTTGTGAATCCACTATCGATTTTACTCATACTTGTTGGTTATGTTATGATAAAATAACTTGAAACCCAGTAAAATGGAATAAAAGGATATCCTGTACAAATAAACGCAAACAAATAATAATAACTTAATAATAACTTTAAGATTGTTGGAAATTACAGCCAAAGCCCAATGGAATTTGGAAGTGACAATGACCGAATGACGATTGATTGACAGGATTGACGGATCGAACCTTAACTTAGCTTTCGGAAGAGTTGTTCCAAATTATGGTTCCATCACCGTCCTAGAACTGTTTTCATCAAACCCCGCCCATTTTACAGTTCTAAAAACGGTGATTGGTTGGTCCACCAGCGTACCAACCAATCATCGATTCTAGAATCACAAAATGGGCGAGGCACGATGAAAACCGTTCTAGGACGGCGATAGAACCGTAATTTGGAACAGCCCTGGAATTTCGGATCACGGGACATTAAAACCACAAAACATATCAGACGGGAACAGAAGACAAGATAGATGAGCCAGCCCGCGTACAGCTCCGGCATTTCGCGCGCCATCAGAATGCGGCAACACAGCACACATATCTGTCTTTTGATTGGCTGTTCGCCTATAGGGCCGTGACGTCACGGCCCTAGGAAAATTCAAATATTTTCCTTATTTTCTTGGCTTTCCCGTGTCCAAAAAAATCGGGGAAAAAAACAGGATGATTTTTATGACGTACTCTGTCATATGCAACCATAAAAAAAATCATGATACTAGTCCATTTCGTTTTGCATTGGTCGTTAGAAAAGTTGCTAGGCAACAAGGCAATATGAAATATTTCAAGTTATGTCTGCTGATTTTGTTAACAAAAACTAAGGTGGCGTGGAGAATATACCTTCAAACGACAAATGTCATCAGTTTGTTACAGTTTGTGCATTTGAATAATTTAAATAAATTTCTTGTCAGGAAATCAGATCATTAATATGGAAAGTGATGGTGATAGTGACTTAGAATTGATACCTCCAAGTATAACAGAAGCAAATTTAACAGTACTAAATTTTTTGCCGGAAACATCGAATAAAATGTTTCTACAAGAGAATGGAACACAAAATATAAGTTATTTCGAATTTTGAAGTATCCAAAGCAATAAATAAAATATTTGCATATTTATTTGTATCTACTTTTATAATTCTCGTTGACATAGAAGAGGTATAGTATGCAGCTTGTGCAAAATAACAATTTTGCGCTCGTTTCGTTTGAGCTTGCTACATAATACATTATTCTATATATTGAAGCAAAATGTTGAATCCAACGAAAATATTTTGATAGTGTAATACAACCAATGTTTATTTCTCAGTTTAATTCTGCTAGTCTCTCCAAATCGCTAGATTATATTAAAAAAAAAGTGTTCGCAGAGGTTTAAGTTCATTGTTTAAAATTTATTTAATTTGCACATAAAAAACTGGATTAGATGCCGTTTAGCTAAGACGTAAGGCTTAGTATAATTGGTTAAAGGGCAATACTATGCCAGTTATTCAGGAACCTCTAGAATCTAGAGAAGGGGTCCTCAACCGGGGGGAATTCACCTCTAGGGGGAAAATACCATACCGATTCACCAAATAAAACGCTAAATCCGATTTAATCATTTTATCAAAATAATAATATTAAAACAAACAATATATTGTAATTTATCAAATAGTTAATGTTGTAAGTTATTTATAAATGAATCTGTTGCGTGATATATGTAGTTATTTCGTGATTAAATATTATTATTAATATTCCAATCAACATTTTTTGATACAAGCTAAAATTATAAAGTGGTGTACTTTTAACGGAGAAATGGCACCTGGGATAATGTTAAAAAGGGTGCATGGTGCCAATAGGTTGAGAACCACTGGTCTATAGCAAGACGTAATTTGGTTTTTAAATGAGTTTACAAGTAACCTCAAATCAATAAATAAACAAATAGGTAAGTTTGCGATTGCAAACAATCTATATAGTAGTGTGGCGAGGTGTAACATAATAATATAGACGCATTTTACTGAACTGTAAAATAGTAGTGATCACTCACGATTTGCCTCCATTCAATGGGTTCAGCGATGGTAGCTCCGATTACAAACACCACAAAGAAAGCACCGTAATTCATACTTGAACTTGACTCTTCACTTTTCTTCGGCTTTTACTGAATGAATGATTGGGCGTGTGCGTCATTAACAAGCTTTTATACTAACCTTCCGCACAGCATCTGGTGACGAGTCATGCCTGTGGCGAAAAAATTCAGTACGAAAGCTGACCAGTACAGCTTCTTGGTGTTAAAAATAAGACAAATTCTTGGTACACATGATCTGAGTCACCGGAAGGAAAGAATGCGGTGGTTATACCAGTGTACATAGCGGGGTTTCCTAAACTTCGGAGAAGAATTATTGAAGATAGCGACAAGAAATTGTGTTTTGATAATATAGATTGCGGTAGGGAACTGCAAGATGCGGTAGGGTAGAGCGCGCGAAATTGAGAATCCAAGAAAAGACGTATTCCCGTGTTAGAGAGGAGGCGTGGCTACCTGTTCCCCTTCTCCAGTGTGTGTATCTAAGGTGAGGGGAGATAAGTCCAAAATTCCAAAGGTAAGGTCCATAGGTCGCGATAAACATGATTTTCGCATTTCGAAACATTACTTTTAAACTTCCAGTAATGATTCAAAAAGCAAATTGAAGAAGAAAGCTTGCGCTATGTTACCTCAGTGGCCTTGTTTTGATATCGTGTTTGGTTGTTAAATTACAGACATTTGAAAAAGGTACGATTTTGTGTTGCGAGTTTTTTTGGCACACTAAAAAAGCTTTTTTGAAAAATTGCTCTGAGATGTCATTCACTATGGTCTTAACTACTACCTTCTGAAATACTGGTATGAAAAACAAGTCAGTTCTGTTCGAAATGGAAATCATCTGTGTTTTAGATGGTAAATACATATGTATAATAAATGTGTGTACCCAGACCCTTAAATTTATTAGATCGAAGCTTGAATATACGGAAATTGTGTGGCAACCTTACTACAACTTAGTAAAATACACTGCTCAAAATAATTAGAGGAACACTTATTAACGTCTCAATAACTTTTTTAATTGCAACAATATACAAATGTAATAACACTTATTTAAAAGATTTACATTTTCTTCGAATAAATTTGCTAAATCAAAACAAATTTTACATGACACTTTCAAGATTACGGCACCAATTCAAAAGAACTACAAGAAATAAAGTGGGGCAAGCAAGCATCTCTTGCCTGTACAACCTAAAATTGTTAACGCGTGTTAACATTAATAACGCGTATGTCTTCCATTAGCACGAATTACTGCTTGACATCTCCGAGGCATGCTTCGTACGAGCCTACGGATGTCTTCTTGCGGTATATTTTCCCATTCTTCGATTAGTGCATTTGTTAGCTGTTGGAGGGTTTGAGGTGGATCTGGGTGCCTTCGAACTCGTCTATCTAACAAATCCCAAAGATGTTCAATGGGATTTAGATCTGGACTTAGCGGAGGCCAATTCATGGTATGAATCCCGTGGTGCCGAAGGAAGTTCATGGTGATGGCTGCAGTATGAAGTCTTGCGTTATCTTGCATAAACACAAAATTTTGGCCTATCCCATAAGCGGCTGGTATAACATGATCCTCCAGAATGAGATCAATGTATCTTTGAGCGTTCAGTCTTCCAGGAACTACCACAAGTTCTGTTCTTTCATCAAGACTAATTCCGCCCCAAACCATCACAGATCCACCACCAAATTTTTCGACTTCTTGTATGGTAGCAGCAGAATGGCGTTCATGTGGACGTCTATATACACGTACTCGACCATCACAACGACTCAAACGAAATCGTGACTCATCTGTGAAGAGTACTGGTCTCCACTGTCGAAGCTGCCATGCGACATGTTCACGAGCAAAATTTAAACGAGTCCTTATGTGGTACGGAGTTAAAGCAGGTTTTCGCACAGGTCTTCTTGGTCTCAGGTTGGCTTCTTTCAGTCTATTCCTAACTGTTTGGTCGGATAACTCCACGCCATGAGTTGTTCTAAGCCTAACTTGAAGATCTTTTGCTGTAGATGTGCGGGTACGCAAGGGGGATAAGACTAAAAACCGATCCTGAATTCGGTTTGTCTTCCTTTTACTACCTTGTCCAATGCGTCTTTTGTATTCTCCGGTTTCTAGGTATCGATTCCACACACGATGGATGACGGAAGGGTAACGTTAAAATTTCTTGCAACTTGACGAATACTGGTGCCATTCTCGACAGCAACAACAACGCGAACAACTTCTGTCTCATTTAAATGCCTCATTTCGATTACCAGGGTAAAACTTAACAATTAATGATGAACTGTCAACATTGTTTACTATTCCAAAGCACACTACAGTATTTTGAATTAAATTTTCTTGTTTGGTTTCTTGTCGTTTCTTTAAACAGGAAGTGTTATCTTAAGAGTGATGTGTCAAATATGCTTTGTTTTTGCATTTTATTCAAACAAAATGCAAGTCTTTAAGATATACGTTACCAGATATTTATATCGTTTCAATTAAAAAAGTTATTGAGAAGTGAATATGTGTTCCGCTAATTATTTTGAGCAGTGTATTTCTACTTCAAAACTAATGGTAGTTAAACAACTACTGTTTCTTTGCCACGAATCTTGGAATAGACTTTTGGCGTTAAAAGCCTTATGGATTGGCGAGATGAATAATGAATGTCAGGATTGTGAGTGATGTATTGCATAATGGAGTAGATGTTGTTGTTGTTGTTGCAATATATTACACAAAATGAGTTTTTTAATTCCACGACTCAGTGCTAGCGCCTGTGCTACGTCTCTGCCTACTATTAGAACTGATGTCTTAAAATTTTCTCCGCGATGCTGTGTATGCGGTAAGTCCAATTATGTAGCTGAGAAGCTTGATACATTTCTTTGAACGATGGTTTGTCCCCTCTTCGTTGTCTTCTTTGTCATGTGGATATAATTTGTAAATATTGTACATATCTAGTACTTTGTATTTCAACTTATTTGTATTTTTTCTATGTTATTTCGATTATTCCCTCTCGTACGGACTTTGTCCTACTCTATCAGTGAATCTGGCTGTTGAGTAGTGTATAAATAAATAAAATGAATAAAATAAAACAGGAAATTATACTCAGTAAGCAATGCAGCGCCTTACACTAGATAGTCAAATTCTACTGCTAAGTACAGTCAAAATGTCACCGAAAATACGTCAGATGAATAATTAGAAAAAGATTGTGTTAAGTAGCTTACTTAAGTACCTACGTCTTTGAAAAAATATAAAGTGATCAGGAGCTTCTCCTTAAAATGCACAAAAATTGAGTTAGGAGCTGTTCTGACACGCAGTGATTCTAAAAAAAAAAATAAGTTTCACCTACTGTTGTCCTACATCATGCCCAATTTTCCTAAAAATATGTAGAAAATATGTAGACCAGTTACTGCAAAATACATAATACTGTGTGGCATGACACACTCCACAAGTATGTCCTGAAAGTCAGTGTTTGGAGAGGCATCAAAGACGTAAAATATCGCTAATGAGGTTTTTTGATGTAATCGAGAGCCCTTTATGAGTGAACAGTTTAGCATAATTTCTCCATTGCCCAACCCTCCCTACCACCTCAATTATACTCCCTCCTTGAAAAAGTAGAAAACATTGAGGATCGCCTAAACCTAAATCAAAAACAAAAAATCTTCGCGACATAATACTCCCCTCACCTGCGGTGTAGGAAGTACAAATAGTCAGTTAAACTCATTTAATCGACCAGATAGGAGTTCCTGCTTTGCTATTGCCTCTGTCTCACTGCACTACCTGCATAACGGATCTGCTACTTCAATCCCAGCTTTTGCAGGTGTGCACGAAACTTCCAATGGCCAGTTATAAATGAAACCACCTTTCGTAGTTCCTTCCTGCTCAATCTTAGAGCACCTGCGGTATTAGAACGCGAGGGTCTCCTCAGCATCCTCTTAGACTGAACATTCCCAACCACTCTGTCCTAGCGCTTCTTGTGCTCATTTGACACCCAGCTGTCCGTAGCATGTTGTATACTATATGCTGGTTTTGGCCCGATGAGAGGGAGTTCTCCACCTTCCTTGGCACACCTGTCGGTCCTCTCATTACCACTCAAGATAATGTTACCGTGTGTTATGTACTATACTACTACTAGTGCTACTGTTAAAATTTCGTCAACATTACTTCATTACTTTTTCGCATATACAGGGCCAAGGAACAACGGACATACAGGCAGACAGAAATTAGTGATATAGTTTTTCCTGCCATAGATGCCATAAAACGTCAAAAATAAAAAAAATACTTCCTCCGTCTATTGGCAAGAGAACAAAAATTGCCAGAATTTTTTGATTGCAAGCCTGTTATAAAATCGCCATAATGAAGTTAAACAGCTCATTAAATATGATAGAAAATTATTGTGTTTATATCATCCAAACTTGTAAACTGACATATTTATTGAGTTTGCTTCCTATAAGTATACTACTCGCAATTGAAATCCAAACACGAAAAAGAAAATGGACATTCATATTAAAAATGTATACACAACTTGGCCGTAGCCTCTTTAAATTCCATCAGTAATTTCAGAAGGATTAAATTCTTTATTAATACTAAATTCAAACTGTCAGATGTAAATTGACACTGGCTGCTTGAGTTTACAATTGGCACCTTAGAAATGTAATTTTATCCTTTTGAAACTACTGCTAGAGATGGTATAGTAAACATCTAACACTTTTTGTTCATCTAGACGCTATCTAGCTACATGGAACCTCCAAAAATTTCTAGACCTGTAAAATGAAAGCATAGCCTTTTGTCGATCCAAAAACTATATCTGTTGCAAATGTGGCGAGAGACTCTTTGGATGTGTAAAGATACCCCCTAGAAGACAACCCTATAGTTTCTGTAGTTAACCTCTTTTGAACGGGGTTGAATTGTAAATCAACGAGAACGTGCTCCTTACAGAGCAATATTGCTGTAACCTTATACTGTATTCACAGCCAAGCTAGACCAAATGAGCAAGCCCGCGTGCGTGATCGGCTCGTGTCGGTGGGGTCCCTAATAGTCCAGTACATTATGTGTAAATTGTGTGTTAAATCTGGCAAGCCAAAATCTGCAAGACTGACTGGAAAGTAGATCCAAATATGCAATGTCAAGTGTTCATTGCCTAATGACCATTTCAAACTGACAGCTGGCTACTTTTGAGTTGCAATGGGCTCATCGGGCAACCCTTTTAAATAGTCATATAAAATTTCATAATTGCACTGGACTATAGCTGGCGCGTTCGCAGACGTTAGCGGACAGTAAGCACGCGAATGTTGCATGCGATTGTTTATTTGGAGTCTATCTTGGGATTGAATATACTGTAGATAAGGAAAGAGAGGGGATACCACGCGTCTGTATGATGCTATATGAATTGGCTATGACAAAAAATGAATAACTGTCAAAATTTTGGTGGAAAACAAATAGTTTGGTACCTTAGTATTTTTTTGTGATATTTAGCGTTTTTAAGACCAATCACTGCAAAATATTGTGGTGTCACAATGGTAGTCACCTTTACTTGTGGTTCGTGGCATGGCCTAATGCTATGTCAATCAGATTTTAGAACCAGTTACCGTTCCATAATTTATGTTCGAGGGCTCGAAAACTGTCTCGATGAGGAGCGATGAGGGAGCTGAGGTCAGGGTGCTTCGCTGGAGGGGTCGCTACATTCGCGACTTAACCAATCCTCCGACGACGCTGGTTGAACTGGAACATGGTGTAAGGACAGCTTGGGAGGCTGTACCACAGCATAGTAAAGAACCAGCACAATATCTCAGGTTAATATACTGTGTAAGGCTTTCGCGGCCATCGTCCAATGAATTTGTGGTAGTTGGTTAATATCTCAGGTTGGCGGCAATTACTCCCCCCATTTGGATGATTTTACTTCCCACACCGATAGGTGAGGGGAGTATTGTGATCGCGAAAATTTTCGATTTTGAGATGCTTTTTGGGCGTTTTATGATGTCTACATAACGAAAATTCACGTCACTCATTTCCGTCGGTCTATTTGTCGGTCTGTCTGTCGGTCTGTCTGTCGGTTTGTCGGTCTGTCTGTCGCTTTTTTCTGCCCTCGTAATCTCAGTAACCGCTGCATAGATTTTGATGAATTTTGGGCAGCGATATGTTGTAGGGTCTATAGTAGATAATGTTGCTACAACTTTGAAAATCGGTGCATGGGCGACGGAGTAATTAGCAAAAAACGAAAAATTTCAAATATGCCTCAAACTTTGTTTTTAGGCGTTTTAGGCGTTCCTGATCATTTTCTACTTTTTTTTGGGTAGGGGTGAAATTGGGGTGGTTGGGGGATGGGGGGTTGTAAAGTTGAAAAGTTTGTTGTAAGCTGTCTACTGACATGAGATAGAAAGCCCTAGCAGTATAATACATTTTTTTAGGTGCATCTGAACATTGCCTTGTGTATTACAGGAACCAAGGGACTTAGACAATTTTCCGATGTATACATACGAGTATTGCTTTAGATCGTTCTGTATTTTATAATGTTGAAATTACTGAATTGATGTTAATGAAATTACGGCACAGTATTACTACTTTGGTGAGGATGGAAAACGCGTCTGATTTTTAGAAATCGTCTCAGTGGCGGCGCAGCAATATTCAAAAAACTAAAAATATGAAAACAGCTCAAACTACGTTTTTAGGCGTTTTAGGGGTTCCTGATCGTTTTCTACTTTTTTTGAGGTGGGAGTGAAATTGGGATGATTAAGGGGTGGGGGGTTGTAAAACTGAAATTTTTTATATTCATAATTGGCTGCCCGTTGACCTGTGAAAGAAAGACCTAGCGGCATAATTCACTTTTTAGGTCCATCCGAACATTGCTTTGCCGATTACAGAAACCAAGGGACTTGAACTTTCTGATGCATATAAAATACATACGGGTATTACTTTGGATCATTCTGATTGTGTACGTGGAACCTTTTGAATTGATTTTAATGGCATTTTGACACAGATTTTTTACCGCGACAAGTATGGAAAGCAAGTATGGTTTTTAGAAATAGTTTCAGTGGCGGCGCGGTAATAATAAAAAAAACTAAAAGTATAAAAAACAGATCAAACTTCGTTTTAGACGTTTTAGGGGTTCCTGATCATTTTAAATGTTTTTTTTGGTTGGGGGTGAAATTGGGGTGGTTCGGGGGTGGGGGTTTGTAAAACAAAAAAAATTGTTGCATTCATGATAGATTGCCCATTGACCTGTGAAACAAGCACCTAGTGGAATAAAACACTTTTTTGCGGTCGGACGAGCGATGATTTGGTTGCAGGGGCATCTAGACTATAGTTTCATGCTGTGCAAAATAATAAAACTGGTATCATCGGAATGTGTGGGAAGTACTGAGTCAATCAACTTGACTTTATTTTTTTGTAGGGATGCTAACGATACTTCGATACTTGTACTTATGCACTAATATCGAGTATTTTTATCTTAGACACTTTTCGAGCGATTCCAAGCTGGTATCAATACTTTTGTATGGGCATCGGTATCGAAAATAATTATATAATTATTGAGGGGTGTAATCAATTGCACAAAATTCTCTGTACGAACCAAACGCCCCTATTTGGCTAAAAAATATCAAAAATATCGAGTTGGTATCGGTATCGATATTTTCGTTCTCGCATCTCTACCCAAACTTCACAGTCGTAAAATCATCCCAAGGTGAAATTTTGTGGGAACCATTTTTATATAGGAAATCCTCAGAGATATATTGTGCTGGTTGTTTACTATGCTGTGGCTGTACCTCTAGAGTGTGTTAACATCCAGATTACGAGCGTGCCGCGTTTAGGCTAGATGAGTGCATTCGACAACTTGGAGGGCCCACCCATTATTGACCGGTTGTACTCTTTTATAAACTAGTTATGGAAAACAGGTTCGTTTATGATTTTCTTTAGGTCTGCCGCATTTTATGAATCGCATCCCTTTTTTCTCGGTGTTCGGATTTCTCTTGCGAGTAGTATATAAAACAGTTTGCATAAAGGTGTTCCAATTTTTCTTAGCTATAACGGCATAATGGATACATGACTAAACGATGAAATACGAGTATGATATTTTAAACAAATAGTGAGTCTGGCCGTTCACCTTTTTATGTACAGTGATTCACTGAGATATACACAATGTACCGTTGACTTTACAATCATATCAAAACAACGAAACTGCCACAGCTTGAGTGTAGTAATTAAGGAGACTCTTGAGTCTTATTTTAAGAAGAAAACCCCATATGTAGGTATTTCCTAAACAGCGTGGTAACGTTTTGTCAAAAATATATTTTTTATACCAATCTAGACAGTTTGGGGGGGGGGGACATATTTTCAGACCATGAACCGCGGGGGAGGGGTACAGCATCATGCTTGGCAGCGTAAATAGAAAAAATGGAGTCAAGTTGATTGACTCAGTACTTCCCACTCATAACTGGGATTTCATTTTATTATTTTCCCATAGCATGAAGCTATAGTCTGAGATCCCCTTGTAACCAAACCATCGCGTGCCCGACCAAAAAAGTGTGTTATGTCGCTAGGTCTACCTTTCACAGGTCAATGGACAGTCTATTATGAATACAAAAAAATTGAGCTTTATGACCATCCACCCTCCAACTACCCCAATTTCACTCCCATTCAAAAAAGTACAAAATGATCGCAAAACACCTAAAACGCCTAAAAACGAAGTTTGAGCTGTTTTTATGTTTTTAGTTTTTTTATTATTGATGCGTCGCCACTGACACGATTTCTAAAAATCAAAAACCTTTTCCATTCTTGCAGCGGTAATAATACTGTGTAAAAATTTTACTAAAATCAATAGAATAGGTTCCTAGTTACACAATACAGAACGATCAGAAGCAATACTCGCATGTATACATCAGAGAGTCCCTTGGTTTCTGTAATAGGCAAGGTAATGCTCGGATGGACCTAGAAAAGTGTATTGTGATGCTTGATCTTTCTTTCACAGGTTACTGGATAGCCTATTATGAATACAACAAGTTTTTCAGTTTTACAACCCCCAACTCCCCAACCACCCCAATTTCATCCCCACCCAGAAAAAAAAGTAGAAAATGATCAGGAACCCCTAAAACACCTAAAAAGAAAGTTTGAAGAATATTAGAAATTTTTGGTTTTTTGCTAATTACTCCGCCGCCTCTGCACCGATTTTCAAAATTATATGAACATTACTTACTACGACTCCACAGCATATCGCTGCCCAAACTTCATCACAATCCATACAGTGGTTACTGAGATTCCGTGGCTAGAAAAACGCGTACAGACAGACCGACAGACAGACCGACAGACCGACGGAAATGAGTGACGTGGATTTTCGTTATGTAGATATCATAAAACGCCCAAAAAGAGTATTATCTCATAATCGAAAATTTTCACGATCACAATACTCCCCATCAACTATCGGTGTGGGAAGTAAAAGTGAAAACTAAAAGTAAACCAAGCATTTGACTTAAAAATATAGATTTCTAAGAAGTGACGACTGGCTAATAAAACTACAGCTACACAGCTAATTATACTCCCCATAAAAATTTCGAGGAACATCTAAAACTTTCAATACATTTTTTTCAAACCTTTATAATTTATGCGTTTATCAGTGACCATTGAATGAATAGTAAACAAAGGTAAGCAACTCAGTCTCAGTACTATTTATTCTATAAAAGCATATATCTTGATTCAGTAATGTCGATAATAGACTATGAATGACATTTTTTTTTCTCCACGTTTTATTATTCGCTCTATCTGAGTAATATAATAAGATACACTACGCATGAGTTTATACTGTAGGATGCGGTTCATGAAATACCATAATTAGCTTGTAGAAAAATAAAACAGGTCAATAATGGGTGGCCCCTCCATTTAGACGAATGCACTCCTCTAGCCTACGCGGCGTGCTCGTAATCTGGCTAATAATGAACTCTAGATGAATGAACTCGTTCGTCCAGCATGATCGATATTTTGTGTAAATCGTGAATGTACCTTATCGACTCCCTTGTAGTATGAGGAGGTGCATTATCTCTCTGGAAGAAACCCTATTTGAGGCCTCGGACGTATGGAATGGCAACTGGTTCCAATATCTCATTCACATAATACTCTAACTTATATAAAATAACACAAAGCCATTTTATTAAATATTTCAGACATTCCTAGTAAAACGAGGGTTGCTCTATACCTCCGTCAATCCACCAGTACGCAGACAGCTGTTTCACGCTTATTAGCGATCATCAGTGCGCCATAGGTCGATTGACGGAAATAGAGAGCATCAATTCTTTCATGTCACCCAGACATGTGAAGCATGTTGTAGCAACTGACAGAAGGTTCTGCCGGTGCGCCATCTGGTACCCGAAGGTAAAGGCAAACCAAGGAAATCGCTGCACAGCAGCATAGATTTGTTGGCGGGACGCCACGGTGCGTCCGCTTGGCCACCAGAGAGCGCGGGTTTTTTATACGCTACTGCGTATGAAAGCCGATATATGAGGGTTGCTCTATACCTCGGTTAATCCGCCAGTACGCAGACAGCTGTTTCACGCTTACTAGCGATCATCAGTGCGCCACAGGCCGATTGACGGAAATAGAGAGCATCAATTCTTTCATGTCACCCAGACATGTGTAGCATGTTGTAGCAACTGACAGAAGGTGCTGCCGGTGCGCCATCTGGTACCCGAAGGTAAAGGCAAACCAAGGAAATCGCTGCACAGATCGCTAATAAGCGTGAAACAGCTGTCTGCGTACTGGTGGATTGACGGAGGTATAGAGCAACCCTTGTATATCGGCTTTCATATGCAGTAGCGTATAAAAAACCCGCGCTCTCTGGTGGCCAAGCGGACGCACCGTGGCGTCCCGCCAAGAAATCTATGCTGGTGTGCAGCGATTTCCTTGGTTTGCCTTTACCTTCGGGTACCAGATGACGCACCGGCAGAACCTTCTGTCAGTTGCTATTCCTAGTAAAACATTTTCGTGATTTATTCAAAACTGTTAATACTGGATTTATAGAATTTTGTATAATCGCTCCTCGATTATGGAACGGCAACTGGTTCTAAAATCTGATTGACATAGCGTTAGGTCATGCCACGAATCACAAGTAAAGGTGACTTGCTATTAAATGCAATAGCACCGTAAACCATCGGTCCAATAGAACGATGTATTAGCGCTCAAAAGAAAACTGGAGATCACGGGGTTTACTCCGGTGTCATCTAACGCGTTGGCGTCCGTCATGTGCTCTCAGACAAAACCTGGACTTTTCGGAGAAGGCCATCTAATGCCAACCAACATGTCATTTTCCATGTTCTTGGCATCAATCTAACCATTGGCGACAGCAATTTGCAGTAAATGGAAGCACTAGATGTTGATTCGAAGGCCTCTCCTTATAGCTGACTATAAGCGTCAGCAACAGATCCACTGGATTGCATTCTACAACGAAGAGCCAGTAGTCGTAGATGACGATCTTGCCAGCCTCTGGTTCTCATACATCATACAACGTCCAGCTCACTGCATTCGTCCTTCTTCGCGCCATGCTGCTACAACAGTAGCCAAGCTACGCTCTATAGTTACAGCAATTGCTCTGAAAGAAGCGTCACATTCTCGTTAGCTTACAATCCGATCCCATTCAAAGGGGATTAACTACGTCTGTCGTCTTCTAGGGGGCATCATTGTACAACCAACACATTTGCAACAGATATAATTTTTTGATCGACAAAATGCCATGTTTTGTTTTTACACGTCTTTTGTAGGTGCCATGTAGCTAAATAGCGTCTGAATGAACAACTATTATAGACTACAGACAGTACTGCTGAGCTGTGCACATATTTTTAGTGCAAATATCGCTTTTTTCTAAGTTTTCGGATTTCACAGGAAGTAGTATGAAATATAGTCGAGTTGGCGGTTACTTGATGAACTAGTTGAATGATTGTTGCTATATAAGTGGGAGCTGACTAATAAATATTCCATATATTTTTATTATAAAATGTTATAAAAACATTAATCCAATATTTAGCTTTAGAGAAATGGATGTACATTATCCATTCATTCATTTATTTGCAATAAAACTACAAATAATGCCACCCCTAGAAGGCTGAGCCTTGTGGCGGGGTATAGGCATACAAGGTAGGATAATTATAATACGTCACAAAATATTTTGCGGTACCATTTTCTAAAGCCAATGGTTATCCAACATTAACAATCATATTTTGAATGAATCATTTATTAAGTGATTGCAATCTATATATTGATATTTCATACCTAGAAAACCATATGACTTGATAATTTTCAGTCTGTAAATTTGGCTTTTAATCAGCTATCAGACAAATAAATATAATTCTAATTAATTGTTGGTATATATATTTACCTTGAGATTGGCAAATATCAAAACACTATCAGGTCTACGAGGGTTGCTCTATACCTCCGTCAATCCACCAGTACGCAGACAGCTGTTTCACGCTTATTAGCGATCATCAGTGCGCCATAGGTCGATTGACGAAAGTAGAGAGCATCAATTTTTCCATGTTTAATAAACATGTGAAAGATGTACGAGTAAGACAGAAGGAATTCTGCCGGTGCGCCATCTAGTACCCGAAGGTGACGGCAACCAAAGAGAGAAACGCCGCTAGAAGCAGTTTACCTCTCCTTGGTGGAACGACCAAGCCACTAGAGGCGCGGATTTTGACGCACGCAGCGTGAAGCCGATATACGAGGGTTGCTCTATACCTCCGTCAATCCACCAGTACGCAGACAGCTGTTTCACGCTTATTAGCGATCATCAGTGCGCCATAGGTCTATCAGGTCTTTCCTCGTTATGCACAGCACACAACTAGCACAACAATTGATGACCCATTTGCCAACGTCTTTAGTCAGCACTAAATCTGGATGCGTCTTATGTACTTTTTGCAATGCCTTCAATAACTTTAAGTCCTGCAGAAAAACATGCAATTCTATCACAGCACACTTATATAATGATCATTCACAAACAATGAGTTACTCTCAGACAAAGTGAATCACAAAATGCAGATTTTTTTGCTAAGTAAAGCTATTACAAAAAACTGAAAAAAATTGTAGGAATTAAATCCCCTTCAGGTTTTCTTGTGTTAGAACCCCTAAATATTTAGCAACCATTGTCACTAAACAATAAACACAAAGATCAAGTATCAAAAAGTAAAAGATATGTTTCATCAAGTGGTGATCATTCATCGGAAATACTTTTTTGTATTAGTATGAAATATTTTGGCGTTATATTTCCCTTCTATACAAATTTTGTTGAGGCCTTTATGACATATGAATTATCTAGTAATTTCCAGAAATTTATATTGTAACATTTCTATAATAATTTTACAATATTGACTGAGAATAATACCTTATAATACAGTTTTACTATACAATTCTATCTAACATTTACTTCTTCAAATGCCATCCGGTTTTCCGCATTTAGTAGTAGAGATGTGGTTTCCATTTCCTCGAATTCCCCCAGTACAGCACCACTCGCACAAATCTCGTATGCTATCCACCATTATGCCACGCCCCCTCCCCTTAAATCATTCCAGATCGTTATCCTGAAAAAGCTAATATGCCGAAACATCATTCTTAAGAACGTTATTGGTTCCCTTAATGGACCCTTATAGGGATATTATGCCACGAGCCTTCTATCTTCGGGATTGCCTGATTTATTGTTGCATGGAAATAGTCTCCTGGATTAAGGAGCGCGTGCTTAGAACTGTTGTAAAAACGTTTTGGCAGGTTTCCTAACAGGTCGTTTGATCATTATGTTCATATTAGACATTATTCATATACATTAGTCATACATACATACATATGTAGCTCAAACGCTTTATGATATATTATGAGAAATATCTAAAAATCATACTTACTGGTATAAACATAGAGACTGCGTTCCGGACATATACCCGTTAGAAGGGTGATCGGTCATGAGCGTGCGCGGTTTGATTTTTACCTGTTTACAAAAAGGGTGCCTTCATCGGCACCGGTCACTTGCGCGCCGAAAGAAAATTAAGCTTGGTTATTCCTAATGACCACATCCCTTTTATTCTTGCAAACTTTTATCTCTTTTACGATTTGCGGTAGCTTACATATGGGCAGTTCTACAAAGAGAGGAATTTTGGTGCGCTCAGCTCGTAAATTCTTCAATTTTCAAAATTTTCTACTTACAAAATATATAAAATAAGCATCTGATCTATTTCAGAGTGGACACTGAAAATCACTTCAGTTGAATAAATACTTGTTATTTAGAATCACCAGTTTATAGCAAAAATTATCACTACCCTGTGGGGCGACATGCCTGAGTTGAAAATCTAAGGACTAATTATAACCCTAATGGGTTCCTCATGCAGAACCATACTATCTTGGAGATTACTATTATTATTTAGCTGATTCCAGAAACCTATCGGCGTCGTACTGATTAAAACATTTCTTCATAATCTCAGTGTTTGAATAAAGGCGACACAAATTCCATATCACTTCCCTGCCAGCTAAAGATTCGTTAAAATCATACAGAAATCAAATAATAAGCGATGTTTCCATTCGGGCAACTGAAAGCACCGGGTGAAGTTAACATAATGTTGCCGCCTTGTTTTAATCGGTTAGCGGTTTGTTGTAATAGTGCTGTGTATGAGAGCCGTTGCGCTCGAGAGGACAGTCAATTTCTCACCCACCTGGTATGTGTTTATATTAATATTTTCAGCTAATTCAAAGTTTTTATTAGTTGAGTACATTAACATTGATTACCTGAAGTATTTGCGTATATGCTATCAGCAGCAAAATATATAGTTTTTGAGATATTGTGGTAATAGCCTGAAAATCTCACTTTCCTGTGTATCACTTCCCTGAAGTTGCGTCGACAGGGAAGTGAGATCCTATCAGGGAAGTGAGAATTCTTCCATGAACACAGTACTTCAAATAATATAGTCATCCTTCAAGCTTCATATCAAACACCTCAACTCTTCTAGGTCCTTTATACTCACTTTGCAGTATAATACAACATGCATTGGTAGCGTGAAAAGGCGTTTTCTATGGATCATTGTTGTGGAAGCAGATATGGCTAAATAAAAGAGAAAGACTCAAATTAGAGAAGAAGTATTAAAGAAAAAGCGAGAAAATGGAAGAGAACAGCAGATAGTGTTGGGGCATCAGGAGGCGATGTTGCGAACTTAACTCAGTTTTGTAGCGCCATTCAGAACCGTTGTCCAAACATAACGTTATTCACGGTAACTGCCAATGGTATTGAACAAATGTAAACCTTGATCTCCAGGGAACAACCCAGGCTGCTACCTTTCAAGGGAACTTAGCAAATCCATTAGATACAAGGAAATGCGTATATGCCACAGACAGTCGTAATGAAGTCTTTAAGTTGCTTCTGCAGTAGCGATCACTACCGTTTGGGCACTGTAAAATACTCCACAATATCAAAAGTGAGAGTCGACGATATCTTTGGCAAATCAGATTCTGAGAGAAATGATGGCGAAAACAAATGCAGAATTGATCTACCAAAAATATGACTGATGGCGACCTACTTGATGATCTCACACTAACTGTAGATGACCCTGATGGTTTGCTGATTATCCCCGATGTCATCGATCCTCAAGAACTTTTTCCAGAAGACGATAAGGAAATAGGCAAAGATGATAAATTGAATGGTGATATCAAGGAAGATAAGGAGGTCCTAATAGAAGAAATGAGACTGAAAAGGAAAGAAAGGCAGCGATGAGCAAAAAGACTAAATTGGGTAACAAAGTGAAGGCAAATGAAAAAAAGAAACTAAGTGAATCGGATGCTTCTCGTTGTATTATTTGTGGAGCTTTCTATAGCGAAGATAATAGTGGTCAAGATTGGTTTCAGTGTGTCGTACGTTGTGAATCAGCGCAGAACAGTTGTATTACAACCGATCCTATCTTCTTTACATGCGAAAAGTGTTCACCAGATAGTGACTATGAACCATGAGCAGTTACCTTTGGATATGTTTAAGCTGTCATTCTGTTTTCAACAAAACATTCTGTTAAAATTTTGATTTTACTACACAATGAGTTCTCCAGTTATGTCTAATTGTATAGTAATTAAGGAGTTCCTAAGTTTTTTTGTTTCCACTTAAAGAGAATTTGTAGTCATTGCATTTTCTTCTTACTGTAACAATTTTATTTTGTACAGTAAATAAAACTTTATATACTGAGTGTTTCTTATAGGTACTTATATCACTATATTGATTACATTTGGATTACGTACAGTCGTACACATACTAACATACCATTTTTTAAGCTATTAAGATGAATTTATGACAAACATACCATGGGCTAGTCTATAGTTAATAACAGATTCGTCTTTAATTCAAAATTCAGACTCATTATCACATTCCTGTGGCTATCCTCACTTCCCTGTCCTCCAAAAATTGAAAAAGGACCACAAAATGTATAATTCTGTATATATTGTCTGGCCATCTTATACTCAAATTATCCATAGTAAAACCATACGGAAAAACCCACATTTGAGTCAAAATACCTTAAAAAAAGTTGGGGTTAAAAATCGTTCCATTTTATTCCACCGTTTGTAGAATCACCCATATATTTCTTATATTATTTAAATGACTATTTGGCTTCTGTAGGTATATAAAACTACACTTAATGAAAATATTTCAGTAGTTTGCAATCCTTAGTTGCTGTTTGTGAGTATTGTTTGTGTTCTACTTTTTCATCATGTTAAGTGTGAAAGGGAAGAAATTAATAGTCCTTGAAGAGTATACGTTCCGAAGAGATAAAGAAACCACCCGTGGTGTAGCCTACAGATGCTCTAGAAGAGGATGCATAGCATCTTTGCTGATGGATCAATCGGAAGAGATTGTTCTTAAAAGGCACAACCATGATGCTCCCACAAAAAAAGCCGTGAAGGAAAATTTGTCGGACTTTTTTTTTACATCGTCAAGAAATCTATCAAATTTGTGACAAATTAGAACACGTTCTGATTAATTAAAATTTTTTGGGGTATTATTAAGACATTTCCGTTTGCTGACAATACCAACTTCTTTATTTGCATCTATTATAGTGATCAGATTAACTTATGTTCAGAACAACATTTCGCATTTAATAATATAAGAAAATAATTCATTTCTGTCAAGTCAAAAGTAAGGATACCCCTCTGACTGGAGTTCTACAAATTCTTCAGTAACTATTAGCAAGATCGCAAAAAATGACGAATGAATTAAAATCGGTTAAAATTATAAAACATAAGTTTACCTCGCCGCCCTGCGCGCTGGTGTCCACATACCTGTCTATTATCCTAAATATTTTGGGGGCTTCTAACCGGCGGGATTAGGACCAATCTGACCGCGGCGTGCTAGTGTCCTATGGCCGTTAGAAGTCCATGATACCAATATAAATAGTGGAATAAAATAGCCGAGATTAAGGGTCTAGGGTATAGCGCGCAAAAACGAGAATCCAAGATAATACGTATTCCCGTGTTAGCGAGGATGGGTGGCTGCCTGTTCCCTTTCTCCAGTATGTGTGTCTAAGATAAGGGGAGGTAAGTCCAAAAGTCCAAAGGTAAGGTCAAAAGATAAAGTCCAAAGGTGGCCATAAAAGTGAATTTCGCATTTCGAAGCTCCTCACGTTACCTTTAAGCTTACTGTAATGATTCAAGCAGGAAATTGAAGAAGAAAGCTTGCGCTATATCACCTCGGTGGCCATGTTTTGATATCGTTTTTGGTTGTTAAATTACATGCATTTGAAGAATGCATGATTATGCACTGTGAGTTTTTTTTTTTGCATACTAAAAACCTTTTTTGAAAAATTTGGTCTGAGAATCATTAGTCATTCATTAAGGTCTTAACTATCACCTTCTGAAATACTGTCTGGTTAGTTTGAACAACAAGTGAGTTCTGTTCGAAATGGAAATCCGTGTTCCAACATGGCAAATATATATGTATAAATGTGTGTATCTAGGCCCCTTAAGGGTCTAGGGTATAGCGCGCGACATTGAGAATCTAAGAAAAGATGTATTCTTGTGTTAGCGAGGAGGCATAGACGCCTGTTCCTTTTCTCCAGTGTGTGTGTTTAAGATGAGGGGAGATAAGTCCAAAAATCCAAAGGTGAGGTCAAAAGGTCCAAAGGTAAGATCCAAAGGTCACTATTAAAATGAATTTAGCATTTCCAAGCTCCTGATGTTACCTTTAAACCTACAGTACGGATTCAAAAAGCAAATTGAAGAAGAAAGCTTGCGCTATGTCACCTATTTGGCCTTTTTTTAGTCTTGTTTTTGGCTGTTAAATTACAGACATTTGAAGAATGTATAATTTTGCATTGCGAGTTTTTTGCACACTAAAAAACTTTTTTTAGAAAATCGCAAATAGTTGTCATTCATTAAGGTCTTAACTACCACCTTCTGAAATTCTGTGTATGTAGTTTGAAAAACAACTGAGTTTTGTTGGAAATGGGAATCCTTGTTTTGACAAGGCAAATACATATGCATAACTGTGTATACCCATGCGCCTTAAGGGCCGGTTTCATGAACAAACTTAATTCCTCAGTTATATTTAACCAGGCTTTTAATAGAGAAATGGGTTTCATAATCCCTAATCGGCTAGTTAAAATTCTATAACTGATCGTTAAGCTAACAGCTCGTTTTCGATTTGATCATAATTAATTTAATATGTCAAAACTATCGAGACGTTACGTCAAAATTTGTTGTACAAAATATCGTATAGATGCATTTCTATACGAAAAGAACACGTGGGAAAACTGTAGAAACATGATTTTCAGCCCAGGACGCCAGGAGGAAGAAGGACGAAATCATCTTCAAAACAGAGCCACGAAATTAGTTGGATGGGATGCAAGCAATAGGTTAGCTCTATCTACCTATACCTCATACAAGGCGAACACCACAGCATAATAAACAACCAGCATAATATCTCGGAGGATTTCTTATATAAAAATGGTTCACAAAAAAATTGACCTTGGGAGGGTTATGGATGATTTTACGGCTGTAGAGATGCGAAAATGAAAATATCGATACCGGTACCAACTAGATATTAAGCGGTACCAACTCGGTATTTTTTAGCCAAATAGGCGCGTTTGGTTCGTACACAGCATTTTGTGCAACTGGTTACACCCCTCAATAATTATTATTTTCGATACCGATACAAAAGTATCAATACCAGCTTGGAATGCCTCAAAAAGAATCGATGACAAAAATACTCGATATTAGTGCAGAAGTATCGAAGTATCGTTAGCATCCCTATAAAAAACCCTCCAAAAGTGGGGATGCGCGTGTAATTTCCGCCATCTTGAGTTATTGTGCTGGTTGTTTACTATGCTGTGGCGAACACCTTCGAGGTGGTAATATTTGTAGCTCATTGATACAAATAGATTGAATTGAATTGAATAAAAGGTTTATTGGGGAATTAAATGTTATTGTGATATCTGTCACGTGAATTTTGAAGCCCTTTTTGTGATATTGGTGCTTACCCATGAATTATTATGAAATGGAAACTACCAGCAGCTCTTCATTTGATGGAGATATACCTGAGGCTCGGAAATCCAAAGTCTACAGATAAAGAAAAAATCCTTTGATACATTTGACGAATATGAATTTTTCCAATGACTTCTGATAGCAAAAAGCACTTGTTTAGCATAAAAAATGTATTCAAGTTGATTGACTCAGTACTTCCTACACATTCCGATGATATCAGTTTCATTATCTTCCAGAAATATTTTGAATACAAAAAAATTCAGTTTTACCTCCCACCCCACAGCAATCCCACCCTCCACACCAAAAAAGTAGAAATTGATCAGGAACCCCTAAAACGCCTAAAAACGAAGTTTGAGATGTTTTCATATTTTTTGTTTTTTTAATATTGCTGCGCCGCCACTGAGATGATTTCTAAACTTCAGACGCCTTTTCCATCCCCGCCAAAGTAGTAATACTGAGCCGGAATTTCATCAACATCAATTCAGTAGTTTCCACATTATAAACTACAGAACGATCTAAAGCAATAATACTCCTATGCATACATCGGAAAACTCCCTTGGTCCCTCTATTAGACAAGGCAATGTTCGGACGGACCTAAAAGCTAGGTTTTTCTCTCAGATCAGTCTATTCTGAGTACAACAAATTTTTCAGCTTTACAACCCCCCATCCCCCAACCACCCCAATTTCACCCCCACTCAAAAAAAGTAGAAAATGATCACGAACCCCTAAAACGCCTAAAAACGAAGTTTGAGGAATATTTGAAATTGTTTGTTTTTTGCTAATTACTCCGCCGCCCATGCACCGACTTTCAAAATTGGAGCAACATTACCTACTGCGACTCCACACCATATCGCTACCCAAATTTCATCAAAATCTATGCAGCTGTTACTGAGATTAGGAGGCTGGACGCCAACAGACAGATAGACGGACAGACCGACGAAAATGAGTGACGTGGATTTTCGTTATTGTAGGCATCATAAAACGCCCAAAAAGCGTATTATCTCAAAATCGAAAATTTTCGCGATCACAATACTCCCCTCGCCTATCGGTGTGGTAAACACCCAGAGTATTACACCCGGTATATATCGAATGGGTCCCAATCGGGATATACCCTATTGCTACTTGGGTAATACCCGGTATAATACCCAAATATACTACTTTTTTCGTTAAGGGAACACTAATTAACTGTAAGACTATAACAGATCGTTATTGTAACAGATTCAATCTGAAAATTGAATGTGATAATGGATCGGAATAAAAACGGCAAAACAACACGAGTTAAGATATAAAAATATAGTATAATCATACACAAGCACACCATTTCTACTTTACATAAAAAATTAAAGGGTATGATAAAAACTGACTTAAGCCCTAATTAAAATTTAAACACTGATATAAATTTAAAAAGATCAGTCTTCAAATTCAGAATCAGATACAGACCCAGACAGAACTGTCACTCACTGGAACAACATTGCGCAATAGGTATACATATACCCTACTTCTTGTAGGTATATACCGCATATAAACCGGGTATGTACCGGGTATATACCCAAATTTTATTACCTACCCGTCGCGTCGGGTATTTACCCACATCCCGTCACTGCTTCATGCTATGAGAAAATTATAAAATCAACTTGATTTCATTTATTGCTAAACCCGGAAATAATCAGTGGATACGTTAGAATGAAAAACGGTCTACCCTGTAGCCGCCCTGATAGCAATCTTCTTCGCAACTCCGACCTCATAGCCCTGCTCATCTTCCAGTAATCGCTACTCCATAACTTTCCTCGGAATCCTCCCGTAATGCCAAAGAGTGACATCTAGATGAGCGTACTTTGCATGCGATGCCTGGCTAGTGCTTGTTTGAATCTATATTCAGCGGGATTTTTCCAATTTGCCCTATAATGCCCACATGATAGGGGTGTGATGATGCAGCTTGATAGAGACATACAGGATGAGGATGTGTAAATGACACTGGTATTGGCAGGCTATTCTCAAGAATGGATGGAAAGTTTCGTTCAAAAGTCAGCTATTTTCGAATTACTTATTTCATCGAGTGGTGTCGTAGGTGGATCTAATGTTTGTATGCGTAACCTTAAGGGGCCTGGATACACACATTTATACACACGTATTTGCCATGTAAGACACGGCCTCACAATTTCTCACATAACACACTCTATTTTCAAACTACATATATAATATTTCAGAAGGCGATAATTAAGACCTTAATGAATAACAACTATTTTCGATTTTCTCAAAAAAGTTTTTTAATGTGCGAAAAAACTCGCAATTCAAAATCATACATTCTATAAATGCCTGTAATTTAACAACCAAACACGATATCAAAAAAAGGCAAAATAGTTGCACAAGCGCAAACTTTCTTCTTCAATTTGCTGTTTGAGTCATTACTGTAAGTTTAAAGGTAACTTCAGGAGCTTGGAAATGCGAAATTCATTTTTATAGTAACCTTTGGACCTTACCTTTGGACCTTTTGACCTTACCTTTGGATATTTGGACTTATCTGCCCTCATCTTAGACACACACACTGGAGAAAGGGAACAGGTGGCCACGCCTCCTCGCTAACACGAAAATACGTCTTTTCTTCGATTCTCAATTTCGCGCACTATACCCTTGACCCTTAAGGCAGCCACTCACACAGAGTGAAGAATGCACGGGTTTGACTGCGCACTTTTACATTAGGTTAAACCTGTGGATAGAGACGGGCATATCAGGTAATTTTTAAGATGCGGATCAGCGGCAATAGAACACCTCAGAGATCCGGAACAGTGATCCGGTTTACGGGTCAGTCGGATCCCGACTACCCGACTAGCGAATGCAATCATTCACCTTCGACGTTGACCGAAGCACGAGGGAACCGCCCAATCTGGTTGCTCGGTGCAGACATCAGAAATGAGCCAGTACAGTACAAAACACTTCAGGCCTTTACGGAAACAGTGATCTGGATCCGGATAGATCGGTTATATGTCAAACAGCTGTCAAGTGGGGTTTATGATTCCATGGATTTTACGGACGAACGAAAAAGTTGGTTTTAGAATAAAAAACAGATGGTTAAGTAAACAGCTACTGATCTCAATCATCCTATCGCAATCACTTACTGTTCAAGAGCGAAGTGGTCCTATTTCTGCTGATTCCTATCCGAACGTCAGGATCAGTGATCCAACTGATCGCGTTAACCCGACCATAGTTTCCGTAAAGGCCTATCCTGTATAATTTATTAATTTGGTTTATTTTTATATCAGATGATATTTATTTTTTTATATATATGTACTTAGAAGATGCATATGTATTAATACTATTCTTTATAAATTTCGATTTGATATCGTTAAATAAATAATTATTCAGTTTTGAGTTTCTCGTATTTGTTAAAATACACTCCTGGCACGTAAAAGTAATTTTTTGTCTCTGCTATAAACAGTCACAACTCATCATACACGAAAGATATTCATTTATTATTCGCCCTAAAATATCTATCTAAATATTTCTTTATACATCGCCGTGGCACGCACCATCCTGCTTTGTGATTCTGAATTTGTGACCCGACTGACCCGTTGACCCGTTTAGTTGAAACTTAGGATTCGGTTCAGTTAGATAACCTTAAAGATCCGGATCAATGAACCGGATCAGAACCGTTCTACACATCTCTACCTGTGGAGTGTCTTTCTCCACACACACAATTATAAAACTGAAAAATTTGATGTATTCATAATAGGCTGTCCATTAAGCTGCGAAAGAAATGCCTAGCGGCATAATACACTTTTCCAGCTCCATCCAACATTGTCTTCCCTATTATAGAAACCAAGGGACTTTTAATTTTCTGATGTATACATACGAGTATTCATTATCACTATCCTGGTGTGCAGAAGAAATGCCTAAGGTTTTTAGAAATCGTGTCAGTGGCGGCGCAGCAATAATAGAAAAAGCTCAAAATTTAAAAACAGCTCAAACTTCATTTTTATGCGTTTTAGAGGTTCCTGATCGTTTTCCACTTTTTTTTTGGTCTCTACTGACCTGTGAATAATACACTTTTTTAGGTCCATCCGAACATTTCCTTGCCTATTAGAGAAACCAAGGGACTTCGAATTTCCTGATGTAAACATACGAGTATTGCTTTAGATCGTCCTACAGAGATGCAAGAAACTATTTGCAAGAATTTTTGCGTTACATTTTTTTTGAGGGCGGTTGGGCGATGATTTGGTTGCAAGCGGATCTTAGACTAGCTTCATGCAATGGGAAAAATAAAATATCACCGTTATGTGTGGGAAGTACTGAGTCAATCAACTTGACTTAATTTTTTCTTTTGGGAGTAGTACAGAATTCTAGACGACAATACATCAGTATTTTCTATTGCTGATTTAGTATTTAGAGCCAGATTAAATCAACTTATTGGTTTCTAAAATATATTCTTTTGCCTAAGAGCTACCAAGTTACAAATACAAAAATCAAAACACACCGGAAATCACAATATTTAGACATACAAAATGTGTTTACTTTATGTTTGGGATACGATATACAAATAAGAAAGCAACGAAGCAACAGAAACAATTACTGCTACGAAGGCTATATGGGTATTAGCTCTGAGCTCAAGGATTTTACAATTCTTGTTTAGAATATATCCTGAATCGCATCAGCATGACACAGTTGTTTCGATCTTCCGGATATGATCAGGTGGATCTAGGTAAAGTCCGGTATCAGGCTGACATGAAAGCAGTAAACCAACAGAAACAACTACTGCGAGGACCAATACCACTCACACTATTGGCTAGAGTGCTTCCTTGGGGGTAACCAAGAAAGGGATTTCCACCCTAGACAAAGTCCAGGATATTACAATACTTGTTTGGATATACAAATAAAATAACATACAGGCTATACGTAAGGAAAAACCGTGGTTCTAATACGCTAGACCTTATAAAAATAAAATATTTTTTCGCGTTCGACCTTAACGAAGTGTCGCGTCTAGACGTCTACATTTAATCTAATCTGCGATTATTGAGTATATAAAACGCAGATACATCGCTATTACAATATTACAGTCATTTATGTTTAGCATCATTCAACATGAATCTTTCCTTTTTCTTCGTTGTTTTTATTGTTGTGATAATGACCTTGACAGGGCAATCCGAGGGAAAGAAGTTTTTGAAAAGTTTGGTGAGTATTATCTGAAAGCACCTCTAATTATCTGATACATTGTCAGACCACGTGGTGTTTAACGGTATACAGTGCGTTTCCTAAGCTTTCTCACAAAATGAAGGAGGTGAATCCTCACCAATTAACCCTAAGACAAAAACGTGGAAATTTTTTTTTCGTAAGTCGCTTACTTTCCAAAACACAGGGTATTGAAAATTGATTTCAAAATCGATTTTCTAGTGTATTTTAGCTATTGTTTAACCAATCTGTTGAAATTTGGTGAAGCTGTTTGAAGGGTAGAAGTCTTATTTAGCCATAAATACATGAACATAATCAAGGTCAGTAGCTCTTGATTTATCACTTTAACCCCAAGTGTGCCAGTTTGTTGAAATTGTTTTATCGGGAGGAACACAAAAAGTCACAAATATACAGGGTGACCCATTAAAAATTTTGAATCGGACGTCACGTGACCAAAAATAAATACCTTACTGGATGACACAATAATCAGAAAATATACTATATTTGGTCTAATTTGCACTTCCAAAATTATAATTCACCACTACTGCCCAGTTCTGATATATTACTTGTATTAATCGTCGTAATATATCCAATTCAGAAATATGTTTTGCAGGCAGATCCCCAAAGTGGTCTTCCATAATTACATTAGATGCGTTTCGATTAAAGCATGATATAATATTTTAAGGAAATTATCTGTTAGAATATTGGATACAATTTTGGAGTTTATCTGCTACAAATCTTTTTTCTTTCATCATAATTATGTAAAATTTGCTTATCCCATTTTAAATGTGAATCTAGATATACTCCAAGACATTTCATACTATCTTCTCTTCTGATTTCAGTCTTTTTTGTATATATTTAATGAGGACGTGTTCATAGCAAGGTAAAAATCTAGCACAGGAAGTAAAAAAAAACGAAACTGTTTTTTTGATTTACTGTTAAAATTTTAGTGTCTAACCATCGTATAACCTCAATAAAATCTTTTTCTATAATTTCTTTCAATATTGTCCAGCCGTAGGCTTTATATAGTATGAGGGTGCCATCTGCAAAACATATTCTTTTTCTAACATTGTCAACTTCAAATAAATCAGCCAGGTACAAGTTAAATATAAGGAGGCCCAAAGCTGTTCCTTGTGGAACACCATATTTAATTAATATTTCCTTACAATAGGCGTTAGAGATTCTCACCGTTTGAGTACGATTTGAGGGATAATCTTTTACTAATAATTGTGATGTTCCTCTAAAACCTAATCTTTCCATCACCTTTAAAAGCTCACTGTGGCTCACCGTATCGAACGCATTTTTTAAGTCAACAGAGATACCAATATTAGAGATAATTTCATTCATAGCCGACAAAATTGCGTCTGTTGTTGATTTTCCTCTTGTAAATCCAAACTATAGTTGGAACTCATAATGTTGTTTTTATTTTATACATTTGTTAAGCATTTAATTTAGGAATAATTTTAACTAACACAAATCTGTTAAATAATCTAAATTCTTAGCACCTACAATTAAAAGTACATTAAATTAGCATGAACAAAAGTCAAATAAACTGTTGGAAAAATCCTCCATGGGGCAGTGTTATCAAAAATAAGCGACTTATGAAAAACAATTTATTCCAAATTTTCGTCTCAAAGTTATGCGAGGCATCCCTAAATCCATATCTGGAGGTGGCGAATTCAAGTCCCGCAGGTCGCCGACATTTCCGATATTATCTGGTCCGAATTCAAATACAAAAGTGATGTCACATTAATTTATCGTCTTTTATTATATTCTAGGAGAAGATGGGCAAAAATATAGGAAAAGCTGCCGCAAAAGCTCTTCCAATAATAGACGGCTATGCTAGAGTTGCCCGAGACCTTAGAGACCTGTGACATATGCCTATGTACTCCAACATATAAGTATGTATTATACTACTCAGGCTTAATTTGTAAATGGTACTCTACCAAAAATAAATCATGGTGAAGTCCTAATAAGGGTTTCTATGTTTGTACAAAAATATGTGCTACTAACCATTCACCACTGGCTATAAGGGGTACTACTGTTACTACATAGTGTGGTTACTACAGACTTGGGAAGAGTTCAAGGTGTGAAACACGAAGTGTGGAGCGGTTCTAAGTACTTTAGCTTTTTTTGTGAATTCATCCTCCACCAGTGCATTGATTCCAGAAAATACTGTGCAGCTGTTACTGAAATTACGAGGTAACAGAATAATTCATAGGTTAAATATACAATACGTCTTGACAAGTGGTGGGGGGATAAGGGTGGGCTCCATGCCACTCACTACTCAGTCCACATGGTATTCATGTATCTGACTTTGAGGTATTCTTCTTGGGATTGTTTCAGTGATATTACTTGTATATTTTAAAGGGGATTTATACTACTCCCGACGGGAGAAGGCTCGGGAGAAGGAGAATTCTTTCCATATAGCTAACCCTGCATTTTAATTCCCTTCCGAGGAAAAAAAAGAGATGCAGATGCTCAAAGCCAAAAAGTCAATTAAGTTTATGTGAAATTTCGTATGCCAGCTAGGTTATAAGAATACAAATATAATTATGCAGTAACAATGAGCCGAACATGGCTAGGTAATTGCTTGTCTAATAATCATCTTGTATTTATATAATCGAATTTTATTCACCAAACATATTTTAGACGTTGTACGGGGTGGCCAGCTAAGAATGGTCTCGCGCAATGTATCGGTAACCGTTTATAGTATAATTTCGAACTAAAGAAATTATCAGGTAAATCGGCTAAGAAAAATCGCTGAAAATTAGTTTCTAGTTGCACAAATGACCGCTAGATGTCATTCAGAAAAAATCACTTTTTCTCAAAAAATATGCCCTTAGAGGTATACTATCAATATTACCATATATAAAATTTATGATTTTTGTTGTTAATGCTGTAGATATTTACAGCGATCTTTCAAGCGGACATGACCTTGTAGCCAACATCGAATATCATGAATATAGAGAATCTGGGCGCTTCCCTTTGTAAGGTCTATTTGGAACAAAGGCGATTAATGGGCACTCCAACACTTACTGTTTTACTTCCCACACCGATAGGTGAGGGGAGTATTGTGATCGCGAAAATTTTCGATTTCGAGAAAATACGTTTTTTGGGCGTTTCATGGTGTCTACATAACGAAAATCCACGTCACTCATTTCCTCGGTCTGTCGGTCTGTCGGTCGGTCTGTCGGTCTGTCGGTCTGTCGGTCTGTAGGTCGGTCTGTCTGTCTGTCTGTCTGTCTGTTGGCGTTTTTCTAACGTCGTAATCTCAGTAACCGCTACTACGATTGTGATGAAATTTGGGTAGCGATATGTTGTGGGGTCGTAGGTAATGTTCGTATAATTTTGGAAATCGTTGTACAGGGGGCGAAGTAAATAGCAAAAAACAAATATTTTCATATATTCTTCAAACTTCGTTTTTAGGCGTGATCATTTTCTACTTTTTTTGGGTGGGGATGAATTTGGGGTAGTTGGGGGGTGGGGGGTTGTAAAATTGAAAAATTTGTTGCTGTCATAATAGACTGTCCACTGACCTGTAAAGGAAGACCTGGCGACATAAATAACTCTTTTAGGTCCATCCAAACATTGCCTTGCCTGTTACAGAAAGCAAAGGACTTAGAATTTTTTCTGGTGTAAACATACGAGAGTATTGCGTTAGATCGTTGTAACGAGGAAACTGTTGAATTGATTTTAATGAAATTTTGAAACAGCATTACTACCATGGCGAAGATGGAAAGCGCGTATGGTTTTGATAAATCGTGCCAGTGGCGGCGCAGAAATAATAAAAAAACTAAAAATATAAAAACAGCTCAAGCTTCGTTTTTAAGCGTTTTAGAGGTGCCTGATCATTTTCTGCGTTTTTTTTGGGTGGGGATGAAATTGGGGTGGTTGGGGGGTTGGGGGTTGAAAAATTAAAAAATTTCTTGTACTCATAATAGGCTGTACACTAACCTGTGAAGGAAGATCTAGCGACACAAATCACCTTTTTAGGTGCATCCGAACATTGCCTAGCCTATTACAGAAACTAAGGGACTTAGAATTTGCTGTATATTATACGAGAATTTATTAATTGGTTTAAGTCGTTTTGTATTTTGTAACGCGGACACTATTAAATTGATTCTAATGAAATTTTGCCACAGTATATTGTTACCGTGGTGAGAATGGAAAACGCGTATGTTTGTTAGAAATCTTGTCAGTGACAGCGTAGCAATAATCAAAGAACGCGACAAGTATGAAAGCAACTCAAATTCAGTTTGTAGATGTTTTAGGGGTTCTTGATCATTACCTACCAGTTTTTTGGGTGGGGGGGGGGGGGGGGCGGCGGGTTGTTTGTAAAACTGAGAAGTTCGTAGTATCGATAATAGGCTGTCCCTTGACCTGTGAAGGAAAGTCCTAGCGGCATAAGACAATTTTAGGGGGGGGGGGGGTTGGCAATTATTTAGTTGCAAGGGATCTTAGACTAAAGCTTCATGCTATGGGAAAATAATAAACTGGTATCAGCGTAATGTGTGGGAAGTACTGAGTCAATCAACTTGACTCCATTTTTTTATTTCTCAGATCTGCTTCGAAATTCCATTGTCCACTTCTTATGAAATGTAGTGTGGGGAACGTCAAACAAGTTTTAAATGGCAATAATGTTGCTTTAAGTATATCGAATCAAACAAGCAAGGTCTCGTCTGAAAGATCTCTTTTTTCGTAATAATCTGTTGCATAAAAATTATCGGTGCTGATTTTGCCGTGGTTGCTAGAGGGCGCTACTTGATATCACAACAAGTATTATTATCTCTTAGTCAGCTAATAAAGGTGTGTTAATTAAGGCTAATTAACCGCAAGACGAAACAACATTAGGTAATATATGACAACAACAAGTACATAAATCTAAATCAAACGCATATACCTTTTCCCTCTCCTCGTTGAGGTTATAATCTAGTTTATAGTTGAGTGAGAACTGATCTTCCATCTTCCATCTTCCATCTTCCATCTTCCATCTTCCATCTTCCATCTTCCATCTTCCATCTTCCATCTTCCATCTTCCATCTTCCATCTTCCATCTTCCATCTTCCATCTTCCATCTTCCATCTTCCATCTTCCATCTTCCATCTTCCATCTTCCATCTTCCATCTTCCATCTTCCATCTTCCATCTTCCATCTTCCATCTTCCATCTTCCATCTTCCATCTTCCATCTTCCATCTTCCATCTTCCATCTTCCATCTTCCATCTTCCATCTTCCATCTTCCATCTTCCATCTTCCATCTTCCATCTTCCATCTTCCATCTTCCATCTTCCATCTTCCATCTTCCATCTTCCATCTTCCATCTTCCATCTTCCATCTTCCATCTTCCATCTTCCATCTTCCATCTTCCATCTTCCATCTTCCATCTTCCATCTTCCATCTTCCATCTTCCATCTTCCATCTTCCATCTTCCATCTTCCATCTTCCATCTTCCATCTTCCATCTTCCATCTTCCATCTTCCATCTTCCATCTTCCATCTTCCATCTTCCATCGTCCATCGTCCATCGTTCATCGTCCATCGTCCATCTTCCATCTTCCTTCTTCCATCTTCCATAACATCATCAATAACCTTTTCCTCAGTCGTGAAGATAATGCCTTTAAAATAATCGAGCTGTAGAAGTTGTTCTCGTTTGTCATTTGGGTGTGTTCAACGGGAACTAGCGCAAAAGCGCTAGACTGGAAGCGCCAACAGGCGCTAGGTGTGACCGTTGAACGACCTTCTCTTTGGCGTGACAAAACTGTCATATCCATCTCCATATTTTAATATTTATTATTTGTATTGTCAAAAATCTAGGGTATATAATCACCAAACCTTATATTAAACTGACACTATACAAAGGTAACTGCTTCTTTCAGAACTCCAAATAACTTTTTTCCAGTTTTTTGCCGCTTCGCTAACCAAACAGCGCTTTTTAAAAGCGCTAACCAAGCTGACTGGCGCTTTTTTGACAGCTTGTCGTTCATCGGTTAGTTAGCGCAAAGCGCCCTCAAGCTCTTAGGTCCGCTAAGTCCCGTTGAACACTACGAAGTTGGGGGTATGAGGAGCATTTAAGAGTCTTTAATGTAAATAGGTAAATTAATACACTAGCATCTTAATTAATAACATTGGTAGTGTTCAACGGGACTTAGCGGACGTCAGCGCTTGTGGGCGCTTTGGGCTAACTAACCGATGAACGACAAGCTGTCAAAAAAGCGCCAGTCAGCTTGGTAAGCACTTTAAAAAAGCGCTGTTTGGTTAGCAAAGCAGCACATAACTGAAAAAAAGTTATTTGTAGTTCTGAGAGAAGCAGTTACCTTTGTTTAATGTCAATTTAATATCAGGTTTTGTGATTTTATAACCTAGGTTCTTGACAATACAAATAATAAATATTAAAATATGGAAATGGATATGACAGTTTTATCACGTCAAAAGGAAAGTCGTTCAACGGTCACTCCTAGTGCCTGCAAGCGCTTCCACGCTAGCGCTTTTGCGCTAGGTCCCGTTGAACACACCCATTGTATATGTTGCAGTGTCGCATTTGTTGCACCAAATTTTTTACACAAAATGGATATTGGTTTTACCGATGAGGTGGTAGCACAGCTTAACAGTGGCAAGAGACAAAAGTTGAACATTGATAAAAAGGGCTCAAAATGTACAAAAAAACAATCTTAATAATGTTGAGTTTACAATAATATTGTTACATATGCCACTTATACATATAATGTGGTAACAGATTTGGATGTAAAACATTGTTTTATTAAATTATAGTATCTCATAGTCCATAAATCCTTCCTCTATGTAGCTGTAAGTATGCGGTCTACCCTCAATTATACTGTTCATTTAAAGATATTGGTTTGGTCAAAGCAAACCATAATGAGAAAAAACATATAAGGTTGCAGCATACCATTCAAATAATGATAAGAATAACAACTACAGGTAATTGAAGATTAACAAAACAAAAATTAATAAAAAACCATACATACAGACGACCCTTGTTTTGTATTACTACTCTTTGCAAATTGGATATATGAAATGCTTACCAGACTAGGTCATTATTTTGTAAGACATGTATATCTTCAGATGGGGGTAAGAAATCATTATCACATACTAAGTATAAGTTATGGACATCAAATATACCACTAATCTTATTTTGAAGATCGCCAATTGTTTGGGTGGAATCATTCACACATATTCTGACTTGACGATTTCGCTAGCAATTCCACAGATCGTTCGACGTTCGTGGAAATACAAACCTATGTGAGCTGTCAAACTGTCATACAGACATCTCTGCAGTGACACATATTTGTTGTGTCAGTCCAACTTTCTGTCATAATAGTTCAACATGAAGTCACACACCAGACTCAAATGAAGGAAATTATCTATGACATTACCGGAAAAGCTATCATTGGCCGCCGTTATAATTCTCACCTTCATCATTGCGTATACGTGGAGTAGTCCTGGGGCTGATATGCAGACCAAATGGGGTAGAAGTTACAGAAAACTGGTAAGAAATGCCAGGGTTTTAAAATGTAGAATTTGTCATGACTTAAACTTTTTTTATTATTATTTGTTATATGTTGCAGAAAAAAGCTACTCAGCTAGTCATTCTGGAGAAGCTGAAATCGTCAAGTAATTTATCACCAATGTTGAAGGATGCCTTATCTTTGGTTCATATTATAGTGAAGTGCCTACCAACTTGATAGATAATTACGTCTGAAATGTTTGCTTTGCTTAACTGGTTGATCAAATAAAGGATATAGTTTTATAAAACAACCGACTTGTGTAAGATGTCTGTAAAAGATTGATTCATATAGTAATATGTCGAGAAGAAAGAAAATCATAATGAGTAGAAAATAGTAAAGCATAATCAAATATTCTTCCATAGTGCTCTAGTAGTCTAGCTTTTCGACCAATAATACTTTCATAACCTACATTTCATAGAAAGAGCAAAATATTAAATGACTATGAGATTGAACACAAAAGGTATATGATAATCTAATGCTAAATGGGGAGAAGAAAATTTTTTTTTTTCGAAACAACAACTTTATTAACTCAAAATTATAACAATAATATATGTTTTAATCTCAAATCAGTGCTTCAATAGCCCTGGCCTCGAGACTTATCCTATAAACTAACAGTATTACGTTGACTAGTTGGTAAGTCGTACTAATATTCTTAGAGTTATTTTAAAGTAACAATTTTGCTTCAATGAATATTCAGGTGGTCTTTACATTTTTTAACAAAAAGTGGATAAGAAGTGGTTGACCTAATGTTATGGCTTAAATTATTGTAACATTTTGATGCAAGCTGCCCTGGATTATTTAGTCCTACGTTGGTTCTGCCCTGTGCTAGGTATAAATTTGTTATCCTTCTTGTATCATGATTGTGAATCTCACTAATGGTTTGAAAATTTGTGTTTGATTTTTGTAAGTTATTAAGTATCTTGTATATGAGTTTGCATTGTTCTAATTCCAATAGGCTTTCTAATTTAGGTACATTTAGTTCCTGATACAGAGTATTTGTTGGTGTGAGATATTCGTAGTTGTATAAAATTTTTAAAAATTTGTTTTGTATAATTTTAATTTGATTAAAATTTGTTTTTCCACAAGTTCCCCAAATAGGTATTAGATATCGCAAATGCGACAAGAAAAAAGCAGTATATATTTGTTTTTTTGTCTTTAACGAGATGTAGTTTCTACATTTATAAACAACAGGGATCATGGGATTTACTTTATTTACAATTTTGTTGATATGCTTCTCCCAATTTAAAAACTCATCTACAATCAAACCCAGGTACTTAAGAGACGTTACTTTTTCCAAGAAAACATTATTGATTTTTAAATTTATTTCGCTCACTAATTTATTCCGTTGTTTAAGTATTATAAACTTAGTTTTGTTAACATTTAGTTTTAGTTTATTAAAATACAGCCATCTTCGATATTTATCAAGGTCTTCATTTATTAGCTTTTCTAAATCTTCCTCATTTTCCCCTGTATATACTAATAGTGTATCGTCTGCAAAAGTGTAATATTGAGCCTTAAGATGAGCAGCTTGCAGGTTTAGGACAAAAAGTGAATAAAGTAGTGGTCCTAGGACTGAGCCCTGTGGTACACCATAATTGTTTTTTAATGTTTCGCTACGAATATTATTCAGCTTAACATACTGACTACGATCCTTCAAGTATGTGTCAAGAATATCGTAAAATGTTCCTCTAAATCCTAGTTTATATATTTTTCTTAAGAGTATATCAAAATAGAGTAAATACCGGGTGTTTCCTAAGGTGGGACTTATCTTCATAGACTACTCGCCAAAAGGAGTGATTTTTCCCAGTAACATACATATGACCGACAATGAAATGCTCATTTCTAATTCCGTCCCTTGCGATTAAATCAAAACAAAAACGAAAAACCCCGTTTACACAGAGGCAAAAAAATAAAAGACCCAGTTTACTATGGAGCATAGATGTAGGTAGCAGCACGCATTAGTCATCTGTTGTTGTCTTTGTGTTGAGTTGTTGACGTGCTACATCGGGCTTTATTTATTAGTTTGCACAACAGGCCATGAAGGCCTAGGGCAGAAATGAGTACAGTCTAAACCTTTACCGCTAAAATCTATATAACTTAGAATTATTTTTGGATACTTTCACCACCTATTTCTGAGTATATCCTGGACTATTCTACGCCACCTATTTATGTCTGCCGTCTCCTTTCCAGTGTTTAACATTAATTTTCTTCAAATCATCTTCTGCCTTCTTCAGCCATCTCTCCCTTGGCCTACCCTTTCTTTTTTTCCTATTGGTCTCCGGTTGAGAACTAGTTTTGTCATTCTCGTCCCATTCAGCCTCTCCATATAATAATAATATGTCTTTATTTGCCAAACCACTAACATAAACAGTACATCGTAAGAAACAACAAAAAAAAAAACAATCCCAGGGATAGTTTGACAAAAGGGCGAAGTTCAGCTTTGAATACGTAATTCATCGCTGCTCTTCCACTTAACCCGCTATATGTCTCAGCCACCTTTTTCTCTGCGCTTTGATGACTGCTATAATATTGGGGTTCTCATACATGTCTTCCAATTCCTGGTTCGTTCTTCTCCTCCATCCCTCGTTTGTCCTTACCCCCATAAATAGCTCTCAACATTTTTCTTTCCCATCTTATAATTTTTTCTTCCTCCTCTTTGTTCATAGTCCACGTCTCACAAGCATATGTCGCTGTTGGTCTTATAACAGTTGTATAAATTCTCTCTTTGGTCTTTTTGGATACATATTTGGATTTCATAAGATTTTTCAGGGCTCCATACTTCTGGTTTCCTTTGATGATCCTTGCCTGTATTTCTTGTTTCTTTTGTCCTTTTTGCTCTATGATCACCCCTAGGTACATGAATTCCGTAGTCCTTTCAAAAGTACATTTCATGTTGTTGGCCGTAAGAGTTAGGTTGGATTGATCATCGGAAGTTTTTTCCATTTGTCCCATGACCATATATTTTGTCTTATTTTGATTTATATCCATCCCAAATCTCCTTGCTTCCGCAGCTATCCTTGCCGCAATTTTCTCTAGTTCTTTCTTTGTTTTTGCTACTAGTGTTAGGTCATATAGTGCATATGCTATACATTGATGTTCGTTATTAAATATGGTTTCATTTGTCTTGATTTTGCTTTTCCTAATTATTGCTTCAAGCGTCAAGTTGAAAAAGTATCGTTGATAGAGGATCGCCTTGTTTGAGTCTCTTTCTCACTTCAAATTCCTGCGACTCACCTCCCATCCATGTGTAATTTTGTTCTTGGTTTTTTGTAATGTCATTCTTATTAGCCTTATGAGTTTTCCTGGAATTCCTAGCTGCACCATTGCTTCATACATTCTCTCTCTCTGTTTATACTGTCATGGGGCTTTAAAAACTACAAAAATGGTGCAGCTGGTATAACTATAATGAACTGGTGGATATGAATTTAGTGTATGGTGAATGTGATCAAAATGCCTTTCGGACTTTTGCTGATCGTTTCCCTGACAGTATATAAAAAAGAGTGATCACGCGCAAGATGAATGAATTCTTGTCGCCTGGCCGTTGGCAAGCTTACACCACAGCATAAAGAGTGATTGCACCACAGCAGACCGCCTCTTGAAACGAACACGATGTGGATGGCGTTGTGCCATAAGGAATTTAACATAATTATCAAAACTGTACAAGATTAGGTTGAACGTATTCCTTGAAGGTATATTTGTCGGCAGACCAGTTAGGGATATTTTCAATATTTGATTAGAATATGATGTTAGGATGAGTACGCAAAAGCAAGTTGGTTCCTGCTCACGTAAATATGTAAATACAAATAGACATCTCTCATTTGAAAGTATCTCCAAAGTCCAAATTTTGAAAACATCATGGAAGAAGTGGTTGTGATTCAGATTCAGAGATTGAGGAATAACAACTTTGTCAAACTCAGCGTACTTCATTCAGCTTATTTGGGTAGATAGGTGGTCCATTCCTGCTAATAAATTTTATGTCTGGTTTGGTAATTTTTTCCTAATTTTATTTGAATATAAAAAATTATAATAATGGTGTTCTTTAACTAGAACAGTCCAGAAGGCAGCTTAATACAAAACTCATTTTCTCAAAACAACAGATCGGTGGCTCACGTCACTATTGTATAACACCATCTATTTGTCGTTCCTGGAATGACGGCACATATTAATATTGACTAAGAAGGAAATATAGAAAATCAGCTCAAAAAGAAAAGGCCGCGCTGTAAAACCTGCGGTTTTTTTTGAATGAACAGCCTAGTATCCGCCTGGTTTCCCTTGTTGCTACTGAAACAGTTTCAGATGTTGCACAACGATGCATCATTCTATTTAGCATCGGCAGGGGAAGATAGCTAATCTCGGCATTAAACGGTTAAAGTTAATAATATATCTGGTTTTCCTACAACATCAACCTATCATTTCTGTTAACTCGAGATTAGCCGGCTAATGCTGACATTAGCCATTTTCGGACTTCAACCGTGACAGATACATATTATCAAGTTTGTGTAATTTCAATGAAGTCTTATTAAGTGTCTTAAACTACCTGGAAACGAATCGTAGTAGATTCCAGCGTACCTAAGAATTTTTCTATAGAAAAATTGACTGTAACATTTATATAGAGATAAAGAACAATATGTTAATTTTCCTAAGTATTAAGAAAAGCAGTTTAATTGGTAGTTACTTGAATGTCATTTAAACATGTCTATTTGACATGTATTTGTTTTCCATTGTAATCAAAGTTACTTATCCACAGTAAATTACTTTCATACAACTCGCACATCAATTTTTTATTACGAGTCGGCTCCAGAGAGAGTTTTGGTGGGGTATCGAAGGGGGGGAGGGGTGAACACAGAACAGGTGATTTCTCAGTTCTTATTCAACAAAAAATATGTTTCAGGAATTAAAATATTAGTTCTTAAAATTCGATAAGGAAAATAATACAAATTAAAAAAAGTGTTTTTTTCGATGTTCAGCACACGAACAAAAATGTAACACACAATTAATTAACCACAGCACAGTTTTGTGATCACAGCTTATTTCCTGCCGTTCGAACTTAAAGGTATTTGCTTTGTATTAATTTTCCTGCCGACAGAACATAATAGTAGCAATAATAAGGAAATGTTGTCTATTTCCTGTTTTCTCAGAATTGGGCGGGGGGGGGGGGGAATTTCCCCCCTCTCCGTAGATCCGCACGTGCCTTTACCTCTGAGGTACAGATATATAACTTTCTACTAGATCTTGTAGAACAAGAGTGGTTACCGTGTAAACAGGTCTCGCATATATCGACTGCACGTGATCGACTGCACGTGAACACCATGAACTTTTTACGCTCTTTTTCTTCGGTGGACCGAGGCACAGACGATATTTGTATTCACATCTTAGTGAACACGCTGGGCAACCTAGATAGCCTCGAATGGTCCAAATTGAAGAAGAAATACTTGAGTTTTCTGCCTCGCGTCACGAATTTCGAACCATATCTATAAGACCCATATGACTGAACCGCACTTAAAACTTCGCAGCGAACGAATAGTAAGTATTTTCTTACATCTTTTTTATTCTTCTGCTGCTGATTCATTATACATTAGCTTTGTCATTTCAAAGACAGTTGTTTCTGAAAAATAAAGTTCCAACTTGTACCCTGTATGTCCATAGATCTACCTTTATAATTATGGTTGTTTTTCATGGGTTTTGGTTAACGATTGAAACTATAATTTTTCTTCACTACATTCCAGTTTATTTTAATCTAAACCATCTTCAGGTTTCTATAAATGAAATGGGAAATGGTCTGTATATAATAAAAATAAGAATAAAAATACAAAACAACAACAAAAAGCAGCTAAATATAAGAATTATAAATCGTATGTGTAAACTAGAAATATAACTAGTTATAAATGTATATATTGAACTTTTAAACATAAACTTAGTGATTTTATTTTCGTTTATTGAAAATGAATATAAATGAATGAAATTTACTGAGACAAGGAAAATAATACTAACAAACCTACTTACGTTAATTTCAGATGTCGGTTACATTTCTGTAAATTTTTTTTGTTTGTGAAACTGTCTCTACGGTTGCGAGATTTGAATGACCTGCATGGCGATTTTAGGATGTAAAATATACTGATGTTCTTAAAGTGGTGGTTTAAGATTGAAGGAATAATAAGGGTGAAAGTTTTGTATCTATGTATACATAAATATGGTTTGTTAAATTTTTCCAAGATGCAGAAACCCTACGTTATTAAATTATTATATACATCGCCTAATTGATTTATATTTGTTCTGAGATTTATTGAATTTGGGTGATTCTTAATATGAATTACTTCCTTTATATTTGACATTGTGACAGGCCGGCCCTGTACTCGTGAGATCTAGAAAAGTTCCTTCTCGATACGTGTTTTTATGGCCGCGAGCTGTCGAGAACGTTCCAGAGATGGCGACGCTACAATATAAGGCGCCATCGCATGAGAGAGAACAGCCAATAGAGTGTAGTGCAGTAAAGTAATACGCGACATTCCAGTGACAAGCAGCTAGCCGTACCAAGTGTACTTTGGCTCCCTGACTTTGACACTTGACGTTGACACGGAACATAACCTAAAACTAAAAGGCCGCATTATTTTGGGATTTTCGCCGCATTCGCGGTTTTTGTATCGCTGATATTTTTCGTCTGAAAGTTTGAAGGTTTTTATTTTTTAATAATATTGGAATTGAACGTCTATTATTTAATGTGAATTTATTAAAAAATAGATTTAAGATGTTCTATATGCAATACATTATTTTCAAAGCATTGCAATTTAAGGCTGCATGTGAAAAAATTTCACCCTAGTAAGTTCACAACAGAGATGTCTCTATAAAACAAAAAAAAAACCGCCATCAAAAGATTTAAAATACCAGTCACCGAAGAAGTAAAATAATGTCGCGCTAAAACTTTTATATCCACCAGAATGAAACTAATTGTATCTCAATATAAATAAATTGTTTATTATTTTCTATTTTGATCATTTATAATTTTAAAGCAGATTCCTTTTTGAATACCTAAGTATATTAAACCTTTGATTAATATATTAACGTATACAAATATGTTAATCAGTGATTAAACTAATTAATTTTACAACTATAAAGAAATAAAAGATTGATATTATGTGTGGTCATCATACGGGAAACTTTTTTATTATCGATATCTCAGAAAATTCTATTCATGATAAAATATAGTGCATAGAGAAAAACTAGCAGTGATTTGATTAAATCTGCCATACCATTGCATTGTGTATACAAGCATTGATTAAGGTATTTAGGGGAAGATGAACAACCACACAGTAAAACCGCGCGCTCGCAGTCTATCTCACTCAATCTAGTCTATCTCACTCACTCTCATAGAAACTACCGACACCGTCACCTGGCGCCCTCTGGGCCAATCTCAGAAGCTTCAAAAATTCCTGAATCCTTTATAATAAATATGCCCAATAGATGGAGCAAAGGAGCATCCAGCTATAAAAATACGACCTTGAAGTGCCAATGACCTATCCACCGACTAAAAATACGGTTCGTCGGTGGACCTAACATTCGAAATATGTTTTGTGTTCGGAACTTCGGATTTGGGAATGATCAGCCGATCAGCGATCAGCTGGCAGCGGTTGTTGACCTTGTTGTCCGTATTTTATTTGTTTTTTACAATTTCTTGGACATTTTCACCATAATTGTTGTTGTGATGTGATTTTTAAGGAACCTTTTTTGTCAGGTAAGCACATCTGTCAATTAAAATGATGTAATTCATGAGATAATGCATGATGAAAACTTGAATGCATATTGAAAACAGCAAAGACAAAAAAACATTTATTCGCCAATTACAGTTATCCCATGAGTTATCACATTCACTAGAGCGATAGTTGTTATAGTCATACTGCTTTTTTGTCACTTGATACTCCAAAATAATGCATCTCTTACTCGAAGTTTTATCTGTGAAGTATATAGAAGTAATGAAGTTGTAGTGGCCAACCTTTGGTGGATTATGTTAAAGTAATAATTGCTAGTTGTATACCTATGTACATATAGGCAAGTTCAAAAAATGGATCATTTAATACATTCATCTTTTGACATAACCTAAAAGTTGAGTTTCTGGAATAGGTACATTATGACTATTCACTTCTCTATTCGAATAATTTGCGCACTATTTCAAAATGCTTCCTTTTTGTCATTATAGGTGTGGAAAAAATTCTCCAGCTTCCCAAGCATTCGAGACAGAAGAGGCAGACCGATATCAGGAGGCGAAGAGTGTGCTGACTTTATTCCACATACTGTGTATACTAACAGCACCAATAAATGCTCATGTTATCTATCCATATATTTTTTAGTAAATGGTGGAGTTAAAATGAATTATTTATTATTATAGGGTATGCTTCTCACATAATCAAAATGAAAATATTTCATATCATTAGCTTATACCCACATTCATACTTTTTTTCCAAATATGTAACATGAAATGGTGTCTAGCTACAGAGAGGTGAAAATATGTATTTCAAATGGCACTTTGCTTAACATAGTGTGATTAATTTGTATCTTATCAAACAGGGTGACTATCTCAAAAACACTCATTGGATGATTGTTAAGTTGCACCATTGATTGTTGCACACACCAGAAGCTAAAGGATTATTGAATGAAAAACTATTAGTTATATTTTCCTACGTATTTATTATATATATATTTCTTCAATGTATTAAGGCTTGTTCCGAACAGTATATAATTCAGTGTATCGAAGGGCAATGAGTGAAACACCATTCAGTGATGTCAAAATCCCTATATAATTTACATAAGAGTAATTGTCTGTGCACATATTATAGTTATGTTTATTCAAAACAAATTTCATGTCTGATGTTGCTAACAAATTTGATTTTAAATGATGTTCTTAATAATCACATTACTTCATAATTTTAAACGTTATTATTATAATTAACCATAAACGTATCGATGAGGTAATGAAACAGGATACATTTCAAAAATTTTATTATTCTAAATGATAAACAGTTGAATCTTTCTTTACAATTTTTGTTTCATTTTTAACAACCACAGATAATACATCTCGGGACTGACATGCTGAGTTCAACATTTGCTTCAAAAGCTGTCTTAGACCAGTGCCGAAGCCTTCAAAAATAATAAAAAGTGAAAAAAAATTACAGTAGGATGAAACTCATTAGAAAAGGAGGAGAATATGATAAGAATAAAAGGAAAAATAAATTACGGTCGATTCGAGATCGGGAAGTGGGAGGGGGTGAGCTTTTAAGGGTAGAAAATGGTTTATCTTGATTTCTGGCAAAACTACAAGTCCTATGGAAAAAAGTTGAATGGCAAAGATGTAGGTAATAAAAAGATCTACAACTCTTGTATTATCAATTTTTTCACATAACCTCAAAATTTTGGTGAAAAATTCAAAAAACCAAGTTTTTGGTCCTTTGTTTTTATCTTTTTCAAAAAAAATATTTTTTTTACGAAATTTGGTGAATACTTACCTATTATGTCCCAAATACACTGTAATTTATTTGATTTAAAATATTTATTTTTTTCGCCTTATTTGACCTTAAGATCAAAAATGCACCCCATTTTTCAATCAAAAATTCTCGCGTCAAAATATCAGCTTTTTTCAAAAAGTTTGGGAGCCTTTCGTTCGTTGAAATCTCTATTTTCTGGTGGTGTAAAAAAATATACATTACTATAGAAAATCTTCTCAGAAAATGCAAAAAACTGAAAAAAAACTCAAATTCGAAAAATTTGTTTACTCACCATCTACAATTTTGAGCTATTTATTAAAATTTACACTTATTTACTTAAAAAACGTGAGATTTCATGTTACATTGATAAACTAAAAAATTGCAAATTGGAATATCCTACTATAATTAACAAACAAATAAGTTAATATTTAATAAGACATCCACAATATTTTGAAAAAGTTGTAGAATCTTCTTTAAATAATATTTGTACCTGAGTGACATACGGTGAATGTTAGCCCATTGTAAGGTATTTCATGGAGAAGTGGGGGAATTACATTTTCGATGGTTATGGTGGAAGGACAAGTGACAAGCATCTAACAGAAAATTGTGGCTTTTTAAATTTAATTATACCTGGTGACATAATATTAGCAGATAGAGGTTTTTTAATTAGAGACTCAGTTGAAGTTCTAGGAGGTCACGTACATATTCCAGCATTTACAAAAGGTAAGACGCAACTTCACCCAGTAGAGATAGAAACCACTCGTAGTATTGCTAGAGTTAGTCCATCTCAAATTCCACTTGATTAGTCTCAATATTTTTTACACAACTGTACATCATATCCAAATGCATTTATATTGTTCACATAAGTTTATACTAGATATATGTAAATTATATCCTCACAATTACTAGGAATTCTGTGAAACTAACAATGCCTAAACAAAAAATGCAGTTTTTGATAGATGATTCTCATATAATGTAGCTAAATCATACAATAGCGTCCCTAATTATATTAGAAGTAGCTATAAACTATAACAATGTTTTTAATGTCACAGAAATTCTTGTCATTCTGTTATGTATAATAATATGATACTTCAACTCTGTGTATGCCAACTTTTTTTTTAGAATATGTATATATAGCTTTCTTGTTGGCCGACACTTTTAGGACGTGCTTTAAGGAAGAAAAGAACTGCTGCTATGTGGCTGCAAACTTCACTTAATCCTGCCATACAAGTGCAATGAGCACATGATATAGCACCATCTGACAGTATGATAATCCATACCTGTAGTGGTTTATCATTTCTTCTTTGTGAGTGCACAACCTGTAACAAAATAAGGGCTGTTTTAGTAGGTATTGTTTGCTTTTATGGGCGAACACAGGATGGATGGTTCTTTCTAATCTCTAAAACAATTTTTTTGATAGATTAAAATATTTTAAGCAATATTCTGTATATGATAGCTTTCAACTCTCCTCAACATAGTGATGATGAAACCAAGTCTTGTGAACATGTATTTCAGCAGGTAGGTATATAAAAAAATCATCAACATGCTAATCATCTCACATACACTAGAATCTACAGTGAATTTTACAGCAGTACAGGTGAAAGAAACAGTTAAATATGCAAACTAGCTTACCTTGCCCATGACAACATAGCAGTTTGTGTTCATCATTTTTGCCATCGTTTGTTGGACATACCCTGCTTCATAATATTTGAAAGCCTGCAAATATTTGTATGCCTTCATCTGCTATCCAGTATAAAAACTATGCGTTAGCACCAAGTAATTCATCAGATCCACGATTTTCACTGCTGGTAAAAAGCTAACATCTTCCGAAAGTTCATCAATCCTCAGAGCATAGGAATCAACACCATCGTTAATTTCATTTTTTCATCATAACGAAGTTTGATGTCGCCACTAAGCGATGAATAATACTCACTACGAGACATTATCACCAGAAATTAAAAGAAAATAGCTCAAAAATCACTTTACAAGTACAACGTGCAACGAAATCGTATGCAAAACAGGTAATAAACAAAAGCTTGTTTGCCCATCAGGCCACAAAACAGGTACGGCTAAACAGCCGATCTGTCAAAACCACGAGACACGAAATGGTCACCAACGATGGCGACACCTGTAGTGAATTTTAGTAATTAGCGTTTATAGATGGTGGATTAAATAGTAGCAAGTAGGGTACTGTAGACTTAAAAGTCAATGGTTCTGGTATACTATCAAAGTTGTATCAGTAGAGGTACATTTGTGCTCATATAGGTGGCGACAGTCCAGGAGAAACAAAAATTAGGCGCGAGATCTTAGCATCTAGTGGCCCATCTTCCCGTTAATACCTTAATCAATGATACAAGGTATGTAAAAATTCGGAAAGTCTGATGAAACTAACCTAAAAAATTGAATTTTTGAGATAACCAAACCAAATTATAGATCCTAAAATTGTGAGCAGAAAAGCACTATAAAGTTTTTCCGTATCAGCTATGGTTACCGCGAAACTTGTCATTGAAAATGAAATAAATAGGAAAAAAACGGTCAGATTTTCCTAATTTTTACATAGGTACTCTGTATACACAATGGCAGATTTGATCAACTCACAGCTAGTTTTTCATTATGCACCATCTTTTATCATGAATAAAATGTTCCGAGATACCTATCGATAATAAAAGTTTCCCATATGTTGCACACTAAAATGACCACAGTGTATAATACATAGGCACATAATAAAATAATACAATTTACGTTAACATTTTTATTTTCAAGCTTAAAATAATAAGGCGCGACAATTTTCAAATCATAACATGACATTAGTACTCTGCGCATGCGGAAGTCAGGGAGCCAAAGTACATTTGGTACGGCTAGCCGCTTGTCATTCCAGTGGTGCGCGCGACATAAATGTACTGTGACATAAATTAGTGAAGTGAAGGACAAAAATAAATTAGTCTAGTGACTCAGTGACGGTAAATAAATTAGACTGTTAAATATTAGGCTAGGCATAGTGTACATAGTTAGTGAAAATAAATAGTAAATCCGTAGCAAGTGTTATCTTGCCTAATCGAGCTAAATAAATGTAACAATATATTATATATTTATATTATATTATAAGTAGGTTTGTTAGTATTATTTTCCCTGTCTCAGTAAATTTAATTCATTTATATTCATTTTCAATAAACGAAAATAAAATCTCTAAGTTTATGTTTAAAAGTTCTGTATATACATTAATAATTAGTTATATTTCTACTTTACACATACATTTTATAATTCTTATATTTTTTTTTTTTTTTTTTATTTTGTATAGCGGCGTCAACTGCTATGGTTATTTGCCGCTTCCCACAGCCTATTTCATCATTGGATAACTGTAAAGAAACAGGAACACTTCACGACACATCAGATAATCCTAGTGGTTTTGTCAAAGACATAATACCGGGGGCTCATGGGCAGTTTAAAAAGAAAGAGAAAACATAGGTTAAAACATGGGTGATATGCTAGTATCAGGAAAACCGACTTTTGAGTCAAACGAAGAATAGCAAACCATCATACAGTTTATAGGTTGTTTAAATAATTTTTTCTTCAAATTTTCCAGAAAATTTTTATGAACCTTAGGAACTTTAGGGTATGCTGTATGTTTTCCTCATTTTCCAGACATTGTATAAGGGTGGGTTGAATTTGAAAGATATTCCTGGGCACGGTATAATCTGGACATTCCAATAAAATATGTTGAACAGATAGCCGACACATACATGTTTCGCAGCGGGGGCGGTTGGCTCCACGAAGTAGATAGTTGTGTGTTAGGTTGGTGTGGCCCATGCGCAAGCGGCACAGAACCACTTTTTCACGTCGGCTAAGTGTTTTTGGGTATATCCATCGATCTACAGTTGGCTTTATTTCTTGCAGTTGTCCACGGTATGTACGCCACTGCTCCTTCCAATTCAACATTACTCGAGTTTTAATTTCTCGCTTAATGTCCGAGAAAACCAAAGGTGTGCCTTCGTCTATAGGTTGAGGGGTAGCTTCCTTGGCAGCACGATCAGCTTGCTCATTACCGGGTATACCAACATGGGCAGGAGTCCAAAATATTATAATTTCTTTCCCTTCATGCCTAATGTGGTGCATGAGGTCCAGCAATACCTGGATCCTTATGTCAGTGGAAAATTTATCCTCCATCGCGGTCACAGTGCTCATGGAGTCAGTACCTATAAGGCAGCGTTTATGTGGGGACCCACTAATAAAAAGTAAAGCGCGCCAAATGGCGTAAGTTTCTGCTGAGTATATAGAGCTTCTTGGATCGAGTGTCCATGCATAAGTGTTGTGCTCTGTCACAAATGCTGATCCGACACCACTGTCTGTTTTTGAACCGTCTGTGTATAACACTATGTCGGCCCGAATCAAGCCGATTTCGGCAAGGAACATATTTTTCATAATGTTTGGTGATGTTTCTTCCTTATCCCACTTTGATAAGGATTTGTTTATCGTTGGTAAATGATAAGTCCAAGGAGGGGGACCGTATGAGCGTCTTAATAGATCCATGCTGTCAGGGATGCAGTATTTGTTCCTCAGCTCAGAAAATCTGACTCTAAGAGGTCTGGTGACAGTTGGACGACTCAAGAAATCATTTTCTTTTGAAAACAGGTCATGATTTATGTGTTTTCTATCTGTCATGCACTTCAGAGGGTATGTTAAGGTATGTATGTGGCGTCGGAAGGTTAACGGCATGATACCTGTGTCAGCATGAAGGGAATCTATGGGACTTGTTCTGTATGCACCTATTGAAATACGGAGTGCGGAGTTTTGTATTCTGTCAAGTTGATCCAGCCGAGAACGCCGTGCCGATGTATAAATTACGTCGGCGTACTCAATTCTAGATCGTAACAGGGACGTATATAGCTTGAGAAGGGTTTCCCGATCAGCCCCCCAATTCATATTTGCCATGCATTTGATTAAATTCAAGGGTTTACTGCATTTTTTGGTGACATAGTTGATATGTTCACACCAGTTTAATTTCCTGTCAAAGATTAGTCCGAGTAATTTTGTATGAGTTTTGCAGTTAATTCTGTTTTCTCCTAGTTGCAACTGAGGTTCGGGATGTTCATTTCTTAATCGGCAAAAATGTATGCAGCTCGTTTTGCTTGTAGAAAACTGGAAACCGTTTGATTCTGCGGTGGCCTCTAGTCTGTTAATTTCAGTTTGGAGATTTGTGGAGATTTCTTCTATAGTATGTCCGCGACAGAATATTGTTAGGTCGTCGACATACATTATAGGTTTCACATTTATGGTCGTATTTTCTAGAAAAATGTTCACGGCTATCGAGAAAAGTGTTACACTTAGGACTGATCCTTGCGGGATTCCATTTTCCAGGTTTTTCAAGCCAGACTCGTGTCCAAGGTATCTAACTCTAAAAGTTCGGTCATCAAGAAAATTTTGGATTAAAGCAGGTAGTCGTCCTTTAAAACCCCACCTGTATAATTGTTTCAGTATTCCAACTTTCCATGTCATATCGTATGCCTTGTTCAAATCGAACATTACTGCGACAAGGTGTTCCCTTTCGAAGAAGGCTTGTTGAATTTCGTTCTCCAAGTTCACTAAGGCATCTGTGGTTGAGCGATTTCGACGGCATCCAACCTGATTTTCGGAAATAAGGGATTGGGACTCAAGGGTCCATACTAATCTGAAGTTCACCATTTTTTCAAATATTTTTCCCATACAACACGTTAATGATATGGGGCGATAATTAGCGGGGTTAAGAGGAGTCTTACATTCTTTGAGTATAGGGATAATAATAGCGTTCTTCCAGGCAGTCGGATATTTTGCAGATGTCCATATTTTGTTATATATTTCCAGCAGACTATTCTTACCATTTATAGGGAGATTTCTTATCATGCTGTAAGTAATTAAGTCGTCACCAGGTGCAGACTCTCTACATGACTTTACAGCTTTGTCAAACTCATCTATAGTGAAGAGCTGGTTATACTGGTAGTCGTTATCAGTACTGAAATTTACTATATGCGCCTCTTCTACCGCTTTGATTGTTTGGAAGGGCTCTTTAAAATTTTCAGAGCTGCTGGTAGCTTGGAAGTGATTTGCAAGGGTTTCGCATATGTCGGAGGTACTTGTTATCAACTGACCTCCAACTTCAAGAGCTTCAGTTACTTGTCGGTGATGTTTTCCAGATATAGCTTTGACTTTCTTCCATACCTCAGATATGGGCGTGGAGGTCGTCATTGATGATACGTAATTTGACCAAGTAGACCTTTTAGAATCGCAAATGAGTCTTCGCGCTTTAGCGCGTGCTTTTTTGAAATTGATCAAGTTTTCTTGAGTACAATTTCTACGAAAGATTTTCAGAGCTGCTTTCCTATCAGCGATAGCTTGGCGAATATTCTGATTCCACCATGGTACAGATTTCCTCCTGACAACTGGTTGTGCTTTAGGGATACTCTGAGATGCAGCAAGGTTGAGGTTGTTTGTAAAATCATGTACCAAATCATCTACGTCTTCGCTAATAAACGTGGGAACACTAAAGCAGGAAGCATATTTACCCCAGTCAGCTTTTTTACAAAGCCATCGTTCATTACTTCGATGTTCTCGTTTATTCTTTTGCGTAGTAATCATTATTGGGAAATGATCACTTGAATGTAAGTCTTCCAGGGGGGCCCAACTAAGTTCTGGTACTAAGAGTGGTGAGCACAGCGACAGGTCAATGTGGGAGAAGCTATTAGAGGCAACATTAAAGTGTGTTGCTTCCCCATTATTAAGGAGACATAGATTATTATTGTCAATTATTGTGTCTATGTTTCGGCCTCTGGAATCTCGTAAGCTGGATCCCCACGTTGGGGAGTGTGCATTGAAATCACCTACAATTAGGTACGGTTGACGTAATTGATCCAGAATAGCCTGTATTTGATCTTGGTGCCATTGGGGGTTTGGTAGATAGATATTACAAATCGTCATTCTTATGGGGGTATCGATTTGCACGGCAACAGCTTGCAATACGGTGTTAAGGGTGATTTCGTGGGTCGCTATTGAGTCTCTTATGAAGATGGCAACTCCACCACATGCTCTTGTGTTTGTTGGGTAATCCTTTCTGAAGCACTTATAACCTCTCAATTGAAATTTGTCAGTTACCTTGAAGTGTGTTTCTTGTAAGGCTATGCAGAAAGGATTCTGTTCTTGTTTTATTAGTTGAATCTCTGCAATATGCGCTACACAACCATTACAGTTCCATTGCAGTATTGATTCCATTTAGTTTGTGAAGTTGTGTGTATAGCCCGACAATTTTACACACAATAGACGATTTAGAATGCTAAAATTTACAGAGAGTAGGACACAGTACAAAAAAAAAAAAATAATAATTTAAAATAAACAAAAGGGTGTAAAACGAAAAAAAAAAAATATAAATATAAACATATACATATACATACATATATACATATATATATACATACATATATACACACACATATATATACACACATATATACATATAATATCACAAATCTATATCACAGAAGAATTATCTTTACTATCACAGGTGGATCTTGCCTTTCCTTTAGGCCAGCCTTTCTTTTTCTTTGTAATTTGTGGGTCTGACGTGGCATATTCACTTTCCGTAGATGAGTCCCTCAAACGTTTTTCAGATTCAACTGCCGATGCAGCAGACTTGCGACTACCGGCAGATTCAGTACGGGGTCTGGTAATGGACTTTGATGGAGCAGAAGTACTTGGTGCGGTGAAGATGTTAGTTTCAGGGGAGGGTTTCGGGGCAAAAGTGTCTTTGAGTGCGTCTATAATTTGTGGTACCAGGTCTTTGATTAAATTGCTCAGGTCTGGTTTACTAGTTGCTGCCTGAGAGTAAGAAACTCCTCTTGTAGGCGTGGGTACAACAACCATTTTTTTGGCCTCTTGGTAAGAAATATTATTCCTGGTACGAATTTCCTGAATTGCGACTTCCTGTTTAAAAACTGGGCAGGAACGTGAACGTGCAGAGTGGTTTCCTTGACAGTTAACACAAACAACAGGGTCTTCACAAACTGAACCTTCATGTAAGGCTTTACCACATACACAGATTTGTTCGGTGTCGCATTTCACTGAGGTGTGTCCATATCTCTGACACTTGAAACACCTCATTGGAGGTGGAATATAAAGACGTACCTCCAGCGAATAAAAGGCCACTTTAATTTTCTTTGGTAGTATGGGTGTTCCAAAGGTGAGTAGGTGATTCGGAGTATCACAGAGTGTCCCATTTTTCTTAGTTTTTAGACGTCTTACCTCGATTACATTTTGGTCGGCTAGCTCCATGCGTATAGTATCTTCAGTGCAGTTTAAAAGGTCTGGGCAATATATCACTCCACGGGATTTATTCATTGTGCTGTGAGGGGTAATCTCTACATCATAAGCTAAAAACTTCTTGGTTTCTTGTAGCTTCTTAGATTGCATTTCTTTCGAAGTTTCAACTAAAATTCCTTCTCGTATCTTTTTAATCATTTTTAATTCTCCAAACAGACTGTACAAAGCTTTACTTATCAAGAAAGGACTCACTTGGTCAAAGTTGAGTCCATCTTTTCTTTTCACGACCAGGTACCGATGATTTGTCGTCACCTGGTTCGTGGGTTGGGTGCGGTCTTTATTAGCAAGTGTACCGCTATCACTTGTAGTTTTTGGTTTTGGGTTTTCCATAAATATCCCACGAGTAGGGAAGAAGTAGACGTCGACTGTAGCAGTGCTCCCTTACTACAGCAAGGCTTTATACTCTAGAGGTCGCCAGGTATCTAGAGCACACCGTTCGTGACTCACTGTCGTAGAGCCATTCACCCTTCGGCACGGTTCGTAGTAACACCATTGGGTTCCGGATTTTTGAAAAGGTTTACTCCTAGGAAGGGGACCAGAGAGGGATGTGGAAAACAGGACAAGTAAAAAGGGGGTGAAGGAAATTAGGACGGGATAAAGTACGGTGTTTGGTAGGGTATTCACCCAACCAAACACCGATACTCCCTGCCTGGGGCCGTGGGGGCGACGCTCCCCATGTATCTTCTCTTAAAACCAGGATATACTCCAAGCTACAAAAGAAGATACCCCCTGCGGGGTAATTCTTATATTTATCTGTTTTTTTGTTGTTTTTTGTATTTTTATTCTCATTTTTGTTATATAAATACCATTTCTTATTTCATTTATAGATACCTGAAGATGGTCTAGATTAAAGTAAACCGAAACGTAGAGAAGAAAAATTATAGTTTCAATCGTTGACCGAAACCCATGAAAAACAACCATAATCTATAGTCGCGGTCACTAGGAAAATAAGCATTTACTTCATAATCCAAAAAATTCTATGTAACCCCTTTGTTTTCAGCCCTTATATTACGTCATTATTTAAACTGCTATCTGCGCGCCAGGTGTTGCAAATAACCTAGTGACCAATTGAAAAAATGGCGCATCTGGCACCCCAACAAAACTTACAGGAAGGGGAGAAATTAGGTTAGTCCAATATCGATTCACCTAAAATGCGCATTGCACCCTAGCCACTTCCTCCAAGCGGGGGTAGTTGCATGCATCGGGGGGAATATCTGGCCAAGGACAACTAACTGCGTATTTATTATGCGGGAGGGGAGAAAGGCAGCTTTACGACTGTAGGGGAGATTTGGGGATACCCCAAACTGCAGGGGAGGAAGGATGCAGTGCTATTGACAAACGTTGCGTAATACTTATAGAAATGATACGTTGATTGAAATTAGCCAAACATATTTTCTTTTTTCCTTTTTTATGTGTGTGCTCATGTCATAAGTTTCAATATGTAATATCAATATATTAAGATATTTTTGCACTGCTTCTTCATCGCTACTATTGTGCTATTATTATTATTATATTATTAATGTAAGTGTGTGTTGTCTGCGTAGAGGTTAAGTGGCAGAGTAGCCATCTGGCTAAACAGAGTAAAGGCATTTCTTATTATTATTCTGATTTGCTAAGTTCATCTCGCATGATAGCGGTAGCAACAAGTGGTGACGGGCTGTACCACGTCAACACCTGAACTACTACTGGTCTAAATTTAGGAAGGATCTCACAATACTAAAGGTCTTCAGGATGACAGATTTTTGGAATATTTTGTGTATCTTTTCGTCCAGGCCTAGCTGGTGCGGGTGTGGTGTGAACGTGTTAGGTGTAAGGCCTGAGGCCGACATAATTAGGGGGACAATAACAATTTTTTTTTTGTTTCCAGAGCCGTTTTACTCAGCCTATGGCTAGGTCTGTGTATTCAGATATATTTCCAGCTTAGGTGGTTTGAACATTAGTATCATTAGGTATAGCAGTATCTATTAAATAGGCAACTTTGTCTGCCTTCGACTGAAAAACTATATCTGGTCTATTGGCTGGGATAGTTTTGTCTGTGTGTATTTCGACGTCCCAGTATAGTTTGAATTGATTGTTCTCGAGTACTGAGGTCGGTGTGTAATTATAATATGGATCTGTGTTTTCGATTAGTTTGTTAGTTGTGACTAGGGCTTGGTGTTGACTTGTTATATAATCTATTGTTTCCTTCTGTTGATGGCATTTTCTGCAATTATCGTTGGTTATGGATGGATCTTTAATTATGTATTTTTGTAGTTTGTCGCCGCAATTACTTGGTCCTGAATAGCAAGCATGAAACTCTCCGTTTCTGGAAAGAATTATTATTATTATATTAGCATATTATATCAGCATTACATTAGCATTGGGCTTAGCTACGAAAAATGTTTGATCCAAGATAAAGCATATTTGAGTTTTTATAGCATCTGCACAAGAATCACTGATTTCGGTTGGTCCATTTGCATGTTTGTAATCATCTTTGACCTGTATGTAAATACTGCTTTAGACTACATTATGTATACATGTATTACCTTCCATTGTATTGTTTTACCTTTTAAACCAAATATTGTTTGATGATTCTGTATTACATTGCATATTTTCTTGTTCAATAATTGGGTCAAGAGTTTGCGCTTCACGCCTCTCAATAATTTTGAATGAATATAAATTCTAATTCTAAGTATAGTTTGTACTTTATTTTCAACTTTATTCTGTACCTGGTTATCTGTTTTTGATAATGTACAGCCGTTATTATGATTATTCGGCTTTTCTAAGTTTGTCTCGCGTGGTTACGATGGCAATAAGTGTTGACGGGCTGTGCCAAGTCAACACCTGAAGTAATATGGTTCTGAATTTGGGAGCGATCGTACAATAATACAAGCTTCTAGGATTACAGACTGTTGGAATGCTTTGAATGTGTTTGGTGTTGCTGTATTATGTCATGCAACGCATTTAGATTATGCAGCAAGTTTCATAAACTTTTGCTTCAAAACAAGTCTACTTAAACATATTGTTTCAAAAGGTGTTGCACAACATTAAGGTGACAACGAAAACATTATAAAATACAAAAATTGTTTTATTATTCTTAAAAACATTTTTCATTAGGATTTATAACTGGTTTCAAAATATTGTTTTAAAACATGTTGTTTTACAACTTGTTGCATAGTTTAAATGCGCCTTAAGGCCTGAAACCGACATAATGAAGGAGACAATAATAACTTTGTTATGTTTCCAGGGTCATTTCATTTCTATTGCAGGATCTGCGAACTTAAGACATCTTCCCAGTGTAGGTTTCAATGTCTACATCATTGGGAATTGCAATATCTTATTAAATAGGTAACTTTGTCTGCCTTTAACTGGAAGGTATTATTTGATCTATTGGCTGGGCTGGGGGCTGGGCTATTTCAACGTTCTGGTATAGTTTGTATTGAATGAAAGACAACCTATTATCTGATCTATTGGCTGGGCTGGGGGCTGGGCTATTTCAACGTTCCAGTACAGTTTGTATTGATTAAAAGAAAACCACTTTGTCTTTGACTGGAAAACTATATCTGGTCTATTGGCTGGGATAGTTTTGTCTGTTTGTATTTCAACCTACCAGTATAGTTTGTATTGACTGTTTTCGAGTACTGATGTCGGTCTGTAATTATTGTAATGTGGATTTGTGTTTTCTATTAGCTTGTTTGTTGTGGCTAGTGCTTGGTGTACGATTTTGACTATAAAGTTATGTTAGTTGTCTACTCGGTTCCAGCGAGAGTTTTGCAAGCGCTTGTTATATGATCTATTGTTTCTTTCTGTTGGTGATAATCCCTGCAATTATAGTCAGTTATGATTTGATCTTTAATTATGTATTTACTATACTCTTCCTAAAAAACACGAATCTATTTTACAAAGTGTGAATATAATCTGTAAACAAACTACGTTAACCTAAGCTTCAAGTGTAAATACTGTGACGTTTTCTCTCAAATGAGAAGCTGAAAAGCTGCTAATAACTTTAATTGTTGATGCCACCTAAAATAATAAAAAAAAATTATGTATTTAATGTAACTTCGTGTCACAATACTTTGGTCCTGGATGGCAAGCATAAATTCCTCAGTTTTTCGAGAGAGTTGGCTATCCTGCAGCCAGATGTATGACTGCCTTTCATTACTGTGCTCTAGTGTAACATGGTATCTAGCATCGGTTTTCCGTGGAGCGTTTTCTGCGACCAGGTGTTTCTTTTTTTCCTGTTGCGATTGTATGTATTGCGTGCGTCTAATGCGTGCTGTGAGCAGTATAGGATGAATGGTGTATAGTATTTGTCTGCTTTTACTATTGACCTATTCTAATGTGGCGATCTCTAAACTCTTGTGTTAGTTATTCCTTAGTCGATTTCAATGCTCTGTCCTGTTATAAAGTGTTGAATGTAATTATAGAATTTTACGCATTTTGGATATCGTTGGTAAACATTTATTGTTTTTATAAGGAACGACTACTGTTACTATTACTATTAATGATAAATTTTAGAATATTTGGCTTGATATGTGAAAAGCATCAAGTTATACTAGTGGGCGCTTTTTTTAGTGCGGGAAGTAATTCTTGGTTGAAGGACATCCGAAGATAGTTTGGTCGCTCATCGTTTGACATTTTCCGCATGACCATATCTAGAACTACGTTAGGTATTTGGATCGCCAACCTTCGGAAGGAGACGGGAGAAGAAGAAGAATTATTGGTTCTAATATCATGACCACCGACGACAAAATCGCTCAAATGTATGTGATTGTTTATTTATGTATTTATTTACTAAACTCCATTTTTACGACTCTATTAGAGATTACAAGTTACACAGCGCAGTGGCAAAGTCCTAACCATATATACATATAACAAACCAACACTAAACGTATCTATTCCATCAAATCTAACGTCGAAACCAAACACTTAAACCTATTAAATGAAAATCTAAGGAGGCCAAGGTTAATATTATTCAAAATCCTGTAAGAGGGTTTTGCTTGTGCACAGCGTAATCAGTAGGCAGTGTTGGTATAAAAAACAAGCAGTTATTGCGTGTTGTACGAGAGGCAACAAAGTATATGGAACCCAATAGTTCTTCACAATTGACTAATTTAAATAGAAAATATACAAAATACAGTACCTGGAGTCTAAAGTAGACAACTAAAAGTGCCCCAATGCAGTGCTATAATCAATATAATAAGGGTTGTCTGCATTATTGTGAAGATTAATATTTGACCGCCATCGCCAGCTATGCGTAAAAACTTTTTTTGAACACCTTCAATGTTATCAATATGCACCTGACAATAAAGATACCAAATTACCGATGGGTATTCAATTGTAGATCTAACACACGCACCATACTGAATTTTAAAAGTATCGTTTCCTAGATTTATACTCTTTCTTGTTATGAAACCAAGTCTCTGTTAAGATCAAACCAGCGTAAGGTTTAAGGAGTAGTAAGTTTTTTCATATTCTGTTTCCTGTATTCCTATAAGGCTACTGCGCTTCCTACATCTTCAGACCACGTAAAAGCTTATGCTAATAAAAAGCTTACATAAAGTAAATTCTTCTGCCCGAAGCGTGAAATATAACTCAATTTCAGCTGCAGAGTTGCGCAAATCGTGCGTATCAGCTCATATACGGGGCAACTTAATGGGTAACAAGTGTTCCATATTGAGTCTGCCAGTATTTGATAAAATCTCATCTACACCAGCGACGAAGCTTTTAGCGCCATCGTCAGTTCAGTATAACAGACCAGTCAAGCTAGGCAAAACACTTTATTGAGGATAAGAAACCGATATTGTATGCATTGTTTGAATAATCATATTTTAACGGTTATAAAAGTATCGTTTTTGCGGTAAAAAAAAAAACGATCTCAGAACCGGTTCTAGAACTGATGGGTTGGGACCTCAGAGTAACAACTGAAAATAGAGGTAGTAAACAACTAATCTTAATAGGCCAACATCTTTTCTTACGTTGTCATATTGACCACCAGATACGGCAATCATATAATTGTTTACTATCGTCTTAATTGTATAGTATCCAGAAATATTCCATTCTACGTTAAAGAAGACGGTATTTTGTTGGTTCAGGAATGATTACAGCAAAATAAATAGATAAATAAATAAATATGTTAACCTCTACTGCGTTACTGTATGTTTCTTCATCATAAACGCCAGTTCTGTCTTACATAAATTTTGAGGAGCTGGCAAACCCCGACTGTGAAACGTTTGTTTTATTTGTGCGTCTTTTATGCTTGGTCAGTAAAATCGAATTCACTATTTGTTGGTAACTGTAGTGAAGCTTTATGGACTTGCTGTGCTATATTCGAGTGTAGTTTAACAGTTTTTCGAGATGTGCAGAGCAGTGTTTGTAACATGGGTTGCATTGGAAGAATTTTCAGGTTAGTTGGCAATGTTTGGAGGCTGAAGTGTCAAAAGATGATGACCTTGAACACACCATGCTGATGTGGTTTGTTTACTACCTCTATGTTCAGTTGTTACTCTGAAGTTGGGACGCTTTGAGGATTGGTTAAGAACTGTTTCCCGTTTAGTTAGCATTGAAGTGGGCGGGGCTTAGACAGTTCTGTCATCGTTCTGTTACGGTACTCAGTGATAATGGTACAGACCTAAAGTTTTGTGTAAAAGGTTGCCTTATCAATGTAACTTGACATGTCATGTCGTTGTGAAAGAAACTATAACATTTTATCCAACTTAATAACAAACCAGCGAAAGGTATTTGTTCCGACGCACATCGTAAGTCTATCCGCGCAGGCAAATTAACGGACCTTGCCCTGTACAACCTAGTTGGCAAAATCGACCATTTTTTGAAAAACAAAAAATCACGCTGGGTACTTTTCTAGATATCGAAGGAGCGTTCAACAATGCTCACTTGCTCCAAGTCACTCTTGTAAAAAGAGGCGTGGAGGGGACTAGATCGGCTGCATGTTGGCTAACAGGAACATCTTAATATCATTGAATGGAGAGGCGATAAGGTTCAGGTCCGCCAGGGGATGTCCTTAGGATGGGGTACCCCTCCTATGGACCATTCTGATGGATTACCTGCTGAAGGAGCTCTCTCTATGCGAAGTGTACAAGTTCAGTGTTACGCGGATGATCTAGTTATCCTAGCCAGAGGAAAGAATGAAGAAACTATCTCTTAATTTCTTCAACAAGCATTGAATATAATCGACAGCTGGTGCAGGAGGGAACAAATGTTGATAAACTCCCGCAAAACCGTTGTTTTTCCGTTTACTGGAAGACGGAAACTAGACAAGCTAATCAGATTAGTGGGGGAGTAAATCCAGTTCACGGAGAAGGTGAGGTATCTTGGTCTTATACTGAACAAAAGACACACATTCACTTCCCATCTGAATAACAGAATTGATAAGGCCCAAGTTGCCCTTTGGACGGAAACTATACAAGCTCCGCCTAACAAGAATAGTGGGGAGGCAATCCAGTTTACGGAGAAGGTGAAGTATCATGGTCTTATACTGAACAACTCCCATGTGAATAACAGAATTGATTTGATAAGGCCCAAGTTGCCCTTTGGACGGAAACTAGACAAGCTCCGCCTAATCAGAATAGTGGGGGAGTCAACCCAGTTTACGGAGAAGGTGAAGTATCTTGGTCTTATACTGAACAAAAGACTCACCTTCAACTCCCATCGGAATAACAGAATTGATAAGGCCCAAGTTGCACTTTGGACACTCGGGAGGACACGGCAGATCATGGGGTGTTAGTCCTAAACTGATTTGCTTGATATATATCAGACGGTTGTCAAACCAATGGTAGTATATGGTCCAGTTGTTTGGTGGCAGAAATGTTTGCAACGGACAGCCAGAGCTGTGTAACGCATCACCTGCTTGACTATTACTGGTGCCAGGTCTACTACACCAACACAGGCTATGGAGATCCTCTTAAACTTAACCCCTTTACTCATTGAGTTATAGATAGGTGCCAAAATGGTCACCTACAGGCTGTTATCAACTATCAGATAGGACGAAAAGGAACTAGGACTAGACACCAAATTATAAACCACCATATAACGGAATGGTCTCGGACTCTGTCGTTTCCCAAACGCACACGGAAAAATCCTACAACGTCCTTTCCCCAGGAAGAGGCGATTGGAATAAAAGTAACAGTTTATATCACCCACCGAGCTTGCGCTACCCTTGGACGGCTCCAAGCTAGAGCTGGGGACAAGAGCGAAAGTAGTTGATAGTAATTCAAGAGTTGAAATCTCAGTAAACTTTGGGGAGGTACACTACAATCTGCCAAACGGAAGGGAGTCACGTAATTAAATAAAAGACCCCTGACAAAAAAATCTATAAAAACGTTTTCAGATAGCCAGGCTGTACTGAAAGCATTGAGTTCCAAACGGGTTGACTCAAAACTCGTATGGTACTGCATACATCTTCTCAACTAACTTGGAACAAAGGATAAAGTTTGTACGGACACAAAAGCACTCCTGCACTGGCAAGATACACCAGGGCTACTACGCTATAAGGTTTTCATACCATAGCCCTCTAGTCATTCTGGTTGGTCTGTTTATGAGACATTGTCATCTGAGGAACTACTTGCGGAAGACTGGAACAAACAACGGACTGTCGCTACTAATATGTACAGGACGAAACAGCGGATGCTGTCCAGTACTGGAAAGAGCTAGGTTTCGGACTTTCGGATTCACCCAACTGAAACCTACCGACCAATATGGTATTGGTCTTCGCTAAGAGGTGTGGAGTGTATGGTGAACTCTAAATAGGTGTCAGCCAAAATAGACGCGATAGGGTCGCAATGGAAGAAGGCATAATGGCCCCGCTCACCTTCAATCTAACCTAACCCTAACCTAACATCGTAAGTTAAAATTACGTTGGCTTGAGCTCAAGGTTAATAGGCCCTGCAAGGTGTCCTAGCATAAAGTGCGCAAACGAAAAAAAACTGTTTGCCATACATTGACAGTATAATTCTTTTGCCCTTTTTATTTGGATTCATAATAACTTTTCAAAGTATTACGTGCGTTTCGTAAAAAGAAAAGCACTGATAATGAAAAATATGAATGCTGCTTAGGGAATGAAGGGTCCTCCAAAGAAAGTAAGTGAACTTCAAAAGAATCGGTTTTTAGAAATGTTAGACCTTTTTTTAAACTAAATTTTGATTTTCAAGGAAATTACCCATATAAAAGGCTACAAATCGTTGACAATTTATCATCGCTCAAGAACAGACTGTCTTTTGCATCATCAGTGCTCACACAAACACTTCAATTTAACGCCTCGGGAAAAGCGTCACCTACATCGATACTTCAATTTAACGTCTTGTAGAAAAGTCTCGCTTATACTTTTTTGTTGAATTAAGATTTTTGAGGAAATGCATCCTATGACAATATTTTTTGTCTCCTCCCATTGATCCCCATTCAAAATTCTGTCTAATGAAAATCTCTACGTTCTATTTCTAGCACAAGATTTTCTATATGACGTCACAATGTTACATTGATTCGTCGGTGTAAGCGTCGCTTTTCTACAAGACATTAATTTGAAGTGTGTGTAACATTAATATCGTGCATTGAACCACGCAAGCCATTATCATCCCAGGAGGTGCCTCACAGATCAGCGTAGATATCAAAACAATTGTCGAGTGAGGATTAGTAAATGAAGTACAGTTTAACGAACATAAAACTCAGGCAAAGAAATTCCACGTTGGTTTGCCAACTATAGAAACGGAGGGTCACCCAATAGTTGAGTCACCTTCTGCCAAGCTTCTGGGGATCAACAATAACATGTTCTGGCATGACCACGTCGCCAGTATTGCTAAAAGGCATCACAGAAGCTTGGAGCTTTGTGGCGCTGTAGGTAGCGGTATACTGCAGAACAACTACTGCTGCTCTACACGGCACAGATCCGAACATGGAATATTGCTCCAGAAGAGAGCAATTAGACTAATCGATACGCCTAACGTCACAAAGGACCTCCACAACCTGGAACATTGAAGAAGGGTGGCTGACCTGTCCCAGATTCTATCACGGAAGATGTTCGGGTGAGCTCTCCCAGATAACAACACCAAAGGCCGTCCGAACGAGGAACACTAGGGAGCTGGCGTGGAGTTTATTTCCCAACGGCTACAACCTGCAGCGTTTCTTATTTAACGTACACAGACACTTATCCTTCGCAGCGCTTCTGCGGCGCCATAGGCTTTCACCCTCTGCAGGAGACTGACCATAAAAAAAAGAGTGCTGAAGGTAGAAGGCTGTAGTATTTTTTATTAGACATGATATTGGATAGACTCCTCAGATGAACTGTTCACCTGAAGACGATTGAAGATAGCAGCCGATTGAAACGTTGTAATTAAAAATTACATAGGCAATGGCAGTCTGAAACAGACCTCATGGAATGTTTCATTTACTTGCAACACTGAACGAATTTCAATTGGGTACGATAAATCATTACTTTAACTGGACTAACAGAGGTTTCTTCTGTTGAAAGCGATACTGAATAAGCAATTTTATTTTCATATAGGGCGGGAAATATCAAATAAGCCTGATTGGAGCGTGACTCAAATGTCATCGACTGCTTACGTATAAGCGCGATATACGATTTTGCACTTCTGGCGACTGCTTTCGTATTCTGGAAGGGCTTTGATCGATTCTAGGATATTTGTATTTTGAATTATGTGTGCTCAAAAGGTTGTATTGATAAAATCGGCCATCAAGCGAGTTTTTAGCCCTTCTAAACTGCGTAGGGCAAATCATCGTTGTATAGGAATTACAAATAACTCTAATGACTCTAATAAACATCTAGTAAAAGTAATGAAGTATTTATTTTTTTGTCTCTTCTACACATACCAGATTTAAAATCAAACCCAACTACATCCATTGGGCCAGATTTAAAAGTAACTATATCCAAATCATTTTTCTTTAAGTTTAAGTAACCTTTGAGAACAGGGTGTTGATATTCTGTTTATAGGAAAATGCAACTGCCCGTTATATAAAAAAATTACGTCAAGGTGTCTTGATTTGATCGTTCCCACACACTATCGGTGCTAACAAAAAATTTGGAGTTCCTCTAACGCTACACCATCCTCATCAGGGACCTTCTAAAACAATCCAAAAAATGAGGTTTTCGCGATTTTGAGATTTCCTGCAGTTACTCTGACACTTATAAACGAAAAGGTGAAAGGATTTGATAAGCTCACAATATCACAAGACACTTTATAAAATCTGATTAAATTCTACTTGCGAAGTGATTATATATTTGCTATTCTGGAAAACCGCCAGTATAGTAGACAATATTAATGAAAATTACTAACATACTGGATCTATATCCAGTATAACTATACTGGGGTGCCAACGACAGCAACATATAAAATATCCTATTTTAGTGGTTGGCACTGGGAGCGAACAAACTGTATTTTTTGAATAAATTGAGAAAGTAAGATTTTTGACGTATTTTGATCGAATAAAAGTAATCATCTGTAAAACAATTGGGAAGATCTTTAGAATGCAGATGCAAGTAGTAAATGGCACCATGCACAATTACCATAAATACATGCCATAACAGGCTTCCCTATAATCAAGTGACAAATGTCCCTATAATCAAGTGACAAATGTCCTTACAAAAAGCAATTTAAGACATTCCAAATAGTTAGTCTGAGAAAGTGTCTTTAAGACATACAACGTTCTTAGGTATACACTTCAGCTTAGGCTCAGTGAAAAGTTTAGTACAGTTGCACATGGACCTGTCCGATATGAACAGTATAACAAGGAAATCTGTTGGTGAAATGGATACGAGACAGTGACCGCAAGGGTTTCCTTCAAACAAAGACAGTCATCCAAATTTTCTTGATGAAATGCTGCGATCAAATCTATTAGAGATGGATGGTACACCAGTTTCCTCAGACGCAAACGAAAATGATGGAAAGGATGATTTGACAAAGTTGGCTGCTATCAGGATGAAAATGGCCTCATGGATATTACCAATGATCCAAAGAGGGAATTCACCAGCGCCGAAAGGAGTTTGCCAAAACAAAAACTGTACGAGTATTGGGTATCGACCCATCCAATCCCACACTTCTTCAATTGGCGATAAAGCGGGTGATCGCGGAGGCCAGGGGAGTACCATGACCTCAGCTTCCTGTAGAAACATCAGCGATACCCTTGCAATATGAGAACGTGGCATGGCATGGCAGTTGGTTCTAACACCTCATTCAGATAACGTTGCGCAGACATTGCGCTACGGATCACAAGCAAAAGTGACTTTCTGTTGCATGCCAAACAATGGCACCCCAAACTATCAAACCAATAGGATGGTGTATATGGCGCTCAAAAGCAAACTGAAGATCACGTCATTCAGCCCGTCATCGTCGTCGTTTTACGTATTGGCGTCCGTCTTGTGCCTCCAGACAAGACCTGGGCTCGTCGGAGAAGGCCGTCTGATGCCACTTAGCATGCCATTGTCGGTGTTCTTGGCACCAATCTAACCGTTGGCGACGATGATTTGCAGTGGGTGGAAGCACTAGATGCGCACGATATGATTCTAGGCTAATTTCACTGAATCTGTGGTACATTCGTGGGTTCGAATGGGCCTCCCTATAGTTGCATACCAAGCGTCAGCAACAGCTCGAGTGGAACGCATTCTGTCTCCAAGGGCCAGTAGTCGTAGATGACGATCTTGTAGTTGTTCTACGTACTCCAGAACCTCTAGCTCGCTGCATTCGCCCTTCTACGATCCATGCGCGACATGGTGCTACAATTGTACCCACGCTATGCCCCATGGTTACAGCAATTGCTTTGAAAGAAGCACCACGTTCTCTTTGGCTTACAATCCGGTCTTCTATGGGGCATCTTTATACGACAAATTCTTCCCTTTTACACAACCAACTGGTCTCTCGCCACATTTGCAACCGATATCATCGTTTTTGAAGCTTCAAAAGCCATGCTTTGTTTTTACATGTCTAGTTTTAGTTTTTTAGAGGTGCCATGTAGGGAAATAGCATCTGAAGGAACAAGAACTGTTACAAGTGTTCGGATTTCACTTGCGAGTAGCATATATTAATTTAAATAATCTGGCAGACAGCTGTGAGGGATACATTTGCAATGGTATAACTTGTGCAGTACACAGAGCTACATTTTTTTATAGGATATTGAAATTTTCCTAGTATTATTTTTTGTTCCACTCAAAAGGGTTATACTTATATCTTGACGAAATAACCCTATCCGTTGTGGTATAATTTACTACTAAAGAAATATTTTTCTGTTCAGTTAGCAAGAATTTTAATTAGTTATGGTTTCTATGATTTCTGACACTGAAAGCTAACAGGTGCCAACAACGCCAACGGGTTTACTTAATGCCACAAACTGATGCTACGGTGCCGATAATTATCTGAAATTCCCATTTTTCCATTAAAAGATATTACAAGCAAATGCAAAATTGTCAATGCTTTTTTTACTAGTGTCACTGGGAGTTGTTCCCATTCGCCAGACACGTTTATAATAGCCATATAGTATTTTCATTGATTTTTTTTCCATGAAAGTTAAAGTTGTATTGGGAAATTAATTTTTACCAAAGGATATTTGTGTATTTGTGTTCTATTATATAAATCAAAGGCGAACAGAAAATTTTGTTGCTTTTCAACTATATTATGATGCTGTGCGCGGTGGGCCTGATTCACTGCAGCTCACTAAATGAGACGTAACTGATCATCATCTTATGCATAAACCTGCCCTTTGCTTAAATATTGCTTGTGTATGTAACGTATTAAACAAAAGATATAAAATAATCGGCATCATACCTTAAAGTGCCAACAACTGTACCCACTACTCTGACAGTTTTTCTGGTTTTGCCAAGAAAAAGGTTTCTGTGACGTATCTAAATTTAAAACTAGACGCGCCATGTGATTGAATAACATTTCCACCCAGTTGTAAACAAAAGTATGTAGTAGAAATCCTATATTTGTTAGATCGCGCTTATTGCCTGACATCAACGAAAGAAAAACCCTAGACGAACTCACTTTATCTAGCAGGAAAACTCCCGGCTAGTCAATTTTATTATCCGCCGCTTGCACACCGACAAAATCCACTCTGCAGCCGGATTTTAACGCTGCACCATCCCAGAATCCGCATCGGATACTGCAGCATTCTTATTTATATGGAGCTGCATCGCTAGCCGTGCGTTGAGAACACATACGTATAGCCTGCATGGAAATGTGGACGGGATCTACGTAAATCAAGATGGCATAGGGAGATGAAAAGAAAGAGAAAGGTCAGACGTAAAGATAGTTGAATGTGCGGAAGAGCTCATTCAAGGAGCTAATAAAGGGTGTCTTGAGAGTGCACTATTTAAATTTGGTGTAGATTTACTATTCGTGGTTCTTTTTACGGTCAACCTCCCGCAAAGGCTGAGAGCCTATGGCGCTGTAGAAGCGCTGCGAGACGATAAGTGTCTATGCACGTTAGATTTGAAACGCTGCAGGTGGTAAGCGTCGGGAAACAAATTCCCCGGTAGTTCATTCTACCGCGTCTAAGTTCTCCAAAAGAAGGAATGCTGGAGGAGACTGGTTCGATGAGTAGGGACCTCGACCTGACAAGCCTCTCTAGTGTTCGTCGTTCGGACGGCCTTCGGTGTTATTATCTGGGAGACGTCACTCAAATATCTTCCGTGATCTGTGAAACAGGGTTATGTCAGCCACCCTTCTTCGATGTTCCAGGCTGTGGAGGTCCTTTGTAAGTTTAGGCATATCAATTTTGTTATAGTAAGAGTGCTTCTGAGCGCATCCCCATACATGAGAGCAATACTCCAATGATGGTCGGATCTGTGCCTTGTAGAGCAGCACTAGTTGCTCTGGTGTATACAGCTTTCTACAACAGAACAAAACTCCAAGCTTCTGGGATGCCGTTTTAGCAATATTGACGACGTGGTCTTGCCAGAACATGTTATTATTGATGTTGGTCCCTAAAAGCTTGACGGAAGGTAGCTCAACTATTGGGTGACTCTCCAATTCCACAGTTGGTAAGCCAACGAGAGACTTCTTTGTCAGTGTTGTTGCCTGAGTTTTGTGTACGTTAAACTGGACTTTATTTACTCATCCCCACTCGCCAATTGTTGTGATATCTACGTCGATCTGTGAGGCATATTGCTGTCGCCGACGTACCGTCTCTTGGGATGATAGTGGCTTGCATGATCCCATGCACGACATTAATGTACGGTCATCTGCGAAGCGTTAGATTGGATTGGATGTTATTTCCAGCGGCTCGTTGATGTATAGCAGAAACAGTGTACTGGATAGGACAGCTCCCTGAGGAACAGCGGTGTTGATTGAAAATACGTCTGACGAACAGCCTTCGACTACAACACACAATGATCGGTCGTTCAAAAGGCTATTCAGCTACTGGCGCAGGCCAGGTGGTAGTGCATAAGCAGCAAGATTGATTAGAAGTCCTCCATGCCACACTCCATCGAAGGCTTTCAAAATATCAAGTGCAACAAGACGGGATTCGCCATGATTTTCACCTGCTCTGTTCCACAAGTGAGGCCAGAAGGTCACCCGTAGACCTGTGCTTACGGAAGCCATACTGGCGATCATTAATGATGTTGTTGTTGTCCAGGTATTTCAGGAGATGTGTGTCACTGATAGTCTCCATGATGCTGAGAAGATCCACAGATGGGTGGATTGGTGGGATCGGTTTTTTGCCTTTCTTAGGAGTCGGTTGTATTCAGCCAATCTTCCATGAAGCGGGAAACACGCCTCGCTGATACTCTAGTTTGAGGCGCTTGCAAAAAATAGGTGCCAGCTCAGCGGCACAGTGTTTAGTTTTTGGAGTGCACCTTCATGGTCGTGGTCGGAGTACCTCCTTGGAAGTCTACAAAAATTGGCTGCGAAAAGCCCCCTAAGATGTCTGCTTTTTCTTTAGAAGTAGAAGCGATGGACTTGTCCTCTCTGGTCAAGGGTGGTATTGACGAATAGGAAAAGTTCTGACTAACAGCCTTAGCTACAGACCAGAATGTTTTGGATGAACTAGGGCATGAGAGGAGCTTCTTCTTAATGTTCCGACTGCGTTCCTCCTTGCTGCTGTCAATCACGCGTTTACAGTGATTTATGGCGTCGGTAAAACTGTGGTGGTTCTCGGCATTTGGAGTTTGGACTCTTTGGTTGTGGACCATGAGTCTCTTTTGCGTCGATGTACCGGTAGATCGCTTGAAATCTTTTCGGTTGTAAAAGAGTATGTGGCTGAAAACCGGAAAACATCAATTCGGCATCGTGCTTGACAACTTTAAATTTCACGCACTACGCCGCTATTTTAACGAAATACCTCTTCCTTCACTCCAACAAGATTCAAATTACTCAAGGACGCTACTCATCATCATAGTCACAATGTCTTAACAGACATGTTGCGAACTCGTAAAATGCAGTTACTCATTTTACGAGTTTCTCTTGGGATATCTTTAAGATCTTTAATGCAGTAGTTTCCCATTTGCTTTCTGCATCCTCATGCCGTTGACCAGATGGTATCTACTGGTTCATCCGCCTTTAGGGGCAATTTCTCTCCCCAAGGACAAGAAGGTGTCCCGACTCTTCTCAACTCGTCCACCCAAAGCTGTTGGTTGAGAAGAGGTTACTGCTTATACCGACAGTAGTTCGGTGTTCCTTTTAGTCGCCTTTTACGACACGCAGGATATACGACGGGAGATATTCTAACCCGCCCCCACACGGGAATACAAAACAATATAGGAGGGAAAATCAAGGGCAAGAGAAGCCAGAAAGACGAAGAACCTCTTGGCTGAAAAACTTAAGAGATTGGTTTAGAATGCTGTCAAATCAATTATTTAGAACAGCTGTAAATACAGTCAGGATTGATATGATAATATCCAACCTCTGCTAGGAGATGGAACTTGAGAAATGTCAATTGTAGAAAATTACTTTATGCTAATGATCTACACATAATATTTCTCAATATATATTCCATTGATGATTGTCTGACTTTGCAACGCAGTATTGATACTGTCGCAAAAATCGCATGTGCCATTCCAGCACAAAAAAGGACAACCATTAATTTCGAATACACCCCAGATCAATGTAGCTGAATATATGCCATAACATTAAATATTTGGGTATCATTTTTGACTGTTTTTAGTCTTTTATTCCACATATTATTCAAATTATATCATCTGAAAATAGAATGTTGGGCTTTGCAATCAGGAACAGTAGATACTTCATAAATACATCAGACGTGATAAAAAGATTATACAGCTCCTATATTCGTTCGAAGCTAGGATACTGAAGTTTGTACAAGGCAGATTTTAAATAGTTTGAGTTTTCTGCATGACCTGCTGCATAACAACATAAATTGAGAATACTCGTTGAGTAAAATTAGTTTCTATGTATCTCAACGGAGTTCCAGGCACTCGCTTATCCTTTATTATGATCTCTCCTAACCAATTTTATGCGAAAATCGCCTGTCGCAGGCAACACTTTATACACCACGTTTGTGTACAATAACCAGTTGCGTTGAGCCGTGTTATATTACATCTCATACTCGTACAAAGTCACTTCGGTTTTTGATGATCTTGAATAGTGTACAAGACTTTCAGTTATTAAAGTTATCCAAAAGCTATTTGGGAAAAGTTAACGAAAAAGAAGTTATCCAATCGATTGATCATGGCGAGTAGAACATGAGGACGTTTGGAGAATATACAGGGTGTCCAGTTAGTGTGTAATTCTTCGATATCTTGCAAGGTGTACCCGATAAAAGGAAATGTCAAATACAAAAGTTATTTGGTTACTTAAGACGCATATTCTAAAAATATTTTGAAATATACAGGGTGTTGCGGGAAAGTAGGATAGTGATCAACTTAATTTTTTTATATGGAACTATAACATTTTCTTAAATTCTTCTAGATTCTATCATTGATCTCTATTCAACCCTAAAATATTTTTGGGATCAATTGCGACGTTGCCAAGTTATAATTTATTTTCTATTAATTTCCGGATTTGCAAGGTCGCAAGTAATACGTCCAAATTTATATATTCCTTTAACTTTTCTCAATAATATTATACAGCGAGTTACTTGAATATTGAGTGGATATTATTTTGTATGTTACCAGCAATTTGTATCTACAGGGTGTTTTTGGCAGAATTTTAAATTAGGGCAACTTGAAGGTCATTTTACTTTGGTTTTTTAAATGTAACACTCTGTATTTTTTATTTTAAATCGAAATATCTACTAATCTCGCCTTGTAATATTTTCTTCGCGTTTGCGACGTTGCCAAGTTATACATTATTTTTCCAAATTTTTAAACAGATATCCCCGATTTTAATTTATTTTAAATATAATCCTCAACTTATTTTTATTGCAATCAATTGCGCATGTCGAATTTAGTAAGATCTCACAGTTTCAAAATGTTGTTTCTATTAATTACTGAGCTACGGCAACACCGTTTTTTCAATATACAGTACCGAAACGCTTAAACATTTCCAACACTGCCACAGCTGGAAGGGTGAAATTCAATACTTGGGGGTTTTTGAACATACAGAATTCAGACAACAACATCAGTGTTGTCAGATTTACCACTTTTACGTTAGACTTCATAAATAGGGCATTCCATTCAAAATTATGACATAAAATTCGTAAATCTGACAACACTGATGTTAGCGTCTTTGAATTCTGTATGTTCAGAAACCCCCCAGCATTGAATTTCACCTCTCCAGCTGTGGCGGTTTTGGAAATATTCAAGCGTTCCGGTACCGTTTCCTGAAAAAGCGGTGTTGCCGTACCTCAGTAATTAATAGGAACAAAATTTTGAAATTATGAGATCTTACTAAATTCGACATGCGCAATTGATTGCAATAAAAATAAGTAGAGGGTTCTATTTAAAATAAATTAAAATCGGAGATATTTGTTTGAAAATATGGAAAAATAATTTATAATTTGGCAACGTTGCTAACGCGAAAAAAAATATAACATGCGAGATAGGGTATTAGTAGATATTTCGATTTAAAATAAAAATTACGGGGTATTATATTTGAAAGACAAAGTAAAATGACCTTCAAGTTGCCGTAATTTAAAATTCTGCCAAAAACACCCTGTAGATACAAATTGAGGGCAACATGCATAATAAGATCCACTTAATATTCAAGTAACTCGGTGTACAATATTATGGAGAAATGTTAAAGGAGTATATCAATTTGGACGTATTACTTGCGACCTTGCAAATTCGGAAATTAATAGAAAATAAATTATAACTTGGCAACGTCGCAATCGTTCCCAAAACTATTTTAAGGCTGAATAGAGATTAATGACGGACACTAGAAGAATTTAAGAAAAAGTTATAGTTCCTTATAAAAAATCAAGTTGATCACTGTTCTACTTTCCCGCAACGTCCTGTATATTTCAAAATATTTTTAGAATATGCATCCCAAGTAACCAAATAACTTTTGTATTTGACATTTTCTTCTATCATGTATACCTTGCGAGATATCGACGAATTACGCACTAACTGGACGACACCCTGTAGACATATCCTCATCAATTAAAAATGGAAATAGATCTACCAAAAATGGACCTATTATCATCCTGTGTACAAATAGAACAAGAAAAATGTTATCGGTTCAGAATAATGCACAATTAAACTCGAGGACAATTAATGATCGAATTGAAGTAGTTGAGATCACTCATATAATGAATATGAATTAGTATCTATGAATGCTTCGTTCAACATTTTTCAAAAAATAACTAATTTTTATATTTCTTATAGTCTCAGTCACTGCTCACCAAAAATTTCTATAGTTGTATCATACATTCATTCTTAACTATCATTTCAGTTGCTGCAAATAAAATTGGACTTTGAATATTACACAAAATGAATAAAACTGATCAGTATCTAAACGTTGGGTTGTGATAACACCTATGAAATGAGTCAATTGATTTAAATTCGTACCAGAAAGAGTCGACCTCCAAATTCCTCCTGAAGAGGCATCCGAAGCGATAATAAAGACTTTCCTTTAACCACATACGGTTTCAGTTATTGAACAATCGAGGTGAGCTGGATAATAGAAATTATTGGTTTCGCTTCATATAAAATGAACGAAACTTTTAAGCGTTCCAATACAGATTCTCGTGTGGAACATATAATATAGTTTAGATGTCATAAAACCGTCGCGCCGGCAGCAATAATGAAACAAAACTGCATTATTCATAGAGACCTACCCCTTAAAGCTCTCTTCCGTTATTTCTCCTAATTTATCCTCTCGTGGCGCCCACTGGCGTAACATGACTTCATTTGAGGTGGTTCGTGCAAACGCCAATAAATTCATTTTTGACAAAAAGTCAGATAGAGCCAACCTATTCTGATAATCTGTGTGATAGACTTTTTTTCTCATATCAACAAGGACCAGGATTTGTATCAAATAAGCTCCCTATACGTGTAGCTACTGAACACAGACATAACAGGAAGGGCAATTTTTTCCCTCTCAATGGCAGCTATTCTGACTCTTAACCGATGAGTGCATAAACATTTTGTTGTTTGATAGGAGTAACAGTTAAAAAAAGTATAAGAACCGTTTGTTATATAGTGTACCCAAAACATAAGACATACACAAAAGTAATATATTTTTTCCGTTTGCCACAAAAATTCTCATTAAAGGCTGTTTATTGTTTGGAAGAGAAGGGTTTTGATATATCTTCTAAAACTATAAAAATGCATAGAAGTTTGTGTTTGACCCACGTTGTACAAAATGCAAGTATTGTATGTGAAGGACCTTGTAAAGAGCTATGAGGAGGCATTGTTATAAGTGAGGTATTGGATATCTGTCTTTCGATTTATGTTGTGTCTAAAAATCAACTTCTCAGGGACACAGGAATCCCAGTAATAACTAATTGATGATTAAAAGTTAAAAAAATATATTTAACCAAGTAATGCATTTGTAAACAACTGTTTATAGTATAACGGTCTGATACATGGTCAAACTTTTTCAATGCGAAAATAAAACGAATGCAGTTAATTTGTACAACAGCTATTCTATTACGACTGACTACGTCTAAACAAGGATAGTAAACTACACGGTGTCCCACGACGATTAAGACAAGCAATATGTCGAAACTGGGCTGTAGTAGCGAATTATAATTTTGGAGGTCTAAATTAGAGCAAATAGAGTATATTTTCCTATTACTGTGTCATCCAATGAGGCATTCGTTTTTGATCACGTGACGCCCGATACAAAATATTTAATGGGACACCCTGTATATTTGTGACTTCTTGTGTTCCTCCCGATAAAGCAATTCCAAAAAACTAGCACACTTGAAGTCTAAAGTGATTATTTCAAGAGCTACAGGTACTTAAAAGACTGTACCACTATACCGTTACGAAACACTAGCAAATAATTTAACTGTATAGGGGTACATGTTATACAGTGGTTTGCACCAGTCATAGTTAAACCTTTGGCTTAACTAATTAAAGCTTAACTTTAATTAAGGCTTAAAGTTGTGTGTCTTTGCACCGGTCAGGATTAACTTTAATTATGAGTTAACTTTTTCTTACAGGGAAATTTAACGAATTTCAGATTTTACGTTGGCAATCATGTCGTATTTTTGATGTCCTCTGATGGAAATGAAGGTTGTTGATGGCTGTCAAAAATTATCTTTCAAGTTCAACTGAGGCTATTTGTTTTGATTAAGAAATTGCGGATTCATTTTAGTATTTTTAGTTTCATTTTTATTAAGTGATAACCCATTATCATAAATAACCAACTCACAGAATATAACAACAGTGGTAAAAGTAAATCCTTGAAGTAAATGCACTTCTTTAGGCAAGATTTTGTCTGTGAAATAGTTGATTGCAGTGACCCAACATTTGGTGGATTTTGGGTGTCTTAATTCTGGATTCTCTTGTATAGGAGTGGCTACAGAAGACATCAGAGTAATAACATTTATGTCAGATCTGTTTGTGGTAAGTAAACATATATAGAAATGTCCAAAGTGCTGAGGTCAACTAGACATCTTTATTATACATTTATAGTGTTAAACTAGCAAAATGTCCATTCATAGGTAATAATTACAATTTTTATATGTATGTATAGGTGGTTTCAAGGAATGAAACAATTAAAACAGTAACCTTTTGGCATAACCTTAAGATGAGTTTTCGGAACAAGTGATGCAACGAACAATATACATATTATGACTATCAACTTCTGCATTAAAACAGATTTGTTATATATGCACTACTACAAAATACTTGCTTTTTGTCATTGCAGGTGTGGAGAAAGAATTATTCAGGTTGCCAAGTATTTGAGACAGAAGAGGCAGACCAATACCATGAGGCGAAGAGCACATAATGTTATGCATTCAGAGCTTCATTGTGATGGCTTTATAGAAAGTAAATACTAATATGTTCCATATACTGTGTAAATTAATAGAACTAATAAATACTATACAATACTACTACAATAATAATAAAAACTTTCTTATAACTTCTCATATAACAAAATATAAAATATTTCATAGTATCAGTAGCTAATATGTGATATAAAATGGTGTCTAGATATAGAATGCCTTGTTAAAAATATGTATTTTAAATGATAGTTTGTATAACATGCTCACAGAGAGTGATTAATTTCTGTCTTATCAAACAAGGTGATTATTTAAAAAAACACTCATTGGGTGACTGTAAAGTAAAGTATTATTACTTGAACAAAAACTACTGGTTGAATTCTCTTATATTTTTATTATATATATTTTCTTTCAATAGGGCTTGTCCTGAATAGTAGAAAATTCAGTAATTAGGCTAGGGTGATCGGTGGAACACACAACAGTGATGTGCTGCCGCAGTCCTCAATAATACAGTATGGATCAATATTATTCAAATTACTCAGTTTTTGTTAATAAAGAGGCTTCAGTTTTTCACTAGTCTCTTAAAGTATTCATTATAATCTGTGATCCTGAAATAAACAATGTTTTTATTAAAAATAGAAGGAAATTAACTAATGGGTGATGAAAATGAATTAAATGAAATCCATGTGAGAACGGGAGGACACTTGCATTTCAATTTTTACAGTAATAACTACTACTGTGACAGCTATTCACATAATAATACTGCATCTTGCTGCAAACAAAGTAATTCAAGCAGATCAATTTATTTTCTTTATATTGTAAAAATTGGGCGACTAAGATGCAGTATCAAACAACTATCCCTAGTGAATGTGATAACTGTAATTTACAAATAACGGTTTTATCTTTGCTGTTTTCAAAATCCATCCAAGTTTTGAGCGCCCATTATCTCATAAATTACAGCATTCTAAAAAACTGATTTGCTTACCTGCTAAGATAGATGCCTTGAACAAGACAGCAGTAATACAACAATGACCAAAAGGCTGTTGAAAATACAAAAAAATCTCATAAACTATAACACGGTGTCTTACAACAGTGATATTTGTCCAATTCCAGAATCAGCTTTATATAGTGGTAGATTGAGGTTATGGTCGTATCCTCAGTTCCTCACGACTTGATAATTCAAGTAATCTATTTTGATTCATAATTGCTTATAGAATATAGAAATAATTTTATAAAATATATTTTACAAACTAACCAAACTTATTTCCGTAGTGATGTGTCAGAATATGTTAAACCCACAAATGTCAAAAGTTAAGCCATGAAACGTCAAAGTTAAACCCTACTTTGCCTTTGGCTTAAAGTTAATTATAAGTTTGACGCTAACTACAACCGGTGCAAAGCAATTCATTCTTTAATTAAGGCTTAACTTTAATTACAACTTTAACTATGACTGGTGCAAACCACTGTTAGTCATTGGTAGTGGTACCATCCTTTAAGTACCTGTAGCTCTTGAATTAATCACTTTAGACCTCAAGTGTGTTAGTTTGTTGGAATTGTCTTATCGGTAGGAGTACAAATAGTCACAAATATACAGGGTGTCCCATTAAAATTTTTGAATCGAATGTCACGTGACCAAAAACAAATACTTCCTTGGATGACACAATAATAAGAAAAGATGCAATATGTGCTCTAATTTACATCTCCAAAATTATAATTCGCTACTACTGCCCAGTTCCAATGTACTGCTTGTCTTAATCGTCGTGGTACACCATGTATGTTAGAGACAGTAGTTGAAAATGTACCGCACTTTAAAATTCAGAAGACTTTTATTTGCATACAAGGTTCTTAAATGGATGTAGGTTTTTTACATTTAAGCCAGCTTTTAGGATATATTTTCTAAAGTTTTGACTAAACAGGGTGGCCGTAGATTTATTAGCATTTATAACTAAATCATTTTGAGCTGAACATTTACAAATTAAGATCTTCATTGATTTCTATAGGGGCTTTAGGAGGATCCTTAGTATGAAAAAAGTACAACAGCTGAGTGTCGTATGCATATATGTAGTAAACAATGCTGAATAGGTTTAGCTATGTCCGCTACATATATTAAAAACAACAAAGGCCGAGTATTGAGCCTTGAGGAACACCCGAGGTAATCGGAAGCTCATTTGAGAATACTCCAGCAACAGACACACACTGAGTGAGATCTATCTGTTAAGTAATAAATATATAAAAAGCTGTTTGTGAGCATGAGTCTGTGTTCGATTTTATCAAAAGCTTTGGATAATCAATTAATACCAGAGCTGCACACATTTTTTTATCTAGGGCTCATATGATGTTATCCAGGAGATTAAGAAGAGCAGTTGATGTGCTATATGATTTTCTAAAACCTGACTGATGAATTGGTAGTATCTGGTTTGAGTCACAGAAAACTGAAATTTGCAAGTAAACGATTTTATCAAAGATTTCTGAAAGTGCACTAAGCAAGCTTATAGGTCTAAGATCCGAAAATTCAATAGGATTCTTAACTTTTGGTATTGGCTTCACAACTGCAAGTTTCCACGGGTTCGGGAAACATTCCTTCTCTAAACATGAACTTGTCACATATGGGTCAAGTAAGGAGGGATCGATCCTTTTTGCATTCGACTTCAGACTGCCGACAACAGTCATAGTAATGCTGGGCTCCACCAGACTGAACAAAAATGTATGATCACAGAATTTATTATTGTTATAAAAGTTAAACGTTTCTTCGTCTAATTGAGACGACTAAAACACCGTATAAAAATACTCCTTATGGCTGCTGGGTCATCAAGATAAGGAGGAAACCATCTTTTTTTTATTCTGGATTTTCCGATATTGATGTTATGCAGCGCACGCTAAAGTTCTTTCGACATTATGCCTTATAGATGTTACAGCAAAATTACGCTTTTTCTTATAATCAGTCTAATTTATTTCACTTCTATTTGATTTGAATTTTGCTAGAGCCGTATCTCTTTCTTTGAGTATGATTTTCAGAGGAAACGTCAACCAAGGAGCCCGAACTCTAACGGTTTTAACTGGTGCATGAATATAGAAAACCTTAGGAATACTTTTTGTAAAAAAATCAACCTTTTCATCAATATTTGAAAATAATAGTGTGCCAGTCCGGCCCTGTCCGCCGGGCGTAGACGTGAATTCTCGAACCCGACTTCCAGAAAGTGGTCGCGAACGACGCGAACAGAGAGGCTTTCGAGAACCAGAGACGTGTACGATATATAGGCGCATCGGACGGCCAGATAGACAGAGGTCACGGAGAGTTACCAGAGTTCGACTCGCGGTCCGAATACCAGTGGCGCGCGCGAAATAAATGTACAGTGACATAAATTAGAGAAGTGAAGGACAAATATAAATTAGTGTAGTGGCTCAGTGACTGTAAATAAACTAGACCTCTTCTATTATAAAATAAGACAATAACTCAACGAAGGCAATTAGGACAGCGAGTCTTCGATCAATTCTAAAACTTGTTGTTAATAAAACAGAGACGATATGCGTTAAAAAAACAGAGACGATACGCCTAGAAGTAATACAAAAAACTAAGCGTCTGTAGTCTATGGATAAAATAGATAATAAGCACCTTTACATAGGCTAACTCTAGCATTTTTCTATTATTATAATCATTATTTCTCACGTCCCACAGGCATTCATGCTAGACGTATTCTTCTTCAAGCTTTTAATGTAGCCTCTTCCGACTACCTTGCCATTTCTTCAAAATTATACTCAACTCAGGTGTATGTCCAGCATAATTTAATATAAGCGTATTTATTTTATTTACACTTGCGGATTATACTTCACTAATAACCAAATATCATGGGTTAGGTGTTTAGTTGATGAATTGAAAACTACTACTTGACTGCTGAAATAGAATAGACCCTTCTTTACTTGTCTTGACTATCCACTCTAAAATGTGACTCAATTTAACTAAAATACATGCATGTTCAAACGCGCCCAGTACTAAACAACTTGACTAAACTATGGGATGTATACGAACAGATCTTTAGAGTGTTCATGCTTCCTATTCATGCTATAGAAAAGGATAAAATTAGTGAACTACGTTGCCATAACTCCTAATTTATTTTAGATATGACAAATTAAAAATTATATGCTTTCTCGATTTAAAATATTCCAATAATAAACACAGTTTTACTATGAATTACTCTTGCCTCCTTCTTTTACAACTTGTTTTATTTTATTTATAAAGCAAACGGCAAATAATTTATCTTAATATCCTATTTATCTAGATGATAAAACTTATAACTATAACCGGCAACAACAGGTTTTCTTTCCCGCTTTGAAGACGGTGCAGCATCGTGATTAAATAGTAGCGACAAAAAATATTTAATGTCGTTGTTTTACTTATTTTCTCTATCCCCTTTTTTGATGCGACATGATAATGACGATCGCTGGACAATTTGCGATGTCTACACTATACTAGTGAACTAGTAAGACATGCGTTGTGTTAATTCAGTGTGACTATATGCAACTAATCTTAATTGTGAGTCCTGAGAATTGTGCGTAGGGCCTTTAGAACCAGAGCACGCTCCTCCAAATAAGGTTCAATGATTCTACTATGTAGTTTTTGTATCCAGTACAAAAATTAGAACATTTACCCCATCATGGTCCACTGGCACATAAAAGAAAACCAGATATGCTTCAAGAAAAGCTTTACTAACTTTCAAATTACATTAAAACCTCTACCTCTCTACGCCTCTGAATTTTAGCTGTCGTTTTCAAAACGGAAATAAAAAGCAGATACTTTCCGGTTTTACGATCATCTTCGGTGGTTTATAGTCCGCGACCGATATATTGTACTCCTATAAATATCTACCTAGAAATGGAACGAGAGTAAAATATCGAAATCCACAACATAGCATTCATTGTAGTGCCATTTCTGTAAATGTCCCGGATTTACGATTATGGTCTCGTGTTTCCCATTTCTGGACTCTATTGAGGGGCTGTCACAAGAAAAATTAATTATCCAATTATCTTCTTCCGAGCGTGCAGGGACTAACTTCCTAGACTAGTCGGGGTTTAGAGTCAGAGTCAGTAAAAGCAAAGACAGATATGCAGGGGTTTTGTCATTAATCCAGATAATTATGCTATCAAGATAGTGTAATAACTATAATAATAATAGTAATAAACAAGCCACAACATGCACATACAGGGGGTCCGTTTGAAAACTGCCCACCACGGATTTATCGAAAACCACTGATTAAAAGAAAAGACGTTGAAATACGTCAAAAGATTTACCAAAGGGGACAACTTCTTATCCAAAAACTACTTCACCATCTTGTACTCTCTGCCTCCTAGGGTCATCCGCTTAAAAAATTAAATGACAACAGTTATCGAGTAATAGCTTGTTGCAAAGGTATGTCAAAGTCCGTTATTTTGACGTTTGAGCTTTTAAAATCAGTCGATTCGTTTTCAAAAAAATTAGAAAAATATTAATTTCTTTACAAAAAACAAAAACACAAAAATTTCAGTTTTCAATGCAATGAAGTGAGAGTGTTAAAAATGTTTATATTATTGGTTGAGCAATAACATAGGCGATGTTGCGATGTTCAAATTCCTGACGGACAGTTGCAAAAACATTTTGTGAGATATCGTGGCTGCTTTCCATGATGCATTGCCAAGGTCAACAAAACTTTCAGGTTAGGGAGTAAACACGATAGATTTTAAATGGCCCAATAGAAAAAAGTCTAATGGTGTCAAATCAGGAGATCTAGGAGGCTACTCTATAGACCCTTTTCGCCCTATCTGGAACCGCGTCGTCTAACCATTGCCGAACCGGAAAAACATAGTGAGGAGGAGCGTTGTCTTGCTGAAAATAGATTTGAGCCGCATCAAATATAGGGTTTGGTTTTCAACAGTTTCAGTGATAAGCGATTTTCCAACATATCCAAATAAAGCTGTCCATTTCAATTAACATTAATAAACAATGGCCCAATTACTCTGTTTCGCAAAATACCTACTCATATCATATACATTAATGTTCTGCTGTTCCATTATCCAGTGACTACTCCTCACGCAGTGAGGTGAGCAATCACTGAGTCTGCGAATCGTACGAAGTAGACGAAGAGACCCCAAAGATGACTGCCTTCTGCATTCTGGTGGCTAAGATGTGCTCTGCCACACGGCACACCGACATTGCGCGCAGTGCAGAGAGTAGAGTATTCCTTATTCCATACCTAGGGATCAAATGACCATAATCGGCAGACTTACAGTGTAGCCTGGTCAGAGCCTGCGATGCTGTCCGAGCCTGATATTTGGTCCACAAATTAAGAAATATAAAGGGTTTTCTAATTCTAACGAAAACGAATTGACTGATTTTAAAAAATAAAACGTCAAAATAAAGGACTTCAACATGCATTTGAAACAAACTATTCTCGATATGCCTTGCAATTCAAAATATTAAAGGATCACCCTGGTGGACATCGGATACAAGGGGATGAAGGAGTTTTTGATAAAAAATGTACCACTCGACAAATCTTTTGACGTGCCTCGGCGTTTCTCCTTTAATCAGTGGTTTTCGACAAATCCGTGGTGGGCAGTTTTCAAATGAACACCCTGTATACACGATTGACTAAGTTGGAGCTGGGGAGCAACTAACAGAGGAGGTGCTTATGCCATCAGCTAATAAATATAGCTTAAAAAACTAAAAAAACACGCTTTTAAAAAACATCGAACTAAAAAGTTATAAATAATTTTTAAAATAGGCCTAAAATAGTAATGAACGAAAAATACTGATATTATTGTGGAAAAATGGAGTCAAGTTGATTGACCCAGTACTTCCCACATATAATGATGATACCATTTTATTATTTTCCCACTGCATGAAGCTATAGTCTGAAGTCCCCTTGCAACCAAATCATCGCATACCCGTCCACAAAAAAAGCATCCATCACAAAAACTCTCGCAAATAGTTTCTTGCGTCTCCCTCCTTAGAAGGTTCATGCTTTAACTGGACGATACCAAACGATCAGTGGTCACTAACCAGTCTAAAACCGAAGTTAGAACTTTTTCATATTTTTAGTTTTTTTTATTGTTGCTGCACCGCCACTGATACGATTTTTCCAAAACATACGCGTCTTCCATCCTGGGCGCTGTAGTAATACTAGGTCAAAATTTCATTAAAATCAATTCCAATAGAGAACGATCTGAAACAATACTCGTATGTATACATCACAGAAAGTCCCTTGGTTTCTATAATAAGCAAGGCAGTGTTAGGATGGACCTAAAAAAGTGTATTATGCCGCTAAATTTTTCATTTACAGGCCAATGGACAGCCCATTACGAATACAACAAATTTTTCAGTTTTACAACCATCCGCCCCCACCCCTCCAACCACCCCAAATTCACCCCCACCGAAGAAAAAGTAGAAAATGATCAGGAACCCCTAAAATGCCTAAAAACGAAGTTTGAGGCATATTTGAAATTTTTCGTTTTTTGCTAATTACTCCGTATAACGATTTTCAAAATTATAGGTACATTACCTACTACGACCCCACAACATATCGCTGCCCAAATTTCATCACAATCCATGCAGCGGTTACTGAGATTACGACGTTAGAAAAACACCAACAGACAGACCGACAGACAGACAGACCGACGGAAATGAGTGTGTCTGTGACATCACGAAACGCCCAAAAAGTGTATTATCTCAAAATCGAAAATTTTCGCGATCACAATACTCCCCTCACCTATCGGTGTGGGAGGTAAAAAGAGTGGGGCACTCGATTATGGCACAAAGCGCCCACACTTGTTTCACAAAATACTAGTATCTTTCGTTAATTAGAGTTTTAAGCTTTAAAAATTATTTTTAACTTTTTAGTTCGATGTTCTTTAAAAATTTGATTTTTAGCTCTTTAAACTATATTTATTTTTTATCTATTCTTTCAGTTTATAATTAAAGCGTGTTTTTTTGCTTTTTCAAACTGTCTTGTTCGACAGACTAAAGGGAAAAGTTTCCCGGTTCTTGCTCCACCAGTTACGCAATTTTCTCTCTTTTAACATCACCGTTAAGCTCATTTTTAATGCTCTGTGTCATGAAGAAGAACAATTGTTTTTGATCAATATTCATAGCATAATCATTACCATTACTGCATAAACGATGATTAAAACTGTTTTCCTGGATAAATTTCACAAAAATACTAACTGCTGTAATATTAACAAACTTTTAAGTGTCTGCCATCTAATAACATATTATTCCATGATAGACGCATCTTATAGAATAAAAGCGTGTTAATAATAGTAGTAAACCACATGCTCTTAATCCAAAGGAAAGTTACAAATTCACAATCAAACTCGCAAACAAACATACAGGTGAAATTAATAAAAGCATGTTAAAAAGAGACACCTAACTCCTACATCCTACATGCCCACTACATTCACAGCCAGGTGCAGTAAGAAAGCAGTAACGGTAGAGCGCCTCATAGGATGTAGTCAGGAATAAGTATGCTTGTAGCCAGCTTTTGGCATGAAAATCAACAGAAACCGGCAATCTTTGTGAAAATTGTCAAAACCGAAATGCTCAGTATGACATTTATGTGGGTGACGGTGACCTCTGACCTACGGAACAGCAAAAATATGTCAAACCGAAATTATCCTATATAAGCGGTCAAGGTCATATTCATTGTAGAAACTAAGGGCTATTGTGATCCTCTCGAACTTACAGGCCCCTTAAAAGGCTTTGGACTCCTGGAATAGATTACATCAAAGCTCATTGACATCCATTGCTGCCTTGATTATGTTAGTTTGAAGTTTCCTCATTACTTCTACATAAGTTGCTGCTACTACAATTCGTCATTGCTTGTCAGAGCGGTCCGGTGGATCTTTGCTCTAGTGTTCACTAAACATCGACTATCGGCTATCGATAGTCTATCGATAGTACCCGAAAACATCGACTGGGCCGATATGCAAACAACGATGTTACCGGATAGGTTGCATTGCTCAGATTGTGTTTGTTTAGGTCGGTTAGAAATTCATTTCGTTTGTTTAGCAATTGCTTCGGCAAGTTGTTTTTATATATCTTCATAATAAATGCATTTTGGGGTAAAATTTAAGATAAAAAACTCCTTTATAGTAACACACAAAACATACATTTATTGAAATAATTATTTTTATACAGAGGTTGTATACAATACTTATAAAAAATTAAAGAGACCTTGTTTCAACGATTGAATTGGGATGTAATAGAAATCTTGTTCGCAAATGTTCATTGAATTTACATGTTTTTATGAAGGAAAAGTTCTCGGAAAAGTTGAATTGCCAAATTTTCGGATTTCAGTCAGTTTGTTCTATCCGTGATGATTTCGCCTGCATTGGACCACACGCGTTCAGAAGAAACTGTCGTTACAGGAATGGACAGGTATTTGAGTGCAATGCTTCGAATGTGTGGATTTGGATATGAAGATCAAAATTCAATCAAGATGTTTCTAGAAGATCGGCGGATAGATATTGGTGCACTGCAGCCTCGGACTTTGCATAAGAGTTATTATTTGGTGCTCTTCTTTGATTTTCTTGTCGATGCCGAATAAAATTAAAAATAGATTTGTTTTGATGTTTGGGGCGAGATGCGGCCTTGTGTGCTTACAAACTTGCTCAACTGTGTATTTCACTGAACAGAGGGTTGCTGTGCGATTCCGCTTAACTATAACGTCATTGCGCTTGTTATTTAATGTAATCCCTCTAGTAAGGAATGTCAAGGTCTTTGTGAAGAGTATCGTTAGAAACATGCCATGTGGCGTTAGTGATCTGTAGGCAACCTGCAGGCTTCGCATGTGCGTTTTGGCGAGAAAACACCAAGCCGCACATGAGTACGTAATTGCCGGTCTAATAATGATCTTGTATAGTGTAATTTTGTTTACCAAATTTAATTTTGAAGTTCTATATATCATAGGGTAGAGTTGACGAAACGTTATTTCGAACAATGCGGTGTGCCTCTGCCAAGTTATCCCCTTCCAGGGTAATTTCAAGGTACTTGGCAGAATTTGTTACTGCTACTGTTATAGGAGAAAATAGAAAAAGTAAACTATTAACATACATTCAAAGAAAAGTTTTTACGCGTTGTTACTAACTTGATCCGAACTAGAAACTTGAGGACTGTTTTTCATCACATCCACAAAAAAGAACCAACTTCAATTACATCAAAAGCCTTCTTCCATTGACAAAAAGCCTGTGAGTGGGATGAAAAAAGCTTCAAAGTACAATGTAGCAGACTGAAAGCGTCTGTAGGATATCGCGGTGTGGTATCGACAGACATCAGGTAAGGCATAGCAATGCATCCTTTGCATATCAAACGAACCTAAGTGGATTAAAAGTCGGAATAATTCCGGGAGAATACAGCCCCGGATCGGAAAGCGATAACCGTGTCATAAATATTTAACCATGTCGCGAAAGTTCTGTTTGAGCTTCACGTTAGCGATGCAAATGCATTTGTCTGATAAAAAGACGATCCGGTGATGAGATGGAGATCATGCAAAGAAACGGGGTGTTTTTTAATATTAAACTGGCGTATGTTTGTTCATGTATATAGCTTTACTTCGAGGAAATTGATTTCTATATGACACCTTATTAATTCCGTTTTTACATTGCTCTTCTCATTATCAAACTGCTCTTTGTGTTAGGTGTAGGTAGTTTAGGTATCGGTAGTAAATGCTTTGCAGTCTTATAAAACTTAAAACAATATTGTGAAGCACCACGGACGCGCCGTGGCGTTCCACCAAGAAGTCTGCTGCTGTTTAGCAGCGATTTTCTTTGATTTGCCGTTACCTTCGGGTATCAGATGGCGCACAAGGCAGATATTTCTGTCGCCTGCTCTTACATGCTTCACATGTCTGGTAGACATGAAAATACTGATGCTTTCTGTCTCCGTCAATCGACCTATGGCGCACTGATGATCACTAATATGCGTGAAACAGCTGTATGCGTACTGGTGGATTGACGGAGATGTAGAGCAACCCTCGTATATCGGCTCTCATATGCAGCAGCATATAGAACCGCTCTTCTGGTCGGTTAAGCCGACGCGTCGTGGCATTCCACCAAGAAGTCTGCTGCTGTTTAGCAGCGATTTTCTTTGGTTTGCCGTTACCTTCGGGTACCAGATGGCCCACAGGCAGATCTTTCTGTCGCCTGCTCTCACATGCTTCACATGTCTGGTAGGCATGAAAATACCGATGCTCTCTGTCTCCGTCAATCGACCTATGGTGCACTGATGATCGCTAATATGCGTGAAACAGCTGTCTGCGTACTGGTGGATTGACGGAGATGTAGAGCAACCCTCGTATATCGGCTCTCACATGCAGCAGCGTATAGAACCGCGCTTCTGGTCGGCTAAGCGAACACGCCGTGGCGTTCCACCAAGAAGTCTGTTGCTCTTTAGCAGCGATTCTCTTCGGTTTGCCATTACCTTCGGGTACCAGATGGCGCAGAAGGCAGATTTTTCTGTCGCCTGCTCTCACAATATTGTGAAGTTTCTCATAGAATTAGGGATATTAAAACACATCTTAAATTCTCTCTTTTTGTATTCACTGCAAATGTTTTTTTTTTTTAAATAATCCATGCAGTACAAGACTGTCCTTAATCTTATGCCACACATGCAACATAGGCCAATCATGCTGAGGGCTGAGGTTTCGGCCAATGCTAGTGGCCCACAAAGTACCTTAATGAGACGATTTAACTTGTCCAAGGATGTGTGGTGATGCGAAAAGCGCTTCCGGCTGTCACGCGTTGAAGATTGACATTGACGTATGATAGAAAAGAAAAACGATAAAAAATGTTATAATATAAGTGTATGAGTGTAACCATACGATGAAGTTCAGATAAATAATGAATTTTATTAATACTACATCATATATTCTTCTACTATTTTGTTATTGTAAGATCATGAGTGACTTTTTATAGATTAATGCAATTCGTTAATAGTCCGTTCATTTGTTTGTTTGTTTGTTTATTTGCTATTTAGATACATCAAATGTACATTAGCACGTCAAAATTATGTAAAAGTAATACTTATAAATATAGAGAATGTAGAAGAACGAATAGGTACATAAAAACACATCATATCACACATTAAAAATACTATTTAAAATGATTTAACAATATAGTCGCAAATAGAAAAAATTAAACAGGTATTGCTCACTAAAGATTGTCTTCTAAAAATTCTTTAATGCTGTAATAAGCTTTAGTCACAAACAGATCGGTGATCTGTTTCTTCCATGGAACTAAGCTAAAGGTGTTGTTCGGTGACTTGTTATTACATGAGTAATGGGATGGATTACTGTTTGTAGTCAAGGAGAGATGTTTATGATTATGGAGAGGAATTTGTTTTGAAAAATTCAGGTATGTTGTCTTTTACCTTGTATTATTAACTAATGTGCTCTGGCTACAATATTTAATGCGTGCTTTATAATATATGAGATAAATCTGGCAGTTAAGACGACATTATATGGCGTCGGGTCTCTGATCCTGGGATATTGCAGCCTGGTGGAGAACAGATACACACCTTTGTTGGTATTTAGGTGTATTTATTTCAATCCTTACCGATTTCTCTTTATTTATATATTATATTTATCTTGTGGTTGCGGAAAGTCGATAATCTGGGAAGAATCCAGGTTGGGCTTATTTCAACTATCTCCTTTATTTACTCCTTTATGCGTTGTCGATTTTTATTTATTTATATGCGTATATTTTGCATTTTCTATATCTTATCCATATTTCTCTGCATGAACTTGAACAGAGGTCTAGCACACCATGTATAGTTATTATTTATTATTTAGGATGTGAATGTTTATAACTATTACTTTATTATACATATATCAACAATAAGTGAAAGTTAACCACTATTATTCAGACATTTCTTGAATGGTATAATTCAAAATATAAATATAAATTCTTTACCAGTAAAATATATGGAATACAAAGCACTCATGATTAAAAATCAAGTAATGAAACAGTATCACGACATTTCTCTGTTTCGATTTCATTCTCACTGAGTTGGCACACATGGATGCTAAGTTTTAAACCGTGAGCTCTTGTTCACTACAGCTGACTGAGTAGAATTTGGTGAAATCTTGGACTCGAAGATCATGACCCTCCCACCAACCTCCTCAAATCTTGAGGAATTCATGTTTGCCTTCAAGAGCTCAGCAAGACAGTACATTCCTAGGGGCTGCCGAACCTTCTAAGTCCCTGGTCTGTCTAACAAGTCATCCATGACGAACATCTGGAAGGATTCGGCCATGACCCTTTTGCCGATGAAACTACTCAATTGGGCAACAAACTGCTAGAATCCCTAAGCAAGAAGAGAAGAGAGACTTGGAGGAACACAATCGAGAGTCTAGATATGAAGCACACCAGCAGGAAAGATTGGAGCGCCATAAAAAAACTTTTCAAGGGCCCAGCAGGCCCTAAAGACATGGTTCCAGCAACTGCTAACCAAATTGCCCACCAACTTTTCTTGAACGGAAAACCGGACCAAAACATTAGGATGACCACTACTTACAAAAGAACTCAAACAAACGGTGAGTAAGAACCTTATTTCACTCTAGGAGAGTTGGAATTGGCCATTAATTCACTAAAACCTAGGAAGGCCCCTCGTCTAGATAATATAATCGATGAATTCCTAGAACACCTGGGAATATCGGCGAAGTCTTGGCTCTTCCAACTATATAACTCTTGCTGGAGTGAAAATGGAATTCGACAAGGCTACAGCACTGCCCAAATCTAGTTTATCTGGGTGTTACCTTAGACAAGACTTTGTCCTATAAAAACCACGTAGAGAAGACTAGAGCAAAAGTGAATACAGTGTTATTCGCAAGCTAGTCAACTCCCAATGGGGGACCTACCCTGGTGTATTGCGGACGACATCCCTTGTAATGTGCTTTGCCCCAGCAGAACACGCTTGCTCTGTATGGTCCAGATCGCCTCATGTTAGAAAACTCGACGCTACCCTGAACGAAAATTGTAGGATAATCAAGACCTGTCTAAAAGCTACCAACCTGGAACACCCATACATGTTAGCGGGAATAGCCCCCCACGAATCAGGCGAGTAACCTCATGTCTGGCAGAATGGAATTGGCAGTCATTAGATAAAAGACAACCTCTATATGGTTACAAGCCCGCAGCATGCAGACTTAAATCCCTGAAGAACTTCATTATGCCAACAAATCCACCGAAACACTCCAAATCAGTAACCAAAGAGGCACTGTGGAAGCAACGGCTAACAGTGAACCACACACCAAATTGGAACCCAACTGAAAGGCCTCCTGCCGGATCACAATTGGAATGGAGGACCTGGAAACGTCTTAACAGGACTGGATGCCAAATGGGCAGGTCAGGGGATAACCTAGTGAGATAGGGATACGCTGAGCACGGTTTATGTGCCTGCGGGGAGAACCAGACGATGTAGCATCTCCTCTCTTGCCGGGCGAAGGACACGGCAATGCAGTGTTTCTGACACCGGAAAGAGATGAGCAAATACGGACAATCATATCTGACTTGTGATGTCTGTGATCATCACATATGTGTGTTTTTTTCACCTCTCTCTAATTAATAATTAAATAATAGTGATATATATTGAAAAATAAAAAAAGCTAAAAAAAGTTATCTGCTCGATTATTTCAGTAATAATCCTCTGTCTATCTGATTGGAATTAAAATAACTTCTCAGTGAGAGCAATTTATTTTAGAATGTCTCATGGTCATTTGTTAAATGGCACTCAACTCCAGCTTTTCAAATAATGTTTATTTTGAGACATTGGGGAGTATTGGACAAAAAACAAATTTCGTGATTATCGTTATTGTGAGCATGCGCAGTAATAAGAAATAGGTAAATGATACCCAATAACGATAACAAAGATCAATCAATTTTACTGGCCTGCCATCTCTAATTGAAGAGTGAATATAATATGGTCAAAGCGTCAAAAGCGTAGATTATAGAATAACTGGCGATATTGCCGCTTCATGCGGCTAGCCCTTATTTTTGAATGAAAAACCAATTAAATGGAAATTAGAAATAGCCAAGAGTCGCCAACTCATTGTCTGTTTTGCACCACCAAAGGGCGCCAACAACCCAGCTACGATTTTTGGTCGCTAACTCTGTTTTGAAATCGTTACTTAGGCGGAAAATCGCCACACCTCGTAACTCTGCTGAACGCGTGCTCAGTGTTGCCACTCAGATCAAATTGAAATTCGCTACTAGCCGCCTCAAATGTCGCTACGTTGTCGCTACACAAGGATATTGTTTCTTAAAACTTATTTAAGCGTAACATAACAAAATATTTATCGTCGGGGGGGGGGATGCTCATTATCTCTGAGCTGAGGCGGCTTCATGCCTTAATCGTGAGCGGTTCCCGAATCGCAACTTTTATCCAGACCCAGACCACAATGTGATCCTTCGCGCAAATCACCGTGGTCGTGAATCTGTAAATTTATTGTCAGCAAGTCTCGCTCTAACATCTCCTACTGCTTTCACACTCACTCTCTATGTAGTACGCGCCTGATTGGCTCCTTTTATTGATTAATTACTAATTAAATCCTCAATCAAAAAATTAAAAACATGGATTCTTGGGCTCAGAATATTTTTCTCTTTAGATCCCAAAAATTATGCACGCGACTTTCAAGACACCCTCTATACAAGGCAGTCTGGGAAAAAACGAAAATTGGAATAGACAAGCAGTAATGAGTAGTCTCCGGTTTAGAAAATAGAAATTCTTACAGTTTTAAGAACAATGATTAAGATAAATGCGAGAAATTTAAATCGAAAAAAATACATTTCCAAGACTGGAAAAATTCGCTACAAATCGGTTTATTTTGTTACATCGCCGCTACGTCTCAACGTAACTGAAAAGTCGCTCTTTTCGCGACAAGTCGCTACGAATGGCAACACTGCTCGTGCTCTAAAGAAGTAGTGGGAGGTAGTGGATATTGTGTTGTATCTTCAAACTGTTAAAGGCTATACGCCACATCACTGCATACGTCACAGAACGCAATTTTGTTGTGGTTGGTCAGTTCCTGTATCCAAACAACTTTTCTGTATATGACATTTAGCATATATGAAAAATAGTTTGTTGATTTTTTTTTTACTTTTCTGATTCCTTTGATTTATCATCAATAAGGACTGTTTAAGCGTTTTACGGCGTTTGAGTTTGAGGATTTTACGTTTGCTAAGGTCTGTTATCGCTATTCTAACCTAGAACCTTTATTTTTACGAGGTTCGTTGGAGAATTTGGCGTGTTTCTCAGCTATTATTATTTATTTTTATATTTTAGCATGACTGAGAAAGCTTCAGCTCAATACACGACTTTTATATTTTATAATCCCTTACGGGTTTTTAGGTTGGATTTGTTTTCGTTTGGATACAGAAGGCTGACATTGACAGAAGTGACGTCAGAGTTATGTGGCGTAGTAGCTATCTGCGTCCGATGCGTTCATATAGGCATTCTAGACACCGACTTGCCAATCGGTATAGAGTCACTCTACTGGTACATCAATATGCTAAGACAATACCAGATTTCCATCGGCAACTGTACGTCTTCGCTTCAGTTGAAGCTCATCCAAGGAGGAACGGATCCTGAGCGAATCGCATCCGTCAAGGCCGGCGCCGGCGTTGCTCTACCGCTGCTTTGTTGTTTTACCTAACAGCGCGGCTGTAGCGAATGAAACAGCCCTCATTGTGATAATTAAATCTGTTATGTCTGAATACAAACGGCACCGACTGTTGTGTTTGTGCTAATGAAAACATGGATGATAATGGCGACGGTGTTCATTCTCGCCAACGACACATCTACACAATCCACAGGGTGATTCGAGTTATTCCCAGTTATTCTAAGTGTGGTGCGAGTGCAGGAGACTGATGATCTGCTCACCTTAAATCGACTCATCAAAGAAACCTCTACAAGCGAGAACAATAGCAGACGGACCAAAATTATACATACCTTCAAATACAATACAATACAAAAATATATTTATTCAATATAAGCAAATAACAAATAACAAATAATTCTTTTTATACTCATAAATACATTGGACAGCCACATAAGGGTCACATACCTTGTTTGTGGGAAAAAAAACATGACTATGACAGAAAAAATAATAAAGAAGAAAAACTATAAATACTGATACGAACTAGTACAGCACCACTGAATCCATATACACTATAGACATACCATACATTCAATATATACAACCCTATAAACAAAACATCTAAATAAACATACTCACATTGATGCCATCAGGAACACTCCAGTGCCAAACTAAAAGCATTGCTTGTCTTGTTAACACTGTAACGTCTGACGAAACCAATGTGAGACTGCTATCTCATTTAATAATTACGAAAAAATATAATAAGCTGAACCAACGAACATAAGCTCACTATCTAATATTACAAATCGCACAGCATGCAATGCTTACAACAGTATATGGCTAATGACCATGTAGTCGATACCTCAAATGAACAAAAAAAAAGCCAAATACTATTCCATTATTCAAGCAGCGGACATGGTGAAGACGGTGTTAATATCTAAGTGCCTATGTATATATTTCCTTCCTAGTTTTTGATTTTATCCATTTTTTGAGCTGCATCTATACATTGACTTTGAATTCAATTGTTCAATTTCATATGCCAGGAGATTATACAGTCTAGGCCCTAGAAAGTAATAACTCCTTTGGGTAACAGTTTTTCCTACTCTGGGTGTCTTATATTTTAAGGGATTACGATTGGCGTAGTAGTGGTCAATGCTGATGATCTCCGATCTATTACAATGCTGTCTCATTAATATTGAGTGGCAGAATAATTGACGAATATCAAATACTTCACACTCCTCATATAAGGCTTCTGTAGGATATGTGGAGTCTGTACAAATCATAATTTTTAATATTCACCTGTAGAACTTCGTCTTCTTTACAGCAAAGTGGTGCAAAGAGTTGACTTCTTTGAATATTTAGACAGTATAGTTGATAACGGAGAGACGGAAACTGAGAGTATTTTCCGCTAACATTCAACGTGTATCGTACAGATAGAAACTATGGTATTACATCTTCTACAAGAGGTGGTGGGGTGTTAATCGCTGTAAATGACAGATTCAGGGTAAAACGAATTGATATTCTAGATCATGCTACACTATCTTGTCTCAGATATTAAACACCATTCACCTCTACTCAGTATGATAAGGGAATGTAATGCAATAGGTAATCAGCTTTGTATATTTAATAGCCGTGTATCAAAGATTAAGCAGTATTTTTTATAAGATTCTTGACTGTCACTGAATTTCCGTTACAAAGTTTTTTTTTCTATTTTTAAGTTATTAATTAGTAAATATAGTTAAGTACAAACCACCCAAAATACTCTATTAAAAATAATATTTTGCAAAGATAGACTATTCTCAACTAATTTGTTGTACCAAGAGACAAAGGTTTTTACTGCAAGACAAATATATGGGTACCAGTGTATTTTAAAAGTACATCTTAATTATGAAAAGCAAAATATAAATATGACAGGTACCAGAGCAACTACGAACTTGAATATAAACTTCAACTTCTTCAAGAAAACAGTAACACAGAGATCTTTCGCTTATTTCGCCCCTAAGTTATATAATTCACTTCCAGTATGGATTAAACAAATAAAAACAACTTCTAAATTCAAGTATCATGTCAAAGATTTTATTTTTAATAACCCTTCTATGCTTGAAATATTTTAATCATTTGGTGCGTATGTATGTATATATATATATGTATGTATGTATATAATAATAATAGTAGTAGTAATAATGATCTCTAATTGTTATTATAAAATTTATTTGCAAATTGCAAGAGGTTATAAACAAAACAGTACGTGAATACCTCGGTGAATACAAATAAAAAAGTATATTTACAAAGTGATCATATGCTGAAAAAATCTTCAAATTAATAAGGTTTCAATTTTACTAGCGGGTTACAACTTTTGATTTATTTATCTATCTGGGCCATTCTCTTGACCGTTTTACTTCCACCCTCTCCCACTCTTTGTATTTGTTCTTGCTATATGGCGATTGTAGGTACAAGGTTTCTGAAGGAGAAAAGTGGACAAAACAGGCACACGTGCCCAGGTCTGGACTCCTTCAGAATGCCTTGTACGTCAGAAAATATGTAATATTTAATGTAATTGGTTGGAGAAATAAATTGAATTGAATTGTCAAAAAAAAAAAAAAAAAAAAATTTCACCCTGTAATTGGTGTTAAACTGTTGGGTAGAGTAAATAAATGAATAAATAACACAGTAAGGACAGATCAAGATATTCAAAAGCACAGCATCTACTAAAAATAAGAAGAGCATTTGGCTCCCTTAACAAAGTTTGGCAATCCACCACGTACCCAATCCGAACAAAATTGTGCATTTTCAACAGTAATGTGAAATCAGTGCCATTGTATGGATGCACAAAAGCCAATGAGCAGAAACTCCAGGTTTTCACTCATAGATGTCTACGGAGGGCCGTAGGGATTTTTTTAGCCAAGAACAATATCGAATGAGAATTGTGGAAAATATCAGGGTTGAAGAAAGTAGGAACAGAGATCAGATAAAGGAAATGGAATTGGACAGGCCACATTCTGCGAAGAGGAACAGAAGAACCGGTAGCTAGAACGGCGTTAGACTGGAACGTTAAAGACGAGGCAAGAAGAATGAGTAAGACATGGAGACAGATAAAAGCGTTTACGGAGAATAGATCAGACTTGCGTCGGCCTGTAGAGGTCCTATGTTTGGGTATGGATGGACACAGGAAGGATTCTCGGAAAGCTCTTAATATCAACAACTAGACCGTAGATTCTTGAGGTTTTCTAACGGTTTTGTATGATATATTACAGGTGAAGTATCGGAGTCTCTACCTTTGACGTCTTACCCAATAAACCTGGAATATTTACATTTAAAACCGTTACTTGCAAAACACTCGGGCCTTGTTTTCGCTAATTGCCATGTTGATAAATGTATCCCAGTACCCCTGCTAATCACCTTCGTCAACGATTAGATTGATGCCAAAAACACCGACAATGGCATGCTGAGTGGCATCAGATGGCCTTTTCCGACAAGTCCAGGTTTTGTCTGAGGGCATACGGCAGACGCCAACGCCTTAGATGACGACGGGGTGAACGACGTGACCATTAGTTTGCTGTTGAACACTATGTAGACGGTCCTATTGGTTTGATAGTTCGCATTCAACATCAAGTCACCTTTACTTGTAAATCGTGGCACAATGACCACGCAACGATATGTGAATGAGGTGTTAGAACCAATTGCCGTTCCATATCTCCGAGGCCTCGAAGAGGGTTTCTTCCAGCAAGATAATGCACCTCCTCATATTGCAAGGGTATCGATGAGGTTCCTACAGGAAGCTGAGGTCAGGGTTCCCTGGCCTCCACGATTACCCCATTTATCGCCAATTGAAAAAGTATGGGATTGAATGGGTCGATACATAGGCGATTTACCAAATCCTCCTTTATTTGTGATTCGCGGCACAATGACATCTCAATGCTATGTGAATGAGGCGTTAGAACCAGTTGCCCTTCCACTACGTCCGAGGCCTCGAAGAGGGTTTCTTCTAGTAAGATAGTGTGTATCCTCATATTACAAATATGCGATGAGATTCGTATAGGAAGCTGAGGTCATGGTGCTTCCTTGGCCTCCACGATCAACTGATTTATAGCCAATTGAAAAAGGATGGGATTGGAGGGATCGATACATTCACGATTTACCCAATCCCCCGACCACTCTGGACGGACTGGAGGGCAGCTAGGGAGGCTGTTCCCCTAAAGTGTATCAACAACCAGATTGCGAGCATACCACGTAGGCTAGAAGAGTGCATTCGTCAACATGGGTGGCCCACCCATTGTTGAGCTGTTGTATATTTTATATGAACTAATTATGACAAAGGGGATAATTTATTATTGTCCTTAGTCCTGCCGCATTTCATGAACCGCACCCCTTTTTTCCTCAGTGTTCGGATTTCACTTGCGAGTAGTACAGTATATTGTTCAATGAGCGGTAATGATTGTAATAACTTACCAGATGAAGTTAGCAGCAAAGCGATAGGTAACGACTCCATATCATACCGCTGTCTCATGTTGCAAAACCACTGACATACCTACCTAACTATTCTCTGGAAGTATGCGAGTTTCCAAACGATTTTGTAGTGGCAAGGAAAATTCCGGTTCCTAAATCGGGATCACCTAAGGACATTAATAACTTTAGAGCAATATTTTTGATCAGCTTATTTCTCGCCAAAACTCTTAAACCATATGCTGTAAGTTGCTCGACGCCTTATTTTTTTTAAAAACAGACTGTGCAATAGTAATCAATTCGGATTTCTTAAGGGCCTATCTACTCATAAAGTTATATCACTTGATAGTGGAAACAAAGCTCTAGGGATATCCACTGATTTGCGTAGAGCATTTGACTTAGTGAATCATGAACGGCTTCTGAATAAACTTGATAGGTATGGAGTTAGGTGATTGCCACTGTTATGGTTCAGATTTTATTTAAGTAATAGAAAAAATTATGTAGAAGTCAACAAACATAAATCATCTAAACTAGATTGTAAAACTGGAGTGCCCTAAGGCCCACTACTTTATATAACATTTATAATAATGACTTCGATAGCGATAAATAAGTTATGTACGCAGATGACACATCTCTATTAGCTGCAGCTCATAATGCTGAAGGTCTTGTGGAAACAGCTTCCACGAAATTAAGAAATGCACATCAATGGCTGACAAATAATGGTTTTGTACTAAATGAGAAAAAATCGGTATTTGTTTTCATTCTCTCGTACCAACTATAGTATAATAGCTTCATGATTAGGAGCCTTAGTAGTACTCTTAGACAGGTTGAAACAATGAAATTCCTTGGTATTCATGTATAGCAAAACTGTAACATGTAAATTATGTTTGTAAGAAGCTTGCCTCCATATCTTACTGCATTAATCAGTAACACATCTGACTGATAAATCAGTTGTTTTGGTATGTTATTTTGCTTAGTTCGATGCCACAATGGCAAATGGTATAATGGCTTGGGGTACATCTCATGAAGCAAACAGAATATTTATCATACAGGAGTGGACAGTGAGAATTATTGCTAGGGTGGATAATAGAACTAGCTGCAGAAATATTTTTTTGAGCCTTAGCATAGTGACATTGACTAGCATTTATATCTATGAGCTTTTAATCTATGCCAAAGACAACAATATGTTCAGAACCTACAATCTGCTTCAAATTCGAGCACATAGGAGGTCATCAACAGAATTGTTCCCCAAGTTCACAGCAATTAAGGCCTACAACAAGTTACCAGGCAATTTGAAAGTACTGAGTCTTAAATTTATTCAGAAAATAGCAAAAAAATGTCAGACAGACAGACAGACAGTTGATCAAAGCATACTATAGTCTCAGTGAACATTTCAATGACCCAACACTCAGATAACACAACTTTTTTATCTTTTGACTGTAAAATGTTTTATAGTATTCTACTGCAATTTTTGTTTATGCAATGATGTATTTTAAAAATAGCTCTTGGTGAATCTATATATAGGTAAGCTATTATGATCGTATCATTAGATTAATATAAATATATAAATTTCCAAGTCAGTTCCTCAAAAAATAATTTCATATTTTATTTTAATTTTTAAAACTTTTTTTAACCTTCTTTTTAATATAATACTTAACTTGAATGTATTGTATCAATGTTAGATGTTCATGTGAAAACTTTCCACCCCAGATTTCTTGAAATCCGCCGACAAAAAGAAAGAACGCCCATACAAGTCAAAAAATTTGTCAAGAAGGTCACCTTTTTAACCAAAAACTACTTCATCCCCTTGTACCCTCTGCCCCAGGATCATCCTCTTGAAAATTTTAAATGACAAGGGGTATCTAGTAATACCTTGTTTTAAAGGTACATATGTCGAGGTACTTTATTTAGACGTTCGATGTTTTAAAATCGGTCGATTCGTTTCCGAGAAAACTGAAATATTTATGTATCATAACGTGTTCAAAAATCAAAAACACATGAAAATATCACATTTTATAGCAATAAGTGTTCAAATGTTGTCCGTTATTGGTCAAACAATAATATAGGCGATTTTCAAATACCTGACGGGCAGTTGCAAAAACATGGCAGCTTTCGATAATGCGTTGACCACAGTCAGCCAACCTGGAATTTGAAAATTGCTTACATCATTCCTTGGCTAATAACGGGTAACATATAAACACTTATTGCAATAAAAACTGACATTTTCGTATGCGAACAAGTTAAGATACATAAGGATTATAATTTTCCTGAAAACGAATCGTTCGGTTTAAAAAAATCAAACTTCAAAATAAAGCACTTCGAAATACCTTTGAAATGAGATATTACTCGATAACCCTTACCATTTAAATTTTTTAAGGAGATGACCCTGGGAGGCCGAGGGTAGAATGAGGTGAAGTAGCTTTTGGTTAAAAAGTTGCCCCCCTTGACAAATCTTTTGACATGTCTTGGCGCCTTTTCTTTTAATCAGCGATTTTTGAGAAATTCTGGGTGGGAAGTTTTCAAATGGATATCTATATTTATTTATTTTGTAATTCGAATAAAGATTTTAGACTTTGACTCTGGTTTTGACTATGTATTATTGTATTGTTTAGAATTCTCTTTTTTAGGCAAAATGAATTAAATTAGATCAATTAAAACGATTCGATGTTATGCCGGCTACACACGATCTGGCAGACCTGTCAGTTCGAACTGAATGAGCGTGTATATATTCCGGTCGACTTGTCAGTTTAAGACTGTTCAGGTGGCCGGAGAAAAATCAAAAATATATTCGTTCATCCGTCCGGCCTGACGTACTCAAAGGCAAGTCTGAACGTGTGTATGGCACAGCCGCCTGTCGGGACATCAGGCCGTCAGGTCAAACAGTTCAGTTTGGTAGAGAAGTCGTTACCATGTCGCGCGAAAGAGAAAATACCTGTTTAGAAGAATTTATCGCGATTTATCACAATGAGCCGTGACTATGGCAAGTAAAATCGAAAGATTATCATGACCGCGCGCATTTGAAATTGATAGAAAGATGGAAGGAAGTAGATCCTTCTTTTACGAAGTCGACTGTACTGAAAAACATTAATAATTTGAGCAGAAAGGGAGCAAAAAAGGTGAAGGATTCAATGAGGACGGGATCAGGTGCCAATGATTGAGACTGATATATTTCAGATTCGCCTGAACGTGCGGAGGGTCAGTCCATCAGGCGACCGGTCTTCAGGTGGACTGTTCAGCTCGAACTGACAGTCCTGCCGGATCGTGTGTCGCCGGCATTAGATAGATAGATACTTTATTTTCTACAGGTTTACACCCAATTACAGGAAATGCTTAAGTAAGTTTCAGAGAAACAAAGTAAAATAGAGAGATAATAATGATATAATAAACCAAATTAAGACAAAAAAGTAAATTAAAAAAAAGGTAAATAAGGTTACTGCCTGCGCAAAGGCCAGCGATATCTTATATAAATCAAAAATAATCTAAATATTATGCGTTAATCCTAGTACATGTTGCTTAATTTCACACCTTGATTTGTTGTATATATCGCACTGTCTGTTAATAAGTTCAAAATTCGAGCACATTAGTATTACTGGTGACTTTCTAAGAGTAATTTGTATGTGGTAAATCATAGTAGAACAATCTCGAACGTCTTGAGAGTGGGACATGTTAATAAACAAGGCTTAATAAATATGGACAGTCAATTTCATCATTTAATAAACTGTGCAGAAAATATAATGTGCTTAATATTCTTCTCATGTTGAGTGAATTATATTGGTTTTGCTCTAGCAACACTGAATAGTCACATCCTATATCTGGATAAATACCATTTAATTTAAAAGATAACAGCTTGAGGTATTTGCGATGTACACGTTCAATTGCATTTACGTACGTGGCATAAATCGGATACCAAATGATTGAGCAGTATTCTAATTTAGATTGCACGTATGAAAAGCATAAGGAATCCTTAGCAGTTAAATTTGAAATTCTTTTCAATACCTCATTGCATTAGATACACATCAGATCCTTTAGAAGCGTGGTAGTGTCGGCGAATCGCTTTTCCATCGGGTAGCATCTCTGAGCGTCAGCCAGTTAGCCGGTACCTTTAATCCGTTTAAGAGCGTGATCTAATTGGTGCACGGACGGGCTGAGGCTGCACCGCCTGACGCTCTTAATTCGATCAGACGCTGCTTTCCTCTCGTTATTTCATTATTTTTCCTCTGGATAAACGTTCCGTGATTGGAATCTGGTTCTACGTTGCTGGTCAGCCCTTTTTTGACCTCGAGGAACATGCACACGCTCACCGTTAACTGGGAGACGGTAGTTGAATTATAGATATCCGTAATACGATTATAGTTCTCGCTATGAATTATAAGCTGTTTTCGTGGTACACATCTAGAGTCAGCCCCAACCAGTTGAAGAATTATTTTTAACAGCGAATGCATAAATGGTGGCTTGAACTATACCTTTTTCAGTTGAAAATCAGAGAGCGTCATATGTAAATCAAAATAATTAAATGAAAATCAAAACGTATCAAGGGTAAATCAGAACAGCCAATTGAAAGGCCAATTGAAAGGGTCATATTAATTTCAGAAGATATCAACGTATATGAGAAAACATCAATTGTATTTCAGAAGAGGTATATGTAAATCTGAAAGAATACTACAGTAATGTTCGGTTATAACGAACTTCATGGGATTGGCGAAAACGATTCGTTATAAGCAAAGTTCGCTATAATCGATAAATAAAAAAGATTTGGTATTTTTATGAATACATAGATATGAGGGTACATAAAATATATTTTGTAATATAGCATATACCTACATTAACAGCTGTTCTTAAGAGTCTCATTTAAAAAATCTTTTATTTTTATTTTAGTTTGTTTCAGTTTTGTGAAATGGACATCGTTAATATGTAATTCTACTTCGGCTAATTGATTAAAAAACCTTTGTAGAGTATTTCATGACTGAAGAAAATAACGAATGTTATCAATATGTTCAAGTACCTCTGATGTGGTTGGATCTGCTCTTAATTCTGTACTCGCAGCTTCTTCATCTTCTGCCTCCTCATCGTTATCAATATAAACTGAAGAAGATTACATCATCATCATTACGAACAAATTCATTGAACTCATTTTCAGAACAAGGAAGGTTGTCTAGAATATCATTACCATCTTCCTGTCGAACTTTTTTCAGCCATTTGGCTAATTTCAAGTCATCGTCTGAATCCAAATCATTTTCCATTTTCAGGAAACCACCGTGTTGAAAAAAATTAAAGATTGTTTGTTTTGATACCCCCGGTTATGCCATATGAAGGAAGTTTATTCCATTTAAGATGGATTACTTTATAATTCGGGGAATCACTAGCGGTGAAATATCATTTCAGGTGCCTTGCGATCGAAATAATTCGGCAAATCCCCAGCGATAAAATCCCGTTTTAGGTTCGTTATAAAGGACAGATCTTACGACAATATCCAAGTTTAAGGTTCTTTTTATCCGAAAGTTCGTTATAAACGAGTTCGTTATTTGCAAAAAAATTAACACACGTTTAGTAATACCGAAGCTTCGTACCTCTAGATTTGGTCCGTTACAAACAAAAGTTCGCAAAAAGCGGGTTCGTTATAGGCGGACATTACTGTACATACATGTACTGAGTGATAATATATTTAAGTAAAACTTCAATCATTAATTTTTGCATCAAAGAAATCCTTGCTCTCGAACGTAAAACATAAGATTAAAGAATAAACTGTACAAACGCAGCAAGGATTGGATTGCTCTAGCTGCAAATTTCGCAGAAAATTATGAAACACAACAGAGGAGGAAGGAAAAAAAAATTGACTCATACTCTTCGCTAATATCGCATCATGGTAACCGTCAAAAACGATGCTTGTACTGACATGACTGTAGTAGATATTTCGTAACGTAGTCCACAATGTGAAGATAGTGGTCGAAATATCTCCTTTGGATTGCCAAAATAATCGATTTAAAAAAACATCATTAATTACAATGGTACTATCTCCAAGATTTAGTAGATCATACAATGGTGAAATTAATCGTAGAACACAATTTTTTTTATTTTACGCATTTCCTGTCTCATCAAGGATGAAAAGAAAATAAGACACGGACTCAACATAAAAAAAACAAACTTTAGGTCTGTTTCTCTGTAGGTCTGCCTGCCTGAAGGTCTGTCTGTCTGCAGGTCTGTCTGTCTGTAGGCATATCTGTCTGTAGGTCTGTGCGCCTGACCGACAGGTGAGGGGAGTATTGTGATCGCAAACATTTTCTATTTTGAGATACAACGATTTTTAGGCGTTTTATGATATTCACTTAATGAAAATTTACGTCACTCATTTCCGTTGGTCTGTCTGTATGTCAGTCTGTTGGCATCTTTCTAGCCACGTAGTCTCAGTAACCGCTGCATGGATTGCGATGAAATTTGGGCAGCGATATGATGTGGGGTCGCAGTAGGTAATGCTGCTATATTTTTGAAAATCGGTATATGGATGGTGGAGTAATTAACAGAAAAGGATAAATTTCAAATATTACCCAAACTTCGTTTTTAGGCGTTTCAGTAGCTCCTGATCGTTTTATACTTTTTTTTTGTGAGGGTGAAATTGGGGTGGTTGGGAGTGGGGAGTTGTAAAACTGAAAAATTTATTGTATTCGTAATAGGCTATCTGTTGAACTGCGATAGAAAGACCTAGCGGCGCAATACACTTTTTTAGGTACATCCGAACATTAGCTTGCCTATAACAAAACCAAGGGGAGTTTTCTGATGTATACATATCAGTATAATGCTTGATCGATCTGTATTGTGTATTGTGTAACGTGGATTCAATTGAATTGGTTTTATTGAACTTTTGACCCAATATTATTACCGTCATGATGATGGGGGGGGGGGGGGGGTACTAAAAAATGTATAATATACATAATAGGCTAACCATTGACCTGTGAAAGATAGACTTAGCAGCATAACACGCTTTTTTGCGGGCGATGATTTGGTTGAAAGGGGATCTCAGTTCTCAGACTATAGCTTCATGCTATAAAAAAATGATCAATTGACATCACCAAAATGTGTGGGAAATACTGAGTCAATTAATTTGATTTCATTTTTTCGGTCTAGTATCAAGGTATTCATACCAAACAAACTATGACCTCCATCTTGGCACGATAACATGTGTGAGTGACACGAATATTCACAGAATCTAATACAACTCTATTCTGTCAATCTTGGTTATAGACTTGTAACCCCAAACCATATGCTGCGGGGACTTCTTACTTTAATTTGTCACTTCATCCCCATTTTGGCAAATAAGACGCACTGCATGCCCCTTTATGCGTGAATGGCGAAGCGTTGGGAATCTGCCCTTTGATGTATATTGCGGTGTTCTGGGTATATATCAACCGGAAATCTCCTTCATATCATCCTCCTATTATTTATGACCTTCTAATTATTTCCAAATAAGGAAACCGGGGATTTTATTCACGGTGGAAAGGAAATTAATATCTAGGGAATGAATCCGTGTGAAATCGTCTGGAACATTCTGGATAGGGGAGCGGTTTCTTGGTGGCAAGATTTGTGATCTTTAAAGCTACATGGTTGGAGATAATGCTCAGGAAGTTTGGAAATATTATGAAATATTATTCTAACTTTTGATCACCGTGGATTTTCTTAAGTTTCATCCCATACAAATACTAATTGAGACACTTGTATAGGTTCAAGGATGATTACTGGTCACGCATATATGAAATAATAGGTTGTTAGAAACAAGATAGATAAAATAAAAATTAAAATTATTTACCATATTCAAAATAGTATAGATCATAATACTCACTCATTAGACTGACTTGCTAAGTTGATATATCAACAATACAAATGCAAACCTTTGTGTTCTTCAAGAAGAAAGAAGAAGAATTGGGGTTTTGAATTTAAAAAAAAATGTTTTGAGATAAACCGAAAGATCATATATGTTCTATAACAAAATTGTTTTATTTTTTTGGAACAATTCAAAAGTTATATCAAAATAAAAATGGGCTTTTGAATGCACTACCGAAGACACGCCGATAGATCCCGGACCTGTGTGACGTCACCATTGTAGTCAGGATGTTCCTTTGATCAACGGTGTGCTACTCCGCACATCAATCACCTTCACAAAATAACCATAGGCGTGACATCCCTAAATGATGAGGGGTATGTCTGAAGTGGAACATGCCCTCAACAAGTTAAAAGCTAATAGAGCTACAGGAATTGATGCTATTTCTGCCGAAACAATAAAAGGCTTGGGTGATGACGGCATCTCTCTTTTATATAATATTTGTAAGAGGGTCTGGTCCTCCGGTGTTTGGTGATGAATGGTGCACATCCATTTTTGTTCCACTTCATAAAAAAAGATCTGCAAAAATACAGATAATTATCGCATACTTTCATTAATATCTCATGCAAGCAAGGGTCCACTATATATTTTACACTCTCGTTTGGAGGGTTTTATTGGCTGGTAAACTTCTCAAGCGCAGGCAGGTTTCGTAAAAGGACGCGGTATGTGTGAACAGACCTTAAACTTAAGACAGGTTATTATAAAAGCCAGAGGGCATTGTTTTCCACTTTTTGTCTGCTTGTGGACTATTCTAAGGCGTTTGATAACGTAAAGTGGCCTAAAATGTGGGAAATCCTTATCTCCATGGGAGTGCTTTAGCACTTAGTATTTCTCATACAGCAACTCTATGAGTCTAGCTCGCCTCATGTGAGAATTGATGGTAACCTGTCTGGTCAAACAGCAACCAGAAAAGGAGTTCGTCAGGGATGTGTATTATCTCCGATGTTATTCAACATTTACTCTGAATTTGTGATGAGACAGGTATTGGACAACTGGAATGGTGGTTTAACTATTGGCGGAAGCAAAATATGTATCCAACTTAAGATTTGCTGATGATACAACCCCTTATTGCCGCTTCTCAGGAAGAACTAGTAGCTCTATTAAACATCTTAGAACGACACAGTGGAGCATATGGTCTTGGTATTAACTACAACAGGACCAAGGTGATAATCGTAGATAGAGAGCATGATAATCATCGAGAAATAGGCTGTTGTGAAGTAGTTTAAAGTTTTGGGTACCTCGGTTTTTTGATCGACAATTCGGGTAGCTGTGAAAATGAGATTCGACTGCGCATTCACCAGGCACTTGTGGCCATGACAAAGCTTACTAAAATATGGCGGGACCATAACATCACGCTACCAAAATGTCGCTGGATTAGTCTCTTGAGTTCTTCATGTCTTGGAAACTTGGACTGTTAAAAAGGCAGATCGAGCACGCATAATAGATGCTTTTGAAATGTGGACGTGGAGGAGAATGTTGAGAGTTCTTTATACCGCCCATCGAACTAATGTTTCCATACTGGATGAGCTCGGTAATCCAAGGAGACTATCATCGACGAGAATGCTTACATTCTTCGGACATATTCACAGAAGCGATAATATGGAGAAACTTGTAGTTCAGGATCACGCCCCGAGTGGGCGGCGCCGCGGCCGTTCCCCTACACGCTGGGTGGAATCGACAAAACAGTTACTGGATATGAGTATCAAGAGTGCCACTAAACTGTTAGTAAATCGCGAATGACAGCAAGCTACAGTTCTCAAAACTATTGATAATATTCGTGGCGGCAATACTCTAGCTCCTACTTTATGCATTTACGAGTTCACAACATGTCTGCTAAGACATTGTGACTATGATTATGATATCCAAACACGAAATGGTACTAGTGACTAACCAAAGGCACGTTATAGTCTTCAAAATAATAAATATTATATACTCAAAATATAACGAGCTTTAAAAAAGTAGAAATGTGACGCCGTAACCTCTAATTTTACTGAGTAAATTGTCCATCTAACGTAAGAAAGGTGATCTACAACATAATGGGGCCTATACTCGTAAAACAATTTCATCTCTTCTATACTGCTATGCTGCTGGCGCAGTAGAAACCCCAAAGCCTTCGGTCATACACGAAAGCAACGTCTTTTGATTGAAATAAACATCCTGAGGAAAAGGAAAGAAAGGACAATAGCGAAACAATAGAACAACTAGTCTCATCTACGTGCACAGAAAACATAATACCCTTCAATTCGGTGCCTTGGCTTTCATAGACCTTTTCGTCTATTATACTCGGGAAGTAAATTAATTTCTACAAAACACTAAAGCACGACCCAGACATATCCTATATATTCATATCTGCCGCACTCTCATAGCCAATTCTGCAGTTCAAAACCGCGCGTTATTTTTTTCCTACAAGCGCTAATTAAAACTTACGCCGTAGACTAATCCAGAGCGTTGGAGAGGAGCGCCTGATACAACAGTGGCGTACTTGAAGCAGGAAAAGGGACAGTTCGAAAATTGAAAGATTTAAAGATGATTTATCGCTCAAGTAAAGATACTTTGTGTACTGGGTGTCAAAAATATCTTGTAGTTTGAGTAGATTAATTATTGTCGTCGTTAATTTCTTGAATATCAATTCTACGCATCATTGGTCATTGATCCATGAACAGTAAACAAAAAAGCGATCCCAGCTACCAAGTCTCAGAATTGCGTTACAGTGCTGCAATCTGCATAATATCTAGGAATTCTTGTTTATCGCCAATAACTCACTAGTGATCAATAATCAAGTAACTATTACAAAGTAATCGTTACTAATGAGTAACTAAAGGTAACGAGTCCTCCATTTCGGAAAGACTCGTTACTTTCGTTATTTTTGGTCTCGTTACTGAAAGCCTTGAGTCTGCGCTAACAGTCACTACAATCACACCGCCGTGTCGTGCGCAACTAGTAAATCCCAGGACTGCACCAGAGCGTATTCTAATCATGATACACAACACATACACAGACACATTATCGATAGTGGTGGATAAGTAAGTTTTAGTTTGTTTTTTGTTCGTACAATTTTGTTTGTTTTGTTATACTTGTTTTCGAAGAAATGTCTTCAAACATACTTTTTTTTAATAAAAAAATATCCATCTTTGTATTATAAATATCTACTAAATATACTTGCCGATCTCAATGTTCCACAAAATAACTAAACTAAGTCAAAATTAGCGTGGTCAACCGTTTAAAGTAAACTCTTGAACATACGTATCTAAAAAGTAACTATAGTAACGAATAACGAACTCCGAGTAACGAGTCCTGAAGTGGAGAGTAACGAGTCGTTACAAGTCCTTCAAAGTAACTAATGTTTATATCACTATAATCTACAGCATTTACATCCTTATCCAACTAAAGACAATTGGCAAGTTAGGTTAGTAAAGATGTTCTCAGTCGTTATAGTGACCTGAGGATGTTCCGCGTGAACGTAGATAAAAGCTCGGCATTTAAAGCAAATCAGTTACAGATTTTATCCGCAAGTAAAGAATTTTCTAGTAAAAATACATACCTACAGAAATTTCCAAATCAAGCTTATCGACAGAAAAAAATCAATCACATAGGCCTGACTTTGTACATCCCATACATTCGTGGTACTAAGAATTATCAAAATTTAATTTCAATCAAGTTAGAAGTCTTTACGTCTTATCAAGTCTTATCTTATCCATGCTTCATCCCAATTTGGGTTCTTCCAAAAAAGTAGAAATCGATCTAGAACCTCTAAAATACCAGAAAACTAAAGCTGCAACATATAAAATGCCCGATAACAAAAATAAACAGAATTTCATTATTGTACATTTCATCATACTCTATTTTACGACCCTTCAAGACAAGTCAACCTAAATTCTTTGTTACTTTAAAGCCTTGCCTTTCTTCGTCAGTTGAAAATTTTGGAAAAAAAAGATGTTATATATTATTGAAACCATTCACAAGGAATCGTTTACCGTGTCATTGAAAATGTTATACTCAAAGCTCGGCTGCATCCACGGCTTCATAATTATAGAAAAATAGAACCTTGAATGAAAAAAGTCCGTCATATTGATGAAAAGGATTTACATCAAGAAAACGAATGTAATCATTGATCCTGTGAGGTCGATAATACAACGAAGGGCGACATTGTGTGCATCTAGTTATGTTTGAATCAATAACCGAGCATGCATCTACTTCTGCTGATTATCAGCATGTTCGATCGGAGTACATCAGCTTACGGCTGGTGTGCATTATATTAATATACTGTGATCAGACATCTATCACTACTGGTCATTGATTAATCCATGGCTGGAACGACATTTAAATGAACGATATTCGTCATGGATTGGACGCTGTGGAACAATCGCTTGGCCACCGCGTTCACCGGACTTGACCCCACTTGATTTTTTCTTGTCCGGTACAATGAAACAGAAAGTTCATGCCAAATACACGGGAAGAGCCTATTAGCAAAATTATTCAAGTCAGCTGCTGTTATCTGCTTGTTTTCTGCTGTTATGAGCTATTTTTATTTATTTATTTATTTAATGTTACACCATACTAACACCCTAGGGGTAATTACAGAGTAGGGATACTTACAGCTAAGCATAAAATACCATAAATAGGAGAAGGCACACAAAGATAAAAACAACAAATATATTCATACATTTTCACCAACACCCGAAGGTAGTGACAAGTAAAGGTAACAGAAGCAAGCTTAAATTGACAAAACACTTAAAAATATAAAACACATTATATGCGAAGTGGAGTAATAAAAACACTACAATAATTGGCTCTTAATCTGAGAGAGGCTAGTGTTGAATATATCAAAAGGATTTTCCCTATTGATGATATTGCACAGCTCCATCATTTTATTTAAAGGGGATAACTTATCCTGACTAGTTATAAATGTATCTACACTAAGGATCCCTAGGTTAATTCTAGGTACTTTAAAATTTATAAACTCAATTAGATTACATTGTTTGTACTTTGCACTATTGACTACATTGTATATAAATATCACAGCTTGAATGTTTCTTCTTTGAACAAGAGAAACTACATTGAACATACCTAGCATCGATTCATATGAGATCTTAAATGGGTATGTCCCATTTAACTTGACATAGAGAGATCTCAGAAAACGTTTCTGAACCTTTTCAATTTGGTTTATATGGCACTGGGCCAGGGGCATCCAGATTTGAGCAGCATACTCCAAATGTGGTCTCATAAGAGCATTAAAGAGTTGAATCAATGTTTCGACACTAAGACTTCTGCAATTTCTCAGGATAAAACCAAGGGACCTATACGCCTTGTTCACAATGTGTAAATAATGGTTATTGAATTTGAGGTTCGACTGAAAAAAGACACCTAGGTCCTTTGCTTCACTTATCCTATCCAAAACCTTACCGTCAATGGTATAATCATACTTAGTAGGGATCGATTTTCTGGTAATAGTCATTATAGAACACTTTTTTACATTAAGCGATATTTGATTGCTTTTAAACCATTCCCTAACGTTATCTATATCGTCTTGTAACTGCATACAGTCATCGATTGTTGATACTACTTTAAAAAATTTGAAATCGTCTGCAAATAGCAGGCAAAGTTGTAGCAAGTGACAGAAGGTTCTGCCGGTGCGCCATCTAGTACCCGAAGGTAAAGGCAAACCAAGGAAATCGCTGAACAGCAGCATAGATTTCCTTGGCGGGACGCCACGGTGCATCCGCTTGGCCACTAGAGAGCGCGGGTTTTTTATACGCTACTGCTTATGAAAGCCGATATACGAGGGTTGCTCTATACCTCCGTCAATCCACCAGTACGCAGACAGCTGTTTAACGCTTATTAGCGATCATCAGTGCGCCATAGGTCGATTGACGGAAATAGAGAGCATCAATTCTTTCATGTCACCCAGTATAGGCAACGTCAAGCTGAAGCTTGTCTTCAATCGCTTTTGAGGCAAATTCGAAAAATGTGCAAAGATTTGATACAGTTGATCTGTCAGCAATAAACCCATGTTGCAAACTGGAAATCTTGTGTTGCAACTTCTCATTAAGATCATTATAAAGAATGATTTCGAATATTTTCCCAATGACATTTATTATAGTAATAGGTCTGTAGTTACTTATTTCTTTTTTGTTACCGTTTTTGTGCACAGGTGTAATAATTCCTGTCTTTAAGGCATCAAGAAACTTGTTTTCTTCAAGAGCAAGATTAAAAATGATTGCTAAGGGTTTGGCAAAGTATTCAGCCAGGCCCTTGTAAATGTAGGCTGGAATTGGAATGGAATTTGGTATATTGAAATCACCCATTATTAGGAACTTACTGTGTTCAACATCTAGCCTCTCAAAGATGCCAAAAAAGTTCTCCGCCTTACAAACGTCACTATTAGGAGGTAAATACACAACACATACTTATATAGAGCTACTTTTGCTGTTAATTTTCACTAACACACACTCTACATCTTGACTGACAACAATCTGTTCAAATTTAATGTGCTTTTTCAGAGCTAGGACTACACCCCCGCCTCTGATGTTTCCAGCACGATCTCTTCTAATAACATTGTACCTGGGGTCAAATATCTCAGCATCATGTATCCCATCACACAGCCATGACTCAGTCAAAGCGATCATGTCAAAGTCCTCTGCTAAAACACTAGTGTAAAACTCTTGTGTTTTAGTCCGAAGACCTCTTACATTTTGGTAGTACACATTATATTCACCGGTCTTGGACAAACTAGTTCTTTTTTTTTCTTTTCTATTCTTTTCTGTTACATTCGGTTGTATTTGGTCATTTCTTGTTGTTTCCCACCATTTTCTGCTTATTTTCTGTTGATTTGAGCTACTTCTGTTCTTTTTGGTTGTATTTGATCGTTTTCTGTTGTTTCCTGCTGTTATCTGCTTGGTTTCCATTGTTTTGAGCTGTTTTCTGTTCTATTCGGTTGTATTTGTTCGTTTTATATCGTTTACCGCTGTTATCTGCTTGTTTTCGATTGCTTTGAGCTGTTTCCTGTTCTTTTCTGTTGTATTCAATTATTGTATTTGGATGTTTTCTGCTGTGTTTGCATGTTTTATGTTGTATTTAGTTGTTTTCTGTTGTTTCCAGCTGTCTTCTACCTGTTTTCTGTTGTTTTCTGTTTGTCTCTGTTGTATTCGGTTGTACATGTCCGAACAGCATGTCTGCAACACCAAGGAGGACATTTCGAACAATGGTTGTAACATTTGTCTCTTTTTCCCAAAATAAATATCGTGCCATTAAGTATTTTGTTTAATTGCCTTCTCAACTGCGAGATTAGACAATAAAGTATCATGTTTAAACCATCATAGCTTCTAAACTACTTTATCTAGGGCTTAGATGTATAGGTTAGCAGTTTAGATTTTTTGAAGAAAGTAAAATTGTAAAAAAATGCAAAAAATTACATAATTGTTTTCTTTTACATATTTACATATGTATACATATTTTGATATCGAACGAGACTTATCTTTTGTTCGTAGAACCTTTACTTAGGTAGCTATGACTAAGTTGGTATAACACTCGTGCATCAATTAAACAAAAAACAAAATGGCTGCCATTTTATTATGGTGGGAGAAAAACTACTTATGGGGGATGACTTGTCGATAAAAAATACTATATATTATCCCCCTAAAGGCCCCGACACCGATGACCGGACACATTGTATAATAGTCTATTTACTTATAAAAAACGGAAAAATCATCCGCGCATAAAATAGTGTATGTAAGGCGAGCGTAGTTTACTTTTATGGCTTTACAGCCTTTCCTAGTCCTCGCCTAACGCCTCGGGCTTGAAATAAGGCTTCGGACCGCAAAAGCCTCTTTACGCCCTTAATATAAACATAACTATTATGACAAGCTTCATTGCAGAGACGTATTCGTTTTATAAATATACAAACCAAACTGTATTCAGAGATCTCAGAATAGGCACCAGTAAACCTTGCCGCTATGTAAGCCACTGGAGAGTTTTCCTTAATATTGTGTAAAAACTCGTCTAAATGCAGACCGGTAGGGATATTATGCTGGAGCCTAGCTGTTTTGCTCTGTTTACAGATATGGCCTCTCATTGCTGCACCGGGGCTAATAAGCTCGTTTAGGTACAAGGTTCAGGGGATTGTTGGCACGTACTACGAATTTTTGGCTTTCATTCCTGATAAGAAGTAGTACGCAGATGGGATAGTGGAGATTGTGCAGCTAGTCTTCAGCAATATGAGTAAAAGGGAAAGAAGGACAAGAACATGGATTTCCAATTAAAATAATGAATTTAAGAAAAAATTGCATCATGGAAATTCATCATCATAGCCACAATGTCTTAGCAGACATGTTGTGAACTCGTAAAATGTACTCATTTTACGAGCTTCTCTTGGTATATCTTTAAGATCTTTAATGCAGTAGTATCCTATTTGCTTTCTGCATCCTCATGCCGTTGACTGGCTCATCCGCCTTCTGGGATAATTTCTCACCCCAAGGACAACTCTCAACTCGTCCACTCAAAGCTGTTGGTTGAGAAGAGGTTACGGCTTACACCGACAGTAGTTCGGTTCCTTTTAGTCGCCTTTTACGACATGCAGGATATACGATGGGAGATATTCTAACCCGCCCCCACACGGGGGTCATGGAAATTAACGCAGTACTTTAGATGCATTTTCAAGTTCCGTACGTATAGTGACTTCCCTCACAATGATAACATTTGGGTATTCATGAATTTATTTGACATGAGGTAGAAACGTGTTCTCCGTCACATTTTTCACATCTTGGTTTGCTTCTTTATTGCCTGCGTAAATGGCCATAACGCATACAGTTGTGATATAGAATTAATTACCTTTTGAATATAATGTGTTACTCCAAATGTAACATGGTTAATAGTAACATATTTCGGTATTTTAAAGCTGACTATCACTTGATTGATCAGCACAAATTTTCAATCACTTTTCTCTACATACGTTTCCCAGATTCTACACCAAATTTACAATGAAATTTGTATGGCTTTATCTTTTCTAAAATATATTTTTCTGTAAGCTCTTTGTCTACCGTTAATGTCAGTTTATGTATTTTTAAATTATTAGGTCGCCCCTCTGGATAAGATAGCATCACGGCTCTATCTACGAAACTCACTAAAATATCTTTTTTGCTCTTTATTATGCCCAATAACTGCCGCATATTTTAGAATATCTATAAAACATCAAACAGTATGGCGAAACAACACAAACATTAATCAGTGCTCCTGTCAATTTGATTTAGCTTAGATCTTTTTGTACACTTTTTATTTGGCCAAAGACCGTAGCATGATGGCGTTATATGACTCCTTGCTGGCTCCTAAAACTCTTTACAGATGAAAAACAACAGCGGCTGTAAAAAGCTCGGACACCTACTCAGAGTCAAAAAGTACTTCTGAACATCTAACCTCCTCACGCTGAATAAAGCCTAGATAAGTCCTGGCTGGAAGTAATGCTCACATATCTAAGGAGTTGCTGTCTAGTAAAATCTCTAATTTTAACAGTTCTTCTTCTCCTTCGGGTCGCAGGGCCGCGCCAAGTGTTTCTGCCGCCCGTGTGCAAATGATAAGTGGCCGCCCCCTATTACCCCAGGCACATACAGAGACGGTAATAAAATTTCAGAGATGTCTACTTTTAAGTTTTGTTAAAAATTTAATATTTTTTTACACAAATACCACATGAATAAAAATCTTTAAAAATAAGCAACAAAAAAAACGAAACATATAATTATGTACTTTAACCTTAAAAACAAAAACTTCCAGAAAACAAAATTAAATATTTTAGAAACCATAAGTTTCATGTTTTAAAATTAAACAGTGAAAAAACAAAACATAATTATGTACTTCACACTTAAAAACAAAAGCTCCTGCAAAATAATATAAATTATTTTTAAAAAACAGACACTCCTAGAAAATAAAATATGATGCACCTATCTTTTTATAAAATTTTTAGAAAAGACACTTGCCTTGCTTTAAGTGCAGCAAAGTCCTTTAAAATTTGGTCACATAATTCAGATTCAATGGAAACTAATTCCAATTTATTGTATCTTTCCTAGTTCATCGAGAATCTTTCTCCGTTTGCAACTTGGAAGTATTAAAATGATTGTAATAGCAATAGAAATATTGGGGAATGTATCAAATAAATCATTTTTACATATATATTGTAACACCTCTGAAGGACATTTTTCATTTTCTAAAAAAGGAAAAATTGTCATTAACTCATCACAATTCAAAATCATCAAGATCTGTTCCATCTCTAGATTCATCGCTTAACTTTAGATCTAAATCAGCACAATATTTCATAAGATTTTGTTTATCAAAACATTTTAATTTTGTGAAGTCTTACAAAAAGCCAAATACTGTGGTATGCTCTTTTTTATCAAAGTAAATCTTTCACTAATTGATGCAATAGTAGTATCTGTTTAGTTTGGGTTCTTCTTAAATGAAAGGGTGCTTGATATCCACTTGAAGTTCTTTATTTTATATAACGAACATCACACAAGACTCTCATACTTAACCTCCTCAGCACAGAGCAGAGATCCGAGAGAGAGAGAGAGACCAGACCCATGACATACATTTTGGATTATCTGTCAATGACAGAACATCTTCCCCTCAAACAATGAAAGCTAGGATTACTTACTACAAACATAATCGCTTAAATACATAGGAGCTCTACGTTCGCGCATTGATCGACGGCTATTCGTCTCTGGTTCTGGAATGATCACATTATCTCCCGAATCACTCACTGCACTTCTGTCTCCGGATTCACTTACTAACTGATGGTCCAAGCTGGATTTTGCTACAGCTTCAGGACTAGAACTAGCTACTTCGTATTCACTATTTTTACAATCCTCAAGGTTACTATTATTGGAAGTGAGTGTCTGGGGCACTTGCCTTTGTTTATAAAAGGGAGCTGGAATCAAGTGCCATCGGTTTCTCCTATAACTACTACCTGACTCTGATTTAACTAGGTATGACCTTGGCCCATTCAAAATTGCTATGACTCTTCCATATTTTCGAATATCTGTGACCCAAACACTCTCTCCAATATTCAATTGTGACAATTCTTTTGACCTATGTCTATTATTAAATCTGTTAGCCACTTTCTCTTTTGCCTCCTTTTCTCTCTTCTGGATATGATCATTATTTACAGTCTTTGAGAGAATGCTTGGTAGAGTTGGCAAATGAGATCTTAGCTTTCTATTCATTAGTAATTCAGCAGGGCTTAATCCACATGCCAGTGGTGTTGTACGATAAGAAATTAAAGCTAAACCAATGTCTTTGTTCATTTTGATCAAACTTTTCGCGACTTTAACAGCCGCTTCTGCATCGCCATTTGAAGATGGATATTTAGGACTGCTAGTATTAAAATAAAAATCATATTCCCTTGCGAATTCTTTAAATTCTGACGAAAATTGTGGACCATTGTCTGATCGAATTTGTTCAGGAATTCCATAACGACTGAACAACTGCTTGAGCTTGCTGATAATGACGGTTTCCGTCATTTTATTTAATTCAAAAATTTCAAAAAATCTCGAAAAGTAATCTGTGACAATAAGGTACCATATCCCCTCATTTTTGAATAAATTTAGCGCTATCTTTTGCCACGCCCGTTCTGGAAAGTCTTCTTTCAAGAAAGGCTCTCTGGGATTAATCCTATGCACAATACACTCTGGGCAGTTTCTTACTAGATTTTCAATTTGAGAAGAAAGACCTAGCCACCAAACCGACGCTCTTGCTCGAGCTCTGCATTTTACTACCCCTTGATGACAGAGGTATATGAAATCAATACATTTGAGCTGCAAACTCTGTGGGACGAGAATTCTCGAATTTTTTAACAATAACCCCTCTTGGAAACTAATATCAAATCTATATGGATAATATGGTAGAATTTCCTTATCAAGTTTACGCTTGTCTGGCCATTCAGACGTGGAGTACTGTTTTAATTTCTGACAAATAGTATCTCGCTCCTGTTCCTCTCTGATTTTTTCTAAAAAGGGTGTTTTTACCTGTACTGATCGAACAATCAATTTAACATGGGCCTCAGCTCCATGAACAAGTTCATCTTCCTTAGGGGTTTTTGAATTGGTTGGAAAATTTCGAGAAAGGGCATCTGCAACAGTCAAATTCTTTCCTGGAACATAATGAATTTGATAAGCATAACGCATCAACCTGATCCGAAATCTTTGAAGCCTAGGAGTCAGCTCGTCTATTGGTTTAGTCTGTAGTACTTGTACCAATGGTTTGTGATCAGTTTCAAATATTATAGGAATTCCAATGATGTATTCCTTAAATTTGTCGGCTGCCCAGGCCAGGCCTACAGCGTCACGCTCAATCTGAGCATACCTAGATTCGGTTGCAGAAAGTAGACGAGAAGCGTACGCAACAATTTGTTTTGTACCATCTTCAGCAAGCTGGTACAAACAGCATCCTAATCCATAAGAAGACGCATCTGATGACCACAATCTGCTTTGTTGGGTCAAAATAAGCTAAGCAAGGGCTATTTTCTAAAAGAGCTTTAATCCTATCAAAGGAATCTTGTTGGGGAGCATCCCAAATGAATTCTACATCCTTTTTGAGAAGGGATGTCAAAGGTTCTAAAACTTGAGATCGATTAGGTATGAACCTACTTGAAAAATTGATAACTCCCAAAAACTGCAGAAGTTCTGTTATATTGGTAGGTGGAGGGAAACTGGACATTGACTCTACTCTGTCGGGGTCAATAGATATACCATTATTTGAAATTACATGACCCAGGAACTTCAATGACTGTACTCCAAATACACATTTATTATCATTTAGGGAAATACCTTCAGCTCTGATTCTGTCTAGAACTTCGTGTCAAATCTTATCATGTTGTTCTCTAGTAGAGGCATAAATCAAAATATCATCTATATGTGAAATTACCCCTCTATATCAGATAAAATTCTGTTTAATAGTATAGAAAAATATTCTGGAGCGCAAGTAATACCGAAAGGAACTCCTTTGAAATAAAATCTTCCAAATGGTGTAATGAAAGTTGTATAAAGTTGTGACTCTTTGCTAATCTTTATCTGATAGAAACCTGAATTTGTGTCTAATTTTGTAAAATACTGTGAACCTTTTACTCTCGCCAGGATAGTCTCTACTTTACCAATGGGAAAATAGGATCTCAAAACTGCCTTATTGAGCTTGGTGTAATCTACACAGAACCTAATTTTTGAATTCTTACATACAACAACTATAGGACTTACCCATGGAGTGTAATCTTCTGTTGGTTGTATAATATCTAACTGTTTTAACCGCTCTAATTCCTGCTTTAGGGGTTCTAGAAGAGGAATTGGTACAACCCCAGGTGTAGTTTGTGCATAAGGTATCACACCTTCTTTAATCTGAATGACCATTTCTGTCCTGAACGTTCCCACCCCTCTGAATACATCTGAGTATTCCTTTTTTATAAGCTTTTCTAGACTCTCAACAAGTGAAATGCTATGTGTATTCTTTGGACCCACACCATCAGCAAACTGAAGCAGCTTCAGCTCAACGATTGCAGAACGACCTAGAATCGGTTTAGGTAAATCTGAAATAATAAAAATTTCTGTAAAACTGATATTATTTTCTCTGATTAGTTCCACAGACAAGGTTCCTAATGCATTTAACTTTGTGCCTGAAGGACCACTTATTTTGCTGTGAACAGGCCTCAGATTCTGCAGAACGCTCTTATCTACTAGTTTACTAGGAATACAAGTGATGTCTGCGCCAGAATCAATTAGAAAATTAATTGTCTTATGCAATTCAGGATGTAAATTTACTGTCCACTCTTTTGCTTCAACCTGACAAATATTTTGATAAATAGAGCCTAAAAATTCATTTTCAGTAGATTCTGACCCATCATCACATATAGCTCTGACCTTAGCTTTACTCCTACAAACCACTGCCCAATGTCCCATTTTTGAACAATTCTTGCATGAAGTTTTCTTGGCTGGGCAATTTTCACGCTCATGGAAGTTTCTACCACAGAAGTTGCGCAAGCTTTCAGTTTCCCAGATGGTCTTCTTGGAAAAACTTGGCTTTTTCCCATAATGATTCTTATGACTGGTGCTACCTGATGTAACTTTGACAATGCTTGAACTGTGGAACATGTCCTTGTTCTGCTGCGCTTGAATTTCAGCTTGTTTTGCTGTTCGAACTGCATCTTCCAAGGTTAAATTAGCTTGAGGTTGCATACTACTGCTTATCTTTTTGTCTAACATTCCCACCACTATCCTGTCTCTTATGAGTTCCTCCCGGAAGTCTCTATATTCACATGTCTCTGACAGTGTATATAAACTTGTGATAAAATTTTTCACAGGTTCGGACTCCTGCTGTATTCTTGAGTTAAATTTGAATCTCTCAAAGATGACATTCTTTCGGGGTATGAAATGTGCTTCAAATTTCTCCATGATACCTTCATAAGTATCAGGTACAGGGTTGAATGTGCTTAGTATACCTTCAGACCCGTCCCCCATTATATAAAGTAACAAATCAATTTTTTCTCTTTCCGATTTGTTAGTTTGTCCAGACACAGACATGTATCTATCAAACCTCTTGCGCCATTGTGCCCAACTGCAGGGGGACTTGAAATTGAATTTGTCCGGGGGGCTAACACTTACTGCAATGCTCATGGTGCTAGTAGTGGCTGGAGCTAACCCAGATGCTTCATCCATTTTTTTTCACTGACGGACTGTGTTTCTTTCTGCGCAGAGACTCACGCCGCAGTGTTATTTGACTTTTTTTTTTCTTACAACTTTTCCTCGCTGTCGGTCCTCGCGGATCGCGACCCACCTAACCTCAAGATTCTTTCTTTGTGAATTTCACCCTTTTCCAAGCTCGAATAGTGCCCAAACCGCTGTCACCATGTTTAGTTTGGGTTCTTCTTAAATAAAAGGGTGCTTGATATCCACTTGAAGTTCTTTATTTTATATAACGAACATCACACAAGGCTCTCATACTTAACCTCCTCAGCACAGAGCAGAGATCCGAGAGAGAGAGAGAGAGAGACCAGACCCATGACATACATTTTGGATTACCTATCAATGACAGAACAGTATCGAGAATAGCATAGTAAAAATTTACTTTGAAATTTATTTCTGAGTCCACTATGGATCATCAGACTCAGCGGCCAGCTGAATGGCTGGTGTCAGTGGCATGTCCCATACTGGGAGGTACTTGACAGTAACAGGTGTATCGAGCGGGAAGCGGGACATTCAGGACTGAGCTGATTGCAAAATAATGGAGTATAAAAAAGACAGAGTTATCCAGATGAACGAAGTATCATGGGCGCCGCGCCGCCGCCCTTTTAGGCTTGCCGCCCGTGTGCGGTGCACACCGTGCACACGGGGTTGGCGCGGCCCTGTTCGGGTGCCATATGCTTTGCAGCGTGTAGGCGGTTATCTGCTTTCGTGGCTGCCTATGTGCAGTGTCGCCTTCTGCTCTCCTCACTATTGTTGAGATGTCGTTGACATGACACCAGTTTCTTATAACAAGTAACCGTGAGTGTTTCTTGCGATCTGGACTTCTCCTTTCTTCAATCTTACCCATTGCAATTTCTCTGCGTAGCCTATATTTGGGGTCTCTAAGCGTGTAGCTAAAGTAAGTTATTTTTATGGTTGCCAGTAACTATCTTTGGGTAGAGCCTCTATTCAATACACCGTGGTTCGCCCGTGGGATTCTTAAAAGCCGACGTAAGGTCCACATTTCAAAGGCGATTCTATTAATTGATTTTGAGAGACCAAGTTTCAGCGCCGTACACTACTATTGGCTATATGTAGTACTCTACCACTTGGAGTCTGAGTCTTAGGGCCGGTTTATCAATGCTCAGTTAAAAGTTCCAGTTACCTACCCGACAGTTTGGCGTAGCCAACAGTCAAAGTCCCTGTTAAGTAAATTACTGTTTATCGTGACTTTCTGTAACTGAAATTTATGTAGCTAAGAGTTTGCGTTGAGTTGGTCACACTGCTAAAATATCCCTAACTCGTTGTTAAATCCTATTGGCTAGAACAAACTGTCAGTTATACGAAATTTTAATGGCAGATGAATACTGAATAGCAGTTCCTAAGCGTAAATATCGGTGTGTATATTATAAATCGGATTAAAATGAGTTCAGCTCAATAATCGCTAGCAAAGGCTAACGTAAAAAATAAAAGACTTCACTGAAAACAAATTTCACTGATAGTGAAAGGTAACTGCTCATAAAAGTTGTCAATATGTATTATAAGGTAATTGAAAATAAACGCACAGACGGTGCAACATAGAGGAAAAAGGAAAGAGCATGGATGAACGTCGAGCATAAATTAATGCCTATCTATAAAGCTTATTTTATCAATTACAAAAATTAAGCAAAATATGGAATTTCTAGAGGATCTTAGACCTTGCCGTTATCGGTTGTCAGAATAATAAGGTAATATAAAAAATCCTTACTCTAGATACAAAATATAATCCACATTCAAAATATTTATACAGCAGCAGCTTCAGAACCAAAACCAGAGGAAAAAAAAAATAAAAAAGTTTGGTTAAGGCTGCAATCACAAAACATAACACCCTGCCACAATTAAAATCTTATCTGCCAGTTAACCGCATAACTGACACTTTCAACTTCCAGTCACTTTAGCAGTTACTTTATCTGGCAGTTAACGGTTAGCAGGAGAAAGATAAACATTATAACTGCTAGTTAACAGATAACTGTCAGTTGAATTAACTTAACTGAGCATTAATAAACCGGCCCTTAGTGGTATTTCTCGGCATAGAAGGAAGCTGTTAAACTTTATAAAGATCTTCCTGGCCATAGCAATACGTATCTTCATTTCTTCGTCACAGTACCATCTTTAATTTAGTATTCAATACAGATATTTGAATTTAGCTTTTTGTTCGACCAGTTGGTTGTCTATGAAAAGTTGATCGTTGGCATGCTGTTTTCTATTCATAAACATCAATTTAATTTTTGTTATATTGAGCTTTAGGCCATACTATTTTCCGATTCTGTTTATTTTGTCCAGTATACAATTTAAGTCCTCCATGACATCGTCTGCTACTTTGCGGTATCATGAGCGTATCTGAAGTTATTTATAACTAACTGAAAAATCCTTTCGATTTATAGATTGAGTAACAGAGCTGAGAGTGACTTTTCACCGGTATTTAAACAGAGCCTGCTCTTCCGAGAAAACCCCCATAATCCCGCAGCTCACTGAGCATGTTAATGCACGCTTAGGATTGCAGCATCTAATTTCAAGGCGGTCATTCTCTATACATAACGAACTGAGTGGTACGACCGCACCTTCGTTTACAGGTTATCCAAAGCTTGGAACGGTCTGCCAAGCAATGTCTTAATTGAGCCTGTGAGTGTCGGCTTGATCAGAGCCTGAATCAGCAAATTACCTGAATAGCTTTTTGAACGACCCATCTCTGTTTTTTATAGTCGAAGGCTGTTGATCAGACGTATTTTCAATAAACGCTGGTATTCCTCAGGTATCTCTCCTATCCTATACACTGTTTCTGCTATACATCAACGAGTTGCTCGAAATAACATCCAATCCAATTTACAGACGACATTAGTACATTAATAATATATCATGCATGGATGCATGGAACCAGGCAAACCACTATCACCTCAGGAGACAGTACGTCGGCGACAGCAACACGCCTCACAGATCAAATTAGATATCAAAACAACTATCGAGTGGGGATTAGCAAATAAAGTACAGTTTAACTCACAGAAAACTCAGGCAACAACACTGACAAAGAAGTTTCACGTTGGCTTACCAACTGTGAAAATGGAGAGTAACCCAATAGTCGAGTCACATTCCGTCTAGCTTATGGGGATCAACATCAAAAATAACATGTCCTATCACGACCACGTCGTTAGTATTGCTAAAACAGTATCCCAGAAGCTTGGCGTTTTGTTTCGTTGTAGGAAGCTGTATACACCAGAGCAACTACTGCTGCTTTACAAAGCACAGATCGGACCATCTTTGGAGTATTGCTCCCACGTGTGGGGATGCACTGCGAAGCACTCTCTAAAGCTTCTGGACACTATCCAGAAGAGAGCAATTAGACAAATCGATACGCCTAACCTCAGAAAGGACTTCCACAACCTGGAATATCGAAGAAGGGTGGCTGACTGGTCGATGTTTTACAGATTCTGTCACAGAAGATGTTCGAGTGAGCTCTACCAGATAATAACACCGAAACCCATACAAACGAGGAACACGCTTACCAGGTCGAGGTCCCTACTCCTCGGACCAGTCTAATCCAGCATTTTTCTTTTGTAGAATTTGTTTCCCGACAGCTACAACCTACAACGTTTCAAATCAACGTGCACACGAGCACAGACGCTTATCTTCTCCCACCGCTTCTACAGCGCCATAGGTGTTTCAGCCTTCGCGGAAGGCTGACCATACAAGAACCCTTAACCTAAAAAAAACTTCCTGTATTATTTCTCACTTTTTGCCAACCCTTTAGGCTGATCTTCTATAGCACGGTGCAGGAACCGGAGTCAGCATTTGCCGCAATCTTGCATGTTTAATCAGACAATATTCCCAGCACACATTATCTGATCCCTCACAAACCCTTCCTAACCTCAACATAACCCCACAAATCCTTCACCGTGTCCTTTCTACGTCCAGAAGCAATTGATAATTGTTTATTCAAGACGTGGATCTCCTTTGCGGTTCTCGATGGTCCACCGCCCGTCTTATCTCCCTGTATCCCAACCCCGTCCTGCTTCTTATCCCCCGACAGATGCTTTGAGCCCCAAAAGACGCATCGGAAATCCGTCAAGGTGTGAATTATGGATGTGGGTGCAGCACATTCCGGTTGGATGTACTTGTTGACAGTGTAAGGCGGCAGTTACGGTGTGGCACGTTGAACTTTGTACTTTCATAAAATATTGAATTTGTTAGGATTGCATTTCAGTAGCGCTGATAAATATTGAATGTGAACGTAGTGTAGAACGAAAAATGATTATACATACAGGGTGAGTTTTTAGTACCGGATCGGTCGATAACTTCACTACTGCAGAAGATAGCGAAAAAAGTTACAGAAGTTGTAGATATGAACGATATGCTCCTTGCTTAGAAAATATTATGATTTTTACAGGGTGGTCCATAACTACGTGGTGATGCAGATACTTTTTTAACTGAGATACCCTACATATTATTTGATATTCAGATTCTACTAATGATTCTTGCTTTTAAAATATAAGATATTCAAACATTACACAGGGTATTTCAAAAGTTATGATCATTTTTATATCCAAATCGCTGTCAAACGAACGTACTGTATATTGAAAATTAACTAATTAAAAATTATTTCTTTTACCTGGAAAGATAAAAAATATCATCTGGTTTTAACACAGGCTGTAAAAAAAGTTGCCGACGCGTATTCATATAGAAGGTGAGGTAGAATGCAAAAACTAGATTTTCTTTCTTTTTAAATGTAACTCCCCATATTTTATTATACCAAAGAATTGCTTTCAATAAGCTCTTTCATACTGAGAAAACTGCCAATATTTTAAAGCCTATCTGATAAATCTGCTTGATAATTATACATCACGTCTATAAAACTGTTTCCTGAACACACTTGACTTATATTATCTCGATAATTGAGGGTTTTGACTTCATCAAATACTATTATGGCCTTATATTTTAGTTATTCGTTAAACATAAATAAAATTCAAGAGCACTTTCTCAAAATAAATAAATTTCAGTACCTACACAAGTAGAAGGTATATTTAAAATTTGCAGAGAAATCGAAATATCTGATAAACTGATGAATGTAAGTATATAAAATGTATACAAATATGAAAGACATTATTGAAGGCACTTTTTTGGTATAATAAAATATGGAGGTTATATTAAAAAAAGAGAAAATCTAGTTTTTGCATTTTACCTCACCCTATATATGAATATGTGCCGGCGACTTTTTTTACAGTCCATGTTAAAACTAGAGGATATTTTCTGTCTTTCCATGTACAAAGTCAATAGGCCATTGTGAGATAGTTCAAAAGTTTTGTGTACCTCGGTTCTTCGATCGACAATTCAGGTAGCTGTGAGAATGAGATTCGACGGCGCATTCAACAGGCACGGGTGGCCATGATAAAGCTTACTAAAATATGGCGTGACCATAACATCACTAAAGCTACCAAAATGTCACTGGTTCAGTCTCTTGTGTTCTCCATATTTTTGTATACCTCGGAAACATGGACTGTTGAAAAGGCAGATCGAGCTCGCACAGATGCTTTTAAAATGTGGACGTGGAGAAGAATGCTGAGAATTCCTTATACCGCCCATCGAACTAATGTTTCCATGCTAGATGAGCGCGGTAATCCAAAGAGACTATCCTCTATTGTATCGATGAGAATGCTTACATTCTTCGGACATATTCACAGAAGCGATAATATGGAGAAACTTGTAGTTCAGGGTCACGCCCCGAGTGGGCGGCGCCGTGGCCGTTCCCCTACACGCTGGTTGGATACGACGAAACAGTTGCTAGATATGAGTATCAAGAGCGCCACTGAATTGACAGTAAATCGCGAACGATGGCGAGCTACAGTTCTCAAAACTGTTGATAATATTCGTGTCGGCGGTACTCTAGCTCCGACTTAATGCATTTTACGAGTTCACAACATGTCGGTTAGGACATTGTGACTATGATGACGATGTACAAAAAATAATTTTTGATTCATTAATTTTCAATATCCGGTACGTCCATTTCGCAGCGATTTGGATATAAAAATGGTCATAACTTATGAAATACTGTGTATAACGTTAGAATTTCTTATCTTTTAAGAAGCGAATTATTATTAGAATCTAAATATGGAACAATATAGGTATAGGAGGTCTTATTTAAAAAATGTATGTTTGCATCACCACGTAGTTATGGATCAACCTGTATAAATCAAAATATTTTATAAGCAAGGAGCATATCTTTGGCTACAACCTTTATCTACAATTTTTTTCGCTATCTTCTGCAGTAGTGAAGTTATCGACCGATCCGATGCTAAAAACTTCCCCTGTATACCCCCAGCTCCAAACACAGTAGCACACTTGGTTTATTACCAAGTTTGATCCTTTATGATTATTAAACCAGTATGTAAAATTTTAACCCTTTTTTAGCAAGGGCTATTTTCCAACATGCTAATGTTACCTGTTTAAAGCTGAAATGTATTGTTTGCATTGGGTGTTCTATGAAGAAACACATAACTTTGGTATCCTGTGACCTTATGAATCTCCCTGTACATTACGAAATATTTTATTTAAAACTTGCTTGTTATCAATCTTTGGAGTAGAAGTTGAACACCCTGTATAGTATATTTTTTTTTTTTTTTTTTTTTTTTTTGGCACTAGGATCTAGTCCCATTAGCCAGCATCGTATTATGTAAAGGTTTTGAAATCGTAGTTTAACTGATTATGAATAATAAATAATAATAATAAAAAAAATTATAATAATAAGGCGAGAGTGAACGCCTACCGTGGGTACACCATCTGTTGAACAAATGTATGTAAGGCTTTAACTGACTATTTAGTGCAAACATAATACTTTGGTGTTTAGTGTAGAGATTAGGTGAGAAAGATATATTACTGATGTTCTGAAAAGTTCAGATGAGTGGCTTATATAGTTTTCATGAACCATGGGAAGAAGACTCAAAGACCAAGCACTCAGTTGCAAAAGAGAGGGATGAAACTAAAAACAATATCGACACTTATTTCAACAAATCTAGGAAGGAAGGGGAAGTGGGTCAGACAGGGGCACACATTCTTCTCGCCTAGGGGCCCGGCAAGGCATTTCAAACTTTCACACACATCAATTAGGCCTTCGGTTAGAAAGGACGGGGAAGGTTTTAATACACATGAAAGGGATAAAACAGAGGAGTGCTAACAAAACAAAAAAGTAGGAAAAAAACACTAAATTGTGATGCCAGAATTTTTTATAAATTTGATTAAACAGAGAAGCACGTCGGCTCTACTAAGCGAAAGTATATGTGAGGTGTTGAAGGGGGCAGATAAACCGCACTTAACCAGGTCGGCATAAAGTGCATTGGAATGGGGTAAATATTTAGAGCAACCAAAAAAGAGATGATCGAGATCTCCGTAAACATTGCAGACATTACAAAGATCAGACGGGCTCAGGTTAAGTCTCGCGAGATGTGCTGGGAAGATACCATGGCCAAGTTTCAAGCGAGTAATACAAGATATATATTTCCTTGGGATTTTAAAATTTTGGTGCCAATATGTATTTGGTAGAGTCGGATGAATACCAGTGTATCTCGTAGGATTAGTGAAGCAATATCTACTCCATTCTGCATGCCATTTCTTATATAGAGAGCGCTTCAAAATAACATACTTGTCTTCAATGCTAAGAGGTATATCTAATTCAGAGCCGATCATGATACTATTCTTCGCTAACTCATCAACTTTTTCGTTGGGGCCGATACCGCAGTGAGCCTTCACCCATATTAATGTGATTGTGAATCCTCTTCTTCTCAGGTGTGAAAGTTTATCTCTTATATTTGAAATATGTATATTGCAGATTTCAGAGGGGGTGCAGTTTTTAAGGCTGTTAAGAACAGACTGGGAGTCTGAGAGTATAGAAGAGTTGCTTATGTTGTGTTCGTCCACGTATGTCAGTGCTTGATAAATAGCGACTGCTTCGGCAGTGAATATTGTACTTTCTGCTGGTAGTTTGAACATTCGTGATACATCTAAGCTAGGAATATAAAAAGCACAACCTGAACCTTTAGTTGATTTTGAAGCATCGGTGTAAATGGAAGTGTTGCTTGGTAAAGCGCCTTGGACTTCTCGGAGTTCATTTTGTAGAAGTTGCGGTTGTTGGCTGTAGGATGGAATCACAACATTTATATCAAAAAGAAGATCAAAATATTCGACTGGCTGGTGTGGTTGGCAATTTGATGAAGTATTTTGCACCCCGTTATCAGTACATTGGATGGCTCTGCATATGGGTGGAGAGTTTTTCTTTACCCAATATTTGCAGACTAGGTCGAAATAGTTCAGCTGATAAACCTTATTCAAAGTGGCTGCACCTTCACGTTGTAGTTTGAGTAGGAATCTACTCGCTAACATCTCCCTTCGTAGGTAAAGAGGAGGTTCCTGAGATTCCGCTCGTAGCGGTTCAACTGGAGAAGATTTCATTACACCAAGGCACTTTCTGAGGAATTTATTTTGAACAATATCAAGTTTCTGAAGAAGACTTGTGCTTGCTGAACCATAAAAAATGCTTCCATAATCCAGAATAGATCTTATGTAAGAACGATAAAAAAGGATTGCGATCTTTTGATCTGTGCCCCACCAAACTTTACAAACCATTTGAAAAAAGTTAAAACCGCTTTCACATCTGTGAGCTATCTGTTCGATGAAAGGTTTCCATGTTAGCTTCTTGTCGAGGACTATACCAAGGTATTTGACACAAGATTCAACTTTAAATTGTAGTCCACCAAGCAGAACACTTGTCTGAGCAGACACGTTGTGACGGGAAAAGACACACACTGACGATTTCGCTAACGATATAGAGAAGTTGTTCTGTGAAAACCATTCGTTATAGATTACCATAGAAGAGTCAAGGCTGGACAAACATTGGTCCAAGCGACGATTTTCTGAGTAAATGCAAAAGTCATCTGCGTATTGTATTAGCACACATGAGGTTTGGAGACTGTGTAGATCTGCGGAGAAAATATTGAACAGAATTGGACTCAAGACTGAACCCTGCGGGATTCCTACTGATACCTGGCGAGGGCCAATTCTGCCGCCCCATTTATTTCGGACAAAAATGTTCCTCGAATAATAGAGGTTGGTTAGTACAGAACTAAAATGAGGAGGAATACCAAATTTCACAAGTTTCAAGCAGAGTGAATTCAAGTCAATAGAGTCATAAGCACCTGTGATGTCCAGGAACATGCCGCCCAAGTAGCTGTTGCGGGAGAAACATCTCTGAATGTCCGTAACGATGTTCAAAATTGCGTCTGTTGTTCCAGCACCCTTTTTGTACGCATACTGATTTGTGGGGAGAGGATGAGTTCTGAACCAAAACTCCAAGCGATTTTTTATCATTCTTTCGAATGTTTTCATCACGCATGATAGAAGTGAGATCGGTCTGTATGAATCTGCATTGTTGGGGTCCTTATTTGGTTTCAGAATTGGAACGACGACGAAATTTTTCCATTGACTTATGGTTTCTCCATTCAACCATACTTCGTTGAAAATGTCCAAGAGGAACAATTTGGCATTTACTGGGAGGTTGACTAACATAGGGTATCTAATGTCGTCAAAACCAGGTGCTGTGTTTCTTGTATTTTTAACTGCCCAATTGAGTTCTGTCAAGACAAATGGCCTGCTGAAGAAGTTATCTTGTTCCAAAGGAGGAGAAGGTTCAAAATGCTGCGTGACAGATGTTGGAGCGCATTTGTTGTGAAACTCTTCTAACCATTCGTAACTGGATGCATTGCTTTGTGGCTTGGGGATCCTTTTAGCTACTCTGGCTTGTCTCCATAGCTCTTTGATTGAAGTATTTTTATTTAGTCTTGAAACCCATAATTTCCAGCTGGTTTTGGATTTTTGTTTAAACAGTCTCTTGGTTTCGGCAAAAACTTTTTTACAGTTTAAAAAATTTTCAATGGAGCAGTTTTGTTTGTATACAATTAATGCATTCGTCCTCTGTTCAACAGCATCTGCACATTCTTGATCCCACCAAGGAGATGGAGGTCGTCTTTTCATTTTAAAAGGCTTCAGAATCGGAATAGAGATCTCACTAGCTTTATTCACCATCTTTATGAAATAATCATATTTGCTGGCCGTAGAACTTAGCTCAGGAGTTGAGTTGAAAGTGGTCTGTAAAATATCATGATACATTCTCCAGTTGGCTTTTTTGATATTCCATTTACAGTTGGGATAGATCATGTCATCCTTCGGGATGGATAAGTGTACAGAAATGATAATTGGAAAATGATCAGAGCCCAGTGTGTCAACCGTAGTTTGCCAATGACTTATCTGTGCAATATCCGGTGAGCATAAAGTGATGTCAGGAGCGGATTGTTGTTGGTTTGGAGCAGCAAGACGAGTAGGGGAACCATCATTCATGAAAACTAATTCCGCCGACTCACAGACATTTAACAATTGATTTCCTGTTGAATTATTGTTTGAGGACCCCCAAAGTTGAGAGTGTGCATTAAAGTCACCTCCGATGAGACGTGACCTGCCAGCACAAGCAAAAATGGCCTCCCAGTCATCAACAGTAGAGTTGATACTAGGGGGCCTGTAAACTGACAGAACGGATAGATCAGATCCATAACCCATGATGATTACGCCACATACAAGAATATCTTGATTAAAATTGGCCTGTAAGGGAATTTCGCTAAACTGAATGCTTTTTTTAACAAGAATAGCTACACCTGCTTTCCCGTCAGCTCTGTCTCTCCTCACGATGTTGTACCCACGAAAAGTTACAGCTTGGGTAGGTTTGTACCAAGTTTCGCTTATTAGGGCCACGTCGATATCATTTTTAACAAGAAAATCAGTTAAACTATTCTTATTTGATACAGCGGAACGCGCGTTCCACTGCATCACCCTAAGCATATTATTTGAACGATCGAAGATACTAGGTAAGGTTAGGGAATTTATCTATCATAGATGATACTTGATTCTTCAATGTTTCACTGTCCAGTTTTTTAATATCATCAAAATTCGCAGAGTTATTTATAAAATGAACAAAAATTTTGGAAAATAATTCTACAATGTCATTTTTATCAGATAGATTTGATTGGTATATTTTGCTAGACGTTACCGGTTGTGAAGGACCGGCAGTGAATGAGAAGGTCTCTTTTGGAAAATGTGTAGGAGACTGCACTTTACGTTTTTTACTAGAACTAGTGTGTACATATGTTTGTTTAATTTGATTTTGGTTAAAACTGTTCCTATTCTGGAAGCCAGATCGGGGACTAGGTAAATGGGGAAAATTGGTTTCATCTATATTTTCCAGTGATTGAAATCTGTTTGAGGTAGCAACATGACTTGAGTATGAATTTTCAATCAATTCTTTGGCTTCGTTGAATGATGTATTAGAAAATGCCATTGTTTTTTTAATTTTCTGCTGATTTTGAAAGAATGGACAGTCTTTGGAGGTCGCTCTATGGTTAGAATTTTTACAATAAAGACAATACGTGTTGTCGTCATCACAGGTATGTGGGTCCTCCTTAACCTGGCAGCATACGACGCATCTGGCATAAGTGCTGCGACATTGGGCGGATACATGTCCAAATCGTAAACATTTATAGCATTGTATAACACGCTGGACGAAGGGCTCGACTTGGAACAAAACACTGTTTATGGTTATTTCATTGGGTAGTACATTGCCCTCGAAGGTGACAACCGCCATTTGTCTCGGAACAAATTCTTGTATACCATTATTATTAACTTTCCTTTTTAGTCTCTTAACCTCTAATATGTTTAAATTGGATACAACGTTTTCTTTAAGGTATTCTTCACTGAAAAAGGTATCAACGCCCTTGATTAAACCCTTTCTGATTAGAAGATTATTCGGGATGTATGCTCTTAATTTTTCGGATTTGAGAGCATCATTACAAACCAAATCATTAGCATCCTGTAGACTTTTCAGACCCACCTTAATACGATTCAAGCCAACGCGAGAAATAGTTGTAATTTTACTGCTGAGATTAAGGTTTTTATGTAAAATATGGCCAACGTAGAGTGGATGTACCCTGCCAATTTTTTCTTCATTAGTTTTTTCGATGTACACATAAATATTATTACTAGAATAATACTTAGCTTTTTCTGTTTGGAAGAGTCGTGGCACTCGTGGCTGATTATTCACGTCTGTAGCGCCAGTGGTAGCTGGATTACCGGGAGCATCAGAGATGTTTTGATTCACACTCGTGTCCAATTCATCACTATACGTTAAATCATACACCGCGATATTGTTATTGTCACCTCTGTCAATTGGATTAGGGCCTCCCACCCCTGTAGGAGGTGGAGGCATGTTTATAAATGCACAAAGCCTTCAGTGAAATACGTTTCACCTAACACACGTAAAGAAGATGTAAACGCTACGATTCGACTATACACCTAGACGGTCGGAGCGATACTGCTGTATAGTATATGAAAACCATTTTAATTAAAAACTTTTGCATAAGTTTGTTACCCTTTTCACAGCAGGACTACATATGATGTCTGGTCCCCACAAGAAAAAACGAATAATTCAACACCAGCGATACGACAATCGGGAGTAAACACGTAAAATAATTAATAGTTTATTGAAAGCTTTGCCTTGTCAAGTTCACTGGAAATTCACACCAGAGTTATACACAATTCAGATGACGCCTTTATAATGGAGTAGCTAACTAAAACTTGCCATTAGCATCGGTGGGTCTGAATAGTTCAATCGATATTGTGTCACACCGTCGGGTTTATCTGCATTCGTGGCTTCCACTCGACTTAAAGGTTAAAGGGTTCAAAAAGTGATGTCTACATTTGTGCGTTATACATTTTGCAGCAACTCAGTGTTTTGTTGCAACCAATCAGACAGATACTTCTTCTTGGTGCAGTTGTACGAAAATACATATACATACATACTCGTACATACAGTGTTCATTTGAAAACTTCCCACCACGGATTTATCATAAACCGCTGCACTGATTAAAATGAAAATTTCCAAGACACGTCAAATTATCTGTCAAGGGGTACAACTTTCTAACCGAAAACTACTTCCCTGCCTTGTATCCTCTGCCCTCTGGCTCGTCCCCTTGAAATTTTTAAATTACGAGGGGTATCGAGTACTACCTTGTTTCAAAGGTATGTCGAAGTCGTTTACTTGATTTTTTAAAATGGGTTGATTTTTTTCCGAGAAAATTAGAATCTAGACCTAGAAATCTGTTGGAAAATTTACCACTGGAGTTTTCAAGAATAATGTGATTACAGTAAGTTGGAGAAGATGCATATTTCAGTATTAGAGGCCGAAACACTTTGGATGAACAGTTTCCTGCCAATTGTTTCGTCTGCGAGCCAGGCCACCTACGACTTTTCCAATTCCTACGCGCCACTACGGAATGATTACAAAATCATAAATATTTTGAAAACCATCAAAGGTAGAACCACATACGCCTAGATGAAAGTGAAAGAGAATCTAATTTCGCATCCACTGATATGAAAATCATCATACCATCCCATTTGAAAAAGGAAGTTTTTGCGTTTTAAACTTTTCAAATTTGAAAACTGCTAGTCTATTGATTTAATATGCTTTTGAAACAATGATCTTACTGAAACAAAAGTATGTTTTTTGCTCATTTTAAAACCGAAAACCACATCTTTCTGTCTTACTTAGTTTCCGAGATATTAACATTTTTTGTAAAGTACTACAAACGTCAAATTTTCTAAAGAGTGCTGAATAACGAAATTAGGCTTATAGATATAAACTATGGTTAACAAACTTGATCTAAAAACCGATGCTGAATTCAAGACGTAATAATATATAGGGTGTTCTATTCAAAATAAGAAAGTTGATACCTATACTTCTGGTATATCCAGATGTCCGCCATCTTTGACATTATTTTTCGCAAGTAGGCCATTTGAAAAGAAACGTTTTTTACTTTAACCAACGATAATGCCGCTAGAGAGCACCGCGCGCTTATTGAAATTATATACCCTCTTTGGTTTTGCGAACAATGATCAGATTTTTTCTTGAAGTATATCCAACCATAATGGGTCACAGTTTACTGGCGATTTAGAAACGTAATCGTGATTCAACTTTATATAGGGAGACTCTTTTAGTTCTCCTAGTAACAATCAACTTCATTGTGTAGTATTTTTGTATAGTTACGGTAAAAGTGTTTACTTGGATAGTTTATACACTATAGCTCGTTATTATACAAACTATCCAAATGTCTCGTTATTTTAATGAATCATGTTTCAACTAAAATAGCTATGAATATTGGTTGGTTTTTATACTATCCTGCTAGCTTATAAACAAGCTAAAGTGTAGACAACAAAGGTACTACACATATTAACCAGTGTTTCAGGTCAGTTTACGAACTATCCACATCATTTGGATAAGGTATACACCTAATATCTCTAGTAATACATAATAACCAACTTTAGTTGGTTAGTATATAAACTAACTAATTTTCTTTGGTCAATTTAACAGAAAAGTGAGGTTATGTTTATGGCAAGTGGAAGTGTGACGTGTTGGTATTGTTTACTGTCGTGCCTTGTAAAATTTGTTTAAGAACAAGTATCTACTTATCAAAAATGGATCAGCAACAGCAATTTGAAAAGTTACTATTAGAATGTTACGAGAAAAAGTCCCAAAAATTCAAAATAAATGAATGACAGTGATTATAATGTACTCCTGCAACATATATAGAATAGGTACTTATGATTGACAGAGAATCGAATAGCAATTGTAAGTTTTATCTATGAACAAACTTTATTTTTGACTAAAAACTGTTGTCCTAACATTAAAGTAACCAAAGCGGATTGGTTAGTTTACATTCTAACCAACGAGTTCGTTATTATGTAGTACTGGAGATATTAGGTGCATAATTTATCCAAATGATGTGGATAGTTTGTAAACTGACGAGAAACACTGGTTAATATGTGTGATATCTTTGTGATGGTATATACTTTAGCGGCATATCTTGTATAAGTTTATAAGCTAGCTAGACAGTATGCAAACCAACCAATATTCATGGCTATATTAGTAGAAATATGATTTCCATCAAAATAACCAGACATTTGGATAGTTTGTATAATATCCTGCTAGTGTATAAACTATCAAAGTAATCACTTTAACCGTAACACATATAAACCTTGTCCTGGCTAGAATCGCATTTACTCAGAACTGATTTTGATGTTTCCACTTAGTTATGTAACAGAGAGGCCTTGAAGACTTAAATATAGTATACACACATACAGTTGATTTTGCATCTCATATTTTTTGACCTAATCTTTCAGTAACTGGTTTTGTGTGACAACTTGATCGGAGCTAAGCTGAAACGTCAGTTATAGTTTCATCTTGCAGCATATGCGCTTTTATTGGGGAACTAGTAAAGCAAGACGGATTAAGGAACAATCTTTGCCGAATAACTTTACTATGAACAGAAACCTTACAGCTATCCCTTCAGTCCCAGTTTTGGCTCATCTCAGTATCCACCCTATTCCACCTCCTGAGTAACGATAAACCCAATTCCCCACGTGTCGAACAATATATGTACGCAGGCACCTCCTGTCCTCCTTCAACCCCTTTGTCACCCCTAACAACGAAATTAAATCCGTTTCCCATTCGAACACTGCCTGGCATATTTACCTCCATTGATTGTCTCCTCCGCGTAACAGCAAATGAGATCCATCGATCACTTGATTAATATACGTGTCCGCCAGAGCTGGCTTGCAGATTTAACTAAAACATCACATCATTACCAGATTGGAAGTGTAAACTCTAAAACGGAGCTGACTTGATTTAAGGGATGATGCGTTTGTACGGGACGAAAAGGGTTGTGATGATTCGTTAACCGGTTCGTTTCGAGCCAGGCTCGGGTGGTGTGTTAGTTTCCATTGGCGTCCTAAATGTGCGCTGATTTTGCTTCCCATGCATTGTTGTCGTAAAAATTTTCGAGTACACGATAAATACTCTACCGTGCAAAAGTTTGGAAGCATGCTCACGCTCACGCTCATCCTCATCCTCATCCTCATCCTCATCCTCATCCTCATCCTCATCCTCATCCTCATCCTCATCCTCATCCTCATCCTCATCCTCATCCTCATCCTCATCCTCATCCTCATCCTCATCCTCATCCTCATCCTCATCCTCATCCTCATCCTCATCCTCATCCTCATCCTCATCCTCATCCTCATCCTCATCCTCATCCTCATCCTCATCCTCATCCTCATCCTCATCCTCATCCTCATCCTCATCCTCATCCTCATCCTCATCCTCATCCTCATCCTCATCCTCATCCTCATCCTCATCCTCATCCTCATCCTCATCCTCATCCTCATCCTCATCCTCATCCTCATCCTCATCCTCATCCTCATCCTCATCCTCATCCTCATCCTCATCCTCATCCTCATCCTCATCCTCATCCTCATCCTCATCCTCATCCTCATCCTCATCCTCATCCTCATCCTCATCCTCATCCTCATCCTCATCCTCATCCTCATCCTCATCCTCATCCTCATCCTCATCCTCATCCTCATCCTCATCCTCATCCTCATCCTCATCCTCATCCTCATCCTCATCCTCATCCTCATCCTCATCCTCATCCTCATCCTCATCCTCATCCTCATCCTCATCCTCATCCTCATCCTCATCCTCATCCTCATCCTCATCCTCATCCTCATCCTCATCCTCATCCTCATCCTCATCCTCATCCTCATCCTCATCCTCATCCTCATCCTCATCCTCATCCTCATCCTCATCCTCATCCTCATCCTCATCCTCATCCTCATCCTCATCCTCATCCTCATCCTCATCCTCATCCTCATCCTCATCCTCATCCTCATCCTCATCCTCATCCTCATCCTCATCCTCATCCTCATCCTCATCCTCATCCTCATCCTCATCCTCATCCTCATCCTCATCCTCATCCTCATCCTCATCCTCATCCTCATCCTCATCCTCATCCTCATCCTCATCCTCATCCTCATCCTCATCCTCATCCTCATCCTCATCCTCATCCTCATCCTCATCCTCATCCTCATCCTCATCCTCATCCTCATCCTCATCCTCATCCTCATCCTCATCCTCATCCTCATCCTCATCCTCATCCTCATCCTCATCCTCATCCTCATCCTCATCCTCATCCTCATCCTCATCCTCATCCTCATCCTCATCCAGAATAGGATATAATAAGAAAAGAAGATAACATCATGAGAAAGCGTAACATCTATAAGAGGATGGAAATTATAAACAATAAAATCATGAACAGAAATCGAATGTGAAGTAACCTTGAAGGTTGAAGCGGAACAGATAAGGAAATGAGAAAATAGTAGTAATAGTCTGTGGCCAACCTAAGCTAGGCTAAAGCTCTGCTTTTTGTTTTACTGATTTCAGTACCTCGGAGGTAACAGCTACCCATTTTGAACACACCTACCCTACGCTATTGTCTTCGACTGAAAGAACGTCTTTTTTAAGGTAAAACTTTTTTCGATGTCCTCTCGGAGTAATTAACAGTCATACAGGGCGATCGGAAAATTCCTCTCCTAACCGCAATTATCTGATAATCAAGCTCCTACGGCAGTGGAGTTGGTCGAGTGAGGAGCAGCAAACCTTTTCATTCGCCGATTCGAAAAGCTCTCCTGCTCCGGAGTTGTTTGCTGCTGCAGTCGAATCTGGAGTGGCAGCCGGAGAAAAAGGAAGGTTTTCATCGCTGGCTCGCGAACAGTCGTGTAATAATTAGGTGCGGTAGAGGGATGAAGGTTGGTGCGGTCATCGAGCTAGGAAGAACGGTGGAAACCACGAACGCTTATCGTTCTGTAGAGTTTTGCGAATACAGAATGTTACTTAATGTTTCCGCAACTCTAAGCAAACATTTTTGACACAAATTTAAGTGGACAGGTTCATATAAATATGTGTCTTAAAGACTCTGGTTTTCAAGATACAGGGTTTGAAAGTTTGGAAAAAATTGATTTTTTTCGATTTTTGGGCGTTTTATTATAACATACATATACATAACGAAAATCCACGTTACTCATTTCCATCGGCTTGCCTGTCTGTCTGTTGGCGTTCTTCTAGCATTGTAAGTTCAGTAACCGCTGTATGGATTGTGGTGAAGTTTAGGTAGCGATATGCTGTGGTGTCGTAGTAGGTAATGTTGCAATAATTTTGAAAATCGGGGCATGGGTGGCGGAGTAATTAGAAAAAAGATCAAATATTCTAAAAACCCCGTTTTTGAGAGTTTTGGGGTTCTTGATCATTTTCTACTTTTTCTTAGGGTGGGGTGAAATTGGAGTAGTTGGGAGGTGGGGGGTAGTAGAACTGAAAAATTTGTTGCATTCATAATAGGTTGACCATTGATCTGTGAAAGAAAGGCCTAGCGGCATAATGAACTTTGTTAGGTCCATCCGAACATTGCTTTGCCTATTGCAGAAATCAAGGGAATTTTTACTTTCCACACCCATATGTGAGGGGTGTGTTGTGATGGCGAAAATTTTCGATTTTGGGACAATACGTTTTTTGGGGATTTTATGATTCAGTCATTTCCATCGGTCTTTCTTAACTGTCGGTCTTGTCTGTTGGCGTTTATCTAGCCTCGCAATCTGATTAACCGCTGTTCGGATTGTGATGGAATTTGGGTAGCAATAATATGTCGTGGGATCATAGTAGATAATGTGCTACAATTTTGATAATCTTTGCATAGGCGGCGGAGTAATTTGCTAAAAATAAAACTGGTAAATACTCCTCAAACTTCTTTTTAGGCGTATTAGAAGTTGCTCATCATTTTTTACTTGTGTTTGGGTGTTGGATAAATTGGGGTAGTTGGTGAGGCAGGGGGATGTAAAACTGAAAAATATGTAATATGCATATTTCTGTCACTGACTTGTGACAGAAGGACTTAACTGCATAGTATACTTTTTCAGGTCCATGCGAACATTTCTTTGCCTATTACAGAAACCAAGGTACTTTGAATTTTATTATGTATACATACGGGTATTGCCTTAGATCTTTCTGTATTATGTGCCCTGGAAATTATTGAATTTATTTTAATGAAACCTTGACTCGTTATTATTACCGTGACGACGATAGAAAATGTTTATAGTTGTTAGAAATCATGTCAGTGAGGGCACAACAATAATTAAAAAACTGAAAATATAAAATGTCAAAACAGTCTCAACATCACATCCAAATTTTAAGTTTAAAAGGATGATATATAGCAGATTTAAAAGGCACAGCAGTGAAGACAGTTTAGCTAAATTTTAATGTATATATTTCCGAAATGTCAATGCTGATACCTCATACAACGCGTAGTCCTCGTGGTGGCAGTATCTGTACTGTATCACCATAGCACAAATAAATGATGAAAAATAGCTCAAACTTCTTTTCTATGCAATTTGGAGATTCCTGATTGTCTGCCACATGTTAGTTCTCACACCCCTATGAGATAGGAGAGTATTATGATCTGGAAAATTTTGATAAACTCCCCAGTATCTGTTGTATTTACTAAATACTCCATATTGTGCTGAAGAAGATTGGCATTGGTGGCTTTTTAGACCTGGCCGCATGTTGCCTATGAATTTTATATCTATATTATAATCCTGTATAACATGTAACTTGGAAACTACGAACTTGATTGTGATGAAATTGTGACACCGTACTACTACCGGGGAGGAAATGGTAACGGTGTATCTTTATTGGAACTCCAGCCAGTGGTGGAGGAAAAAGCAACAGAAAACGAGAAATTCCAAAATCGGTCAAACTTCGTTTTTAAATATAGCAACTTAATTTTTTGTTAGCACCGATAATGCGTGAGAAGACTGCGAAATGCTTGACGCCATTTGTTTATTGATTTCTTGAAGATAATTAGGCCGATTTTTTTGTAATTTGGCAGTGTTGCTCACTGCAATAAGACGCTAAGTCAGCTCTCATTATAAAATAATTGTCATTTCCAGAGATGCAATAAGACGCTAAGTCAGCTCTCATTATAAAATAATTGTCATTTCCAGAGACGTCGCGGGGGTCAACTTGTTAGTTTCTTGATGCCTTTTCGTATCTGACTGGACTTAACGAGCCAGATTCAGTCGCTTCCTCAATGGCGTGCAGACGGTGACCTGTCTACCGTTATTATAACGGATTATGATGCTCATCTGAGTTATTCTGTAAAACTTATCAGCTCACGGAGACTACCAAGTGCACCACCCGCGCGACTGCTATATCTGATCCCAAGGCGGTCATATAACAAGAACCGGGTGATTTGACTCTACCTTTGCTCCCGGGATATCCAGGGCTTGGAACAGACTGCCAGATGTCCTACGTCAATAAACTTCTCCTAATATTACCTTTTCATAGCAGCTACGGTACTCCGGTATTTAGGCTTTACATTCGCGGTTTGTACAGTAATAATAAAGATTGTAGTTTTTTCATATTTTTCTTATATTGTATTTCCCTTATAAAGGTAGTTAAATATAAAGTCATCAAAAAACTTCCAACGACCCAGCAGGCGCAAAAGACATGACTACTGCAACTGCTAGCCAAATTTCACTCCAACGGCTCTGGAGTGGAGCGCGGGACCAAAATATTAAGCTGACTGCTTCTTACAAAAGAGACCAAACATTGGACAATAGTTATACTCTACTGCAAGAGGATTAGGATTGGCCATTAGTTCACTAAAATCTAGACAGGCCCTGGTTCAGATGATATAGTCAACGAATTCCTCCAACACCTAGGACCAATGTCGAAATCCTGGCTCCTCCAACTCTGTAACTCATGCTAGAGTGACAAATAAATACCAAAACTGTTGTTGAAAGCCAGGGTGGTCGCTGTTCCTATACTGGGAAAATGTAGCATACAGGCTAAGAGCTACCAACTAGTATCCTTCCTCCTTTCAAACTCTTTGAACAAAATAGGCCCACACAAAGAAAACAAATTCCCCAACAACCTGAATTCAGGTCCAGTAAACCATGCACTAGGCAGGTGCTGAAACTCATACAACACATAGGGGATGATTGCGAAAGAAAAGAAGAAACGAGGGTGGTATTCGTGGACCTTTCGGCAGCATATTATACCATTAATCAGAAAATCCTTCTCGAAAACAACCTCAGGATGATAGGAAATTACAATCTGACATAGGTCATGAGATCATTGATTGTTATGGGACAGGAGGTTCTACTTAGAGTTCCAGCGACAGTTGCGCCGGTGGAGAAACCAGAAGTATGATCTCCCTAAGTACTGCAAATAGAATGGAACTCGACCCGGCTACTACATTGCCCAAACCCAGATGACAGGTGTTAGACCTGATAGGACTTTGTCCTATAAAAAAATTCGTAGAGAAAGCTAGAGCAAAGGTAAAAACGAGGAAGGTGTTGGCTAATTTCCAATGGGAGGTATCGTGGCATACTGCGGACGACATCTTTTGTCGTGTGCTTCGCTCCAGCTAAATACGTATGCCCTGTATAACAAACGCTACCCTGAACGACAGCTATAGGATAATCACAAGCTGCCTAAAACCGACCAACCTGGACCACCTATACATGTTACCGGGAATAGCCAAAAATCAGGCGAGAAGTCTCATAAATGGCAGAACAAAGTAGACAGTGGGATAAAGATTAAAAAAATAAAAACATAAAATTTTCTTGATTCCACCCAGTTGGACACCTTTCGGGATTGACTGCATATCTCACTATTTTTCATCAAAATTTACTCACCTATCATCTTAGGCGCCTACTGTTCGTCCCAACTCGATGACTCGTCCAATCCTCCTGAAATCTCAATTACTTAACCGATGACCGTCCAGCTTGTTTACCCACCTCTTTCCTCCTCTCTTTCTCGATTTCTACTCCAAATACATCCCCAACCCCCGCATCCTCCTTACCTCCGGATATTCCGCATCGGCCGCACGGCCTCCTATTTATTTTATCCGGAATCTTTAAACAAACATCTCTTCAACTGTTTCCATCTGCAGCTCCATGTTACACGCTATTACTAATCCACTGTTGCCAGATTGCTAGTTACAATCATATAAAATATATTTATCTAGTCCAATCAAGTTATACAGTAATTATTAAATTACCTTTGAAACTTTTTAATAAATAATATTACCAATAAACAATCAGCGTGATTTTTTTGTTCAAAACTCACGCTCCTGCCACGGGTTATGAACGACGCGTACTATATACCAATACTCATCTCTTGGAGATGTATGTAATAATAATAATAATAATATTTATTGACATACACATACACGTAATATACAGTACGCATAAACAAACATATCAATAAATATAGTATACCCACAAAAGGCATAGCCTGATCAAATACATGCTATAATAACAGCAAAGGTGGCTATGAGACGTCAAACGGTAACCAGAACCGTGGACAGTATAAATACTAAATCTATAAATTCAAGCGACAGAACTGAGGTTAAATTGTTAATAGTTCGTCTTTATTATATACTTAAAGCATACTATTAACTGTTTCCGTCGTAGATCAAGCATAGTTTCACCTCGCGGTAATGGTAAGAACTCACTTGTTGATTTACAGTATTCTTCTACGGATAGTGCTGCAAACTTCATCTGCGTGAATTATTACCATCATTACTGCTCGTTGAACAACATACTATTATAGTTTTACATTTTTACTTCCCGCACCGTCGGTGGAGAGTAGCGTATAGACCAGCGTGGCATGAGTTAAGGGGAGCGGGAAGTTCTCAAAAGTAGCGATCACCATTATAATGTCGATTTTGAAAACGGATAAACAAAATAAGTAAAACAAGGACTTTAAATATCGTCCACAGCAATTATGCAATCATGGTGAGGCACTGTCATTAAAACGGTGAAGAAAGTCTGCTGTTGCCGGTTGTTTTTAGCAACTACACAAATAGTATATTGAGGGTCGATTTTATCAACAGGCGCATTTAAACAAAGGCTTTGACCAATCAGAGCAGCCCGTTCAAGAACATGCATCTGTCAAAGTAATCTGAAAACTATTGATTTCTCTTGAAGTTTACCTCAAAAAGGTTAAAAATGACATGCTTCATATACAATCGACCATTATGAACCATCTAGTATCTTTTCCAGTCTGATTTTCCATCGTAAATGGGTGAAAAATTGCATTTTCTTGTTTAACAAAAAGTTTAACAATTGTTAATTTCAACCAATTAGGTTCCGCAAAAACTGTACATTTGATCGCCGGTTTTTTCTTCTGCTAAATTGGAGAGATCAAATATAAGTTTTACAACAAAACTGTTTTTGTTTTATTTTTTTTCGCAATAATCCAAAAGTTATATCAAAATAAAAACGAGTTTTTGGATCCAGAACCGAAAACACGCCGACGGCTCCCGAACCCGTGTGACGTACTTCATGAAAATACTTGTAACAGTTGTAACTAAAATGTATATTTGTTGCAACATAGGCGATGAATGAAGTTTGGAACTTGAGACGAAGTCAACGATCGAAATAAATATCTTTTTGAATGGTTGAAATTAGATCTCAAATCCCGGTAAAGAAGTACCGAATCCCAAATCAAATATGTACCGCTGAGGCGATCCCTTCGCCAAGATGGCGGGTGGCCGAGTGGTATGGTGTTCGAAAACGCTTGCCTGTTTTGTGGGAGGTGTTGATGGGTGTTGGTTCGAGATCGAGCCCGTACAATTACTTTTTTTTCTTTTTTTATAACCAAAATATTCACTGATACACGCTTTACTTATATTACACACATTTTTGTACCATCGACGTGAATGTGTTTTTGAATCAAATTTTATTAGATGTTTTACTAGCCCAACAAAAATTCCGAATAATTATACTTTTTTGGAATAATTTCATTTTGATACCTCTGTCAGAGCAAATGTCGATTGATATTGACGGATAAACTTCACTTCCACTGACTTAATTCTCCACCACCTCCGGTACTTAGCTTTTGCAATATGTCAACTAAAATGTCTAATAAAATTTGATTCAAAAACACATTTATGTTGACGGTACAAAAAAATGTGCATAATATGAGTAAAACGTATATCAATGAATATTTTGATTAAAAAACTGGAAAAAAGCAATTGCACAGGCTGGGTCTCGAACCATCACCCATCAACACCTCTCACAAAACAGGCAAGCGTTGTCGAACACCATACCACTCGGCAACCCGCCATTTCGGCGAAGGGATCGCCTCAACGGTACATATTTGATTTGGGATTCGGTACTTTTTTACCGGGATTTGTGATCTAATTTCAACCATTCAAAAAGATATTTATTTCGATCGTTGTTTTCGTCTCAAGCTCCAAACTTCATTCATCGCTTATCTTGCAACAAATATGCACTTGTTACAACAATAGTTTGATGAGAAGTGTCATCCAGCTTCCATCCAATAGAAAAGCTTTGTCAAATTATTTGTTAAATATGTATGTTGATAAAATCGGGCCTAAGTGATATAAATTATTTGGCGATTCCTTTATAAATGAATTAAAACAAGATGTAAAAGAAGAAAATAGGATTATTAAATAGTACTAAAATTACGTATATCAACATTTTAATTCCAGAAAGCATATTATTTTTAATTTTTGCCAAGTGTTATATTATACCGGGTTATTCACGTTATCCGACACGGAGCAAAAAGAAAATCCACAATGACTAAACGAATCAAACTTATATTTTTTTAAATGGAACACCCTGTATATTATTGCACATTCAGATTCTTTGATGAATTTTAGTATCACACATGGGAGCTAGAGCGAACCGTTTAGATATTAGAAAAAATTGAATATCGCAGAGGTTATAAAAATTAGAAGGCTGTGATTGTACTGTATTACTAAGCATGAAATGTGCCATCAGCTCAGGTTAGACGATCAAATTTGATTTACGTTTGTGCTTGGAGAAATTGGTCGATCAACTAAGGAAATCAGTGATAGTTTGACTTTTTCAAATGGGAATGCTTAATTCTTTTATGGAATGCTTAATTCTTTTATGCGGTCAATTGTGCAATTTGATAGCCTTTCTAATGATATAAGTTTGTAAATATTAATCGCTGTTTATTGTCATTTGATTTAAATTTTTTAGTTAAAGTATAAGCAGCCTAGGTCATGAAATATAAGCAAAAACATGTTCAGATGAGAGAAAACAAGTAACTTAGAAGAAAGATAGAGACAAATAGAGTAAAGAGACAAGATTATAAAAATTCCTTACAACAAATCAACTCTAACCAGAAACAACGGCGGTAACATATCTTTTTTTTATGGTCAGCCTCCCGCAAAGGCTGAAAGCCTATGGCGTTGTAGAAGCGCTACGGGAGGATAAGTGTCGGTTCGCGTTAGATTTGAAACGCTACAGGTTGTAGCAGTCGGGAAGCAAATTCCCCGGCAGCTGATTCCACAGCGTCGAAGTTTTCCAAAAGAAGGAATGCTGGAAGAGACTGGTTCAGGGAGTAAGGACCTCGACCTGGTAAGGATGAGCTCGCAGAGCTTCTCTAGTGTTCCTGGTTCGGACGGCCTTTGGTGTTATTATCTAGGAGAGCTCACTCGAACATCTTCCGTGATAGAATCTGTGAAACAGGGATATGTCAGCCACCCTAAGGTCAAAGAGAAGCTGGAGTATGACAGAAATCTCATAGCCTACTGGCTGTCGCGATTTACTAGAGATTAAGAATTTGGTAGTTATGAGACGTCAAACACTAATTCGAACGGTGTACAGTATTCATTTAGTGACAAAAGTGGGGTTAAGTTGAATTGTTCGTAAATATTATGTAGTTGAGTAGTATTACTAATTGCTCAGGCCATAGATAAAGTAAAGTAGGTATTCAATTCGCAGTAACGATAATAGATCAGTGGCAGATTTAAAACACTCGTCTACGGCTCGTGCTGCAAACTTCAACTACGTGAGTTATTACCGTCATTACCACTCGTTGAAATATACTATTCAATTGTCGAACATGTTTTGGAAATTAGTGTGTTCACTAGTGGTTACAGAGAAAGTTTCTTGCATATATTATGTTTACATTTATTCTGAAAATACACCTAAATGTATTAGGGCTGGGCTCAAAGCATGATCTGGCAACATAGCAGCTTTTAGTTCATCGCTGGTCAGCGGGTAAGTATAATTGCTACATTTTCAAGAGCAACGAAGACGCATGGATGATTCAGTTGTTCAGCAAACCCTTGAGTAAAAGTGCGGTTTTGATTTGTTTGGACACGGACTCCGACTTCGTTTTCCACCGAAACGTAGATAATGCAATGTTTGTCTTGCTTTAATTCCGCAAAGATACATTGATCGAAAAAAGAAAATAGAGTGTTTCTTTGTTTACGCTGTTAATAATGCGAAGAATAAAATGAGCTAGCAATTCGTAAAGGGAATATTTTCTGTGCAGATTCTGATATTTTTGCTCGTAATGTTCCTTTGGGCAAGTTTTTTGGCTGCTATGGTTATGCTGGCCACCCCGAGCTGTGCTGGCATGTTTGTCCATAGTCCACTTGATGTTTTTTTATAACTGACTAGACCGCGTAGGCAGCGCCTAAGTGCCAGAGTACCGTGACTTGTGAAAAGGTTATTGTCAACGAATTCGAATAGGTTAGAAAAAGCAACGCCCATGCCCTATCAGGCAGGTGAGTGTTCCTTAGATACCGTTGTTATTATTTACTGTGTTCACAAACACGATGTTATTTTTTACAGAAATCCGCAGGATTTAAATTTTATGGAATTGTTTGAAATAGTCTTTTAACACCTTATGCACTGTTAAAACCCAAAATTCATTCAAAACTATAACAACTAACCCGAAACGATCAACCAAAATAAAGTAACTATATATATTGTGCCACTACAATAGTGCTATTATTTTTAGGATTATTTACCTGCTCATTGTACAAAGCGTATACCGGTTTATCAGCGATTCAGCGGTCAGTGTGCCAGAATTACCAAGTTGCCGCGTAAGGATTGTGGGCACAAACAAAAACCTTGTTTACTTCTTCTAACCTATTCGAATTCATTGGTTATGGTAGGGGAAGTCTGTTAACGCGGGATTTGAATAGGCCAACACCCTCAGGCCATATAAATACATATCTTGGCACTTCATTCCAAGCTTCGGACACTCTGGGTATAGATGTGCAGTTATACAGCTCAGCTCTTGAGGTATGAAGAACGTCTGCCTTAGGCTGAGATGCAGCAATCTTGCGGGTGTACTGATACGATCGGTGAGAGGCGGGACTGTAGATGATAGTTTAGTGGAGCAGACACCGTTTGGATATCGGTAATTGAGTGAGAGATCACCGACCGCACGCCGGTGAGAAAGCAGCTGGAGGTGGCGCCTTAAGACCAGGTCGCCAATTAGTAGGGGCGGTAGCTCTCCAGATGATGAAATGATAGCAATACTCCAGTCCAGGTCTTATCTGAGTTTTATATAGCGTGAGAGGTTAGATGGTAAGAAGTACTTTCTGACTCTGAATAGGTCTCAAAGCTTTTTCCCAGAAGCTGTTGCAATTGATGCAACGTGTTCATGCCAGATAGATCAGATTTTCTGTAATCTTGAGACTTTAGAGTTCGAATGAGTAACTTGGCAGCACCTGACTTGGGCACTTCTTATTTGACAGCCCACAGTACTGGGTTTTGGAAGCATTATATTTTACCATATCCTTGAACCTTGAAGAACTCGCTGCCAGCCTTCTGCGTTACTTTACCTGCATGCAAAGTACTGTCATCCGTAAAACTGCGGATCGGGTTTGTAGTGCTAGAGAGTAGGTCATTGATGTGAAGCAGAAACAATGTGGGAGCCAATACTGATCCCTGCGGAACCTCAGCGTTGATGATATGGAAAGAAGAGGAACAGCCGTCTACCACAACAGAGACTTTTCGATCACAGAGGAAGTCTGCGAGCCAACCACAAAACTTCATGGGGAGGCCGTAGAGCGGAAGCTTGTTTAGGAGGGCTGCAGACCTCAGTTGATCGAATGTCTTTGAAATATCCAGTGCAATGACGTGAGCCTCGCCAAACGAATGGATAAGTTTGCTTCACACATGTGTGACGTAAGCCAGGAGATTTTCAGTAAAAGTCGGAATCCATATTGTCAGACGTTGATTAAGTGATGGAGCTCAAGGTATTTCATGAGCTCTTGGTAGACGCATTTCTCCATCACATTACTGATCACAAAGAGCAGAGCTTGGGTCTGTAGTTGGTTGGATCAGCTTTGGATCCTTTTTTTGACACTGGCTGGATGCAAGTTGTTTTCCAGTCTTTTGGGAAGACGCCGGATCCGTAAGACATCCAAAAGAGGCTGGTGAGTATGGGAGTGCACTTCTTAAAAACAATAGAGGAGATGCGGAAATGCGGGTGCATTGGCATTATAAGGGTCAGGTGACCCCAGCACCTTCCGGACCATTTTTGTTCTGAACATTATTTCGCTCATAGCTGGGGGTACTCTAGGCGGTGACTTCTGGAGTATACTCCACAGCCTGCTCCATTAATTTTCTTGAATCAGTATGTGAAGATGTTAATGACTCCTATAATATCTCATGGCCACACTGAACAGAACACCTACCTAACCTCGTCACGAAAGTTAACACTGAAACAACCTCCTACAATATATATGACACCACCTGGGGATCTTCAGAGGCTACATTGAGGTTCTCGGCCCTGAGATTGGCATATTCCGCAGCCGAGTACTGTGCTCCAGTGTGACTCAACAGCGCTCATACCAAGCTGATAGATTGACTACTTGATAACCCAACGCGACTCATCTATCAAGTCTACCTAGTAAACTGGCTTCCTACTCTTAATCATATAACACCCCCGGAAATTCGTAGACAGGAAGCACTCCTAAAATAATATCGGCAGATAGTTCACAATCCTCAAATTCCTATTAATATGGTCTTAAACCACCTGAATATGTATTATATTTATAGAGAAGTTAAATCTCTCAAAAGTGATAGCTTAAGCCCCACCGAGGCTTGGAAGGAAAAGTGTGACAATAACAGTGTATAACAGAGAAATCACCTGGATTTGAACTGCCACGGAAAACCTGGAGCTCATTTAACACAATCTGGACAAATCATGGAGTATACAGAGACTCTCTGTTTAGTTACGAACAAATTAATCCCCACAGTGCCACTGTGGCGCCTACAGACAGGCTGTGGGACATATCGTAGAAGAGTGCCCACTACGTTCCTACACTTACTGGTGAGATGACTGACTGACTGCGACTCAAAATGCAGTGGACTACATTAATGTGAACTATGACATCATAATAATCTTAACAGACATGTTTTGAACTCGTAAAATGCGTTAAGTCGTTGCTAGAGTACTGGCGACACGAATATCGTCAATAGTTTTAGAAACTGTTGTAGCTCTCCATCTATCGGGATTTACTGTCAGTTCAGTGGTGTTCTTGATACTCATATCCAGCAACTGTTTTTTCATATCTACCCCGCGTGTGGGGAAAAGGCCACGACGCCACTCACTCGGAGTATGATCCTGAACTACAGGTTTCTCCATATTATCGCTTCTGTGATATGTGCGAAAAATGTAAGCATTCTCGTCGACACAATGGATGATAGCCTCTTTGGATTACCGAGCTCATCCACTATGGAGACGTTAGTTCGATGGGCGGTATAAGGAACTCTCAGCATTCTCCTGCACGTCCACATTCCAAGAGCATCTATGCGAGCTCGGTCTGTTTTTTTAACAGTACAGGTTTCCGAGACGTACAAAATATGGAGAAGACAAGAGACTGAACCAACGACATTTTGGTAGCTTCAGTGATGTTATGATCACGCCATATTTTAGAGAGCTTCGTCACGGTCACCCGTGCCTGTTGAATGTACCATCCAATTTCGTTTTCATAGCCGCCCGAATTGTCGATCAAAGAACCAAGGTAGTATGACATGTTTAGTGTTTTTATGCATACATTGGAAAAAATAAGTAAAGTAAAAGAAATTAATAATAAAAAATAAAAAATAACAGTGATATTGAAAAATATATATCTCTTATATATGCTATATTTTTATTTTTTTAACCCAGCATTAAAATAATGAAAAAAATTTCTCCAATTCAAAATGCCTGTCTAGCCAGTTTTTCATTGCCTAGTATCGTGAGTTGCGAAATACCTCAAACTGAGACATTTTCCTTTGTTCACTGCAAAATTTTCCAACTCTAGATAGTGACCTCCGCTTTCTTCGTCCAACTGGACCTCCGTGAATATTTGATAAAACTAAACCGATTTCCTTGCAATGCTTTTAACGCCGTTCATTAGCAAGCTACTACTCCCTGAGCGGGATTACAATTCTCCTCTCAGCCGACAGTTTTTTCCGTGTAAAGTCTCCATTAGCGCCCTCACTCTCCTATTTCGCCGAATTAATTTTTCATCAGCGCCCCCCTACAATCCAGTTATGCGCTTACTGTCCAGTTGTAACATGTGGTTCTGATCCGCATGGGTGAAACTGTTTACATGCTTCGACAAGCTGCAAGTAGTGCTTCAGACTACACTACTTCTTGGTCAAGATTTGTCTCAATTTCCTAAGAGAGGTCTGATGGTAAGCCAGCATCTGGAATAAATTACAGCTCTTAGATTACGTTAGGTTGATAGTGCTTGCGAGCCTATTGTGTCTATTGTGGCTCACACCTTTTAGAGTTCACCGTACAATCCACACCTCAGGACAAGGGCGATGGTCGTATTGGGTGAAACTTCCTTGAAATCAGTGGGTTTCAGATGGGTGAATTCGAAAGTCTCAAACCTAACTCTTTCCAGTAATATTCGCAGTTTCATTCTCTACATAGCAAAAACCCAGAAAACTAAATGTATGACAACATCAAAACCGCCATTAAGATGCAAACTAGAAGTTGACGGCAAAGTTATCCAACAAGAAATGAAATTTCTAGGCATAGAAATCAAATTTCTAGGCATAGAAATCTCAGGTTATGGTGATTTTGACCCGAGAGTAGCCATCACAGAGGAGCGACACAGCAAGGACCGATTTTCATAACGCATGCGCGGGGTTATTGTGGACAAATGTCAAACCGTCAAACTTTACATGGTGGCATACGGCAAACAAGACATGTTTGCCCAATATCAGCTGATCAAGACGTTTGAGGTTATGGTCGTGGAATTACTCTAATATCGTGGATGCGTGTCAGTTCAAGCCGATTCAAGGTCACCAAATAATGACCCGCCGAACATCAAAGGTGCCGACAGGTTATGTCGCTTCTCTATGGTGGCTATTCTCGGATGTTGACGGGGAGGTAAGAGAACAAACTACGAGAGCAACAAGAATAGCAGGATGTTTAAATGACACAGTATGGCGCAATAAAAATATAAAAATAGAAACCAAATCAAGAATTTACAAGGCAACTATGACATACACCGCTGAAACTCGACCCGACACAGCGAAATCTAATTAACTGTTAGAGACTACCGAAATGAGAGCACTTCGTAGAATGACTGCGAAAACGCTTTTTGATCGAGAAGGAAGAGAAGACATAAGAAGAAAGTGCAAGGTAGAACACATCAATGAATGGGTACAAGGTAGAAAAAACCAATAGAAGAATAAGTAGAATTGGCGAAAGAAGACTGGTTAGAATTGCACGCGACAAATCTCCATTAGGTCGCAGAAGTCTAGGACGTCCCCGAAAACGATGGAGCGACAATCCAGCAGCGTAGGCAGAGATACGAAGGAATGAAACAGGCGATTCGCCTAAACTAAAGAAGGAAGAAGAAAAGAAGAAGAAGGCCTAGCAAAAACGTCAGACCGCTGTTTGTTCCAGACCTATTTTCTACAAGTGGCCTCTCAGACGACGGTGTCCTGTCAAAAGACAGACTGATCATTACTGCTCTATTCTAGGATACTCGGTGACTTGACTATGGGGGTATGATAAGAGCGACTTCGAGTTTAGTAGCTCTGGTGTATCTCACCAGTGCAGGAGTGCTGTCTTCTCTGCCCAATCTGAGATGGCAGAGCATTTCGCAATGCCCGCAAATGGTTCTTGTCCTATGAACGCAGATTCCTCTTGCGAGTGTATCGGGCAATTCATTGCCTTTCACTCCATTATGACCTGAAAGCCAAATCAAAGTTACTTTGTTTTTTGTTCCAAGTTCATTGATGAGACGTTTACAGTTCCATACGAGTCCTGAGTCAACCCTAGTCTATGCTATCATTTCTGCTCGACAGATTGTGGTATACCTCCCAAGGTTTGCTGAAATTTCAACTCTTAAATTACAGCTCATACTAAGAGTACTCATTTACAGTGAAGAATCCTACAAGAGAAAATTATTGAGCGTCAAGCGGCAGGCAGTCTTTCGATGATATAGAGCCAGTCCGGTACACACTTACCGATGAAGGCTCATGCGCTGGGGTTTGTGGATTAAAGGTAAAGCTCTCACTCTCTCAGTGCTTTCGGGCAAGATTTTTATAGATTTGTGCAGCTCCCTGACTTCCAACCTATGGCTATCATTTCTGCTTGGCAGATTGTGGTGTACCTTCCAAGATTTGCTGAAATTTCAACTATTAAATTACAGCTCTTACTAAGAGTACTCATTTACGGTGAAGAATCCTACAGGGGAAAAGTGAGCGTCAAGCGGCAGGCAGCCTTTCGATGGTAGGAGGCAGTCCGTTATACAGACGGCTCACTTACCGATGACGGCTCCGGCGCTGGGGTTTGTGGACTTTTTTTTATAACTGAGCAGACCGCGTAGGCAGAGCCTAAATACCAGAGTACCGCGGCTGCTATGGAAGGGTTATGTTAGGGGAAGCTTGTTAACTCGGGATTTGAATGGATCAATACCCGCACGCCCAATAAGTACATCTCCTGGCAGCCCATTCCAAGCCTTGGATACCCTGGGAATGAATGTGCGCTCGTACCGCTCGGTTCTTGATGTATGAAGAACGACCCCCTTGGACTGGCGTCTAGCAACACCGTTTCCGCTTTGGCTTCAGCATCGCCTCGCTGTCAACTGCCGTTTTTTCGCGCATAATTTGAAAATATCCATATCGTAATATCATTACTATGGAATATGGTTATACTTTAATTTGATATTGAGTTCTAATCTAGAAACTAATTTTAGGTAAACATTTGATATTTTATTCAGCAATTTAATTAATTAAATACGTAATATTCATAGAATTGAATTTATTTAGGCATTGAGAAATGAACAAAATATTAAACTGTATGTTCATTTGCCCTGGACTTTTTTCCTTGTTTTTTATTATTCGGCTTGTATTATAGGGATTAAACATTGAATCACCTAATGGTGGGTTCATAGTTCAAATCAAGATTTGTCAATTCCTGAATCTTCTCATTGATTTTCGTCATTATTTGACCATAAAAATTAAATCAAACTATCATAGTCGCACTAGAATTGGTATATTTTCAATAACTAACAAAAATCGGCGTTTATGTAATTGGCTCTTACAGAACCACACACCAAACAAAGACAGTATATACGAGTAACATAACCTAAAAAAACGACATTTGACAGCGTGGCAATGCTGAAGCCAAAGTGGAAACGGTGTCGCTAGACGTCAGTCCGCCTTGGGATGAGATGCAGCGGTCGCGCGGGAGCATCTAATAGGAGCGATGAGCGGCGGAACGATAGATGATAGCTCAGAGGAGCAGATTCCGTTTAAATATCTGTAGAAGAGCGAGAGGTCACTAAAAACACGCCGGTGAGAAAACGGCTGTAGGTGGCGCGTTGAGGCCGGGTCGCCAATTAGTCGAATTGCCCTTCTCCGGACTGCATCAAGTATAGACAGGGTAGTAGGGGCAGCAGCCCCCAGACATGAGAGCAATACTCCAGGCCGAGTCTTATCTGGGCTTCATATAGCGTGAGGAGGTTACATGGTGAGAAGTACTTTCTGGCTCTAAATAGGTACCCAAGCTTTTTACCAGCAGCTGTTGCAATTGATGTAACGTGTTCGTGCCAGATCAGATTTTCTGTAATATTAACTTCTAACAGCTTGAAGGAGTGACTCCTTGGCAGGGCCCGGTTGTTCATTGGAACCTGGTGTTGGCTTGGGTACTTCTTGTTTGATAGCGTACAATACTGGGTCTTGGAAGCATTGAATTTTAACATATTCTTAAGCCACCAAGCGGTAATGGTATCGAGATCATTTGAAAGTGAAGCTGCCACCGCCAGTCTTCTGCATTCCAACTCGACCACAGATATTGGTCTATTACTCATGATGCCTGCATGCAGCGTACTGTCATCTGCAAAACTGTGGTTTGGATTCGTAGTGATAGAAAGTAGATCGTTAATTTGAAGCAGAAACAATGCCGAGGCAATACCGATCCCTGGTGAACGTGAAAGAAGAGGAAAAGCCATCTACCACGACAGACATTTTCCGACCTGAGAGAAAATCTGCGAGCCAACCGCAGAGCTTAACAGGGAGCCTGTAAGATGGAAGCTTGTTTAGGAGAGCTGCATGCCACGGTTGATCGAATGCCTTTGAAATATCGAGAGCAACGACATCCTCGACTAAAAGTAAAGCTCTGCCTCTCTCTCGGAGGATACATCACGGTATTCCAAGCAGAAATATAAGCGATTTTAGCTTGTGCCTGTCGTGTTCACGAAATTAGGAGGTGGTTTGCTGTCTGCTCTGACAGCCAGGTAGCACTGAAAGCATTAAGTGCTTGAGGTTTACATCAAAGGTCGTTCTGAAATGTATTGGACAACATTTTAGCAAGACATTAGGCGTTACTTGTGTGGATGGCAAGTCATGCTGGAGTTTGCGATAATGAAATGGAGGACAATCTCGTAATGTGAGTGTCGAGAAATAATTTGCTGGATCTCGAGTCGGCTGTGGATTTAGCACCAGGTGCCATTTGAAAAAAAAACAGAGGTGTCAACATCTTATGCGCTAGCAGAAACGACAGACCAATCTTGCCAATCCAAAAATATCTAGATATCCCCGTCAAGCTACAGAATTTATGTGATGAACTGTTGGTTATTGGGCTGTTCGGCCGGGGTCGATACGCTACGCCGCCTTGGCGTCGCCGTCGGGGTGCTTCGCTGCTTGACGTTTCGGCAACACGAGTAGTCGGCATCCTCAGAAGCTGATGTCACCTATCGGGACTGTCCCGAGTCTCTAAACCCATTTACAGGAGACCCATATAATGTTATCTGTTAATCTTTTTCGAGCAGATTTCTCGAGTATTTAGTGTTAGATTCTGTTTTGATTAACCATTTTTATTAATTGACATGCCGTCCAACTAGATACACCAACAGAGATAAACCCTACGAGCCCTAATCTCATAATATTGGAAGAAAGCCAACAAATAAAGGATTTTTAGTAAAAATCTTTAAAATCCCATATCTCTATAACGGTTACAGTTCGGACCCCATATTATATATAATCACATCCATTAGAAATTTTTTTATAACTGAGCAGACCGCGCAGGCAGAACCTAAATAATAACGCCGATCAATATTTCGCACAACTTGCCCAGTAACACTGTATAAGAATGGCAGGGCCCAAGGCCATCCTCATATTTGCGATGAAGTTTGGATTTGTGGACTAGAGTAAAGAGTACTCGTACGATGCGGCTTCCATAAAACAGTGTAATGCCATCCTGTATGCTTTGACCGCATAACTTAGTCACATCTAGTGTACGTTAGATATTTGAACTCCTAATTCCCTTTTACAAACTAAACAGGTTCGGAAAATCAAAAACGTAAAGACATAATTTGGAAGTGTTACCTCGAAATGTGACCTTGGCCACTCCATGCTTATTTTCCTAGTGACCGCGACTATAGGTTATGGTTGTTTTTCGTGGGTTTCGGTCAACAATTAAAACTATGATTTC